>JAHDVF020000010.1:1373864-2747728 GCA_022606425.2 Lepidostoma basale
CTGAATAACTATAATTTTTTCGTTTCAAATATGCATATGAGTTGGTAGAAATTTTGTTTTTATTTCAGTAAATAAAATGGTTGGGGGATTTGGAAAAATGGTTGAAATTTTTTTATGCATTGTGCCAAAAAAGGTATGTTGAATGGTTGACGTATGAGGGTCGAACAATCTGCATACGTCACGAATACGTCACAAATGATGAATAGAAAAATTGAAATGCGAGTCGATTATCCCGTACCGGAAATGGTTTGTCGTCCGCCAGACCTCCGCTCTCCGCCCTCAGCCCTCAGCCGAAATTAATAAGTAAATAACGCACCATCACGTTATTCCCTAGAGGGATAGACCCTCTAGACAGAGAGTTTTATTATTTTGTTGTATAGCTACATTAATTACATAATTACAGCGCGAGCCAAATCTATGAAAATCAAATCAAATCAAATCAGTTTATTTCATCAACAGACATTACAAAATTAATTTTTAAGGCATCTATTGAGAACAGGTAAAAAAATATATTGTGTATAGTATACTACCAGAAACGCATTAGAGATGGTTCGAGATTAGGAAGACAGGATACTCTCCAGGAATTAAGAGTATTTTCCTTCTAAACGCACTTTCACTAATATGAAAGACGTCGATTTCCTGGGAGACCGCGTTTGGTCTTCCCACCGGTGTCACCAGAGGCAGGTTGGTTCTGGCGGCCGGTAGGTAAAACAATCTATGCTGCCGCTGTCGGAGATATCTATCAGGGACAAAAAGCCGAACACACTCCAGCACGGCCGAGTTCTCGAAATATCCCCTGAGTAATCCGAAGAAATGGGTTATGGATGCCCATCTCTTCGAAGCTGCAGAGAGTTGCCCCAATCATTTTTTTGTTTTTTTTTTGTTTTTTATTTTTTTTATTTTTATTTTTTTAAAAAGACCAATACCAAGGATTTAAATCAATGATATTAGAATTTATTTTACAATCTTCAATGTGAGCAGAAAATAGCTCATTATTATGAAGAAGCAATCTGGTCGTGTCCAGGCTTGAACCCATGTCCCCTGGATCAAGAGCCAAGCGTTTTATCCCCTAGACCACCCCAAAACCATTCCCAAAAGAAATGCCGTGGAATAGAGCCACGGATAGCTACCATACTCCCTCGTGTAGATATACCTCAGAAAAAGTTTCTGAACCCTCTCCAGCATAACGGAATATCTCGCCTCATGAGGACTCCATATCACAGAACCACTTTCGAGTCTGCTCCAAACGAGCGTTGTATAGGACTCTGAGCGCATGAGGATCCCTAATAACTCTGATAGGGTATATAGCCATCGTATTGATTCTCGTGACATGTGATTGGTAGCCAATCTATCGCCATTTCATTCTCACGTGAATTGGTTGCCGGGAATCAAACCCGGGAACTTTGATGTGGCAGTCAAAGCACTTACCACTTGGCCACGAAAGTGCATGCTACGACCGGATTCCTTCTTCATAATAAGCTATTTTCTGCTCATATTAAAGATTGTAAAATAAATTCTAATATCATTGATTTAAATCTTTGGTGTTAGGTAGTCTTTTTTTTTAATTACAATATAATCTTAATACATTTTCGAAGGTCATTCCAGTTTACTTCATCCATCAGAGATATCTGTTTTTCTGAAGATTTGTTAATATTTCATTATTTACATACGGCCATCTCGGCTGCTGTCCGGCCGGATGTGTTCCAGTAACTTGAGTTAAATCTTCTAAATTTGTTCCGCATTATAAATTTGTTTATCTTTTTTTTATTTCCGCAATAAATTAAGATATTTCAGATAAGCAAATGAGATATTTTCTTAAATCTACCACCCATGTCGAATGTACCCATCAAACGTTGATTATTGACTCGAATGGACCGATATTTTAAATTTCTCAGTGCAAATGTATAATAATAATAATAATATTAATTATTATAATAATAATAATAATAATAATAATTATAATAATATGCTAACTTTAAAGCACCATTTTTGGGATATAATCACCTCAAGGGCGCATTAAGACATGTTTTAAATCTAAAAGTCTTAACACATTAACTACCAAAAGCCGACTAGTCGGCAATTCGCGTTGAACCGTATAGACCAAAAACCGATTAGTCGGTTTTTCTACCCTATTGCTACTGGAAATGACTCTCGCAATTACGTTAATAACTACATATATCAATTTTAAATTTCAACTATTCATTTAAAAAATTTAAATGATCAAACCTAAATTTTTAAAAATTTGTTGGTAAATAAAGTGTTAATATGGACGCTGAACGTCAATATAAGCTCGATCGGTATAAGCTGGTACCAAAAAAACTAAGTAACTAACCATCACGCCGTTTCTCCGGAGGGGTAGGCAGAGGGGATGGACCACCACACTGTTCTATAATGCGTAACTCTCCGGCCACTTCAACATTCACACACCATGACACGCACGCTCGTCGATTGTTCCGATTTCTAACATGGCCGCCCTTCAATAATCGATTAATTTGGTCATGCCATGTCTTCCTTCGCATTTTTCTAGATCTTTTTCCATTCACAAGACTTGTATATATTATTTAAACCATTCTACCCTCATCCTTTCGTTCCATATGTCCAAAGCATAGTAATGGCCCTTTCTTAATTTTATTTAGAAACCATTCATCCGTCTACCAATTCTTTCTAACTTCTCCTTTTAGAATTCTATCATACATTGTTTTAACAAATTCTTCTTAATGCTCTCATTTTTACGACATTTAGCCTATTTCAAACTTCTTTTGACAGCTCTAAGCTTCACTTCCACTAGAACGCCATTGTGCCCTGCATCTGAACTTCAGTCGATAAATTTATATTTGCAGTGATGATTTTGATTGCGCCTTTTATTTTGTTTCCAGCACCAACCCTTCTTTCGATCTCTTTCTCCAGTTTTCCTCCCTTGTAAACATGAATCCTAAACAAATAAATAATTTCGCTAATACCATTCCATTTTCATTAAAACTTTTTTTATGTATCGTTTTACTTGTTGAATGATAAGAACACCATTAAAGGCTATCTCAAATCACTTATAAGAACAGTCCTGCTTTCGAATCATTATTCAAATTGTCAAAACCAAAGATATGTTCAGCAAATCAGCCCTAAAATTGCGAACTCGGTTGCCATTAGTAACCGTTTGCATGTTCTAATTTTTAAATCATTTTTCATTGTCTCTCATTGGACGCAGTCTGTCATCCCCAGACTGTCAGCTGTTCCCTTAGCAACTTGACGTAATTAATGATGACACACTTTCTTACCGCAAACTTTTGACCATATTCTACACAAACTTAATCAATATCCATTAATAGACGTCCCATGTGGGAAAGAGATAGCCCAATTCAACAATCAAAGGTAAATATGAGACAGTGCTCATTTTCTTCAAAAACTCTGTCGTGTTCTTATTTTAAACTTGCGGAAACCATTAATCTAACGTTCAAAATATGTCCTTTCGGCCGGGCCACTGGCCTATTATGCAATTTTTTGTGTGGTTTTGGGTTTGGGTTCCACAGGGTAGTTGAAAAAAAATTCATCATTCGCTTAATTTTTTAAATGCACTTTACAAATTATTATTACTCTTGGATAAATTCGAGCGAATTTCTTTTGTTTAGAATTTTTTGCGTGTATGAATGTGGAGGAAGCTAGAGAAGTGTCAGGATAGGGTAATATATAATAATAATAATAAATTGAATAATTTATAGAGCGCCATTTTTATGAATTACTCATCTTAAGGGCGCTGTAAAAATGCTCCGTTTTATGAACTAGTTAAAAATAAACATATTTAGAATGAGGGCTGCACCCAACGCGGCCGATCAACCCGTCTTATCAAGAAATGATAATTTGAAAAGGTGCATTTTGAGTCTGGATCTAAACTCTGACTGATTCTTCAATGCACTTAAGGTCTGCTGGAAGATTGTTCCAGGCTGAAGGGCCGGCTACCGCGAAGGCTCGGTCACCAAAGTTTGTGCTAGGACAGCGTTTTGGCACAGTTAATCTACCGATCGCAGAAGTCTTAGCTGATCGCAATGTAGACTGTCTGGCATTCAGGTTCTCGTTGATACAGAGTTCAGATAAATAAGCTGGTGCCATATCATGCAACGCCTTGTAAACCGTCCAGCAGTGGAGCTCCTCAAGATGCTGTGTTATGTGTGGTGGTTCATTCTCTCTGCCTACCCCTGCGGGGAAACGTTTTGGTTTGTGATGGTTTGTTATTGTTATTAAAAACACTGAAAAAATGTGCCAAGACCAAATTAATCTAATTTTAAATGTCATCAAGATAATCGTGTTAGATGTCAGAATAGACGTGCGTGTATGATCGCGTGAAGGAAACTAAATAAATGAGTCAGGATAGAAAAGTGTGTCTGTTTATTCTCTCTACCTATCCTTCCGGGAAAAGGCGTGATGGTTTGTTGTGGTTGTTGGTGCTTTTATTTATTTTTTTTAATTCACGAATTTGTTAAAGGCTTATTTCGCAATAGTAATTAACAAAATACAACAAAAGAATTTCTAGATCTTATGTCTACCAAGTTATTCAACAAACATCTGGGCTGGTCATGTGTGTCGACGGGATGGTGGAAGATGGAACCAGAGGGTTACTGAATGGAGGCAAAGATTGGGCCGGAGAAGTGTCGGGAGACAGTCTACCAGATGGAGTGATGATATTGTGCGGACGGCAGGAAGACCCTGGAGAACACTGGCGAGAGGCCGAGAGAGATGGCGTGGGGGTGGAGATGCTTACGTCTAGCAGTGGATGGAGACAAGCAGACGAAGAAAACATTTTAGAAAACAGAAACTATATTCATTATATTTTTCATTATTTGACGTGAATGACGTGAAATTATTTCATTGTTTGCTTATTCGAAACTGTTAATATTCAAAATTTTCACCATAATAACAAATGTAAAATGCTTACACTATTATGATATACCTGTATTTTACGAATAAGTTCAAAAGTGTAAAAAACGTTTGTGTTCACCCTGTTACGTAAAGGTATAAATTAGACATTCTGTAACCTGTTCCCACAAACCGACACTCTGACATCTTATTCGGTACATTTATTTGTTCATTTCAATGGCTACTGGGAATATAAAAATTCGAAGTGTATTCGCTTTATACATAGGTACATACGATATTTGGGTGTATATGTTAGTGTATATAAAATTATATCTTATGTATACCATATTCTAAATAATGAAATATAGGAACCAATCATTATTTTTGTAATATTTTATGCTACGTATATAATTTCATAAATGGAGAATTGAAATTGCACGAGCTGCATTTAATAAAATGAGAACATTATTTTGCAACGATAATCTTAACTTGAAACTCCGACAAAGATGTTATAATGTTATATATGGTGATAGTACACCCGATCTTTAAGATCTCCTAAATAAAAATGATATAGCAGGAGAGGATCTGGGCTTAAAAATCAACATTAAGAAGACCAAATGGATGACATTTGGGCGACTTAACTATTCTTCATCCACTCTGCAACTGAATGGTGCGAATTGAAATGGTCGACTAATTTCAATACCTTGGCAGCATTATCACTAAAACGCTTGACCCGGACATTGAAATAAAATGCAGAATTGAAGTTGCACGAGCTGCATTTAATAAAATGAGAACATTATTTTGAAACGATAGTCTTAACTTGAAACCCCGACAAAGAATGATTATATGTTATATATGGGTTCTACTATATCGCTGCGAAACCTGGACTCTCAAAGTGAATGTAATGAACTGGTTGGATGCGTTCGAGATGTGGATATACCGCAGAATGCTCCGTATACCGTGGACCGATAGGGTCAGTAATGCAGACGTACTACAGAGAGCCAGGACCAATAGGAAGCTATTGTCGAGTGTGAAAATTAGAAAGGTCTCATATTTGGGTCATGTGCTAAGGGGAGAGATAATAAAGTGGAGGAACGTCGGGGAGTTGGTAGAAGGCAGCTGTCCTGGCTGCGGAACATAAAAGAGTGGACACGAATTACAAGAGTTCAGACTGGCGCAGGACAGAGATGTCTTTGCTGCAGTGATCGCCAATGTTCGGGTGGAACTGACACGGCACCGGAAGAAAAAGATATTATTTAAACTATCTAGATAACTAAACATTGCTATTTAATATTTATTAATACATTTTTAACGCATTTTTCGGTAATGTTTTAAGTAATAAATAAATATTTTTACTTAGGTACGTTCAAGTTCCTTATCCTTAGGTTTAGTGAAAGGGGTAATAAAAATACTTATTTCACTACAACGGCACTTTTTTACAGTTAAAAACTACCAATCTAAAAACCGTCTATAAAATGGAACAAAATAAAAAATCCCGTTTTTTACTATTTAAGGAAATATTTTCTACCCTTTCCTCAATCTTTTCTTATTGTTAATACTTTCATTTTTAAAGTGACAGTGGTTGGTTATTGTCTAAATGTAATGTCATAGAACATGCAGCTTTTCTATGCAATCGTGTTGTCATTGTTAACGGTATTCCATATTGTTACGAGCCTTAACTTTCACCATTTCAAGGTAAAAGTCGGGAAGAAATTACCCCTTTACTGTATGTTTTATTATATGATAAAAATCAGTAGGTACTGTTGTAAGTTAACGGTTTAAACCTTTAAAATTAGAATCTAACCATTACGCCGTTTCCTCGGAGTGGGCAGAGAGGATGGAACGCTGCATTGTTCTATATATTGACATTACTCTCGAGCCTTCTTCACTTTCACACCCCGTGACAACCACGCTCGTCGATTGTTTCTATTTCGAACATGGCCGCTTTTCAGTAATTGATTAATTTGGTCATAACATGTCTTCCTTGAACTTCCTCGGCTTCTTTTTTCTATTCACCATTCTTACCTCATCTTCCACCATCATCTTAATTTTATTGATGCATTTATCCGCCTTACATTCCTTTCTAACTTCCTCATTAGGTATTCTATCATACATTGTTTTTCCGCACGTTTTTTTTAGTTGCCTCATTTCTACGGCATTTATCCTACTTTCATCCTTATTTGCCAACTCCAAGCTTTACATCCATACACAAGGGTCAGAACTATTAATAAATTCGAAAGATTTCAATTTTCAGTAATGACTTTGAATGCACAATTTATTTGGTTTGCAGCTCCAACCCTTTGAAAATGAAAATTTCAAAAATACATGTTAATAATAATTAATCTAAAGATTTTACTGAAATCGCTTTATGAAAGTTCATTTTAAATAATAATTAAATAATAATAAAACGTTGTTTTTCAATAACTGCTTCCACTATTGTCTTTATTTTCGACACGGACCGGTTTCGCCAGACTGGTCTTAAAGTTATTGGTTATTAAAGAACATCGTTTAGGTATCACAATATGTTATGGGTAATACTAACCTGTTTAAATGAAGAACCCAGCAACGTTTTCAAAGATTGTGATGCACCCGACTATCGAAGGCCGTTGACAACCAGGAGGACCAGCAAAGAGATGGAGATAAGGTTGGACGTCTTCATCAAAGGACCAAGAATAATCCTGTCGAAACAGATCACAAGATCTGAAAAAAAATAAGAAGAATTGGGAAATGGTATTTGAAAATGTTGAATATGAAATATTTAACTTTTTAAAATAATTAGGCTGTTTGGTGAGTCTAATACACATTTATACTGGATCCAAACTTCCACGTTCAAGCAGGATTAAGTGTAATCATAAAATAAATATCATAATCATAAAAGAAAAGGGATAATTTTAGTCCACTCTGCTGAGATAAAAATGCTAAGATGGATGTAGGCGTCGCAAGGCTGGATCACATTAGAAATGAACACGCCAGGGACATCTGCAATCTTCCCCATTTAATCTTCTTTTATTCTTCAGATGCAATCCTGGGAATTGTTTGGCTGCAAAGCTCTGTATCTCTTTCTCCACTCGCCTAGGTCTTCATCAATCCTCTTTAGATCTGTATTGTAAATACATTCTAGTGGCAGTGGCATGAAGCCAACCTCCAAAGGACTAATATAGATAGTGAATGCTTAGAAGAGACTATAGAAGACAGACCCAGGTGGAGAATAACAGTACACAAAGAATCATAGGACTTTGAAGCACAGCGCAGAGACGACGCCGCGCCGCAGAGAGTAGGAGGAGGAGAAAGGGGAGACCATCGGGAGACGGTGGCGTTTTTACTGCCAACGCCTTCCCCTGCCCTAGATGCCCCAGAATTTGTGGGTCCAAGATTGGGATCTTTGGCCTCATACGGACCCACAACCATGAATGACAGTCTTCCTCAGACACGAGAGACAGTCGATGATGATGACGGTCCATAACGTGGCATATTTGCTCCAGCTACTCTCA
Organism: Lepidostoma basale; assembly: GCA_022606425.2. NCBI lineage: Eukaryota > Metazoa > Arthropoda > Insecta > Trichoptera > Lepidostomatidae > Lepidostoma > Lepidostoma basale. The sequence continues at coordinate 1,382,201 of JAHDVF020000010.1, forward strand.
GCGAGTATAATCTCTGCTAAACGATCCCCCAATATTTGCTTCATTATATTTTCCAGGAGATTTTCATGTCGCAGCTTTTGACCTATCAATTTTGAACATCTTTCCAATAAAGTGTTAGACATGTGCCTGCTTTCATCGATCTTGCTGAGAATCTCGTCTTTTTTAAGGTGAGCCTTCACTAGAAAAGCAGATGAGCTGAAGCCGAGTCCCAGGTTTCCACACTGTTTTGGTCTGGTGTAGAAATCACGTGACAATAAAAAAGGCGATATATTAGCGATCTATCACGAGTTCAGAGAATCAATATATTACATTTAAAAAAAAGTATACAATAATGACTGCTGAGCTTCAGAGGAGAATCGGTCTTGGGTGGGCGGCATATGGCAATCTAAAGGAGTTCTTTAATAGTAAGATTCCACTATATTTGAAACGCAAAATGTATAATCAATGCGTACTCCCAGTACTGACATATGGAGCAAAAACGCTAACCCTCACCAAGTCGACCATAAGGAGACTCCGTGTAGCACAGAGGAAACACGAAAGAGCCATGCTACACGTAAGACTCTCAGACCGGATAAGAAATTCTGAAATACGTAGAAGGTCGGGAGTAACAGATGTCGTCGCAAGAGTAGCGAAGCTTAAATGGTCATTTGCGGGACATGTTACCAGATTGGTAGACGATAGATGGACCAGAAGAGTGGTAGAGTGGAGACCCCCGATGACATTAGAAGAATTGCTGGCGATTGGATGCAAAAGGCACAAGACAGGGATACGTGGAGAAGTATGGAGGAGGCCTATGTCCAGCAGTGGACGACAACGGCTGTCAAAGTAAGTAAATATACAATAATTTGGTTCAATCGACCACTTATATACAAAAAAAAACTATTTCAAATTACTTAACTAGTGCCGAAATCATTCAATAAATAAACCAACCAGCCTTTGTTCTATTTCTCTTTACGATACAAGCTACACATACTCGTTTTCTTTATGTTTTACGCCTAAAATAGGTTCGCGTATAGAAGACCAAACACTTTTCTCTCCGCGAGATTTCCCAAGCAATAAAGCAAATAAACTATTCTTGGGCCGAACAAATATCCAAACTCTACCCAATTTCAATTTCCTTCAAAATCCTCTTTATTGCCCTATACGATAGAGATCGCGGCCGGGCGGGTAGGGAAGAGGGCGGGCTATACTACCCCCGCACCTACCCAATGTTAGCTCTGATCGAATGCAATATGTAGTAAGCGGAAAATAATTACCCCACTAAAGTTTTATTAGCGGATCTAGAATTGAAATAATGTTTCTGAATCCTTCCATGGTTTTCTTTATGGTATAAAGAAACTTGTAAAAAATTGATAAATTTAACAGTGGAATTCTGTAATGAAAAAATTATGTTTATTTTTTATGAATAAAATAATTCTTCTTCATCTTTCGGTGCCGTATCAGGTCCCCCCAACGTTGGTGATCACTGCAGCGAAGGCATATCAGTCCTGCGCCACTTAGAACAGGTTCTGAACTCTGCCTATAATCTTTATAAATCATCGTATTTTCCAATTTTGAGTTTATTTATCTAGATATGTTTCGAAGGTTTTAGATTTGAGTTGAGGTTTTCATATTTGTAAATGGGTCTACCCAATGCATAATAGTAAGTTATTAATATAATTTACATCCCTCAAATAAACTTTTAAAATCAAAACTTTACTTTTTAAAAGAGACAAAAATGAAAATCCCAGAAGCTAGGGATTACCAGGAAGGCCGCTGAAGAGAGATGGCTGGAGATCATCACCCCAAGACAGCTCACCGCCATAAACAGGTCATAGGACCTTAGCTAAAAAGAAGAGAATAAAGAATAAAATTAAGAAAGGGTCACTAAGATGAGGGAAGAATAGTTTAAAAGATATTTACAAGTAGTGTGAATGGGAAAAGAAGTTGAGGAAGGCCAAGGAAGACATGGCATGACCAAATTAATCAATTACTGAAAGGCTGAAGTACGAACAATCGACGAGCGTGCATGTCATGATGAGTGAATGTAGAAGAGGAGCGAGAATTATGCCAGGATAGAACAATGTGGCGATCCATCCTCTCTGCCTACCCCTCCGGGAAAACGGCGTGATGGTTAGTTAGTTAGTTAGAAGAATAATAGTGGATTTTGGTTCAAACCTGGACACGACCCGATTCCTTCTTTATAATAACGATCTATTTCAGCTCAGTTTGGAGATTGTATAATAAGTTCTAATAATATTGATTTAAATCATTGGCGTTAGTCTTTTTTATAAATTAAAAAATACATATAATATAACAATTTTACTCCACCAGTTCAATTGTACAAGAAACAGATCAAAATCAAACCAGAAAAATTTAAGCATCTTCAAGAAATAAAATTGTTCTTCCAAAATTCAGGCGGGGTTTCTATGATAAACTTCCCCATTAATTTTAATTAAACAATTAAGTATACATTTAAAAAATATTACTAGTTACATATAGTTTATTTAATATATTTTATTTTCGAGAAGTGCTAGAAGTTAGTTTTTTTAAATATAATTGTTATTTATTTATTTATTATACACAAATGAGACATTACAAACGATAAAACATTTAAGCGACTCATTTGGACACAAAACGGTATTACAAAGATAAAATAAAACAAAACAACATGAGACCAAAAAAATCATACATATCAGCAGGAATCCAAATATGTAGACGTCAGTGATGCAGTACTCTTTCCAGAGTTTGCAATATTTTTTTTATGAATACTGCCTCACTGACACTGAAAATGTCCAAATCCGTGATGATTAGATTCAGCGTCCGAATTGCTCTTCCTACTGGCATCACCAAAGGCAGGTTGGTTCTGTGTGACGGAGTAAAGAACAATTGATGTCGGCGCTGTCGCAGGTAGTTATCAGGAACAAAAAGACCTATTTGCTCCAGAACAGTTCTCAATAGAGCCACGAATCAATTTGAAAAAATGTGTTGATAGTAATCCTTCCCTCCTCAGTTCGAGAGAGTTATACCCCAGCATACCCAAGAGAAATGCCGTTGGATAGAGCCAAGGATATACCCCGTACTCTCTCATGTAGAGCGCTCTCAAGAATTACTTTTGAACCCTCTCCAACATGAGAGAATACTGAGCCTCATGAGGACTCCATATCACGGCACCTCCCTCGAGTCTGCTTCTGACTAAAGAGTTATACAGAGTTCTAAGGACCCGGGTATCTCTGAAAACCCTAATAGTTCGAAGAACAAAACCCACAGTTATAAGTACTCTATATTGTTGCATAATATATTATTATAACTTTCAAGTGCAAAATTATACATGTGACAATTATTATTTAAACAAAATTCCATAAGTAACATTGTCATTATATTGTAAGTATATTTTAAGATTGTTTAAAAATAAAAAATAACAGAAAAAATATTCATTATAGGTATACGTGTTTTATTACAATAAAAAAAATCACTTTATTTTAAAATAGGGAGGTTAAAATGACCTTTTTGCAGTTAGGTAATTTTGCGGTGGAAGCAACGATACGTAAAAAATGTTTCATTGGATTTAATGTAAAAATCACTGCATGGAGAAAAACCATCCCTTTGTCGTCCGGGTGGATCTTACGTTTAAAAACAAAGTGCGAAGCTTTAGTCTATAAGATTATTTTTTGTATGATTTACCTCAAGGGCAGTGGCCAGGGCCGGTGGGCGGCTGACCGCCCGCCGCCCGCCCGCCTTATCTAAAGCCCGACTCTATCGTCACATAAAACTCAAGCAGTTTATTTAAGTGCCGGGCAGCAAGGCAGCCGCCCTAACTCTTGGCGGAATCACCCGACCGTTCTTCGGCTCCGCTCTCCTCACACTATCCACAAACAAGTACTTTTGCTTTATACGTTTAAACAATAATAATTTCATTAACACAATATTAACTACAGGTTATGTAAAAGTTTATCGTTATCGCACAAGTCTTCATTTTTAAAATGTTGAGAATTTTTTTTGTTAACAAAACATTACACTTTGACTCCTACGTCTTTTGAATCATACTGTAAATATGGGAGTAAACATTTTTCCATCAAGAAAATTTTATATTATGATCGATCCCAATTTCATTTTTACTTTAATTTCCTAGTGTGAGTTGGAAGATTGAAGATCTCATATTTAAGCTCTACGAGATTGAACCAATAGACCCCTAAACTCTAATACTTAATATTATGTAGTCATGGGCAGGACCTCAATAAAAGTTATACACATAGTATAAATGTATTATGTATAGAAAGGAGGTAGAGGAAGGCCGAATTAAACATGGCACGTCCTAATTTATCAATTACTGATAGGTAACCAAATTCGAAATCAGAAAAATCGATAAGAAACTCAAGTACGATATAACCGTGTGGCGGTCAATCCTCGATTGTTCTTTTTTCCCGGTATCATGTCAAGCTTCTCGACGTTGACTTATCGTTTGAAAGTAGACATCTTTGCCCCAAGCACATCACCGACTCGTTCGAAGGTCAACGGCCATGGCTTAATTCCTCTTCAGAGTGATAATGTGGGGAATGATATCCAGAGTAGTCTCCCCTTGCCTTCTCTGCAAGATTTTCGATTGGGCTTGCCATCCCTTAGCCGGGTGAATCCAGCTTTATGGCCCTGGAAATTTGGCATTCGTCAATTCTATTGGATATGACACCCCGCGAACCCCGGGCAATGTGACTGGGGTCTAAGATACCACTCGTAGATGCCAGTGAGTTGGACTTGATAGTAACTGTTCCTGGTGTAATTGCAACATTACAACATTATATAGATGCATACTTCTCAGGAGAGTATTCACAATCGTAGCCCTACTATCATAACTCCCATCCTCGATTAGTTCGTTAGTAATGTGCACAGACCTTCTTTCATTATTCTTCTTCTCAGTCTATTCCTCATGGCTGAGGGTCGTGTCCATCCTATAAACCAGGGACCATGGCACGCCATGCGCTCCTGTCACCCGTCAGTCTCCAGGCTGCAGCTAATGAGAGACCAGTCAGATCCCTAGTTTGATCGGACTAGCGACTCGGTGGTTGTCCTTCTGGTCGCATTCCCTCCACTTTGCCCATGATGATGAGCTTTTCAAGGTTGTCCTGATCTCTCCGGGTGTCCAAAATATTTCAAAACTCTCTTAGAGCACATCCGCGAGAGTCTTGCCTTGATACCCAGCTGGTCAATAATTGACTGGTTTGTGCTTCTTTAACATCTTCTTCTTGTGGTCCATAGGGCCTCAAGCAACCTTCTCCACCTGACACTATCGCATGCCTGATGCCTAACATCATCCCAAGTGAGCCCTGCTGTCTTAACCTCTTAACCCCTCTTTCCCCCCATAGGGGACCAGTCTAGTGCGCCCTGAGCGATGCAGGCTGGGTTCCGTCTCAGAGTGTGACCGATCCACTGCCATTTGCGTCTAGCGACATGTACTCTAATTGGTTTTTCGCCTGTCATGGTTTAGAGAACGGCATTTGACTCTGTTTGGGACCAATAGATCTTGAATATTGAGCGAAGGCACCTATTTATAAACACCTGGAGTTTTCCTATAACGTCCGCGGTAGATTTCCAAGTCTCACATCCGCACAGCAGAACGCTTTTAACGCTATTGCTGAATATTTGGAGCTTGAGCTTAATCGAAATGATACTGGAACGCCATACAGGGCGAAGCATAGCGAAACATAGCGAACATATTAACTAACTAACTAACTCTAATCACGCCGTCTCTCCGAAGGGGTAGGCAGAAAGAATGGACTGCCACACTTTTCTTTCCTGACATATTTCTCTCGCTTCCCCTACATTCATACATCGTGTCATGTACGCGCGTCGATTTCTCTGACTCCTCACATGGCCGACATTCAATATTTGATTTATTTGATCGTGTCACGTTTTCCTCGGTCTTCCTCTATTTCTGGTTCCATTTACATCATTAACATATAATTTTTTTACCATTCTTTCTTCATTCATTCTTTCCATGTCCAAACCATCTTAATGATCCTTTCATTATTTTGTTCATGACACCATCATTCGCACCGCATTCACTTCTTATATTTTCATTCGACACTCTATCATACACAGAATATCCACACATTCGTCTAAGAGATCTCATTTCTACTGCATTTATTCTACTTTCATCCTTCTTTGCCAGTTCCATGCTTCGCTTCCATACATAAGGGTCGGTAGAAGAACACCATTGTGCACTGCCATTCTAGCTTTTTTGGATAGGTTTTTGTTTGCGATGACAACTTTAAGTGCACTGTTCACTTTGTTGCCTGCCCCAACCCTTCTTTCAATATCCCTCTCCACTCGCCCATCTCTTGTAAACATACTACCTAAATACACGAACTCAACTACTTGCTCCAAATTTTCACCATTCACGCTAATGTTGCAGACTGTCATTCATCATCAGATCATTTCACATGCATACCTCATACATACAATTCACCAGGACTTGTAGTTCATGCTCGTTGTCTGCAAGTAGGACAGCGTCATCCGCATACAAGAGACAGCCTGACACTCCGCTCATTTTGGCACCTACATCCAACCCTTTCAGCTCTTTCATACATTTGTCCATATACAGATTAAATAACCACGGGGAAATTACGCAACCCTGTTTGACACCTTTATTGATATCAAACCAGGCTGTAAGATCTCCATTTACTCTGACACTAGCAGTGCTTTCCGTGTATAGCGACTTAATTGCCGTGATCAGTTTTGTACTTATTCCATATTCAGACAATATTTTCCACAACTTTTCTCTATTAACGTAATCATATGCTTTTTGCAAGTCGACAAACGCACAGAAAAGTTTGCGGTTTTTGGCCAGAAACTTCTCTGTCAATGTACTTTATAAATATTTTAGCATACTATTTATAAATAAAAATCTGATTAAAATGAGTCATTAAAAAAATGTACGAGAATACGGTAGCTACTACACATGGAATACTTATTCGTATGGACGGTTCGAATTTATTCCTCTGAGGGTTTCGCCTGACGGGAAATTCTGATTTAGCGCATTTATTATGGAGGGCAGCTGACCGCCGCCGGCCACTCGCGGTCGGATTTTTTAAAATAACAATAACTCTTATTTTTATATTTTTTGTAAAACAAAATTCGCGGAAACCCCGGGAATCTGGGTATTTCTCACCCCTGACGACGATCTGTCTGCCGCAATCGATAACCGCAGATTCTAAACCTTTGCACAACAATTGCCCCCGATAACTACATATCGCCTCTTTGCAAGAATAACGTGACATTTCGAAAATTAAATCCGCCGTGTTCAACATTATTTTCTACAAAAACATGGTATTTTTGAGGGAAAGAGACAACACAACAGTTGTATATGTTGTTGTCACGTTGTCTCTTTCAGACGGGTATCTTGTTTCATTTTTAAAAAAAACATTTTTCGAGATAACACGTTATTCTTGCTAAGAGGCGATATGTATATGTGTCGAATGAAAATATAATAAATGAATGCGGTGCGAATGAAAGTGTTATGAACAAAATAATGAATTGAACATTAAGATGGTTTGGACAGAAGAGCAAAAACAAATATTCCAAATCAAATTATTTAGTTATTATTTTATCAAAATTATGAATATTACATATCAAATTTAATTAAATTGTTATATCTATAACATAATATCTAAAATTCTATAATAAAAAGCTGAAAAGGCAGTGCACAGTAGTGTTCTTGTGCTGATCCTTATGTATGGAAGAGAAGCATGGAATGGCAAAAGAATGATGAAAGTAGAATAAATGCAGTAGATGTGAGATCTCGTGACGAATGTGTGATTATAGTGTCAAATAATGTGTGATTATAGTGTCAAATACAAATAATGAATTGAACATTAAGATGGTTTGGACACATGGAAAGAATGGTTAATGATGTAAATGGAACTAGAAATAGAGGAAGACCGTGGAAAACGTGGCATGATAAAATGAATCAAATATTGAGTGTCGGCCACGTGAGTAGTCGGAGAAATCGACGTGTGTGCATGAATCGATGAATGAATATTAAGGAAGCGAGAGTATTATGTCATGAGAAAAGTATGGTAGTCAATTATTCTGTCTACCCCTTCGGGGAAACGGCGTGATGATTAGTTAGTTAAGTACATACATATATACTCATAAATTAGTTTTTTAATTTTATTTAGAACGTATTCATCCACCTTACATTCCATTCTTACTTCTTCGTTTAGTATTCTACGAGTATCACATATTGTTTTTCCGTGCATTCTTTTAGTAATCTCATTTCTACATAATTTTTTCTACTATCGTCTTTTTTCTGCCAAATCCAAGATTCATATCTAAATATTCACATCAATGATAATTCACCGTCAATTGTCAATAATAAGTCAATTCAGCCTTTCTGCCCACTCTAAATGACATAACTTCACTATTCTTTCCCGTTTATTTCAATCTAAGTGATTGGTTATTTAATGTGGTAGTTTCCCGTTGCTTTCCACATTTGTATACAGCAGATTATTTTAACCTAATTACTGCATACAATTCTATAGCTTTTGATTCTCACGACATGTGATATGCAGATAATTTATCACCATTTTATCGTCACAAGAACACTACACCAGACCAAAAACAGTGTAACAATTACACTTCCATCACCAGGAATCGAACCCGATAACTTCGGTGTGTCAGGCATAGCTCTTGCCACCCTGCCACGTGGGTCGTCTTTATCGGGGGTAGTATTCTTCTTCTTTTAATGTATCTCACAATCTGTGACACAGAAATCATGTCTAGTAAGATGATGAGGTCCAGCTGTCCCTCCATCTCTTGGGCGGTGTCCGGAGGGAATTTCATAAGCCGCTGTATATGCGAGCCTGTCACTGTGCAGTGTGGCTACATAGTCTCTCCAGTATCTTCTTCTGGATCTACTCCACCGAACGATATCCTCTATTTCCTCGCAAGTTCGTGGCAGAGTGGTAAGAGCTCTGATTCCCATTCCGAAGGTTCTGGGTTCGATTCCCGGCGATGGCAGTGTGATTGTCACACTGTCTTTGGTCTGGCGTAGAATTTTCGTGACAATAAAATGGCGATAGATTGGCTACCTGTCACATGTCACGAGAATCAATATATCAGCTTAAAAACAAATTGTATACTGTAATTGGGTTCAAACGACCTGTTGTATACATAAAAAAAATAAAAATAAAGTTTTTCTTATGTCTGCGACGCGGACACGATCTCGGAGAGTTTCTCCAGTAATTGATCTTAGGACCTTCATCTCAGATGTTCTTGGTAGACCCTTGGTTCGCACAGCGGCCCACGTCTCTACAGCGTACTTCATGATGGTCGGTGTCGTATTACTAATCATAAAACTTAAATAATACATTCTGTTTTGAGAATCTTTGGAATCTTAATAGTTGACAATATCAGGAGAAAGACATTTTTCCACCACGCCGAAGGGTGACTATACAATTCGCACAATTCTCTGCATTTTCAATGGTATTGTTAGCAGGCTCTACGCCCTTTCATGTTGGCGAAATAGAGAAGTCAAAGCTGGAGTTGGGACATCACATTAAATGTTCCTTTTTATTTCTCTGAATGGGTCCTTTGATTAATATCTCCTGAGATCCGCCCACAGAAACACAACGTCATAACTCTCGCAATCAATGGGAATATTGACTTTTAAACATTTCTTAAAATCTTACACCATTTAAATTCAATGGCACATAACTGTATGTAACTTCAAGATCATTATAAATTTTTATTTATTTTACATACTTGTACGAGAGGAAGAAGAAAGTATGTCTACTTATTAAACATACTTGTTGACTACAGAAAAATATAAACAATAATTTTTACTGTTTTCAAATAATCATGAAGTTTTGTGAAATGGACATGTTTGCCTATGCTAAGGTAATATCAAATATTAAATTTTATTTAATGTGGAGTTTTACATCATTGTTCAAGAAACTTAATTATTAATATAAATTAAAACGTCGATTTCCTGAAAGCTTAATTAGATTTTATGGGAATGGCATGATTAGCCTTGCTAAGGCATTATCAAATGATAATGACATTTGATAATGCTTTAGCATCAAAGTGTTTTTAGATTCATATTAATTACATTACGTATTAATTATTTAATTCGGAGTTTTATTATAAAGCATCGTTCAAGAAACGACCTTCATGGCCAGAGTAGTAACTGGTTTGACTGCCACACCGAAGGCCCCGGGTTCGATTTCCGGCAATAGCAGTGTGATTGTTACACTGTATTTGGTCTAGTGTAGAGTTCATGTGACAATAAAATGCCGATAGATTAGCTACCTATCACATGTCACGAGAATAAATATGATTGGTATACCCTTTACATTGATTTGGCTCGCGCTGTAATAATGTAAATAGCAATTCAACAAAATGATGATAATAATAATATGCAAATGTAATAACTAAATAAAACGAATTTTTAACTACTTTCACTTTTATCTTAAGCCAGGCGACTTGTCGGTCGCTGTCGAAATAAAGAAAAAAGTAGAAGAAGTCAAAAAACATCGTTTTATTAAATTATTATTTAAAATGAGCTTCCATCAAGAGATTTCAGTAAAATCATTCGATTATCTAATATGCAAATATGTTTACGAAAGCAATTCATTTAAATATGAACATTCTCCATTTTTAATCGCTGACAGCATGGACGATCTACAAGTCCTAGTGTCAAGAATGTACGAAGTATGCAATAAGTATGACCTTGTGATGAACGTGTCAAAGTCTAAAGTTATGGTATTTGAAAAGGAAGAATGTATGTCAGATTGTGACATTAGTGCGAACGGTGAGAAATTAGATCACGTTACCGAATGTGTCTATCTGGGAAGCATGTTTACAAGAGACGGAAAAGTGGAGAAAGATATCGGAAGAAGGGTTGGAGCTGGAAACCAAATAAATGGTGCACTCAAAGTCATTACCGCAATACCCACTGAAGCAAAAATGGCAGTGCACAATGGAGTTCTAGTGTCACCTTTATGTATGGAAGTGAAGCTTGGAGTTGACAAAAGAAGAATTTAAGTAGGGTAAATGCCGTAGAAATGAGGTCACTAAGAAGGATGTGCGGAAAAACAATGTATGATAGAATATCTAATGATGAAGTAAGAAAGGAATGTAAGGCGGATGAATGCGTAATAAATAAAATTAAGAATGGGTCACTAAGATGGTTTTGACATATGGAACGAATGAATGAGGGAAGAATGGTTAAAAAGATGTATACAAGTAGTGTGAATGGAAAAAGAAGTCGAGGAAGGCCAAGGAAGACATGGCATGACCAAGTTAATCAATTACTGAAAGGCGGCCATGTTCGAAGTAGGAACAATCGACGAGCGTGCATGTCACGATGTGTGAATGTAGAAGAGGCGCGAGAGTTATATCAGGATAGAACAATGTGGCGATCCATCCTCTCTGCCTGCCAAAATTATTAAAAACATGTAAAAGAGACATTTTCGAAACGAAAATCAAACTTCCAGATTAAAACGCGGGAAAACATCGCAACGCCAGCAATAATGGCGTGCCGTAATAATCATAAATAATCGTATTGTTTGATTATACGACCTAAATCAATATTTACAGAGGTGCGCTGACTGCGGCCCATATCGCCTTCATATGAAAGCGTGGCGGTGTGTTTTGATACACAATTGGGTTGTTTTTTTTACGATTCCAGGTGCGAGATACTGAAAGATCACCGCTACATCCCGCGGTGGCGGCTCCTGTCTCCCTTCTCCCGTTTAAATCTCCTGGATTCGTTTCTCCACTCCACCACCCGTGTCCTCTGGGCCCGCGGAATCATTAATCCTATTTATTGTATGAGCTGCACAGAATTGAAAGAAATATTTTACAGTCGTAAAAGACACGTGGTAATAATACGTTTTTTTTAAAGATTAATACTTTCAATGCTATTTTTTGTGAATTTTAAAGCCTGCAATCCTATATTCAAATAAAATAAAATAAAAACTGTATGGAAGTGATGCTTGGAGTTGGCATAAGAAGGATAAAAGTAGAATAAATGCCGTAGAATTGAGGTCACTATGAAGGATGCGGAAAACCAAGGTATGCTAGAATGTCTAATGATGAAGTAAGAAAGGAATGTTAAGCGGATGAATGCGTGAAAAATAAAATCAAGAAAGGGTCACTAAGATGGTTTGGACATAGGGAACCAATGGATGAGGGAAGAATGGTTAAAACGATATATACAAGTAGTGTGAATGGAAAAAGAAGTCGAGGAAAGTCAAGGAAGACATGGCATGACCAAATTAATCAAGTACTGAAAGGCTGCCATGTTCGAAGTAGGAACATTCGATAGCGTGCATATCACGATGTGTGAATGTAGAAGAGGTGCGAGAATTATGTCTGGATAGAACAATGTGGCGATCCATCCTCTGCCTACCCCTCCGGGGAAACGGCGTGATGGTTAGTTAGTTAGTTAAAAACTGTTATTGGAAACAAAAATTATCAATGAAAGCAAAAATGGTTGTTCAAAATGTAGTTGTAGTTCTAACGCTTATGTATAAAAGCGAAGCATGAAACTGGCAGAAGAAGTATAAAAGCAGAATAAATGTAGTAAAAATGAGATCGCTTAGATGAGTGTGTATTAAAACGATGTACGACAGAGTTTCAAATGCTGATATTAGGAAGGAATGTAGAGCGAAAGAAAATATTGTCTACAAATTTTTTAAATTATCACTCCGTTAGTTTGATCACATGGAACACGTAGATGAAGAATGGTTTAGAAAAATATTTTATAATAGCTGTTAAAGATAGCAGCGAGCTCCCCATATTGAAACAAAATAATATTAATAAAACGAATTTCTTTCAATTCGTATAAATATGTTTTAAAGTTATATAAAAAGCTAATTGGATTGATTAATTGTAATTGCTTTTGACATTTAATAAATAAATAAATTGAAAATTAAATAGATTGTATAATAATTTTAACACATTTACTGGTGATTTTATACGTTTAATCGTTTTTAATTGACAGGAATTAATCATTATTCATTAATGTAATATTTTAACATATATAAATATATATGATACCATATATAAATATATATGTTTTGGTTTAAACACAAATTATATGATTTTCCAATTGATAAAGCATTATAAATTATTTGATAATACCTACTAATGATAAACATTTGATATTGGCTTAGCAAGACGAAACATGTAATTCCCATAAAATTTAATAAAACTTCTAGAAAGCAGACGTTTTCTTTCGTATTAATTATTTAATATGGAGTTTTATTATGTGTCTGTTATTAACATTAGTTTAATCTGTGAATCTATATATGTTTCGGACTTACTCACATTCTAAAAGCTAGCAATTCATAAATCAAGCCCCTTAGATATTGACAACTTCACTGTGTATCGGCGATCATTCACGTATCCATTGATGTGTAAAGAGCTATTCATTACAAGGAGCTCATGCAGCGCTTCTGTGTCGAAGTGACTTTACTGCCAGAAGATAACATCTATTTTTCATATTATACTATTCGCCATCACATTCCTGCATTTTGTATTAATAGTGAGCCAGTACATCAGTTTAATTAAAAAAATTAAATCTTTGATTTTTTATTTTATAAGGATTAATTGTGTCTCAATAGAGACGAAGATGTAAATTGTTTTTCTGGGAACAGAATGTGGTGGCCGAGGCGCTTACAGGACCTGTCATTGGTTGGGTTGAGCGATCGCTTTATGTTTAACAACATTCCCCATGCATTTTTTCTTATGACCACCACGTCTGACAAATTTTTGTAACTTGTATATATCAACACCGAGAAAGGACTGAAAATTAATGGCGTTGTGATAAACAATATAAGATATGCCGACGACACTGTTTTATTAGCTGAAAGTGTCAGCGATCTTCAGGACCTCCTTAATCTTGTTGACGAGTCCGGTGAAAGATTGGGGCTAACAATAAATATCATCAAAACCAAATGGATGACATTCGGACGGCTTGACTACAGTGGATCAGTATTGCATTTGAACGGCCGTAACGTTGACAGGGTGGAAAAATTTAAATACCTCGGCAGCATACTAACACAATCTCTTGACCCAGATGTAGAGATAAAATGCAGAATCGAGGCAGCAAGAGCTACGTTTAATAAAATTAAATCACTCTTCCGCAATGATAACGTAAACTTGAAACTCCACCAGAGAATGATCAAATGCTATGTGTGGTCTGTTTTATTGTACGGGTGTGAAACTTGGACCCTGAAAGTTAACTCAATGAACAGACTGGAAGCATTTGAAATGTGGCTCCATCGCCGAATGCTCAGAATTTCCTGGACAGACTTGGTTACCAATACCGAAGTCCTGAGGCGAGCTAGAGTTGACAGGGAATTGTTATCAACTATCAAGGTTCGAAAGATCTCATATCTGGGTCATATACTGCGTGGGGAAAAGTATCACCTTCTCCAACTGATATTGGAGGGAAAAATTGAGGGACGCCGAGGGTCCGGAAGGAGACAAATGTCCTGGCTGCGAAACGTGAGGGAGTGGACCGGCATCCGAAGTGTTGAGGAGCTGTTCCGGCGCAGGACAGGGACAGGTTCGCCGAGGTGATTGCCAACGTTGGGGGGACCCGACAGGGCACTTGAAGAAGAAGATATATGGTAGGATTCCACGCCTATCTTTACATATTTAAGTTCACTCTACACTAGCGTCATCTATTAAGATTGGGAAACATTAAGCAGAAAATCTTTATTAATGTACTGTTATTAACATCGTTAACATATACTTTTTTAAGCTAATATGGAGGTGTACAATAGTGTTTTTTAAACGACCCATATGGAAATGAAATATGAAACTGGCAAAATGGGTGAAAGCAAAATAAATGCAATAGAAATGATATATCTCAGACGAATGTATTTACTTTTCGATCAAACGAAAATTTGACATTTGATATATTATTGTGATATATTATTGAACATAGTTTGACGAAACTACTATCGCGTAAAATAAAATACAATTGTGATACATAAAACAAAGTTATCTAATTTAATACTTTATAATTATCTATGAATATAATGTAGTAGGGATTATAATTATCTATGGATATTGAAAGTGTAGAAAATGCTGCTGCTTCTCTATGGTATCTGAAGTAATAAATATGAAAATATGTATGTCACACCATTATTGGCTATAACAGGCGTGCAAGGGGAACAATGGCCTCGCTTTCGCAATGGATCTATAGGAATAATTATTGATTTATGTGGCTGGGATCCTCTCATGCGGCACATTTGTGTTTACAAAACATTTCCAGCTCCGCGGAGCAGCCGTGAATGAATGAAACATCCATAAAGAGGTGTTAGCACAATAAACCCCATACAAGAGGTGACTCCGCTTTCCACGGAATGGTGTAAAAAATGAAATCCGTTTGAAAGAATCGAGCCCCCTTTGTTCGGTGGTCAAAGAAGATGAAGCAAAGTAAATATTAGGAATGGAGGCGACCTATTCCGTCCCACGCACGCCCACAACTGCAACAATCGGCCTATACAGAAAAGTCCATCAATTTATCCCAGCGGCATGTAGTTGCGTGATGAAGAAATTATGGATGTTTGCACACATCTGGAGGAATGTGACACGAATCCATAGAACATCTATTGAAATGTTTAAAATATGACTTGTATTGAAATAAGAACAATGTTAACCAACACACATTTCGATAGTGTGATCGCAATAGGTTACAAGGTTTGAGTGACTTATATAACTAGGGCTAGGATTTATATTCTCTAAAAAAGTTAAAAATATTATTATGTGCCAAAATATGCTTTTATATTCTCAATCTTATGTTTACTTATTGAACGTTAAGGCATTAATTGTCACATTTCTAACATAGAATCTATGTTCCATTTGGATTAGTAGTATTTTACCAATTCTACAATGTAACAAAAACTTTTCGGGTAACATAAAGTACCAAAGTTTTCAGATAACAAACTGGAGGAGACAGTGATTTTAAGTGAATCGAACGGAATCGGTATTTCATAGGAATTATATTTTTTTCTAACCCCATACTTCACTAGAAGAAAAAAAACTATGTTTGCTAGAGAAAAAAAAACAAGATTTTATGTGTGACAAACTATTTTTGTATCATACAATTACACATTTTATAAATTTTCGGGGGTATGACATAAATTTTAAGAATTATGTTTAGAAGGGAGAACGAACTCTCAAACTTGTAAATTGTGCAATCATTGTTGGCGCCATTCACATGTCCTTCCAGGATGATGGATGATTTTTTTAAATTACTTCCCAGGCGGGATGTAGGTCCCTCACAGCGTATATATTTTCCTGGCTTTTCCTTGCCTTGTCGTAAAGGAATTTATCACTGGTAGAACGGATATCCACTCGTCGACGATCAACGAAGATGCAAGTCACATGCATATCACGTGCACATCACGTGCACATCACGTGCACATCACGTGCACATCACGTGCACATCACGTGCACATCACGTGCACATCACGTGCACATCACGTGCACATCACGTGCACATCACGTGCACATCACGTGCACATCACGTGCACATCACGTGCACATCACGTGCACATCACGTGCACATCACGTGCACATCACGTGCACATCACGTGCACATCACGTGCACATCACGTGCACATCACGTGCACATCACGTGCACATCTCGTGCGCATGCGCCTAACGTGTACAACTCGTGCGCATGCGCCTCACGTGCACAACTCGTGCGCATGCGCATCTTGTGTACAAGTAGTGCGCATGCGCGTTACTGCAAAGCTAGTGCGCATGCACGTCACGTGCACAACTCGTGCACATGCGCGTCACTGCAAAACTAGTGCGCGTTCGAAAAGGAGCCTACATACAATATGGACAAAAATATGCCATTTAATTGCTCTCACCCCGAGAACCTTGAAATATTCTTAAATATTCTCTAAACCCTAAAATATACATTTATATTCCTTAATAACTAGGGCTAAAGGAGATATAATATATGGATCTCAAAACCTAAAAAACGTCCTTTTTGAAAGCGTATCCCAGTAAAAAATATATATCTTTTTATATTAATTCCTAACCCTGAGAGACAAGACACTGAGAGATCGCGTGAAGAACACCAGAATAAGAGAGATATGTGAGGTTGAGGATATTATAAGATGGAGCAGACAGCGAAAAGGGGACTGGTACGGTCATGTCCAAAGAACGGACACCACTAGACTCCACTATATTGCACTACATAATCAGCCTCATGGGACTCGTCCTCGTGGAAGACCTCCTAAAAGATGGTATGATAGCTGGGAGTCTGCTTCACAGGAGGAGCAACACTCTGGATAGAACACAAACCAAATAGATCTACAACAGGGCAGAAGAAGAAATAGAAGATTTACTAAAGAGACGTAACCTTATATTTTTACTTATTGCTAACCACCGTCATATGATTAATTGATTTTTTATGTGTGGTTGTATTTAAAAAAAATACGAGTAGGTAGGTCACCCTTTGTCTAATTCGATGCACTATTTTAAGTTAGGAACCTGTTTGGATGGCAACCCAAAATATGCGTAAAACATTATTGTAATATTAGAGTACAATGTGTCTGAATTGAGATGATGAATTAGTGGATTAAGCGAGCACAAAGGTGAGCAAATACTTCTGGTTGAATGCACACGAGGCATTGCACATTAGGGTGGGCCGAAAAAAACTCATTATTTTTTTCAAAGTTGTAATAGCGCGGAAAAGTTGCGAATTAGGAAGACCAACCAGTGAATTTTTTTTTTTATCAAAATCGGTTGACATCTTCCGGTCGCGCACGGGCCCTAAGCTTTTACAAAATATGGAAAAACGTCATGAAAAAATTGTTGATTTAATCACTCCATAATAAAATACTATGTTCTTATGTTCTAAAATAAAATAACTTGAGCTATTACGTTAAAATAAAAGTAAATTAAAGACTGTAAAAAAATACATAAAAATGTGAAATTTTCAATATTTTGCGCGACCGAAATATATCAACTGATCTAAACCTAATTAAACCACAATGTTTTTAGGCTCTAGTCGAAAACGTTTTAACTAAAAAAAAATGATGGTAATAAAATTATATGTTAATGATGTAAATGGAACCAGAAATAGAGGAAGACCGAGGAAAACGTGGCATGATCAAATAAATCAAATATTGAATGTCGGCCATGTGAGGAGTCAGAGAAATCGACGCGCGTGCATGACACCATGTATGAATGTTGAGGAAGCGAGAGAAATATGTCAGGAAAGAAAAGTGTGGCAGTCCATTTTTTCTGCCTACCCCTTCGGGGAGACGGCGTGATGGTTAGTTACTTTAATCAAAACTATTACAAAAACAGCTAAAATAAAAATAATTGCAATAATGACGTTTTTCCATATTTTGTAAAAGTTTAGGGTCTGTGCGCGACCGGAAGATGTCAACCGATTTTGATAAAAAAAAAATTCACTTGTTTGTCTTCCTAATTCGCAACTTTTCCGCGCTATTATAACTTTGAAAAAAAAATAATGAGTTTTTTCGGCCCACCGTATTGCACATTCGTATCGCGCCATAGTCCGCCATAGGTCGCGAGCGCATTTATGATAATATTATTTAAAACCGGGCTAAATCCTTCCATTAATCACTATTATCTATGAAATGGAGCATAAAAACACACATCATTTGTCAGCTTTGGGCTTTAATATTTTATACCGCGCTGGCTGCCTAATGCCGGCTGACTGCTGGACATGGACCGGTGCTATTTGTCACTATGGATACCCATTCTATCACTAACACCATCGCACGGGAGCTTAGCATTTTCATTAATGTTTTATTAATCGCAAATCTACGTAATAATCTAGATAATGATTTTCGAAAAAGAAGAAAACATGACAGACACATTAGTGTGAATGGTGAAAATCTCTAACAAGTGGATGAAATTGTATATTTAGGAAATTTGTTTACAAAGGATGCGAGAGTGGAGAAGGATATAAAAAGAAGGGTTAGGGCAGGCAACAGAGTAAATGGTGCACTTAAAGTTGTCATCGCAAATAAAAGCTTATCCAAAAAAGCTAAGATGGCAGTGCATAATGGTGATCTTGTGCCGGCCCTTATGTATGGAAGTGAAGCAAGGAACTGGCAAAATAAGGATGAAAGTAGAATAAATGTAGTAGAAATGAGATCTCTAAGATGGTAAATCTGTATATGATAGAGTGTCAAATGCAAGTATAAGAAGTGAATGCGGTGCGAATGAAAGTGTTATGAACAAAATAACGAAAGTGTCGTTAAGATGGTTTAGACATATGTTAAGAATGAGTTAAGAGAGAATGGTGAAGAAGGTATATGTAAACGACGTGGACGGAGCTAGAAATAGAGGAAGACCGAAGAAAACGTGGCACGATCAAATAAATCAAATATTGAATATCGGTCACGCGAGGAGTCGGAAAAATCGACGTGCGTGCATGACAAGATGTATGAATGTAGAGAAAGTGAGAGAAGTATGTTAGGACAGAACAGTGTGGCATGATGGTTAGCTAGTTAGTTAGTTTAAATCTACGTACGTACGTTAACCATAAGAGCAATATTTCCTTTACACTGGCCATCACTTTGTGTACCAATAAATGTGACCTTGTGAAAAACGTGTCAATGTCTAAAGTTATAATTCGTCATACAGTTATAAATTTATGACGGATTGTGACATAATTGCGAAAGGTAAGAAATTAAAACAAGTTACAGAAATTATTTATTTGGGAAACATGTTTACAGGGGTTGGAGCTGGAAACAAAATAAATGGTGCACTCAAAGTCATTACCGCAAATAGAAATATATCGACTTAAGCAATAATATGTATGGAAGTGAAGCTTGGAGTTGGTAGAAAAAGGATAAACGCCATAGAAATGAGGTCACTGAGAATAGTGGGCGAAAAAAAAATGTACGATAGAATATCTAATGATGAAATAAGAAAGGAATATAAGGCGGATGAATACGTGATGATTAAATTTTATAAGGGGTCACTAAGATGGTGTGGACATATAGAACGAATGGATACAAGTATTGTGAATGGAAAAATAAGTCGAGGAAATGACATGACCAAATTAATCAAGTACTGAAAGGGTCCATTTTCGAAGTAGGAACAATCGACGAGCCTGCATGTCACGATGTCTGAATGTAGACGAAGCGCGAGAGTTATATCACGATAGAAAATTTGGCGGTCCATCATCTCTGCCAACCTCCCCGGAGAAACGGCGTGATGGTTAGATACTCGTAGTTAATTACTTAGTCACTTTGTGTTGTGTATTCATAATTATATTAAATTTAAAAAATTACATTGTTTCTTAAGCAATAATGTAAAATTATATTGAATAATTGAAAAAGGAGCAAGCTTCAAAAAAGACAAAAAAGAGATTTTGATATATTTACCCGTATAAAAAGCTTTTGTAAAACTTATTGTAGAACCGTGCAAATAACGAATAAAAAACTTTTCATGGAGGAATAAAAAAATCAGTAGTTCATCAAACGGATCACGTTGAATGCGCATTTTTCAGCACAATAACTTCATTTGTGTTATTCGATATATTTATAAAGAACAGTCCGCGAACACAAAACTCCAAATACAGCATTGTGCAAGAACGTCGCCCGTTGCTGACAAAGGGTTTATCGGCAGATCTCCGGTGGGATTTCCTTTCTTAACTCTAAACCGGAATCAGTGTAACCTTTTGATGGATCATTCACCGAGACGATTGAATTGGCCAGAATGAGGCTAGAGCCATCACGCCCGTTTCTTTATAAGCCCTGAATAAATAATAGAACGGGGGCATTGTTCCTCGAGCACTCGCGGCCCGCGGGCCGTGTCTAGGGAGGGGCCCGCTACGTTCTCGATGAGAAACTCACGAAAGAGAACTTTCTCGATAAATCGAGAGAATCCTTAAAATTACACTTTAAAGGCAGATTAAAATCTTAAAAATAAATGGCAATAGATTAAACAATGTAAAAATAAATAAAATATAAAACGCTGTTTATGGTATCACAATATTTTATTTTTCGTGACAGCTGATTCGTCAGCCGATGTTAACATCATCGAGTGTTACATTTTTTTTTTAAACTTAAAGTTAAGTTGAAAAATTATTGTAACACCTGATGACGTCAACATACTCGTAGGTTGACGAAACGAATAATGTTGAAGTATCATAGTGTTGCGGCCAAAACAATGGGTTTTTTAAAAACATAAATTTAGATAACATAAATTTTTGAAATTCCGCCAGAGAATGATCAAATTTTATGTGTGGTCTATTTTACTGTATGAATGTGAAACGTTGACCTTTAAAGTCAACTCAATGAATAGACTGGAAGCATTTGAAATGTGGCTCTATCGCCGAATGCTCAAAATTCTCTGGACAGACATGGTTACCAATTCCGAAGTCCTGAGGCGAGCTGTTATCAACTATCAACTGATATTGGAGGGGAAAATTGAGGGACGTCAAAGGCCCGCTAAGAGACAGGTGTCCTGGCTGCGAAACGCGAGGGAGTGGATCGGCATCCCATCGCCATCCCAACGCCATCCCCATCGGCGCCCTTGAAGTGAATCTCTCACAAAAATGGCGCTATATAAATCATCACCATCATCATCATCCGAAGTGTGGAGAAGTTGTTCCGAGCGACGCAAGACAGGGACAGGTTTGCCAAGGTGATCGCCAACGTTGGGGGTACCCGACAGGGCACTTGAAGAAGAATAAGAAACCATTAACAAAATGTAATGTTTATTTTGTAAATTAAATTTCCTGCGTCACACTTTTCAAATATTGTTTAAATTATATTTAATAAACGCGTTCCTCGATCCCAATTATTATTGTGAAGTTTTACATAATTGTTAAAAAAAATAGACAACTAAGCATGTAGAAAGCATGTTTCTATGATCGTGCTTTCAGCGTTGCGGGTCCGTTGGCGTGGAATAGCCTCCATGTTAGTATTAAGTATGAAGATAGTGACGTTAAATTTAAGAAACATCTGAAGACTGCACTGTTCGGTCAGTCATTTCCTAGTGCGCCCTTGGAGTAATTGATTTTACAAAACGGCGCACTTAAAATACAAATCATCATAATAATAAATAAATAAATTATATAATTTTCTATAACAATCGTTAACAATGAATTTGGTTATTTGAAATTTAATGGTAGAAGTTCATTGAAAGTAATGAAAATAAATAAGAATTGTTAAAAATCTTTTTAAAATGTATATTTGTTAAAATCCACATATGTTTGTGTCTTCGACCAGTTTCAGTATCTCGCTGTCATCTTCTGGTGAGAAGATGGCAGCGAGCCGCCGAAACCGGTCGTAGGCACAAACATTAGCAGATTTGAACTAAAAATACATTTTAAAAAGATTTTTTTACAAAAAAAAATATTATCATTAATTATCAACACACTTGGAAAAATAATTTAACATTAAACTTGATGGTTTTTTCTCCAAAATTCTCTCGAATGGGTTCTCATTGTGTTTTCTCCGCCCAACACTAGAAACTATAAGAACCCTTCTTGGTCACAATAGCTGACAAGGAGTGACAGTAGCAGACCCCTTTTAGAACCCGTCCGTCCCGCCGCGCCGGTTGAATGGAAGCGAAAAGTAAAAAATATATAAATAGAATAAGTAGGCAAAACAATTTTATTAATTTATTCAATAGTAATACCAAAGAGCCATGTTAGGAATAAGCCCAAGAGACAGAGTCAGAAACGATACGGTGAGAGAAAAAACAAAGGTCACTGACATCATCCACCGGGTGGCGAATGGACAAGAAGACTACTGACTTGGAGGCAAAAAGAAGTGCAGGGCGACCGCAACTACGGTGGAATGATGATCTGAACAGACACGTCGGAATAACCTGGATGCAGTCTGCACATGACAGAGTCACATGAAAGCGAATAGAGGAGGCCTAGACTCTGCACTGTGCCACCGAGCAAAAACTGTAAGTATTATTTTGACACTGTGATTTATAATGTTCACGAAACAATATTTAAAAAATATAACACTGTTAAAATATTTTTTATGTCAAAGAATATATGAAAATTCATGGGATTCCAACACTGGATTGGCCCGGAAATATCCTCCTATCGAGAACTTGTGGCATAAAATGGCAATTGAAATAAATAAACTGAAGCCCCCGTCAAAGGAAAACCTTAAAAACTTTATCGAAAAAGTGTGATTGAAAAATTTATCCAAGACTACATACATAATTTGGTGAAATCCATGCCTAAACGTATTGAAGCAGTTATTTAAAAAAAATGAGGAACAACAAATTACTGATTTTGTTGGTTTTTGATAATTGTTAGTGATATATACCTATGTAATTTTATTTGAAATAAATATGTGTTTATTTAAATTATGTGAGCATTTTTAATTTTTGTGACAAAAAATCGAAAATCTACAAATTAACTAAAAAATTAAGGAAAAAATTTTTTTGATCCCTAAGAAGGCACTTTTCTTGCAGATCATCTTTAAACAGTGTTGCTTAATAATTTGGAGTGAAAAGCTATCAAGGAATCACAAAAAATAATTATACAATTACAAAAAACCGATATTTTCAGTGTGAAAAGATTTCTGTGCTCGCTACTGTATACTCGTATAGAGCGGAAGAAAATATTATGGAAAAATCACTGCGCTGGATTGAAAACTTGGAACGCTTGGATGAAGAAAAAAAGGTTAAGAAAGTATTCATAAACGATGTGAATGGAGTACGCAGTCGAGGGAAATCATGGAATAACCAAATTAATCAAATTTTAAAGCTCGATCATGTTAGAAATCGGAAGAATCGACGTCCGTATATGACTCGCTGTATGAAAGTGTATGAAACTAGAGAGGTATGTCTAGAAAGAATAGTGTAGCGGTCCATTCTCTCTGCCAATCCTTCAGGGGAAATGGCGTGACGGTTTGTTGTTTTTGTTGTATCTGTAACATATTTTTAAATTGTGGTGGCAATAACAAATAATTTTTTTACAAATTTCTTTATGAAATATAATCTCAAATTGAAAAAATATTACGTCATATTTACCTCCGCTATTCATATATTAGAAATGACATAAACCAATATAAAACAATAAAATGATTTTAAATATAATACGCATTTATTTACTAGTTGAAAATTTTTCTATTCGAATCGTACTGCCATCTGTGATTGTACATACAAAACACATTCAAACCTGATATTGGTTTGACAGAATTTTTACGTCGTTGATTTCAACTCAATGAGGTAGTAACTAATATTAATAGATTTTGCATATTTTTTACGTTAAAATATGCATATTCACGATTTGGTTATGACCGAAGAAGAAATATCGTTAATTTATTTCGATTAATATAAATTATGATAGAAAATTATTGAAGAACCTTCATATGAAGGCAACATTTTTCAGCATCGCGATTAAGAAATTTCAATTATAATCTAAAAACATTTTGGAAACATTATCGATAATGAAAATAAGATTTTTTCATATAATATTTAAACTGGTTTTAGACGCTTTGTAGTTCATTTTATCTCCACTAGGTGGTAGTAGTTTTTTCGCTATTGCTACTCGACAACAGGTGGCGGTAATGCGCTAAAACTATATCGTCTCACATATTTTTAATTTTTTTAATAATAATGAATAATTTTATTCTAATTTCAGATTTCCGTTTGAATTTCATTACGTTATACATTTAATAAAATTAACTTTTCACAATAAATACAATTTATGTGCACATATTTTATTTTTAGTAATATATCGTTGGTTCAAAGGTAAAACTCATTAAGTGACATTTTGGTCAAAACAATTATTTTTGCATTTTCTGTATCACACTTGTGAATTCTACGTCAGGAAATAATCACCAAGTGTATTTATTAAAGAATAACAGTTATTCTTTAATAAATACACTTGGTGATTATTTCCTGACGTAGAATTCACATGTCTGATACAGAAATTGCAAAAATAAAATATTTGACCAAAATGTCACTTAATGAGTTTTACCTTTGAACCGTCGATATTGTATTTCGTTTATTTCCAATAAGTCCCTAATTACATAGTAATTCAATTGTGATTACGCATAATGACTACTTTCTTGTGAATCAAAAATTAATTTAAATTCATTTTTGGCCGAAATGAGTTATATACCATATTTTTATCTTACCGTTGACTCAACATCTAATGTTTATATTAATAATTATAGTAGAATCATTACACAGTACATAAGTACAATACAAAGTTTGAAATACCTTCTTTTTTTAATGGAAAACTCGATATAATTTACTAAAACGTAATTATTGAACATTTGAGAGACATAAAGCCTTAAGTGATTTTTTTGTCCGAATGAGTTATGGTGGTCATGTCAGATTTTCATTATATTATGATTCTGTCCAAGGCAATTATCTGTCCAAACCGTTTCTTATTATATATGTACTATACCTATTCTAAGGTAATCGGAGGGAGCCCTCTATGCTTCGGCCATTTATTATCTCATCTCATCTCATCTTCTTGGCGCTACATCTCGGTGTGGGACTGCATCCTCCACAACGGTCCTCCACTGACTTCTGTTTCTGGCCATCTCCCTCCATCAGTAAAGGACATTGTGTTAGTGTTCGCTATCGTGTTCTTTTTTTACCATGCAGGGTGATTAGCCCTGCGATGGACCCTCCTTTATTCACAGATTGTCACTGAATGATGTTTATGTATTGTCAAGCTGTTTAAATGTTTGTAGCACATTAATGAGTTTTCGCTCGATAACAATTCCGATGTCGTCAAGTACTTTATAACAAAATAATTCAAATTTGATTTGAAATTAATTCTAAACAGTTCTAACAAATTTCTAAAATACACTTTTAACAGCTGTCAAATTGTCCACTTGAACATTTTTTTATTGATTTAATCATAAAAAATAGTTTAGTTTTACACTGCAATTTTATTAAATATCACAAAAACACTAATTATTATTAGATGCACAACTTTTCACTTAATTTAACTTCGTAAATACACAAAAAACACAAACAATTTCAACAGCCACACATATACGTCATCACCGTGCGGTGTCTAGGGAAAAAAAGTTTAATATTTATAATATATTGTATGTTTAATAATACTCGTGTTTTGAAAATCATGAGTAAGACTCTTTTGGAATAATATTTGACTTATTCTGTTATACTATATACTGTGTACTAGCAGTGGCGTGCCAGTAAGGCAAGCCCGTCCGACTTTTTTGTGATAAATCCCGGCTTCAAATCCTTACAAACAATTGTAGATATCTTCTGGTATATATGCACCTAGCTATGTGATTACAAGCCAAAAATACATAAGTTTGACAAAGACCCTTTTAAATTTTGCAAGCCCAATATGAAGCCGTTCGAAAACATGAAACAAAACATGTGGAACTAGGCGATTTCGCGGGCATCTCACCTACGGTACGAACAAAATAAGTGGAACAAAACATACACTTAGGTCATTTCTGCACATGTCAGCGGAGTCATTTGCAACGCAATGAATCAAAACGTTTGAACTCGTGCGAAAATTCAAAATATTATTTTATTCGTAGACGGCTCAAACGCGCAAAAAACATCGTTTTATTGTAGATTTTTTAAGGCAAGCCAGGCTTTTCGGCTTGTATGGAAGTACCGCCACTGTGTACTAGATATACGAGTATTATACTGTATACTGTGTCGATGATATCATAACCGAATATCAACTCTTTTTAGACAAAATTCAACAGATATATATATATATATATTTTAAAGACTAAAATATGACTTTCCATTAGTACCAAGGAATTTAAATCAATGATATAATTATTTACTATACGATTGCCAATATGAGCAGATATATCTCCTTATGCTTATACCCAAGTCCCCTCAGGAGCTGAGCGTTCTGTCTCATAGACCACCACCACCATATTACACAATCTTTTCTCTTTTGCATGAACGAAGCTTTCGAGATTAGTTTTCCATCTTGTTAATAATAATAATAATAATAATAATAACTAGGCTAATTCGTAAAGCGCCGTTTTCGTGACAATGTCATGAAAGCTGCATGTGACAACAGCAATCAGATAACCGTTATTTACATTTTATGCGATATTTGGTGATGTTTAAAATCTGTCGGATTGTCAATGCACCAGAGGCGTGCAGGAAGCATATTCCAGGCGGACGGACCTGCCACGGCGAAAGCCCGATCTCCGAAATTATAGCACAGTTTATACTGGATTCTTTCAAGACAGTTGAGCCAGTGAAGATCTTTTAAATGTTGTAAAATATGCGAGTTTGTTAAGATATTCTAAGACGAAACACTCTTGTTACATCACTTATAAACCCATATTTTAATATTTCATACTCAAATTAAAACCCAACATGTATATTTGTTTTATTTTACTATCTATCTGATCGCGAATATCAGATGCTGCATATGTTTTCTAGTCGGTCTTATAAGAAAAATGGAATCCAAAGAGAATCCAAGATCTCCGATTGGAATTTAATTCACAATACTTATCAATTTATTTTAAATATAATATATCTATAATTTTAATGTCACGTTCCCCTAGTCAAAAGGCCCCCCATGCCTGTGCTGGGCCCACCGCAAGCGAGTACATGTTACCAGGCGCCCCCTTCCGGCACATTCCCGAGGCAGTTAGCGCTAGTTCAAAATCTGCGGGGTTCCCTTCTGTCTGTTTTCCCTGTTTATTAAAATCGTTGTTTTCTTGTCGCAGAGCCCTAATACCTTCAAAGCGAAACCTTCCCCGCGAGCTCTATTTACTTTACAATCTCCCATATCTGAATTCTGGGAAATTATTTCAGGGAAGGCTTCATTTGTGAATTTATTAGCAAAGTCGGGAAGAATTCCGATAAATTATGATTAAATTATCTGCAATCCACAGCTGCCATCAGCACCGGCTACGGAAATACCTGCGAGTGCTTACCTACTTTCAATTTATTATTTCTAGCGGTCAGGAAACACTTAAAATTATCGTCATAATACGTTGTATCGGCATTCTGCGCTCCTCATAACTTAAGAATTGGGATACTAAGAAATATTGTCTTCTTCTGATAACGGAATGAACAGAGTGCTTAAGAATTGTAAGCCGATACCCTGGTTTGATCCTAATCCTAATACAGAATAATACTGATTCATTGCCTATTTTACCATCCCAAAATATCTCCGGAAACCTTTTATATTTTCATAGTTTTCCTTCATACGGATATTTCCTTCATACTTTTCTTTCCTTATAACGGGCACCATGAGAGACTAGCATGGATTTGGCATGTATACCGAGCCGAAAAGACCAGAACAATCAAGATTCTGTAAGCGTCAATACCGGGCGGAGTAAGACCTCTAGAAAGGCCTAGACACTGCCTAATGGATAATGTCCTGGCTGATCTGGCTAGGTTGGCCGAAACGTACTGCTGGAAGTAAAAAGCGCAGGATCGAGGAACTTGGAATAATATCACCAAGGAGGCTACAACTCTTCAAGAGTAGTACGGCCATAGGAAGTAAGTACCTAATTGTATTTTTCGTAAATCATTTTAAAAAATCTTTTAATTCTGTATAATTCATATTTACGACAACGTCTGGTTTATAGACGTTACAGTACAGTACAGTACTGCCTTTCTAAGACATTATTAATGACATTGGTGTCTTGGAAAGGTGAAACATTTCTCTCCCTTAAAATATAATTAATCTTGTAGAAAACATGCGTTTTCATCAATACTAATTTTATTGAGATTTACAAAATCGTTCAAGAAACAATAAATAAATTACAAAGATACTAAGATTTGATTTAAAATTTCATGTACCTACAAATTTCATGTTTCTCAAGGTATGAAACGAAAATCTGTTATATTTTTAATTATTGTGTATATAAAATACAAAAACACGAAAGTTTTTAAAATTAATATTTTTTTGCATAAACGTACAAAAAAAACATTGCTACATTATTAATGTATCAAAGTATTCATTTAGCAAAAAAAACAGAAGCAAAATTCGTACCTCCATTCCGATTTTCTAAAATCAAAACCAAAATATTCTTTCTTCCTAAAATTGTGTATAATTTAATTTTCCTTGTTTTCTATAGTATTTACGAGCTTGGCTTATACTTAGGAAATTGAAAATATTGTAACTTTGTTTAATCCACAAAATATTTAAAAAATATTAAAAAACACGACATGTTTCGGAGAAAACATCCATCTTCAGGTATAAAAATATAACAAAAACGATACAAAGAAAGACTAATAAAAAACGCATTTAAAATTCAATACAATAATATAAATTTAAAAATTTAACCTGGGCTATTTGTTATAAGTACTAATAATTATTTTTTATTACTGCTTCTTACTGATAAAAAATAATTATTAGTACTTATAACAAATAGCCCAGGTTAATTTTTATATTTATA
Source organism: Lepidostoma basale (assembly GCA_022606425.2). Lineage (NCBI taxonomy): Eukaryota > Metazoa > Arthropoda > Insecta > Trichoptera > Lepidostomatidae > Lepidostoma > Lepidostoma basale. The sequence goes on from JAHDVF020000010.1 coordinate 1,411,558, forward strand.
TTATTGCGTCGAATTTTAAATACGTTTTTTATATTAGACTTTCTGTGTTTAGTTTTTATTTTATTTTTAGACCTGAAGATTATCCTCAGAAACATGTCTTGTTTTTTAATATTTTTTAATATTTTGTGGATTAAACAAAGTTATTTTTAATTTCCTAAGTATATTACTACGGAATTCCACAGTGTTAATGCCTTAGCGTTCAATGAGATTAAACAGAGTTTATTCGAAATCCCATGAAATTGAAATCGTAATCCATTGGACAATTATGATGCTAAAACAATGAATTTAAAAGAAGAGTGTCCGATCCCAACGTTTTATACTACATATTACTACATACTACAAAAATTGTAAAAATTGATTTTCGTAAAATAACTAAGTGGCGTCATAAATATAATTAACCTAATTATTATATACTGTACAGTAGGTTAAAAAATTGCGTGTTCGTGGTTTCACATATAATTGTATTTAATGTTTATTATTTTGTACATGTGTTCAGCCCTCGATGTCCAGCAGGTATGGAAGGGTAGGAGGCGAGGGGCAAGCGAGTAGCTCACAAAACAAGTCGGATTATGAACTCAAGTCACAAAGCGACTCAATGGACAAAGCTTTTTACAGTTCACTTGCTGCGGAGATTGAAGGGAGGCGGCTGGGATAGTATAATTTCTCTTAGTGAACGATTTAAATAAAGTTCTCAGTGAAATACCCTTAAAACAACACAAACACGAAGTTGTTGCTTATTATATCAGTTTGCAATCAATTAAGTATAATTTTCGTTTATGTATGCGCTACAGAATCAAAAACTACTCCACCGATTTCACTGATAACATCACTGTCTGTATTAATCAGTAACATGTTTAGAAAGTGGTGAAATTAATATTATACAGACGAGGCATCGACAAATAGAAATGCACCCACTAGTGCTTCATGACAACGTACTGATATCTTAAGATATCTATGGTCTGGATGAACCATGTGTCATGTTGGAAGAGCTTACGGAAAAGACAAAAAAGTAAGACTCCGTTTTAACGCAAGCACGACCAAAATATTAACAATGCCATGCTATACGGAGCGAAGTGCTGGACCAACAAAAAAGTCCACGAACGTCGATTCCACGCTTCCGAGATGAAAATGCTGGGGTGGGCCGGAGGCGTCACAAGGCTGGACCACGTAAGGAACGAATACGTGAGAGGTAGCTTTAAGATTGCCCCAATAACGGAAAAATTAAGAGAATCTCGACTCAGGTGGTACGGTCATGTGATGCGAAGAGACAGCGAACACATTGTCCAAAAAGCCCTCAGCATTCCCACAAATCCAATCAAAAAATATATATATATTTTTTTTTTCATGGTGCCCGTGTTTGAGATCCACGTGAGGACGCAGTATTTAAACTATTATTATTATTATAGAATAAATTAGGTAATACGGGAATAATAGTCTGCAGCGGCCATATGCCAGCCCCCTATTGACACGGGTGACCACATGGTGGGGGCAGGCGAGGGACAATGGGATGGCTCGCGTGCCGCCTTACCAATATAATAACACAAGTCCGCTGGTAATTGCAGCGATTTTTGGCATTTATACTGCCACTGGGCCTGAAAACAGAAAGGCTGTTATGCCCCGCGGAGGACACGTGGTGCTCTTTGGTTAACTACGTGTAAAATTATTGAATGCGTGCCGCCAATATAAATAATAATAATAATTAATTGGATAATTTATCGAGCGCCATTTTAATGAATTACTCATCTCAAGGGCGCTGTAGATAATGCTCCGTTTTATGAACTAGTTAAAAATAATAATATTTATAATGAGGGCTGCACCCAACGCAGTCGATCAACTCTTCTAATCAGGAAAGGATAATTTGAAAAGGTGCGTTTTGAGTCTCAACCTAAACTCTGACTGATTCTCAATGCACTTAAGGTCTGCTGGAAGATTTTTCCAGGCTGAAGGGCCGGCTACCGCGAAGGCTCGGTCGCCAAAGTTTGTGTTAGTATTATGAACATATAAAAGGAGATGGGCAAACGTATAAGGACAATGAAGGAAGAAAAGAAGTGAACAATTAGAATTAGTATGGTAGGATAGTAAGTTAATAATGGGAAAAGCATTAATAATGGGATATTAAAATTTTTTTTTTTAATGTTTTCATAGATACTTAACATAAAAAATTACAAAAAATAATAAGAAAACATATACTCGTATGTATGTTGTTATTTGAAATTTCGTGGTAGAAGTTCATTGCAAATAATTTAAATTAAAATTAAAAATAGGTTTACGGCTTCGACCGGTTTCGACAGCTCGTCGCCTTTCGGCACCTCGGCAGCGAACTGAGTAGAATTAAACTAAATATCATGTATGTTATACTATAAATAAATGTTTACTTTAATTTCTTTTTGTTTTATTTTATTACCTATATTCTAAGTAGAAATGAAATTAATCAAAACACTATGAAATTTTGTAATAACGAGCAATTACACCATTATATTATAAGTCTCATACAAAACAAATAAATTGTTATAATTCTCTTATATAAGAAAATCATATAATCATGATAAAGATACACAAATATATACTCACCAGAAGGCAAACATCCTGGCTGCGCAATATAAGAGATTGGACCGGAATGGTGCGTGTGGAGGAACTGTTCCGGATAGCGTAGGACATGTCAACATTCACCAGTGACCACCGACTTTAGGGGAAACTGAAACGGCACACGAAGAAGAAAATATATAATATATTCATTGGCTTTTTTATTCATTAATATTATTTTCTATACTAGCAGATAGAACGATGGAAGCCTCTCCAGACATATTGACACGTAAAACTGGCCTATCAGTAGAGACTGAAGTAGTGGATAATAATTTTATAATTACATATAATGTAATTAAATACCACGTTATTCCACAAAACACTAAATTAGGAAAAAACTTCAATCACCTTATTCGCGACACGTATTCAAACACAATGTTTGTCAAAAGTTATTTGAATGTGGAAGGTTAATTTAATAAAATAAAGCACGTAAAATATAATAAATATATAATGGATCCTACCAGGAACGCATGAGAGATAGTTCGACATTAAGAATACAAGATACTCTCCAAAGTTAAGAGAGCGCACTTCTGAACGCACTTTCACGAATATGAAAGACGTTGATCTCCGAAGCGATCATGTTTAGTCGTTTGATTGCTCTCCCCACCGACATCACCAGAGGCAGGTTGGTTCTACGTGCTGGGAGATAAAACAGTCTGTGCTGACGCTGTCAAAGATAATCCGGAACATTAAGATGGATAGCCTCCAAATGACGGAATTATCAAAGAATCCCCTGATAAGTCTGAAGAAATGGTTAAGTGTATAATAATAATAATAATAATTAGGCTAATTTGTATAGCGCCGTTTTCGTGAATAGCTCACCTCAAGGGCGCTTTGACAGGGTTTTTAGTCATGAGAGCTGCATGTGACACCAGCAATCAGATAACCGTTGCTTACATTTTATGGGATATTTTGAAAAGGTGGGTTTTTGGGTGAGACTTAAAGTCTGTCGGATTGTCAATGCATCTGAGGCGTGCAGGAAGCATATTCCAGGCGGACGGACCTGCCACTGCGAAAGCCCGATCTCTGACATTTGTCTGTGGGTTGCGCTTTGGCTCAACTAATCTGCCTATTGCCTAAGGTCGAAGCGTAGATTGCCGCAAGTTAGGGCTATCAGCAACACAAAGTTCAGATATATAGGCTGGTTCCATTCCGTGAAGCGCTTTAAAAACCGTCCAGCATAGTTTATACTGGATTCTTTCAGGACACTTGAGCCAGTGAAGATCTTTTAGATGTTGTGAAATGTGTTGGGGAAAAGTGTGCACTCATACAACGGTGCTTTCGCCGCAGTAATCGCTAACATTGGGGAATCTGACACGGCACCAGAAGAAAAATAATATGTTTAAAATTAGGTTATTTTTCAGTGGGACCGATTTCGTCGGCGTAACTGTCGCCGATAATCTGGTGGCGTTGTCTTATTAAGTGTGATCCAGTGGTCTGGATAGTCAGTACCACAACCACCACTAACCGTGACCGAAACAGCGGTCTCCTGAATGGTGGCAACGATTACCCGTTAATTAATCGCGTTGACCCCAGAAGCCGCGATCGACTCGACCAAGATGTGGTTTTGTGAGAATGAAAGAAAGATGGATGCAATCTGCTCTCGCGAATGTGCGTACATATTCCATTCTAACTCTATTGCGCACCACAAAACGATGTACGTAACAATGTGGTGTTGTTTTTATAATACAATGTGTACTTAATTTTTTTTTCTGACTAAACATGACTTGACACTAACCTAGAAAACACCGGCATCACAACAATAATATGGCATCATCAAAAATTAACGGAATTTAAATAAAAAATGTAAAATTAACGGAAAACTTTTCAAAACGTTTCATGTACAATGATGTAAAAACGTCTGTTTTTTAGAAGTTTTATTATATTTTATGTGAATGACATGTTTACCTTGTCTAAGATATTATCAAACATTAGATAATGCCTTAGACCAATGATACTCAACCTTTTTTGTCTTCGGGCCACATACATAATATTTGTAAAGCTAAAGGGCCGCAACACTATACTGGTATGAAGAAAAATATCATGAACCCCCCCCCCATTTATTGGAAAACAATTTGAGATTTAAAAAAATATAAACTAAAACAGAATAATAATAGGTACATATCACTTATCATTATCAGCAAACGGTTCTTTAAAAATTACAATAGTGAAAAAAGTAAAACTCAAAAGTAACATGTATCAAGGCGTTTATTTCAAAATTAGTGTAGTTTTTGACATTGAGATAATTTTTCAACAATTTTAGACTAATCGGGTTTATAATTGCTGCATGCTACCCTCAATACGTCATCAAGGTGAGAATCAGTAAGTCGATTCCTGCATACGTTTTTTTTTTTTAATATTACATTTTGGAATATGATGATTCACAAAGATATGTTGATGCAAACAACGTGAGGAGCAGGAAAGCACATCTTTTTACAGTCTTGTATTTTTAAGGAACTAATTTCCAAAAATGGATGTACTTCTTTCCCTCTCTTTTTTCTTCAAAAATATCTTTCAGATTAGTATTGTTCATGTATCAAGATATACGAAGTATAGAATGCCAGATTTTTTAAATCATGTCCCTGATAATAAATGTGTTTAGGGCCGCACAAAAAAGCTTGGCGGGCCGCAGGTTGAGTATGGTTGCCTTAGACAGTCGAAACATGTCATTCACATAAAATATAATATAATAAATAATAACACTTCAAGAAAACGAGCATTTACATTAATTTATTTATTTGTTTGACAAACAACGATAATAGGACATAAATAAAACACGTAGAAGTACTATTGCTATAATAAGGTTAATAACATGTTACCACAAGTGTAAATGATAAGAAGAGTTAGTACATACTAGTTAATCGAAATTGAAGTTAAACTAGGTTCAAACAAGTGAATTAGAACAATTGAACAAAATTAAGTTTTATATGATAAACCAATTAACTATCCAACCATCCCACTGTCTCCCCGAAAGGGTAGGGAGAAAGAATGGACTGCCACACTTTTCTTTACGGACATACTTCTCTAATCGTTTCCTCAACATTCATACATCGTGTCATGCACACAAATATTATAAAACAACTGACATAAGACTAAATATATCAGAGAAATAAAGTAAGGAAATTATGGTCTCATCCACGTTGCTCCTATAATTTTTTTTTAATTTCGCTCGTTCAAATGGAAAACTTCAATGTCTCCAAAATGCCTATTGTAGTTGTCATATTAATTATGGAAAACGAAGTGTTTGGAGAAGAAAAAATCTTGGCTGGGAAACCTAGAATGGTTCAGTTGCAGTACAAAATCCCGTGATAGTATAATGATACAATAACCGTAATGTTATCCAACTCCGATATGAGAGGAACAATAAGAAGAAGAAATGAAGAAGCTTGAACAACGTTTATACACATATGTTAGCATTGTTCCAGGAAATTTCGAGTTAATCGAAGTACATTTAGCATACGAAAATAACTTACAGACATATACCTATATGAATGTTAACCTTTAACGTACCGTGTTCAAAACAAAACGCTCGCTCCCATGTGGTCAATTCAGTTTACCGCTAACTTTATCTAAATATCAAGCATATGACTCGATGAATCAAAAATTAATTTATGTCATCTTGTAGGGAATTTCATTAGGAATAGATCGATATCTATAACATACATGGATTAAATGAAAAACATATCATTATTAATTTTTTCTGGAACCATGCGATTTCTGATATGGAATGCGTCACAGCATATGAGCAACTGACACCAAGTATGAACTTGTCTCGCCCCGCCGCGCCGCGCCGCGGCCGTGGCGCTATAATTTTACGTATGATAAAGGCACCCAGGCAAAATGTATACTACGTTCAAGATAACGAGTACGTATTAATATTTGTCCCTTTTGGTAAAGTGTTAATATTTTCACAGTTCTGATATTATTAAGTTGCGTGCTGCGTTTCCGTCCACAGTCGGTATTATTACGTACCAATGAGAAAAGGCCAAACATATAATTTATAATACGTTCAAAACAGCGAGTAAGTATTTGTCACTTTGATAAAGTTGTAAATATTAGCAAAACAAATTCTACCTTAACACGAATGAAGGTGAGGGCAGTCTTAAAAAAATTTTTTTTTTGGGATGAAGGAAGCAATTTTTTGCTTTTTTTTTATTACGAAATATTGAGAACACTTCAATGGAGGATTACATTTTCTTTTTATAATATTAGGGTCCATAGGTTTTAAGAAAATCAACTTTAAATTGGCAGTGGAAACTCAATTGACCACATGGCAACGCGACGGTTAAGGAAGCGAGAAAAGTATGCCAGGAAAGAACAGCGTGGGAGTTATATATTTTTTAATAAAGGCGCAAGTACAAATTATTTCTTCATAGAATTAAATATCTGTTCTTGAATTTCAACAACAACTTGTTGGATCATCTAAAATGTTGTTTAATTTTCGTTGTATTTAAACTGTCGAGAGTTTTGAATTCAACATTAGGGTCAACGACCAAACGGCGACAGTGAAATATGGTGTTTAAAATTATTTTTGTGGTGCATAGGGCCTTAATGAACCTTCTCCACCTCACTCTATCGCATGCCTGATGCCTAACATCATCCCAAGTGAGGCCTGCTGCGTTAACCTCGTCCTGCACGGCTCTTCTCCAGGTGGCTCTAGATCTGCCTCGCTTCCTCTTTCCCCCCACAGAGGTATTTAAAATAGATTAAATTAATTGATTTCAACCAAATATAATTATTATCTGTATATTATCTGTACGTAAATTTAATATTTGGATAGAGTTGAACAACACGTTTTACTTTGTGAGACCACACTTTATTTAAAATAGAAATAAAATTAAAAATTAAACATGCAAACAAACTGTTTCAGGACACAGAAGCCCCACATCAGTGTAGTTAAATATTACATATACAAAATAAATATTTAAACAAAATTTTCATGAATTTGGTCAGTTTTGATTTCAAAATTTCTATAATTTCAAGATTATTCAAAGTTATATTTATATTATTAACATTCAAAATTTAACGGCATTATCTTTATATACCTGTATGATAGATGCAAAGGAAAAAAATATTGTTCAATTATGAATCCGCAACACGAAGTAATTAAGTGAATATTGTGAAATTCATCTTCTTATATGCTTAAGCTGCATTAAATGTATACAATTGTTACTTTATAATAAAGATCTTTATAACTTTTTACATTCCCCATAGATATACCCTATATGTTCCGGTTGAGGTTTTCCTTGGTTTCCTTAGTTGTAAGGCGAATGTCGGAATATATAGAGATAGCTCATGGACCCCAGAGTTTGACTGAATCAGCTTTTTGGTTGAAGGACACAAAAATATAGAGGTTAAATTTTAAAACAACTAGAAATATCCTTGATATAATCAACAGCAAGGGTCGTAATAATGTATTTTGAAAACAATAGATAGCGCGGGAGATGCCTCTTTTGGTGGCGATGAGGTTCGCAACCCATCACACCGCGTCTCTCGCGATGGCGAAAAGAGAAGGATGGAGTGCCGCATCGATTAAAGTGTGGCAGTCCATTCTTTCTGCCTACCCTTTCGGGGAGACGGCGTGATGGTTAGTTAGTTAGAAAACAATAAAGAAAAAACACAAAGTGAATGGTAAATATGGAAAAATACATAAACCATCACGCCGTTTCTCCGCAGGGGCAGGCAGAGAGAATGTACCGCCACACTACTCTATCCTGACACAACTCTCTAGCTTCCTCCACATTCATACAGCGATTCATACACGCACGTTGATTCTACCGGCTTCTATTATAACATGAGCAACCTTTAAAATTTGATTAATTTGGTCATGCCATATTTTCCTCGTATACGTTAACGTATACTTTTTTAACCATTCTTTCTTCACCCATGCACTCCATATGTCCGAACCCACGCAGCGATCCTTTCATAATTTTGTTCATAATACCTTCTTTTGCTATACATTCGTTTCTAATATTAGCATTTGAGATTCTGTCGTACACCGTTCTACCACATATAGGGGAGCACGGGTAGAAGTGAGCCACGGGGAGGAGTGAACCATTTACCATATTACTGTGAAACACGATTCGAAACATGTTCAAACTTGACCAACGTGTCGCATACTCGTGCTCGTCCAGCACATCCACTTGCCGCCTGAATCTCGTCACGGGTTCACGTGCTGACAGTATCACTCGCGCTTTTCGACGCTAAAGTAAAATTTACGAACTTTTTATGAAGGGTTTGACACCTTGCTGTTTAGTTCTAAACAACGGAAAGTGACTCAAAAGTAAGTACTGAATTATATAGTACCTAGAACTATGTGTTTGTGGTGCATATTACACATATATATTTTTTTGGAAATTATTTAACTGATTTGGGTGCTTGGGGAGGACTGAACCAACTTCGATTGGGGAGGATTGAACCATGGTTCATTCCTACCCCGCAGTCACTTTAATCTAAAATATTTATTATATTATTTCTCCTTTGTGTGCAGGTAACAACAATGCCCCGAATACATAAAAGAAAAACAGAAAATGCAAGGACTACCGAAACTGAAATGAAAAAGGCACTGAATTTAATAAAGGCAGGAAAGAGTTTACAGAAGTAGATTTCTTGTGCACTGTTACAGACAGAGCTATGCATATAGAAGAGTCGAACTCTTCCGCAACTCATCACATCATTTCGTCTTCTCAAGCTGTCGGACAAAACGACATTGTTATCATAGCTGATCAGCCGTCATCATCTGGTATATTTGTTAGCCCTCAGAATTTCAAAGGTAAGAAAAAGGAGTAACATAAGAAAGGGAAGGAAAAAAGGTCGATCAATGATTGCTACGGATACTCCTGAAAAGGAGGAAATTATGATTAGGTCATGTAATGAAAAGCTGGCTAAAAAACCTAGAAATATTCATCAAGACTTGATGATCAGCGAAGATAAATCAGAAGAAGAACCAGTATTACAGGATTCATCAGATTCAGATTGTGAATTTGAAGACTTAATTATTCAAGAGGACGATTTACATAATGATTTCAATGGAGATCCTGGTGAAGGGAGTTTTGTCTTAGTTAAACTTACTATTGCCAAAAAGTCTGATATATACTATGTTGGGAAGGTATTAAGTTTTGATAATGTAAGAGAAGAGATTACCATTAATTTTCTGCGTAAAAAGGGTATTTTTTATGATGCCAGACATTCCTGATATTTCTACGGTAACTCTAAATGATGTTAGATTGACACTTCCCCAGCCAAGGTATTCAGGCACAACAAAAAGACAACACTGCCATTACAAATTTCCGATTCAATTTGATTGTATTTACGTTCGTTGATTTTTTGTCTTTTTTTATTACCTTGATTAATTTGTTATAATATTTTAATACTTATTTCTCTTCATTTTTACTTTGATTACATTATTTTTATATTACCTTGAGTGAAATAAATATTTAGGCTTAATATTGTTATACTTTTAGCTGGTTTTGTTTTAATAATACCACCATCATGTAAATGGTTAAACTCAAGCCACTAGTTGGTTCAATCCTCCCCGTACACGGGTAGGAGTGAGCCAGTAGGTGTCTTGCTGTATTTACTCAAATAATAAAGAACTTAAACATATTATCGAATTTGTTTTATTACCATCACATAAACAATAAACGTAGCTAAGATAGGGAGCTTACTCTGCTGGTTTATCTCGTTTCCTTTCCCCAGAACAACGGCTTTAAAAAAAAGTGGTTCACTCCTACCCGTCCTCCCCTACGTCTTAGGGACCTCATTTCTTCCGCATTTTTTCTGCTCTCATCCTTCTTCTGCCAATTCCATGCTTCGCTTTCATACATAAGGGTTGGGACCAGAATTCCATTGTGAAGGGCTATTTAGTGAATATAAGAGTAATTTTGTATAGAGTGTTTACTACGGAACTACCAGGGGCCGACGCGGAAAAAGAGTAAATTAGGCGTATAATGAAATGTTTCATCGGTCGCCGGTCTGGCTGAGGTTATAATGTTGCGTAAGTACTCGTACATTCATCCGCGTCTTCGGATTGTAAACAAAAGCGACGCAGAATGCAGCATTTGGTAAGCGAATTCTACAACGGCTTCGTTCTTTTGTTCGCGTGATTACTCACAGCACCATTTTGGTAATAATGAACTTTTCTTTGTGACACTCTTTAGAGACCTCGCCGGAAATGCTTTCATATTGCTTGAATTAAAACTCCAGCGGGATCTTTGTTGATCGCAATCGCTGGAGATTGGACATACCGAAATACACTCACCATTCGTTTAACGGTGCCATTAATGTCCATGAAAACAATTATGACTCAAATCAAATTCTTGACACATGATACATACAAAAAAAATTAAAACAAAGTGTCTTATAATGGAATACAGTTTACGTAGTAAGTTCTAAAAGACCCTAAACGACTGTGCACACGCGTTGGGAGATCATTCTTCAACTAACTACCTAACCATCACGCCGTCTCAGAAAGTGCATGCAGAAAGAATAGACTACCACACTTTTCTTTCCTGACATATTTCTCTCGCTTCCTCAACATTCATACATCGTGTCATGGCGTGGCCGTCATTCAACTAACTAACTAACTAATCATCACGCCGTCTCCCCGAAAGGGTAGGCAGAAATAATGGACTGTCACACTTTTACTGATGCGGCACTCCATCCTTCTCTTTTCGCTCCGCGGGAGACGCGGTGTGATGGGTTGCGAACCTCATCGCCACCAATAGGCATCTCCCGCGCACACTTCGATCGTCCAATACCCACAAAATAAATCTAAAACAAATAATATAAAATACAATGATATAAATAAAATAACAAAATAAAAATAATGTCATTCAATATTTGATTTATTTTATCGTGCCACGTTTTCCTCGGTCTTCCTTTATTTCTAGTTCCATTTACATCGTTAACATATACCTTTTTAACCAATATTTCTTCATTCATTCTTTCCATGTGCCCAAACAATCTTAATGATCCTTTCATTATTTTGTCCATAACACCATCATTCGCACCGCATTCACTTCTTATATTTTCATTCGACACTCTATCATACACAGAGTATCACATATTCGTCTAAGAGATCTCATTTTTACTGCATTTGTTATTATGTTATTATATAACTTTGTATTTTCACAACACATTTTTGTTCCTTTCACAAACACGTTTCAAGAAGACCTTCATTGTCCTGAAACATGTTAAATAATGAAAACAAAAAAAAAATTATACAAAATTTCTTATTTTTGTATCAAAAAAACGAAATTTTGAAAAAAAATGTTTTTTTTCATTATTTAAAATGAACTTCTACCAAGAAATTTAAATTAAAAATATTAATTATCTGAAACATGTTTCATGAAACAGACGTGTCGGTATCGGCTGATAACGGTCCAGTGTAAATGGACCTTTAAGTTATTAAGTTTCCCGCGCATAAAGTGTTAAAACAATTTTTAGATAAATGGATAAATAAATCGCAAACCAAACCAAAGTAACCGTAAAACTATACACGTGGGTAACATATTCAACTAAAGCAACGAAGATTAGCCTCAGTGCGCTACCAGTCAATCTCGGTATAGAATCCGACGACTTCCGAAGCCGCAGCGGCGGTTAGGCTCACCACCTCAGGGCTGCCTGCTCCTTCGCCGCCCGTCCCGCCCGCCCTAGCCCGCCACGTTACAGGAGCCGTTTTCGGTTGGAGCGCTTTTGCCATCGCGCCCAGCGAGCGAGAATAATGATACAAACCACACGAATTTATAAATGGCGGTGACGGAAGCTAATCGCGGTACTGCACTGGCGTGGTCAGCGAGAATACGAAACCGCTAACCAGAATAACAAGAAATTGTATAAAAAAATTAACCAATAATAAAAATATTTATGTTCTTCTAAATTTTCCTTCACTATGTGTTGTGGAATCACATTTGAATAAATAGAAAAGCACTTTGTTTTATCACAAAACTTTATTATTTTTTTAATTGCACACATGTTTCGGTCACAAATTTATACTTTTACGAAAGAAATTGAGAATGTCCAAGAATATATATACCTGGGACACAATATTCGATTGGGCCGAGATAACCAGGCCGCAGAGCTAAAAAGAAGAATTGGACTAAGCTGGGCAGCTTTCGGAAACCTGAGCTACATCCTTAAAAACCGGAAAATACCGATCAACCTGAAACGAAAATTCTATGAAGCCTGCGTTCTGCCAGTTGGTACTTATGGTATTGAAACTGTTACATTGTCCAAAAAAGTGCCGAGAAACTGCGAGTGACCCAAAGAGCCATGGAAAGAGCCATGTTAGGAATAAGCCTAAGAGACAGAGTCAGAAACGATACGGTGAGAGAAAAAACAACTGACATAATCCACCGGGTGGCGACTCTAAAATGGCAATGGTCACGTAGCCGGAAGCTCAGATGAAAAACGGATAACGGATAAGAAGACTGCTGACTTGAATACCGTGGACGGCGAAGAGAAGTGCAGGGCGACCGCAACTACGGTGGAAGGATGATCTAAACAGACACGTCGGAATAACCTGGATGCAGTCTGCACAGGACAGAATGACATGGAAGCAAATGGAGGAGGCCTTTGTCCAGGAGTGGACGGGAATAGGCTGACGAAGAAGAAGAAGCAGAAATAAGAATCCAAACATGTCTGCAATTGAAAAAAATAATAAAGTGTTGTGATAATACATGCAAAGTGCGTTTCTAACTAACTAGCTAACTAACCATAACGTCGTTTCCCCGAAAGGGTAGGCAGAGAGAATGGACCACCACACTGTTCTATCCTGACACAATTCTCGCGCTTCTCCTACATTCACGTGACATGCGCGCTCGTCGATTGTTCATAATTCGATCATGGCCGCCTTTCAGTAAATGATTAATTCGGTTATTCCATGTCTTCCTTGGCCTTCCTTGACTTCTTTTTCATTCACAGTACTTGTATATATCTTTTTGACCATTATCCATTTGTTCCATATATTCGTTTCTATTTATTGAAAATATTTGTTGTTTCTTGAACAAAGATTTAAAACTCTATATTAAATTATTAATTCGAATGAAAACGTCTGTTTTCTAAAAGTTTTATTATAATTTATAGGATTTACATGTTTCGCCTTTCTAAGGCATTATCTCATGTCTATTCTATGATGAATCCTTAGAAAGGCGAAACATTCTCATAAATTATAATAAAACGTCTGTTTTAAAATGCAATTTTATTATATTTTGTGGGAATGACGTGTTTCGGCTTTCGAAGGCGTAAGCAAACATAGCTAGTTTATATACACCAGTTAAAGGAGCAGATTACAGTAATCAGGGTAATCGATGTGGCTCAATACATTGTTATCAATAATTAAGAAACAATAAAAATAATAAAGAAAGCAGTGGATCAGAAAGCTGCTAGATAAAGGGTAAAAGTTTGAAAAAGTCGTAGAAATGAAATCACAAAAAATATGTGTAACAAAAAATATCGAAAGGATATGTTAGAAAGAATTTATTTTAAAACACTGTTCTACGCATCATAACTTATTTATGTGATATTCTCGCAACAGCTGTTTCACTTATCTATGCTGGCATCATGGTGTTACAATCAAATCAGTTGTCAGTTAGCTAACAATATGATTTTGCCAAACAGCTAATATCGCGACAAGCTCATAAAAATAATTTTTGATAAGTATAATAACAGTGTTTTAAGATTAAAACATTTAATAATGTTGATCTATTGTATCATAGTGATTCGGGAAATAACAATAGATTTTCTAAATATAAATTCTACGAGCACGTAAAAAGGGCCACTGTTGTAATTTTTAAACATGAATAAAAATATTTTCCATTATGTTGCATAATGATTGTGTTGTAAAACTTATATATAAAGTTCCCACCACCACCCGAGACTGTTATAGGACGCAGCGACGCCCTTTCGTCAGTCTCACTGCACTATCTAGGCCTGTTCCTTGTCCATCCGGGACTTACGTTAATTTAATTTAGCATTTTCTTGTCATCAATCAAAAGGATGACAGACCACATTTAATCTATTCTTTTAACCTTATATATCTCCAGCGCGGCCTCACATCTCTTTATTATTAAATAAAATCAGAAGTAAATATTATATAAAACACACCTTAAATTAGTAAAAAAAACACAATAAATTATATAAAACACACATTAATACACAATACACAATAGAACAAATATATAACAAACTAAATTTTAAAACAGGTAGAAGATGGTGAATGAGGGAGGCGGGAAAATGTTAAGTAAGAATGAATAAATTGGGATGGTTGTAAAACTTATGTAAACAAGCAAAAAAAATGGATATATTTCAATCATAATCGATTACTATTAAAGGAGTCTCAAAAGGGACTGAATCCCATTGGACGCCATCCAGGACAGTCCTGGAGACGCTATACAAGAAGAGTAGACACCAAATAAATGGGAAAAGTCTAGGAAGACTTAGATAATCGATTGCTATTAAGATTGAATTTTTACATACCACTTCGTAAAAAAACATCGAGCAGTTCTTGATTTCTCCGCGATCTGGCATAACCACAAAGCCAACGGCCTGTCGTTGATATTTCCCTTCAGCGAAGTGCCTCTCACCGCAGCTGTGAAAAATGCCACAAAATAAACATTGATATTCTTTTCACTCACCCAATCCATTCATTAAATATTGTGGTCGCTAATTAACGAGAGTGGTTCGGTCGACACTTCCCGGGCCGCAGCCGGCATGGAGCCGGCCCTGGCGATCAGTTTAAATTTTTATTCCAATATTATGTAATGCGGTTACTGGCTGTTAATTAATTCAAATTGACACGTGGTTTTGTTTTTTTCGTTCCGCTTTTAAATTAATGAGAAAACATTCGAATGATTGTGGTGTAGTTAATTACACATGAAACTGTCTGAGGTGAATTGTAAATGATTTAATTAATACATAATTCTTACTTACTCGAATAACATAAACGATCTGCTTATATTCTTCTAATAAGTCTAATGTTTTTACTGTGGCGAACGTCCAACGTGAATAGAGTTTGAAGTTTAATTTTTTTATTTCACTAGTTACTTAATTATTGTGACATACAACATACAAAACAATTTATTTATTTAAACATCAAATGGAACTGCCAATCAGAATAAACACAAATTATAAAAGAAAACACAATTGGACTCACATGAAAAATGATTTAATACATAATTCTTACTTACTCGAATAACATAAACGATCTGCTTATATTCTTCTAATAAGTCTAATGTTTTTACTGTAATCTCGTGGCGAACATCCAACATGTTTGTTTGAAGTTTGATTATTTTATTTCACAAGTTGCTTAATTATTGTGACATACAACATACAAAACAATTTAACTTCTGTAAAAATCAAATTGAACTGCCAATCAGAATAAACACAAGTTATATAAGAAAACACAATTTTACTCACATGAAAAATGATATGCATTATTGTGCATAAATTAAAAGTCGATCTTATTTTCTCTTGAAACCATCTTGAATCGCACAACCTCCAATAGTACCACCACATGTTAAGTCTATGACGTATATAAAGTACCATCTTTTGATAAAATTTATAACTATTCACGAAATTAACAAACACGCTGCCCACTTCACGACGCAAGTCCGTGAAAAATATTGTGAAATTTTCTATGAAAGAATGTGACAATTTGGATATAATTTGAGTTATTTCATAAAGATCCAGTGCAGGTGAGTAAAATTTACTTAGTTTCAAACAATCATTTATTTGGCAACTATAATTTCGTATTATTGTTTTGTAATTATAAGTACCTATTTAGTTTTCTATATTCATGGTTAGAATAACACTTTGTGTAAGATAGAATCCACGAGTTCTGAATTACACTCAAGTAAGTATAACAAGCAAAACAATTAGTTTTTATTTTAGAATTTGTAGATATTTAGCGTGAAGATAAGGCAATAAGAAACCTTGATTACATAAGAATTAATGAAAATTATATATGTATTTAAGAATGCAACCATCGCATCGGTTTAAACAAGCCCTGTCGCAAATACGACATTCCCAGAGCCAACATTTATACGCCATTTGCAAATCAAAGTAAAAGTGTGTAGATTCGAAATTCCTTGCAAAAAACTGAATGACAGTAGAAGAACTGGTGAAACACATTTTATAATTCAAAGAATGTTATTTTGAACTTAAAATATTAGATGACCAGGAAACTAATAACCAGCAAAAAACCAACTTTAATGTTTTGTCAAGAAACTTGCCTATTGTGTAATATTAGTCTATGCTAATAGGTCTATAGGACCACATCTCAAATAATAATGTATAGGATGGTTATTCAATGATGTTTGGTAAAATTTGTTTTAATAGCATTATTAAGTGATTAAGTGTTTCTAGTAGCAATCACTTTACAGTGTCGTCATTTTAACGTTAATCTTATCGTGGGTCCATCTTAAAATAAGTTCAGTGCAATAACGTATAATGATAATAAAAGACAAAGATTTTTAACTGTTTAATTAAAACACTGTTATATAATATCACAATTTGATTTAATTTCTTATGAAATTGTCGCAACAGCTGTTTCGATAACCAATGTTATCATCAGGTGTTACAATCAACTCTGATTGTAACCAATGTTAATATCAACAGGTGTTACAATCAATGTTAATTGTAACACCTGATGATGATAACATTGGTTAGCGAAACAACTGTTGCCACAATTTCATGACACATAACAACAACAACAAACCATCACGCCGTTTCCCCGCAGGGATAGGCAGAGAGAATGGACCGCCACACTACTCTATCCTGGCACACCTCTCTAGCTTCCTCCACATTCATACATCGAGTCATACACGCGCGTCGATTCTTCCGGCTTCTGACATGACCAATATTTGATTAATCTGGTCATGCCATGTTTTCCTCGGTCTACCTCGACTCCTTACTCCATTTACATTGTTAACGTATACTTTTTTAACCATTCTTTCTTCGATAACCAATGTTATCATCAGGTGTTACAGTCAAATCTGATTGTAACCAATGTTAATATCAACAGGTGTTACAATCAATGTTAATTGTAACACCTGATGATGATAACATTGGTTAGCGAAACAACTGTTGCCACAATTTCATGACACATAACAACAACAACAAACCATCACGCCGTTTCCCCGCAGGGATAGGCAGAGAGAATGGACCGCCACACTACTCTATCCTGGCACACCTCTCTAGCTTCCTCCACATTCATACATCGAGTCATACACGCGCGTCGATTCTTCCGGCTTCTGACATGACCAACTTGTAATATTTGATTAATCTGGTCATGCCATGTTTTCCTCAGTCTACCTCGACTCCTTACTCCATTTACATTGTTAACGTATACTTTTTTAACCATTCTTTCTTCATCCATGCACTCACCTTTCATAATTTTGTTCATAATTCATGACACATTAAATGAAATTGTGATATTACATAACAGTGTTTTAATTCAACAGTTTCCTTTTTGTCCTGTCACACCTCCGTGGTGGATAGGGCCTCTATAAGGAACCTTCTCCACCCGACTCTATCGCATGCCTGATGCCTAACATCATTCCAAGTGAGGCCTGCCGCCTTAACCTCGTCCTGCCGGGCTCCTCTCCAGGTGGCTCTAGGTCTGCCTCGCTTTGAATATTGAGCGAAGGCACCTATTTATAAACACCTCGAGTTTTCAAATAACGTCCGCGGTAGATTTCCAAGTCTCACATCCGTGCAGCAGTTATAATTAATAATGTACTGCAATATAGTTAAACAGTTAATATTGATGAAATATCAAAGCGTTTCCGCCAAAACAATAGATTATCTAAAGACAAAGATATTTGAATCATCTAATATTAATATTGGGGTTAAGAAAATCGAATCACGACTTTTGTCTGAATTGTGCTGCTGTATGACTGTGAAACACGGACCATTGGCCAGAGTGAATGCAGACGTCTAACTGATTTTACAACGTGGTGAAGTGACGTTGCTTTGACGCATGATTTCGGTTATCCTTTTTTGAAAAAGGAATCAAGTTTTGTTTGCACTTTTGAATTTTTTTTTTTTTTTTATAATGAGCTCTCTTAAATTATGAAAATGCGTATAATATAGTTGAACTTCGTTATCTGACGAATAGTCTATAAATGTTATTAGATCGTCGAGATGTGATTTTACCACTGATAACTTCATTTTTGTCAGTGTTGGTTCTTCTTCTTCGCTATCTTCACTTCCATCCTCGGCATTATGTCTCAAATTCTAGTGCTAGATATATGACGTGATTATCATGGCCGCTAGTAATTGTTTACATGCGACGACACTTGAATTTAAGCATGTATAATATTATAATAACAGGAAGTTTTAATTTTTTTACATTTGACCGGATTTTTTGTCCGTTATATCCGAAGTTCGTTAAATAGAGGTCCGTTATATCGAGGTTTTACTATATTATATAATAATAATAATAAATTGGATGATTTATAGAGCGCCATTTTTATGAATTAATCATCTCAAGGGCGCTGTAGCTCCATTTTATGAACTAGTTAAAGATAAACACTTTTACTAACTTTTACTTTTAAACTGTTCATTGTAAACACCTGATGGTGCCAACATCGGTTGGCGAAACAGCTGTCGCGACACTCTCAGTGAATAAAAAGAAATTGTGATATTATAACAGTGTTTTAAATTTTAACAGTAAAAATGTTAAGTATCATAGTGTTTCGGTCAAAACAATAGACTATTTGATAAACATTTTAGTTAAAATAAACATTTTTGTTCAGAATAAACATTTTGTTAAAAATAAACATTTAGTTAAATATAATTTTTTTGTTATAAATAACCATTTTTTGTTAAAAATAAACATTTTGTGTAAAATAAGCATTCATGGTAAAAATGAACATTTTAAGTAGGTATCATAGTGTTTCGGCCAAAAGAATGGACTATTTGATAAACATTTTAGTTATAATAATATAAACATTTTTGTTCAGAATGAATTTTTTTTTTAAATAAACATTTAGTTTAATAGAATTTTTTTGTTAAAAATAAACATTTCGTTAAAACTAACAATTTTTTGTTAAAAAAAAATAAGCATTTAGTTAAAAAAAATAAGCATTTATGCTAAAAAAAAATAACATTTTGTTCAAAATAAACAATTTGTATTTTAATTGTATCTCAATAGAGACGAAGACGTAAACTGGAAACTGAACATGGTTGATCAAGGTGTTTACAGGACTTATGACCTGTCATTGGTTGGGTTAAGCGCACGCTTTATGTAATTACAACATTCCCCATTCCACCTTTGTTATTGTGATCATGCATGACAAATTTTTTGGAAGATGTATATATACTTCAAAATCCATATTTATCTTCACGTGTCAGTTTCAGTCGGCCATCTATGTAGATTTGGTTGCACTTGTGAATTTTTTCAAGAATTAACCTATACAACCGACCCACTAACGCCATCTATGGAGAATGATTTTCGGCATTTAGCAAACTACCTTATTTAACACAATGCGAAGGCTGTCGCCTAACATATTGTTAGAAGCCGCTAGGAGTATTATTCCATTCTATATGCCAAAGAATTTGACCAGAATATTTGAAGAACAAATATTTGTGAATGTATACTTATACCTGTATACAAATTTGTTATAATAAACATTTTGTCAAAAACAAATATTTTGTTAAAAATATACCTACAATTTTGTTAAAAATAAAACACATCAACATTTGCATCAGGATTTGATCTAAACTCATTGTGCAAAACTGTCTTTAACAAAAATGTGTATCAGCACACAATCTCTGTACGCTGTCGACATTAAAAACGTTCACAAATAAGATTACGATTATCGTAATAATCCGGCATAGTATCAAAAATGTATTCCCTGTGAAAACCGTTATCGGCTATTATCGCTTCCTGGAAAGACGCCAGGAAGCGGCGCGCCGCCCGGGACCAATGGGGCGACCGGCCGCTGGCGGGGCAAGGGGCGCGGGGACTTCTTACCGCCGCGGGGGCGTGGCCGTCGGCGGCCGGCCCACCGCACCACGCCCAATAGGAAATTTTCTTCGTTGCAAATTTTATCTTAAATATCACATCAAGTTTTGTATTAAACATATTAAAAAGCAAACAAATTAATTTATCAACTCTATCGCACCAATTCGCAATGTTATTAAATGGAAATCTTGTAATTAAATGAAAACCTTTTGAAAAAAAATTTAATATATATTTTTTACAAATATAATAACATTTGCATTTCATTATTTAGAAGGTTATTTTTTATGATAATCAAATGATTTTTCTGACATCTCTTGATGTAGGTAAGTTTATTTTAAATAATAATCAAATAAAACGATGTTTTTTAACTACTTCCACTTTTGTCAATATTTTGACAGCGACCGGTTTCGCCAGGCTCGCTGGCATCGACAGAATGGTGAGTCTGTTAGTCTGTCGATGCCAGCGAGCCTGGCGAAACCGGTAAAGTGAAAGTAGTTTAAAAAAACATCGTTTTATTTGATGGTTATTTTTTATGTTAACATTAGAAAATGGATTATAATAAATTGGCACAATCTAGATTTTATTGTTACATAATTTTTTCGTTATTCTTCCTTGTTGTAGACCTATGTAGTATGTTCTCTAGAGTGTTGCTCCTCCTGTGAGGTAGACTCCCAGCTGTTCTTCCATCTTTTAGGAGGTCTTCCACGAGGACGAGTCTCATGAGGCTGATTATGCAATACAATATAGGGGAGTCTGGTGGTGTCCATTCTTTGAGCATGACAGTACCATTCAGTTTTTCGCTGTCTGCTCCATCTTATAATATCCTCAAATAAACTCATGAGAAATACGAATTTTTCCGAAGTTAAATAAATTATTATAATTTTGAACAAATAATGAAAAATATCAATTATATTCATATTTGGCTTATTGTTACGTGTGAAAATTATTATTTTTCCAACAATTTTTTTTTAAGTCCAATTTAAAAAACAAAAACATACTAAATTTTTCTTAACAATATACCTACATTTAGTATTATTCTGCTTGATTCACTGACCGGTATCGGCAGTTCGCTCCCATCTTCTGGTCTACAAATCTATGAAATCTGTCGGAACTAAAGAACAAGTGGAATAAACCTAAATATATTGTGTATTATAAATCACAATGGATTTTATTGATTTATCTTAATAATAATTCTTATTATTAATGAGATTTTAATGTTCAATGTTTTGCATGTGTTTCGCGAAGACCAGAGCAATCAAGACCCTGTACCCGTCAAGACCAACTGGAGCAAGACCACTAAGAAGATCTACACAGAGTCTAGTGGATAATGTTCTGGCTGATCTAGCTAGGTTGGGCGGTAGGAACTGCTGAGAGCGAATGGCACAGGATCAAGGAGCTTGCAATAGAAACATCAATGAGGCTAAAACTCTTCAAGAGTAATTTATTTAAGTAATTTTTCGTATTATTGGGCAAATTAATTTAAAAAAATTTAAATAATAATAATAATGATTAGTTATTGGAAACAAGAATTTATCAATGAAAGCGAAAACGGTCGTTTACAATGGAGTTCTGGTACCAACCCTAATGTATGGAAGCGAAGCATGGAACTGGCAGAAGAAGGATCTGAGCAGAATAAGATCCCTTAGACGTATGTGTAATAGAACGATTTACGACAGAATCTCAAATGCTGATATAAGAAAGGAATGTAGAGCGGAAAAAGGTATTATGAACAAAATTATGAAAGGATCGCTGCGTTGCTTGGTTCGGACATATGAGCGCGAGGATGGAGAAAGAATGGTTAAGAAAGTATACGTTAATGATGTAAATGGAGTACGGAGTCGAGACGGAAAACATGGCATGACCAAATTAATCAAATTTTAAAGGTTGGTCATGTTAGAAGTCGGAAGAATCGACGTGCGTGTATGACTCATTGTATGAATGTGGAGGAACCTAGAGAGGTTTGCCAGGATAGAGTAGTGTGGCGGTCCATTCTCTCTGCCTGCCGGGGAAACGGCGTGTTGGTTTGTTTGTTTTTTCTATATTCACCATTAACTTTGTGTTTTTTTCTTTATTGATTTCAAAATACATTATTAAGATCCTTGCTGATGATTATCTCAAGGAAATTTCTAGTTGTTTTAAAATTCAACTTCTGTATTTTTGTATTAACCTTTAACTAAAAACCTGTGATATTTAAATATATTGTACAATCTCCAATGTGATAAAAAAAATCACTCAAGAGTTCATTATTATGAGGATGGATCCGGGTTATGTCCAGGCTTGAACCCAAATCCCACGAATCAAGAGCCAAGAGTTCTTCGATATATCCGTGATCGTTATGATCTATAACGTATATTCCCGAGATGTTCTGATTTGTATTAACACTATCAAAAAAGTAACACTTAATTCATAAAACTTTATTGATTATTATTATATGTGATTCAACGGTCTTTCGTGGAATAATGTTTGGGTATTTTATAAGTTTTAATATAAATAATTGTAGGATTTATGATTCTTGGTATAACAAGGCCGACTGGGCTCGATGAGTGAACCGGGATACTAAGGTGCGGGTCGCAGTCCCATAGCCGCCTAATAAGGACCCATAAAACACTCTCGCCCGAACCCTTTGCACAATGTTTCCTGTTAGGGCTAGGATCTATGGTCGATAATGACTATAGGACCCGTATAATTTCGTGAAAGAAAAAATCAGTTCCTACGTATCATTTCGAATTAATATAAACCTACATTTTTTAAATTATGTAAGAACACTTCACAAAGTACATTTTAGAACACAATTTAATCAACTTGTTATTTTATTCGTAACGAACTTACTAACTAAATAATGGACAGCCACACTTTTCTTTCCTGACATACTTCTCTCGCTTCATCAACTTTCATACATCGTGTTATGCACGCACGTCGACTTATCCGACTCTTAATGTGAGAGACATTCAATATTTGATTTATTTAATCTTGTCACGATTTCCTCGGTCTTCCTCTATGTCTAGTTTCATTTACATCACTATACTATTTTTACCATTATTTTTTATTTATTATTTCTGTGTCCAAATCATCTTAATGATCCTTTCATTATTTTATTCATAACACTATCATTCGCACCGCATTCACTTTTTATATTTATACACATTCATCTAAGTGATCTTATCTCTACTGATTTTTTTTTCTTCTAATTATTTAGAAAAGGAACATAAATTAATAAAACTAACTAACTAGCTAACCATCACGCCGTCTCCCCGAAGGGGTAGGCAGAAAGAATGGACTGCCACACCTTTCTTTCCTGACATATTTCTCTCGCTTCCTCAACATTCATACATCGTGTCATGCACGCGCGTCGATTTCTCTGACTCCTCACATGGCCGACATTCAATATTTGATTTATTTGATCGTGCCACGTTTTCCTCGGTCTTCCTCTATTTCTGGTACCATTTACATCATTAACATATAATTTTTATACCATTCTTTCTTCATTCACTAATAAGAAGAAAGAACACGTTAATTTTTTTTATACTTATTTATTTAAATATAAAAAAATTACATATTTCTTACAACTAGTATGTGACATTTTAGTACATAATAGTTAAATGTATAATGAAAACAAATTAAAAAAAAAACAAATGAATAAATTTAACAACAAAATATTAACAGAGTCTTTCGTGACTAGCTAAAAGCTATTAAATACTTTCAAACCCTTGTAAAAAAAACTTTACAGAATCCCTTGATAATGTTCTATTAATTCTAAAATTTGTATTGCTTCTCGTTGGGTGCCCATGTATTGAATAATTGTAAGCAACCTGGTCACACAAATATTTTGTTACTTGTTAATAATAATGTTACTTTTTAATAGTTACTCTGATTTTCTATAAGTTTTATTACAATTTATAGGAATCAAATGTTTCGTCTTTCTAAGGCATAATGGACGTCCCCCTGCCTGCTGGACCGACGATGTTATAAGGATTGCTGGACCTGGATAGATGAGAGTGGCGATGGATAGGTGGCGTGCTTTGGGAGAGGTCCACGTTCAGCAGTGGACGACAGACACCCGATAAAAGAAGTAAGTGAAAACATTATCAAATTAAAAGCCGTGGAAGACCAAGAAAAACATTGCATGATCATATTAATCAAATACTGTAAGGCGGCCACATTTGAAATCGGAAAAATATCGATGCGCGTGCAAGTTACGATGTATGAATGTAGAGGAATCTTGAGTGGCATGTCAGGACAGAGCAGTATGGTGATCCATCCTCTGTGCCTTTCCCTCTGGGGAAACGCAATGATGGTAAGTTAGTTAGTTTTAATTATTTAATAGAGAGTTTTACATCATTGTTCTAGAAACAATAAATGAATGAATGAAAATAGGCACTAAGTACCAAAAAATATATATAAAAAACTATGTAGGTATGCAGTTTTGTTTTATATGACATATAGAACGAAACTGCATACTCAGTTTTTTTTTTGGTACTTAATGCCTATTTTATTGCAACCATTCAAATAGTTAATAACACTTTAAATACTGAATTATGATATCTTTGAGTACATTTAATAATGCCTTAGACAGGCGAAGCATGTCATTCAAATTACATTTAATAAAACTTCTAAAAAACAGACGTTCTCGTTCGTATTAATTATTTAATATGCAGTTTTACTTTGTTTTCACTAAAGTATGTTTTATAAATATAAACAAATGAAGTAATTTATATACGTTGATGGAAGTTCATTTTAAATAATAATTAAATAAAAAGGATATTTTTTAACTACTTAAACTTTTGTCTTTATTTAGACAGCGACCGGTTTCGCCAGGTTCGCAGGCATCGACAGACTGGTGACACTGTTATAAAACTTACTCCTTTATATACATACCGATCTGGGTGGGTAATCTTGATTCTATACAAAAATAATAATTGAAAATAGTACGAGGAGAAATATCTAGAAGAGTATGACTGGGCTGTCTTTGGGAAAATGAAAGAAGTTTTTGAAAAGTTCCAATCTGCCTAAAAAGAAAAATGTTTGAAGCATGCATACTGCTTATCCTGACATATAGTCTAGAGACAATCACCCTAATAGAAAAAAGTGTCCATGAACCAAAAATCACACAACGATCCATGGAGAGGCAAATGCTCGTCGTGTAATTTAATTTCAGATGGCAGTGCACAATGGTGTTCTTGTGCCGATCCTTATATACATGGTATGGAAGTGAAGCATGGAACTGGCAAAAGAAGGATGAAAGTAGAATAAATGCAGTAGAAATGAGATCTCTAAGACGAATGTGTGGCAAATCTGTATATGATAGAGTGACAAATGCAAGTATAAGAAGTGAATGTGGTGCGAATGAAAGTGTTACGAACAAAATAAGGAAAGGGTCATTAAGATGGTTTGGACACATGGAAAGAATGAGTGAAGACAGAATGGTAAAGAAGGTATATGTAAACGGCGTGAACGGAGCTAGAAAGAGAGGAAGGCCGAGGAAAACGTGGCACGATCAAATCAATCAAATATTGAATGTCGGTCACGTGAGGAGTCGGAAAAATCGACGTGCGTGCATGAAAAGATGTATGAATGTAGAGGAATCGAGAGAAGTATGTCAGGACAGAACAGTGTGGCGTTACATTATTTCTGCCTACCCCTCCGGGGAGACGGCGTGATGGTTAGTTAGTTAGTTAATACGAATGAAAACGTCAGTTTTTGAGAAGTTTTATTATACTCGTATTTTATGGGAATGACATGTTTCGCCCTTCTAAGGCATTATCAAAAATGTCATCATTATCATTTTTTATTGTTATTGGCACATTTGATAATGCCTAAGAAGGGCAAAACATGTCATTCCCATAAAATATAAAAACTTCTAGAAAACTGCGTTTTCATTCGTATTAAAACGACATTTTCACTACTTCCACTTTTGTATTTATTTAGACAGCGACATTGTTATAAATATACTCCTTTCTATACATACAGATTTGGGGTGATGATCAAGATTCTATACAAAAAATAATAATTGAAAATAGTATTTTAATTCATAAAAAATTCGTCATAATGGAATTCCGCAGAGTAAAGGAATTGTTTATCTAAAATTATAAACAAATGAGCAACAGAAAAGAGAACAAATAAAGATTCGTCATCTCGGAGCGTTGCCGGCGCGGCGCGAAGGAATACCCTCGCCCCACGGAGCTGTAGCTGGCGGGAAATGTGGCGCGAGGAGGCGGGCCGCAGCGCGAGAGCCGGCCGCCATCCGCGGGAGGCTCGCTCGGTCCTCAGTCCTCAGTCGCTCACGAGCATCGCTCGGCCCAGTGTCCCGCGGCCGCTCGCCACGGTCCCTTCTCGGAACCATTGACTCACGCTCTTACGATCCGGAATATAAAATTAGAATATTATTATGATTGTGATCCGACCGAACGAGCGCCGTGTGAATAACTCGCCGTGTTTACGTCCGACCGGTGTTGGCGGTAATGTTATGTGTGCGGCGCACCGTTGACGAGTGACAAAACCGTGAGGTATTTACAGTGACGATATTCGCAAATTGGTGTCAAGCATCTGTTGCCATTGTTATTATTGACGTTTGTATTAAACAATGACTACAATCTATCAATTAATACAAATGAAAACGGCTGTTTTCTAAAAGTTTTATAACAGTGTATTAGAATGATATATTTCACCTTTCCAGGCATTATCAAACGTCAAACATTTGATAACGTTACCACAAACTATAATAAAACTTGTAGAAAAAATACGGTTTCAGTTGTATTAAATATTTAATATGGAGTTTTACATCATTGTTCAAGAAACAATAAATATTTTCAAAACTAACTAACTAACTAACCATCACGCCGTCTCCCCGAAGGGGTAGGCAGAAAGAATGGAGTGCCACACTTTTCTTTCCTGACATATTTCTCTCGATTCCTCAACATTCATACATCGTGTCATGCACGCGCGTCGATTTCTCTGACTCCTCACATGGCCGACATTCAATATTTGATTTATTTGATCGTGCCACGTTTTCCTCAGTCTTTCTCTATTTCTGGTTCCATTTACATCATTAACATATAATTTTTTTACCATTCTTTCTTCATTCATTCTTTCCATATGTCCAAACCATCTTAATAATCCTTTCAATATTTTCAATAACATATATTTTTTCAATGTAGCACAAAGATCTAAGCTGAAAACAATACACTTTCGAAATTGAAAGTAACATTGTTTATAATCTACGAAAAATTATAAAATACGACGTGTCTCCGAAGCACGTCGTGTTTTTTGAATTTTTTTGTGGATCATAAACAATCTATCAAGTATTACAAATAAAAAAGGTCTGTTTTCTAGAAGTTTTATAATAATGTATTGGAATGATATATTTCACCTTTCTAGGCAATATCAAACGACAAACATTTGATAATGCATTGAAAAGGCGAAACATATAATTCCCACAAACTATAATAAAACTTGTAGAAAAATACGGTTTCATTTGTATCAATTATTTAATATGGAGTTTTTCATCATTGTTCAAGAAACAATAAATATATTTAATCGTTATAATTTTCAACAATATATATATTTTTCAATGTAGCACAAAGATCTAAGCTGAAAAACAATACATTTTTGAAATTGAAAATAACGTTGTTAATCCACAAAAAATTATAATATTCGACGTGTCTCCGAAACATGTCGTGTTTTTGAAATTTTTGTTGATTATAAACAATCTATCAAGTAATACGAATGAAAACGTCTGTTTTCTAGAAATTTTATAATAGTGTATTGGATTGATATATTTCACCTTTCTAGGCATTATCAAACGACAAATTTTTGATAATACATTAGAAAAGCGAAACATATCATTCCCACAAACTATAATAAAACTAGTCGATAAAATACGGTTTCATTAGTATTAATTCTTTAATATGAAGTTTTACATCATTGTTCAAGAAACAATAAATACATTCAATCACTATAATTTTCAATAACACACCTATATATAATATTTTTCAATGTAACACAAAGATCTAAGCTGAAAAACAATACACTTTTGATTTTGAAAATAACGTTTTTTATAATCCATAAACAATTAAAAAAAACACGACTTGTTTCCGAACCATGTCGTGATTTTTTTTATTTTTTTGTGGATTTTAAACAATGGTATTTTCAATTTCCAAAATGTATTACTGTAGAATTCCACCGTGTTATCAATAAATTGAAAAACAATAATTTAAAAATTTAATGAAAATAATAAAATACTAATTTTAAACTCCTTTATAACTTTTGTTTATACTTTTACCGGTTTCGGCAGCTCGTGCCATCTTCTGGTAGCAGAAACGCAATAGAAGATTGCAGCGAGCTGCCGAAACCGGTCGAAGTCATAAACTTAAATGGTATTAAACTAAATATATGTTATATAGGAAATTTTAAATAATTGTTCTTATTTTCATTATTTATAATGTATGTCTAGCAAGAAACATAAGTAAAATAATTAATGTTTTTCATATTTCATACCCAATTCAAAACACAAATTGTATATTAATTTTCGTTATATATTATTTTCTAAACGATCGCGAATATCAGATGCAGCGTTCATATTTAAATTTAAGTTTTACATCACAAAAACGGCGCTTTCAAAGTGAACATATTATTATAGGAATATATCAATAATTGTGTAACTGAACTACACTTGATTTTTTGGGGGGGTTTCGGGTATATCCATGTAACTTGTATTCCCCAAGCAGAGTTTCGCAGATCGTTGCAGGCAAGGAATTAAGCATTCATTATCCACCACAAATATACCTATAACTACCCTGAAGGTGAAAACTTCAACGATCTCCGAAACGTCGGTAGTTAAAAGATAAGTTTCACGGTTATTCCCAAGATTTCAAAAATCATATTAGTACCTACCGAGAAAACTACGCAATTATTACACTTGATTTGCATAAGTGAATAAATAAATATTCCTGACTCAAAAATAAAACAGTAAACAATAGAACTTCTTTAGAATTATCCGCCTCTTTGGAAACAGGACAAAATGTGTTGCCCGTTCCCGGAATTTCCTCGATCCGGTTCTGAAATTTGTTAAAACATTCGGTACCTACCTAACAAGCTCTATGAGGTATCTACCTACCAATAATTTGACAATCGTGAACATTTGATTTATAATTTTTTACTCTTAAAAACATAGTTTTTTTTAACGTGATTTTTATTGCCATTCCCTACGCAATTATTAATTATATAGAGTATGTTAATATTTACCTATTCAAATATAAAACAATGATAATTATTGACCGTAATTACAAATAGAAATCTATTAACAACAAAAAACCATCTCCGCAGGGGTAGGCAGAGAGAATGGACCGCCACACTACTCTATCCTGACATACTTCTGTAGCTTCCTCCATATTCATACAGCGAGTCATACACGCAGTCGATTCTTCCGGTTTCTGACATGACCAACTTTTAAAATTTAATTAATTTGGTCATGCCATGTTTTTCCTCGGTCTACCTCGACTCCGTACTCCATTTACATCATTAACGTATACTTTTTTAACCATTCTTTCTTCACCCATGCGCTCCATATGTCGGAACCAGCACAGCGATCCTTTCATAATTTTGTTCAGTATGCCTTCTTTCGCTCTACATTCCTTTCTGACGTACACCGTTCTACCACACATACGTCTTAGGGACCTCATCTCTACCGCATTTATTCTGCTCTCATCTTTCTTCTGCCATTTCCAAGCTTCTATTAATTTATTTTAATAAATCTATTAATTTTCTTCTTAAATCTCACAGAGCGCTCTATCTTGGATTATTTTACACAATTTTTAAAGTTTTCTCTTCGGGGGAACAGAGTGATGACTAGTTAATATTTTTTTATTTCATTTCTGTGTATTTTTGATTAATTCAATTTAATGATATTGTATAAGAACATGGTTATTAATAGTTAACTTTTGTATGTCCATTTATGAAACTTGTACATTTTTAATAAGTAATCTTATAATTAAAAACTTATATATTTTAAATTAGGAAAACGTGGCACGATCGAATAAATCAAATATTGAATGTCGGCCATGTGAGGAGTCGGAGAAATTGACGTGCGTGCATGACACGGTGTATGGATAGGTTTATTTTATTTAAAGCTGAAAAACTTATCTCACATTGATTTAATAATTATAAATCTAAATCAAGTTATAAAATATTACAATTTAATGAATTCAAGATCTCAAAAGAAGCTAATGACACTGTGACCATTTTAAAGGATTTTGGAATAATTATTTTTATGGGTTTAAACATTCAATTTAATGATATATAATAATATAGTTACAATATATAAGGCAGATATTCGTCCAGTTGTAATTTTATAAACATATAATAAAAATGATAATAAATTGGATGATTTGTAGAGAGCATTTTTTATGAATTAAACATGGTATATAATATTACAAATACTTCATAAATAAAATACAATAAACTAAATAATCATATAATAGGAACCAAGAAAACGTGGCGCGATCAAATCAGCCCTATATTTAATTTCAGACACGCGAGGAGTCGGAAAAATCGACGTGCGTGCATGACACGCTGTATTTATGTTGAGGAAACGAGAATATTATATCAAAAAAGAACAGCGAGCGGTTAATAGTAAGTTGAGTAAGTTTATTAATTTGAAATGTATAAAAATAACCTTCAAATATTTCATCTTTTTAATTGAAATTTCTTGGTGGAATTTAAGTGAAATTTCTTCCTTTGCTAAAACCGGTTGAACATAAACACAAGTGGAAGCACACTAAATATAATACATACATAATAAAGAAATATTGTATCCATTTTTTTTTGTTTTCAATATTTAAAAATAACCTTATTTTATTTATAATTAGAACTGTCGTACAATCAAGTTAGAAAATGAACAAATTCAAATAAATGTATTTTTAAATAATGAATACGGATGAATACCTACGCCTGTTTTCGCCTTATGATAGTACCTTAGGGAGGCGAAATGTATTCCTGTAAACTATAACAAATCTTCTAGAAAACAGACGTTTTCATTCGTATTAATCATTTAATATTGTTCAAGAAACAATAAAAAAAGTCCAATCTTTGATTTATTTTCTTTGTTGTAAGGAATTACCTGAACCCCAATAAGAACTTTAAATTATTATTCTAAATTTTAAATTGAATCATAATATTTGTTATAACAAAAGCATAAACGTTCCAAAATAAATCATTATAACATCTGTCAGATCATGTAAACAATTTTATAATATTTAAAAAATGTATCTTTATAATGTGTATCACTAAAGAAGGACTGGTTGTCCGAAACATGTCTATGTAATTTTATTTTTTTAATATAAGTGTTGTACATACAATGTATATAAAAAAGAGAAATAAAGCATCATAACAACACAAAGTAAGGCGAATATAAAAGAAATAAAATAATATTTTTAAATCTATATATTTTTTCCTTCTGGCTTCTGAGAATCTTACCTGAATCTCGATAACTTCAAAGATGAACAGATTATTTATTAATTATAATCAATGGCTTCTCGCACAGACTCGATGGCATTCTCTTCCTCCGATCAGGTGTGAGTAATCTCCTCCCTGCTGGAATATAAGAGATCGCGTTTCGGCTTTCGTCCCGACTGAACCTTTTTTATCCGGGAAATGAATACTCTTACGAAACCTCTAGTGGGAGGAATAATGTCACAACATTTATGTCAAGGGACCACTCGCATTGCGTGTGACAAGTAGGTAGACTACCTCATACCAAGAAATCAAAAAAAAAATTCATTAAACGACGTCTTACAATACAAAAGTGGCAAGGACGAGAACCAGTTTCGAAATTTTAATTTAAAAATTCTAACATTAATCTTCTTCTTCTGGTGCCGTGTCAGGTCCCCACAACGTTGGCGATTACTACAGCGAATGCATCTCTGTCCTGCGCCACTTGAAACAGGTTCTCAACTCTGTTCATTCCTGCCCTCTCTCTTATGTTTCGCAGCCAGGACAACTGCCTTCTATCAACTCCCAGACGTCCGTTTATTTTGCCCATAATTATCCAAGCATATGGCCCAATGATCTTCTGTCTTATAGGAGTTTTATTATATTTTATGGAATGCCATGTTTCGCCCTCCAAATTTTATTTGATAATGCCTTAGGTGGGCGAAACATGTCATTCCATCTAAAATATAATTAAACTCCTAGAAGACAGACGTTTTCATTCATATTAATTATTTAATATGGAGTTTTACATCATTGTTCGAGAAACTATAACTAGCTATCTAACTAACTAACCACGACGCCGTAGCCCGGAAGGGGTAGGCAGAGAGAATGGCCCGCCATACTGTTCTGTCCTGACATACCTTTCTAGATTCCTCCACATTCATACATCGTAACATGCACGTTCGTCGATTTTTCCGACTTCGAATGTGGCCGCATTTTAATATTCGATTAATTTGGTCATGCCATGCTTTTCTTGGTTTTCCACGGCTTCTCTTTCCACTCACACTGCTTGTATATACAATTTTAAACATTCTTCTCTCATCCATTCGTTCCATAATCTATCACTAATTGTTTAAAATCTTATATTATTACACCTGATCTACACTTGATTTTTTTTTTGGGATCTTGGGTATATCCACGTAACTTGTCTTCCCCGACCGGTAATGGTAATGGGCTTGAACAGTTTTAATAAATTCGGACCTTGCTTGTATTGTCCTTTAACCACCCTACGTATTTGAGCGTACGTGATACGTTCACTTTGACTGTACCATTCTGCGCTATCTCGTATCACGTACACGCTTGAGAAAAAGTAATGTACCTAAAATGTTTCATACTGTTAGGGGTACGCGCGTGTGCCAACAACACTTGAGTACAAGTATTAATAAACATGATAGTTTTACAAGGGGCAGGCGAAGTGTGCGGCCGAGTATTTGACGTTTCGTATTGGAAAAAAAAATTAATACATAATTAAATTTCATTAATAAAAAACCTGCTTTTTTTCACGTTTCTCGGAAAATAACCTGAAGGTAGGGCGGTTAAGCAACCGGATATTACTGCTGTTAGTGCATGTGTCCTGTGTTAAAGTCTCTTCTTCTTCTTCTTCTTCTTCTTCGTCAGCCTTTATCAGTCCACTGCTGGACATAGGCCTCTTCCCTTCCCTTCCACTCGTCTTTATCTCCTGCCAGCCATAGCTACATTTCCCCCCCCCCCACGGCAGCAATGTCGTCGGCCCACCTTTTTTGCGGCCTGCCGACGTTTCTCCTATTCTCCCATGGTCTCCACCTTATTATTTTCTGGGTCCATCTATCCTCACTCTGTTTCGCCGCATGACCCGCCCATTGCCACTTCAGTCTCGCTAGTCGTTCCATGATGTCCGTTATTTTTGTTCGGCGTCTAATCTCCTCATTTCTGATTTTATCTCGGAGACTGACGCCGAGCATATGTCTTTCCATGGAATATGTGTTAAAGTAATTTTACTTAATTATCTGTTATACCAGTATTGTAATTTAAAGTTTCACTTTGAAATAAATCAGAGATCCAGATTGCCCCAGTGTTTTAGTAGTATTCAATCAATTTTAGTAGTATTGCAATCAATATGAGGCATCGAACCGGGGACGAAATACGGGAAGGTGAGGTGGGCAATAGGCAAATTAACTCGGCCGCCTCCCGCCGCCCGCTTACCCCGCCGGTAATCGTACCTGTAGGTATGCTAGTTTATTTATTTCGATAATTGCGGCGGACAGAGTATTTGATCCTTGGGTTATATAATCTATCCCGACCCATACATAATACCGCCCGAAGTAATTCAACTAACCGAAATAACTTTTATTACTTAAATGGTAGCAAAACAATGAATGAGGTAATGTGGTATAACTATATCTGCGCTATATACTCGTATACCTAGTCAGCTATTTTTTTCATCAGAAAAGCTACTTATCTTAATTGAAAAAAAAAATTAACGTTGTAATAAAAAACGTTTTCCTTCGACCGAGGACGACGTGCGTGCATGACACGACGTATCAATGTTGAGGAACCAAGAAGTAACTAACTAACTAACTAACCATCACGCCATCTCCTCGAAGGGGTAGGCAGAACGAATGGACTGCCACACTTTTCTCTCCTGGCATATTTTTCTCGCTTCCTCAACATTCATACATCGTGTCATGCACGCGCGTCGATTTCTCT
Source organism: Lepidostoma basale (assembly GCA_022606425.2). NCBI lineage: Eukaryota > Metazoa > Arthropoda > Insecta > Trichoptera > Lepidostomatidae > Lepidostoma > Lepidostoma basale. Next base: position 1,446,278 of record JAHDVF020000010.1, read on the forward strand.
GACTCCTCACATCGCCGACATTCAATATTTGATTTATTTGATCGTGCCACGTTTCCCTCGGTCTTCTTCTATTTCTGGTTCCATTTACATCGTTAACATATATTTTTTTACCATTCTTTCTTCATTCATTCTTTCTATATGTCCAAACCATCTTAATGATCCTTTCAGTATTTTGTTCAATATTTAATTTCAACCAAGAAGTATGTCAAGAAATAACGTTGTAGCGGTCCATTCTTTCTACTTACCCATTCGGAGAGAAGACGAGATAGTTAATTAGTTTATAATACAACACTTTATTTAAAGTACAAATGAATTTTTTTAAATATGGTCAGTTAATTTTTTTAACATTTGTCAAAAGTAACCACATTCATGAAAAAAATATACATTTATATTTATTTTGTTTGATATGTAACTGCTTTACTTTTATGCAGTTGGTTCTACCATTCTTATCACATCTTCATTCCAGAACAATATTTTACAATATTTTCAACTTCGCATAACCTTCGGATATACGTGTTTTGTATTCTGTCACAAAGGGGTTTTCCACCAATGCTTTTCATCAGATTGACAAAAAAATTACATCAATATTTTGATGACAATGTTTCTTTTCTAAAAGTTTTATTATATTTTATAAGAGTGATATTTATCCCCTTGGTTTGCCATTATAATTCAATTTATTGTTTCTTGAAGACTGATGTAAATCTCCATATTAAATAATGACTACGAATGAAAACATCTGCTTTCTAGAAAAGTTATTATAATTTATGGGAATTACATGTTTAGCTTTTCTAAGGCATTATCAAATGTCTTCAGTTATATGCAAATGACATGTTTCATGACTAAGGCATTATAAAATGTCTATAATTGATTTATTGTGTCTAGAACAATGATGAAAACGCCTATTTTCTAGAAATTTTATTATAAAATAATTTATGGCAATGACATGTTTCGCCTTTCCAAAGCAGTATCAAATATCTCAATTTGATCATGTCCATACATTTGACGATTCTTTAGAAAAACAAAACATGTTATTCCCATTAATTATAATAATGCTTCCAGAAAACAGACGTATTCATTCGAATTAATTCCTTAGTTAGATGTAACATTGATTTTTCTAACATATCATTGAAACATGAAAATATTCTATGGATACGTGTATAAGCTTATCGATCGAAAGAGCAAAAAAGTATTTTTTCATTACTTATTTTTTTTTTTTTAATTTACAGCTAACTAAATAAGAAAATATATATAACTTAAAGACTTAAAGTAGCAACAATTTATCTATAATATACGTAATATATGATTAAATTAATTTGTGAATATAAACATTTATATAAAAAATAATAAATGCTTTCCTCGTTTTATTCATATGCATAACTCATGTGTTGATAATTTTGATTTTAAATTTGAAGTGAAATCTGAACTGACCGTTAGTCATTTATCGTGACCAATAAAAAAATACTCTAATGGTCTCAAAAGTGCAACGATTGGTGTTTTTTTATAAATAGAATAACACTCGTGCACCTATAATTATCTTTTCGTCTGTTAAACTTAAATTTACATTATTCATAGGGTGACCATCTTACACGTAAAACTAAAGCCCGAAGGAATCGTCTTTGGCAAATAAAGTGATTGAACTGAATAGATTAGGGTAACCATTAAAAGAAATAAAAACTTTAAGTGCAAGTTAATAATTTTATACGTGAAATTAATTCTGACTCATATAGAGCGCAAAGCGAAGCGATTCGCACGCGAAAGAAGTAACTGTAGTGATATTAAAGGCGGGGTGACCATCCCTTACCGTGACGTGGGACCAGGTCCCCGGGGTGGGTGAGGTGGCCCCGCGCGGCGGCCCCATGCACCTGCCGGGCGGGGGCTGCCCCTCCCCGCCGCCCTCGCCCCCGGGCCCCATGGAGCCCCCCGGGGGAACGCCCCCCTCGCACGACCTCTGGTGGACGGAGAGTTTCATCTGCGAGGCGCAGCAAGAACATCCAGGAGAGTTAGGTGAGACAGCTCTTTTCTCAATTTTCTTAAATATTATTTCGTGTCAAAGGTATTGTCGTGTTAACAGTAAATGGATCGTCAAGTTCAAATGAAGGTTCAGGTTAGAAATAAAACATAAATATTCGAGTATACATCCTGCAGCTTGTCAGTATCATGAAGCGACTTCATCTGAAGACTCTGCGAAGCACAGCACAGAGACGCCGCAGAGAGGAGGAGGATGAAAAAGGAGAGACCATCGAGAGACGGTGACGGCTCCACTACCAGTGCCTACCCCTGCCCCAAATGCCCCATAATAATGTGCCCAGAGTCTTATACAACGCGAAGAGACTCGAAATAGTTCTGTGATATGGAGTCCTCACGAGGTGAGATATTCCGTTATGCTGGAGAGGGTTCATCAGAGGGAATTTTTTCTGAGTTATCTCTAAGGGGGATCCTATTGACTCTTCGAGCGGTGCATTGCCATCACCGTGGTCTAATCCCAAGTACCTATCCACACCTCCTCGACTTTGGTCTCCCTTGGCAACTATGCGAAATGTTAGAGATCGAGTGTGAATAACCTCGGTGGATACTATGCATAGGCTAACGTGGAAGGACACCTCGCCAACCCGTCTGGCAAGCATGGCGTTGTAATGCCAACCACCCCTCGTATGACATGTCATACATGGAGAAGTATGGGGGAGGCCTATGTCCAGCAGTGGACGACAACGGCTGTTTAAGAAGAAAAGAAGAGAGGGAGTATGGTAGTTATCCGTGGCTCTATCCCACGGCATTTCTTTTGGTAATGCTCGGAACCAATTCTTTATAGCTTCAAAGAGATGGGCATCTCATTTCCCATTCCTTTAAATTAATCAGCGGATATTTCGAGAACTCGGCTGTGCTAGGGTGTTGATATTTTTGTCCCTGATAGATATCTCCGACAGCGACAACATAGATTGTTTTACCTACCGACCCACACTGAGGCCGATCCAGGAATTGTGCGAATAAACCCCTTTTTTAAAAATAATATTAGGTCACAAATAATTCCTGGAATTGATAGTTAAATATACCTGGCATACAGCTCTAAACTCAAAAGTCATGGTGCAAGTCAACTTTTATCCCTGTTCCAGTCGAAACTTGTCCGTCATAGGCGAAGCTTTTGCCGTCTGCGATTTCAATACGAAAAGTCACCTTGTATTCACGGCAAATACTTTATAGTGCTTTCAAATTTTGTTATTATTTCAATATGGCATTATCACTCACATATTGGTACATATTTTTTTTGAAAATATCTTTGATATATTCTAAATTGTAATATTTTAAAGGGGTATTTACATTACTGGGGAAAATATTTGCTTTTTTTAGTTTATTGATTTTATATGTAAAGTTTTAATTGATATCAGTTCATATCATGTCTGTAGTTTTGGGCTTATTTGCTTACGTATTCATTGTTCTTAAGGAAATATAAAAAACATTTTGCGCATATTTGCGCTTTTTCACTTAAAGGTCACTTTTGTCCAGGATGTGGAAACATAGTAAAAAAAAAAGCATTTATGAGTTATTTTAAATTAATTTCAATTATTATTTTTTCTTTCAGGATCAGGTACAACTAATATTTTTATAAGTAGACGTACCTAATTTGATCAAATGAGACAATCTAGCTACGTTAAATTGGCTGATCAAGTATCATTTTTGAAGGAATTTGTCGAAATACGTACTAAATGTCTAAAAAGCCAATTACCAAGCCTTCATAAAACAATTTCATTTTTTGAGTCTGATTTTAAGAAGAAGTGGCAAAAGGCTATCAGAAAAGAGAACAGATATTTGGTTTTTAATAATGACTGCCTAGATACTTCAATAGGTTTTCATAACTTTTCTATTGTTTTAAGTAAAAAATTGGGTCGCCCTCAAATAAATTTTGAAGAATCTTGTGATAGAGCTAAACGCCAAAAGACTAAATCTTTGAGATCAAAGCACTCTCCTAAGGAATGAACATTCGCAGTACAGGTGACTTTGCGAGCTGCTGGTCAAGTGGATGCCTCCAAAGTTTTGAAGGAAGTTACGACAACTTTACCCACAGCTGCCTCATACAAAAATGCATACAAGAAAATTAACATCTCTAAAAGGTTAGCAGCTTACAGAAAAAGAAGCTCTTTTGATGTTTATTGAAATAGAACTCACCAAACATCAATAAAATATAATTCGAGAACATGACAAATTCCTATTTCCATCTTGCAAAAAAATACAACAGGCGAAAAGCGAATGTTACCCACCAAAGGAAAGCATTGCAGTCACTTTAGATACAGATACTTTTGCTGAGATTAAATTGCAAATTTTACTTGATCATACTGCCACTCGTCTTTTGGAAGCTCATAAAGAAATTTTAGAAGTCCAGAAATCAGAAAATATAAAAAATATAACCTTAATATGCAAATGGGGCTTCGACGGATCTGCACAGTCAGAATACAAACAGAAGTTTAGTAGCGATCCAAATTCTAACGATAATAATATTTTTATACCGTCTTTAGTACATTTAAGATTGATATCGGACAATTTAGAATTACAAAATAAAATAGTTTTTTGGCAAAATGAAAGACACGATACTGTAGACCCATAAACTCTTTGCGGGAAAATATGCGTGGTACCCGATGCCTCCAACTATTCACAAAGTTTTAATTCACGGCCCAGAAATAATGAAGCATGCTTTATTACGTATAGGCCAGCTAAGTGAAGAGGCCCAAGAAGCAAGAAACAAAGAGTTCAAAAGATACAGAGAATGCTTCTCGCGAAAAATGTCACGTATAAAAACTAATGAAGATGTATTAAATTTACTTTTGATATCTTCGGACCCTCTTATTAGCAGCTTGCGAGAAGTATCTGTAAAGAAAGATGTAAATTTTGAAAAGGATACTTTGGATCTATTGGCTCCACCTAATATTATAACGTCCGACGTTTCCACGCAATCCACGATCAGCGAAAACGAAGCCGAAAGTTCTTCAGATAGTGAATAAAATTTTTAAAAATCCTGTTTTTCTTATTAAAATTACTTTATAACAATTTATTTACATTGTTTTATTTATTTCATATTTAAAAGACCACAAAAATAATTTATTCCGACAATTCTTAATTCGGCTCCAGTGTGCGACCGTCAGAAGCAATCTGCCTCCGATGACACCGGTGGAAAAAGCAATTAGTCTGCTGAACGCGGTCTCCTCGGAGATCGACGTCCCTCATATTATTGAAATTACGTTCAGATGAAAAATACTCTTGACTTTAAAGAGTATCTCTCATGCGTTCCTGGTATTATAGTGTATATAATATATTGTATTTTACCTGTACTCAATAGATGTCTTACACATTAATATTGTTTGTAATGTCTGTTGAAATAGTAAACTGATTTGATTGATTGATTGATATTTGGGTCATGTGCTTAGGAGATAAAGTATGAATTGCTGCACTTAATATAAAATAGACTTCGACTTGGATCTTCTGGCTTACAGAGGTTTAGCTCATGTGGCTATTCCTGGAAGATGATTTGGTGGGTTTGTTGGTTTATGCGGGTGCATGATTTGTGTGGCCCGGAGTGTTCCTCTGAATGAGGATTTGGGCGCTTGTGGCGGCTGGAGGTGTTTGGGTCGTAATTTGAGAGGTATTTTATTGTGGGGCTAGTATAAGTAATACAACATATAGATTTTAAAAAATAACACATAAGTGGTGGTAAAAGAGGATTGAGTAGAAGTATAAAAAATGTGGGGACTGAGGATGGAAAATACTCGTAGTTAGAGCAGTTCTATTTATCTAACGTTATAGTGTTAACGCCGAAGACTTGGGTGTCACTGTTTCCGTTGAAACATGACGATTTGGGCGTTATTTCCCACAGTATACCCGTGGAACATTGTAAGGAACACCGCCAAAAAGTTGGAAAGATGATGTTCTTCTACCCAGAAGAATGCCTCCAGTTCAAGAAGAGAGATCAATGATCTAGAATGCGATGAAAAAGAAGAAGAAGATAAATTATACATATTTATTGTTTCTTGAACAATTGTGCAAAACTAAAAAACAACAACGATAAAAGCATCACGCCGTTTCCCCGCAGGGGTAGGCAGAGAGAATGGACCGCCACTCTATTCTGACACACCTCTCTAGCTTTCTACACATTCATACAACGCGTCATACACGCACGTGGATTCTTCCGACTTCTAACATGACCAACTTCTGACACGCCATGTTTTCCTCGGCAATGATCAAAATGCCATGTTTTCCTAGGTCTACCTCGACTCGGTACTCCATGGTGTAAAACTCCATATTAAATAATTAATACGAAGGAAAGCATCTGCTTTCTAGAAGTTTTATTATAATTTATGGAAATGACATATTTCGCCTTTCTAAGCCATTATACATTTAATAATGCCTTAAAAGACGAAACATGTCATTTTTATAAATTATAATAAAACTTCGAAAAACAAACGTTTTCAGTTGTATTAATTTTAAATGATCGTAATATAAGTAGGCAAAAACCGGATGTCATCAGGAAATAGTAAGATACTATTTTGAATATGAGAGAACGAGACATAAATAATTAGATTTTCTCCGAAAGTAATTCTAAATGCACTCGATGCGCATGCCCGAAAACGTTCTAGATTATTTTTAATGTTGTTCTGATTATTGTTGTATGACAGTAGAGTAGAAAACAATAGGAAAACATTTTGATATTGTTATTTGTGATTTTTTATTATGTGTGTGAAACAAAAAACATTTAACTGTGAAATTGAAAATTTTCGTTTATATATTTTATTTTACGCGACAGATGTTTCGTCAACCTGTGTTGACAACATCAGGTGTTACTAAAATATTATAGTAACACCTGATGATGTCAACATAGGTTGACGTAACAGCTGTCGCGTAAAATAAAATACAATTGTAATACATACAACTTTTTTATTTTATTTAACAGTTTATAATATTAAAGTTGAACGATGAAATAAGAAAGAAATGTAAGACAGATGACTGCATCATGAATAAAATTAAAAAAGGTTCCCTGAGATGGTTCGGACATATGGAACGAATGGATGAGAGTAGAATGGTTAAAAAGTTGTACACAAGCAGCGTGAGTGGGAAAAGAAGCCGAGGACGACCGAGGAAAACATGGCATGACCAAATTAACCAATTACTAAAAGGCGGCCACATTCGAAGTCGGAATAATCGACGTGCGTGCATGGTGTGATGTATGAATGTGGAGGAAGCCCGAGAGGTGTGCCAGGACAGGCCAGTGTGGCGATCCATCCTCTCTGCCTACCCCTCCGGGAAAATGGCGTGATGGTTAGTTAGTTAGTTAGTTAATTTTGAAGTATAGTGTTTCGGTCAAAACAATGGACTATTTAAAAAACATTTTGAATGTATACAAATACTTGTAGACGAATACTGGATTTTACCAATTGCGGGTTATCATTTTTAGGATTAATTGTATCTCAATAGAGACGAAGATGCAAATTGAAAACAGAATATGGTGGTCGAGGCGTTTACAGGACTTATGACCAGTCATTGGTTGAGTTAAGCGCACGCTTTATGTAATACAACATTCTCCATTCCGCCCTTCCTACGTTTTTTAAAATTTGTCAGACATGGTGTCGTCTCTATTGAGATACAATTAATCCATATTTAAAAAACATTTACATTAAAAGTTAAAACTTATGACTAATTTAGATTGTACAGTGAACCAAGTTAAAGGGTAGAAAAACTTAACTTCCATGGATATTTCACGGGTTGCAACTAGTACAACATATACAGGAAAATCTGTACGTGAAAAAAATAACTTTGAGTGGGGGTAAAAGAACCAAGTCCGCTGAATGCAAAATGTGGGGATTAGGGAAGGAAAACACTCGTATTTTGAGCAGTTGATACCAAAGACTTGGAATCTTCCGTTAAGGCACGACGATTTGGGCGTTTTTGCCTATTTTCCATTGTCCATCGCTGCGACGGCGGCCCGTGTCCAGCGCAGCGGGTCTGCAAGTAATGACGCATTAAACCGCACTCGCTTCTCCCAATCAGGCGCGTTGCGTTTAGACTTATTTGGCAATTGTAAATTAATATAAATAATAGGATGAGCTCTGCCGAGCGGCCGCGGCCGGTGCAATATAATGTCGTAATTAATTTACAGCGCAAAAATTGGCCGAACTGCCGGGGCTAGCTAACTGTCCTCTGGGCTTTTATTCTGTAAATAGAAGCCAAGTAAAAACTTAATCACTGCCTCAACTGTATCTATAATATAAATGTTTAGAGTTTTATTATACGGTTTATTCGGTGTACGAGATCAGTAGAATAATTTAATTCTTAATACATTTAACTAACTTATCACCGAACCTTATCCAAAAGCTAACTATGAACTTACTTACGAATATATAGATCATACATATAGATCGTTTCATTCCACCGAAACGGGAGTTCTACGTATCACATCGGATCTTATACAGGCGAATGAATCGGGCAAGTTAGCATTGCTTTCCTTACTTGACATGAGTGCTGCATTTAACAATATCGATCACCCCTATCTTATAAAGCGACTACAGATTACCTATAGTTTCGACGGTAAGGCAATTAACTGGCTAAATTCGTATCTGTCGAACCGCTCACAGGTGGTTCAGATCGCAGGTGAACTATCCCCTTTCCACAGCATCAAATCTGGAGTTCCCCAAGGATCTGTGTTAGGACCTCTTCTATTCATAATGTTCACTGACGACGTAACCACAATCATGGAATCCTTCGATTTGCAGTCGCACTGCTATGCTGATGACCAGCAAATATATTTTTATTGGACTTGGACTTGGACTTGGATCTTCTGGCTTACAGAGGTTCAGCTCTAATGGCTATTCCTCTTACGTCTGTAGGAAAAATTGTTGGAATGCGATTTGGTAGTTGTTTTATGATGGGGCTAAATGTATGGCCCGGAGTGTCCCTCCGAAATAGGGCGAGGGGGGATTTAGGGTTTATGATAAAGTCTTACATTATTGTCAAGGAATGGAAGACCAGTTAGGGTTGGGATTGTGTTTATAAAAAAAGTCTGTTCCCGAGGGGAAGATAAGAGGAGCAGTGCCTGGATGGAGTTGGGGTAGGAGATAGCGTCCTGCGTGAGACCATTTTGTTTGGCGGAGTACGTAGTGGGCTATCGGGGAGGATTTTTTTTGTCCGCATTGATTGCGGGAGGGGTAAGGACTGAATGATGGTAAATATTTTTATTGTGATCCCACTGATACAAGGAGAAATGTCTGTATCGGGTGTGGATATTGGGGAGCGATCAATTATTTGTTGGCGCTTCATGGAAGCAGTCCAAAGAAATTATTTTTTGATGGATTTAATTTATTTGAAACCATCCAGTTTGATACTGCATCGATACAATCGAGAGTCGAAGATTTGAGGCAAAGGTTTAGAATCCGTGGTTATCGATTGCGGCTGTCCGGTCGTCATCAGGTGTGAAAAATACATAGATTCCTCTTATAACGCGAATTTTGTACTACAAAAAATATTATACATCTGTGATTTTCCTTCACAGTCCTGCACTCCACACTTTACAACAATGCAGACCGGATTGTAGTCTTGTAAGTCTTGCAACATAGTGGTATAGATTTGTGAATCCGGTTATCACATTTGTTTGGATACGTGTTTTCCAATGAAACACATAGATGACGTTTTTTTTTTATCGATATACGAATTGACTAATAACGATTACATCGATTTTCTAATATGATCCACTCCATATCCGAGATTTTTGTTTTTGCATAATTTTTACACGTCACTGTGAATACCGGCGATAAATAGTGTTTTATATACGTGTCTTTTTTATTTCAACAAAAATTCGTGAAGTGCGTTCAGATGACAAATACATTTCTACTTCTTCTCTTTATGAAGAATTTGCGATATGTTCAGATAGAATAGGTGTTCATACTGCATTATTTTGGGCATTCTGAGGACAAATAGTTTACAGATAAGGAGGGATGGGTGCACACTTACCCATTTCTTCATACCTATCAGGGGATTCTTTGAGAATTCCGTCATCTTCGAGGCTATCCATCTTCATGTTCCGGACGGTTATCTTCGACAGCGTCAGCACAGACTGTTTTATCTCCCAGCATGGAGAACCTCTGGTGATGCCGGTGGGGAGAGCAATCAAACTGCAGAACATGATCGCTTCAGAGATCGATGTCTTTCATATTTGTGAAAGTACGTTCAGAGGACAAATACTCTTGACTTTGGAGAGTATCTTGTTTTCCTAATGTTGAACCATCTCTCATGCGTCCCTTGTATTATATATTAAATTTTACCTATTCTCAATAGATGCCTTAAACTATAATTGTTGTATGTTTTGAGAAAATAGACTGTTTTGATTTGATTTGATTTAAAAATATAAGCATGGTTGAATGGCCATTTAGGCATTTTTTACTTCATGACCCGAATTGCCGCACGCAAGGGTTTTTGAAATTCTCCTATATTGAAGGCGAATCGTCTTTTCAGTGAGATGCCATTTGAGATAAACTTTTTTAAATGCAGATATAACGAATTTGTGAACATCATAATGATAAGGATACCATTGTGGTAATATATGTCTTCCCATAATTCAATACGCATTAATTTTATCCATTAATTTTATTATTTTCAATATTTGCATCGATTTGGCTTGCGTTGTAATGGTGTAAAGATTAAAAAAAAATCTTGCGTCTTAATTATTGTTAACAATGTAATTAAACACCAATTACCTTAAATATCAAATTCTGCTTCGTTAGCTTGGATATATAAATCAAAACGCGTTCAATTCTCACTTCATTTGAATATGCATAAGCAAGGCGAAAAATGTCATTCCCATAAAATATAATAATTCTTCTAGAAAACGCACGTTTTAATCGATATTTAATACATAGTTTTACATAAATCTAACTACTAAGCTCAGGTATCTCTATCTCTCTCTCTCTATAACTCCCGTCGGCATGGCACAGCGCTGAAAGAAAAAATCTTACATTACCCATGACTGACAAATATGATACTATCCTGAACACTTTCATTGAAACTGAATGAACACTTCAAAATCACACTCCAAGAAGGCTGAAGATCCAAGTATATGTTCATGACCATCCGGAAGATTAAGACTGCAACGTTCTTCGAAACTTCGGTCGAAGAGGATACCACAGACACGGATATACACAAGATTCCAATTTTTTGCTTTATTGTCGAAGAAACAATAAAAATACAAATTATTTCCATATATAGAATGAAGAATACATATTTTAAATACAAATTATTTTTATTCGTCGAAGGAATAATAAATAGACACAAATAATTTATATTTCATCGAAGGAACAATAAATACAAACAAATTATCTAAATTTGTCGAAGAAACAATAAATACACACAAATTATTTCTATCTGTCGAAGGAACAATGAATACACACAAATTAATTAAACATGTCGAAGGAACAATAAATACACCCAAACATTTATATTCTTCAAAGGAATAATAAATAGACACAAATTTCTCAGTCGAAGGAATAAAGAATACACACAAATTCTTCTTCTTCTTCTTCTTCTTCAGATTGAATTGTAGATCTTGCAATCTGTTTACACAGGATATCAACTTTCTTCCCGTGATGAAGACGACCAACCATCTCTCCATCTCTTTGGTAGTCGTCCTGGTGGTCGACGGCCCTCTGGAGTCTCTTGCATCTTGATCTTAGGAATTCTTGCTGGATCCATTCTCTCGATATGGTCCCTATAGAATCGACTTCTCTGCCTACTCTATCTCACTATGTCTTAAATTTTGCAGGATTTGAGAATTTCTTCATTGGGTATCCTATCACTAAGGGTTCTCCCCACAATAGGTCGCAATGTTCTCATTTTTGCTACTCTTAAGAGATGTTTGGTTCTGACAGTGTCGATTCCGTAAGTCATTATGGGCCTGATGCATGTTTTATAAATTCTTACTTTGCTTTCCACTTGCATATGCTTATTATCCCAGACAGTGTCCTTCAGGCATCCGGAGATAACTGCTGCTTTATCAGTCTGTTTTTTAACTTCATTATACAGATCGCTGTAACTAGATATCTCCACACCCAGATATCTGAACTTCATGCCCTGTTCTATGGGTTTATCGTCTACAACCAGTTTGCATATGAGAGGCTGTCTGGATATTGTTAGACATTTAGTTTTGGATACGGATATTATCATATTATACTTCTCAGACGCAAGATGGAACCTATAATACACACAAATTATTTATATTCATCGTCTGTATTTTAATATAGATTTACAGCCATCAAATAATTCAAATATGTCGTATCAAAAGTCACTTGACAATAAATTGTTGTATTTATAATAATATCTGCACGAGTCAAATCGCTTGGAATTTGGTTAATTTCAAGGCCTGGTCTAAAGTAAGCAATTACATTTTTATGTAACTTGCTAAATCGGCGTTACATTTTACAGTTCACCTTGAATGGAGTGGACAGATACACTTCGCTATCTAATTTGATGTCATTAAATTATATCCGACTCTATTTTTTAGCCTAATAATAATAATTTACACCTTGTTTGAAAGTTGTCAAAACACGTCTTGTAAAACAATTGCTGACAGATATAAAATAATTGATTGATATACAATACCAATGATACTATTATCTTTATACTCGTATACATATAATTCTCCTGTGCGGGCGTATGTAGTTGAATTCCTCCTAAACGACTGGACCGATTTTGATGAAAAATTTTGTGTGTGTTAAAGTGGGCTCTTGGATGGTTAACATTTACAATTGGACCCGGTAGGTAACTGTTAAAACCTTCTGGGAAGTTCATGAATCATTGACCTTCTGACAATGCAAATTTTAAAAACTAGGTTGCAAACCAGGTTGGAAAAAAACTTTTACTTTGTACAAAGGGTCATTTGAATCCAAAAACAGTATACAGTTTTAGTGTTTTTTTTTAGCTATTATATTCATGATATATAACTACCTATGCTAATCTATCGCCATTTTACTGTCACGTGAATTCTACACCAGACCAAAGACAGTATGAGAATCACACTATCGTGAATCGAACCCGGGACCTTTGGTGTGGCAGTCATAGGTATTGCCACTCTGGCACGAAGGTCATCTTATTATTAATTTTCATCTTCTTCAAGTGCCCTGTCGGGTCCCCCCAACGTTGGCGATCACCTCGGTGAACCTATCCCTGTCCTGCGTCGTTTGGAACAGCTCCATCACACTTCGGATGCCGGTCCACTCCCTCACGTTTCGCAGCCAGGATATTTGTCTCCTTCCGGGCCCTTGCGGTCCCTCAATTTTCCCCTCCAATATCAGTTGGAGAAGGTGGTACTTTTCCCCACGCAATATATGACCCAGATGTGAGATCTTTCGAACCTTGATAGTTGATAACAGTTCCCTGTCAACTCTAGCTCGCCTCAGGACTTCGGTATTGTTAACCAAGTCTGTCCAGGGAACTCTGCGCATTCGGCGATGGAGCCACATTTAAATGCTTCCAGTTTGTTCATTGAGTTAACTTATTATTATTAATAAGTGTGTTAAATAGTTTACTGTTGACCATGCTTTGGATATATATGTTTTAGAGACGTGAATAAGGTGGGTAACGAACACGATTATGTTACAGTGAGAACCGGCAGCCCCTACTTCCTGTGCTCCGTGCTCCCCAACCACTGGCGCTCCAACAAGACGCTGCCCGTGGCCTTCAAGGTGGTGGCGCTGGGGGACGTGGGGGACGGGACGGTGGTGACGGTCCGCGCCGGGAACGACGAGAACTACTGCGCCGAGCTGCGCAACTCCACCGCCGTCATGAAGAACCAGGTCGCCAAGTTCAACGACCTGCGCTTCGTCGGCAGGAGCGGCAGAGGTGAGTCTATTGTCTGAGGTGAAGTCTAGAAAGATAGCATATTTGGGACACATTCTTCGCAACGAGAAATATGATCTGCTGCACCTCTTCATGAAAGTGAAGATAGAGGGTAGGCGCGATGTGGGAAGACCCCAGATGTCCTGGCTCGAGAATATCAAGGAATGGGCCGGAATTCGGAGAGTGGGAGAGTTATTCCGTCTGACACAAGACAGAGAGGCCTACGCCAGGGTGATAACCGACGTCGGGGGTACCTGACATGGCACTCGAAAAAGAAGAATCAAAATTATTAGGTAACTTAACTTTTTTTTAATATGGCCAAGCCATAGAGGGTTCCCTCCGCTTACCCGAAGCTGTTATAGGCGCGGCGGCGCTTTTCGTCAGCTTTACTCGTACACTCCCTAAGCCCGCCCCCCGTCTTAGGGACTTACGTTAAAATAATAATAATAATAATAATATATGTATTTTTGCAACCAAGGAGGACCCAGATCACATTTAAGCTACGCTACTCTCCCTCAATGTCCCGCCGTACACACATAGTAATACAACAGCAAAAAAATACACAATTGATACATAAATAACATATGTTAGAGAAAGAATAAAAAAGAAATAATGCACAGCACGAGGCACAGGAGGGGGGGAGGAGATAAAATTCTGGATGGGGGAAATTAGGAATTTTATTTAATATGTGGAATAGGGAAGATAACATAGGAAGTTTATGTTATATATATTTAAGAGAAGAAAAATAATACAATTGAACCAAGGAGGAGAAGGACGAAGCCCGGCATTGCGGGTCAGTCTCCCCACCCTCCAGCAAGATAATCGGCACCCCCTCAAAGGAGCAAGTGACTTCACAAAACGGCAACGTCCGGTCGAGACGTTTGGCCGAGGTTAAAAAAAAGCTAATTTAACTCTTCTTCTTCTTCTTCTTCCTCAGCCTATTCCCGTCCACTCCTGGACAATGGCCTCCTCCATTTTCTTCCATGTCATTCTGTCCCGTGCAGACTGCATCCAGGTCATTCCGATGTGTCTGTTTAGATCATCCTTCCACCGTAGTTGCGGTCGCCCTGCACTTCCCTTCGCCGTCCACGGTCTCCAAGTCAGCAGTCTTTTTGTCCACTTTTCATCTGAGCTTCTGGCTACGTGACCTGCCCATTGCCATTTTAGAGTCGCCACCCGGTGGACGATGTCAGTGACCTTTGTTTTTTCTCTCACCGTATCGTTTCAGACTCTGTCTCTTAGGCTTATTCCTAACATGGCTCTTTGGATCACTCGTAGTTTCTCGGCACTTTGTTTGGACAATGTAACAGTTTCAAGACCATAAATACCAACTGGCGGAACGCAGGCTTCATAGACTTTTCGTTTCAGGTTGATCGGTATTTTCCGGTTTTTAAGGATGTAACTCATGTTTCCGAAAGCTGCCCAGCTCATTCCAATTCTTGTTTTTAGCTCTGCGTTAACTTTTAATGCTAATATAACTATATAAGGTTCCCACCACCACCCGAGACTGTTATAGGACGCAGCGACGCCCTTTCGTCAGTCTCGCTGCAGTATCTAGGCCTGTTCCTTGTCCATCCGGGACTTACGTTAATTTAATTTAGCCTTTTCTTGTCATCAATCAAAAGGATGACAGATCACATTTAATCTATTCTTTTAACCTTATATATCTCCCGCGCGGCCTCACATCTCTTTATTATTAAATAAAATCAGAAGTAAATATTATATAAAGCACACCTTAAATTAGTAAAAAAACACATTAAAATTATATAAAACACACATTAATACACAATACACAATAGGACAAATATATAACAAACTAAATTTTAAAACAGGAAGAAGATAGTGTATGAGGGAGGCGGAATTTAACTAATACACATTAACAATAAATAATCAATTTGAAAAGGGTGCAGAATCTAATGAGCGTGTTTCCCGCTAATACACGGATCAATCCAGCCAGTAGCAAGCGCTATCAGTAGCAACCCCCACCAGCGCTAATTATGTTTCCATCAAATTCGAATCCATCAGAAACATTTTGAAATTGGAAATATCTCTAAAACAAATTTGGCTCGTTCCCGCGACGGGGGGCGCAGGCGGCGGGCAGCCCGTCACCGGCAGCGCCGCGCTTATTACCGCCATAATTACGGCGACAGTGCAGGTGCGTGCATAATGTGTCTAATTTTCAATATTCCCAACGAAATGTCGCACGGAAAGTGCAGCCGGAATACAAATACGCGCCGCGACAAATACCTGGCGCAAATAATAATAATGATCCGACTGATTTAGAAACGGTCTCCATGAATTAATTCGCTAAGTGCGCTCCAGCGCCCACTGCCCGCACCCGGCCGAATTATGGAATCGGGAAAATTCGTACAATGTGTCGGCCAAATATGCGTTCGGCTGATACGTATTAAAGTGGTGTTAGGGAATAAAACGTAATTATCTAACCCGCGCACACGGGGCGCATTGTGCGAGTATTTTCATACCTATTTACTTATTCAGCCTGCATCGTATTACCTACACATTATTATGTAGATGAGTTTATTGATCTTTGCATTTCGTAAAATCATTAGATTATTTATTTTATTTCAAAATAAATCACAATCATTACAGACATATAATTCCAGATCGTTTGCAATTTATAAGAGAAACATTTAAAAAAACATAAAGAGTAAGGATTAATTTTATCTCAATAGAGACGAAGATGCAAACTGGAAACTGAATATGGTGATCGAGGTGTTTACAGGACTTATGACCTGTCATTGGTTAGGTTAAGCGCACGCTTTATGTAATTACAACATTCCCCATTCCACCTTTCTTATGACCACCATGTCTGACAAATTTTTAGAAGTTGTATATATGTTAATATCCAACATTCACATATCAGTTTCAATGCGCTTCTTCTCTATTGAGATAAAATTATTCCTTGAATTGATAACCCGCAATGGGTAAATAAAATCCAGTATTCGTCTACAAGTATTTGTATACATTCAAAATGTTGTATATAACATAAAGAGTAAGTTTTTAATAAATTGAAAGCGTTAACACTGTGGAATTGGGATTGCAAACACTGTTTTTTCCACTTTTAAGTATATTTCAGTCGACATGTTTCGAAGGCGTGTATATAGAAGTGAATCCCTAAGTGGTTATCTCTCATTTTTCATTTCATTTTCATTTTATTTTTCATTTTTTTTAATAAAAATTACAAACATTACAGACAACAATTATTTCCAGATCGTTTGCAATTACATTATGACAATTTAAAAGAGAAGCATAAAAAAATTAAAATAAAAATAAGCTTAAGAATTAGAAATAATCATAACATTGATATTCCATCCCTGAGGCAACTCACACTATCACGAAATATGTCGACCTCCGAGGCGACCCGATTAATATCAACAGTGATAGGTAGGTTATCATTTCTTCGTCAGCTTGTTTTCATCCACTGCTGGACGTAAGCCTCTCCACCCCCTCGCCATCTACCGGTCTTTCGCCAGTTTTCTCCAGGCCCTTCCCGCCGTACCCACAATATCATCGCTCCATCTGGTAGGCCGTTTTCCTACACTTATCCGGCCCAACCTTGGCCTCCATTCAGTAACTGGCTCCATCTTACATCATCCTGTCGGCACACATGTCCATGCTTAGCATCCCTAGCAAAAATTCAGTCGGAAAGAGCCACGGGTATTAACCGCACTCCCTGAGGGAAATAAAGCAATTATAATTAAATCAAATCAAATCAAATCAGTTTATTAACTCAAAAGACATTACAAACAGCAAAATATTATAAAAATACAACATAGTACCAGGAACGCATTAGAGATGGTTCGACATTAGGAAGACAAGATACTTTCTAAAGTTAAGAGTATTTGTCTCCTAAACGTACCTTCACGAATATGAAAGACGTCGATCTCCGAGGAGACCGCGTTCATCAGATTAATTGCTCTTCCCACCGGTGTCACCAGATTCTGGTGGCCAGTAGGTAAAACAATATGTGCTGTCGCTGTCGGAGAAATTTATCAGGGACAAAAAGACCAACACCCTCTCTAGCACGGCCGAGTTCTCGAAATATCCCCTGATTAATTTAAAGAAAAGAGGTAAGGAGATGCCCGTCTCTTCGAAGCTGTAAAGAATTGATTCCGAGCATTCCTAAAAGAAATGCCGTGGGATAGAGCCACGGATAACTACCATACTCCCTCATGTAGAGATACCTCAGAATTTTTTTCTGAACCCTCTCCAGCATAACGGAATATCTCACCTCGTGAGGACTCCATATCACAGAACCACTTTCGAGTCTGCTCCGAACCAATGCGTTGTATAGGATCTCTGAAAACTCAATGTATGCTTATGAATGATTTTGAATGTATGCATAGAGTAGAATGCGTTTTAGAACAATAAGACATAATTCCTCGCGACACCTCGAGAGAGCAGTTAATAAGAGTGGCGGGGCACGGCAGTTCTCCCTTGGGAGCAGTGTCCACGATGACCGCACTCTTCCACTCGGAATCCCGAGCCGCCCGCCGGAGAGGTACGAAGTGCAGCGGGAGGAGAGGCCGGGTTGATTTATACCGCAGACGTCAGTGACGAGTGGATCTTGTGAATTTTTCTCGTTCCCTAACGAATCACAAGTTCGCGTGTGCGTTCCTATGATATATTTTTCTTTTATGTTGGCATATTTTAATTTTCAAACCGCACGTCGCGGTTTCGGCGGGTACTGGAGACGCTCCGCCGTTTTGTAGCTCATTGTGTTGGCATCACTGCTCGGCGTCAATGTTGCTAGGATACACATTTTATTTCCTCTGTACTTTCGAAATTTAACTGCACGACCGCAAATGATTATTTATTATTGAAAACGCTTCGTAAATACGTTCAAAGCTCTGCGTTATGGCGCGCAGGAATTAAAGAATGCTCTTAAAACTGCAGATACAATGTTTCTAAATAATATGGAAAGGTGTTCCTTGTCTATGGGCTATAGCGCTTCAGCGGTGGCTCCTGCTTCCACAACGTTTCGCGCTTAACTAAATTTCCATTATACTAGTAGTTTACTTATAACCATTTTATGGTATGCAATTCATTATTGGAACATTTCATTATTTACGAGTACATATTGTATATTATACACTAGACCCCTATGGGGGGAAAGAGGGAGCGAGGCAGACCTAGAGCCACCTGAAGAAGAGCCCTGCAGCACAAGGTTAAAACAGCAGGCATCAAGCATGCAATAGAGTGAGTGGAGAAGGATCCTTGAGAACCTATGCATATCGGAGGTGTGACAGGACAAAAAGAAGAAGAAGATATATTATAACAGCTTATATATTATGTGGCGATGAGGTTCGCAACCAATTACTCCGAAATTCGGAATTATCGTTAAATGGCAAAATAAGGATGAAAGTAGAATAAATGGAGTAGAAATGAGATCTCTTGAATCTAATATCTAATATCTATCAGGGACAATAGGATCAACACCCTCCAGCACGGCCGAGATCTCGAAATTCTGGATATCCACCTGGTATTGCCATGTCTTGCTATATGTCCAGCCCATTGACATTTCAATTTATCTGTACGATCCATGATGTCTGTAAGCGTTGTGTGATTTTTATTTTTTGCTGTTAGGGTGTTGTCTCTAGACTATATGTTAGGATAGACAGTATGCATGCATCGAAAATTTTTCTTTTCACACAAAATGGAACCTGCTTGTTTTCAAAAACTTCTTTCATTTTCCCAAAGACAGTCCTGTCCAGTCATACTCTAATAGGTATTTCGGCTGTTTGGTTTTCTTTTCCAAGTTATATTTTGTGTCCTAGGTAAACTTACTCGTCAACTGTTTCTATGTGTTTGCCATTTTTTACGTCACATTAATTAGTGAAATAACCAATGAACCCTTCGCTTAAAGTTATTATAGTGCGTGCATTCTACAGTCACATGTATGAACACCGCGATCTGCGGTCGCAAATCTATGAGTCTCCAATTCCGCTTTAACGGTAGAACGAAAGGTTGCTCGTTCGAAGTTTGAACAACCGTCTACATAAGATTATCCCACTTTGTTAAAGTTGATCTAACTTCTCTCGTTTGTATTTAAAAGATAGTTAAAAAGAGTTTAGATATTTCAGCGAAATTCATTTTAAAAATTTGATACAATTGATTTGTTAACCATGCGAAAATCATACATTTCATATACTTTTTTAGAGTAAAACGTAGATGATGCCAATGTAGGTTGGCGAAACAGCTGTCGCAACAAACTCCTAAAAATAAATTTTTATACTAATAATAGATGTGTTTCAAAATTAAAACACTAAATAATATTATTTCATCATTACTTTCCATATAACCTTTCATTTTTTAATGCTTTAGACAGACGAAACATGTCATTCATTTAAAAAATAATAAAACATCTAGAAAACAGATGTTTTCATTAGTATTAATTATTTAATATAGAGTTTTACATCACTGTTTAAGAAACAATTAAAAACCTTTTAATTTTAGATAATCTTAAGGCGATAACACTGTGGAATTCCATAGTGACGATTTTTTTTAATTAAAACACTGTTTTTTCCACTTTTGAAAAATAACTATCATTTTCTTGATGACAACGCTTTCATTCGCACCGCATTCACTTCTTATATCTGCATTTAGCACTCAATCATATTAAAATTTTCCACGCGTTTCATTTTATTTCATTTACATAGTCTTCGTTCTTTTCCCAGTTACATGATTCACTTCCATAAATAGGGGTCGGTGCTAGAAAGATATTTTAATATTATATTCTTCTTCTTCTTCTTCGTCAGCCTTCATCGGTCATAAGCCTCTTCCCTTCCTTTCCACTCGTCTCAAAAAAAATATTATATTATTAAAACTAACTAACTAACCATCACTCCATATACAAAAAGGATGTACCTCCACTTTTCCGACATACTTCTCTTGATTCCTAAATATTCATACATTGTGTCATGCACGCACGTCGATCTTACGTGGCCGAAATGTGATATTTGATTGATTTGATCGCACCTCGTTTTCCTCGGTCTCCTTATATTTATAGTTTCATATCGTTTACATACTTATACGTTCATTGTCATTTTTTAATTCTTTCCATGTACCTAAACCATCTTAGTGACCCTTTCATTATTTTGTTCATCTTATTATCTCTGTACAAATCGCGATAAAGGCTTTACATCAAGCCGATATTAATAGTATTGAATGAACAAGAACGAGATAACCTACACTTAATACTCGCCACGTGCCACATATTAGTACCCTTACTATTTAGTACTTACTTAAAACAAATATAACCCCACTTTTCCCTTTCAAAGTTTCTTTCATACATATTTACTCGTACGTATATACACATGCGAACAAAATCGCATAGAATTATATACGAGTATATTATATCAAAAAGTACAGATTTATTGATAAATTATTTATGTGAATATTTTAAAAGCACATAAATTGAAATTCATACAAAGATCCATAGAAAGGTAAAGTCGCTGTCGAAATGAAAACAAAAGTGAAAGTAGTTATTTAAAAACTTATTTAAAAAAAAACTTATTATAAAAAGTAGATTCATTTGATTATATAATTAAAACGAATATTTTCTAGAAGTTTTATTATATTATAATATAAGTAATAATATAATAAATAATATGGGTAACCGGGTGGTGGTCTAGGGGATAGAACGCCTGGCTCCTGATCCAGGGGACATGGGTTCAAGCCTGAACACGACCAGATTCCTTCTTCATAATAATGAGCTATTTTCTGCTCGCATTGAAGATTGTAAAATAAATTTTAATATCATTGATGAAAATCCTTCATATAAGTCTTTATTTTTTTAAATTTAAATATGGGAATGACACTAAGGGAATGCCTTAGAAAGGCGAAACACGTCATTCCTTTAAATTATAATAAATATTCTAGAAAACGAACGTTTTCATTAGTATTCATTATTATTTAGGTTGGAGTTTTTTTATATCATTGTTCAAGAAACAATAAATCATTTGATTATCTTTAAAAATGAGTATTTTCCTGATTCACTTAAAAATAAATCTGTCCCCTAGATGAAGATGGAAAGAAAAAAAACATATCGCTTTGTGTGTAGGGTCTCGGTGGGGCTTATCTCCGATAAACGAGCGTATTCCATGACTAATTTCTTTGTTAATTTAATAACCCTTAACCCTTCCCCGCCGCGCGGCCTACCTTTTGTCAGATTCCGGACTTTGATGACAACCTTTGTTTGCCTTATTACAAATTATCAATCATTATTTCTCTCGCGTGCCGAGCTAGTTCATTAGACGGAGCTGTGACGATAAAATCTCGAGTTTCCATGGTAACACGCTTTCTAAATTATGTCAACTAGGACGTACCCATATTTATTTTTATTTGATTAAAACATGGGGTGTTAGTTGAAGTTTGCCGGTTTTTTCAATAAAGAAAACGCTTAATTCTCAAGGGAATCTCAAATTTTTTTTATTCAAAGTATTGACCATCGGATTCTATACATTTTGCCCGTCTTTGAGGCAAATCATGGATACCATTCCAAAAAAAAAATTCTCTTTCGAGGCAAACCATTCGACGAGCCATTTTTCGACTTTTTAAAAATCGGCGAAGCGCTGCTCTGCGAGTGAGTGTTCCATCGATGCGAAAAGGTGATAGTCGGACGGGACAAGGTCTGGAGAGTACGGCGGGTGCGATAATATTTCCCAATTCAATGCTTTGAGAGTGTTCTTGTGTGAGTGCATTTCACAAATGGTTTTTCGATTTTCGATTTGTCTCTCGTTCATTTGGTGTGGTACCCATTTTCATACTTTTGGATCTTTCCCATGGCTTTTAAACAAATTGCTCCTCAGGTCACATTAAGTGTTTGGGCCAATTGTTGTTGCGATTGGGTTGGGTCTTCATCCAATAACGCCTGCAATTCCTCGTCTTCGAACTTTTTCGTTGCACCAGGATGTTCATTATCTGTTAAATCGAAATCTCCACTTTTAAATTGACGAAACCATGTCTCACATGTTCTAATCACTGGAGCATGTTCACCATAAGTTTCTACCAGCAACCGATGAGCTTCAACTGCTTTTTTCTTTTGATGAAATAAGAAAAGCAACGAATGCCGCAAATGCAATTTACTTGGAACGAAACTCGACATATTCACTGAGGTAAACAACTATGACACTATTATTTTGGCAGAATGTAACTTGTGTATTTTTGAAGGTTAATGTCCATAGAAAAATATGACATAGATGCCAAATCATAGAAATGTATACATATCTCTAGCGACATCTATGAGTAAAACCGGCAAACTTCAACTAACACCCCTAGGTAATCAAATGATTTTACTGAAACCTCTTGATAAAAGTTCATTTTAAATAATAATTAAATAAAACGATGTTTTTAACTACAGAAGGAATGGACTGCTACACTTTTCTTTCCTAAAACATTCCTCTTGCTTCCTTAACATTGAAACATCGTGTATGCACGCGCGTCGATTATTCTGACTCCTCACGTGGCCGAAATTCAATATTTGATTGATTTGATCGTGCCACGTTTTCCTCGGTCTTTCCTATTTCTAGTTCCATTTACATCGTTAATATATCCTTTTTTAAGATACTTTCTTCATTCCTTCTTTCCATGGGTCCAAACTATCTTAATGATCCTTTCATTATTTTGTTCATAACACCATCATTCGCACCGCATTCACTTCTTATATTTTCATTCGACACTCTATCATACACATTCGTCTACGATATATTATTTCTACTGCATTTATTCTATTTTCATTTGCCAATTCCACGATTTGCTTCCATACATAAGAGTCGGTACAAGAACACCAATAGAAGTAAGTGTATTTATTATCATTTTGGGTATATCCGTGTATTGGGGTATCGGTTTCTATTTACGTTTTGTAGATCGTGGGGACTGTAGAGGCTGGCCGTGCAACACAATGAAGGGGAGTCTGGATGGATCCATTCTCCTCACTTGTGCATACCAGTATCTTCTCCCTTGCCTTCCCCACCAAACGACATCCTCGACCTCGCATATCTCCCTTATCCGTGTATTCCTTATCCTCTCTTGCAGTGTCTTGCCAGATACATTTTTGACACTCTGAGTGCGTTTTTTGTGATTGTGGTGTCCGCCCTGCACTCGATCCCATATGTCATGATAGGTCGCACACAAGTCTTATAAATTCTAGTTGCTGATCTACATCACATTCATAAACTTAATAAATTATATCTATATACCGTTGTATGTTCGATAAACAATATGACTAATTTTTCCGTTCGAAATGACTGCTGTGGCAATACTTATATGTCCTTTCCTATTACTTCTTTATTCTTAAAAAATACTTAAATGATTCATTATATTTTCAATAGAGCTGCTGCCAATGCGCAGTAACTCCCCAAAAATATTATTCATGCATTCCTTTGAAGGTCGAAATATGAATATTGTGATTTCCAGTATCACTTTCCGGGAACAAATTAAATTGATTAAGTTTAAATTCAGCAAAACAAGTCTTTGTTCAATTGTTTTTTATAATATTTCTACCTAATTCCTTCTGCATTATGCATGTTCCAAGCGTGGAAATATCATTTATATCAGAGGTTCCTAAACTTTTTTGTCCCGTAGACCCCTTGCCGATTTCTCCTATTTTGTGTAGACTCCCTGCTTTCCTATCCGAATCCAAAATCCGGAACAAAAAAGCCGGAATTCATTGTCGACCTTTTTTTTAACAGAATGACCTAAAAAAATTAGGTCGCCGAAGATTTCGATCGTCCGATTTCCCAAATGAGCTAAAAAAAAGTCAAGGTCACCAACGATTTCGATATTCGTTTTGCGTTTCAATATTCGGCTTCAATTTAGTTTAACCATCTCGTGGACCCCCATTTACATCTCATGGACCCCCGATTTTTTTTACATTTGTCGTAGACCCCTTGGGATCTATATAGGCCGCTTTGGTCACTAATTTATATCATTCATTATTCGGAGAATCAAAGAAAATTATATGAAATTGTGTTTAAATATTCATATTAAAATGTTGTTCCATGCCTATTAAGATAATTTCTTCCCACATGCTGGCTTATTGTTGGTTTATAAATTATTTATTTTCATAATAATTAAATAAAACAATGTTTTTTAACTACTTCCACTTTTGTCTTTATTTAGACAGCGACCGATTTCGCCAGGCTCGCTGGCATCGACAGACTGGTTTTATTTTCACATTGCTTTATTTGTTTTGCAACCGGTTTCGCTCCCACTGGAGGGTCGTTAGGATCACAAAACAAACATAAGCTGTTTTGTTTTATAACCCTGACAAAGATCCGAGCAAACCCGCTGGTCCTAAAAAATAAATAAAGTGGTGTTAAAACAAATTATGCAAGTGTCACGATTTCATACGAAAGTCTATAATTATTTATTTAAACCAATGAAGACATTTTAAAATACCTTCCATAGCTGACAGTACACAAAAATTCATCACGTGGTAGTTTCACACAATATCAAGAGAGAATTTAAAACGCGAAGAGATGTAAATAAAGAAACCCTGGAATACTTCAAAGTCATTGGTATATGAGGATGTATGTATAGTGACTAACCGAGAAAAATTCTTAAATAAATAAATTACATAGTTAGATTTTTTTTTTAGTGAACCATTAATATATTTTTTATCGAACAATATTTTCTATCATATCAGTTCAATATTGAGACCGTGATAAAAGTATGATCAAATTGCAGTGATACTGTGCTCAGGTATTATTAAGATTTAATTATTTATTAATACATAATCGAGCAGTTACCTCAGTATTAAGTAGTTTCAGAAATTTTCAGGTTCTAACATATATGTTTAAAATTGCAGAATCAAATCACGAAAAATTAATTGATTAAAAATACACAAAAATACTTATACGTGTCTTCTATTTTCGCCATCACTTCATGTTGTGGATTCATATTGAATAATTTTTAAAAAATGTTGTATTTTTCACAAAACTTTTTAGAAACATGTTTCAGACCATACACCGTCAATCGTCGGTGCTTTTTTTAATAGACTAAATACTCGTAAAAAGTAATCTATACTTTTCTAACTTATTTATTTTGCTTCTTAATTTATTTTATTTAGTTTTATTTTATATTATAAACTGGTTGGCAGCATGAAAAACAGAATAAAGTGTAGGAAAAAACATTATAAAATAATCAACGCCGTCTCCCAGAAGGGGTATGCCAAAATAATGGATAGCCAAACTTTCTTTCCTGACATATCTCTCTCGATTCCTCAACATTTGCCATGCACGCACGTCGAATTCTTCAACTCCTTACGTGGCCGATATTCAATATTTTATTTATTTTATCGTAACACGTTTTCCTCTGTCTTCCTCTATTTCTAGTTCCATTTACATCGTTAACACATACTGTTTTTATTATTCTTTCTTCATTCATCCTTTCATTATTTTATTCATAACACCTTCATTCGCATCGCATTCACTTATATTTTCATTCGAATTTCAAAATTTTTTTTTTAAATATCACGCAACAAATTAAAAGCTTCATAAGAAAAAAAATATTTTATGAAACATGCATTCGTGGTGATTTTTAGATTCTAAATAATTTATATTTAATGAGGTATTTATACTTTGTTCGATATCTAAATCCACGAACCCTTGTAATAATGAACGAACAATAAATTAGCCCCGCGAATTATGTGTGCATTTAAAGCTTTCCAATTTTCCCGACGAGTGGCGCATTGTTGGATTCACATAGGATGTTGCCAGGCCGCAAATTGGCTTTCATATTTTATATGCAGCGGATGTCATCGGTTCAGTATTGGCGGGACAGCGGGGGCGGGGGAGGCTGCTACGAACCTGCGGACTGCTGGTCCACATTCGGAAATAGCTAATCAATGCGAATGTGTGGTATGCGATGTATGATGCACGCCAGGAAGGGAAATTAAGATATCTGGGAGGGTGCGGTGCCGAAATGTGAATTTGCTATTAGCGCTAACGGGTGTAGCCTAATACTGTATTGCCATAAAACAAATTTATAATAAAGGTAGTATTCTTTAAAGTTGTCATCGCAAACAAAAACCTATCCAAAAAAGCTAGAATGGCAGTGCACAATGGTGTTCTTCTACCGACCCTTATGTATGGAAGCGAAGCATGTCAAGCCCATCCATCCATGTCCAGCAATCCTCTTCAGATCGTCGCTCCAGCGGCCAGGGGGACGTCCAAATCTGCGGAATCCTGTACGCGGTCTCCACTCCAGAACCCGTCTCCCCCATCGGCCGTCGGTTCTCCGACAGATATAGCCAGCCCATCGTCACTTCAGCCCGCCCATCCTCAGAGCCACTTCAGTCACTTCAGTTTGTTGTCGAACAAATTCGTTTCTAAATCTGTCCCTCAAGGTTATTCCAAGCATGGCTCTTTCCATGGCGAGTTGGGCGACCTTGAATCTGTAGACTAGACCTTTTGTCAGTGTCCACGTCTCGGCTCCGTACGTCATGACTGGCAAGACGCACTGGTTGAAGACTTGTTTTCATTCGTATTAATTCAAAAAATATATAATAAATTGTATATGCTTTTTGAATTTCATTTTCTACATAAAGCATTTTTTTAAACTATTATCCGGAGGAATTTACAATCCAGGAATACTGAGAGAGCTAAATCTATACGTTCCCCATAGTTATAGCAGAGCAAGGGGGCATATATTATTTTATGTCCCAAATTGCCGCACAGAGGCCCTTCGAAGTTCTCCTGAATTGAAAACGATTCGTCTTTTAAATGAGGTTGCAAAAGAGATAGACCTATTTGGATGTAATTATGGCGAATTCGTAAATACCCTTACGATAGAGGCAGCAAGCAAATAACTGGATTTTCCTATTCATAAGGTTCTATGTATATTTCCTTTGATATTCTTTTTTTTACCCTTTACATCGATTTGGCTCGCGCTGTAATGATGTAAGGAGGTTTTTCAACAAAATAAGTATAATAAAATCTTTAAAACAATAGCCAGATGTATCTAAAAAAAAGTTGTATATAAAAAATTGGATTATTGTATGATGTGTAAAATATTTGTGTATAAAATACGAGTATGTGCTGTTTATACTCGTATATTGGCAAACTCGATACAAAATACCGCCGCATACCAAACAGATCCGCCCGATCATTCCTCTCGACCAATCGATGTAGGTTGATTCAAAACGTCATCGATACTTGCATATTGATGAAGACACTCATAAAAGTGTGCTCGCATCCCGCCAACTGACATACATACACTCCACACTTTATTGGCCTCGAGAGAACCAAGTTATGATATTTCTTACATACTCGTATACCATTCTGTACGTTGGTACCTACTTGTGCAAATGCATTTTCTCATATTATAATAAACATTTTACACACGGCCATCTGTCTCAAAACAGTTTTTTTAAATAATTTATACGAATGAAATCTTCTGTTTTCTAGAAGTTTTATTATATTTTATGTGAATGACTTTTATGGGAGGGGGGGTGTTGAACGGTTATTTTTCTTGTAAAGGGGGTGGTGGCCCAGAAAAGATTGGAAACCTATGGTCTAAGAGATAGAAAGAAACAATGCACAAAATCAAAGTTGCACAACGGGCCATGTAAAGATCAAATCAAACAAATCAAATCAGTTTATTTCATCAACAGACATTACAAAATTTATTTTTAAGGCGTCTATTGAGAACAGGTAAACTAATATATTATATATAGTATCCATGTTGGGTATCTCGCTTAGACCATATAATACCCAACGTGGAGTTTAGAAGACGCACCAGGGTCACCGATGTAGGAATACGCATTGAGAGAGTGAAGTGGCAGTATGTCGACGGGATGATGGAAGATGGAACCAGAAGGTTACTGAATGGAAGCCAAGGTTGGGCCAGAGAAGTATTGGGAGACAGCCTACCAGGTGGAGCGATGATATTGTGCGGGCGCCGGGAAGGGAAGGAACCGAGAGAAATGGCATGTGGGTGGAGAGGCTTACGTCCAGCAGTGGATGAAGACAAGCTAGAAGACGAAACATGTCACTCCATAAAATATAATAAAACATATTTCGCACGCGCAAAAGTATCCGTTTACATGTTGTTATAATACACGTCAGTGTATAAGTATCGTAAAAATATTAAAAGGCTATTATTCGGCGTCGTTGCAATAAAATATCTCTCGCGTTTTTATTGCCGACACAAGGAGAGAAACAATCCCTTCGCGTCAGTGCAGCCGGGCCGGTACCCCTTCCATAGGTGATGGGTACCTACCTACCTGCAGAGACGGGCTGTGCTATCTTATTTTGAACTATTCCAATTATTTTCAAATTTTTTTTTTAAATAATACGAATAGGTTTTTCAATTTATTAAGAGCTAAGTAAGGAATAAACACTGTGGAATTCCATTGTAATACACTTTGAAAATTGAAAATAACGTTGTTTATAATCCACAAAATATTGAAAATCAAGACGTTTATAATTTAAAAATCGGTACAATACAAAGCAACAATATGTATAAATTTTAAAAATTATTAACCTGGACTAATTGCTGTAAGTATTAAAAAATAATTTTTATCTTACTTACTTACTTACTTAGACAGCCGTTGTCGTCCACTGCTGGACATAGGCCTCCCCCGTACTTCTCCATGTATCTCTATCTTGTGCCTTTTGCATCCAATCGTCAGAAATTCTTCCAATGTCATCGGACCATCGTGTGGGGGGTCTCCCTCTGTTTCGTCGTTTGTCTTCGCGGGGTCTCCACTCCACCACCCTTCTGGTCAATCTATCGTCTACCAATCTGGCAACATGTCCCGCAAATGACCATTTAAGCTTCGCTACCCTTGCGACGACATCTGTTACTAATCTTTCTATTATATAGAACGCTTGGCTCCTGATTCAGGGGACATGGGTTCAAGCCTGGAAATGACCAGATTCCTTCTTCATAATAAAGAGGTATTTTCTGCTCACATTGAAGATTGTAAAATAAATTCTAATATCATTGATGTAAATCCTTGATATTAGTCTTTTTTTTAATATGTCAGTAAGAACTAATAAATAATATTAAACAATATTAATACATAATAATTAAAAAATAATATAAAACTGTAATTTGGAAAAAACATGCATTTGACATATATATAACAAAAAAGACATATATTATTTTATATAGATATTAATAAATGATTAATTTGCATATGATTGGGAATGGGAGCTTGGGAGATTAAAAGTAGACAAAGTATTTAAGGAGAAAGGAGTAAAAGGAAGAATCGAATTATTAATTATGTTTTCACCCAATTTCACCGACTTGAGGATTTCTAAAGTTTCTAGTTTGTTTAATTTATTGCTATTGTTAATTATGTGTAGAAATATAAACAATGTGTGGATTATAAACAATTATGTGTGGAAATATAAACAATGAGGACATTCCTCAACACCACAGACAGACCTTATCGTTTCATTTCTGATCCGATATCTGAGGGTTTTGCCTGCGATGGAGCGTAAGGTTCGCATTTCTGCTACTCTAAGAAGGTTCTTAGATCTATTGGTATCGGCTCTGACCTCTATTCCATACGTCATGATGGGGCGGACACATACCTTATATATCTTGACTTAACTTTCGGTTAGCATGTATCTGTTCTTCCATATAGGGTCGCGCAAGCAGCCAACCACGGCTGTCGCTTTGTTGATTTGTGCTCGCACCTCGTCATATAATAGGTCACTGTAGCTAGCGAAAAAAAATCATCATCTTTAATTTACTCTCATAATAAAGTCTCGGACTTTAG
The DNA here is from genome assembly GCA_022606425.2 of Lepidostoma basale. NCBI lineage: Eukaryota > Metazoa > Arthropoda > Insecta > Trichoptera > Lepidostomatidae > Lepidostoma > Lepidostoma basale. Next base: position 1,476,891 of record JAHDVF020000010.1, read on the forward strand.
TTGAAAAATTTTTGTTTTGTATCATCGTCTGTCGGCTTTTTAAAACTTCCACGCACCACCCTCGGACGTGCATATTTCTGCATTTCACACTTCTGAGATAGGGAGTGGGTTATTCGACAAGTAGGCAAATTTTCAGTACGCACACATTATAACATGTCACTCAGAATATTAAATTTTCAGCACACGTACATATTTCTTCTCGCGAGTACAATACGAAAACCAAAAACGATCTTCCTATTTGCACGGTTTTGGACGAATGTATAATAGGTATATACTTTATAATGATAATGTTGTTATTTGAAATTTCATGGTAGACGTTCGTTGTAAATAATGAAAGTAATAATATGTATTTTTTTTTAATATGAATTTAGTTGAATTCCACCTATGTTTATGGCTTCGACCAGTTTCGGCAGCTCGCTGCCATCTTCTTATTATGATGTAAATGTCATTCTGTAATATAATGTTATGTCAAATTATAGTAAATATCGAATTGTTATTGATGGTTGAGGCATTATTTTTGTCAAACTCCATTATTAATTTATAATAATAAACACGATTTTTTAATGATTTTACTTGGATTTAATTTATAAAAATTTATATAGTGACAAATTTATTTCGCCTTGCGAGGGCATTCTCAAATTCAGTTTAGATCGGAAATTAAAGAAGAAAAATTAAAAAAAAACTAATGGTTACTGAAAAAAAAAATTGTTAATGGAAGTTTCTTGGTAGAAGTTCGTTGGAAATAATGAAAAGAAATGTTTTAATAGAAGATACTGATCGAAGAAACTGGTGGAAGCCACAGTGGAATTAAACTGAATGATTATTGCAAAGTATTTTTTTTAGTGTTTTTATTTTCAAAATTTGCAATGAAATTTTTAATACTTTAATAACCAACAATAAACACACACTAGAAAAAATCTGTGTGTCAATTTAATAATAAAATATGTGTTTCTAAAGATTTTTATGATTGTACACTATTTACGATAGTAACAAAGTGATGTTATTTTTGTGATTACAAACGCTCTTTGACTTAAAACATTAACATAAAAGCTGGTCAATGGCCTCTTCTATCCTCTTCCACGCCATTTTGTCCCGTGCAGACTGCATCCAGGATGTACCAACTCCTCACATGGCTGAAATTTAATATTTGATTAATTTGATCGTGCCACGATTTACTTTGTCTTAATCTGTTTATTGTTCCGTTTACATATTACTAGTATTTCTTTACCATTGTTTATTTATTCATCCTGTCCATGTGTCCAAATTATCTCCATGACCCTTTCCTTTTTTTTCATAACATTTTCATTCGCACTACTTTTGCTTCTTATATTTAGATTAGACATTTTATACAGATATACCACACATTCGTCTAAGACCTAGGTTCTCAAAGTGGGCGATAACGCCCCCTTGTGGGTGTTTGAGACTTTCAGGGGGGACCCGACAAGACCCAGAAAAAATAGAGAGCGTGGGCAGATAAAAAAATATAGTCTAAAAAGACAAAATAAAACACGCTAATCATTTCTTCATTTTCTTTATTCGGTATTCTACCATATGTCGTTTTCAGATATATAAAAGATTTAATAATATTTTAAAATTCAACTATGTGTTTCTAAATATTTGGAATAACTTTTATGGGAGGGGCCCAGAAAAGATTGGAAACCTATGGTCTAAGAGGTCCCACTTTGACTGCATTTATTCTACTATCATCCTTATTTTGGCAGATTCATGAGAGTTGAGAGTCTATCATAAAAGATTTACGCCATGTTCGTCTAAAACATCTCATTTCTTCTGCATTTATTCAACTTTTATTCTTATTAAACTTTCAGTATCATTATAATTTATTTAGGTAAATAGTCGACCGTGCCGCGTTTTTACATCACATAATTGATATCGTGTTTTTCAAATAATATACGAGTATATGACAATTTTTGCTATAATTTTTTTTTTCGTATTATGTTAAATGGAGGAAAAAAGCATTATAATTTCGATTAATAAAAAAAATTAAACAACATAGTTGAAGAGTCCATTGTTTTGGCCGAAACACTATGATACCTTAATATTTTAAACTGTTAAATTAAACAACTTTGTTGTTTGTATCACAATTGTATTTTATTTTACGCGACAGCTGTTTCATCAACCTATGTTGACATCATCAGGTGTTACAATTATAACACCTGATGATGTCAACATAGGTTGATGAAACAGCTGTCGCGTAAAATAAAATACAATTGTGATACAAAAAACAAAGTTATTTAATTTAACAGTTTACAATATAGTTGTTAACACATTGTTTGCGGGTAGACTCTCGCACTAATCAATTGATGGCAATACTTTGGGATATTATAAAAATTATTTTAAAAATATGTATGAAATTACACATCCATAGGTTTACGCCGAGTCCGCTAAATGGGTATTTCTCTTACCACCATCAGTCCAGTAAAAAGCGGTATTAATACTCTTCCCGCAGACAATGTTAAATAAAGTTTTCATTGAATTTCTTATTAGAATATTTTAACATCAAAAATAAATAAATAGTTCAGCCGTATAATTGATACGGCAAATTGCACGAGAGTGTTTCGCATACAAAATAAGTTTTACGCGGCCATTATGCCTGCATTAGTCAACCAATTCCATCTCATCCTCCTGCGCTACAAGGCGCGAGTTACAGCCTTAAAATAATGTTATTTTATGGCTTATTATGTTCCTTTGACGGTTCCCCACCCTCCCCGGGCAATATTTCACACTGTCCGCCCCTGGACTCTTCATATCAATATTAACGATGTGAATATTTCATATTTTAATTTATGATCTGCTAATATACGTGAAATGCGATTCTGAAGCCGACCTGATGCACATATGCATGCCTAGGGACTCACACATGTATAATATAGGCATATGTATACATACTTACTGACTTTATTCTTGTAGAAGACTGACTTCGGTACTTGAAAGTTGACTATCACTTTTAGTTATTACTTTCTTAAGCAATGATGTTATACTCCTTATTAAATCATTATTCAAATCAAATCAGTTTATTTCATCAACAGACATTACAAAATTAATTTTTAAGGCTTCTATTGAGAACAAGTAAATGTATTGTGTATAGTATACTACCAGAAACGCATGAGAGATGGTTCGACATTAAGAAGACAAGATACTCTCCAGAATTAAGAGTATTTTTTGCCTTCTGAACATACTTTCATTAATATGAAAGACGTCGATCTCCTAGGAGACCGCATTCAGCAGATTATTTGTTCTTTCCACCGGTGTCACCAGAGGCATGTTGGTTCTGGCGGCCGGTAGGTAAAACAATCTATGCTGTCGCTGTCGGAGATCAGGGACAAAAAGCCGAATACCCTCCAGGACGGCCGAGTTCTCGAAATATCCCCTGAGTAATCTAAAGAAATGGGTTATGAGATGCCCATCACTTCGAAGCTGCAGAGAGTTGGCCCCAAGCATCCCCAAAAGAAAATCCGTGGGATAGAGCCACGGACCATACTCCCTCATGTAGAGATACCCTATTGTTCTTCTCCTTTATTTAGGACTGTGTCCTGTTATTTCTCGGAGCCTGTTCCTGTGATGTAGATGTCCAACTGTCTCGCCATCTTTTGAGTGATCTTCCTGGAGGTCGATTTCCTGTTGGTACTTTATTTGCCGCTGTATTTATCATTCTTTAAGAACATGCTCTTTCCACGTGATCTCTTCAGTAGCGTCTTCTAAGTCTTCCCCATCGCACGACATCTTCCACATTGCAGATCTTTCTTATTTGAGAATTTCTTACTCTGTCTCGGAGTGTCGTTCCCGCAACGGATCGGAGTCTTCATTTCTGTGGTTCTTAGGAGACTTTTTGTTCTGATGGTGTCAGCTCTCGTTTTTATTTCATATGTCATTATAGGACGTACGCATGTATTGTAGATTCGTATTTTACTCTCCTTTAGCATATTTTTGTTTTTTCTAACAGCATTTTTCAAGCAGCCAGCCACAACGAATTTCTAGAAGTTTTATTTTATTTCATAAAAATACATTTAGTCGAAGAAGACCAAGGAAAACATAACATAACCAAGCTAATCAATTAATGAAAGCAATAATAGATGTCGGGACAATTGACGAGCGTGCATGCCACGGTGTGTAAATATAGAAGAAGCGAGAAAGTTATGTCTGGATAGAACTCTCAAAAAAAATATCTGTACTGCTGATATTTGGTTCTTTTGGTTTATGAGTTTGCCGGCCACCATTCTAGACCATTGCCATTTATTAGTTATGGTCCTGTTTTATTTTTTACCCTCTATTATGATATTAAATTTATTCGTATTCCAATTCAATTATACAAGTAATTATGTATGTATATATAAATACATTACAATACTTCAGTTGTTAACCACAATGGCGTCATCGATTAAATATGAACTGAATTCAATGAACTCATGAACGCCACTAACGGAGTTCAAAGTAATGTAGGATTATTATATTTTCTTAATTTTTTCTTTTTTATGACTTAATAAAATCGAAAGAAGGAATAAATAAAGAATATTACACCGATGAATGCGTCTGAAATAAAATTAATAAAAGGAAACTAAAATGATTTATACATATGGAACGTAATTTATAAGACATTCGTGCGACCTATCATGACGTAAGCTGTAGAGACGTGGGCCGATGTGCGAAAGAGTCTACTAAGAACACCTGAGATGAAGGTCCTAAGATCCATTACTGGAAAAACTCTCCGAAGTTTTGTATAAAAGTGGAGGGGGTATAATTAGGATTGAGGAGAGGGGAGGTGTAAAGGGAACATTTTGAACATGGGAATTGAATTTTAATTTTACTGGTCGTTTATTATATTATATTTTTTGTGAATGTATACTTATACTTGTATACAAATACTGGATTTCACCCATTGCGGGTTATCAATTCATGATTTAATTGTATCTCAATAGGGACGAAGATGCAAATTGGAAACTGAATATGGTTGATCAAGGTGTTTACAGGACTTATGACCTGTCATTGGTTGGGTTAAGCGCACGCTTTATGTAATTACAACATTCCCCATTCCACCTTTGTTATGACCATGTCTGACAAATTTTGGAAGTTGTATATATGTTAAAGTCCTACACCAGATTTCACATGTCAGTTTCAATGTGCCATCTATGAAGATTTTGATTACATATGTTAATCTTTTTATAATTACTCTATATATAATCTACATACTAACGCCATTTATGGAGATTAATGTTTATTAAGCATTAAGCAGAACATCTTTTTAACACAATGTGAAAGGCTACCCCGCCATTAGCGCATTGTTAGAAGCCGCCTGGAGATGTCACTCCCATCTATATGCCAAACATTTATTATATTTTCACACATTTATTATATTTTCGAAACAAACGTTTATTATATTTTCATTATTTTTTATGACTTTTTTCATGTATAAAATATCTCAATTATTTAATGTGAGGTTTTTATTTTTAAATATTATTATTAATTTGCAAAATTTCCATTCCGTTTTCTTTATTAAATGTATGATTATTTTCAATAAAATAGTTAACGAACTCCGAAAAATTATATTTGAAAGGCATCTAATATGTTCTTTCATTCTTATGTTAAAATTACGCGTTGTTTTTCTTTTGTAAAATGACATGCAATCGTTACATTTATAGAATTTATAAACGCCCAACTGAATTAATTAATTTGTTTTTCCACCTTTATCCATAACTCCGCCTCCTTTTAGTATACTACTCTGTTTTATTTGATTGTTAAAATTGTATACATTGATAATTGTAACCGAAACATGTCTTTGTTCAGTGAAAATAAAGTGTTATAATACAAAGTATAATTCGGTACCTATTTGGCAAAAGGTCCCAACTGCTTTTTATGAATTTTACAGGAGAGCAAAAATAAGATTTTTACATTATTTTGATTATTTATAAAATGTTGTTTGTCTTCCAAATTGTTTATTTTAAATGTCAATTTACGTACCATAACGTTATCTACAAGATATTAGTAACTAAATTTAACATATATATATTTAATGAATATTTAAAAAAAATAGAGTACATTAAATTTTTTTTTAAATGTAATAAAAAAGTACAGCTCTAACGTTTTGTCAAAACATAAAGTGTGCAAAATAATAATACAGATAACTCAATTTCACAAAAAACGCATCTGGAATCTTTTGCCAAATAAGTACCGAATTATATGTATTCAAATATTATGAATCCACAATAGAAAGTGAAGACGAATATAGAAGAAAAAATAAATAATGCCTTAGAAAGGCCAAACATTTCATTCTCATAAACTATAATGAAACTTCTAGAAAACAGACGTTTTCATTCATATTAATTACGTAAAACTATCGTTTACAGAATGTTCAAAAGCTATTATGGTATTGGACTTACCTATACACAATACATCACAGGGTATTTCACATTTAAATTCTCTTTTATGAATATGATTTTGCATCCAAAGGGTCTCGCGCGGCCCAGAACAATGCGATTCCTCCATAAAACATTGTACAGCCTCATAATACAGTCCATTAGTATAAAATTATGATTTATTCGCAGACCGCAGGATGCAATATGTTCACCTGCAAAATAAATATTAAAAATATTCGATCGTCTCAAAAATTTATTGAATGGGTCACCTACCAACTAACAAAAAATATCCTAGCGAAACCGGTCGCTGTCGAAATAAAGACAAAAATAGAATAGTTGTTAAAAAAAACATCTATTTATTTATATACAATATAATCCAGTATTCGTCTACAAGTATTTGTATACATTCAAATTGTTGTATCTATATATTTTTTTCTTTCTTAGTATTTATTTTTTACGATAATTAAATTAAATTACAAACATGTTTCGGAACGAATAAACCCTTCGTCAGTGTTATTAAAAATACACAAAACAAATATTTAAACAAATTTTATGAATGTGGTCAGTTTTGACAGATGTCCTAGGTTTTGTTTTGCATTTCTTGTTCCATTTACATCGTTAACATATATTTTTTTACCATTCTTTCTTCATTCATTATTTTCATATGTCCAAACCATCTTAATGATCTTTTCAATATTTAATTTCAACCAAGAAGTATGTCAAGAAATAACAGTGTGGCGGTCCATTCTTTCTGCTTACCCATTCGGAGAGAAGACGTGATGGTTGGTTAGTTTGTAATACAACACTTTATTCAAAGCACAAATGAATTTTTCAAAAATGTGGTCAGTTATATTTTTTTAACTAATTATTTTGTTCATAACACCAGCATTCGCACCGCATTCACTTCTTATATTTTCATTCGACTCTCAATCATACACAGAGTATCAACACATTCGTCTAAGAGATCTCATTTCTACTGCATTTATTCTACTTTTATCCTTCTTTCACCAGTAATTTTTGTTAATATTTCACTAACTATTAATTTTCTTTTCCAGGAAAAAGTTTTTCGATAACGATAACAATTTCAACGAACCCGCCGCAAGTAGCAACATACCAAAAAGCCATCAAAGTTACCGTGGATGGACCCAGGGAACCTAGATCTAAAACAAGTAAGAATTGTTCACTTTATTAACAGGCATCATTTATTATAAGTATTGACAAGAAATGTGTAAACATTACAACAAAAATTTTTGTTTCTTTAACAATGATGTAAAACTCCACGTAAAATAATTAATACCAATGGAAACGTATATTTTCTAGAATTTTATTATAATTTCTTCTTCTTCTCCTTCTTCCTAGCCTTCCCTCCACTGCTCTAATGTGCAAAAGCAAATAGCCGCAAGTTAAAAATAATAGTTTTGAGATAAACGGGTTTATAGTTTTATTTCGTTTTTTGCTATATTTTATCATTTAAAATAAGTTTTCTAATGCAAACTAAGTTTTAAAAGTAAGAATACAGTTCTTAGAAATGCATAAGACGTGTTTTTGCCATAAAAGTATAGTAAGCTTCATATTATTAAAGAAAATGTGTTTTGCCGCCACTAGACTGTCGCACAAATTAATTTGGTAATGGGCCGCAATTTAAGTTGCTGTCATTTGCCAGGATACATATTGTGTCGCAGCAAAAGGCCGCAAGTTTTGGCTGTGCCGTGGTAAAAAGCAGCAACTTAAATGATGCTTTTTGCCAAAACATGTATCAAATTAATACAATTTTGCGGCTATTGGGATAGTGAATATCTCAGTAAAGGAAAGAGATAGAGAAAAATCTGTGATTGTATATGATAGAGGCCAGTTATAAGAATGCTTTGAGCCGTGTTACGTCAAACAGCCGCAACTTAAGTTACGACTTGTTGCCTTTACACATTAGTGCTGGATGTAGGCCTCTTCCATCTGTCTCCATTTTTCTCTATCCTGTGCCGCTTCAATCCTTTTTTTCCCGGCGACCACAACAATATCGTCGACCCATCTCTTCTGTGGCCGACCGACAACCCTTTTGTTTTCCCATGGCCTCCACTTTAAGACTTTGGGAGTCCATCTTGAACCTGGCTGTCTGGCTGTCCTGCCCATTGCCATTTCAATTTTGCGATCCGATCAATGATATCGGCGACTTTTGTTCGGCGTCTGATTTCTGTATTTGTAATTCTATCACTCAAACTTATGCCCAACATTTGCCGCTCCATGGATCGTTGCGCGCATTTCAATTTGTGAACAGTATTTATGGTCAGGGACATTGTTTCCAAACCATATGTCATCACAGGCAAGATGCATACTTCGTAGGTTTTCCTTTTTAAATTAATGGGGATATCCTTGTTTCTCATTATATGACTGAGCTTTCCGAAGGCTGCCCATTATAATTTAAAAGAATGAAATATTTCTCCTTTCTAAGGCATTATCAAGTGTCTATCTCGTTTTAATAATGTCTTCCCGAAAGGCGCAACTCGTCATTCCCATAAATTATAATATAATAAAACTTCTAGAAAACAGGCGTTTTCATTCGTACTAATTATGAAATGGGCCAGATTTTACACTCCGCAATCTAGCAGAGAAGTTTTTGGCAAAAGATCCCAAACTTTTCTGCTAGTTTGTAGATCTGTAAGAAGCGTTTGACCAAGTTGACAGAGAAAAGAATGGAAGGTATAGGCTGAATATGGAGTGTGCACAAAGCTGATGTGAGTGGTTGCTTCCCTTAAGAAGGAAGCACATCCTAACCCTATGATAAAAGATTTTTTATTTTTATATATATTCGCCATCACTTTATATTGTGGATACACATTTGAAACACTTTATTGCACTCTTCACAAACATATTTTGGATGATACTTATCCTTCTTCTGTATCAAAATATCAACAATAGAATGATTGATGATTTAATAGGGTTTTAGGGCAATAGGAACATATCACAAATTGGACATAGACATGTTTCGGACAACCAGTCCTCCTTCAGTGATACATATTGTAAAATACATACCTACAGATTTAAAATATTATAAAATTGTTAACATGATCTGACTGATGTTATAAAGATTTATTTAAAATAAATCTTTATAACATCTGTCAGATCATGTAAACAATTTTATTATATTTTAAATCTGTATGTATCTTTATAATATGTATCACTGAAGAAGGACTGGTTGTCCGAAACATGTCTATGTAATATTTGTGAAATGTATACTTATATCTGTATACGAATCCTGGATTTTCACATACATTTCACAAATATTTGTAAATATTCTGGTCAATTCTTTGGCGTATAAAATAGGAGTGATACTCCAGGCGACTGCTAAAACAGTGCGCTAGGAGGCGGTAGCCTCTTCGCATTGTGTTAATAAAGTAGTTTGCTAAATGCTAAACAATCATTCTTCATAGATGGCGTTAGTGGGTGGATTGTATAGATTAATCTTAAAAAATTAATTAGTACAATCAAATCTACATAGATGGCTAACTGGAACTGACACGTGAAGATAGGTATGGATTTGGAGTATATATACAACTTCCAAAAATGTATCATGCATGATCATAATAACAATGGTGGAATGGGGAATGTTGTAATTACATAAAGCGTGCGCTTAACCCAACCAATGACAGGTCATAAGTCCTGTAAACACCTTGATCATCCATATTCAGTTTCCAGTTTGTTTCTTCGTCTCTATTGAGATACAATTAAAAACATGTCTATGTAATTTCAATTTTTTTTAATGTAAGTGTTGTATAAACAAAGTGTATAAAAAAAGAAAAAGAGAAATAAATATAAAGTGTTTTATTATTTTGCATCTATAAGTTTTTCCAAAAGTTATTCAAAATACATCTCAAGTTGCGAATTACATTCCAAGCCACCACACCCCCTAAAGATAATTTAAAACGGTTTTAGCATTGAAAAAAGTTTTACTCTACTTGACGATAAGAACTATTAATTTCATAAAATGAATATTACTGAGACAATAGTATTTCCATAACATTTGATACTTTTAAGTTGTTTTGAAACAAAATTTTAATATTGTCCGTCACCCGCAGTATCTCTTTGGACGTGCCTTTACAAGATAATGATAGTTTTATCACAAATTAGGCATTATTTCCCAAATCCCGGTACACGGTCCGAGCGACCAGCGCAGCTAGCTCTGACGGCTGGCGGCTTCCTCGATAGCCTGGCATCACGTCCACTACATGCGCTGAGCGAAGTTTCCCACACTGATAATTCCCTTATCGTGCTCCGGAATATATATATTTTTTTCATTTAAATATCGTGTACAAATAGTTTAAATTTTTAGGACTCACATATCTATTTTAACAAGAATTTTAAAGTAAATAAAAGGGGAAATATGCAAAAACCTTCGTGGCCGAGTAGCAAGTACTACGACTGACATACCAAAGGTCCCGGGTCCCGGCGATGGCAGCGTGATTGTCACACTGTCTTTGGTCTGGTGTAAAATTCACGTGACAATGAAATAACGATAGATTAACTTCTTATTCTTCCCGAGCCGTGTCGGGTCCCTCTAACGTTGGCGATCACTACGCCAAAAGCATGGCTGTATTCGCCATAGTGATTCCTGAGAAAAGATGACCAGAGTGGTTTCCCGTTGACTTCTCTGGTAGATTTTTCTGTCGGGGTTACCTTCCCTTAGCTGGTTGGCTCTGGTTTGGAGGCGCCAGAAACTCGCCTTACATCCCCTCGTTATCTGCTGTGATCACACGTTTATGAGCGTAATCCCATTGCCCGGGGCTCGCGACTCCTCACATGGCCGACATACAATATTTGATTTATTTGATCGTGCCACGTTTTCCTCGGTCTTCCTCTATTTCTGGTTCCATTTACATCGTTAATATATAATTTTTTTATCATTATTTTTTCATTCATTCTTTCCATATGTCCAAACCATGTTAATGATCCTATCATTATTTTGTTCATAACACCATCATTCGCACCGCATTCACTTCTTATATTTTTATTCGACACTCTATCATACACAGAGTATCCATACATTCGTCTAAGAGATCTCATTTCTACTGCATTTATTCTACTTTTATCCTTCTTTTTCCAGTTCCATGCTTCGCTTTCATACATAAGGGACGGAAGAAAAACACCATTGTGCACTGCCATTCTAGCTTTTTTGGATAGGCTTTTGTTTGCGATGACAACTTTAAGCGCACCATTCACTTTGTTGCCTGCCCCAACCCATCTTTCAATATCCCTCTCCACTCGCCCATCTCTTGTAAACATACTACCTAAATACACGAACTCATCTACTTGTAATATTCTTCAATCAATGTGTAAATAAATAACAGAGGAATACCAAAAAGTTTAACTCTGCAAAATGTTGCTTATATATTTGAAATTTTGCTTCGGATTCAATAGCTAGGTAGCTGAGATAAGCTTTCATTTTCTATTCTACTGGCTGGCCGGTCTCGGGTTCAAATCCCACGTCGTACGTTTTTTTCCCTCAGCCACCTAGCTATCGAAACCAGCGGCGAAATTTCTATTATTGTATACTTTTAAATAATTAGAAGTTTACTTGTGTGAAATACAAAGTAGAGTAAATATGGCCTGGCATCCCATTGTGTTTGCGTAAATTAAATATACTCGTATGTCCCGAATGGACGGGGACACGCCTAGAAAGTGTACGAGCGAGGCGGACGAAAGGGTGCCGCTGCGCCCTATAACAGCCTCGAGTATGTGGTGGAAACCCTTCTGTGTTCATTTTATATTGTATATTAGCAACAGTGAAAAGTTTCAAGAATTTTTTACAGAAATTGGCTGGCTATTGCGGTTTCTTACTTTGACTATGGACGACTCTTGAGGGGTACTTCAACCCTGCAAAATCACGTCCCGAAGTAAATTTCCTATGTTTTGCCCTCCCCTTGTTAGTGTTTAAACGGTGTTCTCTTTCATTACGTCTTCTATACTTCGATAACAAGGAAAACGTTTCCGTGCAGGAAACAAGAACTTATCATGTGTACAATGATGGTCTACGCACAATTTTTAGTTTCTCCTTACAAATAAATGTTTTGTTTGAGGTGTGATGCGAAAAATTAAGTATTGCCAGTATCCGGAGTGCTTGCGTGCGTTCTTCAGGTAGGCTCCCGGCTCTCGAGGCATGACCGGACTCAGGCGGACTGCAAACGAGGCAAATGGAAATAGTTCCCGCAACTTACGTGCTTCTCCGGAACTGAGTACCAACTGCATACGTACAGAGATTCACAGAATCACTTGTATATCCGATGTCCTTAATGGCGTACGTGAAGTTTTCCCCACGCACATTGAAATGGTGATGAATCAAATTATTTATTAAGTAAAACCAAATAATTCTCTTTATAGTTAATACATAGATTTCATAGTTAACTATCTAGAATAAAAATAATTGAAATGTGCAAGCCTTCTTGACAAATGATATGTTTCGACTTGCTAAAGCATTAGCAAAGGTTGTTATCACTTAGCAAAAGCGAAACATGTAATTTCAATGAAATATAATAAAACTTCAAGAAAACAGACTTTTTAATTCGTCTCTTCTTCTCTTCTTCTTTCCCTTTGCCATTTCCCATCATCTGGTGCCGGCCCTCCTCTTTGACTCGTCTCTACTGTCAGGTTCTCGCGTTTGAGCTCCTTTTCCATGTTGGCCCACCATGTTGCCATTGGGCGACCTCTTCTTCTTAGTTTTGTGGGAATGCTGAGGGCTTTTTGGACAATGTGTTCGTTGTCTCTTCGCATCACATGATCGTACCACCGGAGATAAGATTCTCTTAATTATTCTGTTATTGGAGCAACCTTAAAGCTACATATAGCATTGCTCCAGAAACAATAAATACCGTTGTATTTATGAGAATTAGTTTATTAATGGAAGCGAAGCATGGAACTGGCAAAATAAAAATGAAACAGAATGAATGCCGTGGATATGAGATCTCTTAGACGAATGTGTCGAATAACTGTGTATGATAGAGTATCGAATGAAAATATAAGAAGTGAATGCGGTGCAAATGAAAGTGTTATTAATATTAAGATGGTTTGGACACATGGAATGGATGAATAAAGAAAGAATGGTAAAAAATGTATGTTTTAACGATGCAAATATAATTAGAAATAGAGAAAGCCCGATGAAAACGTGGCATGATCAAATAAATCAAACATTGAATGTCGGCTTCGTGAGGAGTCGTAGAAAGTATGAATGAATGTTGAGGAATCGAGAGAAGTATGTCAGGAAAGAAAAGTGTGGCAGTCCATTATTTTTGCCGCCCCGTTCGGGGAAACGGCGTGATGGTTAGTTAGTTACTTTAGTTTATTAATAAATAAGAAATGCAATTGGATATACATGGTAATTTCTATTTATCACCTATTTTATTATGAAAGAATCACATTTTTAAATAGTACAAACATACGAATAGTTAATTTAAAATGTCTATCGCAAATACTTTGCCATTATAACAATGTATTATTTACGCGAGGATTATAAATAATGTATGCAGAATATGATTTAAATCTTTATACTATTATTTCGTTAAAAAAATAATTACGATCCACTTACTTTTTAAACTTATTCGCACTTTTAATATGGGCATGTTTATTACTTCGGCCGGTCCTGACGAAGAATGGTGATGTGTGATGTGCGCAGGCGCCATATGTCAGCCGAGCGGGTGGCCAGGCGGGTCCCGGGCCTCTCCGCTAATATTGTAATAGGTCCGGCCAATTTGCAGAGCGCAGATAACAAAAGAGACACCTTATTACCCCCAATACCCCTCAACAGATATTTTTTGTACTGCAACACCTAATAACACAACAATTAAATATTAGGGTATATTCTACCAAGGATTACTAATTCTGATTTTGAATATTTGGTTTGGTTCATTTGGTGCTCCCGTGAATTTGGAGAAATTACGTGTATAAGTGAATTGTTTTGGTCAATTTGATTGTTGCCGCACTTTATAATAGTTAATTGTGAGACGTAATACGTTTGTACTGTTTTGATGTCAAAATTATACAAGTTTTTTCGTTTATATAAAAAATTTTGACAGGTGTAAAAATAAAATTTTCATTTGTTCCAATGACAATTTGAATAATTTCTTCAATATTCTTTTAAAGTTCTTGCTGGTGTTGGTTGGTTTTAAGTGCCTAATTACTGCCAAATAAAAAAAGTGGATATGTGGAACATTAATTAAATCATATAACAGCTAATTTAAAAAACGGTGGATACGTGTAACATAAATTAAATAAACACAAAAGTCCGGATCGTCCATGTCAACATGTGCAACATCGGAAAAACATTATGTGTTATTACATTATGTGCTAAATTTAAAAAACAGTGGATTCGTGGAACATAAATTAAATAGACAAATGTGCACCATCTAAAAATAACATTTTGTATTAAATTATTTTTATTTTGTTATTTTATTTTATATCATTGTATTTTATATTATTTGTTTTAGATTTATTTTGTGGATGTTGGAAGATCGAAGTGTGCGCGGGAGATGCCTATTGGTGGCGATGAGGTTCGCAACCCATCACACCGCGACTCCCGCGGGGCGAAAAGAGAAGGATGGAGTGCCGCATCAGTAAAAGTGTGACAGTCCATTCTTTCTGCCTACCCTTTCGGGGAGACGGCGTGATGGTTAGTTAGTTAGTTAGTTTTTCTACCAAGACGGCTCCTCTTGGAACATGATTTATTAGGTGTGTCGTGTTAAACTTGAATTAGATGGACAAGTGTATGAAAGAACTTGAAGGCATAGACGCTGGTGCTAAGATGAATTGTTTGTCAGTCAGCTGTTTGTTATATGCAGACGATGCTGTGTTAATCGCTGACAGTAAAGAAAATTTGCAAGTCTTAGTGTCAAGGATGTATGAGGCATGCAAAAAGAGTGACTTGGTGATGAATGTGTCTAAATCTAAAGTGATGGTTTTCGAGAAAGAAGAATGTATGACGATTTGTGATATAAGTGCGATGGGCGAAAAATTGGAGCAAGTTACTGAATTTACGTATCTGGGAAGCATGTTTACAAGAGACGGAAAAATGGAGAAAGACATCGAAAAGAGGGTTGGTGCTGGGAATAAAATAAATGGCGCACTCAAAGTCATTACTGCAAATAGAAATATATCCACAGAAGCAAAGATGGCAATACACAATGGAGTTTTAGTGCCAACCCTCATGTATAGAAGTGAAGCTTGGAGCTGGCAAAAGAAGGATGAAAGCAGGATAATGAGATCACTAAGAAGAATGTGCGGGAAAACGTTGTATGATAGAATACCGAACGATGAAATAAGAAAGAAATGTAAGGCAGATGACATAAAATTAAAAAAGGATCCCTGAGATGGTTTGGACATATGGATCGAATGGATGAGAGTAGAATGGTTAAAAAGTTGTACACAAGCAGCGTGAGTGGGAAAAGAACCCGAGGACGACCAAGGAAAACATGGCATGACCAAATTAATCAATTACTAAAAGGCGGCCACATTCGAAGTCGGAATAATCGACGTGCGTGCATGGTACGATGTATGAATGTAGAGGAATCCCGAGAGGTATGCCAGGACAGGCCAGTGTGGCGATCCATCCTCTCTGCCTACCCCTCCGGGGAAATGGCGTGATGGTTAGTTAGTTAGTTAGTTAGTTAAGAAGAATGTATGACGGATTGTGACATAATGACGGATTGTTTATCTGGGAAGCATGTTTTCAAGAGATGGAAGAATGGAGAAAGATATCGAAAGAAGGGTTGGAGCTGGAAACAAAATAAATGGTGCACTCAAAGTCATTACCGTAAATAGAAATATATCGACTAAAGCAAAGATGGCAGTGCACAATGGAGTTCTAGTCCCGACCGAAGTAAAGCTCAGAGTTGGCAGAAGAAGGATGAAAGTGGGAAAAAAAACGTAGAATTGAGGTCACTAAGAAGAATGTGCGGAAAAACAATGTACGATAGAATATCTAATGATGTAGTAAGAAAGGAATGTAAGGCGGATGAATGCGTGATAAATAAAATTAAGAAAGGGTCACTAAGATGGTCTTGAAAAAAATGTGTTTTTTTTTCCTTCCGAAAGTGTTTTTTTAATGTGTTTTTCACTACCTTCTCTTTAACCGACTTTTTCGTTATCCGGCCCTAGGTCGGTCCCGTCAAGGCCGGTTAAGAGAGCGTCTACTGTAGCTACACATCACCGGAATGGGAATATTAAGAATAACTGTGATTTTTGTATTTTAGTGATGTGAACGCTTATGATATTTATGTGAGTTATTTTCCTTCCAAAGCAGACGAGCTTAACAACCCGCTGTGGGTGGGGCAGGGGGGTAATCCGGGGCCGCTAAGGGGCCTCATGGTGACGGCGCCCCCCGCGCCCACGCCGCGACAGCTGCACTACCCGGAGTATCGCCGCCGCCTCTCCTCGCAGGGTACGCAGCACTGCCAGGACTACAAGCCCAATGCCAACATCCAACCCAACGGTGAGTCCATTCAAACATTTATATTCTTAATTGGAGAAAATTTAGCTCTTGATTCGAGGTTCAAGCAAACGGAGTACGCATGAAGCGAGATATTCCCTCATACTAAAGATAGTTCAGAAATAAATTCGGAGGTATCTCTACAAGAGTTAGTATGGTAGCATTTATTTTGGGATAGTTGGGGACACATTCCCTGAAGCTTCAAAGAGATGGGTTTCTCACAACCCATTTCGTTAGATTAATAAGTCGATATTTAAAACTCAGCTGTGTTTGAGGGTCTGTTTGTTCCAAACAGATGTCTCTGACAGCGCCAGGTTAGATTGTGCTTTCTCCCGGCCGCAAGCAGCAGCATTTATTTTGGGATAGTTGGGGACACATTCCCTGAAGCTTCAAAGAGACGGGTTTCTCACAACCCATTTCATTAGATTAATAAGTCGATATTTAAAACTCAGCTGTGTTTGGGGGTCTGTTTGTTCCAAACAGATGTCTCTGACAGCGCCAGGTTAGATTGTGCTTTCTCCCGGCCGCAAGCAGCAGCATTTATTTTGGGATAGTTGGGGACACATTCCCTGAAGCTTCAAAGAGACGGGTTTCTCACAACCCATTTCATTAGATTAATAAGTCGATATTTAAAACTCAGCTGTGTTTGGGGGTCTGTTTGTTCCAAACAGATGTCTCTGACAGCGCCAGGTTAGATTGTGCTTTCTCCCGGCCGCAAGCAGCAGCATTTATTTTGGGATAGTTGGGGACACATTCCCTGAAGCTTCAAAGAGACGGGTTTCTCACAACCCATTTCATTAGATTAATAAGTCGATATTTAAAACTCAGCTGTGTTTGGGGGTCTGTTTGTTCCAAACAGATGTCTCTGACAGCGCTAGGTTAGATTGTGCTTTCTACCGGCCGCAAGAACTAATCTATCTCTAGTGATGCCGGTGGGAAGAAAAATTAGTCGAACATTACCAGCTGAATATAATTACCTCAAAGATCGACGTTCAGAAGACAAGTACTTTTGACTTGATAAGAATATTTTAAACTGTTAAATTATAAAACTCTGTTTTTATAATTTAACAGTTTAAAATCAACCTAAACAAAACAGCGAAATCAACCTATGTTGACGAAACAGCTGTCGTGAGAAATTAAAATAAAATTGTGATACATAAAAACAGAGTTTTATAATTTAACAGTGTAATGTTGAAGTATCATAATATAACTATTAAAAGAATATTTTGTCTTCCTAAAATAGAACCATCACTCACGCGTTCCTGGTATTTTACCTGTTAGATCCAATAAACTGTATAATAAATTTACAGCGTCTTTTGAGATAATAAACTGATTTGATTTGATTGATTTGAAATCCTGGGAAAGATAAACAATCTCCCACTTTCTCGCTAGTCACCTTCCACGTATAATTTCTTTAACATTCTTCCTTCATTCCTTATTTCCATGTGTTGAAGCCATCTTAATGTAGTGTATAATATAATGTATTAGTATGTATTAGTACAAATTTATAAAATAAACGAACTAAACTATTTTTTTCGGTGCAATTCAATAACAAAGCACAAAAAATAGATATCGCTCTCGCGGGCCGTCTCTTTGGCCTGCTTCATCTCTTCGGACACTTCTTACTCCCAAATTGGAGTTGCAAAAGAAGTTGAATAAAAAGCACCGGAATAATCATTTCAGAAAAATGTTCCCACCGGACAGACACCGGCCATTTCGTTTATTACACGTTCCAATTATTATTTATTATATTTTGTTACGGTAATTTGTGCGTCTGTTTAAGCCCACCTCACATAGACGGGGCTGTAAAATATATTAGATTCACTTCTACGTGACATCGCTACCAAGTTTATTTCCGATGATTACATTGGAGTTTTATTTCAGGCAGTTAGATTAGTTTTTTTGACCCGCTCCGCCGTGATCGCCGCAGATTAGATATAACCTGTGTTTGATTCATGCCAGAGATGGAAACCGCAGAGTAAGTGAAAAAACAATGTGAACCAATGATCTAGACGCATTAAAGTCTTGCCTAGGAAATGGCTACCGGTTTATCCGATATTACGCCCGGTGGCATCTCCACACACCGCGGGGAGAGACGAAATTCACAAAAAAGGGCGCATAACATTTTTCATTCAATCAAAATTCTTGGCCCTTTATTTATTATTTATTCATTTCCTGTAAAAGTACTTATCTTCTTTACTACTGTTTTAACATTGATATAAAACTCTTTTTGCATCTGATATGTTGAAATTTGCTTTTTAAAGGAGTAATATTTGAATACTTATTAGTTTAAAAAAAACGGTGTGTATTTTTATCGCGATTAATTTATTTGCCACAATCATAATAATAATAAGAATAATCAATTTAATTTTAATAAATATCTATTTAAATCATATTCACGTAGGTATTACTGTTTTCGCTCAATAATGAATTGTATATTGTAATTGTGCTTTTTTATTTTTAATATTTAATTTTTAATAAAACTAACTCTTCTGTAATTTTGCGATATTTTTTATTAATAAAAAATTAATAATTCAATTTTAAATCAAATATTACCAAAGAAACCATCATCCTAAAGTTCTATTATATTGTCACATTAAGCATACAAACATTAAATAATTTCCATGGGAAGACTTAATATATTTATTGTTCCTTGAACAATGGCGTGCATCTACATATTGTATATTTAAAATGAGTGAAAAAGTCTGTTTTATAAAAGTTTTATTATATTTTATAAGAATGACATGCTTTTTCATGATAAGACATTATAAAATCTAGCTAGAATCAAACACTGATTCTACTCCATTAACTCGGATATATGAACAGCTATGCGTTTGATTATTTTTAAAACATTGATAAAATTGTATAACATACCTGTTTATTTTATTCTTCTTCTTCTTCTTCTTCTTCTCCTTATAGACCTTTGGTCTGTTCCTGAAATCAGGCTGGCCTCTCTTGGGAGGTTGACTCCCAACTATCTCTCCATCTCTTCGGCGGTCTTCCGGGGGGACGGCAGCCGGCAGGAATCTGATGCACCACAGCGTGTGGGATTCTGGTGGAATTCATCCTCTGCACGTGCGCATTCCAGTATCTTCTGCGTTGTCTGCCCCATCTCACGACATCCTCCACCTTGCAGATCTAGCGGATAGCCGTGTTCCTCACCCTATCTCGAATAGTCTTTCCTGATATCATCCTCAGCGTCCGCATCACTGCCACCCGCACTTTAGCCTTCGTTCTTGTGGTATCCGCTCTGGTCTCAATGCTATATGTCAGTATAGGCCTTACGCAGGTTTTGTATATTCTGACCTTACTGTCATGTCTCATATGATTGTTTTTCCATATGATATCCTTGAGACAACCTGATATCGCCGAAGCCTTGTTAACTTGTCCTATTGTTTCACTGACAAGATCATTTTGACTGAGCAGATCCACTCCCAGATACCTAAACTTTGCAACATGTTCCAGCATTCTGTCATTTAAGGACATCTCCTATTATTTCATCCATAATGAGGTTGAAAAGAAATGGGCTCAAACTGTCTCCTTGTCTTATGCCTGTTGAAGTTATTATGGATTTGGACAGTTCTCCGTCCACTCTTATTTTAGTGTTGATATTTGTATTGAGTTCTCTTATAGTATTTATGACGTTGTGAGCTGCATTTCTTCTCAACAGGACATCCAGTACATCATTAAATCTCACTCGGTCAAATGCCTTAGTCAGGTCAGGTATTTTATTATAAATTTAAATATGTTGTATAATACATTTAGTCTTATTTCAATATTAAACAAACGTGAATGTATAACGTTAAGCGATAGCTTGTGCTCTGTTTCAGGGCAAACATTTACTTAAAAAAATCGTTTGGAATAGTAAAAAAATTTGCTTGAAAGCCGCGAGAAATTGCGTATGAATCCAATGTACTGAAAAATCGCTGCAAGGTGATAAAATAATCGCGCTGATTACATTAAATGTAGACTTAAGTAATTTTTATTTCACTTTTTTTTTTCTTCTTAAAAACGTGTTAAGAACTGTAAAACATGGTTGATATCCGTGAAAAATTGCATATGAATGCAATCTACTGAAAAATCACTGCAAAGTGAAAATAAAATGGCGCTGATTACTTAAACTCATTTCAGCCCAAACGGTCGAAAACGACCATACCTACGTATTATCCCAAACGGTCAAAAACGACCTTTCTGAATTTTGATTTATATAATATTCTAACGCATACATTCTGTCAATGTCGCGCATTGTTGCCGTGGTCCATACTCCAGACAAGGTGGGTAACACGAATTCCCGCTCATTTTTTCAGTTGTGTTTTATCCTCCTAATTAAGAGGTTAATACCAAAAAATATCATGCACCTAAAAAAAAAGTTCTGGGATAACGAGGGGTGCAAATTTTCAATAGTTCTGGGATGAAATGAGTTAAATGTAGACTTAATTAATTTTTATTTCATGGATTTTTTTTTCTTTGAAAAAACGCGTAAAGAACAGTAAAAATTGCTTGAAATCTGTGAAAAATTGCGTGTGAATGCAATCCACTGAAAAATCACTGCAAAGTGAAAATAAAATCGCGCTGATTACATTATTTGTGACGCGCTAAAGTGCACCACCAACCTGCAGATCTGCGTAATAATATTTTGTAAATCAATATCAATTTCACGCCAGCATCAATGGCGCTCCATTTATTCGAGAGTACAAACAAATGAAAACAAAAGAAACACTCGGATCGCAGAGCGGGTTATCGGCCCAGTAATTGACCAATTGTATAGACATATCAGCCACTGTTAGCCACAACACATTATTATCCCGGCCTGCCGTGTTCGGTGATCGTGTTCGTTGATCGCGGTGGGCTTCCAATCCCAGTGCAGAGCTACAAGCAATATTTCCGTGTACCAAATGGTTTCTCCTCTCACACGATTTGTACCATCATCTAAATAGTATCGATAATACCTTAAATATATAAGTACCAACCAATACCACCTTGAAAGTACATAATTACCAGGCAGTAAGCACCATAAACAATATTTGCAATATGGAGATTTATGGGGCCGTATGTTCAATAATATTGGAATCCGTGAAGTTACTATGTGTCTCGTGCCATTTCAATTATAAATGTAAATAACGACTACGATTACAAATATTACAAACATTTCAATAGATAATATCTTTTGACGGAAACATTTTGATATTTCAACATTTTTAACTATTTAAATAAAATACTCGTACTTTGTTATAAATATAACAAGTGATTATATTTTGTCGAGACAGCTGTTTCGCTAACCGAAGTTAGCATCGGTAAGCGAAACAGCTGTCAGAGAAATCGACGCGCGTGCATGCCACGATGTATGAATGTTGAGGAAGCGAGAGAAATATATGCCAAGAAAGAAAAGTGTGGCAGTCCATTATTTATGCCTACCCCTTCGGCAGATGGCGTGATGGTTAGTTAGTTAGTTAGTTAGTTAATTTAAGACTAATGGTAATTGTTAACGTATTATAATATGAGATTTAGATGTGATCAAATAATAGAACATGGTGTAAAATTAATTATCGATTGTTCTTTCAACCGTGGCTTACCGTTATCTTCGCAGAAATATATTATTATAGAGGCTGTCCAGACTGGTAGGATAATAAATTTATAACGAAGGTATTGACCCCAATTATTTGAGACTAAAAATATTTATACAATGAGATAACTGTTATTTTATTGACATCTTCTTCTTCGTGTGTCAGGCCGGGTCCCCCTGACGTCGACTATCACTTGAGAGTATCACTCCTTGTCTTATGCAATTCTAAACAACGCTTCGACTGTTCTATGTACGTTCTGTATGTATGTATGTTCGTATGTTCTGTAGCCAGGAGATCTGTCTTCTCCCCAAACCTCGACGACCTTCTATTATGCCCTTTATGATTACGAGCCGGCGTTCTGCCAGTTGGTACTTATGGTCTTGAAACTGTTACATTGTCCAAACAAAGTGCCGAGAAACTACGAGTGTCCAAAGAGCCATGGAAAGAGCCATGTTAGGAATAAGCCTAAGAGACAGAGTCAGAAACGATACTTGGGAAGTCCTCAAGTGAAATTTTGTTCCTAAAACCGCTTAACAAAAACATCCATCGATCTAAGTTCAAGGAAATCCATGCTTCTCTTGGCGAGCTTCTCAACAATAGATAGGTCAGTGACCCAAGTTGTCCTAGTACAAAATTCGGGCATCGAGCCTTTTCAGTTTCTGCAGTATATATATCCCTTTAAATCTTGGGTGCATAAAAATCCGACAGATTTTAGATCTAACAATAAGTTAAAAACCCATATTTATTAAATTTTATATCCAATGTGGTTTATGTGTTTACTCTTTTAATAATATATTTTCACTGTAATTTTAGATTTAAAACACGTTTTAATTATGCTCTTGAAAGTAATTGATTAATCATGATCTGGCGCTTTAGCTTATATGTGTTTCTTCTTCTTCAGCCTTCTTCCATTGCGGGAAAAGGGTCTCTTCCATTTTTCTCCATTCGTCCCTGTTTTACTCCTTTCGCGTCCTGATATTCCCTGCAATTATTAATATGAGCATTTTAAACTAACTAACTTACCATCGAATGAATGAACCGCTTTACTGTTCTTTCCTGACATCTCGCTTCCTAGACATTCAACGTTTCCTCTTCCGACTCCTCACATTGCCGACATTTAATATTTGAATTATTTGATCATACCACATTTTCCTAGGTGTTCCTCTATTTCTGGTTCCGTTTACGTCATCCGTTTTATCCAACACTTTTATTGTCATTCTTTCTTCATTCATTCTTTCCACGTGTTCAAACCATCTTAATGGCATGACAATTTTATTTTTAATATCGTTAATATTAATAAATAGAAAAAACTAACTCACGTTATCACTAACCATCACACCATTTCCCCGGAGGGGTAGGCAGAGAGGATGGATCGCCACAATGCTCTGTCCTGGCATACCTCTCGGGATTCCTCTACATTCATACATCGTACCATGCACGCACGTCGATTATTCCGACTTCGAATGTGGCCCCCTTTTAGTAATTGATTAATTTGTTCATGCCATGTCATAGAAAATACGCGCATAAATCAAAAAGTTATTTTTCTTAAAAGAATTTTTACCAATTTAAAATGATTTATCCATATTGTAAGGGAGCTAAAAGCTGTTACCACCCACGTAATACAGAAAAGTGTAGTTACTCCACACATAATAGTATTAAAAAATATCTCTAGAGGTAATAACCTCGCTTGTTAGAGGAAGGCAGCCTCTAGCAATAAGTTACCCGAAATATTAACCGGATGCAATTACCAGTTTCTAGATTTACCCTATCATAAACGATTATTCTACCGGTAGGTCCTAGGTAAGTTTTTTTCTTTTTGAATTCCTCAATCGAACGTCGAGTATTGTTTATTATACCGCATATACGTAGAGAGGCAGGTACATGGAATTGTTTTAATACCGCGAAATTTGGTTCTTATTATAAAATTTCAAATTATAATACCTTCCGAATTTATTTTTTTTGTAATCGTGAATGCATTTCAAACGTAATGCAATCGTTAATGCATTTGAAACGTAAATATGACATTAAAGTATTTGTTTCCCGAAACACTTTGTTTTTCCGAAGGCTTATTACAACATAAATTTTCTTGAATATCCTGTACAATTTACTGGAATTGTTCAACTCCTTTGGACAGTTGAGGGAAAGGTTTACTTGGCTCATTTTTCAACAACAATTCAGATCTGTATTAAGACCACCTAGATTCAAGGACCTAGAACAACACCATAACCAGCCTACCATTGGTGATACCAGAGGGATAGCATTTAAAGATAAATTTCATAGTCTCGGATAGTGTTTTTACAATATATTATTTCACTACTGGAAAGAATGCCGCTTAACTGATATTATAATACACTATTTATTATCCTTGAAGGAAGTCTAACTAACTAACTTACCATCACGCCGTCTCCCCGGAGGGGTAGGCAGAAAGAATGGAACGCCACACTGTTCTGTCCTGACATACGTCTCTCGCTTCCTCACATTCATACATCTTGTCATGCACGCACGTCGATTTTTCCGACTCCTCACGTGACCGACATTCAATATTTGATTGATTTGATCGTGCCACGTTTTCCTCGGCCTTCCTTTTTTCCTAGCTCCGTTCACGCCGTTTACATATACCTTCTTTACCATTCTGTCTTCACTCATTCATTCCATGTGTCCAAACCATCTTAATGACCCTTTCCTTATTTTGTTCATAACACTTTCATTCGCACCACATTCACTTCTTATACTTGCATTTGTCACTCTATCATAAACAGATTGAAGGAAGTCAATGTATAATTTCTTGTAAAAAAAAAATTTGTTGCTTTTATATCAACCTATACGAGTATTTTGTTTATCCTAATAGGATATTAATATACGTTCAATTAACAAAAAAATTGAAACTAACTAACTAAATAGCACACCGTCTCAAGGGGTAGGCAGAAAGAATGGACTGCCACACTTTTCTTTCCTGACATATTTCTCTCGCTTCCTTAACGTTCATACATCGTGTCATGCACGCGTGTCGATTTCTCCGACTCAACACGTGGCCGACATTCAATATATCAATGAATACATCTACAAATGTTATATAGTTTCATTCTACAAAAATACATTTATTACCGGTTTCGTCAACAAATAAATGTGACGTAGAATAAACCGTTTTCCTGAATCGGACAAAAATCCTTATTTTCAGCAGACAAATTTTCTTTTAAGAAAAACATCAAAATTAAAAAGAAAAATATTTACATTTTCTACTAAAACACTAGTCAATTAATAAATTAAATAACACATAAGTCCATAAAACTTTTTTTTTTTTTTTGTCAGACATAATTTATTTAAAATATTAAACCAATGTTTCTTTCACCCGTCATAACTTAATGCCCTTGGCTGTTCCCAGTAATATTGCAAAAAATATATTAGCATTCATCTAGCGATATTGATTCTTTCCAATAGCTGTTTGCAGTATCTTAAATACCATTCTCATTGTTAGCACAGCGATGACTGTGTCTTGTACGAGTACATACGCTTATAGTGGGCAATCCTCGTATTTGATATGCAATTGTTTTAAGATATTTAAATGCATATTACGTTCTTTATCATATACAAATCAATAACTTGCCCGTCCAAACAATAAAAAGTGAATACCGAAATGGACATTATTCGAACAATTGAAGATTGAAAGTACTATTTAAATGTATTTTTATTGTTAGGTTTTGTAAATAGGTATGTAATGTACAATTAGAGGTTATATTCACAACAAGGACGCACAATTATTCATCTCAAGGGCGCTGTATAAAATGCACCATGTTATAAACTATTTATCCTTATATATTGTATACAATCATCCGAACAGTAGTGACCTATGGATGTGAGGCGTGGGCAATGACAGCGAAATCCGCAGAGCGACTGGATACTTTTGAGAGAAGGGTGCTGCGCAGAATTCTGGGGCCTGTGAATGACGGTGAAGGCTGGAGAGTGCGGCATAATGACGAGCTGTACAATATTTACAAAGCTCCCAGTCTCTCCACACAGGTCAGACTGAATAGACTGAGATGGGCCGGTCACGTGCAGAGGATGCCGTCATCGCGAACCCCAAAAAGATTGCTGGAGTAGCACCCAGGTGGTAGAAGACCAATTGGACGACCAAGGCTGCGACGGAAGGATGAAGTTGGGAGAGATGGAGCAAGATTGTTAAGAGTGTCAGATTGAAGGGTCGAAGCGGAGGACAGGAGGAGTTGGAGGCGAAGAATACTAGAGGCTAAGGCTGGATATGGGCTGTAGGGCCATCGAAGAAGAAGAAGATATTGTATACATATAATTCTTCTGTACGAGCATTGAACTCCCCCTAAACGGTTAGACCGATTTTGCTGAAATTTCGTGTGTGTTTGATTTGGTCCCTGGATGGTTTATATTTTCATTTGGACCCGGTAGGTGACAGTTAAAACCTGGGAAGTTCATGAGTAATTGACTTTCTGAGAATAATTGATAGTTATGTTTGTTAACCATAGATGACGTCGAAAACGTGTCTTTTCTAGAAATATTATTACAATTTATGGGAATGAGATGTTTCGCCTGGCAAAGTCATTAATGTTTACGTTTAATGCCTTAGACAGGCGAAACATATCATTCGCATAAATTATAATTAAACTTCTAGAAAACATGCGTTCTCAATCGTATTAAATATTTAGTATGGAGTCTTACATCATTTCTCTTCTTCTTCTTCTTCTTTTTCTTCTGATTATGGATCTTGCGATCTGTTTATGCAGGATATCAACTTTCTTCCCGTGATGAAGACGACCAGCCTTTTCTCCATCTCTTTGGTGGTCGTCCTAATGGTCGACGGCGCTCAGGAGTCTCGTGCATCACGATATTAGGAATTCTTGCTGGATCCATTCTCTCGATGTGGTCCCTCCAGAATCGTCTTCTCTGCCTACTCCATCTCATGAAACAATAAATTATGTATTCATATTTAATTTATAATAGTATGCCGGTCGTGTTTAGTGGTTTTACTTGGTTTTAATTTATATAAATTATATAAATAGTGACAAATTTGTTTCGCCTAGCTTACGCCTTCGCAAGGCGAAACAAATTTTTATAAGGATTAATTGTATCTCAATAGAGACGAAGATGTAAATTATTTAGAAACAGAATATGGTAGTCGAGGCGTTTACAGGACTTATGACCTGTCACTGGTTGGGTTAAGCGATCACTTCATGTTTAACAACATTCACCATTCCGCCCTTCTTACGACACCACGTCTGAAATTTTTTTGGAACTTGTATTTATGTTAATATTTTTTAATAACTTCACTGTTCACCGCAATGGGTAAAAATCCAGTACTTATCTACATGTATTTGTTTACAAAAAAATCTAAATTCGAAACAAATTTGTCACTATTCATCTAATTTGTATCAATTACATCCAAGTAAAACCACTAACAATTGTGTTTACTATTATAAATTAATAATGGAGTTTTACAAAATCTTACCTCAACCATCAATATTCATATTTACCTTAAATTCATCAAAAAATCTATTATAGATTTTACATCCGGCCATCGGTTGTGAGAAATACCCGCTCAATATCAAAATCCGATTTTCGGAACTGCACTCAAATATTCGTCTTATCCAAGGCTATTCACATTAGTCAGAGGTGTTTCTAGCGCTGCTGGCTGGATGGGTTTTACTGTGAATCACGGCTTACGAAATGCGACGTATAAAAGTTATGATCTCGCTAGTTGGGCAAGCGGCGCTGCGGCATTGCGTACGCCCGCGACACGGCATCTCACCTGCAGACGCATATAATAATCATTTACTTCGTTCATTTTGCAAAGTTAAACAATTTAATTAACCCTTAACGTACCGTGTTCAAAACAAAACGCTCGCTCCCATGTGGTAAATTCAGTTTACCGCTAACTTTATCTAAATATCAAGCATATGACTCGATGAATCAAAATTTAATTTATGTCATCTTGTAGGGAATTTCATTAGGAATAGATCGATATCTATAACATACTCGTACATGGATTATTTGAAAAACATATCATTATTAATTTTTTTCTGGAACCATGCGATTTCTGATATGGAATGCGTCACAGCATACGAGCAACTGGACACCAGGTATAAACTTGTCTGCGCGCCGCGGCCGGCGGGGCGAGACCTTACGAGATTTTACGTATGATAAAGGCACCTAGGCAAAATGTATAGTACGTTCAAGACAACGAGTACGTATTAATATTTGTCCCTTTTGGTAAAGTGTTAATATTTTCACAGTTCTGATATTATTAAGTTACGTGCTGCGTTTCCATCCACAGTCGGTATTATTACGTACCTATTGAAAATGCCAAAGATATAATTTATAATACGTTCAAAACAGCGAGAAAGTATTTGTCACTTTTGATAAAGTTGTAAATATTAGCAAAACAAATTCTACCTTAACACGAATGAAGGTGAGGGCAGTCTTAGAAAATATTTTTTTTTGGGATGAAGGAAGTAATTTTTTGCTTTTTTTTTATTACGAAATATTGAGAACACTTCAATGGAGGATTACAATTTTTTTTATAATATTAGGATCCATAGGTTTTAAGAAAATCAACTTTAAATTGGCAGTGGAAACTCAATTGACCACATGGCAACGCGACGGTTAAATTAAACCTTAGACCACCAAGCAAACATTACTCTATCTATCGTCATTATTTCATTATGTGTTATTACTTGTTAATAATATTATGTATCATTGGTGTATTGGAATGTAGTTCTGTGATGTTTTTGATATGTTTAAATAAACTGGATTCTATAATACTTCAGACCAAAGAGAGTGGCAATCACACTGCCATCGCCGGGAATCGAACCTGGGACGTCTGGGACGCCTGGGAGGCGAGATATTCCGTTATGCTGGAGAGGGTTCAGAAAAAATTTTTGAGGTATCTCTACATGAGGGAGTATGGTAGTTATCCGTGGCTCTATCCCACGGCATTTCTTCTGGGAATGCTCGGAACCAATTCTTTACAGCTTCGAAGAGATGGACATCTAATAACCCATGTCTTCAGATTAATTAGGGGATACTTTGAGAACTCGGCCGTACTGGAGGATGTTGGTCTTTTTGTCCCCGATAGATATCTCCGACAGCGACAGCACAGATTGTTTTACCTACCGGCCGCCAGAACCAATCTGCCTCTGGTGACACCGGTGGGAAGAGCAATTAGTCTGCTGAACGCGGTCTCCTCGGAGATCGACGTCTTTCATGTTAGTGAAGGTACGTTCAGGGGGCAAATACTATTGACTTTGGAAAGTATCTTGTCTTCCTAATGTCGAACCATCTCTAAGGCGTTCCTGGTACTTTGTTGTATTTCTATAATATTTTACCTGTACTTAATAGATGCCTTAAACATTTTCCTGTTTGTAATGTCTATTGAGTTAATAAACTGATTTAATTTGATTTGATTTGGTAATAGCTCTTGCCACTATGCCACGTAGGTCTTCGTTGCTTTGAAAATATAAAACGTGTGTTTTTAAATAATTATTTTCCTGTTATGATATATCTATTTATTTATTTACTTACTTGAAATAGTACACATGTACACAACACATGTTCTAATAAAAACAATTGAACATTCAATTATAATAATTAGGTTACAATATAAGGTAACATTTTGTTTACGTATTTATTTAATTCTATTCTAAATGTTTTTATGCTCTGCACACTTTTGACATCCTCCAGTATAGCTTCATAAATTTTAAATGCTTTATACATAAGAGAATTCTGAGATTTGTTTTTTTTTTTCTGAATGAGAGCCTTAGTTTATTTTTCTTTCTTGTTTCATATTGATGTTCATGTTGGTTACTTTTTATCTTCCTTAAAAATTCTAGGGAGGCGTGCCCATTAACAACTTTGTGAATTATTAATAAAACGTTGTATGTAATTATTTTTTTTAATGACATAATTTTTAGCTCTTTAAGCATCACATTAATTCTGGCATATCTGCTCTTTCTCAAAATTATTCTCATTGCCTTATTCTGGAGTATGGTTAATCTTCTCATATCTTCTTCATTTGCTAAAAATAGTATGCTGCTACAGTAATCTATATGATGGAGAATGATTGCGTTATATACAGTCTTGTATGTTTCTGCGCTGATATATCGTCTAATTCTGTCCAGATGTGTTATTTTTTTAGCCATCTTCTTGTAATATATTTTGTATTTTGTGAAAAAGTTAGTCTGTTATCTATTAGGACACCTATATATTTGAATTCGTATATTTCTTTTATAATTTCATCGTCTATCATCACTGTTGATGCCATAGGTATTCTTTTATTCCCAACATTCATGAATTTGATTTTTGTCTTTATTTTTCCTAAGCCATATTGAAATATTGTTAAGATTCCCATTTTATTTAT
Organism: Lepidostoma basale; assembly: GCA_022606425.2. Classification (NCBI taxonomy): domain Eukaryota; kingdom Metazoa; phylum Arthropoda; class Insecta; order Trichoptera; family Lepidostomatidae; genus Lepidostoma; species Lepidostoma basale. Next base: position 1,507,668 of record JAHDVF020000010.1, read on the forward strand.
TCACAATAGATGTGTAGTTTTCCCCTGATATGTATACCAATGAATCATCGGTAAACAGTCTTATTTTACAATGTTCAATGTTTTTAACTATGTCATTAATATATATGATGAAGAGGATTGGTCCAAGGACTGATCCCTGTGGTACACCTATAGATATCATATGCGGCTCAGAAACCAAATCCCCAACTTTAGTGACTTGATAACGGTTGCTCAAATATTCTTTGAACCATTTTAAAGCATTTCCTCTTACCCCAATTTCGTCTAATTTTGCAAGTATAATCTGTCTGTCGATTGTTTCAAAAGCTCTTTTGAAGTCCAGAAAAACTGCAAGGATATGTTAGTTCTTGTCCGTATCCTCCTTCCAGTCATCCAAAATCAGGTTAAGGGCCATATAAAATTATTATAGTTTATATGTTTATACTTCGGCCAGGCCGAAAATCATTAGCAATTTTACCGGTTAGTGCGCAAACACCAGATATGTATGTTTGCCATTTTAGCAGATACGAAATTGAATCTTCCGCAGAATCAATTATATTAATACGGCACGGCTAAGTAAGGCTCCCGTAATACCCGCGGTACAACCGTTCTGTGTTCTGTATGCAGAAAGTAATTTTCTCTCAGGAGCATTCACCGGTTTTGGTCACATCATTAAATTGTTTAAAGTTTATTTAATTTCACATTTTTACTTAGAATTTGATAGTGTCGCGATTTTCCTAGATCTTCTTCTATTTCTTGTTCCGTTTACGTGGTTTACATACCAAATAATTCTTTATCATTACGTGGTTTACATATGATATAATTCTTTATCATTATTTCCATGTATCCAAACCATCATTATGACCATTTCATTGGTTTGTTCACAATACTTTCGTTTATTTCTTATATTTGCATTTGACACTCTATTATATATAGATTTACTACACATTCATCTAAAAATATATATTATATTATTATAATATATGTATATACGAGTATAATGTATCAATTATAGATAACAGAAAAGTTAATTAAATATCGTTAATTTTTACAAGAACAACAAACCATCACGCCGTTTCTCGGAAAGGTAGGCAGAGAGATTGGACTGCCAACAGTATTCTGTTCTGACACACCTCTCTAGCTTCCTCCACATTCGTACAGCGAGTCATACAGGCAATTTTTACAACATTTTTTTACAATAAAATAAATGTATTACCCAGCTTCGCCCGGAGTAGAATTTTGAGTCTATTAGTCGCACAAATATTAAATTTTACAACATAGATAGAAGAAGAAGCAAAACGCTCTTGGCACTAAAACGAACAAACTGTGAAATTTGCAGCGAAATCGTATGAGTAGGAGTTGAGTCTTTAAAACACACACATACAAATATTGTCTTTTATTTATATAGATGCATACATTTTAGATAATTTAAAATTTTTTCGCTAATTTTCTTTCCACTTAAATACAACAAATGTCATAAATTATCATATTTTGCGGATGATAAGACGCATCGGATCATAAGACGCATCCTAAAATTTATCCAGCAATTTTTAGAAAAAGCAATACGTTTTGGACGATAAAAGGCATCGTACCGTAAGACGCACCCTAATTTTTGGTTGAATTTTCAGAGTAAAAAAGTGCGTCATATGATTAAAAAAATACAGTTATATTTTTATAGCAACACAGCATAAAATTATTTAACGCTTAAAATATAAAAAATTTGCGGCTTGGTGTTATCAGCGGTGGTTTTCTTCAAAATAACTAATGATTTATTTTTATTAAAACTATTATACCTACTACGACTTTTTCTGTATTTTTTTCTATGTGATGTCACAAAGGACTTGTATTATTAAATTTGTTTGATTATTTCAATTCTAGAAATGCGTTGTGAATAATATAATGAAATGTCAAGATGACGAAATTTCGTATTTATAAAATTGACAATTTAATGAAAGTTTTTTTGTATTCTGTGGATGAGGCTGAAGACTTTGTTGATAACGAGTGATATTTTATAGAAGAGATACGTTTCACCTTGCTGGGTATTAACAAATGTCAACTTGTAACATGTGAGATTATAGGACGTACGCATGTCTTATAGATTCGTATTTTGCTCTCCTTTAGCATATTTTTATTTTTCCAAACAGCATCCGTCAAGCAGCCAGCCACAACAGCGGCCCTGTTTGTTAGTTCACTTACTTCTCCGTAGAGGTCACTGCTGCTTGATACATCAACACCTAAGTACTTGAAATGCATCATTCTATTATTTTATTATCCAATGCAAACTTGCATCGTACTGGTTGTCTTGTTTTGTTTTGTTTGTTGGTTGGTTTGTTTTGCCTATGGCGATTTTCATGTTGGATCTTTGAGATGATATGTGGAATTTGTACGGTTATCCAATTATTATTATTCTTCTTCTTCCTTGTTGTAGACCTATGTGGTCTGTTCTCTAGAGTGTTACTCCTCCTGTGAGGTAGCCTCCCAGCTGTCCTTCCATCTTTTGGGAGGTCTTCCACGAGGACGAGTCTCATGAGTTTGATTATGTAGTGCAATAAAGGGGAGCCTGGTGGTGTCCATTCTTTGAACATGCCCGTACCAGTCCCTTTTTCGCTGTCTGCTCCGTCTTATAATATCCTCAACCTCACATATCTCTCTTACCTCACATATCTCGGTTTTTTGTCCCCGATAGATATCTCCGACAGCGACAGCACAGATTGTTTTACCTACCGGCCGCCAGAACCAATCTGCCTCTGGTGACACCGGTGGGAAGAGCAATTAGTCTGCTGAACGCGGTCTCCTCGGAGATCGACGTCTTTCATGTTAGTGAAAGTACGTTAAGAAGGTTTACTTAGGTTTAGGGTATTCTTAATTCTGGAGAGTATCCGGTCTTCCTAATGTTGAACCATCTCTCATGCGTTTCTATACGCAATACATTATTTTACCTGTTCTCAATAGATGGCTTAAAAATTAATTTTGTAATGTTTGTTGATGAAATAAACTGATTTGATTTGATTTATTCTGGTGTTACTCACGCGATCTCTCAGCATCTAATTATTAATTATCCAATTTATTATTATTATTATTATCTAGATATATTTATAATATCAGTTGCTTGTAACTGGTGCAGGACCCCTAATTAGCGACAAGCGCAGGTCCGTCATTAGGCCGGGCACGATCCGGCGCACCAAACGAGTGTAATCTTCACCCGGCGGCTCCGGGAAGAGCCCCTCCTCGCCAGGCAATGAGAGACTGGGATACGGGCCAGACGGGCGCCAGCCTTGTCTTCCGCTTTACTTCTTCTATCACGCCGGTTCGCACTTCATTATCACGCCACTAACTTGATGCCCGTGTCTGGTGCCTTAATGTCGATAAGATACGAGTTGTACCAAGTTTTGGATAAAATTCATGAACTTGTAAAATCATATTTGGAATCTCTGTGATCTTGTGATCTGTGATCTCTGGAATCTTGTGCCGACAAGGGTCGGAAACATGAAACTGGCAAAAGAAGGATGAAAGTAGAATAAATGTTGTAGAAATGAGATCTCTTAGACGAATGTGTAATAAATCTGTATATCATAGTGTCAAATGCAAATATAAGAAGTGAATGCGGTACGTATGTTTCACGTGTTATGAACAAAATAATGAAAGGGTCGTTAAGATGTCGGCTACTCAGAAATCGACGCGCGTGCATGACACGATATATGAATGTTGAGGAAGCGAGAGAAATATGTCAGGAAAGAAAAGTGTGGCAGTCCATTATTTCCGCCTACCCCTTCGGAGATACAGCGTGATGGTAAGTTAGTTAAGATGGTTTTCACACATGGAAAGAATGAGTGAAGACAGAATAGTGAAGAAGGTCTATAAACGACGTTTACGTTGCTTAAAATAGAGGAAGACCGAGGAAAAGGTGACGTGTAAAAATCAATCAAATAGTAAATGTCGGGCACGTGAGGAGTCGGAAAAATCGACATGCGTGCATGACAACTTGTATGAATGTAGAGGAAAATAAAGAAGTATGTCACGACAGAACAGTGTGTCAGTTCATTCATTCAGCGTACCCCTCCGGTGAGACGGCGTGGTGGTTAGTTAGTTAGTTTACCAACATGTAAACCAATTTACCATAGTCTTCTTTCAAAGGGTTTGTTAACCCAGAAAACCCTATTACTGTCTACTATAACGTAAAAGTTTACGTTAAAGTTTATGAACAAGATACGATAATAAACGTTACTTATCGATATATTTATTTTATTGTTACGCCCATCCCTAAACCGCTCCATAAGGCTCGTAAGTGCAAACGAGATAAACATAGGGAAATGATTTATGGCCCGAAGACTCAGTTGATAACGCTTGGACTATAGTTGCAACCCGTGAAATATTCACAAAAGAATGTTTTACAACCATAATAGGTATATGTAATAAGTTAATTAGAGCCTTAAATTCGATGTAAATGTTTTTTATTCACACACGTTAAATTTTTCACAATTTACAATACCAGATTGTTATCCTATTGTTTTCTACACTACTGTCACACAACAATAATCAGAATAAATTTCAAAATAATCCTGAACATTTTCGGGCATGCGCATCGAGTGCATTTCGGAGAGAATCGAATTACTTTCGGAGAGAATCGAAGTATTTCTCTCTCGCTCTCTTGTATTTAAAATATTATCGTCTTGATGACACGTCTTGATGACACGTCTTGATGATTTAAGAGACTAAAAATATAGTTTATTGTCGATTATAAAATGAATTTTTAATAATATGATTGATAAAATTGATAACTCTCCGTCTCCGAGTCTCTCCGGAGGGGTAGGCAGAAAGAAAGGACGGCCACATTGTTCTGTCCTGGCGTACTTCTCTCGTTTCTTCCACATTCATACATCGTGTCTTGCACGCACTAGAAGTTTAATTATATTTTATGGGAATGACATGTTTCGCCATTATTGTCAAATGTGTAAACATTTAATAATGCTTTAGTAAGGCGAAACATGTCATTCTCATAAAATATAACAAAACTTCTAGAAAACAGACATTTTCATTCGCATGAATTTATAACATACTTAATAGAGGAAAAAGAGTATTTTGATTCATATACGAGTATAACTCATAATTACAGTATTCAACAGAATTCAAGCCTTAATTTTTTCATAAACTTCGCTTCTTTCCTAGTTCCAATCCATGGCATTAGTAGTGTGTAACATTTTTGCTGGCTTTTAGGATGCCACTTGGGCCTTTAATGTGGTAGTTTCCCCTTGCTTTTCTCATTTATACATAACAGGTTGTTTGAACCCAATCAATATATACAACTTATAAGCCATTTGTCATTTTTTTGTATACGATAGGTTGTACAAGTATGTTATTGTTAATTACAATAACTGAATACAATTTAATTTGTTATTACCTATATTGATGGCCAACCTTTGTGTCCGAATGCTATGACTGACACACCGAAGGTCCCGGATTCGATTCGATAATCTATAGGCATTTTATTGTCACGTGAATTCTACATCAGACTACAGACTGTGTGACAATCACACAGCCATCGCCGGGAATCGAACCCGGGACCTTCAAAAATCTACCCAAACAAACAAACATACCATCACGCCGTTTCTCCGCAGGGGTAGGCAGAGAAAATGGACCGCCACACTACTCTATCCTGGCAAACCTCTCTAGCTTCCTCCACATTCATACAACGAGTCAAACACGCACGTCGATTCCTCCGACTTCTAACATGACCAACCTCTAAAATTTGATTAATTTGTTTTTCCTCGGTCTGCCTTGACTTCGTACCCCATTTACATCATTAACGTATACTTTCTTAACCATTATTTCTCCATCCATGCGTTCCATATGCCCGAACCAACGCAGCGATCCTTTCATAATTTTGTTCATAATACCTTCTTCCGCCCTACATTCCTTTCTTATATCAGCATTTGAGATTCTGTCGTACATCGTTCTATCACACATACGTCTTAGGTACCTCATCTCTACCGCATTTATTCTGCTCTCATCCTTCTTCTGCCAGTTCCATGCTTCGCTTCCATACATTAGGTTTGGGACCAGAACTCCATTGTGAACGCCCGTTTTCGCTTTCATTGATAAATTCTTGTTTCCAATAACTATTTATAAAGCTCCATTCACTTTGTTAGCCGCACCAACGCTTCTTCTTAAAAATCTATGATGGTTTAAATGGTTTTATTAGTACAGCTTTTGTATACCTTTAAGAGGATGTGATTTTTTTATTTGTACCAACGTGTGTTTTTTGTGTCATCGATACTCGTCCAGAATCCGTATCAGTATTCAATTATGTTTTGATGAATAAACACAGCCGTGTCCTGCGAGCTCAAATCCTGTTCTCACCGGCGCGGCGGGACAGGCGAAGAGGCACGCGGGGTGCGGCGGGCACTAGGGCTTCCTCGGAGATTTTTTTCTTACCCCGGATTGTAATTTCCTCGGTAGCTGGAGTATGGGAGCTGTACCGAGCCTGCGGTTTGTGGTCTGCCCCCTCCCCACCGCCCGTCGCTGCCCATTTCCCCTTTCATTGCACACGATTTCTTTTATTAGGGTTAAGGTTTTGATTTGTTGACCGGTCAATACCGCAGTTACGTAATAATTCAACCCCACACCGTTTTGTCAATGGGTCGGTTTCATTGACTAATCCCCGGGACCAAGCTTTCTTCGAATGTTTCACTACCTCCGAATTAAAAAAAAGGCATCATCATTATAGACATCTTGTTATACCGTGAAATCTAAGATAATGCTTTCCTAGAAATAGCCGATTGATTCATGGACTTTGACCAGACCGCCGTGCAGGTAAATGTAGACTTAACGGCTTCTCGGATCAAACAGCCTAAAAAAAACTAACTAACCATCACGCCTTTTAGACCGATGGTTAGTTAGCTAGTTAGTAACTCGCCGTAGGCTGACATGATACATAAAATACTCCGTAACCTCATTGATAGCCCATACCTCTTGGAGTGTTATGGCTTCAATGCACCGGACAGGTATGCTCGCGCTAGAAGACACGACAAATGTCATGGCGCAGCATACAATGACCCGGGGTATGGTGCTCTTGAATGAGGTGTCAGTCGATGTGGACATTCTCCAAATGACCTATGCGTCCTTTAAGGATCATATAGGTACATACCACAAATGCTAATATATGTGTAATATTTTAGCAAGTATGTCTCTGTTATTTTTGTAAAATGTATACAGTAATTGGGTTTTAAAGACCTGCTGTATACAATAAATTTAAAAAAAATGGTTACCAATCTTTCTTCTGCTTCTTGTGCAATATCACTTTTACCGTCCATCACTTCTGCGAAGGCTTCTCTGTCTTGGAATAACTCTTCAGCGCTTCATATTCCAGTCCTTTTACATTACCTCAGCATATTTATAAAATGTACCTTCATCATTAGACAAAAAAAACTGTATGAACATTTGAATCATACATATTATTTTGCTTTAGACACAATTTTAGTGTTTGCTTAACACATTATTGTTTTGTTTTTTAATTTAAATATAATAATAAGAGGGAAAAACAAAACTTATCTTACTACTCTATAAACTAACTAAATATCACGCCGTTTCCCCAGAGGGGTAGGCAGTGGGATAGATCTCCACACTGGTCTGTCTTGACACACCCTTCAAGCTTCGTCTATATTTATACATCGTTTCTATTTTTCCAATTGTGGCCCCCTTTCAACAATCAATTGATTTGGCAATGCCATTTTGTTATTTCTTGAACAAGGATGTATATCTATATTATTAAATAATTAATACAAATGAAATTATCTGTTTTCTAGAAGGTTTAGAAGTCCTTATTATGTAGGTTGTTGTTAGTTCTTATTACGCACTATTAAGTAGATGTATTAATTGGTAATGCCATGTTTTCCTCGGCCGTTCTCGGCTTCTTTTTCCAGTGTATCCTTGCATACAATTTTTTAGGTATTCTTTTCTCATCCATTCGTTCCATATCGCCTTACATTTCATTCCTATTTCGTCGTTCGGTATTCTATCATCAAATCAAATCAGTTTATTTTTACAAAATATATTACAAACATCAATTATAATTTAAGGCATCTATTGAGAATAGGTAAAAATCTAATATATAATACCAGGAACGCATGAGAGATGGTTCGACTTTAGGAATACAAGACTCTCTCAAAAGTTTGGCTTCTGAACGTACATTCACTGATATGAAAGACGTCGATATCCGAAGCGATCATGTTCAGCAGTACTCAATAGATGCCTTAAACATTTATGCTGTTTGTAATGTACGAGTATGTTAAGTTAATAAACTGATTTGATTTGCTTGGATCACCAAAGGCAGGTTAATTCTACGTATTGGTAGATAAAACAAAGCTAACACTGTCGAAGATATTATAGATACCCTCATCGTTTTCCCGGACATTCTTATCAGTGATATCATTTGTATGGAATTTATCTTACTTTCATGCTTCTTTTGCCAGCTCCAAGTTTCACTTCCATTCATAAAGGTAGTATTTATTATTTATAATTTCAGCCACACACCTACCACATAGATAAACACAACGTAAGATAATTTTCCATTTGTCGGCAAATCACTTAAAAGTGGGAAGAGCCGAAAGCCATTTGTCTTTCAACAGGTAATAATACCCCCCGTATCCGCTGACCTGACTTACAGGTGTAACTTGTAGCTATCTGATATTCACCGCTGATGAGTTTTGCTAGTGGGTATATTCTTTTGCATTGTTAAAAATATATTTTTAGATACCTATATCCTTTTGCATTGTTAAAAATATATTTTTAGATACATCTTCCTCTTCTTCTTCATTATTATAGACCTATGTGGTCTGTTCTCCAGAGTGTTGCTCCTCCTGTGAGGTAGATTCCCAGCTGACCTTCCATCTTTTAGGAGGTCTTCCACGAGTCTCATGAGGCTGATTATGCAATGCAATATAGGGGAGTCTGGTGGTGTCCATTCTTTGAACATGACTGTACCATTCCCTTTTTCGCTGTCTGCTCCATCTTATAATATCCTCAACCTCACATATCTCTCTTATTCTGGTGTTCCTCGCGCGATCTCTCAGTGTATTGCCTGCTAACGTCCTCAGTGTCTTCATTTCGGAAGTCCTCAAAACTTGTTTGGTCCTTACTGTGTCTGCCCTTGCTTCGACGCCATATGTTATTATTTGTCTTACGCATGCTTTTTATAGATTCTCATCTTACTCTTAATGGCCATTATTTCTAATCTTACTGTTATTAGATACATACACCTTTATTCTCATCTTATTCTAATTAGGTACATACACCTTAATATTAAGAAGAAGGGCAATAAGTTTACTGAACGCGGTCACCTCGACGTCTTTCATATTAGTTACGTTCAGAAGATAAATACTTGACTTTAGAGTATCTTGTCTTCCTAATGTTGAATCATATTGTATTATGCTGTATACATTAGAACTTCGTTTATCCAGACTAATTGGGATCAGAGCTGTTCTGGATACCAATTTTCCGGATAATCACAGGCGCTAATTCTTTTAGCAAAATAATGTGTAAATCGATTTTTTTTCCTCGGCTCATTTATTTATTATGAAATTACAATTTTCCTGGAAAAACAAATATGTAAACTGCATGATGGTTAGTTAGTTTAGTTATAATCTAATAGTAATGAAAATATTAATAACAGAATGCTCTTAAATGACTTTAATATCAATATTTAAATTCAGTAAATTTTATGTAATTATTTTAATATTAGTTTTGTGTAGAATCATGTTTACCACCCTCTGTACCGGGAAAACGATGAGGGTATCCTCTCTGTGATCTGTATACCTCCTATATGTTATATGTAGTCAGTTAATAATAGTATCATATTTATTGTTTCTTGAACAATGATGTAAAACTCCATATTAAATCATTAATACGAATAAAACGTCAGTTTTCTAGAAGCTTTATTATATTTTATGGAAATGACATGTTTCGCCCTTCTAAAACATTATCAATATTTGAGAATGCCTTAGAAGGGCGAAACATGTCATTCCCATAAAATTTAATAAAACTTCTAGAAACTGACTTTTTCATTCGTATTAATTAATAATAGTGTCACCAGCGAGCCTGGCGAAACCGGTCGCTGTCCAAATAAAGAAAAAAATGGAAGTAGTTAAAAATAACATATTTTTTAAGATAATCAAATGATTTTACTGAAATCTCTTGAAGCATGTTCATTTCAAAAAATAAATAAATAAAACGATGTTTTTTAACTACTTCCACTTTTGTCTTTATTTCGACAACGACCGATTTCGCCAGACTGGTGACCAGTTTTATTTAATTATTATTTCTAAACATCGTTTTATTTAATTATTATTTAACATTATAGTTTAAGCTTAATTAAGACGAGGGACGCACAGCTTTCAGTTTTGGCCCGCGCATTACAAGCGGGTATCCCGCAGAACTTCGGACCCTTCAAAGTAACATCATTTTAATAAATTCAAAAATAGAAATATTTTATAAAAAAAAAATTTAATAATAAAATCGTAAATAGTAGTGAATATTAAAATCTTTATACGTTTTCAATATTCAATTGGATCAATTTGATGTCGTAAGATTTCAATACAGCGTAGATATGGACACCGCTGCGAGATCTGGTCGGGCGGTATCAGATAAACCTCGCAGCATGCAGGTGACCTCAGTAATCATGTGTCGGAAGGTATTGCGGTTTCTTGCTTTACTATTATTGATATCTCCGGACACGTTATGTTTGTGATCTGCGAATGTGACGGCCAGTCGCCGGAGACATTTTTACGGGCGATCTGACTTCTAATCTTGCAGGAAATCAATAGCGACTGACGCCTCGCTGATCGCGGGCAACAGGCCTATAAGTATCTGTGTATGATATGCTTACATTGTCGCCAATTAATCATTTTCGTTACAATGAGTCACTCATATACATTTAATAATCAACACTAATAAATGGCTATAAAAAAACTCACATACATTTTTAATTATACAGGCGTCTCAAAAGAAAGTTTATACTACATAACTTCCTTTTTTAAGTCGGTTGATGTTCTAGCGGAGCGCTACTATAAATTTTTGTCCCGTCATAGTCTAGTTAGCATCATGCGTTGGAACAGTAAGGAGCGTGCGTTTGCCGTTTAGGCCTACTTTTCGAACGGATGTTCTGTCGGATCGCAACCCAATTAGGGGCGATTTCTAGTGGCCATCCCGCTCTCCCGATTTGTCCCCTTGTGATTTTTTCGATGGGTTTTTTGAAATTCCGTGTTTATGTGAACCGTCGGACCTTAAAAGATTTGGAAACCAACAGCCAGGAAGAAATTACCAAGATAACGCCTGATATGCTGGCAAGAGTCATGAAACGAACGCCATAAATCGGTTTACTCAGTGTATGGAGAATGGGGGATGTCACCTACCTGATTTGATCTTCAAAAACTTAGTAAAACAAAAACCTATAAAAAATTTCTAATTCATATAATGGACTTTTTTAAGTTTTGAAAAAAAAGGAAGAAGGCCGCAACCTGTATTTAGTGGATCGATTAAAATTAAAACGAAAGTTATTTTTTGAAATTAATTATAGATACACATTTTTATTTTTTTAAATAATATTAACCAAATGTAAGCCCTCGCGTTCATGGCACTCATTTAATCGAACAGTAAAATTTCTTATGACGGCTCGGCTGACTAATAATCGACAGACTAAATAACACCTTACTCGTTTTTGATGATCTTAGTCGGCCGGATTTTGGTTTTTCCAGTGTTGTACCGGTTCCTTCAAACTTTTTGATCCATTATCAATGGGGAGGTATGTTTGGCGAATCATTTAAGCGGCGATAACCACGAATATTGCAGAATCTTCTACACACAACGCGTAATCCGCTCCCGAGAAACGCTCCATAGCGACTGAATTCCCAAGAGCCAGATGAACGATTCACATATATAAGCTAAACAAATATGAACTTTATTTTGAGATACCCGTATTAACTGCACTGCACATGTTTGGTGAGCATTGCGGCCTATACGTATAGATACGGTGCAGGTGAGGTGATTTTTAAAAATAATTGAAAAAAGAACGCTTCATTTGAAGATTCGCCGGCAATCATGGGGCCTAAATCATACATCGTTAGCATGTTCCGCGGATCTTATGGGCTTTGGATTTGTATGTAATTTTTATGGGAAGGCGCATTACACCCGCTCCCACTGGTATTGGTATGTGCGGCGGCGCTCGGCAGCCTCCATCTTGCGATGAAAATAACCTACAATTTTGGCCAACCACTTCCATAATATCGATCAGCGATCTGGCAAATATAGCGTCATTTTAACACCTCGTTATTGTGAATACAAATCTAAATTCAATTTAGGAAACACCTTTTTCTCGACGTACCTCCAACCCAGTTTTTATATTCTTTCTTTTTTATTCGGTATTGGATGATTTAAATTAGATCGCGAAACAAATCGATCCTGGAATTTGTTTTCTTTTGTCTTGTGTTTGCATTATGGTTTCGATCAAATGATATAATTTACACGTGTTATTTTACTTTTTTAATGGCTTCTTGTTTGAATTAGTTATAACGAGTTTTGTACCTACCTAACAGACTTATTACGGATGGTGTATACGAGTACATGGCCCACTTCTACTTAAACAAAATTAACTAACTAAACTAACTAACCATCACGCCGTCTCCTAGAAGGTGTAGGCAGAAAGAATGGACTGTCACACTTTTCTTTCCTGACACATTTCTCTCGCTTCCTCAACATTCATACATCGTGTCACGTGGCCGATATTCAATATTTGATTTATTTGATCATGCCCCGTTTTCCTCGGTCTTCCTCTATTTCTAGTTCCATTTACATCGTTAACGTTTATTTTTTTACCATTCTTTCTTCATTCATTCTTTCCATGTGATCAAACCGTCTTAATTATCCTTTCATTATTTTGTTCATAACACCATCATTCGCACCGCATTCACTTCTTATATTTTCATTCGACACTCTATCATACAGAGTATCCACACATTCGTCTAAGGGATCTCATTTCTACTGCATTTATTCTACTTGAACAATGTTTAAACCGTGGTTTTTTTTTAATAGAAAGACAGATTTTCAACCATAAAAGGTGTGAAAAGAAAAGTTAAAATGTACAACAATGCAAGATACGTAATGAAGTTTTTATGTGACAAAAATCAGTTTATTTCTAAGCACAGACTCTTTTATCTCCCAAGACGGAGAACCAACATGCCTTCAATGATGCCGGTGGGAGAGCAATAAAACTGCTGTACGAGACCACTTCAGAGATCGACTTTTTTATGTAAATTCATAAATGTTTCTTCTTCTCTCTGTTTCATGGTGTCAGTAAAAAATATCAGGTCCCCCTAAAGTTGGCTATCAATTGAGAGTAATTGACTCCTCATAGTGATGACATGGGGAATATCTGAACTCTGCATCAACAAGAACCTGAATGCCAGACAGTCTACATTACGATAAGCTAAGTCTTCTGCGATCGGTAGATTGACTGTTAAAACGCTGTCCAAGTACAAACTTTGGCGACCGAGCCTTCGCGGTAGCCGGCCCTTCAGCCTGGAACAATCTTCCAACAGTTCTTAAGTGCATAGATAATAAGTCAGAATTTAGATCGAGACTCAAAACACACCTTTTCAAATAAGTAAGTAATTCAAAAACCAATAACCCTGTATATGTAATGTCCTTTTGAAAAAAATAAGAATTTGAAATTGATGTCTACTTCTTAGTATTAATGGCAATCTAGTATTATAAATCGTTGGGATCGTTCCAAAAAGGGTTTCGTTCCTCCTCTATCTCTTGTCATTGTGATGGAAGGAGGCCGACTGTGCGTCGTTTCCAGGGGTGCCGGGCGTTATCGTATCATTTTTTTATTGTAGGGTAACATACAGTGATTGTTAATACAAATGCAAAATGAACAAACCAACAGTTAATGAAGACATAGAAGGTTACCCACCGCTTACCCGAAGCTGTTATAGGACGCAGCGGCGCCCCTTCGTCAGCTTCGCTCAAACAATCCCTAGGCCCACCCCCCATCCACGCAGGACTTACATTAGCTGGAGAATGCACCATTCCAGGAAAAAAACAAAGGGTATCTGGGCCACATTTAATCCAGTTTAATTTCAATCCACTTCTTTGTCCCAATCTAACAAAACAAAGCAAAATATGGTACATGATTTTATGGGCTATATTATTAAGCACCTTCCATGCCCCCGGAATTTGAATTGAATGACAAATCAGGTATTCTAACTAACTAACCATCACGCCATTTCCCCGGAGGGGTAGGCAGAGAGTATGGATCGCCACAATGCTCTGTCCTGGCATACCTCTCGGGCTTCTTCTACATTCATACATCGTACCATGCACGCACGTCGATTATTCCGACATCGAATGTGACCGCCTTTTAGTAATTGATTAATTTGGTCATGCCATGTTTTCCTCGGTCGTCCTCGGCTTCTTTTTCCACTCACGCTGCTTGTGTACAACTTTTTAAACATTCTACTTTCATCCATTCGTTCCATATTTCCGAACCATATCTGGGATCCTTTTATAATTTTATCCATGATTTTATATAACCGTTATAAAAGCGTTGATAATTACTTTGTAAGATGTTGTGTTCGTTGTAATATTTTTATCATTTAATGCTTATCGTGTGTTTTCTTGGCATGGTCAGTGTTTAGTGATTTGTGTCGAGCATCGTTTAATTTTTGTTTTTTCCACAAAAAACCGCAACTTTTCTCGAAAAACACCTCACAGTAGAGATTATTCTCACCGCAATATCCCCAACCTAGGGCCGGCAGAAGGCAAACAGAAGCAGCTTAAAGCGATAAGGAAATATGCATTCTAGATTTGAACGCATCCAACAAAATATCCGTTGTTTTTTACACGTATAGTGTAACATAAACCAAATCATTTATTGTGTCTTGAACAATGATGTAAAACTCCGTATTTAATCATAAATCCTTATCATAGGCGAAACATTTCGCTCCCATAAAATAAAATAAAATAAATATCTTTAAAACGAACGTGTCTATCAATATTTAATAAGTTGTATTGGTGGTCTAGAGTCCATAACACTTCGCTTCGGATACAGAGGATTTGGGTTCAAGCCTGTACAAGACACGACTCGTTCTTCATAATGATGAACTATATAACTTCATATTGTATTAAAAAAATAATACCATTATTTTAAATCATTTGTGTTAGTAATTTGTCATCAAACAATATAAAATTTGACATCATTCTTAAAGTAACAATAAACAGATATTGCATCATTTATTACCTTATATTATATTTCATTAAAAAACAATTATAAATAAAATATTCATAAACTTACGATAAGTAGCATTATTTCCTTTGAATTCATAACTTACAAATTCGGTTTTCAAAATCAAGATAGAAATAATATATGTTTGCGTACAGGATAAAAAATTATCCCGAATAAGGTGCCAATCTTATGCGTCAACTTAACGTTAAATTGATATTAAATAATCATTAATCATAGTACCTATAACATACCATAATGGTACTTGTATAAGAATCTTTAAGCATACATATTAAAACATTAATAAGGAATTGATTCTTCACAAATTAAATGTACATTTATATTGTATTATTATTTCTATGCGTCATATCGGTTTACTGAAATTCTTGATTGCACAAAAATGTGTTTGTTATATATTGAACTCCTTCTAAAACTCCATATTTAATTAAATAAATGAAACATGAAAATATTTCAACAATAAGAAATCACCACTTTATATTGTTTTTTTTTAACAAAAAAAACGGGTTCACTCCAAGTGGAGCTTAATCAGGGTAACAAAACAAAATATGTAAGTCTGTTTTCTAGAAGTTGATTATATTTTATGTAAATGACATGTTTCGACCGTCTAAGGCTTTATCAAATGACATGTCCATTCACAAAAAAAAATATAATAAAACTTCTAGAAAACGAACGTTTTTATTCGTATTCATTATTTAATTTGGAGTTTTTCATCATTGTTCAAGAAACAATAAATATTTTTAATATTATAAAATCCATTGTTTTGATCAAACACTGTGATTCTGCAACATTATTTATGTATCACAATACATATATTAATTTGTATGAAATTGTCGAAATCAGCTGTTTTGCCAACCTATGTTGCTATCACTAGGTGTTATTATAACACTGTTTCAAAATTAAAACAGTTGATGATTTTAGCATTACAATTACATACATTTATATTTTCGTTTCACTTACTCTCTTTATAAATAATGCTTTCTTTATTAAGGGGACAGTATTATATTATATATTAGAAATTTAGTAAAATTATCACTTAATTAACAGTGAATATATCAGAAATATAACACAATCATCACTTTATCACAATCACTAAAGAGACACAAACAGCTGTTCAGAAGGTTTTTTTTTCGTATTGATGATTTAATATGGAGTTTTACATAATTTATTTCTAAAGTGGCATACCAAAAATCAACGCTTATTTAACATTATATTTTGGAAGTTTAATTGTAGAGTTAAATGTGACGCTGATTATCAAAAGAAAAAATTCTAGGAAATCGATCATTTCATCGATATTAAATAATAAAGTTCCGTCGAATAGAGAATTGAATGACAGGCGGCCCAGCCTACTCCGTCCCTAGCCAGCGGTTTCTAAGGAAAAAGGATGTGTGAACAAACATGCAGCGGATATTCGATAAGATTTTAACAAAATACATTTACAAAATAGAAAAATAAATTAACTTTATCAGTTATTTCAAAGGCAATTTATTATTTTCCTGTGAAATAAACTTTCGATAAGATAATCGCACTCCGATCGTGTACCCTTTTGGAATAGCTAAACAATCTAGTTATATTTTTTGATAAATAATTCAAGATAAGAACTCCGTTCCGCCCAGCGTGTTGTTTATGGTTATTATTTATGGTTTTTGTTTAGTAAACCGAGATAAGTCGCGTTCGGAAAATCGTTGAAAACTTTCAAATCAACCACTTGTCGGTGGCTAGTTACTTGCCCACTTTTTATCCAGATCAAATTTCGTTCTCAACGGGTAGGTACTCAATTAAAATATTTTTAACTCGTATTTAGTTCCTGTAGCCGTCGCACATGTGTAACAACGCTTATCAACAATTATATAAGTAATTATATCAAACATGTAGGTAATACCCGTGGCACTGGAATATACACGGTTCCTAGCTCATTTTTCCTTGAAATAATTAAAACCGCAAGTACCTAATTACGCAATCCCTTCAAAAACGGTATATTGATATTTAAACTACAAATTTATGAAAAATGAGAATTTTTTAAAACATTTTTTGTCGTATTGAGGTTTTGGTTTATTTTATTAATTGACGTACATAAATGAAAAATAAAATAAAAACTAAGATGGCAGTGCACAATGGTGTCCATGTGTCGACCCTTTTGTATGATAGTGAAGCATGGAACTGGAAGGAGAAGGATGAAAGTAGAATAAATGCAGTAGAAATGAGATCATTTAAAATAATGTGTGGTATATCTGTTTACGATAGAGTGCTTAATATGAAGTGAATGCAGTGCGAATGAAAATGTTAGGAAAATATATTGAAAGGGTCATTAAAAATTGTTTGGATACATGAATGAAGAAATATTATAATACGAAGAAAATATATATTAACGATGTAAACGGAACAAGAAATAGAGGAAGACTACGGAAAATGTGACACAATCAAATATTACATTTTTGTCACGCGAGACGTCAGAGAAATCGACGTGCGTGCATGACACGATGTATGAATATTAACCGTTTAAGTACCGTGATGTTTTAAGCTTAGAAACACTTACATACCGCATGTTTTCAATTATTAAAAAAAAAATAGGGCTAATGGATTTTATGAATTATGTTTAAAGTTTACCTGTAAAATGATATATTAAGTTTAAAATTTTCAAATAGCATAATCGAAATTTAATATATTTGATTTTTCTTTCATGGTTGTCACAAGCATAAATAAATATAATTTTTACATTTTAATAAAAAAAATATTGAAAACAAACATTAAAAAAATCAAAGTATGTTGTATCAGTTCTTGTCTATTATCACTTGAAATTTAATTCTTTCAAGTGATATCCTTTTGATCCTTTATATCAATTTCACCATAAGTGGTAACCCTAGTGCTCGACTTCTACAAAAATCCCTTTTTCAATAAGATCGACCAACGTCAGAAGGTTCATTATTACGTGTATAGATGTCGCTAGCCACACAAAAAAAAAATTAAAATTCCTACTGGAATCATTTTTAATGTAATGTGACCTTGCGGTATTGATGGTGCGCCTACGTAGCGGGCACCAGTGGCCTTACGGTATTGAAGTGGTTAAGGACACGAGAGAAATATGCCAAGAAGGAACAGTATAGCGGTTCATTCGTTTAGCCTAATTATTATTAATTAGTTATTTAAATTTAAAATAGGACAATCTACGCCATACATTTCTACGCCACCCTTGACTCAGTCCAACGAAACGTAGTAAGTTTGAAATAACACGATTTGAAGTTGCAATATCACAATCCTTATACACGTTTGTGCTTTTATGTACGATAAAACAAGAAGCTGCTTCATAGCCGGTGTTGCCATGCTCCTAATGGGCACAATTACAGCTCGGAATACTCATCTCAGTACACACAGTGGTTGGTGCCTACTTGAGTAGCGAGCGGGTACCGGTACCTACTGAACGCTTCTGCTGGAAGCGGATCTCGCTTGCCGACGTTTAGAGAAAATAGCTGCATTATCATTTTAACACAATCCTAGCTACCGAAGTCGAAATTGGAAGAACACACCGCGTGGCTGGTACATGCAACAAGTGCCTACCGGAAGATTGGAAAGTATAATACTTAAACGCAAACGTGGATCTATATCAATCCCGAATAAATATTATATATTTTGAAACATACATACTCATTGTCTACGGGAAGGGTATTGATACCCGTTTACTGGACTGGTGGTGGTCGTCAGGTATGCTATAAATACCATTGCTATAGAGCTCTGATGCTCTGAGAGTTTGGTAGGTTTCCGTGGCTTTATCCCACTGCATTCCTCTTGGGCATGCTGGGGACCAATAGTTTGCTGATAAGAAGAGATGGGTGCACACTTATCCATTTCTTCAGACTTATCAGGGGATTCTTTGAGAACTCCGTTATCTTGGAGGCTATCCGTCTTTATGTTCCGGATGGTTATCTTCGACAGCGTCAGCACAGACTGTTTTATCTCCCAGCATGCAGAACCAACCTGCCTCTGGTGATGCCGGTGGGGAGAGCAATCAAACTGCTATACATGATCGCTTCGGAGATCGACGTCTTTCATATTCGTGAAATTAGGTTCAGAAGACAAATACTCTTGACTTTGGAGAGAATCTTGTATTCCTAATAATTTAATAATTTAATTTAACCTCAGACATGGTAAGCTTTGCGCGCTTATGATATTATTCATATAGCCTGAACAAGACCCGATTGCTTCTTCATAATAATGAGAGGTTTTCTGCTAATATTGGAGATTGTGAAATATTAATAAATCCTTGCTGTTAGTTAAAAAAAACGCAATTTGTAAGAATATACATACTACCATCATCTTCGTGCTGCTTTATCTCCCAGCATGCAGAACCAACCTGCCTCTGGTGATGCCGGTGGGAAGAACAATCAAACTGCTGATCATAATCGCCTCGGAGATCGACGTTTTTCATATTCATGAAAGTACGTTCAGAAGACAAATACTCTTAACTTTAGAGAGTACCTTGTATTCCTAAAGTCGAACCATATCTCATGGGTTCCTGGTATTATATATTATATTTTACCTGTGCTCAAGAGATTCCTTAAACCATAATTGTTGTTTGTAATATCATTTGAGAAAATGTCCACTCCACATTCCATCGCTTTCATTCTATCCTCAGAAATCAAAGCTTACGACTGATATTCCAGGAGATGGCTTCCAGAATTTTTAATAAATTATGGTTTTTATATTTTTATTTATGCATTTGATAATGTTGTCACAAAATGGAATAAATTTAAATTACGCAGAATACAGTTCATCTGAACCATTCTGTGGTAACTTTAGAGACCAATGGAAGATAATACGATCAGACTGAGTGGATATTACATCATTCAGATATATCGACTCCAGCACCGACCATTACTACGTACTTCCATACATTCTTACTCGAGTACCTACAGCGTAATAAATATCATTTTCTATCTAAGTTACACCCAATAGCAAACAGTCTCCTACACGCTACAGTGTTACTCAGAAGAGCACAACACATTGTATCGCAAATTCTGCGTAAAAACAAAAGACAATGAATTATTCGCCCATTCGTAATATTGTGATAAGACATTTGATTACGTTAAATTACCTCGGGTTTGCCTAACTAAGAAATGAGAATGTTTTAAGGTGATTGGCCGACTACTGCAAAAGGCTCGAACCCCGAAATTTGTACTAGTGCAACGATTCGGCTCAACGAATCCTATCTATTGCTGAGAAGTTCGCCGAGCGAAGTGTGGATTTCCTTGAATTCATGCTGTCCGTTATAAATACAAGGAAATCCACATTTTGCTCGATGGACTCATCTGCAATAGGTAGATTAGTTGACCCGAAGCTTTGCCCTAGTACAATTTTTGGTGATCAAGCCTTTGCAGTAGCCGGCCCATCATCTTGGAACAAATACCCTTCATACCTTAGGTGCATAAATTATCTGACAGATTTCAGATAACTAACTAACTAACTAACCATCACGCCATTTCTCCGGAGGGGTAGGCAGAGAAAATAGATCGCCACCATGCTCTGTCCTGGCATACTCTCGGGATTCCTCTATATTCATACATCGTACCATGCACGCACGTCGATTATTCCGACTTCGAATGTGACCAACTTTTTGTAATTGATTAATTTGGGCATGCCATGTTTTCCTTGGTCGTCCTCGGGTTCTTTTCCCACTCACGCTGCTTGTGTACAACTTTTTAACCATTCTACTCTCGTCCATTAGTTCCATATGTCCAAACCATCTCAGGGATCCTTTTTTAATTTTATGTCATCTGCCTTACATTTCTTTCTTATTTCATCGTTCGGTATTCTATCATACAACGTTTTCCCGCACATTCTTCTTAGTGGTCTCATTTCTACGGCGTTTATCCTGCTTTCATCCTTCTTTTGCCAGCTCCAAGTTTCACTTCCATACACGAGGGTTGGCACTAGAACTAAATTGTATATTGTTATATTTGCTTCTGTGGATATATTTCTATTTGCAGTAATGACTTCGAGTGCGCCATTTATTTATAATTCAGATTTCAGATCTCACTTGATAACCAATATTTTTCAAATTTCATACCTAAATAAAGACTCAACAAGTATATTAATTTTGTTATCTTATTTTCTAACCGATCGCGAATATCTGATGAAGCGTTTATATTTAGATTTTTAAATTTAAAATATGGCTTAATGTGCCCTTGAGGTGATAACATCAACATTATCAATAGTTCTTCCCGCCAAGGCAAGAGAGAGAGTGACAGTGCTCATAAAACAAATTTTGGATTCAACGCTCCTCTTAAAGAGAACAATTCGACTTGCCAACTAGCGACAGGACATTGACTTCTTTTAACTGAGTCATTGTATTTTTTTTATATTTAAACACTACAGAAAAAATGTTTACATTAAACAAAAAAAATAAAACAGAAACAACAAAGATGAATAATACATCAAATATATGGAACATATGCACACATCGAAGAGTCAATAATAGTAATAATAATAATAATAATAATAATACGTTAACTTTTAAAACGCCGTTTTTGTGATGTTATCACCTCAAGGGCGCGTTAAGACAGATAAAACAACATGAAATCAAAAAATCATACATATCAGAAGGAACCCAAATATGTCGACGTCAGTGAGGCAGTACTCTTTCCAGAATTTGTAATATATTTTTAATGAATACTGCCTCACTGATACTGAAAATGTCCAAATCCGAGACGATTAGATTCAACGTCCTTCCTACTGGCATCACCAAAGGCAGGTTGTTTCTGCGTGACGGAGCAAAGAACGATTGATGTCGGCGCTGTCGCAGGTAATTATCAGGAACAAAAATGTCTATTTGCTCCATTACATAGGAGTTATCAACAGTGGCGGTACTCCCAAAACCTATTCTGGCTTACAGAGTTTCAGCTCTTGGGACTATTCCTCTTAAGTCTAATGGGAACATTGTTGGAAGGTGATTTGGTGGGTTGTTGGCTTATGCGGGGGCATGATTACTTAGATTTGTGGGTTTTAATTCAAAATTTCTTACGCAAGCTGGGCTTCTGGGCTTCTATGGGAGTACAGCCACTGGTTCTCAATAGAGCCCCGAATCAGTTTGAAAAAATGCGTTGACATGTTACAGTCTACAAACTATTTCTCTAGGATTGAAACAAAAAATGAAATACTCGTATTAAAAACAATACGGGTGACATCTGAAGGTCATTTGTATATTTAATTTGATTTTCTGCGCCATTGTTAAGATGAAACAATTCGAATCCCCTATCTTTGTTACAAATATATAGTGTTTTATGCGCGATCTTACTGCTACTTAAACCGATCCCTACCTGCATAACGTGGCATGTACAGAAATATATAATAATTGAATGTAATGAATTTAGTTAACAAAGGATTATTACCAGTATATTGTATTTTATATCGTGTAATTTAAAACCTATTTTATGAAATCACTTTTACGAGCCTTCCCGGGTATAAAATTTATTTAAACACAACCTGCCCCTATTACGCTGACCACCATTACTTTTATTGCCTTACATTGCGCTGTGGCCTGCGAGCCTGCCTCCTGGGGCCCAGGTGCTATGCTCATCGCCGTTTTTTTTACTAAATTATCTCATCATAAGGATTCTCAGGCTACTCCGAGTTATCACATAAATGCCCAGCTGAATACTTTACACGCTTAACGTGCGATGAAAAGCTGTAAGTTATCCGAGCGAAGAAAGCTTCCATATAACGGTTACATAAAAAACACGATGCATACTGTATTCCGATAAGTCGATACGATTTTCGATTATATGCAGAAAAACGATTGTATTACTGTGATTTTTAATTTATATATATAAAAATATACTTATAAATACCAGTTACAATCATGTTTCGCCTTGCAAGAGCATTCTCGTTGTTAGAGAATGTTATTAGAGAGTTTGAAAATTTCCTCGCAAGGCGAAATTATTTTGAAACTAGTATATATAAATTAAAAACCATCGTGAAACCGATAAATCAATCGCGTTTTATAAAGTAAAATGTAAAAAAATTGTTTATATATACATAAAGAGAAAAAGTAAAGTATTGTATTTTTTAAATGTAAAATAAAAAATACATTTTAAAGTATGTAATACTTGAATATTTCACGGTCTATTTTTTTATTATTTCTCATAACATTACAATGTAAGAAAAAAAATGTAAATTACTCTGGAAATAAAAAAGCTAGCAAACCGATATCGTTTTAAAAAGAATACAAATAAAACGTATGTCTTCTTGAAGTTTATTATATTTTGTGGGTCAAATCAAATATATACTCGTATTTCATAATACCTTTGCATTTTTTTATTTAGACATACAATAGTAAAACTGTATTCCCATGAGTAAAATTCTCATTATGGTGAAACATCTAAATTTCATAAAATATGAGTATAATAAAAATTTTAGAAAACATTTGTAATCATTTGTATTAATTGTTTGAGAAGAATGATATAATAAACTAACTAACTAACCATCACGCCGTCTCCCCGAAAGGGTAGGCAGAAATAATGGACTGTCACACTTTTACTGATGCGGCACTCCATTCTTCTCTTTTCGCTCCGCGGGAGACGCGGTGTGATGGGTTGCGAACCTCATCGCCACCAATAGGCATCTCCCGCGCACACTTCGATCGTCCGACACCCACAAAATAAATCTAAAAGAATATCATTCAAGAAATAATTAAAAAATAATGATTACCATATACGAGTATATTACAATAAAATTAATTGATACATAATAAAAGTATCTTGACAGTGACGAGCATTTAGCGTTGAAAAAATTTGAAATTGTAATGTGAATAAATGTGTTACGTACAAAATAATAAAAGGTTTATTAAGATGATTTGGACACATGGAATGAATTAGTGAGGAAATAATGATTTAAAAAGTATATGTAAACGATGTAAATAAAACAATAAATAGAGACAGACCGCGGAAAACATGGCTACAACAAATCAATCATGAAAATAAAATATTGGCTACGTAAGGAATCGGAGAAATCGTTGTGCGTGCGTGACACGATATATAAATGTTGAGAATCGAGAGAAGTATGTCAGAAAATAACAGTATGGCGGTCCATTCTTTCTGCCTAACCCTTCGGAGAGACGACGTGATGGTTAGTAATATAATTAAGAGTAAATATTGAAAATATATATACATAAAGAGGTACTCGTTTGGCTTTCACCACATTTTATAGTGCCTTACCATTCCAAAAATATACATATACAAAAAGTAATATTTAATATAGAGTTTTACTTCATTGCATATTAAATAATTTGAGGAAACACTGGATGTTTGCATGATTATGTATTCATTGATTTTTTTTAATATTTAGTTTTTTATGTAATATTTCTTTTTTATATATTTTTATAAATACTTTGTATACAACACTCACTTTATTAAATACCAAACATGTTTCGGACTAACCAGCCCTTAATCAGTAACAGCGTATAAATATAAATATTAAAAAATTGTTTACAAATATGGTCAGTTTTGACAGATGTTTATTTTGGAACATTAAATAAATAAAAATTAAATAAAAATTTCGAGTTCTTATTATTAAGCTCTTCTTAAAGTTAAATTTATTCATAATATTTGTTATAACAAAAGCATAAACGTTCCAAAATAAATCACAATTTTATATTTTAAATATTTACATTTATATAATATCACTGATGGAAGGGCCGGTTAGTCCGAAACATGTTTGGTATTTAATTTTCAATTATTTTGAATAAAGTGAGTGTATACAAAGTATATAAAAAAAGAAACATTAAACATTTACAACACAAAGTTATTGCAAACATAGAAGTAATTTTTTTTTTTTGTTTATATTTAAAAGTATCGTGTGCCTAAAAATACCTTGAATTTTCTTGATGTTCGTATATAGATACAAATTACTTCGTGTATACCTATTTATTTCTCATTATTGAAAATCCATTCATTCTAAATTCCGTAAACATAAGAAAGCGGTACTTGTCTTTAGCATCTTATTAATATGTCACATTTCAGAACAGGGTAACTTCAATTTCAGATACAATTTTCACAAATTAATTAAGTAGCACAAGAGACTGTTCCAGAACACTGTGCTGGGTATTATGTAATGTAGCGAGTGAATGAAAGTTCTCAATTCCCACCCTCGCGCCCGCTGCTGCTTTCGCTGGGTAGGAATCTTGACTCGTTCTGCTGTGGTTATTGAAACTTCTTAATATTGTCAAAAGCAGGTGCCTTCGTTACTTATTACATTACCTTTGGATATTATATTATATTATACAATATTATACATCGTGTGGTATAAACGGTTCATTTAAACCAGCACACGTTTATTTTAAACAACTTTTAAACGGATTTATTCCATGAGTTATTTTGATCACTCGTATATTAAGAGAGAATGTAAGCATCGAGAGAATGGATCCAGCAAGAATTCCTAATATTGTGATCCACGAGACTCCAGAGGGCCGTCGACCACCAGGACGACCACCAAAGAGATGGAGAGAAGGCTGGTCGTCTTCATCACAGGAAGAATGTGGATATCCTGCATAAACAGATCGCAAGATCTACAATCAGAAGAATAAGAAGAAGAAGAAGTATATTAAGAAATTAAGCTCATTAATGAAGCTAAACTAACCAACTAACTAACTACCCATCACGCCGTCTCCCGGAGGGGAAGGCAGAAAGAATGGACCGCCACACTGTTCTGTCCTGACATGCTTATCTCGCATCCTCTACATTCATACATCTTGTCATGCACGCACGTCGATTTCTACGACTCCTCACGTGACCGACTTTTAATATTTGATTGATTTGATCGTGCCACGTTTTCCTCGACCTTTCTCTATTTCTAGCTCCGTTCACGTCGTTTACGTATACCTTCTTCACCATTATGTATTCACTCATTCTTTCCATTTGTCCAAATTATCTTAACGACCCTTTCATTATTTTGTTCATAACACTTTCATTCGCATCCCATTCACTTCTTATGCTTGCATTTGATACTCTATCATATACAGATTTACCACACATTTCAACTGCATGTTTTCTAATTTAATTCTTCATTTGCCAGTTCCATGCTTCACTTCCATACATAACAACAAGAACGCCATTATGCACTGCCATCTTAGCTTTTTTGGATAGGCTTTTCTTTGCGATGACAACTTTAAGTGCACCATTTACTCTGTTGCCTGCCCCAACCCTTCTCTCAATATCCTTCTCCACCCTCCCATTCTCTCTAAACATACTTCCTAAATAAACAAATTCATCCACCAGATTTTCACCGTTTACACTAATGTTGCATACTGAAATTTATTTCATTTTTTGTTTTTCTTACTTACGGCAAAACTTTATAAGAATATCCGAAAACCCACGAAAAAATGAAGTTATAGATATTTTAAAGTAAGTGCATACTCATACAAACCAACTGGTATCATATTCTATAAATATTATGATTATCTGACTCACAATAAAACAAATTCAATATGTCATAGCAGAACAATAACCGTTTTACCGAAAATTATAACAATCATGGTTTCCTGGAATTATGGAAAATATTGATTTAAACTAAAGAAAATATGCGTCGTTACAAATAATTGCGTTAATTAGTGACATCAACTATCTTATTAATAAACATTATACCAACTCCAACACTACAAAAGCGTTCGTATTGTAAACGATTAAAAGGTTACGTAGACTTGTATGTTTCTAAATTTAAAATGGAGAAAATCTTTCATCGTTCGATGTTTATTATTTTCGCCATGTAATAAGGGAAACTCATTAAATATACCCGGATAATAACTCAGGGGCTGTGAACGCCTTGAAAATTTCCTTAAAACACATTTCTTCTATATTCGCCCTCACTTTGTGTTGTGGATTCACATTTTAACAACTTTTTAAAAACATCGTATTTTCGCAACGCTTTTTTGCCAAGAATGGGCCACCACACTGTTCTTTCCTGACATACTCCTCTCGTTCCTCAATATTCATACATCGTGTCATGAGCGCACGTCAATTTCTCCGACTGCTCACGTGGCCGATATTCAGTAATTTTCTCTTATTTATTGTTTCTTGAACAAAGATGTAAAACTCCATATTAAATAATTAATACGAATGAAAACGTCAGATTTCTAGAAGGGCGAAACATGGCATTCCCATAAAATATTGTAAAACTTCAAGTAAACTGACGTTTTCATTCGTATTAATTAGTTATATATTTACTCCTGAGGATAGAAGAGGTAACCTACGAAACATGTTGTGTATGTAAAAATATTTAATAAATAAAAGTAGATTAGAACAGTGTCCATATTTCTATTCAATATACCAATAGAATTTCAAAGTAATTAATACGAATGAAAACGTCAATTATCATTCTTATTATTTTTTTAATATGGAGTTTTACATCATTGTTCAAGAAACGAATTCCAAAGTGTTGACGCCTATACCTTCAATAAATTAATTCATTTTGTTTTTATTTATTTATTTATTTGGGGTAACAAACAGCGATTACAGTACAAAAATAAAACACATAGAAATAATAGAATAAGGCCAATTACATGTTACCACAAGTATTAATGATAAGAAGAGTTGACAGTACATACTAGTTAATCGAAATTGAAGATAAATTAGATTCAAACAAGTGAATTATAATAATTGAACAAAATGAAGTTATATATGATGAACTAACTCACCATCCAACCATCCCACCGTCTCCCCGAAGGGGTTGGGAGAAGGAATGGACTGACACACTTTTTTTTCCATGAAATACTTCTCAAATTGCTTCCTCAACATTCTACATCGTGTCATGCACACAAATATTATATAACAACTGACATAAGACTAAATGTATTAGAAATCGAAGCAAGAGCAGGCACTGTCAGAACCAAACATCTCTTAAGAGTAGCAGAAATGAGAACATTGCGACCTATTGTGGGGAGAACCCTTAGAGATAGGATACCCAATGAAGAAATTCGCAAATCCTGCAAAATTGAAGACATAGTGAGATGTAGTAGGCAGAGAAGATGATTCTGGAGGGACCACATCGAGAGAATGGATCCAGCGAGAATTCCTAATATCGTGATGCACGAGACTCCAGAGGGCCGTCGACCACCAAAGAGATGGAGAGAAGGCTGGTCGTCTTCATCACTAGAAGAATGTTAATATCCTGCATCAGCAGATCGCAAGATCTACAATTAGAAGAAGAAGTAAAAGAAATATAAAGTAAGGGAATTATGGTCTCATCCACGCCGAAAAGTTGCTCGGATCGTTTTTATGAAATTTCGCTCGTTCAAATGGAAAACATCAACGTCTCCAAAATGTTTATTGTTTATAACAACTTGCTCATCAGTTCAATTGAATGTATAGGTTTAGTTTGCACATCAATTTACATCAATTGGCTCATAAGTGAGGGAGTAAAATCTTTAAAAAATATAATAACACAAAAATTCTAGTAAAAGACGGTTAGTACAAATATCCACAATGTGAAGACAAATTAGTTAGTACAAATATCCACAATCTTCACATTGTGTTAATAAGGTAGTTTGCTAAATGCCGAAAATCATTCTCCATAGATGGCGTTAGTGGGTCGGTTGTATAGGTTAATTCTTGAAAAAAATTCACTAGTGCAACCAAATCTACATAGATGGCTGACTGAAACTGCCACGTGAAGATAAATATGGATTTTGAAGTATATGTACATCTTCCAAAAATTTGGCATGCATGATCACGAATAACAAAGGTGGAATGGGGAATGTTGTAATTACATAAAGCGTGCGCTTAACCCAACCAATGACAGGTCATAAGTCCTGTAAACACCTTGATCATCCATGTTCAGTTTCCAGTTTACGTCTTCGTCTCTATTGAGATACAATTAAAATATCCACAATCGTCATATAATATTAGTACGCGTATTATTGTAGATATTGTAGTCATACGGCCCAGCCCTAGCTCGGCCCAAGCGGCCCTGTCAGCCAGCGGGGGGCGGACTGGATGTGACGGGAGGGTAATTGCCTGCATCACTCCGCTTCTAATATCTAATTCTACAATTACACATTACATAACACGTGATTAGCTCATTATGTATAAGCACCTACGTGAAAATTACGATACGTAAGTATATTAAATTCACTGCGATTTATACAGCTCAAAGTTACTGGTGCTGATTTATTTTTGTGTAATCGCATTCTCCTCATGACACTGTCTTAACGTATAAAATGGCGATCCAATTAATTTGAACTGAACTAAAACAAAAAGAGAGCAAATTGTCAATGTGGTATGTTATGCATACGATAACGCAATCTCTTGACCCAGATGTAGAGATGAAATGCAGAATTAAGGCAGCAAGAGCTACGTTTAATAAAATGAAATCACTCTTCTGCAATGATAACGTAAACTTGAAACTCCGCCAGAGAATGATCAAATGCTATGTTTAGTCTGTTTTATTGTACGGATGTGAAACTTGGACCTTGAAAGTTAACTCAATGAACAGACTGGAAGTATTTGAAATGTGGCTCCATCGCCGAATGCTCAGAGTTCCCTGGACAGACATGGTTACCAATACCGAAGTCCTGAGGCGAGGTACAGTTGACAGGGAACTGTTATTAACTATCAAGGTTCGAAAGATCTCACATCTGGGTCATATACTGCGTGGTGAAAAGTATCACCTTCTCTGATATTGGAGGGGGAAATTGAGGAACGCCAAGGGCCCGGAAGGAGACAAATGTTCTGGCTGCGAAAAGTGAGGGAGTGGACCGGCATCCGAAGTGTGGAGGAGCTGTTCCGAGCGACGCAGGACAGGGACAGGTTCGCCGAGGTGATCACCAACGTTGGGGGGACCCGATGCTATAATCATAGCTGAGAACAATAATGACTTAGAAAAAATGCTAGACAGACTACATCACGCCTGTAAGAAATGCAACATGACGATCTCAATTGAAAATACAAAATGAATGACCCTTTCCAAAACACCCAAAACATGTAATTTGAAAGTGGAAAACACTTGTTTTAATTAAAACCATTCCACAATTATGAAATTCCAGAATTAACGTTTTGAATTTATGTATTGTAAAAAAAATTATTCTGGCGTATTTGTGGCCTAAATATTTGTATATTGGCTTCAGTTTTCGGTATCCTTCTCATCATATGCGCAGCTTTGGCAAGTTTCTATATTATACATATCGAAACATATAGACTTGTGTGCAAATATTCGCATCCAATGGACGTAGCAATCCAATAATCTGATTCTGAGATAATTTTCTTGATCGTAATTAACTAAATAACAAGAGAACCTTGAAAATCTTTCACTTTCACCTCCATCATCACGAATCGAGCAGAATGCAATTAATCGTTTCCCAATA
Source organism: Lepidostoma basale (assembly GCA_022606425.2). Classification (NCBI taxonomy): domain Eukaryota; kingdom Metazoa; phylum Arthropoda; class Insecta; order Trichoptera; family Lepidostomatidae; genus Lepidostoma; species Lepidostoma basale. The sequence continues at coordinate 1,538,276 of JAHDVF020000010.1, forward strand.
GTCGCCACGGTTTTACTTTTAATATTTCTCGACTATATGAATGTATATTGTAGTTTATTTACTTCAGGGAGATTATTTTCAATAGTGTTAGTAACACCTCCTAAAATGGTTATAGAACGCTATCAAATTGGTTCCTGGGTGATCAGAAAATTACTACTATCTCGAAATTAAAAAAAATAATTAATTTTAACGACGGATAAACGTGTTTATGTTTGTAGTTGTGTTTTAGGACACCTTAATATTTTAATTCATTTAAGGTTATGACACGTAGCTAAGACATGTGATAGGTTGCTATTGATTCTCACGACATGTGATAGGTAGCTAATTATCGCCATTTTTATTGTCACATGAATTCTACCAGACCAGAGTGATTTTTTCACATTGTCATCGCCGAGAAGTGAATACGGGTCTTCAGTGTGGCAGTTATCAAATCAAATCAAATCAGTTTATTAACTCAAAAGACATTACAAACAGCAAAATGTTTAAGGCATCTATTGAGAACGTCATCTATTGTTGGAGAAATCTATCAGGGACAAAAAGACCAACACCCTCTAGCACGGCCGAGTTCTCGAAATATCCCCTGAATATTTTTTTTATTTTTTACTTGAGTTGTGTTTTCTTAATTATACCTAGGTTTTTATGTATTTAAGGTGTTGTGATCTGTATTTTTAGTGATTCTGTGTGCGAGTTTAACTAAGTGTGTGTAAGTGTGCCTGTCTTGTGGTTCCATGGGCTATCTAATTAGCATCCAGACATTCGTCTTACAACTGAGGGAACCATGGAAAACCTCAGTCGGGACGCGGGCCCCTGATTAATTTAAAGAAATGAGTAATGAGATGCCAATCTCTTCGAAGCTGTAAAGTATTGGTTCCGAGCATTCCTAAAAGAAATGCCGTGTGATAGAGCCACGGATAACTACCATACTCCTTCATGTAGAGATATAGCTGTTGCCACTCTGCTACTAAGGCCTGTTTTAGACCTATCCGGGGACAAATCCCGAATATAAGGTATCTTGGATTGAGTAGCCGTGCAGCTAATGTAAAGCTGGTCCGTCACGCCGCCTGGCTGCGTCCGTCACGCGCTGGCTCCGAGCCGCGGGCCCTGGCGATCATTTCTTGCCTTTCTTCCGATAATGTCTCGCAAAAAGCACTAATGTACAATACTACAGCAGCGATCTTAATTTTTTCCGACGAACGCGCCTCCAAGACGATGCTTTATTCCGTAAAAAATATTCTTAGCCTGCTGTAATAAGGAAATTGTCGTGGTATTGTTTTTCACAATTCCAATTTCTTATTATAGACTTGTTTTATTGACCGGAGCTTCAATCATGTAATTTTCTACGCTTCCAATAAAAAATGTGCGTAATGAAAGTACAGAAATTTTGTAAAAAAATCTTTTTAAAATGTATATTTAGTTAAAATCCACTGATGTTTTTGTCTTCGACCGGCAGCTAGCTACCGAAACCGATCGAAGACACAAACATCAGTGAATTTTTACTAAATGTATATTTTAAAAAGATATTTTCAAAAAAATATTTTTTCTTTATTTACAATGAACTTCTACCACGAATTTTCAAATAACAATATTAAAAATGTGCGTATTTAAATATATGTTCTATTACATCTAAGGGTGAACAAGAATGACATTTTAATGAATGTGTCTAAGTCTAAAATGATAGTATTTGAGAAGGAAAAATGTATGACAATTTGTGACATATGTAACGGTAAGAAATCGGAGCAAGTTACCAAATTTATTAATCTGGGAAGCATGTTTACAAGAGATGAAAAAAATTAGAAAAAAATGCATATTTTAATATATTATCTACGACGAGATGGATAATATATTATCTACAGACGAACGAATGGACGAGAGAAGAATGGTTAAAATGTTTTATACAAGCAGTGTGAGTGGAAAGAGAAGTCGTGGAAGACCAAGGAAAGCATGGCATGACGAAATTAATCAAATAATGAAAGGTAGCCACATTAAAAGTCGGAAAAATCGACGAACGAGCATGTTACGATGTATGAAGGTAGAAGAAGTAAGAGAGGTATGTCAGGACAGAACGGCATGGCCGTCCATCCTCTCTGGCTACCTTTCCGGGGAAACAGCTTTATAGTTAGTTAGTAAGTTTTTATTTTTTAAAGAACATATATTACATAATCATACAACTTATAAAAATTTTGATTTCATGTGTATTGTATAAAATAAGACAACAATTACTAAGAAAAAGATATATATTATAGAAAAATTTGTGCATTTTTTGCATTAAAAGATTTTAATTTTACTGGAAATATGTAATACTAACTAGGGCATTATGAAAACGGGATTTTTTATTTCCAAATGAAATCATGAACCAAGATTCACGGAAAGAATACAAACGATTAATTAAAAACAAGAAAACCTTGTTAACAGCTGTTTTGTATCTCTTTAGTAACTGTGATATAGTGATATTTTTTTATATTCCTGATATGTTCACTGTTAATTAAGTAATAAAATTGCTATAATTCTGATATTTTCACTGTTAATAAGTGATAATTTTTTTTAAATTTCTGATATACTCACTGTTAATTAAGTGATAATTTTGCTATATTTCTAATAAAAAATCTAATACTCTCTCCTTAATAAAGAAAACATTTGACCAGTCTGCGAACCTCATTGCCAAAACTTTATATTAAATAATTCATGCGAATGAATGCCGATTTCTAGAAGTTTTAATATGTTTTATGTCATTCCATAAAATACAATAAAACTTTTAGAAAACAGATGTTTTCATTCGTTTTAATTAAATATTACAATTGTATGACACGATGAATGAATGTTAAACATGAATGCATGATGCATGATTGCACGTGCATGACAAGATGTATGAATGTTGAGAAAGCTAGAGAAATATGTCAGGAAAGAAAAGTGTGGCAGTCCATTCTTTCTGCCTATCCCTTCGAGGAGACGGCATGATGGTTAGTTAGTTTTTTTTTAATAATAATTAAATAAAACGATGTTTTTGACTACTTCCACTTTTGTCTTTATTTCGACAGCGACCGGTTTCGCCATACACCAGTCAGACCAATCTGTCGATGCCAGCGAGCCAGGCAAAACCAGTGAAGACAAAAGTGGAAGTAGATAAAAAAAACATCGTTTTATTTAATTATTATTTAAAATGAACTTCCATCAAGAGATTACAGTAAAATCATTTGAGTATTTTTTTGTTTAAAATTGTATAAAATATATCAATTTGCAACATTATATATCGTGGCATTAGTTAAATTCTTACCGTTAAATGAAAGTTATGCAATTATTGCATTTTTTCAATGCGTCGTGTGTGCAATTATCTGTATGAGATCAATTAATTTATCGATCGATTCGCGTTTACATCACAGTTCGAGCAAAAAGACATTGACGTATCATTTGGGGAAACCCAAGCATGGAGTCGCGGTGAATAATCTAACAAACAGGTACTACTTTTCGACGGACTTGGTTTTCTCAGCACGTCTGAAACGAATATTGAATCCAGTCGCGGGGAGCGCATATTAATTAGTCTAAGTTTGGTCAGGATCGCGATAGCGTTACTCCGGTACAGAAACGCTCTTTGGATAAGTGGATAAGCAGTCGTCATTTCCTTCTCTACACTTATGCCCGAGACATTCGTCGTTTGAGAACTCTGAGGAAATAAGATATAATTTTCTTTTCGTATCAATTAAACATTCTTCTCTCTACTACCAGTGCTAAAATTAAGAAACGTACACAGGAAAACCAAAATCACTCTGTATAAAACAGTCATCCGAACAGTAGTGACCTATGGGTGTGAGGCGTGAACAATGACAGCAAAATCCGCAGAGCGACTGGATACTTTAAGAGAAGGGTGTTGCGCAGGGAACAATTCTGGGACCTGTGAATGACGGTGAAAGCTGTAGAGTGCGGTATAATGACGAGCTGTACTATATTTACAAAGCTCTCTCAAAGAATAGACTGAGATGGGCCGGTCACGTGCAGAGGATGCCGTCATCGCGAACCCCAAAAAGATTGCTGGAGTTACACCCAGGTGGTAGAAGACCTATTGGACGACCATGGCTGCGATGGGAGGATGAATTTGGGAGAGATGGGGCGAAATTTTTACGAGTGTCAGATTGGAAGGTCGAATCGTAGGACAGGAGGAATTGGAGGCGAAAAATACTGGAGGATAAGGCTCGATATGGGCTATAGGGCCATCGAAGAAGAAGAAGATTAATCAAATACTTGGCGGTACGTTAACGACCTTCGTGGCAGAATGGCAAAAGCCATGACTTCCACACCGATAATCCCGGGTTGGCAGTCTGATAGTCAAACTGTCTGCTCTGGTGTAGAATTCACGTGGTAATAAAATGGCGATAGATTAGCTACATTATTTCTCATGACGACTCACATGTCTTGAAAATCAATATAATAAATTATTTTAAATATTTATTGTTTCTTGAACAGTGATGCTAAACCCAACAGTAAATATTTAATACTTATGAAAACGCATATTTTATTAAAGTTTTATTTATTTTATTGGAAATATTTTTATTATTTCCAAGAAATACATTCATATTTTTGGGGGTTTTCACACGGCCGTTAATTAAATTGAGTGAAAACTTCTGTTTTCAAGACGTTTTATTATATTTTTCGTCTTGTAGGGCATCATCAAATATCTGAGGATACCCTTCAAGAAATTATACATTTTCACCAAATATGAAATACTCGTATTTATGATAAAAAAATGTTAACACAATTTGGTTTAGATAAGATTTTTTTCAAACTAGTGGGCTTAATACAAAATTCATTTGTATACATATATATATAATAAAAACAAATCTTTTACAGTTATTAGGTTCAAACAACCTGCTGTAAACATAATAAAATGATATTTATTGTATTGATACAAAACTCCACATTGAATAATTAATTCGAATGAAAAAGTCCCTTTTTTTTTTGTTTAACTCACTAACTAACTAACCATCACGCCATTTCCCCGGAGGGGTAGGCAGAGAGGATGGATCGCCACAATGGCCTGTCCTGGCATACCTCTCGGGCTTCCTCTACATTTATACATCGTACCATGGACGCACGTCGATTATTCCGACTTCGAATGTGGCCGCCTTTTAGTAATTAATTAATTTGGTCATGCCATGTTTACCTCGGTCGTCCTTGGCTTCTTTTCCCACTCACGCTGCTTGTGTACAACTTTTTAACCATTCTACTCTCATCCATTCGTTCCATATGTCCAAACCATCTCATGGATCCTTTTTTAATTTTATTCTTGATGCAGTCATCTGCCTTACATATCTTTCTTATTTCATCATTCGGTATTCTATCATACAACGTTTTCCCGCACATTCTTCTTAGTGATCTCATTTCTACGGTGTTTATCCTGCTTTCATCCTTCTTTTGCCAGCTCCAAGCTTCACTTCCATACATGAGGGTTGGCACTAGAACTCCATTGTGTACTGGCCGTAAACTAAGAACAGTACATGTGTACTGTTTTTTTAGTTTTATTACTTTTAATGTGAATGACTTGTTTCGCCATTTCTCTATAGTCTCTCCATTTTCGTACATTGATCACGTCCAACGCCGTGGATCTTGTTGCTGTTCAACATATTGCACAAACATAACCATTGGAGTCTAGGGAACATAACGCTTGACTCCTGATACAGGCAACTTGGTTTCTATCCCGGATAAGACCTGATTTTATCTTCACAACTGCACTTCCATTTCTGTTCATATTAGGAATTCTATATATTTTTTAGTTCCATTGATTTGAATCATTATTGTCAGTCTTCTTTTTTAAATCCAAATCGTTCGTTAGTAATCGAAGTCTTCCAAGTGTAATTAGGTAAATATCATACACAAGAATGGTTTATCAACTTCATATGGTTTCTTCTCAACCTGTGAGGTCCCTAAGCGACCAAAGCAAGGAGTACCCACGTGTTTTAAGATCATTTATAGTACTTTTAGATATTAGGGTGTTCACTCGTTGAAACTAGAAAAACATGTGGAATGAAACAAAATATATTTTACAAAGATTTTAATTTTTCATAACTACCATAACGTTACTCACTAAGTCACCTTCACGCTGTCAGGTAGGGAAGAAAAAGCACCGCCACACTGTTCTTTCCTGACATACCTATCTCGTTTCCTCGACATTCTACATCGTGTCATGCACGCACGTCGATTTATCCGACTCGTCGCGTGTCCGTCGCGTGCTCTGCCATCTAGGCTTTTTTTTAATAGACTTTTATTTACGATGACCACTTTTACTGCACCATTCACTTTGTTATCTGCCCTAACCCTTCTTTTAATATACCTCTTCACTCGCCCATCCTTTGTAAACATATAATACTTCTTTAATAAACAAATTCCCCCACTTGTTCTAGAATTTCACCATTCACACTAATGTTGCAAACTGTCATTTTTATTATTTACCAAATTAATCAATCACAACCTTTTACAATTTTAATTACAATTTTAATTTTAATTAATAAAAGTGTTTGCGAAAATTTTGAAATTTAACTCATTTAGTTCAATTTTACAGAAATAGAGGAAGACCGAGGAAAACGTGGCACGATCAAATAAATCAAATATTGAATGTCGGCCATGTGAGGAGTCAGAGAAATCGACGCGCGTGCATGACACGATGTATGAATGTTGAGGAAACGGGAGAAATATGTCAGGAAAGAAAAGTGTGGCAGTCCATTCTTTCTGCCCACCACTTCGGGGAGACGGCACCGGCGTGATGGTTAGTTAGTTAATTAGTTAGTAGTATTTTCACCCCCCCCCCCCTTGGGGCATGTGTTATCATTAAATAATAAATAAATTTAAAAAAAAAAACATTTTTATACCTTCTTCTTCTATCTATGTCCTGTCAGGTCTCCCTAACGTTGACTATCACCCTCTCTTCATAGTGATGACCTAGGGAAAAATATCCAGAGTTGTATCCCCTTGCCTTCTCTGGAGGATTTTCTGTCGGGGTTACCTTCCCTTAGCTGGGTGTATCCAGTTTTATGGCGCTGGAAGCTCGCCATTCGTCCTCTCTCTATCTGCTATGGCACTAAGTAATATGTGCCACATTGCCCATTTTTTTACCAGTAACTTCTAGCCCTAAAGGAAAAGAATTAGGGGGTGAGACTTATAAAAATATGAAATTATTTTTTCCATATTAAAGGCCACCCTAATGGATATAGAGGAATCTCGAGAGCATATCAAAGCGTGTTGATTAGTTAGCCATTTTTGGATCGTGAAAAAAAATTCTATCAAGAATAACTTTAATCATATTGCCTCGCTGTCAATTCGTGTAAACACAGCCCTGTCACTTGCCACGCCACATACTATCCCTCACTGTTCCCCGGATGCTGGAGGTAGCCATGTTGTGATATGTAACAGATACGGACAGACTGAGAGAAATCAGATCAGACAGCTCTTTTATTTTTTCTTCATTCATATCCCATCCAATTTAATGTTAGACAATATTACGTGACTTGTACGATCGTATCCGCGTAATCCCATGATAGTAAATTACATTTTTTAAGTAAATGTTTTTTGTTGTTATCGAATTTAAAATAAAAAAAACTAACTAAACTAACCATCACGCCGTTTCCCCGAAGGGGTAGTCAGGAAGAATGGACTGCCACACTTTAACCGATGCGGGAGACGCGGTGTGATGGTATAATGTTTTGATGATTTGTATAATAAGACGATTTTCTACTTTCTTCTAGTGTAATGTTGATTTCTCTGTAATATTATAACCGATGTTTAGTTTAAATACCTCGTTTGAATGTTCAAACTATGGAGATGTTTTTAAAATAATCTGCACGAAATGTTACACGTGATTTTTTTTTAAATCGCCTTTCTTTTGGAGTTTGTCAATAAAAATAATTGAAATGTATGATATTTCCGTCTGGTATTTTCTAATGGGGAGAGACAAATTCAGTTTTTGTATTGATAATAAATGCCTGTTGTGTTCACTAATTAAGAAAAAAATAATAGTTTGATAATAACCAAATTTTTTGCATAATGCATTACATGACATAATTCATCGAAAGTAACCTCCCCTACAACCTCCTAGAAGGAAAAACTGACTAACTAACTAACTAACCATCACGCCATTTCACCAGAGGGGTAGGCAGAGAGGATGGACACCACAATGCTCTGTCCTGGCATACCTCTTGGGATTCCTCTACACTCATACATCGTACCATGCACGCACGTCGATTATTCCGACCTCGAATGTGGCCGCCTTTAGTAATTGATTAATTTGGTCACGCCATGTTTTCCTCCGTCGTCCTCGGCTTCTTTTCCCACTCACGCTGCTTGTGTACAACTTTTTAACCATTCTACTCTCATCCATTCGTTCCATATGTCCAAACCATCTCAGGGATCCTTTTTTTATTTTATCAATGATGCAGTCATCTGCCTTACATTTCTTTCTTATTTCATCGTTCTGTATTCTATCATTCAACGTTTCCCGCACATTCTTCTTAGTGATCTCATTTCTACGGCGTTTATCCTGCTTTCATTCTTCTTTTGCCAGCTCCAAGCTTCACTTCCATACATGAGGGTTGGCACTAGAAAACTATTTAAAATTATTATAAAACTTGTAGAAAACAAACGTTTTCATACTAAATATCTGAATCACTTATTAAACAAATGTTGAAATTTTGCTGAATTACACTCAGCGACTAATAATATCAAATACGTAAGTTCGGACACCACCTGACGCCTGATTGTTTCTTAAGAAGCACTCATTTCTGGGTAGACAATTAACCAAGTTTTCGTTACTTTTATATTGCATAATGAAAATTACCGTATCGTAAATCATCCCATTCTCTTTGTGAATAATCCGCGCGGTCCATACAACACGGCCGGCTGTTCCTCTGGTTCCTTGTAACAAAAGGCCCGCCAGTTTAGGTAATTACAGGGCGCTAGTGCCCGCTCCAGAGCCACCCCTAGAACATATTTCGTAGAACCCCTAGAACATACTTCTTATATTTTCATTCGGCATACACATATACGAGTATTCTACTCATTTGTTTACGAGATCTCTTTTCTACTAGATTTATTCTTCTTTCTACTTTCACCCTTTTGCTAGTCATAGCACTTGCCTCTCGGCCACAAAGGTCTTCAAGATTTATAGGAAGAAAAAGAAGTAGAAAAATAAAGTTATCAAGAAGTATTCGAACGTTAATTCCCACTATTATCAATGAGAAAATGCTAATCTGTCTTAAATCAGAAGATGAAAACTGGAAGAAGAAAAAAACATTAGTTTTGTTATGTTATGTAAGTCTTAACTAACTAACCATCACGCAGGTCCCCCCGGAGGGGTAGGCAGAAAGAATAGAACGCCACATTGTTCTTTCCTAACATGCTTCTCTCGCTTCCTCTACATTCATACATCTTGTCATGCACGCCCGCCCATTTCTCCGTCTCCTCAAGTGACCGACATTTAATATTTGATTGATTTGATCATGCCACGTTTTCATCGGTCTTCCTCTATTTCTAACTCCGTTCACGACGTTTACATATACCTTCTTCACCATTATGTCTTCCCTCATTCTTTCCATGTGTCCAAACCATCTTAACGACCCTTTCATTATTTTTTATCAACAAAATAATGAAAAGGGCGTTAAGAAGGTTTGGGCACATGAAAACAATGAATGATGACAGAATGGTAAAGAATGTATATGTAAACGACGTGAACGAAGCTAGAAACAGAGGAAGACCAAGGAAAATATGGTACAATCAAATATTAAATGTTGGCCACATTCGACGAGCGTGCATGTTACGATGTATAAATGTAGAAGAATCTCTAGAGGCATGTCAGAACAGAGGAGTATGGCAGTCCATTTTCTCTGCCTATTCCTCCGGATAAACGGCGTAATGTTAAGTTAGACTATTTAGTAGTTGTTGTTTAGTTAATATCAATAATCAATTTGGTGAATTTAAGAAATCCGTTTATTATATTTATTTTAAAATATAATAGCTATTTGCCAATTTATGTAAACAATATTACCGACATATTATTAAAATTATTTGGATGCATTTTGGGAATATCAAAAGTTGTAGCCCTACTCAGCTAATGCCCAAAGACGGCCCTGTATATCGCCTGTTGCCTTGTTCCCTCTTCAGGTATGGTCTCATTAGGTAGTTTGAATTACCACAAACCGGCGTGTTCCTTCAGATGATGTACATAATATGTCGGTATTATCCGGAATGAAGTGGTATCTTACTATTTTTATTCCTTCATTGATCCTGTTACCAACTAATACTCAACGATAACCAGACACGGATTAATACTCCCAAATTTTTCTCTGATAAGTTAGAACCCTTATTTTAAAGTTATTGAAATATGTAAATATTTATTTTATTTAAACATATCAAAAGCATCACAGAAATATATTCCAATACACCAATGATACATAATATTATTAACAAAATGGTTGAGAAACAATAGTAAATAATACACGGGCGACCTTCGTGGCAGAGCGGTAAGAGCTCTGACTTCCATACCGAAGGTCCCGGGCTCGATTCCCGGCGATGGCAGTGTGATTGTCACACTGTCTTTGGTCTGGGGTAGAATTCACGTGACAATAAAATGGCCGTAGATTGGCTACCTATCACATGTCATGTGAATCATCAATTTAATAGCTAAAAATAATGTGTATACAGTAATTGGGTTCAAGCAACCTGTTATATACAAGAAAAAATAATAATAATAATGAAATAATATGATGAACTCACAATTATAACAATGACAACTACACTATCACTTAATACGCCGACCTCCGAGGTGACACGATCTAACAAAGATATTGCTCTACCTACCGGCATAACCATTGGCAGGTTGGTTCTGCATAGTGGGAGATAAAACAATCTATGGCCCGTTTGTCGAAGATAATCATCAGGGACGAACAGACCTACATCACTCAGGATTTCTGAGAAGTGAACACCCAAGTGAATGTCTTGTCTCCTCTCGAGTGACTGGTAGCCTAGCATTCCTAGCAAGAAATCAGTCGGAAAAGCCACGGGTAATATCCATACTCCCTAAATATCGCAGAAATTTCTTTTACAACCTCTCCACCATCAGGGAATATCGAACAACATGCGGCGCCCAGATAATGGAACTAAATGACAGAAATATTACATTTGCAATTATGTTATGCCAGAATCGAATAGTATCATACATAATGGAAAATATTAATACTCAGTAGATAACCTGTTGTGACTTAATTCTATCAAATCAAATTTGGCTTTCTTTAACACATTGCATCAAGAAAAAACAACGAAAACTAATATTATTCCGTCCTAAAAAATATTCGTTATGTTCGTTGTGTAACGAAGCATATGTGTAAATAAAGTTGAAATGTTATGCTTTATTTTAATTCGTTTAGGTGTATTTTGATGTAGAATTCTAATTAAGTTCGTGATAATATTGTTCTCCAGTGAAGTCGTCTTCATTGTAGAATGTATAATGTGAAAGTAGTAACAAACAAACCATCACATCTTCTCTCCAAAAGGATAAGCAGAACGAAAAAACTAATTACATATACTGTTGTATATACTGCTGAATAGTCTTATTAATTTAGTCTAAAAATTTACTGACTAGAATATATTCATAACTTATACAATATGAACTTCAAACAATTAATATTAATTATCTAATGATGGTTTGAATCAATCAACTTGCACTTTTCACATTAAGTTCAATTTTATTTGTGATGTGCATAAAATGTAATTGCATAATTAACAATACTGTTTACATGAAATATATATCAAGAATTCTTAGAAACCACAAACATCTATAATTTAATAAACACGAATATCTGTGTTGAAAGTCAAACAAGTCGACGTTGTATCAATGAGGAGGATGCGATAAAGGTATATCTCTATGGTAAAATCTCGTAGTATGGCTATCAATCGTCTTAGTCTACCAATCTTCGGAAACACTGATATTTAGTTAATTAAATGATATAGTTAGCATAAAAAATAAAGTTTATATTTTTCATGGTGAAAATCCCTTTCACCGACAAACTTACCAGGGTCAGTTTTAACCCTTTAAATGCCGAAAGTTATAAGTATTGCCGTACGCAGCAGGCCGTGATTTTTTCAACAGAAATAAAATATGAAAAAAATAAAAAAAATTGTACAGATATAATTTGCATTCGGGACTTTATCTTATACAGATTCACCATACTTAAAGACAACAACTAAAAATATAAAAATAAATCAAAACGTCTAATTTTGCATAAATAAATGTCTCCGGTTTGCATTGTGTTAAGCGTCCTATCGGATTGATAACCTTTGTTAGCTCTCGATCGTCACCCAAGATGTACGTGGTCCAACCAGCGTATCCTGACGAGTTTAATTGCTCGGACTACGAAAGAATTTAAATAAGATCCAAATACCGCGATATTATGACGCGTTCGCTATACGTCATAGAATCAAGAATGTGAATATAATGAGTAGGGTCAAAGCACCAATGAATGAGCGTTTAAGGTTCAGCTTGTACTGAAATCCACATTAAAGGCATTAATTTCATTATTTCAGTGTAAAAAATAAAATAAAACAATAAAAAAACACATTGACTTCTCTAAATTAACTTTTTTTATTGAAATATGAGTATTACTATTAAAATTAATATTTCTCTAAAAAAAATAGCATAATCACCAGTAATTGACCACTTCAGGTTATATTGATACAATACATAGATTTTGTTACATTGTCACATTATGAAACACCCTAACATATAAAAATATGTAAATATTCAAAGAATTGCATAAGAAATAACATTTAAAAAAAACACTCCACACTTTTCCTTATAAAAAACTACTAACAATCTCAGAACAACAACGGGAAGACGCACTTTTACCGTTTGACAAGGCACAGTTCAAAACTGATAGTTTTGTTTCTTACCAACAGTTGTCTCTGCCTACCTCTTTTGTCATAGTTTCTTGGGATTAAAGTTTTTTGACTGGACACATAGAGCAATTCTTATTATATTTTGTTTTAATAACCAACGGTCATTTACTGGGGGGCGGTCAAATACTGGTGCTTCGACCCTATGCTCGAGTAGAAAAAGTTTCTTCCCATTACCACGTGCATAGTACCACAACTGTAATTATTATATAATACTAACGGACCCGACAGACATTTTGACATTTAAAATGATATTTTAATATGTTTTGACAATGAATAATACACCCAATATACACGCAGTTCACGCACTCAATATGATACATGCCATACATGGAATATCGAATAACACCGAACAGAATTTTAAATTTACGCCACGCTTAATCAAATGAACTCAAGTGATTTGCGCATGCTTATATTAAATATACCACAGAATTCGACATTAATGCCGTATATGGTAAACAAAAATAACTACGAATTATTCATGAACTTTCCAGAAAATTTTAACGGTCACCTTTCGGGTCTAATTGTGAATCTAAATATCCCGGGACCCACTCAAACATACACACACACACACACACACACACACACACACACACACACACACACACACACATACACACACAAACACACGCGCACAAACATTTTCACCAAAATCAGTCCAGCCGCTTAGGAGTAATACCTACGCCCGTACAGAAGAATTGTATATTTGTAAAGATATTCACATGATTTAGTAACAAGCCATAACCCATGGTCATCTCAATTTGACTCTGTCTTGTTCTAATTTTATTTCCATAACATCTTGGTATTTATTTATTGTTTCTTGACGATGCTGTAAAACTCTATTTTCCTTTGGGCGTTGGTCTAGCGAACAGAACGCTTAGCTTTTGATCATGAACATGAGTTTAAGCACGGATACGACCTGATTCCTCCTTCATAATTGAGCTATTTTCTGCTCACATTGAAGATTGTATTATATAATCAATTTTAATTCCATTTATTTCTTTTAGCATAATAAATATTGAGGAAAACATCTGTTTTATAGAAGTTTTATTATATTTTAAGAAAGTGATGGATTGAAATATTTCGCCTAGCTAGGGCATTATCAAAAGTATCGACATTCAAATACATAACCGTTTATGTACCCGAGTTTATGGTCGATAATTCCCTAGCAAGTTGAGTAGTTTGCAACACCTGATTATGCCAACATTGGTTGGCGAAACAGTCGTCGCGACAATTTCAAAAGAATTTAAATAAATAGGTTATAACATTGTTCCAAATTAAACAATATATATATGTATATATATTAAAACTACTTAAAAACATATTATCAATATTTATATTTCCTAGAAAACACTTCAAGTCGCTCAACTCTACTCATGTTTCATTTAGAATGAATCGTAACATTTTAACCAGCGATTTATTTAATGCTAATTTACTTTGAATTTTTAATATTTCCAGAAACCAACATCATGGGCGCCGCGGAATGGTACAGTGGAGCCGGACCTGGCCAGTACGGGTCCTTCTCGCCTCTTCAGCCATACTGCGATAGTGTGGAACACCCTGCCTCCCTTCATCTACCCACGGGTAAACATTATGACACTTTATTTCTACTTCCCCTTTATAAGGCCGCTAACACACAGAGACGCGAAAGCGAAACGAAAACGAACCCTTCTCTACCGGTACAATTTCGTATCGCTTTCGCGTACTTCGCCTATTTAAAAGGTAGACCAGATACGAACCGAATCTATCCTATTTTGACTGTCTCGTTAGTTTAACTCTAACCAATTTATAATGTTAAATAGTGTTTAATTGATTTAGATTTGAAAACGCGAACAAAACTGACAACTTGTTGCGAACTTCAGGAGAACTGAATTCGGTCCGCTTTCGCTTCGCCTTTTTTATGCGGTGTCTCATTCAAAAACATAATATTTATCATTTCACTATTCACTAGAGTTTCGTATCCGTGTCGTTTTCGCTGTCGTATGATAATGGGATAAGTAAGGATAAACAGATATTAAATTTTTTTAAATTGCTGGGGATATATTGTATACATCACGAGGTTATAAAAATATTCTATCAATTTAAATTTAAAACCTATATATATAATTTCCTAAATAGTCTTTTAATACACAAGGCTGCACAATTACAAAGGTGTCAAGTATTAAAAAGTCAAAAATTTGTTTTTGATCCCAATTGGTGTTAAACACAAAAGGCCAAGGATTGTACAAACGTGCAAAGTGATTGGAAAATATAGAGTAGTGTAAACGTCACCGAAAAGATACCACCCGTGGTATATGACATAATATGTCATGTACCACGGGTACCTACAATACATATTATGTAACAATAAACAGTTTTTTTTTCTATTTTTCTTTATTTGATGGTTAAACCACTTTGTCATAACCAGCCTTCAATTATTATTGGGTAATAAAAAATTTTATTATTCAAATAATTTTATAAATAACGTCTAAAAAAATCATTGACGCTATGTCGTCTTCTTCTTTTCTTCTTTGTGTCAATTGAGAGGGCTTATTCATACCTCTTCTCTTTCTCTTTCCATTGCGGTTCAAAGTTAGATCGACTTTATGTTGTTTCCAGTGGCACCATGTGTTGTTCAGATGTTTCTCGTTATTCGTTGACAAAGAATCGTTCAGTATCTATTCCAAAGAATTGATTTTATAGTTATCAGAAATAACTTGTATCTTACAAACGTGACTCATTGTATTTTCTAATGACACAGAGAATGTGAGTTGCTACATTGATCATATGATAATGGTATATAAATACACAGCGTATAAATATTATATCCAGTTTTCGTTTCCTCATCAATTAGCATATTCTATGTCTTTTTCTTCGCTGTAAACCTACGTGGTCTATTCTTCCTGTGTAGTGGATTCTCGGCTGTCCTTCCATATTTTATGAGGTCTTCAACGAGTACAAGTTCCGTGAAGAAGTATATGTGGAGCAATCTAGGGAAATCTGGTGGTGTCCATATTTTTGACATGACCGTACTAGTACATCCGTGAGAAACATCAGATTTAGATAGATATATATGTGAGGCTGTCTACTCCATTTAATATTCTCAGCCTCACAAATCTCTTTTATTCTGGTGTTACTCACGCGATCTCTTAGAGTGTTGCCTGCTATCATCCTCAGTGTCTTCATCTTACAAGTCTTCAAAAATCCTCTGACTGTCTCTGCCCTTGCTTCAACGCCATGTTATTATTAGTATTACGCAAGTTTTATAAATTCTCATCTTACTATTAATGACCATGTCTTTATTTTCTATATCGTGGATTTTAAAGTACCAGAGCTTACAGCTGCCTTGTTGACTTTGAATTATATGTATTTCTTCGTACAGATCAGCTCCTCTGAATGAAAGGATCATTCAGATGGTTTGGACATATGAAAAGAATGAATGAAGAAAGAATGGTAAAAAAATAAATGAAACCAGAAATAGAGGAAGACCGAGGAAAACGTGGCACGATCAAATAAATCAAATATTGAATATCGGCCATGTGAGGAGTCAGAGAAATGACACGATGTATGAATGTTGAGGAAGCGAGAGAAATATGTCAGGAAAGAAAAGTGTGGCAATCCATTCTTTCTGCCTACCCTTCGGGGAGACGGCGTGATGGTTAGTTAGTTTTTTTTAGTTAGATCAGCTCCTCCAACCGTGTCTACGGTACAGTCAGATGTACTGATTTACACTTAGAATTCTGTTTTTGTGTGATAACTAGCACCCAAACCACATTCTCTTCATTCAAGGATTTCATTGGATGGTGGGCTGAACAGAAATAGGGGATTCGTATTATCGATTGCGTTCGCAGTGATAATCACATTCGCCGATTATCCGAGGGAATGTGCCCAGTTCCGGCGGCGTACGGACCTTCCGCTTGTTAGGAATGATTCGTCATCCGCGTTGACCCACTTCTGATTAAGCAACAAGTTTACAGAACTTGTTTCTGGCCGATTAATTGATATGACTTCGATGAACTTTTAGTACGTACCTATAAAAAAGTCTCGATTACATTAAACATATAGATTCAAGTAATATAACAAATTGTAGTCTCGATATTAATCACCGCGTGTATTAGAGTTCATTCACAAACCAAGGATCTAGTATATAAGTGTTAGTGTGACGATATTTCTTGAAATCTGATTGGTTGCCTGGTCAAATGCGCCGAACGGTCAGTGTTCCGAGACGTGAAGCGGAGCGCACGCGTTTGGCTACTCATATACTCAGTGATTCGAAAAATACTTGTTTTGCTGGGGTGTTTTTAAAATATTATTTTTATTATTGATTAATCACAAATTTACCATGTCGATATTAGGAATAGGAAAGCCACTTTCGGGTCAGTTTAAATACATAATATAAAAATAAATGTTATAATAACATCCTAGACCTGTAAGAATCAAATATTGTAATTGAAGCCAATAAAGGAAAAAAACGTATCATTATTCATATTAGTCTAACCCTTAGTCGCTTTTCCAAGGAAAAATCAATAAACTAAATGTAATTTTAATGAGCTTAATTTTTATAATCATTACAATTAAGCCGATAGCATTTTTGTAATTAAACAAAAATAATACAAATAACATGTTTATTTATTTAAATGTTTGAATATACGATTGAAACGAAGACGAATTTTTATGAATTAAAACACTGTTTTTTCCATTTTTAAGTTTATTTTTCTCGACATGTTTCGAAGGCTTCATTATCGGGAGAAAAGTTTATATCGTTCTCCCGATAATGAAACCTTCGAAACATGTCGAGAAAAATAAACTCGAAAGTGGAAAAACAGTGTTTTAATTCCTAAAAATTCGTCATTATGAATTTCCACAGTGTTAACGCCTTAATATTTATCAAAAAAACAAACAAAGAAATGTCAAGCGAAATTGTCAAGAAACAATAAAAAAAATTAAATTCTAATGAATTTGTATTTTCTTCTAGTACTACCTGACAGCAGTTGCGGCCATCCCCAGACTGATTACGGCGGCGGTTCTCCGGGAGCGGGCATTGGGGCCGCGGCGGGGACGGGGGCGCGGCCTTACCCCCCCGCCCTTACGGAGCTGGAGCCCCTCATGGCTCCGAGATACCCTTCGGACCCCGGCTACCCCAACGCCTGGCCCTCCAACGGTTACAACTCGTACAACAACTACCAGTACAACAACTTGAGCGCCAACAACAACCTAGCGTGCGCGCAGCCGCAGACGCCTTACCTCAACCCTCCCGGGCCTACCATGGTGCTGTACCCGCACCTCTACTCCACCGTCAACCAGAACCAGATACACTTTCACCTGCACGGCTCCACCGACAAACTGGACCAGTACTTCTCCGGAGACAGCGCACTCACCATCAGCTCAGGCCCCTCGCTCAAGGGCGGCATCGAGGTCATCGGAGCCCCTCCCCAACTAGAGGGAGGACCCCAAGAAAGCCAGGCCGAAGCCGAAGGCCAACATCCCCGCGACCACTCCATGGCGGTACCACCGGACCCTTCAAGTGTGTGGAGACCCTACTGAACACTCCTCGAAGAGTTTGACTCTAGTGACTATCAAAAATGTGATTCATATTCGTTATTTATATACACGAAGTTCAAAACGATCATTCCTTATATCAAAAAAGACAATAATTTATTTGACATTTACTTGTTACCTGCGTCAGTTCACCCGGGACACACTTGTGATCTAGAAGCGTTTAGGGAACCTACCCAGTGTACATTAGAGTACGGCCACACCGGAGTGCCAGAGTAGGAGTCAAAATGAACACCCGGCGAACCAACGTATGGCGTACTATGGGACCGGCCACACTATACGCTCCGCGCCACAGGGCGAGATCACAAGCGAACTGTGTCTTGACTCCTACCCAGACACTCCGGTGTGGCCGTACCCTTATATAACGTATTAAGGAGTGTTACATTATATATTTAGATATAAATTTATGTGTATGTATGTACAATTATATCAATATAGAAAATAGCGGTTACTGCAATTATCTTCTGTGTTTTATTTCCAATTACCCTCTACTACCAATATATAACAAAATAAAAGTATACATAATTAGACACATAATAAAAGTAGGGGAGATGGCAATGGGAGTCAGTTGGCAATGGGAGTCACCCCTTTAATTCGAAAACAATACGCGTGATGGCGGTTTCAGTGACGTCATACGCTAGCTGTTTGCCGGTAACATCCGCGGTAGGCAGCTTACTCAGTTCGCATCACGTGCTAGAGAGTGGTAGACGTAACAAGTTTTCGGGCCCTTCTGATCTAATTTTTCGAGTGGACAAATCCGAAGGTAAGGATCAAACTACTGAGTGTTTCCTTTTGCACTTGTTATATGTAATGACTAAAGCATTTTAGATCGTGATTTCAAACTCATTTTACCACTATCACTTTTACTTTTATGTCAAGGTAGGTTTTTTCTATTTTTTACCGATGTAGGCAATCGGAGTCAGGTGATCCTTATTGTTAACATTTCCTGTCTTCGATAAAATAATCTTATTTTTGGTTTGTAGATACCAAACGTTCGTCCTAGAAAGACAAATAAGGCTAACTGGTCTATAGCTAACCTGAAAAAGGCCGTGGAGCTCATCGATGAACAAGGTTATTCAATAAGAAAAGCCGTGAAAACAATGAACATCCCATTTTCGAGTCTTCAGAAGAGGTACGCGAAAATAATAGATGAAGAAGAAAATTCTGCAGGAAACGAACAATACTTCAGCGTCAGATATGAACACTGATGACTTGTACCAGGACGACAAAAACGATGATGCAGAAGATTCTGACAACCAATGTCTTGTATGCGGCGAATTCGGGCAAGATAATGAGATGTGGTTCGGATGCACTTCATGTGGGCTTTGGGCTCATTCAGATTGCACTGGGTGGGACTTAGCTTGCAATTATGTGTACGATTTGTGTTGACCCCCATTGCCAACATACTGATCACCATTGCCAACAGATGTGGGCAATGGTGGTCAAACCTGTTTTTTTTTAAGATGATTATTGTTCCAAAAGTAAAAAGCTAAAGTGATTAAAGGTGATCTCAATTTATAGTTTAATAACTAAAGTTTATAATAAGGTTTAAGCAATAAATAGTTAACTAATAGTTTTTTTTTATTTTCAATTCTCGCTTAAGTGACTCCCATTACCTACATCTCCCCTACACATAATTAGATGGAGGTAAATTTTTAATCTTAACCTCAAAAAACCACCGCAGAAATTATAATCAATTTGGGAATTTTATGCGTGAAGTATTTTTGATTATATCATCACTAACGATTTTAATGGTCAAATTTAATTTGATTCCACCTGACAATTTAACTTCACTCATTCTTTCCATGTCCAAATCATCTTAACGATCCTTTCATTATTTTATTCATAACACTTTCATTCGCACCGCATTCACTTCTTCAGATTTAGCACTCACGCGTCTTAGAGAGCTCATTTCTACTGTATTTATTCTACGTTTATCCTTTTTTTTGCCAGTTCCATGCTTCACTTCCATAC
This sequence comes from Lepidostoma basale, assembly GCA_022606425.2. Lineage (NCBI taxonomy): Eukaryota > Metazoa > Arthropoda > Insecta > Trichoptera > Lepidostomatidae > Lepidostoma > Lepidostoma basale. Next base: position 1,558,709 of record JAHDVF020000010.1, read on the forward strand.
TTAAGTGTCGGCACAAGAACACCATTTTGCAATGCCATCTTTTGGATAGGCTTTTGTTTGCGATGACAACTTTAAGTGTACCATTTACTCCGTTGTCTGCCCCTACCATCCTTTGTAAAAATAATTCCTAAATAAACTAATTCATCGGCGATTCTTCCGTATACTTTCATAACCATTGTTTATTCATCCATGCGTGTCATGTTCAACTGCCCCTAGACAGAGCCTCCTGGAAAAATCGTGTCAATAGGGCCAATCTTACTTAAAATGGGAAATGGCAAAAGGGAAGAAAATCCAACCTTTTAGAAAACGGCGTGATGATTCGTTGGTATTATGTTACAATGAGAAAAGATAATCCAAGATTCAAACCATTTATAGCATCACAAAAATGTTGTTTTGCGAGTTAGCGACATCTGTACTTGAGTAGATTTAAATTTTAAATAAATTCTTTGAAAAAAAAATAGGGAACTGTGAATCGCGTTTTAATAGCGACATCTATTGCCTAAGTAGATTAGCGTTTTGAAAAAATAGATTTTTTATATCTTAAAAGCGTATACACATATTTTTTTCTAAATATAAGTAAAAAAATAAATACATTCGTTTACCTTGGGCGCGCTAGAATCATTTTAGAAAATCTACAATTTTGTTTTGTTCGTTTTATTTTTTTGTCGAAACGATGACAGAAGCGAAATCTACACAAAAGAATACCGACTGCGCAATGTCGGCAACGGCTTTCTCTAGTGCAACTTTTGTCCACCAGGCTATACGATTACTCACGTTTCTTACACTCAAAATCAGTTTGTGTTTTGCTTAGCCTTGTCGTCGGTTTTGTTTGACTGTCGTTTAAGAGTGCCTTATTTAGTTAAATACAAAAATGTCTGACGAAGTAGCCGAAAATGGGACTGCCAACGGAGGTGATGTGCCGGAAATCGAACTGATTATTAAGGTAAGAAGTGCAGTGTATTAACATTTATATAAATTCAACCAGTGGGGCGTATTCCAACACCGTGTCTATTTGATGACCTTCGAAGTTCGACCGGATCGTCAGAACTCTCGATTTAACACTAGAAATATTACTATGATTCACTCAATGAATTGAGCGTAATCCTAAAATCGTAAATATTAGTTGTATTGATAGTATTTTGACGGTTACGGATCTCCACTCGTAACGTCATATTCTGACACATGTGTGCGCCACCTTATGTAGGTCAGCGTTTTAGATATTTTTCGTAAACAATCGCAAATGACGGTTGATGAGGTTCGGTTTAGATTTGAAATCATCGACCGACAGATGACTACAGTAATTAAAAGATTAGCTGAGAGCTGCCGACGTTATGTAAGGCATTTGTACGCGATCTCTGGTTCCCAGCCGCCTTCACTGTTCCACTGTAGCTACGCTCGATTTCATTGTTTTGCTTGTGTCGTTTTAAGTTATTCCTTCGCTCGTAGATGCAATACGTTACCGAGCGTTATTATGCACTGCTGAATTTATAGATCGAAACCATCAATTACCTAAACGCTTTCACACTGACTCCTGGAATTACTATGACTAGAAACTGATATACCGGCCTTCACCTGCTGCAAGAGCATTTATAATATTTAAAATATTAATTGATATGTGTTTATTTGCGTAATTTACTTCAGAAATATTGAAATGTTCTTTTTAAGTACTTTATGATAAAATTGAAAGATTTCTAAGCGATAGTATGTACAAGCTAATGTACGTTAAACACAACCGCATCGTCACATGACCAACGCCAGTACCTACCCACTACCCACCCGCCTTGCAGATAGATTCTCATGATATAAGATGATAGACATTACGATCGTCTCGTAGGATCTCACAACTATAGTTTCTAGAAAAGTCTTGGACTTGGAAAAGTAGCGCCACCACCACATCGTCAGTAAAATAATGTATTTAAAAAAAACAAAACTTAAAACGTGAATTTTCAAGGTATTTCTTTAATGTGTAATTTACATTACTTCATTTAAATTCCATTGATAACATCGCAACAGGTGCTATTGTTATTAAAATTTTAGGGTACGTTTTTTTATTTTCTTCATTTTTCAGTTCGTGTTTTTTTTTACATATTCTAATCAGAATATTAATAATAATAATCAGAATAAAATTTTGCATATTGACACACGTAACTGGTAGTTATTTTATTGTTATTGAAATCAAAGAAATAATGTATTTGCATAGTAAATACAGTTCTTTTTCTACGCCGTATGAATTAGTTTGGTATTTAACCAATCAATTTTGATGCGCACCAATAAGCTCACGCAAAAATATTGAAATCCACTTTCAGATTTAATAGGTTTTTTTTAGCGTAACAGTGCTAACCTAAATAATTTAATCACCCGACATTATAAATATTTGCCCAGTTCACTATAATAAATATAAAATTCAATATGTACTTATAATCAAATATTTTATGATGTAACATCAGTTAGAACCTAATTATTTATATGTGTACTTTCATTAAGTAGCCTTAAAATAAATTTAAAAAAACTTTATTACTTACTTACTTCCTATGGTCATTTCTCCATGGCTTCCTCTTGAAGAGTTTTAGCCTCCTTGATGATTTTTCGACAAGCTCCTCGATCCTGCGCCTTTTGCTCCCAGCAGTCCGATTTGCCCAACCTAGCCAGGTCAGCCAGAACATTGTCCATTAGGCGTTGGCTAGGTCTTCCTAGAGGTCTTACTCCAGTCGGTCTAGACGCGTACAGGGTCTTGATTACTCTTGTCTCTTCGGCTCGGCATAGGTGCCCAATCCATGCTAGGCGACCGGCTCTCACGGTGCTCGTTATAAGGGGCTGCTGGGTCATCGTACGGATCTCTTGGTTGGTCCTATGCCTCCAAGTTTCCGCTGTTACACCAGGTCTGGGTCCCAGGAAAATTATAAGTATTCTAATCTTATATTTTTTAAAGACAATTACTTTATAATTATGGTATTTATATTTTCAATCAAAAATAATCTAAACAAATCTAATGAAAATGAAGCTCAACATGAAATAAAACAGTTAGTTATTTAATAATAATAATAATGTAGTGGTGTTAAAACAAAATGTAATTAACTAACTAACCATCACGCCGTCTCTCCCAAGGGGTAGTCAGAATGAATGGACTACCACATTTTCCCTTCCTGACATACTTCTCTCGATTCCTTAACATTCACATCGCGTCATGCGCTCACATCGATTTCTCCGACTGGCCGACAAATAAACAAAATATTGATCATAATATATTTGGTATTTTTTTTTTTAAATGTCGCCACTCAAATTAAGTGAAATATATTAAATACTTTAATATTTTTTGTTCTAACGTCACATTATTTAGTCAGATTGTTTTGTTTCCGCGTGGGGCGAAACCGGTCAATATTTAAAAAAACAAATAAAGTGTTGTCAAAACAAAATATTTAAGTTTTTTAAATGTGAATCCACAAATGAAGTACTTCATACATAATTAAAACAAATTAAGTGCGTAAAGTGGATAAAACAGTGTTTTAATTCATAAATAATCCGACATTATAGAATTTCAGGGTAAACGCATTAATTTTATCAAAATTCAATATTTTGTAATTAGTTTTACTTTTAAAATGCTAACTAACTAACTAACCATCAAGCCCTTTCCCCGGAGGGGTAGGCAGAGAGGATGGACCGACATACCGTTCTGTCCTGACATACCTTTCTAGCTTCCTCCACATTCATACATCGTAACATGCATGTTCGTCGATTTTTCCGACTTCGAATATGGCCGCCTTTCAGTATTTGATTAATTTGGTCATGCCATACTTTCCTTGATCTTCCTCGGCTTCTCTTTCCGCTCACACTGCTTGTATACAGCATTTTAACCATTCTTCTCTCGTCCATTCGTTCCATATGTCCAAACCATCTGAGGGATCCTCTTTTAATTTTATTTACGATGCTATCATCTGCCTTGTATTTCTTCATTATTGCATCGCTCCGTATTTTATCATAGATCTCATTTCTACGGCTTCAAGCTTCACCACTTCCATGGCACTAGAACTCCATTATGTACTGCCATCTTGGCCTTAGTTGAAATATTTCTATTTGCAGTGATGAGAAATATTTCTATTTGCAGTGATAATTTTGAGAGAGCCATTAATAATCCAAAAACATTATTTAAAAATGCATGTCATGTATATATCACCTACGTATAGTGTCAAACTTCACAGTCGACTAAGAATCTTTGGTTTTTTTAATGCAAAATAACCCATTTTCATCTTTTATCTATGCAATTAAACTGCAATGGCAGTACGTTCCAGGTGAGACATGTATACGCAGACGCGTGAGTATTTGAATATGTATAAACGTTATCGCGTACCGCACTCTTTTGTTTTCGTGGCGGGCATTTCAAAAATGGAATAATGTATCGAACACTGTTTTACAATAACAGATTGACCCGCCCGGCCGCCGCATATCGCCTAGGAATTTGCGTTATCGGGTAATCGCTTTAGAACATTGTGCCGCACGTTGAATCAGTTGAATGCCTGCGTATTGCACAAGCTTTCTACTGGATGAGGTACCTACCTCGGCGGACCTGCAAATAGTGCAGCGGGAACAATATCCATGATATATGACCCGCGACATTTTTCCACTAAACGACGTTGACGACCTTCGTGGCCGAGTGGTAAGTGCATTGACTACCACCCCGAAGGTTCCGGGTTCGATTCCCGGCGAGGGCAGTGTGATTGTCACACTGTCTATGGTCTGGTGTAGATTTCACGTAACAATAAAATGGCGATAGATTAGCTACCTATCACATGTCACGAGAATCACTATGATAGCTATAATAATACATTTTACATCGATTTGGCTCATGCTGCCATGCTGTAAAGAGCGATTCAACAAAATAATAATAATAAATATATTTCTTTCTTCACGTTCCTCTCCTAGGTTGGACAACATCACGACTATTTTATTGAACTAGTTTCAATTCGTGAAATATTCACGTAAGGAAAGGTTTTCTACCCTTTCCAAAACTTGATTCACTGTACAATCTTAAACGTTTTAACTTTTAATGTAAATATATTTATTTACGCACGTTAAAAATTTCACAATTAACAGTCCCAAATTGTTCTCCTTTTATTTTCTACACTACTCTCATGCAACAGTAATCGGTACAAAATTCAAAACAATCCAGAAACATTCTCGAGCATGCGTATCATGTGCATTTCGAATTACTTTCGAAGATAATCGAAGTATTCCTCTCGCGCTCTCTAGTATTAAAAATATTCTCGTACTCTGTCTTGATGACATTCGGGTTTTTGCCTATTTATATTATGATTAATTAATACGAATGAAAACGACTGTTTTCTAGAAGTTTTAGTATATTTTATGGGAAAGACATGTTTCACCTTATAAAAAAAGACACCAAGGATTTAAATCAATGATATTGGAATTTATTTTACAATCTTCAATATGAGCAGAAAATAACTCATTATTATGAAGAAGGAATCTGGTCGTGTCCAGGGTTGAACCCATACCCCTGGATCAGGAGCCAAGCGTTCTATCCCCTAGACCTAGACCACCACCCGATTTTTAAGGCAATATCAAATGTCCGCTTGTAAATGCAAATGTACGCAGGCGAAACATGTCATTCCCATAAAATATAATAGAACTTCTAGAAAACAGACGTTTTCATTCGTGTTAATTTAATTTGGAGTTTTACATCATTGTTCAAGAAATAATAAATAAGCTATTTTTACTCGTGATTCAGCAGCCCCAAGCAGGGATGTTAGGCTGTAACTGAACCGTTATCAAGGGTTTCTTAGTCAGGATATTCTTCTTTCTCTCAATTTTATCTTAGATAATGTCTGGATAATAAATATATTTATAATATATTTCATCCATAACTTGAAATTTATGTTTATTTTCAAATTTGCACGTTATGTTGTTTTTTTTATCTTTTACAACAACAACAAAACGAAGTATCTGTAAAATAACAAGATTCTAGTTAGAAACCATTTAAGAATGGTTTAGTTCCAGCACTACATCCCTGTTTAGAGCTGGTGTATCAAAATTTAAAATATCCATGGTGTCCAACCTTAGATGAGAGAGGAACAAAAAGAAGAACAACGGCACTTCATTAAAGAAGTAGTCAGGGAGAATGGACCCTCCTTTTATGAAATTTCCCTTTTTCAATTAAATAAAACAAACATTTAGTGTGCTGCACAGTTATAGGATTGTTTAATAAATACTGGCAATTTAAGTATCAGTGTATTTTCTTCATAACACTAATCTATAGCGTTATAAAGAAAATGCGATGATACATAAATTGTTGAAGTGTTTATCAAATAATCCTAATGAGATGGGCGAATCTGATATGCTACTACCAATTTATGAATGGTTTTCGTTAGATGCAATAATGTTTCAGCTAAAATATATGCAACCATGACCAGTATATTTTTAAAACAGAAAAGGTAACAATGAAATAATAACTGCACGCGTCGATTGCTTTCTCTATTTATTAGTGAATAATAGAGAAATGCAAAATCATAGACAGTATTTATTTTTTTAAATTAGATGTGTTTCTTATTCTTCTTGTTGTTCCTCTCCTATCGAAGGTTGGTCAACATCGTGGGTATTTTGACTTTTGATACAGCAACCCTTAACAGAGATATTCTTCTGCAACTGAGTAATCAAAGTGCTGAACATGATTGGTTCAGATCAGCCAGAACATTGTCCATTAGGCGCTGTCTAGGCCTTCCTAGAGGTCTTACTCCAGTCGGTCTAGACGCGTACAGGGTCTCGATTGTCATCATAAGATCTCGTTACTATAGTTTTTATGTGGTTGGATAGTAAGTCTGACGCACAATCCCCAAAGAAACGATTTTTAAAATATTTATACCTCGGGGAGTATAACTATTATCCCTTTTTGTACCCCTTTATTTCTCTCAGGAATGTTGGATTTCAACACTCTTGAAACTCGTCAAATGATCTATCTAGGAAAGCATTTTTTTAAACTATTATCCGGAGGTATTTACATTCCAGGAATACTGAGAGAGCTAAATATATACGTTCCTCATAGTCAAAGCAGAGCAAGGGGGCAAATATTATTTTATGCCCCAAATTGCCGCACAGAGGCCCTTCGAAGTTATCCTGTATTGAAAGCGATTCGTCTTTTACATTAGGTTGCAAAAGAGATAGACTTCTTAGGATGCAATTATGGCGAATTCGTAAATAACCTTACGATAAAGGCAGCAAGCAAATAACTGGCTTTTCCTATTCATAAGGACTTGGGACTTGGACTTGGATCTTCTGGCTTACAGAGGTTCAGCTCGTGTGGCTATTCCTCTTACGTCTGATGGGAACATTGTTGGAAGGTGATTTGGTGGGTTGTTAGTTTATTCGGGGGCATCGAGAATCGATTTTGGGCGCTTGTGGCGGCTGGAAGTGTTTGGGTCGTAATTTGTGAGGTCTTTTATTGTGGGGTTGGGTTGCGAAGGGAGTCCTTTGTAAAAACGTTCGGCAAGTTTCAGAATGAATTCATCTATCATCGGGATTCCCGATTCTAGGTGCAGTTGTGTAATCCTGGTCCATGAAGGCGCACCAATCTATGTATATTTCCTTTGATATTCTTTTTTTTTCACCCTTTACATCGATTTGGCTCGCGCTGTAATGATGTAAGGAGTTTTTTCACAAAATAATAATAATAATAATATGGATGGAGGCCCACACCTACCTTTGGTCAGCTGGTCCATCGGACCTAGCCGAGAGGACTGGTATACATATCCATCGACCATTCCCCTGTCCGCCACCTAGGGACGCTCCTCTACGCTGTGGCAGGCTAGCGCATTAATTAAAACTACTCAAAAATTTGCCCTCAATCGTCCGATTGAGCAATTTTTCATAAATAGAATAGTTATAATTGTCTACAACTGTCTGACACCACTAATCTGCGATAAACATTTTTGTGGTATCGTTTTGATAAATGATAGCGAGTATCTAAAGCAACATTTTCATTTTTATTGTGGCTATTTTTCGAACAAAACTTATTTATCAAATATATTCATTTCGTGTCGCAATTATTTTTCGTCAGCTGAAACTTCATAAAAATGTAATTCAATGATATCACTACAAATCAGGAATTTACTGTTTTAATCACAAACATTACCGAAAATAGAAATATATCGAGTGAAGCAAAGATGGCAGTGCACAATGGACTTCTAGTGCCAACCCTTATGTACGGAAGTGAACCTTGGAATTGGCAGAAGAAGGATGAAAGTAGGATGAATGCCTTATAAATGAGGTCACTAAGAAGAATGTTTGGAAAAACAATGTATATTAAAATATATAATGATGAAGTAAGAAATGAATGTAAGGCGGATGAATACGTGATAAATTAAATGATATATACAAGGAGTGTGAATGGAAAATTAAGTCGTGGAAGGCCAAGGAAGACATGGCATGACCAAATTAATTAATTACTGAAAGGCGGCCATGTTCGAAGTAGGAACAATCGCAGAGCGTGCATGTCACGATGTGTGAATGTAGAAGAGGCGCGAGAGTTATGTCAGAATAGATCCATCTTCTCTGCCTACCCCTCCGAGGAAACGGCGTTGATGGTTAGTTAGTTAGTTATCACTGAAGTCTAAGGTTATTTTGAAATAATTGTTAAGAGATCAAATCAATTAAATTTTAAATGTCGGCCATGTTAGAAGTCGGAAGAATCGACGTGCGGGTATGACTCGCTGTATGAATGTGGAGGAAACTAGAGAGATGTCAGGATAGAGTAATGGGATGCGTATTAATTTTTAAATAAATAAAAAATGATTTTATAATAATTAACCTATTTGATCACATCTGAATTTGATATTTAAAAAATTAAACATCTATGTGAAGTGAATTTTGATAATATGCTAGCAGGTGAAATAATTTACTTCCTTTTATGGTAAACTTGTAACTTGGTAAACTTGTAGTTAATGTACGTTTTCGTAAATAAAAAATACAAGTCAATTTAAAAAAAATTGTTTGTTCACTTTGAAGGCTCCAAGGGGGACGTTAGAGCCTCCATTGAGGGCGGTAGCAGATTCAGAGGTAAATGAGGGCCATTGAGGTAGTCTAGAAGGGCGACCGTGGTGTATATAATATATTTTAATTAATGATTATGAAATACATTTAAAATTCTATTTTCATGAATAAACTATTTAAGAAACTCGATATAAACAATTTTCTGATATATTAATATTAAAATTTAAAACACTTATAATATCACAATTTCTTCTGTTCACTGAGAATGTCGCTACTGTGTTTCGCCAACCGATGTTGGCATCATCAGGTGTTACAATAAACTAGTTTATTGTAACTAATAAAAACTAGTTTATTGTAAAACCTGATGTCAACATCGGTTGGCGAAACAGCTGTCGCGACACTCACTGAATAAAAAGAAATTAATCTTTTTAGGTTGGAATTTTTTTTTTCTTGTATATAGGCCGTGATCAAAAAAAGATTGGGAACCTTTCGTCTATAGCAAGGAAGAAGAAGCTGATGACGTATTTAGATCTGTATTTTTTTTAAACTGAACTGTGAAGTATACCTGTGATTTTAAATTAGTAAAAGTGTTTGCTTTGCCAGCGAACACGAAACTAGAAATGTCCATTTGTGTAATAATTTGAAATATTAGCGATGATGTATTAGTCACACGTGATATATTTTCTCAATAGTTATGGGCTACAAAGTTCAATGCTTCTTGAATGTGAAAGTATGTCTGCTCTCCGTGCTGGGCCCCCCACCCCCCGCCCGCCCATGATCTCCCCGCCCGCGGTACGAACTCTATCTCGAGGTACATAGCACGAATATTGTTACTTTATTTTATTTATTCTTATTTTACAAGTTCCATAAGTGTCGGACATCACCGGAAGAGTGGCAGTGCTAAAATGACGCTAGGCTAGCCATGTACTCCCTCATGTAGCCATCTACACGAGGGAGTATCCGTGGCTCTATCCCACGGCATTTCTTTTTAGGAATGCTCGGAACCAATTCTTTACAGATTCGAAGAGATAGGCATCTCATTACCCATTTATTTAAATTATATGGGAATATTTCGAGAACTCGGTCGTGCTAGAGGGTGTTGGTATTTTTCTCCCTGATAGATTTCTCCTATCAAATAAATCAAATATTGAATGTCGGCCATGTGAGGAGTCAGGGAAATCGATGCGCGTGCATGACACGATGTATGAATGTTGAGGAAGCGAGAGAAATATGTCAGGAAAGAAAAGTGTGGCAGTCAATTCTTTCTGCTTACCCCTTCGGAGAGACGGCGTGATGGTTAGTTAGTTAGTTAGATTTCTCCGACAGCGACAGCAGATTATTTTGCCTACCGGCCACCAGAACCAATCTGCCCCTGGTGACACCGGTGGGAAGAGCAATTAGTCTGCTGAACGCGGTCTCCTTGGAGATCGACGTCTTTCATATTAGTGAAGGTACGTTCAGAAGACAAATACTCTTGACTTTAGAAAGTATCTTGTCTTCCTAATGTCGAACTATCTCTAATGCGTTCCTAGTACTATGTTGTATTTTTATAATATTTTAGCTGTACTCAATAGATGCCTTAAACATGTTGCCGTTTGTAATGTCTTTTGAGTTAAAAAAATGATTTGATTTGATGTCGCTGATAAATATCCTCCTTTACTGGTGTCCAAGAACTGTTACCCAGGACGTCCCCAACTTCGACGAAGAGACGACTTTAAAGAGACCACCGATTCGACATATTGCTCAGGATTGACAGACAAGAAAGCAGATCAAGGAGGCCTACGTCCAGGATTGGACATAATATACCGATTGATGATGACGTTTTATTATCGAACCTTATAATAATAATAATAATAATAGCTCACCTCAAGGACGCTTTGACAATGTTTTTAGTCATCAGAGCTGCATCTGACACCAGCAATCAAATAACCGTTGTTTACATTTTATGCGATATTTTGAAAAGGTAGGTTTTTATGTGGGATTTAAAATCTGACGGATTGTCAATGCATCTGAGGCGTGCAGGAAGCATATTCCAGGCGGACGGACCTGCCACTGCGAAAGCCCGATCTCCAAAATTTGACCAGGGGTTGTGCTTTGGCTCAACTAATCTGCTTATTGCCGAGGAGTTTGCTGATCGAAGCATAGATTGCCGCAAGTTAGGGCTATCAGTAATACAAAGTTCAGATATATAGGCTGGTGCCATTCCGTGAAGCGCTTTAAAAACCGTCCAGCATAGTTTATACTGGATTCTTTCAGGACACTTAAGCAAGATGAGATCTTTTAAACGTTGTAGGAACAAAAGTAAATGTGGTGGAAATGAGATCTCTAAGATGAATATGTATAAATCCTAAAATGTTTGTATGTCAATTGCATACATATTATATTTTTATTCATCTTCCTTGCTATAGACCTAGGTGGTCTATTCTCCAGATAGTTACTTTCCCCTGTGACTCTGTGAGATGAATTCCTAGCAGTTTTTCCATATTTTAGGAGGTCTTTCACGAGGGCGAGTCGCTGATTATGTAGCGGAATCTAGGGGAGCCTAGAGGTGTCCATTATTTTGGACATAACCGTTCCAATCCCTCCTTCGCTGTCTACTGTATCTTGTAATAACCTCAGTCTCACGTATCTCTCTTATTCAAGTATTCCTCACGCGATCTCTTTGTGTCTTCGTCTCGTAAGAAGTTAAATCTTGTTAGGTCTTGATTGTGTCTGCCCTTGCTTCAATGCCATATGTAATTAATGTGCTAAATTTTAAATTCGCCGTTTTGATGATATAATCACCTCAATGGTGTAATAACATTAAAACGTGTTTTATATCTAAAATAAACTCTGCCCTCCGGTATTCGCGATCGGTAAAATAAAATTATAACAATAAATATATTATTATAGTATAACTTTAATTTGTGTTTGACAAATAACACAATTATATTTTCAGTCAAGGCCTGCCGATGAGGTTATTCCATGCTGATGGATCAGCTATTGCTAAGGATCGATCCATGAAATTTATACTAGGACAACCTTTCGGCCCGAATAATCTACATATGTGATCAATGAAATAGTGCGAACGAAAGAGGATTCGAAAGAAATTTGTCGGGATAAAACAGTATAATTGTCTATACTTTCTACCTAACGGTGTGATGGTTATTTAATTGTGGATATATTTCACCTTAGGACATATCAAAAATGGCGAGACGAAATAAGCGAAGAATGAGCGAAACTTGCCAACTGTAAATACACTTTAAAATTCGAATTTTATAATTCGCAAGTGATGAATGAAGCTTTACACGTACCCAGATTTATTTTTTTTAATATCATTTAGATTTTTTTTTGCATTTTCGAGAATGCTTTTAAGTTTAAAAATGTGGTCACGATGTGTGACGGCTCAAATATCGTAAGGATGGCCCTAAAGAGGGCCTTATCTCTCCTCTCGATATTGTGGTGAAAGGTTTGCCTGACCGTGTGTCGTTTGCAATTGTACCGGCAGTTATAATTCGTAAATAGTTACACTACACGTCGAGGCATCTTCCTTGCCCTCAAATTATATAATAGTTTTATTCTGGCACTACGAAACTTAACTTTATTTTTTTTTCTCTGCGGTCAGTGTAATGGATCTAAAAGAACGGTTAATGTTTCGATACAAATCACCTTTCTTCATATAGCAAGGCATCATTTTTTGTAGGTTGTTAGAAAATTATAATATTTCCTATTTGAATATTCGTATTTAAAATATGTGTATAATTAGGTGTGTATAGCAAACTTTCCATCACCCTATATTCGCCCTAAGAAGTTTATCAGCGGCGATGGAAACCATAACCTCGTTTCGCGTACTCGTCGCGATGGGCTGTGGACCTCCTCATATTCGATTTTCTGAACTGTATAAACGAAATTTATTTTATGTTCCGGTCATCAAATCGCCATCGTGGCCCGCGCCAATTCGCTGAATACATTGATACATTTTGCAGTTAATTAATTTTCTAAGAATGAATGTATTTATACAAATATACGTACGCCAAAACTGTAACTGTTGCATTCGGTCATTTTTTTGTGTTTATTCTATTTGTATGCCAATAGGCAATTGGCCAAATGTGTTTTCCATTTTGTGTATAACATCTTACGTCACTCGGTTCAGTGGTGATGTGATGCCAGACCGGTTCATCGAAAGGAAACTGGATTTTTTGTGTTATTCCATCACTAGGCGACGTCACTAGAGCACATCCGCGCTTGGGCTCTATTCTAACAGGCGCGGGCCTTTCCTTGAACCCATGGAGAGCCCGACAAGAAAGAGGTGTTATTCGTACCTTATTCTCTCCATTCCAAAATATGTTCTTATTATAATAATACGGTAGGTTTTTATTCGTAATATTCGTTATCTGGTGGCTATCGCGGTTTTAACATTACGGCAGCGCAGACGTCATGTATGGAATAACCACAAAGCTATTTTGAAAGCATGATGTAATGTTCGAGAAAGAAAATGATCGCAAACGAGTTGTTTTGAAAAAATAACATCTGCATTTGTAAACTTTCTCGACAACGTGTGATGTACATGCGTGGCGTTAGTATCGTGAAATGGTGTTGCGTTCTGCCTAAAATGCCGATGTCAGGAGCGTTCAGTTGTTGGAGGTAGGCTCGCACCCGCGTTTGCGCATGCATGGCGTGCGTACTATACATCTCGCTAGTACCTACCCGAGAACAAATCATCTGACAACGTTCCGCGTAAGAAAAACCATTACTCTTACGAATGTGTCACGGTATAAATATAGTTGGAGGCTTCCCGCCGCCCGCAGAGATAACGTCATCTCTGCAGAAGCGCGGGAAGAGTGAAGAGCGAGGAGCGCGGAGCCTCCCTCGAACGGAGTATGTTTGTCATAGTTACACGATAAAGCCGTCCACACACACGGGCATACTCCGCCGCACATTCCTAGGCTAGAAACCGTGTTTTTCTCTATGACATCACGAACGTTGCGCGCAGCTCCGGTCGGGAGGCTCGCGATTTTCCGATTAGACCTACCCAGAATGCATTTATAAACGCAAATTGATTACTTGTGTTCGAATATAAACAATGGACGCCGCATGCCGCTCGCGCGATCGTGATTACCCCTTTATATTATTAATCATATATCTGTCCCAATCGAATATTTTACTATGCAAGTAAGCGCTAGTTCGCACGCAGAAAAATATGTTGAATTGTATTCAAATTAGAAATTCATCACTTCAGAAGTCATATCAAAGAGTTATTTTTCTTTCTTTGACATGAATGTTAACCCTTTTTGTCCCGTTTCGTCGTGTTTTATTTTTTGTTTTTGTTATCTTATTAATTATTCTCGGCGCTACATCCCGGTACGGGATTTGGTCTCCTCCGCAACAGACCCCCCACTAGCTCATGCCTCTGGCCATCTCTCCATGTCTTTCCAGTTACCTCCAGTCCTCTTTCACGTAGTCCGCCCGCCTTTTTCAAAGTCTGCCTTTTAACGGTTATTTCTAAGCTACTTTACTTTTTAACGTCAGTCCGGAATAGACCGGGGATGGGCCTAAGAAATGAACGAGCGAGGGTAACAAAAGGGCGCCGCTGGGCCCTATAACAGCATTGGGTAAGTGGTGGGTACCTTTCTATGACCTGTCTCATCTCTTAACGCGCGACACCCAGCCCAATCTTCTTGGTTACTATCGGAAAAGTGTTTCTTGTTTTTACAATAACTAAAGTTGAATACAGTAGACGCTCTCTTAACCGTCCCACCGCTTTAACCGACCTCTTCTAGGAAGTCTAGGAGAGTTATTTTCAACTTCAAGATGTTGAGGAATGGGTTCTTGAAGGTGATGACCCTCTTGAAAATGATATGTTGAATGATGATGAGATAGTTCAGACTGTTATCAACGAAGCACTAGAGGAAGAGGAAGTCGACTGTAAGGAACACGATTAGCCACGACGAAGGAAAAGAGGCTCTACAGGTGGCGGCGATGTGCATTCAGCAGCAGAAGGATTCTACTGCAGTAGATGTAATGATCATAAAGAAATGACGTGACTACGCTTTAAAAAGTCGATTCAACACAAGAAGCAGCAAAAAATAACAGATTTTTTTAATCCATTGTAGGCCTACTTTTTAAAAAATAATTGTAGTGATGTGTGGCTTTTTCCTGTACATATTTTTTACGCTTTGTGAAATGTTAATTTTTAATGTGTGAGTTTCTAATGCAGAATAAAAGTTCTGTTTTTTTTCTTCCTTGCGAAAGTGTTTTTTTAAATGCGTTTTCACTACCTTATCTTTAACAGGCTTTTTCGTTATCCGGCCCTGGATCAGTCCCGTCAAGGGCGGTTAAGAGAGCGTTTACTGTATTTACTTTTGAAAAGTATTCCGTCTCTATTTTCAACGTGAAAATGAGGACGCTGCAATCCTTGGATATAATCGTAACTGGTTAAACCGTCTGCTATACTATTGGTAATGTTTAACTGAGCACAAGTAAGTCACTTCGCTTTCCTCGGTTGTGGCGCGCCAAGGCTTCCAGACGGGCGGTGGAAGCCGGCCTCGGCCCGGCCCGGCCATCCGCCACTCCGCGCTCCGAGCTGCATACTTTATTACCTTTTAATACTCGCCGTGTCCGTATCTAGGTCTGTCATTGTCAATTGTGAAGACGATTCTGTGGGCCTTTCTATTTTCTGAATGGGCACGCCATGGAAGTGACGAGAGACACTTTTATTATTTCTATTTTGAATGTACAATAATTAGCGTATTGTGAGAGATTATCCGAATGTCCCATTCAAAAGATTAAATTAAATTACTTAAATGCGTGTTATTGTAGGTTTATCAGTTTCAAGTGTAATTGTTTACAGATTACCATAATACAAATTGGCAAAAACCCGAATATCGACAAAAAAAAGTACGAGAATATTTTTAATTCAAGAGAGCGAGAGAGGAATACTTCGATTCTCTCCGAAAAACCAAAGTAAAGTAATTCAAAATGTACACGATGCGCTTGCTCATGAACGTTTCCGGATTATTTTGAAGTTTGTTCTGATTATTGTTATATGACAGTAGCGTAGAAAACAAAAGGTGAACAATTTGGTGTTGTTAATTGTGAAATTTTTAACGTGTGAAAACATTTTTTTTACTGATTACGTGTGTACAGTAATCCAAGTTTTAAAGTTAAGGTTGTATCTAGTATTTTATAAATCAACGGTGTATTTTCGCTATCTACTGAACGCATTTTATATACTGTTATAAATATCCTAATATTATCTACGTGTTTATATTTTTTAAATATATTAAAATACAGTCGTCACAATCATATTGTCGTGGTGATAAATGCTATAAACAATTCACTTTTGTACAGTTAACGTAGCACTCATTTATTTTTTCTTATTAAAAAAAATATGTACACAAATATGCAGCGAAATCAGTTCAAGTTCAAAGTCTGAACCTTTATACCGGTTTAACGTATCCGTTCGTGTATTTATAAATATGCATTATTTTGATACTCAATAATCTAAGTTAACTTAATTTTTTTTAATGTAATGTTACTTCAAATAATATTAAACTAACTAACTAACTAACCATCATGCCGTCTCCCCGAAGGGGTAGGCAGAAATAATGGACTGCCACACTTTTCTTTCCTGACATATTTCTCTCGTTTCCTCAACATTCATACATGGTGTCATGCACGCGCGTCGATTTCTCTGACTCCTCACATGGCCGACATTTAATATTTGGTGTATTAGATCGTGCCACGTTTTCCTCAGTCTTCGTCTATTTCTGGTTCCATTTACATCGTTAACATATAAAAAAAATTACCATTCTTTCTTCATACATTCTTTCCATATGTCTAAACCATATTAATGATCCTTTCATTATTTTGTTCATAACACCATCATTCCCTTAACTGGTCTTCCATTCCTTGACAATAATGTAAGACTTTATCATAAACCCTAAATCCCCCCTCGCCCTCTTTCGGAGGGACACTCCGGGCCATACATTTAGCCCCATCATAAAACAACTACCAAATCGCATTCCAACAATGTTTCCTACAGACGTAAGAGGAATAGCCATTAGAGCTGAACCTCTGTAAGCCAGAAGATCCAAGCACCGCATTCACTTTTTATATTTTCATTCGACACTCTATCATACACAGAGTATCCATATTAATAATATTTATTTGTAATATAGAAAAATATCCATTTGAACAGCGGGGAGACATTGTGCCACGTTTGTATTATGTGTACAAGATAATGGCCTATTATAATCTGTATTGGTTTGTAAGCGTTATCAATTCTAATCTTAATTGATTTCAGCTCTGAATTGTATACTTCACGCTTCTGGTATGCTCGCTGGTGAGCAAAACTAGAATTATTTTCTTGAACTAATCGCATCACGGAGTGAACAGCTAGCGCTAAGGTTTCCCTTGCCGCCGCGACACACCGGGGTGCCCATTCCAAATAATCGCGCTATTGATACATTAGCGAAATCGTACGCGATCGGATCCCACAACCTTGCAGACTTAAAACATGTTATACCTTAAATTATATTGGTTATCGCGATAAGTATACTGTTATAAATATATAATTTATGGACACTAATTAGGTTTTTCGAACTGTCTTTATTGCTTAATACGAATAAAACTTTGGTACTTTGTTACGTTCAACGACTTTGGTACACATTTTTGTAACATTATTTTGAACCTAAATAACTTAGTTCACGTAATAATCAACTAGCGGACCCGGCAGTACTTCACTATTGCTTTATTCGAGCACATGCATACATTGAGACTTGCTAACTTAGAGACCGTGGACGGCAAAGAGAAGTGCAGGGCGACCGCAACTACGGTGGAAGGATGATCTGAACAGACACGTCGGAATAACCTGGATGCAGTCT
The DNA here is from genome assembly GCA_022606425.2 of Lepidostoma basale. Lineage (NCBI taxonomy): Eukaryota > Metazoa > Arthropoda > Insecta > Trichoptera > Lepidostomatidae > Lepidostoma > Lepidostoma basale. The sequence continues at coordinate 1,576,567 of JAHDVF020000010.1, forward strand.
GCACAGGACAGAGTGACATGGAAGCGAATGGAGGAGGCCTTTGTCCAGGAATGGACGGAAATAGACTGATGAAGAAGAAGAAGAAGATGCATACATTATTTATTTTTAAAAAAATATGTTCATTTGTGTTATCCAACACCGTGTTTCTTTAAATACGTGACGTTTAATAATAAAATCCATTAAGGATTTCAATTTTTGTTTGAATACACGTGCAGTAATATCATGACGATTTACAACAGGCATTTAAACTAACTCGACCGCCATCTCTCGGTGACTCGCATCATACACAATTAAACACTGACATCAAACAAAACTGGCGTTAAAAGAGTCTATCGTTGCATAGCCACGAATATTGTATTTTGTTTGTTGTTTAGATATTTTCACGTTGGCATTTGTTATAAATGTACACGTGATGGTGCCATTATTATTTGCTAAAATATATATCTAAAAATAAAAAAGAAACTTCTAGAAGCTAACACATAGCGCTTTTAAATCAACGATATTTCAGAAACGTTTATATCAGTAAATATAATACTTATACTACACCTTCGCTGAGTACTTTTATGAATACCCTTATCAATGAAAAGACTTCAGATAAGATACAGGCACAATAATTTAACAATAGACAAACGAATGAAGATGGATATTGTTTCTAAAACTTTCAACTTTTTGGCGTGGATAAGACCATAGCGGAGTGGAAGAGGAGATACGTCGCCTTGTTGCTGACCAATCATTAGATTGAGACCTCTTAGTTTAAGATTTATTTTGAAACTGTAAGTCTGACCCTCTAGCGTGGGTCCAAAAACTTTCATCAAAATTTTCCGTTGCCCGTTCACATATTATATCTTCTTGGAGTGCCATGTCAGGTCCCCCCGACGTTGGCTATCACTCTGGCGTAGGCCTCTCTGTCCTGTCCCAAGTGGAACAAACTCCCCCACCCTCCGAATTCCGGTCCACTCTTTGATCTCATCTCAATCTTCCCTTTCGTGATGAGCTGAAATGACCGTATTTTTCATTGCGGAGAATGTGTCACACAAGACAAGAATTGAGAATTGTCTTCACATCAGACAACAATTCTCTTCCTTCTCTATGTATTATAACGTCCACGGTCTCCAAGTCAGCAGTCTTCTTGTCCATTTTTCATCTGAGCTTCTGGCTACGTGACCTGCCCATTGCCATTTTAGAGTCGCCACCCGGTGGATGATGTCATTGACCTTTGTTTTTTCTCTCACCGTATCGTTTCTGACTTTGTCTCTTAGGCTTATTCCTAGCATGACTCTTTCCATGGCTCTTTGGGTCACTCGTAGTTTCTCGGCACATTGTTTGGACAATGTAACAGTTTCAATACCATAAGTACCAACTGGCAGAACGCAGGCTTTATGGACTTTTCGTTTCAGGTTGATCGGTATTTTCCGGTTTTCAAGGATGCAACTCATTTTTCCGAAAGCTGCCCAGCTTAGTCCAATTCTTCTTTTTAGCTCTGCGGTTTGGTTATGTAACTATATGTTACCCTTAATAAATTAAATAATTGCATTTTTTTCAAGATCTTACATCGCGAGCAGAATCGCCATTATTATTATTTCGTTGAATCGCTCTTTACATTATTACAGCGCGAGCCAAATCTATATAAATGGTATACCTTTCATATTTATTCTCATGACATGTAGTAGGTAGACAATATATCATCTACACTAGACTAAGACAATCGCACTGCCATCGCACGGGAATCGAACCCGGGATCTTCGGTGTGGCAGTCATAACATTTACCACTCGGCCACGAAGGTCGTCATTATTAAGTTAGACACGTGGTGGTGTCGCGCGGGGCGCAATTATCTCATCTGGCGTGTTGCAACAGCTTGTTTTACACGGCGACAATGAAACAGATATAAGCGAGGAAGCTGATCTGTTTATATTCTAATTAGATTCCGATCCGAGACCTGCGCGGCCCAAGTCCGAGGCTGTGCCCGCACTCGTTAGTGGTTGGGAAATAACATGTATTTCTTCACCCAGTACCGTTCGCCTGTCCGATAATGATGGATCATATCAATTTCGACTTATCGATATCATAACGGATCCACCCAACACAACATCGTCGACATTTTTTAGATATCAAAAGTATAAAGGTCCTGTTATTCATATAATTTTAAAACTAACTAACTAACCATCACGCCTTTTCTCCGAAGGGATAGGCAGAGGGGACTTTCCGCCACACCGCTCCATTCTAACATACCTCTCGAGTTTCCTCTATATCATAATGTAAATAGGTAAAAACCCGTACGATTGTCGTCAAAGAAAGAGTTAGAGAATTGACTTTTGAATATAAGAGAGTGAGAGAGGAATACTTCGATTCTCTGCGAAAGTAATTCGAAATGCACACGATGCCCTAAAAATTGTCTGCATTATTTAAAATTTTATTCTGATTATTGTTGGATGACATTAAACAAACAAAACATGAAACTATTGTAGAATTTGATTTACTTCTGTGAATATTTCATGGGCTGCAACTAGTTAATAATAATAATAATATGCTAACTTTTAAAGCGTCGTTTTTGTGATGTAATCACCTGAAAGGCGCATTAAGACGTGTTTAAATTTAAAAATCTAAATATGAACCCTGAATCTGCTATTCGCGATCGGTTTGAAAATAATATTTAAAAACAAGAATACTAGCATTGTAACATGCGTACTCGCCGTCTTTTAGTATTTTATTAATATGGATAAACTTGAGGCGTAACACTGTGGAATTCCATAATGACGAATTTTTATGAATTAAAATACTGTTTTTTCCACTTTTGAGTTTATTTTTCTCGGCATGTTTCGAAGGCATACACCTTCATCATCACCCTCAACTCAATACTTCCATCTAAAAATCCTTTCAAAATTTAACCCATCGATATGTCTATTGTTATCTCCCTAGTACTAACCAAGTTAACTAACACATGTTATGTATAATTCTAGGTTCTTGCACTCAGTTTGTAATAATTTTGGTGAGTTTATATCGTTCTCCCGATGATGAAGGTATAAGCCTTCGAAACATGTCGAGAAAATATTCTTAAATGTGGAAAAAACAGTGTTTTAATTCATAAAAATTCGTTTATTAACATGGTCATGCCACGTTTTCCTCGTATTTTATTCCATTCGCACTGCTTGTACACAACTTTTTAACCATTCTTCTCTCATTCATTCGTTCCATTTGTCCAAACCATCTCAGGTATTATTTATCCTTATTTTATTTTATTTATGGTACCATCATCTGCCACGCTTTCTCGGTGATATCATTTATACGGCATTTATCCTACTTTCATCCTTCTTCCACCAGGTTCACTTCCATACATTGTATACAAGAAAAAAAAAAAAAAAAAAAAAAAAAAAAAAAAAAAAAAGGGTTGGCACTTTAACTCCACTATGTACTGCCATATTTGGTTCAGTTAATATATTATTTCACTAATCCCCCTGATAATTTAAACCCAGTCATAATTAAATTTCCTCGAAAGATACCTGTTAGTAATAAGGTTACGTCTTTGGCTAATCTGTTATCAGGCTCGCTTTGTTTGTTAAAACTTACGGCACATTTACCTTGTATGTTGTTCGTTGTACATTTACGCAATTTTCGACGTATTTGCTTTACTTTCGGCTTCGGCCCCCTCTGTGTGTTATACTAACCCAATAACGTGCACTGTGCCCAAATTACGTCCGTTTCATTTGGGATGATGTTTTATGTGCAATGCGTTTCCCCTGTTATATTTCTTTTTAGTTTCAATTCTAGGGATTGCTTTACTACAAATTATATCAATATAAAATATATTATAATATTCAACTTATTGAACGCTAAGGCTAACACTGTGGAATTTAATAGTAATATACTTAGGAAATTGAAAATAACTATTTAATCCACAAAATATTTTAAAAATATTGAAAAACACGACATGTTTCGGAGGATACCCCATCTTCAGGTGTAAAAATATAATATAACAAAAACTAAACAAAGAAGACTAATATAAAAACGCATTTAAAATTCGATACAATAATTTTAATTTAAAAATTAACCTGGGCTTTTTGTTATAAGTATTTTTACATCTGATGATGGAGATATCCTCCGAAACATGTCGTTTTTTTTTAATATATTTCATACACTTGTAACTTTGTATTTATACCACTTTATTATTTTCAACAACCGACCGGTTTCGCTTCCGCCGGAGCTTCATCAGAGTTACAAAATACACAGAGCTAGTCTATCCATTGTATTTTGTAACCCTGACAAAGCTCTGGTGGGAGCGAAACCGGTTGGTTGTTGAAAAGAATAAAGTGGTGCAAATACTAATTTACAAGTGTATTAATATTTAATAATGCCACAACACAAATTCAGTGCTTCTTACGAAAGTCTTTTAACATATTTTGCTGGTTCTTGTAATGGCACTTGGGCTTTTTAATGTAGAATTTTCCCGTTGCTTTCCACATTGTTATATACAAGAGGTTATTTGAACTCAATTACTGTATACATTTTTTTTAGCTATTGATGATTCTCATGACATTGTAGCTATTCTATCACCATTTTTATTGTCACGTGAATTCTACCAGATCATAGACAACGTGTTTTATTTCCACAGTGTCATCGCCGGAAATCGATCCCGAATCAATCCAATCCTTCAGTATGGCGGTCATAGATGTTTCGACTCTGCCACGAAGGCATTTTGATTAGAAATGCATATGTTGTTTATAACGCGTTTCTTTGGTCAATTAAAATATGGATAGTATCTCATATTAGACGTGAAGCGATCTCACACTCGAGATAGAATAATTTATCAACTGCCTCGTCAAAATCACGGGTGACACTTTAGACCAGTGATTCCCAAAGTGGTCTATATAGACCCCCAGAGGTCCACGACAACTTGCAAGGGGTCCACGACAGTTGCAAAAAAATTAGGGTTTCATGAGATGGTTCAACTAAATTGAAGCCGAATATTGAAACGCAATACGAATATCGAAATCGTTGGCGACCTTTTTTTTATCTCATTTGGGGAAAATCGGATTTTTTTTTGGACAGCGACTTCCGTCCATTAGAATTCGGCCGCGACCAATTTTTTTTAGCAATCAATTAAGAAAGCAGGAGGTCTACATAAAATAGAAAAAATCGGCAAGGGGTCTACGGCACAAAAAAGTTTGGGTACCTCTGATTTAGACCATAGATTGCCAACCCTTTCCATGGCAAAAAAATTTCAACGGCCCCTCTCCCATAATCACATTTTATAATGCCCTCTGCATCCAGTCACCAGCAATTTTTATAATGTCATCAGACTATATGTTGTTTCTTGAACAATGGTGTAAAACTCCATATTAAATAATTAATATATATGAAAACGTCTGACTTCTAGATTTATTATATTTTCTATGGAATGACATGTTTGCCCCTTTTAAGGGATTATCAAATGTGATAATGCCTTAGAAGGGTGAAACATGTCATTCTATTCAAAATTTTATTAAATCTAGAAAACAAACGTTTTCATTTATATTAATCATCAGACCATCATGTGAGGGGTCTCCATCTGCTTCTATCTTCACAAGTTCTCACTCTTCTGGTCCATCTTTGGTCTATATTTAAATGTCTATGGTCTTATTTATAGATAGTGTCTTAAATTGTTTTTTCATGAATATTGTATTTTCAAAGTATTTCTTTATTATTTATTAAAATACATATTACAATTGCCCCCCTTGAATGCCTCAACGACCCCCATTTACCTCTGGAAACATACCGCCCCATAGAAAGCTCAATCGCCCACTGAGGAACCCCGTTGGGAACCTGTGCTTTAGACAGAATAATTAATACATTTTAAAAACAGGTTAATCACGTCTGTGGTCGTATTTTCTAACGTTGATCTAAATACGCGAGTTTTAGTCAAAGTGAGAGTGCATTACATTCCCCAATACTTCAAATTCTACCTTCTTTTCTCACACTCGCCCGCAATCAGAAATTTGATGCACAGTTTCTCCGAAATGAAATCACCGAGAAGAGTGTGCGGGAAAACTATGACAAATTAAGGAAGAAATGTATGGCAGATGATTGCATCTTATTAAAATTTAAAAATGATCCTTGCTGGTGGTTACCTCAAGGATCTTCTTCTTTCTTTCGCCTAACCATTTCCCGTTATTTGGGGTCGGCTCTCCTAATCCGGCTCCGCCAAGTCTCACAATCCAGGGTCATCTGGCTGTCCAGTTCCAGCGCCTTCAGGTCGTTCCTAACTGTGGACATCCACGTTGCAGGAGGCCGACCTGGTCCCATTTTTCCGTCTTCCAGTTGCAGGGTCTTGTGAACGATGTATTCAATGTCCCTCCTGCTCACATGGCCGTACTACCGCAGACGACGATTCCTATTTTTTTTCCGCTATGGGAGCGACTTTTAGGCTACCTCTGTTGTGCTAATTTCTAGCTTTATCCAGCATTCTAACCCCGGCGGCCCACCTCAGCATCTTCATTTCTGCTACGTGTAGCCTCTGTTCTTCTTGTCGTCTTGCGGTCCAGATGTTATCTCAGGATATCTCAAGGATGTTTGTTAGTTATTATTTTTTAAATATGTTTTTAATTTCAAGCCTACAGAGCTGACTCAGTCAATCTCCAGGTTCTTGGGCTATCTATACTTTTATGTTATGTTCCGACATTAGCCTTACAAATGAGGAAACCGTGAAAAAAACTCAGCCAGATCATTTAGGATATGACTATGGGAAGAATAAAAAGATGTTCGAAAATGTTTATTATACAAGAACAATTATGTACAGTTAATGTACTCGTAGCTTAAGACTAGATCTGTAGAATGGAGAGAGATGGCCAGGGACAGGAGCCAGTGGAGCACTGTTGCGGAGGAGACCAAGGACAACATCAGGATATAGCGTCGAGAAAAAGAAGAAAGCTTAAGACTATGGGGAGATGAGATTCACTATATTCACAAATATTTTTAAATAATTGTTGATTAGAGAATAATGGTTAAAAAATTGTTTACAGCCAGTGTGATCAGAAAAAGAAGCCGAGGAAAACATGGCATGACCAAATTAATCAATTACTAAAAGCAGGTCACTTTCGAAGTCGAAAAAATCAACGAGCGTGCATACGAGTATTACGATATAAACATATTTCTTTGTTTTTTTTTATATTATTTTCTAACCGATCGCGAATAGCAGATGCAGCGTTCGTATTTAGATTTTGAATTTTATATACGTCTTAATGCGCCCTTGAGGTGATTACATCACAAAAACGACACATTAAAAGTTAGGATATTATTTTTATTAATATTATTATATTATTATTATTTATTGAATCGCTCTTTACCTCATAAGGGTGCCTGTCCACCGGAGCGGAGCTAGATTGCGGAGCGGTGAGCGAGGTAAAAATCCACCAATAGAATTGCATAAAATTGTAATGCAATTCTATTGGTGGATTTTTACCTCGTTCACAGCTCCGCAGCCTAGATCCGCTCCGGTGGACAGGCACCCTTACAGCACGAGCCAAATCGATGTAAAGCGTATAGCTATCATACTGATTCTCGTGACATGTGATAGGTAGCTAATCTATCTCCATTTTATTGTCACGTGAATCCTACACCAAACCAAAGACACACTGCCATCGCCGGGAATCGAATCGAGACCTTCGGGCAGACATATCGCTTACCACGAAGGTCGTCAAAATATATAGGAAGCTCGAAATGTATGTCAGTACAGAGAAGTGTGGCGGTCCATCCTCGTGATGGCTAGTTAGTTTGTTTGTTTTCTTTGTCTATTTTTTTTAACTGCAAATTGAAATCACGTCGAAGGCTGTCGTATCGGGAGAGCCGCGTCGCCGCTAGGCAGTGTGTCCATGTTGCCGTTCTCGCATAAAGCATGCTCATGTGACCACGAACAAAACGATTAATAAGTTTACAGAAATGATTAAAACATCGCCGCCGTAAATGGCACGCGATCACTTTCGCTGTTTATTTTACGGCATTTGGGATGATTGTGTTACGGCGGATCACGACAGCCGAATGGAAATTAATGTAGATCGGTTTATTACACAGAGACTCGCGTGGTTTATGTTTCTATTATGGCCATATTGCAATCGGGCGACATCGCGTTAATAACCGTAAATAATCATCAATTCGTAACGTTACAAAGTTTGCATTGCTATTATTATTATTATTATTATTTATATTTTAAGTGCGCCGTTTTGTAAAATCAATTACTCCAAGGGCGCACTAGGAAAAGAGACATAGAAGGTCCCACCACATACCCGAGGCTGTTATAGGGTGCAGCGGCGCCCTTTCGTCAACCTCGCTCGCACACTTCCTAGGCCTGTCCCTCGTCCTCCCGGGACATGCATTTAACTTATAAGTAACTACTCAAATGTTTCTTTCTCTTTTTATTGATCAACTTGTAAACCCCTTGTGCCCCCCCCCCCCCTCAATCCTACACCCTCCAAAAATGAACCACCCCAGATCCTCCACATTTTCTCTGCTCCTTCTATCCTGTGTCCCGCATTTTAGATTAAGTAGTAGACATAGAGCCTAGCTGCTAAGTTCCCATGAATGTCTTCTTCTTCCTTGGTGTAGACCTATGCGGTATGTTCTCAAGAGTGTTGCTCATCCTGTGAGGTAGACTCAGCTGTCCTATCTTTTAGGAAGTCTTCCACGAGGACGAATCCCATGAGGCTGATTATACAACGCAATATAGGGGAGTCTGGTGGTGTCCATTCTTTGAACATGCCCTTTTTCGCTGTCTGCTCTTATAATATTCTCAACCTCACATATCTCTCTTATTCTGGTGTTCCTCAAGCGATCCCCCAGCGTCTTGCCTGCTATCGTCCTCAGTGTCTTAGAAGTCTTGTCTCAGAAGCCGAGTACGACCGAGGAAAGCACGGCACAACCAAATTAATAAATTATTAAAAGATGGCCACATTCGAAGTTGGAAAAATCGACGAGCGTGTATGTTACGACTTAAAGTTAAGATGTACCTACCGACGACCTTCCAGGCCGAGTGGCTGAAGAGCTATGACTGCCATACCGAAGGTCCCAGATTCGATTCGATGGCAGTGTGATTTTCACACTGTCTTCGGTCTGGAATAGAATTCACGTGACAATAAAATGGCAATAGATTAACTACCTATCACACAAGTCACGAGAATCAATATGATAGCTATACCCTTTACATTGATTTGGCTCGCGCTGCAATGATGTAAAAAGCGATTCAACAAAAAATTAAAAAAGATGTTTTGGAATCTCGATACGAAATAGTGTGTCGGTCCATCCTCTCTGCCTACCCTTCCAGAGAAACGGCGTGATGGTTAGTTAGTTTCGTACCGTTACACGGCGACATATGTTTATTCCGTTGGTATTTGTTTGCCGGGCAAGTTATTATGTTTAGAGGGGGAACGCGAATTATTTTATGTTATGTCCCGAATACCATTTGTGACTCGAGACCTTCGAATCGGCATTCTGTTGGAACTTTTTTGAACGGTACATCTGTTTATTTGTAATTCCAAATCATATTGTAACGTGTTTATGTACGATGTTCTTTACGAATGCTAATATCGCGAAGACGTTCGGTCCAATAAAACGAATATTTAATCTTACGAGTTTTATGGCGTTTTAAGCTAATTAACTGAACTTAAAACAAGCATATGTTTTCAAGAATATTAATGTGGGTATAACAAGTAACACGTTACAATAAAACTATTGATATTTTTACGGACATTTTAATACTAAATGGTGATTTTTGATTTTCGGTGACACAGACTCGATGTAATGTAATGTAAATGGTGCACCTAAAGTTGTCATCGCAGACAAAAGCCTATCCAAAAAAGCTAAGATGGCAGTGCACAATGGTGTTCTTGTGCCGACCCTTATGTAAGGAAGTGAAGCATGGAACTGGCAAAAGAAGGATGAAAGTAGAATAAATGCAGTAGAAATGAGATCTCTAAGACGAATGTATGGCAAATCTGTATATGATAGAGTGACAAATGCAAGTATAAGAAGTGAATGTGGTGTGAATGAAAGTGTTATGAACAAAATAAGGAAAGGGTCATTAAGATGGTTTGGACACACGGAAAGAATGAGTGAAGACAGAATGGTAAATATGGTATATGTAAACGGCGTGAACGGAGCTAGAAATAGAGGAAGGCCGAGGAAAACGTGGCACGATCAAATCAATCAAATATTGAATGTCGGTCACGTGAGGAGTCGGAGAAATCGTCGTGCGTGCATGACAAGATGTATGAATGTAGAGGAAGCGAGAGAAGTATGTCAGGACAGAACAGTGTGGCGTTCCATTCTTTCTGCCTACCCCTCCGGGGAGACGGCGTGATGGTAAGTTAGTTAGTTAGTCAGACTCAATGTAATAATAATACAGTAGGGCCGGAGGTGTTCCGGATACCGATTTTTCCGGATTATCAAACAGGCGCTTCTTTTAGAAAAATAAGGTGTAAATCGATTTTTTACCTCGGCTCATTTATTGATTATGAAATTTAAAAAAATACTGCTAAACCAAGTATGTATGTAGTACATGTACATAAAAAGGCTTACATTACTCTACAGCAGTGCTCCGAAACCTTTTCTCGCCTACGGCCCACCTAAGTTCTTCCTAGAATTCCGCGGCACACCTGAAGCTAAAATTCGGTCTGGGCGTGGGCGTTAATCAGTTTAGCAGAGATGTTAATGACTTTTTTTTTAGCTCATTCGGGAAAATCGAATGTTCGATTTTTCACGAATAGCCTAAAAAAAGTCGCCTGCTGCTGAATGAACTTAAAAGAACAAAAATAAAAAAAGGTCACCAACGTCTCCTGGGCTGATTTACGATAGAGTCGACTCTTTCGCAATTCACGACTTCCGACTAAAACTAAATATTTTTTCATTATGTATTTGACCGCGGCCCACCTGTTGCGGAGCACTGCTCTACAGTACTGGAAAAATAATAAGAGATTTTTTTTTAACAAGATTTCCACGTCTTTTTTTGCAGCTAAATCGCCGATTCGTTTTAATAAAGCAATTGAGTTGAGCTGTTTTTCCTCTTGCTCTTCAAACCATGATAGCGTAGATCACGGTACAGAACGCTTCATCATCTCGGCTTGTCCGGATAATTGACATTCCGGTTAACTGACGTCCGTATTATCTGTTGGTATTGTGATTCAGTAACTAACTAACGCTACGCCGTCTCCCCGAAGAGGTTGGCAGAAAGAATTGACTGCCACACTTTTCTTTCCTTATATACCTACTCTTCATCATTCATACATCGTGTCATGCACGCACGTCGATTTCTCCGACTCGTCACGTGGCCGAGAATCAATATATTTGATTTATTCGATCGTACCACGTTTTCATAGGTCTTCCTCTATTTCATGGTCCATTTACATCGTTAAAATATTCTTTTTTTACTATTCATTCATTTTTTCAATGTGTCGAAACCATCTTGAGTATTGTGATTAAGTACTTTATTTATATTTATTATTTCTTAAACAATCATGTCAAACTCCGTATTAAATAATTAATAGGAATGAAACCGTATGATTTTTTTTAAATATATTATAATGGAAATGACATGTTTAGTATTGCTAAGACATTATCAAATGTTTGGTAATACTTTAGCTAGGCGAAACATCACTCTCTTTATGTTATGGTACATTGTGTAAATTATTTAACGTATTTATGACGTCATGCGTTGTTTTTTTTTCCTAATTTTCAAATTCAAAATAATTTATGTAAATTTAATATAAAAACAATTTTAATTTCTCCTACTCCACATTTCTTTAAGATGCGCATGAAAATCGTCTCATTCATCTAAGATACAGCTAACAATGTTAGACTTGGGGAAGGTGGTGTTTTGGTGGCGGGACCACATCGCGCGTGACGCATGGAAAAACAAAATTAATTGTTAGGCAAACTTACGCAAAAAAAAAACGTGATTTAGAATGAGTCACCTCATCAGAGCGTGATCGGTATTGAAGACTTTCTGTTTTTAACTGTAATTGTTGATTGTCTTCACATTTCAATTTATTTTTACACCTGTCATCGCCTCGATTCCATCATTTCAAATTTATTGAAAATGCAGACAATTTTTTTTTGCTAATTCATCTCTTTAAAGTAGGTTATTCTTTTCTACTTTATTTTTCGAAAAATGATTGTTATAAATGTAACTACTTAAAAATTGTAGTCAGCCATTGCAATATAAGCCATTATTTTTTAAAGTATGTTAATAGTAATTTTGGTAAGGTATTGATATCCCCTTTTTATATTTATTATTATACATTCAATGGACCACGACTTTTATAAATTAATGCATAAAAAATCTTGTAAAATATAAAGCCAACGTGTATAAAAATGTGGACTTAATTTTCTTCTTGTTTTTATTTCTTATAATATATTAGTATTGAAAGTAGTAAAAGTCGTTTAAGTATAAAAAAACGTTTATTTTGTTTAACAATTACAATAATTATTTTTATAAGTTTAACAAAATTGAAGACTACAGGGGAAAAACAAGGAATGTCAGTTAAAATTCAAAATAAATGTAATAATGCCATCTAGCGGCATTTGTACGTATCTATCCACAGTAAAATTTTCATATTCAAAAATCATGTGTGTCATCGACTATGGCCAGATAATCGATTGCTAATTGCTAAGAAATATATACACTTTGATTAGCTATATTCTCAATTTATTCAAATTAACCTTCTACTGACATTCCTTGTTTTTCCCCCGTAGTCTTCAATTATAGTGGTAAATACATCACCCAAGTTGTTTAACATTTGCCAATATAAATGCTAATCCTTAAATATCTGGAAACGTGAAACAATTGACTTATTCCACTTTCAAAAATAACGGCTCATATTTGAAACTTTCGTTTATGGGAGAGTTTCAATATAAAGTTTTTATTTCTTATTGTATATTTTTATGCACATATACCAATGATAAAGTAATATAGGAGTAAGGCACTATCAAATATTAGTCATGCAGGATAGTTGACTTCATCATCATTATCAGCCTTTAGTCATCCAGTGCTGAACAAAGGCCTCCCTTCCCGACTTCCACAATTCTCTATCTCTCGCCGCTCTGTACCATTGATCTCCTGGCACTCTCTTTATGTCATCAGACCATCTGGCCTGCGGTCTGCCAGGATGGCTGGTTCTCGGTCGCCACTCCAGGGTACGTCTTGTCCACCGATCATCCATGTTCCTCGCCACATGGCCGACCCAACTCCACTTCAACGAGGCTACCTTGCACGCCACATCTGCAACTTTGGTCCTTTTTCTGATCCATTCATTTCGCTTCCTTTTTCGCAGACTGATGTTAAACATCCTCCTCTCCATTGCCCGCTGGGTCACGTGGAGTTTCTGTATTGTTTTTCTTGTTAACGTTCTTCTGTATAGTTGACTTATTGTTAATAAACAGAAAGTCCTTTTAATGTCATAAATTTTCAAAGAGAAGAACCAAAAAAATGAGACTTTCACTTTTTTGTAGGTGTTTTCCTCGAGAAAGCGAAATCACATATGGAATATGTGATAAATCTAACACAATAAGAGTAATATTGAATTTAACCCCATCAATCTTTATTTTTTATAAAAAAATATATGTTTTATTGCATTTACATTATTTAATAATAAAAGCAACACAATAGACTTTTTTGTTTATATTTGTTTTTAATATACTTCTAACCACATGAAACAAAAGATGTTTCCATATAAAATGGTATAAAATATAAAGGTTTACTTAACCACATAATGTTATGTAGGTGGCTTTCCTTCACGGTGCTCCATTTTAATACAATTTAACTCTTTTCTTTATAATTTTTTTTATTGACTCATTTGATATTGAAATACCTGTGTATTATTTATTTATTATAATACCAAGCTACAGGGACTTTTAATATTCATTTATTATTTTTATTATTAAGGTTACATTTACACACAATAACTCCATAATTGTATGAGCCATATATCAAGTATAGTGAACTAATGTTAAAAACTCTAAAATTATTTGAGCCAAGTGCTGTGAACTTATTTTAGGAACTCCATGATTGTAAGAGCCAAGTGCCGTGAACTTAATTTTTTTAACTCGTAATTTAAACTCATGAACTTAATTTTTTAAACTTGTAATTGTATGAGATAATTGCCGTGAATTTATTTTTGGAACTCCATAATTTTATGAGCCAAGTGCCATGAACTTATTTTAGGATTATGTATACAATTCAAATGCAGCTTCTTCAGTGAATGTCTAATTATAATTCTTACATAATCCATATTTGTCTGTGTGTTATTTGTTTCAAGTAAAAATAATATAAATATCATACAAAAATATATTTAACATATTGGATTAAGTACTGATTACTTGTCCAATAATTATTTTTTATAAAATACTATAATTATTTTAATTGATGCATAATACTGAAAAAATTGATATTAAAAAATTACTGTGGCGATGAGGTTCGCAACCCATCACACCGCGTCTCCCGCGGGGCGAAAAGAGAAGGATGGAGTGCCGCATCGCTTAAAGTGTGACAGTCCATTCTTTCTGCCTACCCTTTCGGGGTGACGGCGTGATGATCAGTTAGTTAGTTAGTTAGTTTACTGAAAAGAAAAAAACAGTATTTTTTTTCATTATTAGCTACACAAAATCTTTAAGAGATTCGCATTCCAGTTAAACACTAATGCGTATTTTAATCTTACAAATATATATTTTGGTCATAATTGCAATTTTTTTTACAATTATTAATGTATGCTTATGATATTTTATAATGATTCCTTTCACAATATTTTGTTAAAATGTACTGACATTGCATTACATTGTTCTCACAAGATTTTTGATAACTAAATTTCATTTAGTGTTATCATGCTTCAATATATATTTTATGTGTTTTAATCTTAATTGTGTCTTACATTATATTATGATAATATAATGTTTTATTCATCAACGAAATGTATTATAGAAAAGTTTTTTTCTCATTTCAAGCATATTTCTTTTTAATTTAAATTCACTATTTTTACGCACAAAATTTATAAAATACATATTTTTGAAGATTTTTTATTTTATTTTTTAGATATCTGTCAACATCAGATTTAATTCTTTTTTTTTAAATCTGTTCTCCGCATTCTAATTCATATGTAAATAATAAATGAATAAAGATTGATAAAGAATGATGGTGTTATGAACAAAATAATGAAAGGATCATTAAGATGGTTTGGACATATGGAAAGAATGGTAAAAAAATTATATGTTAACGATGTAAATGGAACCAGAAATAGAGGAAGACCGAGGAAAACATGGTACAATCAAATAAATCAAATATTGAATGTTGGCCATGATGAGGAGTCAGAGAAATCGACGCGCGTGCATGACACGATGTATGAATGTTGAGGAACCGAGAAATATGTCAGGAAAGAAAAGTGTGGCAGTCCATTCTTTCTGCCTACCCCTTCGGCGAGACGGCGTGATGGTTAGTTAGTTAAAGAAAGCATATGTAAATAACCTAAAAAGAACATGAAATAGAGGAAGACCGAGAAAAATGGGGAATGATCAAATCAATCAAATTTTAAATGTCGGACACGCGAGGAGTCCCGGATATCGAAATGCATGAATGACACATTGTTTGAATGTTGAAAAAGCAAGAGAAATATGCCAGGAAAGAACAGTGTGGCGGTCCATTCTTTCTGCCTACCCTTTTGGTAAGATGGAGTGATGATTAGTTAGTTAGTTTTATGCTCTCTAACATGAGAGCAGCCTCATAGAACTAAAATATCTTAACGTGAAGATAATGATAAGAATTCACATGAGAATTATAAATATTATGATTTTACACATTCATGGTCTTCCACCGTAATGACATGTTTTAATTAATAATTAAATAAAACAATGTTTTTTAACTACTTCCACTTTTGTCTTTATTTAGACAGCTTTAGTCGCTGTCTAAATAAAGACAAAAGTGGAAGTAGTTAAAAACATTGTTTTATTTCATTATTAATTAAAATGAACTTCCATCAAGAGATTTCAGTAAAATCATTTGATTACATGTTTTAATGTTATTTTTTTGTGATTTTTGTGCTTAAGAAATTATGATTGTTCTTATGGATATTATATATGTTGTTAAAATGTATAACAATGGCATGTTTACACAAATTAATAATTGTTTTGTTTTCTTCAGGCATCCACAATTGATGGGAGACGAAAAGGAGCATGCCTCTTTTGTCAAGAGTACTTTATGGACTTGTACCTGCTGGCTGAACTCAAAACAATCAGCCTAAAAGTAAGCTTCTCTTGTTTATTTCAAACACATTATGCAACATTTCAATCAATATTGCTTTACAATTTAATTTATTATGTTCCTTCTTGCATTCAGTCTTAACTGCGTTTGTATAATAGTTAAAATTATATTAATCTACTTTGGGAATTAATTAAACATTGTTTAGACCACTTTTTTAATAAATAAAAATATTAAAATACACGACATGTTTCAGAGGATACCTCCATCTTCAGGTGTAAAAAATATAACAAAAACTAAACAAAGAAAGACTAATAAAAAACTCATTTAAAATTCGATACAAAAATTAAAAATTAAGTTGGGCTATTTGTTATAAGTAGGTACTAACAATTATTTTTTTAACAGTAAAATAATAAATAACATTAAATAATAATAATACATGATGATAATATAATTTAGAAAAAACATATAATACATTTGAAAAGATATAATTTATATAGAAATTAATAAATAAATGATTAATTTGCATTTGGTTGGGAATGGGAGCTTGGGAGATTAAATGTAGACAAAGTATTTAAGGAGAAAGGAGTAAAAGGAGGAATCTGATTATTTATTATATTTTCACCCAATATTTTTTTTATTAAAAAGTGGTCTAAATAATGTTTTTAATTCCCAAAGTAGATTACTATGGAATTCCACAGTGTTAATGCCTTAACTTTCAATAAGTTAAAATGATATTGTATCAATGATTTATGAATTTAACTTCTTTCTTATTTATTGTATGATTCCCACTTATTGAAAGTCAAATTTGTTTAGAGTTTTAACAATTTTCAAGAGACTGTTAAAAAATTATATCTTTACATTTAATTCAATCTGAAATCTATAAATTTTTAACCCAAAGTCTTTTCTAAGAATATGTTTATCAGCATCTAATCAAACGATGGAGTGGGAAGTAGTGAATAACATTTGATAATGAAAAAACAATCACTCACCTTATTGCAAATGACCATGACAAACTACATAACTTGTAACCAAACAAAATGGACTCACGCAAAATAAATGAGCAAATATATATTTTTCTCTGAAATAATGAGAGTCCTCCCATCATACTCTACAAAATTTTCCATTAATACAGGTGTTACCCAAAAAAGGGAGAGACTAGATAAAACAGATCCTAATCACCCACTTAACCCAAGAACGTTTCCATCATACATTAGAGGAATATGACTCAAAAAGCCGAACTGAAGTTCAGTATGCCAGAAGATCCGAGTCTAAGATCATAGTTTTATTTGCTGTTCTTTATTTTTCTTTTTTTATATATTTTATTATCTATTCCAGGTCACAACAGTTGACATGCAAAAGCCTCCTCCTGACTTCCGTACAAACTTCGAAGCAACGCATCCGCCCATCCTCATAGACAACGGACTGGCCGTACTGGAAAATGAAAAAATTGAACGGCACATCATGAAAGCTGTCCCTGGTGGACACAACCTCTTCGTTCAGGTAATTATTATCAAATCCGTCTACTCCTAGAGCGACATGGCCTGCCCAGCGCCATTTTAGCGCTGCCACTCTTTCGATGATGTCCGACACTCCAGTTCTGGCTCAAATAGTGGTGTTTCACACCCTATCTGCTATACTGATTCCCAACATTGCTCTTTCCATAGCACTTCGGACAAGTTTCATTTTATAAAAATGAATCTTTATTATAACAGTTAAAGGGTTATGTGCATCGATGGTTATTTAGTAATTTATTCGTAAATCTCAATATTATTATAATGTTAATAATATTGACTTGTACATAATGGTTGTTTGTGTTGTAATGCAACCTCGGAGAAAATGTATGCATTATTGTGTAATCCCAAGACATTCATTCAATCTAATTGTGTTTAAAGATGTTTGTTTAACTGAAGCCACAAAGTTCTCGTGGAAACATTATTATTATTATGTTTGCAGAAGACTTTATTATTTTATTCACCATTAAATGCGAATACTAATCTGATCATTTATCATGTATGGCAGTGCTCCGCAACCAGTGTTCTGTGAGCCAGATGCAGGTGTGCCGCGGTCAAATACATAATGGAAAAATATTCAATTATAGTCGGAAGTCGGAAGTTGTGAATTGCGAACGAGTCGACTCTTTCGTAAATCAACTCAGGAGACATTGGTGACCTCTTTTTTTTGTTTAAAGCTCAGCGACTTCCGGCTAGTAGAGTTGAATTCGTAAAAATCTAGGAAGTCTGAAAATCTAATTTGAAAATGCATGTTTTCATCAGTTTTATGTATTCAATATGAAGTTTTACATCATTGTTCAAGAAGCAATAAATTAATCAATTAGTTTTATATTATTACTTTGTATTCTGCGCCTCCTTCGTTCAACTTCCATCCACCAGGAGGACCCGCTATCCGGAACACGTTGTAGTGTGTAAAAAGTGTCCATTAGTACCAGGTGACTAGTCAATATACTTGAAATCTTCTTCTTGTCCTGCCACACCTCCGCGGTGCATAGGGCCTCAAGGAACCTTCTCCACCCGACTCTATCGCACGCCTGATTCCTAACATCCCAAGTGAGGCCTGCTGCTTAAATCTCGTCCTGCAGGGTTGTTCTCCAGGTGGATCTAGGTCTGCCTCGCTTCCTCTTTTCACCGACAGGCGACCAGTCTAGTGCGCCCTGAGCGATGCAGGCCAGGTTCCATCTCAGGGTGCGACCGATCCACAGCTATTTGCGTCTAGCGATTTGTTCTCTGATTGGCTTTTCGCCTGCATGGCCCGGAGAACGGCATTTGACACTGTTTGGGGCCAAAAGATCTTGAATATTTAGCAAAGGCACCGATTTATAAACACCTGGAGCTAACATTGATTGAACTTAAAACTTGTTTCTAGTTCAAATTAATATATATGAGTTTCGGATATAATTGTATTACTGTATACATTCGACTTGACAATTTGCCTACAAAATAAATTTGATAATAGTTCAGATATTTTTAAAATATGTATTTTTTTTTTCCAGGATAAGGAAGTGGCGACGCTGATTGAGAACCTGTACTCGAAGCTAAAGCTGGTGCTGGTAAAGAAGGATGAGCAGAAGTCGGCTAAGCTGTTATCACACTTATCCCGGATAGACGGACTTCTAGCCAAGAGGGCCACACGCTTCCTCACCGGGGACACCATGTGCTGCTTCGACTGCGAGCTCATGCCACGCCTGCAGCACATCCGTGTTGCCGCCAAGTACTTTGTGGACTTCGAAATTCCGGTACCCATCATCATGGAATATCTCTCACTTAATTTACGAATCAAACAGTAGTGATAGAATTGACTTTCATACCTAGATTTATTAAGATGTTTGATTTTCTTTTTAAACCATTACCAAATTGATTTGGATAGTTTTCAAATTGATATTGTTTTTCCTATATCAATGGGAGAATGTACAATTTATTCAAATCGAATGAAATCAGTTTATTTTTTCAAAAGATATTACTAACAAAATTAAAGTTTAAAGCATCTATTGGGAACAGGTAAAATGTAATATACAATACCAGAACACATGAGAAATGGTTTGACTTTAGGAATATAAGATACTCTGTACAGTCAAGAGTATTTGTCTTCTGAATCTATTGATGCATTTATATTGTATATGGAAGCGTGTATCTCTAATATGGCAAATGAAATTAGCTGACAAAGCAAGCTAATTGAGTCAACGCCTTGATAATGTCATTTTCTAATACTGCACTTATTTAAACTGACCGCTTTTTATGAATGAATAAGATACAATTATGAAACGGAAGATTAATCTGTATATTTAATGCCCATTGCACGTTGGTACAAGCATAAGAAACACAAAAATATCTGGGTTTATCTTATTCTATAATGACAGACTTTGTCACACTCCGGACAGGGATATTCTGCCCCTACGGCTGGACCCCGTCCTCTCCGTCTCCGGCCCCTGGAACATAGCGATGACTCTTCTCCACTCCGCCCTATCGGTAGCCAACTGTTTGTCTGTATACACTCTTTAGTGCTGTATGCAGGTCGTCATATCTCTTGCGCTATCCTCCGTGCTTCCTTTTCCCTTCTTAATATTATCTTCTATCTTAATTATCTTCGACAGCGTCAGCACAGACTGTTTTATCTCCCAGCATGCAGAACCAACCTGCCTCTGGTGGTGCCGGTGGGGAGAGCAATCAAACTACTGAACATGATCGCTTCGGAGATCGATGTCTTTCATATTCGTGAAAGTACATTCAGAAGACAAATACTCTCGACTTTGGAGAGTATCTTGTATTCCTAATGTTGAACCATCTCTCATGCGTTCCTGGTATTATATATTTTTTATGTTTTACCCGTTCTCAATAGATGCCTTAAACTATAATATAATTGTTGTTTGTAATATCTTTTGAGAAAATAAACTGATTTGATTTGATTTGATTTGAATAGTACACTATATAATATGTTTTTGGGAAACCTGTTATCGTTCATGCGTAGCACATGACCAGAACAGCGCAAGAGACAGCGAGAGTGAGCAGTGTCTCCATATTGGAGCAGTTGGATCTCCTTAACACCTCGACATTGGAGAATTATACAGATTAATCTTACAATTATGAAACGGAAGATTAATCTGTATAATTCTCTACGCGGAGGTAATGAAGGTGATCTGGTTAATTTATAAAAAATGTATTTCTGTGATTTCAGGCAACCCTCAGAGCCCTCTGGCGCTACATGCACCACATGTACCAGCTGGACGCCTTCACCCAGTCCTGCCCGGCCGACCAAGACATCATCAACCATTACAAACTACAGCAGGTACTTACTCTGTTCTGCATTGATTATCCAATCGTTGCCAAGTTAAATTTTGTGTGCAATCAAAGGTATAATTAGGTGTCATTGGCAAAAAATTTATTACAAGGTAAACAGATCTCACAAAACCAAATTATTATTCAGATTTAAACGGCTATTAATTAGCCAGGGTTTGGTTTTTTTTTTTACATTACATGATACTTAACCCGGCGAGCGTTAGGTTCAAATTTGTAACTTCAGCTACTGAAGGGCACGGAACAGTTGAGTATTATAAATTTTAACAGTAATAATGATTAAGTATCATAGTGTTTCAGCCAAAAAAATTGACTATTTATAATAATAAGAATGATCTCTTGATAAAATAAATTCAAAAATATAACATCCATCTCCAAGATTTCCCTCAATTTCTCATGATTGTAATTATACATATTAATGTATGTACGAGTATACTATCAGAAATGGTATAATCTGTATTCCCTCTGTGACAGTTTATTGCAAAATTAACTGTTTCAGATGCTGAAGATGAAGAAGCACGAAGAACTGGAAACGCCGACCTTCACCACATCTATCCCCATCAACATTGGCCAAGGAGACGACTAGTTTTTCTTCCGCTTCCTTAAGTCCGCTTCAATCATTCTTTAGTTGCATTGTTGTGACTAATAAAATCATGTTTGGTGATAGATTCTAGGCAAAGTCAGCACTATAATATACATCAATCCCGTAGTGTGCCGGTGTTATTTCAACCACTTTGAGATACAATCATTCGACATTCTTTTAGCTTCCACTTATGTGAATGTGATGACTAATAATTCAAGTTAAAGGTATTTTTATGCCATTTATTTTTTTATCGATATAAACGTTATAAAATAACATTGTTGAGGTATGTATGTATGGCAAGTCGGGGGTCAAACTATACCATCAGTGCAAATCATTTCAATTGCAGATGGATATTGCCATACATCTAAGAAAGAGTTGTGCACAATGGTGGAAATATTCTAATAATCATCTGTATGCACGATGTTCAATTTATTACAATCCGATCCCGCTTTTCATTGATTTGTTTAAATTGATTTTATACATATTATTTAATGACCAGAAATTAAAATAGTTTATTAAACATATTGGAAGTTTTTTTTTTGATAAACTTAAGCGTTAACACTGTGGAATTCCATAATAATTATGTTTTATCTGCTTTTGAGTTTATGTTTCACAATATGATTCTATAAATAAATTAGCTTCCAAACATGTCAAGAAAAATTAAATCAATAGTGGAAACAAAAATGTTTTTATTTATATTGGGAGTGTATTGTGAATGTAGTTATTTTTTCATTGTGTTTCTAAGCTTCCGTTTAGTTTTAATTGCCCCATAATTTATTATTTGTGTATGAACTAATCCCACTCAAAATATTTCTTAAATGAATCATCTAGCCATTTAGAGTCGTCTATCTCAAATGTTTTGACTTTGTTGAATGAATAAATGTTGTGTGCACGAGAACCTAATTTTGAATAGCAGTTCAGTGTCAATTATTGTCAATTCAATTCAAGCATCAATTATTCCAATTTGGTATTTCATATTGATCACAAAATTAATGTTAAGAAAGTTAATCATATTCGCCAAATAGTTTTTATACGTAGAAAGAGCTCTTAAATGTTATTTTTGGTGTTCTTCTTTACAACTTCAAAGAGCAATTCATGTTGGAAAACTTAATTGCTAAAGAATAGGATGAACTCCATCTATTAATGTATTTCCACAGTTGTTTGATTCATTTACACAATATTTGAATACTTCAATGTGCTGTGTAACACACAGTTTGAGTAACACTCTTGTATTCTTTGGAATTTACACAGATGACAGATCATGAGTAATAAATAGAGTTTGAGTCAAAGACTGTGTCGAGCTTAGTGATAACAAAGTATTTTTCAGGCAAATAGTGGTCTGTTCCCGCCTTGATGACACCAAACACGCAGGGCGTTCGCGAGTGTTGCCCAGGAGACAGAGTGTCCTTTAACACGCGTAGATTTGAGGAGCATTCTCAGACTTTCCATTTTGTAAAATACAAATTAGGATATTTTTATACAATTTTCTAATTGATAATTTTAGGATTTGTATTTGTAACTTTTAATCTGTAGTGAACTGTGGTTATGATTAGGTTCAATAGTAAAATGTATGATTTGTACAAATCTGATTTTATGCCAAAACTTTTCCCCGCATTTACGCTTTCGTCATCTTCACAATTCGCAATTGCCTCGCTTTTAAGTTCTCTGTTGCTATATTCATAAATAACAATGCTTCTAATTAGTTGTAATTAATCTAAATAACTTATCTTTTTGATATAAAAATCTTAATAAACTCGTCAAACAATTTAATTTGATAAAAAAAAATACTTATATTAAATGGTGCACTTTCTTAAGTAACTTAATCAATGCATCCTCGCTGATATTTAATATTATGCCGTTACTTTCTGTGCAAATAATTAAAAATAATATTTTTTCTTTGATAAATTTCTAATTACCCAAGGTAATTTAGTTTTTTCGAAATAACTATTTTAGCCACCGATCATGCAGAGCATAATAAATAAGCCTTTACATTTTATGTATGTATTATTTTTTATTTAATGTTTCTTAACCTTTTGGTTACCAGCACTTTTGGGATACTTTTAATCTATAAATGATCTTTTAGATCTAAATATGATTATTTCATTAAATTCATATACAAATCGTAAATAATACTTTCTGTAAGAATTTAAATTCCTTACATCAAAAATATTTTAAACTTATCTTTTTTTACAATGGTTTTACTTTTCGTTTTTAATTCAATGTACCTTACATCAAAATACATTTTCAATTTTAAAAACTTTTTAAAATACAGCACTAAAATTTTTTTAAATTTCCTTTAATTGTAATTTTACAATTATTTTAAAATAAAAATTATAGGTTTGCTAGTAAAAAATTGTAACCAAAATTACAAGGCCTAAAAGAAAATTTGAAATAAGCGCTACATTATCAAAACCAAATTAAATGAAAACGGTGACTTTTTCTCTTCGCAAATGTTTGATTAATTTTGAAATTGTACATGAGCATGCCAAAATTATGTACCTTAAAAAAGTTAGATCTATAGATTGCTTAAATTTGTATATGCAAAATGCTAATGAGTAACTACTACTTGTTCACAGATGTCACTAAAGTAATATTACACATGCCTGTTTTGACATTTTGAATTTATTGTGTTCTTATTTTATGTGTACGTTATTGTAATATCCTTTTCAATATATATATTTTTTTTAATAAATGCAGTACTTAAAATATTTTATTTTTTTACAATATTTTCATGCACTTTGATGTGTAATGGATTTCTTATACAAATAAAATTGAGAAAATGTACTTATTTTACTGCAGGAAATTTGTAAAAATATGATTCTGAGATCATTTTTGACTTGTAGAAAGTTATTTTAGTCAGTGTTTTGAGAGAAAAAAAAAACACATTATTATTTAATTTTGATGTGTTGCAACACTGAATTCGCCAAAATGAATCCCTTACAATATTTTTCTCATACCACCCACCTTCATAAATAAGTTATTTTCTCACATGTGCATATATATATATATATATTTTTTTAAGTATATTTTGTCTATTACATTTTTATTAATAAAAATAATTGTATTAAATAAGAATATGCCTTTTTTGTTGTTTCTTGAACAATGATGTAAAACTCTATTTTAAATATTTAATATGAAAGAATATGTATGTTTTCTAAAAGTTTTATTATATTTTATAAGAATGAAATGTTTCGCCTTGCTAAGGCATTATCAAATGTAGATATAGGCAAAACATATCATTATAAAAATATATTTTAGAAAACCGACATTTTCATTCATATTAAATGTGTCTTAATTTTATTTACTTATTTATGGCATTAAAAATAGTTTATTCAAGATAATTTAATTTCTATTACACATAGTTAAATTGTTCCTTGCAATATTTTAAATCTGTTAAGTAATTTTCATCAAAGTAATGTTTTAAAATGTTGGGGAATCGTATTTTCCTTTTTGAAAGGAAATGAAATAATTATTCTCTGGCGCACCAAAAGCTGCTTTTTCTACACATCTTTAGCAATATATAACACATATCTGACATCCGCACCTCGCGCCTTCTGTCTAAGTGCCTTAGTTTTTAAGTGGCGTAAGATGAAATTGTTTTGCATAATGTTACCATTAAATAGAATGTTGCCTTAACCACTCAAATATTTTCTTTATGCTCACAAAACAATGTTTTCTGTGAGAAGTCTCTTCGTAATAATTATATAACAAGATTGTTCTGCCAATATTTTCCAAAAACATCAGCTGAATAGTTTTGTTAAATGTTGTGATTGTTTTGTTGCTTTGTATTATAAGCCTACTTTCATCTTGATAATTATTACACATAAGAATACTAAATGTTATACACGTCTAGTAGTTTGCGATCATTAATCGCCAGTACAGATTAAGTCAAAATAAAATATATTTATAGTTTTAAGTATTGATTAATTTTATTAAAAATTATTCCAATCAAGATTATTGTTTTTTTTTTGTACTAAGTAAAAAATATGTATATTATTCGCATACATCTTCCAATAACTACGCACAAACATATAAAAAAATATGTTTGAGTATGTGAGATATGGTGGCTTTTGTTATTTTCAAATAGTCACAAATGTAATGTAATAATCAAATAACTTCACAGTGACACTAACATACATCTATGATTTATTTATTTGAATGTATCAAAAGCATTACAGAATTATTTTCCAGTACACGAAAGATACAAGTTTGAAATACATAATAAAATAATAAAGAGAGCGAGAAAAAAAACATGAGAACACAACAAATTATTGAAATGAATTTACAACTATTGTAAAGACAGTTTTTCCCTCAGATGAGCTACACTATCACAAAATAGGTCGACCTCCGAGGTGATACGATTTAGCAAAGATATTGCTCTACCTGCCGGTATAACCATCGGCAGGTTGGTTCATATATATATATATAATAATTATCAGGGACGAACAGACCTACATCACTCAGGATTTCTGAGTTGTGTATACAACTGCCTATCAGTCAAAAGAAGTGAACACCCAAGTGAATGTCTCGTCTTTTCCCAAGTGTCTATCTGGTAACCTAGCATCCCTAGCAAGAAATCAGTCGGAAATAGCCACAGGTAATATCCATTATATTTAAGATAGAGGTATCGCAGAAATTTCTTCTGCACCCTCTCCACCATCAGGGAATATTGAACCTCATGTGGCGCCCAAATAATGGAACAAAATTCCAACCAACTTCTCACCAGAGAATTAATAACTTCAGCACCTGAATATTACGAAAGATCTTGGTGTTTCTAATGACAAACCCAAGAATATTGAGGGAACTATAACATAATAAAGTTATGTGAAGAACAAACGACGAGCGAGCGTCAAACAACACCACCAGATGGACGTAACCGTAACCACTTTTTCGAGCTGTGCTTCATCCATTAGATATCTGAAGTAAATTGTTTTAGTTGTTCTCGTAAACGACATTACAAAGCACTTGGAGACGTTGAAGAAAAATTTATTACATTTACTCCATTGCATGATACTTTGTATGTCGCACTGAAGATTCAAGCATTCTGAAGAAGACTGAATTTCATTTCCACACTGAAAATTTTGAAGACTTTATTACATTTGATATGTCATTGATGAAGATTGAGAAAAAAGTGGTCCTAAAATGGAGTCCTGTTGTACTCCAGATGAAGTGTGGAAAGCTGATGGCTGATACAGTCCATATGATACCTACTGCATTCGAGAAAACAAATAACTCATATGATATATCAATATTAGTTACTTTGATGTCAATAATCTGAAAATCTCTATTATTTTACATCTTACAGAAAAATCTTTATTAAAAATATTTTTTATTACAAATATGTATAATAATTGCACATGGAAATGAAAATACAGGTGTTTTCAATTAAGATACCACAAATTCGTAGATTTAAAAAGTTTATATGAAAATGTCTACATTGCGATCAGCTAAGTCTTCTGCGATCGGTAGATTGACTGTGCCAAAACGCTGTCCAAGCACAAACTTTGGCGACCGAGCCTTCGCGGTAGCCGGCCCTTCAGCCTGGAACAGTCTTCCAGCAGACCTTAAGTGCATTGAGAATCAATCAGAGTTTAGATCGAGACTCAAAACGCACCTTTTCAAATTATCATTTCCTGACAGGAAGGGCTGATCGACTTCGTCAGGTGCAGCCCTCATGCTAAATATGTTTATAATTTTTTTTATCATTATTATTATTATTAGTATCTAGTTGATAAAATGGAGCATCTTCTGCAGCACCCTTGAGGTGAGTAATTCATAAAAACGGCGCTTTATAAATTATCCAATTTATTATTATTATTATTATTAGGTGTATAACTTTGCTTCCGCCATTTTTTCCGAAATTCGAGGCTTTATCGTAAAAAACTGATTATACATTTATGATTCAAAGTATTGTCCATCGCTGGCCACTACTTTCTCCCATCTTTCGGGCAGCATACGAATCCCGCGTTAAAAAACTGGTCATCTTTTGAAGCGATCCACGAATCGATCCAATTTTTTACTTCTTCATAAGACCGGAAGTGCTGGTCAGCTAGGCCGTGTGCCATTGATCGAAACAAGTGATAGTCCGAAGGAGCAACGTCTGGAGAATACGGCGGGTGGGGTAGGACTTCCCACTTTATCATGTCTTTCGTTGTATTGCGGCCGTTTGTCTTTCAATGCTCGGCTCAAACGCATTAAGTGCGTTCGATAACGATCGCCTGTGATTGTTTCAGTCGGTTTTAACAACTCATAATACACTACGCCGAGCTGGTCCCACCAAATACTGAGCATAACCTTGGAACCGTGAATATTCGGTTTGGCCGTCGACGTGGAAGCATGGCCGGGATATCCCCATGATTTTCTGCGCTTGGGATTATCGTAATGAACCCATTTCTCGTCCCCAGTCACAATGCGATGCAGAAATCCCTTCCGTCTTTGCCTTGCAAGCAGCTGTTCACAAACACACAAACGCCGTTCAACATCTCTCGGCTTCAACTCGTACGGCACCCAATTTCCTTGTTTCTGAATCATTCCCATGACTTTCAGGCGTTTTGAAATGGCTGGTTGCGTCACTCCCAATGATCCTGCCAATTCTTGTTGCGTTTGACACGAGTCTTGATGTCTCTCAAGTAATGCCTCCAATTCTGCATCTTCGAAAACCTTCTCTCTTCCACCGCCATGCTGGTCTTCGACGTTAAAATCACCGTTCTTGAACCGTTGAAACCACTCTCGGCACGTTCTTTCACTAATAGCGGCCTCACCATAGGTATTTGAGAGCATTCGATGAGCCTCAGCCGCAGATTTCTTCATATTAAAGCATAAAATTAAAACCTCCCGCAAATGACGAGAATTTGACTCGTAAGCTGACATGTTTAATCGGGAATAACTTTATGATGCAGACACAAATCGACTAATATTTCGATGGCGTTATGTTTACAAATACTTAAGCTTATTGTATGACATCTATGATCTATTTATTCCAACTACCACTTACCGCTACTGCCATCTATTGCAAAACGGCGGAAGCAAAGTTATACACCTAATATATATCTTCCTAGCATAGCAGAGGATTGAGCTTAGGACTCTTACCATTTCACAATTGAAGCCATTGTTGAAGTATGGGAAAACGAAAGAAAAAGAAAAAAAAATTCTGAATTAATTTATTTTGTATAAACACATTTTGAGTTATAAAATGAAACTGATTATTTTGTACTCAATATTTTAAATATAATACATATACCTTTACCCATATAGCGGAATTACTATGTCATTTGACATAAACCCTTTTTTTTTAAGGAAGTACAGATTACAATTTAGAGTTACTTAAATTTAAATGATCGGGAATATTTACGTGTTGAAATTGCATCGGATAAGCCTCTTTGGTCAACAAGCAAGATAAAAATAAATGTGTTATGGTTGCTGTTAAACCCCAAATCTTATGACCACCGCCAACATATTCCGGTAAAGTCCATCCATTCTTGAACTTAGTAATTCCAAAAAACTTTGGATCACATAACTTTTCTAAGGAAACTGTAAATGCCTCTTCAACTTCGTCTGGATTTATTTCGAGCTTAATGGAGTCGAAATTTTTTATAAACCCGATAACTGGAGTCACTGCCAACTCGAAATTTTTACTTGGGTAAGTGTTCACTGCTCCCCAAATGTCTATATCTGATTTGTGTATTCCCAGTTCTTCTTCCGTCTCCCTCAAAGCTGTTGTCACCAAATCGCCATCCGATAAATCAAATTTCCCGCCAGGAAAGGAAACATGGCCTTTATGACTGGATAAATTCATCGATCTTAGTGTGTACAGTAGCGACATCTCTCCCCCGGCTACGCACAACGGAACCAAAACAGCAGCTTTTTTATCTGTAGGAGTCGGCATTACCGACGGCACCGCTCTTAATGTTTGCATGCATCTGTCACGAGTGGCCAATGACAGAATATTTGCTGTTGAAAAATAACTTGTCGCCGCCATGATTCACTTGCACTGAATATTAAATACACTGATATAATTTTGATATACTTGTACACGGGTTACATTTATAAAGTTTAAGCTAATCACAGCATTACAAATATGACTAAAATAGTAACGGATGACAGGTCGCGGCGTATGCGGTCATAACAAAATGTAAAAGACCTTTGAACATGCCAGCAATCTGTGGCGATCTTGTGCCTCAATATCACATTTTATTATTTCATAAAATTTGTCCTTGTTCAGCGATAAAACTCTAAAAAATTATTCTGTAAATAATATGACATTATTCTAATAACCTCTTTCAATATAGAACGAAACTCGAAATTAAGAATGTATTTTTTTGAGCTCGGTGGTGTTATAATTTTAAAATTAGAATTCGTGGTTATGTGTGAAGATATGCAATTATTTTGGAAATTCATATGGGTATATATTTTAATATTACGTTTTTTGATTATAACAATTATTTTTAAAAGTATACTTCCAACTTATACACCGACAATCACAACGGCCGGCGTCGTCAGGTTGGCCGAGTGGTCTAAGGCGCCAGATTTAAGCTTTGGTTCTCGAAAGGGAGCGTGGGTTCGAACCCCACACCTGACAGATGACATTTTTTGCCTTGTTACTTACAATGAAATAAACAAAATATTTAAAATAATCCGTTTGAAAAAGTGTTTTACAAAATTATTTGGCGAAACGTTTGTTTCAAACTCGCTTATTACGAATTCGAATTATTATCGTTGTCCAATCTTACTAAATATTTTTCAGTTTAGAGGTTTATTATCAATAATAAACAAAACACCGCCTTATGCTTATTTTTCCTTTTTAAAATGGACATTGAATGTATGAATGTAGATATATAGATATTATACTTTACAAGTTTCTTTTCAGTTAGTTACCATTATTACTACTCTAGGACTCAATATTACAAAATAAGGATATTTTTTAATTTTTTTCAAAATGGTGGTGAAACCCCACTATTCGCATTATAATGAGATACTATCTGATTATGTTTATCGAATTCGTTTAGTCTTCATGTATTTGTATAATGAAACCAAGTTTGCAGCGTGCAGTATTTATAACGGCATTCGTCGTTTTCAAAAATCGCATTTTTTATGAAATTATCACTGAAATAGTTTCAAAAATAAACCTTTTGAATTGTACCTATTTTTAATTTGTGTTCTTCAAGACTCTGCCTACCCCTTCGGAGATACGGCGTGATGGTTAGTTGGTTAACAAAACGAGAATCCGCCGAAAGAAAGGGTTATATGTATTATGAATGTAATATTTTGTACTCGGTGGTGCTTTAATTATGGAATAAGAACTCTCGTTTACATTAAAGATAACCATGTGAAAACTTGAAGGTGTAACTACATATTTAACGATAAAAGTAATCAATGGGCAATGTTTTAATAATAAACATTTTTACTTGTTAAATGTATATTCTGCATTTATACACAAATAAGTGCGCCGACCTGTACCGTCAGGTTGGCCGAGTGGTCTAAGGCGCCCGATTTAAGCTCTGGTTCCCGGAAGGGAGCGTGGGTTCGAACCCCACACCTGACAAAAACTAACTACTATGTGTAGGATTTTTTTTATTTAAAACAATATTATGTTTATCATGAAAAGTCAAACTATTTTTTTAAACCGTTCAATTACGTTTTTCTATAGAATTTATTTAATACGAAGTTTTATGAAATTTGATGCGAAACACAAATTACACCATGTTTCCATCGAACAAGCGTGGACAACAAAAAACGTGCAGTACAATGCCGTGTGAACCCAGTCTTATACACTGTCTCTTTCACACGGTACGATGTCATACGTTTTTTACCGAATAGTAACCGAACGAGCGTTTAGTACATGAGCATCTTTTGGGGAGATTACGCGTATTTTAAGTTTGTCATTTCAAAATGGCCGATGAATATTCTATAGATAACGAATTATTAATTTCTTTAATGGAACAAAAACCCGTTTTGTGGGATAAAACTATGGATCTTTATAAAAATCGCGCCGCAACTCAAGCGGCTTGGAAGGAAATCGTGATAGTATTGAATCCAAATTTCGAGACAAAGGAGGAAAAAACAAGACAAGCCTACGGTATGCATCTTTTAAAAATTATTATTTCACAGCATGTTTTACTTTTTAGTTCTAAATATATTCGTTTTGCCATGGACAGATCCTTCGTTTGCTAAAAAATGTTTGCTCGTACGTTTCGAACAGATGTACCTACTTTGAAACAAACAAACCATCACGCCGTTTCCCAGAAGGGGTAGGCAGAGAGAATGGACCGCCACACTACTCTATCCTGGCAAACCTTTCTAGCTTCCTCCACATTCATACAACGAGTCATACACGCACGTCGATTCCTCCGACTTATAATATGACCAACCTTTAAAATTTGATTAATTTGGTCATGCAATGTTTTCCTCGGTCTGCCTCGACTCCGTACCTCATTTACATCATTAACGTATACTTTCTTAACCATTCTTTCTCCGTCCATGCGTTCCATATGTCCGAACCAACGCAGCGATCCTTTCATAATTTTGTTCATAATACCTTCTTCCGCTCTACATTCCTTTCTTATATCAGCATTTGAGATTGAATCTACTTTGAATATTTTCAAATACCTAATAGAGAACTTGTCGCATCTTCGAAATTGTGTTTATCGTGTTCACCAACGTAATTGTATAATACGATGCACGCTTTACGATTTCTATCATTAGACATGGTGAAACATCCATTGCCTTATGTAGGATTCTCCATTTTCCTACTAAGATATCAATAGCACACGCATCTTCGTGCCCTGCTCAGGGGGTAGTTTTTTTTTTATGTACATCTAAATGTGTTCCTCCAAAATGTTCCAGTAAATTGATATGCAGAGAAAATCCCCACATCAGTAATAAATTCCTAAAGCATATTCTCTCCACCTTCTGATAATGGTCTTGTTAGGGTATATGCAGCGAACTGTCATTATTATTTTTTTCATAACGCGGGGTTTTTCAAAATAGTTGAATTGCACTCTTTTACCGTATGATTCTTTCTTTGTAGTAGTAGTATAGAAAAGTAATCTTTATAATTGAAGTATATGGATCCACTATGAGCAAGTTTTAAGATTTTATGTGCTTCCCGTCAATTGCACCTAGAGGGAAATCAGTTTTTCTTCCAAAACCTTCCACTATTTTCATCCATTCATTTTCTGAAGTACGCATTTGAAGATATTCGCATTAGATACGCATTAGATGATCCCACTTACAGTCGATACTTCAACTTTATACGAATAGAGCAAATCTTTCGTGGAACATCATTATGCTAAATACATGTGAAAAATACAATTTGTATAGAATTCCAATGAAAAAAGTTACGCGTATACAGTAGAACTCTAATTATCCGAACTCCGACTATCCGAATCTCAGATTATTTGAATCACGTTCAGAATTTCAGATAAAAAAAATTAAGACGGAAACATACTGCGATTCGCAAAATAATGATTCAGACGATGACGTCATTCAAACAGCTAACCTTGACCGAGATTTTCGGCAAGCAATGACTTTCATTTACAGTACGCTACGTACTTACATCTGTACTAATGTACAGCACTTGTGACTACGCTTAACATGTAAAATTCTTTCTTTTTCATTTAAAATTAAAAGCTCTTATTCTTTAAAAATAGATTTTTTCTCCCATTGTTGACATGCATACAGTAATTAATTAAAATATACCCTTTTCTCGGATAATTATCCGAATGAGGTCCGGTCCCAATTGATTCGATAATTGGAGTTCTACTGTACCTAACATCTAAAACTAAACCTAAATAACTATCTACCTTATCTTATACATCTTAATACCATATGCTGTGATTATATAACTTACCATGATTGTCTTTTACAGCTAAACTGATTATTCAGAGGTGGACCCATATAAGAGATAATTATAATCGATCGTGTAAGAAGATACAAGATCAGAAAAGGTCAGGAAGTGGCGCCAAAACAGTAAAGCCTTATATCTATACTAAACAGTTATGCTTTCTGCAGAAAGTAATACAACCTGGAGAGACAATAAGCAAAGTGACTACTGAAAATAAAAACACAGAACCCGAAAACCAGGAAAATATTTCTGAAGCAGACGAAACAAGTTCGGAAACAAGTTCTATACAGACTGATGATGATATGATGACAATGAACCCAACACCCAAATGCGTGCCTAAAAGACCTAGTAATAATGAAGTTAGTCCTCTGCATGCGAAGATGATGAAAATTATGGATTCTTTTTCAAATAATGAAACTAAAATAGTTAATCGGCATCTTTCATTTTTTAATGGGATATTACCATCATTAGATCAGTTTGACGAAGATGAAGTCCTCGAGTTTCAAATGGGAGTGCTACAATTAATAAAAAATATCAAAAACAGACGCTAAAATCGTGAGTCGTCGTCTTTCGTGTTAGTTACAGCGCCAGCGGTCCATCAATTCACAGAGGATATTTTCCCCAAGAATACCAAAATAAAAATATACTATATTTTTAATGTATACAAATTTTACCCATTGCGGATAAATAATTTTTTATTATTATAAGGATTAATTATATCTCAATAGAGACGAAGATGTAAATTGTTTTTCTGGGAACAGAATGTGGTGGCCGAGGCGCTTACAGGACTTATGACCTGTCATGTCCTGTACTGACAGGTCATAAGTCCTGTAAGCGCCTCGGCCACCACATTCTGTTCCCAGAAAAACAATTTACATCTTCGTCTCTATTGAGATACAATTAATCCTTATAAAAAAATTATTATACATTCTAATTTTTAATCACTTACTCAGAGAAGGCGCATTTTTAGTAAGTACTTACTTGAATGTTGCTAAATTTTAAATATATTAGTACTATAAGAACTGGCTTATTAAAAATGTACTTTATTAAAATTTGTGAATTATTTATACAAACTATTTTTAAAGCTTTTTTTTTTGTCTTTTCTCAATAACGCATTATCCTTTTTCAATAAACATTAATTATATGTTTAATATGTAAAAATAATGTTCCATTGTTTGAACTTCATAAATGATTTTGCATATTGTTTCCGCAAGTGTGATATTGCTTGCTATACGAATACATAATTTGACCAAATAAAACAAATAAGTTTTATTAATGCAAATAAATATTTTATTTGCATTAATAAAACTTAAACAATTTCAAGCAGCGTGTTTTTATTTATGTTCCCACCTTATACAGAATGATAATTTCTTTTTAGTACTGATACACTTCCGCATATTCGTATTTGTTTTTGGTAGACTTGAATTTTCCAGTCAATTTAATAATTTTTCAATATTTTCAATAGAAATCTTGTAATTGAATTTTTTTTAATTGTTTCAAAGTTTTTCGTATAACTTTTCATCTCGGGGTCATCTATGAGAGCGGATTAACTTTTCGTGCTCATGTTGAGAGAATTTATGACATCATTCGGCTTCATCATTCGGACCGGAAGGGTTTTCAGAGATCCCGATGTGCTCAGAGTACTATAAAATTCATTGGTTCGGAGCAGACTCGAAAGTGGTTCTGTGATATGGAGTCCGCACGAGGCGAGATATTCCCTTATGCTGGAGAGGGTTCAGAAAAAAAATCGGAGGTATCTCTACATGAAGGAGTATGGTAGCTATCCATGGCTCTATCCCACAGGGTTTCTTTTGGGAATGTTGGCGTTGGGGTATAATTTTCTGCAGCTTCGAAGAGACGGGTTTCTCATAACCCATTTCTTTAGATTAATTAGGGGATATTTTGAAAACTCAGCCGTGCTGGAGGGTGTAGGTCTTTTTGTTCCCGACAGATATCACCGACAGCGCCAGCATAGATTGTTCTTTCTTCCGGCCGCAAGAACCAACCTGCCTCTAATAATGCCGGTGGGAATAGCAATCAGTCTGCTGAACAAGATTTCCTCGGAGATCGACGTCTTTCATATTAGTGAAAGTAAGTTCAGAAGAAAAATTCTCTTAACTTTAGAGAGTATCTTGTCTTCCTAAAGTTGAACCATCTCTCATGCGTTCCTGATTCTTTACCCTTTCTCAAATAGATGCCTTAAACTGTTATTATGTTTGTAATATCTATTGAGTGAATAAATAAACTGTAAAAAATGATAAACTGATTTATAGGATGCACCCAAAACCTTCTGTTTTGTCGGTGGCGAAACCATTGGCGTATTCGATACCAATATAAAAGTAACTAAACGTGGATCCACCGCATACGTCTACTTCGAGTGATTGACGTGACAACTAAAAGCTATTCGTTTTTACACGAATGAAAAATTATCGTATGAATACCTGGCTGATAATGCGTTTAAAATCGAATACAACAAAAAACGTGCAGTACAATGCCGTCAGAGCTAAACCCGCATGGACCGAGGAGAGGCCCAGGGAGTGTACGAGCGAGGCTGACGAAAGGGCGCCGCTTCGCCCAATAACAGCCTCGGGTATGTGGCGGGAACTTCCATGTTTCTGTTTTTTTTTAAAAGTACAATACCGTGTGAACCCAGCCTAATAGTGAAATCCCTGTATGTCAGAACGTGTGTTTCAATATATTTTTTAAATAAATCAAAGTGTTTTTGTCGTCTAACATCACATTCTACATAATTAGTCTTACATTCCCTGACCAAGAATAATGTAGGACCTTAGCATAAACCCTAAACTCTCCCTTGCCCTCCTTCGGAGAAGCACTCCAGGCCACACATTTAGCCCCCACTGAAAACAATTACCAAATCACACTTCCAACAATGTTTCCTACAGACGTAAAAGGAATAGCCATTAGAGCTGAACCTTTATAAGCCAAAAGATCTAAGTCCAAGCCCAAATTGAATTAAAAGAGCTTAACTCACAATAAAATGGCATTTCAAGTAAACAGATAAAGTTGCAATACTTAAATACTCGTAGATATTAATTTATTTCCAACTAATTACTCGAGATAATTATAATGCATAGGATTATTTGTGTATTATTGATTTGATCCATATTTGATCCATCGTTCTTCAATCATAACTTAAATAATATGTATAAATGTTATGGATAGGATTCGACCCCAACTCTTTGAAAGCATTTGTTCCTCGTTATTTATTTAACATATTAATAATAAGTTAATTAAACGGAGTTATTTATCATGATAATAAATTGCTTTTTAATTAACAATAATATTTTTTATTATCTTGATTTCTTTTTTTCATATTTATAGTCCGATTACATCAATACATAGATTACACAGACATTTAAAACTGGTTAATGTATACAATATATGTATACCCTAAAATACCACAATGCCTCAAGACTAAAGTCTTCAACCAGTGCGTCTTGCAGTCATGACGCACGGAGCCGAGACGTGGACACTGGCAAAAGGTCTAGTCTACAGATTCAAGGTCGCCGAACGCGCCATGGAAAGAGCCATGCTTGGAATAACCTTGAGGGACAGATTTAGAAACGAATTTATTCGACAACAAACCAAGGTGACTGAGGTGGCTCTGATGATGGGTGGGCTGAAGTGGCGATGGGCTGGCCATATCTGTCGGAGAACCGACGGCCGATGGGAGAGACGGGTTCTGGAGTGGAGACCGCGTACAGGATTCCGCAGAGTTGGACGTCCCCCTGCCCGCTGGACCGACGATCTGAAGAGGATTGCTATTTAGGGGGCGGTGGCGTGCTTTGGGAGATGCATACGTTCAGCAGTGGATGACAGAAGGCTGATGATGAATGTATACAAGAAACAAAATTGAAAAAAACATGTTGTTTTTATACGTATCCAAATGTGCCTGGTACTCAATCCAACAATTTATATATTTAAGTATATTTTCATCAAGTGTATTTAAAAAAATGTTATCAATGAAACCGTTTATTTTATTTACCAAAAATACCAGAGTATAGATTACTATGATCTGTGAACTCCAATATTGTATAACGCTTCAAACGTATTTTGAATTTTTTTTAAATGTGTGTGTACAAATACAAGAATCTGGGACCCTTGTAAATTCGTTTGTAGTGTCACGTTTGGTTTATTGTAACACACTGTATCTTCGCTTTACCAAATAATCAATTGAGCAAAATACAAAATACAAGCGCACATTATTCCTGAAGGAACTTCACTGGCTCGGAATCCAGGAGCGAATAAAATATAAATGTTGTCTGGCATTGTTTAAGGTTCAACACCAGATAACGCATATTCTGCGTGACATCCATGCCAACGAAAAGGCAACGCTCACTCCGATCCAGTGGAAACCAATGCAAGCATTCCAATTCCAGTAAGAATTAAAAAAAGAATTAAGAGTTATAAAAGTAAGTTTTTACGATCATGCTTTCAGCGTTGCGGATCCGTTGGCATGGAATAATCTCGCTGTTAGTATTACGTATCCAAGGATACCGACGTTAAATATAAAAATAAAAATAAACAACTAAAGACTGTACTATAAGGTCAGTATTTTCCTAGTGCGCCCTTGGGCTAATTCATTTTACAAAACGGCGCACTTGTAATGAATTAGCGGAATATAAATATATGTATAGTCCATACTTTAACATTATTAACTGTTAACATTTAAACGCTGTTATCACAATTTATTATTATATTTCGCTACAGCTTAGTTTTAAACGAAAAAAATATTGTAACATCGGATGATGTCAACAAATGTCATGGCGCAGTATACAATGACCCGGGGTATGGTGCTCTTAAATGAGGTGTCAGTCGATATGGATATTCTCCAAATGACCTATCCGTCCTTTAAGGATCGCATAGGTACATCTATCAATTTGCCGATATATGTGTATTATTTATTGTAACATGTATATCTGTGTTATTTTAACGTGTTGTATTTTAACATGTATGTATTTTAATGTAAAATGTATACAGTAATTGGGTTCTAAAAACCTGTTGTATAAAAAAAACATCGGTTGGCGAAATACCAGTCGCGAAAAATAAAAAAATAATAAAAAATTGTGATACCATAGCAGCCTTTAAATTTTAACAGTTAATAAATAAATATATATATATAAAAAAACAAGTAGAATCCGAAAAATACATTAGATATTTTTAAAAAAGACAATTACTTTACCCAATATAACATAAAAATCTTTTATAATATTTACGGTACCTTAAAAACATTTACATGAGATAAGTAGAAAAAAATCAATTTTTACCTACGATATACTCGTAGGTATATACGATTTTATTTGTATTTTTGAAATGCACCTAAAATAATAAACCGTGTATTAATGTACTATATTCTCATCTTCTATGTATTTATGAAATATTTTACTAATTATATGCTTAATTGGTCAGTCAATAATTGTAAGTTTCTAGATTATAACGACTGCCAGTTAGAAATTGCGTTCAAACTAGAAACATACCACGTGACAATATTTTTCACGTTTGTCACATCTGCGACACAAAACGTTTCCCTGAACATTCACCCAACGTGACCGGTCTGCTGTGAATGGTTTGTTTATACATACATACCTCTACAAGAATCGTAACGTTTTGTTATAGAATTTATATCGATCACGTTTAACACTTATGTACTTTGTAATTGCGTAGTTCAATTCACATTTCAAATGTAAATAATCTCTTAGCACGTTTATTGATAAGATAAAAAATATAATTCCTCACCCACAGCGTGAAAAACATGTTTCATTTATTACTTAATCATATAGCATGTTTATATGTGTGTAATATAGTCAATTTTCCTAAAAGCAAATTCCAGCACAACTTGTATAACAATTTGATAATTTACGTATTTATGCTTATGTGTATATATTTTTAATCTACTTTCCATTATCAAAGCGGTTCGTATTGTCACGAGTGTATTAGAGACATTTTAGATATTATTAGACGCGATGTCACGTAACGTGATACTCGTGTCCGATGTGAATCGTATACATTAATAACTCATAAGAAAATGCAAAGTTAAATGGAATGAAATTGACTACAGCGGACCTAGAAGCCATACTTGATCAAAATTACACATTTACACGACGTGATGGCGTGACAGTACTTATCTGTTATGTAAAATTGTGTTTTTTCTTTATGATCTTTTGACTTTTGACTATTTAAGTACCATAGACAGCCCGTAACATTTTGACGGAAGACATCACATATGAAATCTTTCAAAGTAATTTCGCTCACTTGGTGTTTTTGACCTGTCTTTAGTTCAACGCTCAATACTGTCTCGTTCGTCCTCCCGCAGGTTCATTGCGCTATGGCATCCATTTTGGCAATATTTCAATTGTTATTATTTAGATACCGCACGGGGAAAGGACCTCAAAGAATCAAAAATACATCAAATGTGGATCCAGTAATAACTTCAAATCAACCACGCACGATCATTCACGCATAACGTACAGCTGTCTAGATTGATTGACCTTATAAGAGATATTGTTCTATAAACGTGATGCGGGTACCAAGTATTAATTTATCAATATTGAATACTCTCCTACATTGAAAGATACCCATCAATTCTAATATATATGGAAAAGGTTCACATATGGTTGCAATCAATGTAAATCAAATAGCTATTGAAATCACTGACAACCAGTTCCAATGACAAATATCACCCATATTAGATAAATCAGTCCTTAATTATTTTATGTGAAATTGTTTTTTCAATTATTACGTATGAAGCGCTTAATTCGTGAAGTGACAATTATTATACCTGATAAAGCTCCATACAGAGCATAACCAGTTGATATTCTATAAATCAAAATAAAGCGACGTATAAACAAAATATGTTTAAACTTATAAATCAAAAATAATAAAAACAAAATTGTATTTAACCACGGAATGGTTATTATAATTGATGTCAACTAACATCACTTGGACCCAAGCTTTACCAGGGCAATATAATAACTTAAATTATTATATTTACCTGAAATAGAGGCTATCGTTCGGTGGAGTAGATCCAAAAGAAGATACTGCAGGGACCATGTACCCAGAATGGATAGTGACAGACTCGCATATACAACCGCTTACGAAATCCCCTCTGGACAACGTCCACCTTAGAGATGGAGGGACAACTGGTCCTCACCTTCCGAACAGACATGATTTCTGTCTCACATGTCGTCAGATCAATAAAAAGATGAATAAGTTATTATACAATATTATAATAACTTATGTTATTATCTTGCCCTAGTGAAGCTTGGGTCTAAGCTGTACCGTGGTTAAATATAAAGTGTTTTATTATTTTATATTTATAAATTTAAAATGTCTAGCCACAAAGTGAGCGCTTCATACGAAAATATAAAAAGTGTTTATTCTATGTTTGTGTACATTGATGTCTACAGCTGCGAACCCCTCAAAATGTTGTCTACTCTGACGATTTTTCCCGAGTTTAGTTCTGACAAAAATGTTGCTATTTTCTTAACTAAAGCATTCAGTAAAAATTAACCTGCCAACAAAATGTTGTGTTGTACAGCTTTTGTAGAAAACACTTCGTATTTATCAGAATTATTGAGAGTACTCGAAATA
This sequence comes from Lepidostoma basale, assembly GCA_022606425.2. Classification (NCBI taxonomy): domain Eukaryota; kingdom Metazoa; phylum Arthropoda; class Insecta; order Trichoptera; family Lepidostomatidae; genus Lepidostoma; species Lepidostoma basale. The sequence continues at coordinate 1,617,613 of JAHDVF020000010.1, forward strand.
CAGGACACCAGGAACCAGTGGAGTTAGCAGCAGGGGGTCCTCGTCGCATATAGTCCGGTGACTCACTGGGGTAACAGTCCGCAGTAGGAGGATGGGCTATAGAACGCGGGATCTTTGAGTCATCGTGCCAACCCTTGGCGGCCTCGAAACCCCCAAACACTTATCAAATAATTTAATCATATGGAATGTTTATTTTGTGTATCACGATTGACTTAATTGAAGGAAATGGTGGGGAGAGCCCCCATATTAGGGGGACCGCAGCGCTCCGCCACACACAACAACGTTTGTCTCGCTCTGCGCCGTAGTAATTTCAGTCAGTGACCAACCGTCGTGAGGGAAGCGCGCATTCGGAGAGCGCTAACAGGGGATCGAATACATTTTTTTTAATTTGGCTCTTAGCCGTTGTATGGGTGAGTTACAAATACATTTTATATACTTTTAAATGAATTATTTAAATCTCTTTATCTTCGGATCTCGTTGAAGGTTCGCCATCCCTCTGAATTAGAACAGAAGACCGATCATTTGCCCCAAGCAAGAGTACGTCATCCAATTAGTAGGCGTTTCACAGTAATTTCGTGCTCCACTTATTCAAGAAACCAGATCGCTGTTCTTAATAGAATCGCATTAGAGATTTCAGTTGATATCTTTTATCTTTCACGTAAATAATGAACGAGTCAAACATATTTTCATAATATAAACATCGATTGAAGTTTATGTAAACTTGTTGACAAATGTGGATAAAATAATCACCGGTACACAATAACATTTAATTAATTACCTTAATAACGATCGAATTAAGCCGACGCAATTGTATTTAATAAAGGTATTCGAGTGATTGTCAAGCATATTGAGCAAATGACATAGATCCGATACATTCGACAAGCCAAGGAAACCATATTTAAAAATACACCTTGGACTTCTTTGTTCGTATTGTAATGGGGTCATACTGATTTTCAAAGCCACAAACCATAAAGGGAAGTGAATGTATTATCCTCTGTGACAGCTCACGGCAGTATCGCCTATCGACCGCCCAGCGCACGTGGCGTCGGGACGCCCGGTGACGTGTGAAGAGCGTCGAATTTTCTCGGAAAACACGCACACCAAATAAAATGATTACAGTCTTCATGGAATCGGTTTTTACGTCATCGTATTCCTACTTGATTTATTACTCTTGTACCGATAAAGAGAATTACTCCTTTTTCTAGCTAAGTTAACAGTAAATGTTTTTTTAAAACCACAACATTTTTGCTGAACTTCCATAATACGTAGAAACATAAACGTGATCAAATAACATTTTCTCTTAGTCAGCGTTTATGGGGTCTGATTAAACTGTTCTGGAAACATTATCACATCCTTTGGCCAGCTGTTTACCCAGGCCTATTGCGTCATCCACGGTTATGTATTATGCTATACGTATATACCTACTCGTACATAACCATCACCTGGTGCGTCAACGTGACCCCTATTCGCAGCGGGAGTAATTTAACATTGAGTGGGTCCTGAATGAGATATTCTTTTTACCTTCAAATAAAATACGTCACTGAATTTATCGCTGAAGATCCGAACTAGTTATTTGGGTACTATTTTTCTTTCTTTACTTTTATGTTCCAAATTCATTATTCAAATAATTTTGATTATTGCGCTAGTTTACATAAATGACATTTTTCAGAGCGTGAGGTGCTACCAATATTACGCGTAGGGAGTCAGGACGCATCATCCGGTGGTGCCGGGTGCTGTGAGGGGGGATATGGCGAGGGCGCGCGCGAGTTGCCCCCGGCGGGGCGGCCGGAGCGGGAGGGGGGCGCGGCGGCCTCCGTGGGCCGCTGGGGCTCCGAGTGGCCAAGTTGACTCGAGCGGGCAGAACACTCGCCCCACTTGACCGGCCACTGGCCGCCCCAGCACCCGCTGCCCCTGCCCTTGTGGGCCGCCCGAGTCCGCCCTGCCGTGGCCTTCCCCTCGGTGGACAGCTACGAGCAGCTGGCAGGGCGCACTGAGGCATCGCTGCAGCGGGTCTTGCTGGAGAACAACTACGATACGGTGAACAACTTCCTCGGTCTGCAGGCTGCTTTCCGGGAAGAGCCCCCGGATACCGGGTTGGCGGCCTTCTTCCGCCGCTACCGACCACCACTTGTCCCGCATCGCCATACCTGCGTGGGGCTAGGCCTGGAGCTGCTGCGCCGCTTGCCCGCGGCTGCTTTCCTCGTGTCCTGTGAGGAAAGTATCGCAGATGTGCGCGACTACATGGCCGAGGGCCCGGGCCGAGACCGCGTGGCTCCCTCCCTGGAGAAGGAGCACGTGATGGTCGCCATGCGGATATGCGTGGCAGGCCGGCCCGGGCTAATGCTCTGTGACCCGGGGTACCACGTTGCCAGGGTGATCACCATCATGACCGATCGCTGTTATCCTCATACAGGTATAATTTGTTTTCAATTATTTCTATGAAATATTAATTTATTTATATTTTGAAGCTCGACTAATTATTATTTTTTCATAGGCTGGTTTACTCAGTCGGATGAACCTCAGGCGAAGAAGGAATACAACTATATATTCAACATTAACAATCCAGCATATGTTGAATGGGTGGAAAGAGAAACACGCGGATCAAACATTAAATACCAAACATCCCTCGTTTATGTGGAGAAGCCGTTCTGTAACGCCATTGATGTCACAGAAAGAAGGAATTTGGTTTATAATTTCAGGTTGGTACCTTGCCACATAAAATCTTTGGGAATAAATCCATTCTCAGGATAACTTATACAAAATTCAACTAATTGCGATATTCTCTATTTTGCAGGAGTCTCCTATCAAGAGATCAGAAAGGACATCTTGTGGCAGGAATATATTTTCCAGTCGTTGAAAAGGATGCCCAGTTCACACTTTTCTTTGAGGAAAATTCTGGGAAACAACGCATAAAATATAAATTTTCTCTCTTCACAAACATAAATAAGGTAACCAGACAATCACAATGAAACTTTCTAGCCCTTCCTTATTTATATTGCCAAACAACCTGATGATAACCCTTTTTGTTTAACCCAGGTACCTGACCACGTTCTGGACCAGATAGTTCTGTGCAACAGCCAGATGAACTACAAGGAAGGAGAGTTGCTGGAGACCATCTCAAGCCTCGCTGCGGTGATGGCGGATACAGACTTTATAAACCAAGTTCTAGCCATAAACGATGTCATTTGCACTCTGTCAGCTGACAATTGATTACCTTTTCGTGTTTCTATGCATCCCTACACTTTATTATTTTTAATTTTTATTACAATCATTTAGATTTGCATGCATTATATTTAAACAATTGTTTGCTTTTAATTAGTTTAGATAATTATACATTCACAATATTTTTTTATAAATAAAATCACACGAATCAAATGTAAAAAAATAAAACCCAACACTTCAAAATTCAATAATTATTATAAATTCAAAATTCAACAATATTACTTGGACTTGAATTTCCCGCATACGCAGGTCCAGCTCTTGTGGCTTTTCCTCTTATATCTGATGGGAATATTGTTGGAAATGTGATTGATTTATTGCATTGAACTTCTAACAAGAAAATTCAATAACAAATAAATATTTTAAATACACACACTTAGAAACGATATTATTTAAATACTGCAATTAATGATAATTCCTCACATTTAAACCTTTTAATTGACTTTATAATACTTTATATTTTATTTGAAATTTATTGTATTTTTAACTTAGCAACAATTTAAGTTAATAAACTTCATTTACCAGAAAATATTTTATTTATCTCCCTCTACTAGAATCTCAGTATAACACACTTCATATATAATATTTGAATTAATGATGAATAAATTAGATGATTTTTAAAATTAATTTTAAAAAAAAATCTACTGATAAAAAATGTGCTGGAAATTCCAGGTGGAAACAAATTACAAATATTTCTTTTTGGTGTCTATTACAAACTATTCAAATTTTCAAGGAAATATAAGCTACCTTATAATATAATACGAGTACATGCTTATTTTTCAACTTTATTTTTTTTATGTCTCACCAACTGGTCTAAAACTAATGCCAGAAAAAAATTAGGTCATTCCAATAATTTTAAGTGGTGCCCCAGAGACTGAAGGTCGTCATTTATATTAAAAATACTGTTTTTGTTTTCACAAAAGAATCGGAAAACTAAAAAAATGAATCAGAAAAAATAAAATAAATTATTATGCATGTTAATAAACTTAAAAGAATAAATATACACTTAAACACAGTAGTAAATAACCCAACAGCACATAGTATTCACAAAAGGAAAATTATTCCACTCGGCATCGCAGCTCTGGTTGTCAGGAAAACGGACCTTGGTGCCGGTACAAACAAAGCCGGTACTGTGATGTCTTCCAAATGAAGCGGTAGCACATAGTTTGTTAAAAATGGTACAAATAGGTAATCTTAGCAATCATATACGAGAAAGAGAAATATCTCGTATATCTGATTGAAAGAGAAACAAATATAATATTCGGTACCAAATTACTAACACTAATAACTAGAAACAAGAAAGTTGACAGGCTTATAGTATTTTTTTCCGGTAAAGGTCAAGATCATCTTTACCGAGTCAATTGGCTTCTTGTAGTGGAGACGACATGGCAGGTAGCTTTTTACACTTTGCATGCTGGAAATATTTTTTTGATACAATGCAACCATTGTACCAAAAAAATATTTCCAGCAAGGTGCAAAAGGTGCTTGCGTTTAACTAGAATGAAAACTGGGAAAAGATCTCTAATCTACCTTGCAGACACCATATACATATAAATTGGTTTCAAAGTCTGCTTTTGAAGCATGCATTGCTATGTCGTCTGGACAAGTACCAGGATTATTTCAATGTTTTCAACAAGCTTGAGCCAATAACTTACATAAGCTGAAATATGTACATTGGGCTATGGAGAGACAAATGCTTAACATAAGCCTAAGGAACAAAATACCCAATACCAAAATCAGATGCCGGACAAAGCTTGTCCATGTGATGAACCGTGTTGCCAAGTGCAAATGGGGAGGACATGTCGCTAGACAGAGAACAGTTAGATGGGCACCCAGAGTATTGACGTGAAGACCATGAGAGGGAAAAATGACCATCGGTCGACTCCACAATGGATGAGCTGAAGACCTAAATCCAGCCGGGAGATGAAGAAGAATAAGAGTCGCACAGGATAGAGGAAAATGGAGAAGGTTTGAAGAGGTCTATGAAGAGGTTGCAAACAGTATCAGAAAGGACATAGAGTGGACATTTGCGGTATCTACTGAAGAAATCGTAGCTTTAGCATTTTTTTGATACAATTCCCGTTAAACAAAAAATGACCAGAACATTTAAAGAAAAATAATCAACTAATTGTGGCTCCAAGCGTCCCCATTTTGATTTAAAGGAAATAATCGAATTAGCACATTGAATTTATTTTGAGCAGTTTAAAATATCATCCGATTTTATTGATCATGATCCTGCAAATGGGAGTTATCTTCATGATTATCAACATGGCCTTAGAGTAGTCAGAAACCTTACAGTTATCAATGATATCGCAGAAAGAGGTGTGAAGCTTGTGTAAGAATACAGTAATATAACACAAGATCTTCTTCTTCAAATGCCCTGTCGGGTCCCCCCAACGTTGGCGATCACCTGCGCCGCTCGGAACAGCTCCTCCACACTTCGGATGCCGGTCCACTCCCTCACATTTCGCAGCCAAGACATTTGTCTCCTACCAGGCTCTCGGCGTCCCTCAATTTTCCCCTCCAATATCACTTTTCCCCACCCAGCAAATTATTGAACCTCTAAAATTTTAATTTAATGTTATAAAAACTTATTTTTATGGTTGAAGAGTTCTAGGCATTATTTTGGTTATTTTACTTCTAAACATTTGATTTAAATTTAAAACAAAACTGATAAAATAATTTTTACGAAAATTTAAAAATTTAACTAATTTTGTTCAAAATTCACCCCCTTTGGGGCATGTGTTATTATCAAATAAAAATTACCAGTTATTTACTAGCCTTAAAGGAAAAGAATTAGAGGGTGAGATTTAGAAAAATATTCTTTTGTACTAAAAATACATATTTAAAAAAAAAACTCTTGGACTTTCTAGCATACAAAAGTTAAGTTCGAATGGCTTTTCCTCTTACGATTGTTGGAAATGTGATTTAGTGATTGTTTTATATGGGGGCTAGATGTGTCACCCAGAGTGCTCCTCCGAAAGAGGGCGAGAGGGATTTAGGGTTTATGCTAAGTCCTACTTTTTTTTAATCAGGGCTGCATTAATGGAAAATCAGTTAGGATTGCCATTATAGAATATGGTGGGATCAAATGAGACTCTGAAAAACAAAACAATAAGTGGCGATTGCTATTTAGATTCATATTTGAAGACCTGGGGTACTGGGCATTACTCATCATTGATATGATTACATTACACTGAGGATGTTGGGGTTCATCGTCCGGACCGGAAGACTTTTCAGAAATCCCAATGTGCTCAGAGTCCTATACAACGCGTTGGCTCGGAGCAGACTCGAAGGTGGTTCTGTGATATGTAGTCCTCACGAGGCGAGATATTCAGTTATGCTGGAGGGGGTTCAGAAAAAAATTCTGAGGTATCTCTACATGAGAGAGTATGGTAGTTATCCGTGGCTCTATCCCACAGCATTTCTTTTGGAAATGCTCGGAACCAATTCTCTGCAGCTTCGAAGAGAAAGACATCTAACAACCCATTTCTTTAGATTAATCAGGGGATACTTCGAGAACTCGGCCGTACTGGAGGATGTTGGTCTATTTGTCCCCGATAGATATCTCCGACAGCGACAGCACATATTGTTTTACCTACCAGCCACCAGAACCAATCTGCCTCTGGTGACACCGGTGGGAAGAGCAATTAATCTGCTGAACGCGGTCTCCTCGGAGATCAACGTCTTTCATATTAGTGAAAGTACGTTCAGGGGACAAATACTCTTGACTTTAGAAAGTATCATGTCTTCCTAATGTCGAACCATCACTAATGCGTTCCTGGTATTATATAGTATGTATATAATATTTGACCTGTACTCAATAGATGCTTTAAACATTTATGCTTTTTGTAATGTCTTTTGAGTAAATAAACTGATTTGATTTGATTTGATAACTCAAATTTGACGAAAAAAACATTTTCAAATAATAAATTTTCAAGAATGTGAGCTTATCAGCATTGATAACAATGAGGTAAAACAAGTTTTTAAAAAATAATAAGGCAATCATTATATCTTAGCATTTATTTAGAGATAAAAGCAATTGTCCATTCGATTACAAATGTGACACAGAGGTGCACACTTCTCCAACAATGGCAATGATTACTTCTAATTTATCATATCAAGCATCATCTGTCCTTACAGCTAAAGTCCTAAGATTAAATATATTTAATACAAATACACCACAGCATAATATCTTCAATGTTTATTACTAACTATAATTAAGACAAAAAGACAAAGTCACTCATAAAAATAGTCTTTAATACTAAATACAGAATAACTGATAATGTTCTCTCAAGTTTAATCCCGAGTGAATGAATGGAAGAAAAAATCAAATGCATCCATATGTGATTAGTAAGCTGAGCGGGTCAGGCTGTGCACCGGTCACCGAGGTTGGATATAACAAATGACACCTGTTTCAGGATATACCTGTCACTTATTTTCATATCACAATATCTTTGACTAAAGTCATTCAAAAAGTCATTCAGATGACCCCATTTTTGGGTGAAAAATAAATACCTCGGTGGTAAGCAATAGTATCAGCGTTTTGCATAAAATAAAATAATGTAATCTTTACGGAAAATGGTTTGTTTCATTATTGATCGTACACATTATCAGGTATTCAAATACATAAAAAGATTTTAAATGTTCTCTTGTTTTTTTTACATGCATGAGTCTTGCGTACATCAATAATTATATTAGCGTATTGATCTATTGAACATATTTCAATTGTTAAATAGAACATGTTGCTCAAAAGATTCTGTTATTTTTTAAGTTCTTCCAAAAGTCTCGAAATCAATCTACTAAACGTGCAGTTGATTTCCATGTCACGAAAGTGATATCAAAGTGTGAATTACCAATATTTAACATAAACCAGACAGAAGACGATGGTCAATATTTCCATGCAAACAAATATGATGATGTGTTATTGCTGCTAACTGATGCAATATGGCATGGTAGTTGCCATGCCAATCTAAAATATATGTGTCGCAATATTTACTGTTCTAAAGAACCAGCACAGACCGGTGAGAGCAAAAATAGTCGAGCATAATCTTTGTAGGTCTACTCAAGTTTACTTAAAAGATAAGTTTTCAAGAAAATAAAAATTCCTCATAACATAGAATTTATTGAGTTGAATAAATACAATTAGGAACTTATTTTAAGAACAATAACAATATTTTTATTAGTGCAAAAATTAAGATCTAAACTCCAAAAAATGTAAGTGGACACATCGAGAGAAACTCTCCTCTCTGTGTATTCTCACCACATGTTAAAAGAAAATGTTGCAAAAAAAAAAAAAACATATATATTATGAATAAACTAAGGCTGCAAATGTTAAAACAGAAAAGTTTAAATTTGTTTTTAATAATCTACAACTTGAAAAAAAAAAAACACTTCTGTTGACATTTAAAAATAATAATAAAAAATCCGTCTTTAAAAATAATTTAATTGCAAGTAAAATTAATAATTAACCACTTAATGCTTTTGAACGAGCAGTTTTAGAGCATGCGGCGAATTTATCGTATCGCGCCAATTCGAGCACACTCGCGCATTTCGACTTGTTTTTGTGACATTAGGTAAACTAATAAACTGAGTTCGCCTCTTTTTTGAACTGGACAACTTTTAAATTATGTAAATTCTTTAATAAAAAATAAATTCGTCTGATATTTTTGTAAAAAAAAATCGAGAATCAAGTGGTTAAAAATAATTATTTGTAAATAAAAAAAAACACTAATACAAAATTTATCAGAAACCAAAATATTCCCCAAAAATTAATATTGAACACATGTCACATTTGATATGTTTAAATACTTAAATGTAGAAATTCAAATATAAACATTGTTATATCGTAATGAAAGTTAACCTGCGAAGAAAGATAAATATAACAAATAAACTAGCAAGAAATATTCTAAATTAAATAAAACTCATTAAAATAATATAATTTGGGCTAAACGATAAGATTAATAAATCAGAGATTATTCTACTAAATTCACAAAAAAAAAAAGTTTTTATACCATCAACTTCTTTTGAATGAAGAATATGATTCACACCAACTTAACACAATAACAACTAGTTATCTAGGTTGCAAACACCATTCAGAGATAATATTCACAAATGAATTTAAAATAAAAAATATAACATCCACGAGGAAAAGAGAAATATAATGACACACGAGATTATAAAATATAACATTACAAGATGGAAATGAGTAATCGTGGGTCTGGTATATTTCTTCAACGATCCTTGGGCTCTGCATCCGACTACCCGTGGATGGGACCACCAGAGCCCTAATAGTCCAGGGAGCTGTGGTGATGCTTGGGGTTCCTTTGCTTAGTCCTCTGCGGGTGCAGGGAACTGTAGGTCTGTCGCACAGCTGAACTACTATAAAATAAAGAAACATAAAAATATTAAACATGAAGAAATGCTATAAAAACTTTGTATGCAGCACTTAATTTGTGATGCGGCATCACTAAAAATAATTTATAACACTTTCATACTTTATTTTAAAGTACGCAAGTGTTATACATTTTTTTTATTTTAAAAATTGATTTTTTAAACCAATAATTAGTAAAACATTTTTTTTAAATCGTGTTTAAAATATAAAAATCTTTTTTTTTTAAATTCTAATATGAATCTACAAAGTGAAGGTGAATAAGAAATATACAAATTCATAGTTTAAAAATCTATTATTGTCTTGTTCCATTTTCAAAATTACATTATTCATTACTTGTATATATTTTGGATCGGTACTGATGTATATATTTTGGATCGGTTCTGTTGAAAATTAGAATAACCAATAGAAAGATTTAATAAACAGGTCATTTAAAATTAGCCAATTGGAATATCTTTGCCATTGTGCTAGTAAAACTATTCTTTTTAATTTATAACCTCATTGATTAAAAACATATGAAAAAGCATAATAATTTTAAAGCTACCATTGACATAAACTAAGAACAAAATAAAGCAGTCTACAGATTACCTGAGTAAGTGGACTCACCTGGAGATATGCGGGGAGGAGGAGGGAGGGGCGGTGAGCGCGAGGGTGCTGGAGGGCGGGCGGCGCGGCAGGCGACTCCTCCTGTCACATGCCAGACACTACACTACTCGCACTACCCTATACCATTACCACCGTGTACAAATACTCTACATTTTAACTCCTATAGTGCAGCTGGCTGGCTGACTTCATTTGCAGCTCATATTTGAATGTACAATGCTTCTCCAGAAAGTAATTGTACCTACTGAATTTTTGTAGGTTACAATTTTTTTTTAATTAAACAAAAAAATTACGTGCGACCGTTTTTAAACTCACGACACCACTTGTAAACACTTGTACGATTCATAACTTTATCACCATATGCAGTTTTCACCTCATTATAAACCTCAATTGAAAGATTTCCCTTCTAAACCAGATAACGGATGACGCCGCGTATTTCGCACTTGGCGGGAGATTGGATTGACATTTTTCACGAAACGTGTTGTCGCGTCGACACTTCTCAACGAACTGACCTCGAACCGGTCTCGTTGCGGAGGGGAAGGGTCAGGTTACACGGAAGTGTAGCCAACATGTCGAAAATAAAATCCATCTGGTCGTAAGACCCTCAGTACACTTACTTTCTGGATATGCCTCGTATCTTATAAACCTTTTTACTTTAGTTTCACACTACTAAATTAATTAATTATAAAAATCTGTCTGAGCTGTAAATGTAGCTTACCGCAGTTTTAGAATATATATATTTTTACTGCAAATGAAGGGAACCACACAATGGTGGTTAAACATCAAGATTTTTCAAATTTAGAAAGAAAAGTTTGTATTTTAAAATATAACTTTTATGTAGTACACATTTTAAGTTATATAAAAGAAAATAATAAGAATACTGTAGAGTATATATATACCTGTATACATATACACTTCCATGACAGAAGTTAATAGACAAGTCGTCTTGTTTTACTTGTTACATTAGTCCAGAGAAAAGGGGTTAGATATTTCCAATAGCAAGAGACTTGATAATTTCGACATTTAGACATGACTGACAGAATCATCGAGCTCTGAAGAATTGCATAAGAGCACTCAGTAAAAAGTTATAATAAAAAAATTACATCGCAAACTTCAATAATTTATATTTGTCAATTTACTTATGTCATGAGAGTGTACATAAATATCTATGGCTGTCAGTTCTTTTTATTCATATGGTACACATTAAAATGAAAACAAACTTATAGTTCTATAGTAATAATAAATTGAATTTCAAAACGATAACATGTTTCTATCAATATCACTGACACCATTGATATTCAAACATTATAAAAGATCTAGTACATACATGCATAATATGTTTTACCCAATAAATTTCTAGCATAATTTTAAAAGAATAAAAAATTGGAAACATAAAAAATTATAGATAGCTTATTTGTAGTTTTTTTTAAATTTTATTATTAGAGATATTTTTATACCTTATCAAATTCACATAGATTTCAATTTGATTAATTAAATTTCTGTTTAACTGCCTGTTTCTTACGCCTATTATTAAATGGAAGTTAGGTAACTCCATACATTTTAATATTCAGAAGTATTTCACACACGATTTTCAAAATAATTTACCCATAAACACTTTAGTTCCAATATAAATTCTGTTGGCTACCAACATACTGCAAATCTGATAATTATGAAGACTTTTGTTATAAAAAAAATCTTCTTTCAAGTAGGAATTACAGTAGCTAAAACTTTATACATAATTTAACAAGATCATTATCTTCCAATTTATTTATTAACAAATAATAAGGAAGTAACCATGAAACATTTTAATTATGTAGATGTGGCCTACTATCCAACACCAGACAAATATTATTCATGCAATGCTAAATAAAAGTATTGATAAATAAATAAAAATAATAATAAGTGCAGTTGTGAAACTTTTACAGAGCTTGGCATGAACATTGAAGAGAGAAGTAAAGAATAAATGTACTCACATTGTGAATACACAAATTATAAAGGGATACGAACAGCAGATGCACTAATAATACAAATTCTTATTGTATACAAAATACTATTATATGCCTAGAGTAATTTTATTCCATTAACCCCTTGGTTGCTGAAATCCGATATATTGTCTTTCGCTATACTAGTAACATGTACGTTTTAGACAGAATGCGAGGGAGCGAGTCAGTGGTTCATATTTACGAATTGTATATATTTTAAATATAATATGCCTATTTAGAATTAAAATACACAAAAATGGTCATTCTTTTTAAATGAATGGGTAAAAAAGTAGAGTGGACAGCCAGCCACCAAGGATATTGCATCCATCGGTTTTATATAGATCACATAAATTTACTAAATATTATTTGTAGTGTCTGAACGAGAACCGTGAGAGCCGGTCGCCTAGCATGGATTGGGCACGTATGCCGAGCCGAAGAGACCAGAGCAATCAAGACCCTGTACGCATCTAGACCGACTGGAGTAAGACCTCTAGGAAAGCCTAGACAGCGCCTAATGACAACGTTCTGGCTGACCTGGCTAGGTTGGGTGAATCGGACTGCTGGGAGCAAAAGGCGCAGGATCGAGGAGCTTGGCAAAAATCTTCCAAGAGTTGTATGGCCATAGTAAGTAAGTAAGAGTCTGGACTAGGGTGTGAATATTTTTGCGGGCCGAGATAAAGCTAAATTGATGGAACGGCTTACAAACTTGACAGTTAAAATGGTGGCTGTTGGATGTGCACTTTTCTATTAACACCGAGTACACGAAACTACAGGAGTAAGTTTTTGAATCCCTCTCGACCCCGAAGTACATAAACAAATACGCATCTCAAACAGGCTGACAAAATATAAAAATAGATTTGTTTTTATTTTGATAATGATACAGACTGTTTATAAATTATATAATACATTTACTTTTGAATTATTTTCACTAAAATTTCTGGCATAGTAATCATAAAAGTGCTAGCAACCAAAGGGATAAACCAAATAAGACAAGCTTATTTTCCAGTAACCAAAAATAATTATATACAAAATCCCATCAATAAAATGCATTCAGTTGAGATAGTTGAAATATGGAAGTTACCTGGCGGATGGGACCGGGGGAGCTGTTATGGCAAGAGGGCGGGGCCGGCTCGAGGCAGAAGAACCGCGAAGTCTTTGTCCAAATTCCCTAAAAGAAAATTACATATAATGTAAGGAAGTGAAGTTGGAGTAGGATAAATGTCATAGAAATGATATCACTAAGAATAATGTGCGGAAAAATTGGGTATGAGATTAAAAAAAAAAAACAGAGTGATGGTTTGTTAGTTATTTTTTAATAAACTGTAGAAACTAACTAACTAACCACACGCCCTTTCCCTGGAGGGGTAGGCAGAGAGGATGGACTGCCAAACCGTTCTGTCGTAACATGCACGCTCGTCGAATTTTCTGACTTTGAATGTGGCCGCCATTCAGTATTTGATTAATTTGGTCATGCCATGCTTTCCTTGGTCTTCCACAGGTTCTCTTTCCACTCACGCTGCTTGTATACAACATTTTAACCATTCTTCTCTCGTCCGTTTGTTCCATATGTCCAAACCATCCGTTGGATCATTTTTTTTAATTTTACTTATTTCGCCATTCGAAATTCTATCATATATCGTTTTTCAGCACACTCTTCTCAGTGATCTCATTTCTACGGCATTCATCCTACTTTCACCATTTTTTTGCCAGCTCCAAGCTTCACTTCCATACATAAGGGTTGACACTAGAACTCCATTATGTACTGCCATCTTTGCTTTAGTTGAATAAAAAACATTTAGATTAATAATAAAAAAATATATAGTATCAGCCTTAAGTGAAATAATCAAAGTTTATATTGAATCTAATTAAAAATAAAGATAAATAATTCCTATGTTACAGAATCTTAACATCTTCACATCTCATACTGCCAAATACTTGAGATATGTTATTTTTTTATTTTGAAATAGGATGGAATCAGGACAACAACGGATACTAAACAAAATGGAGTTGCACACTTCACAAGATTATTGGTCTGCATTATTTACCTAGTGAAATCCTCGGCTTCTTCCTCCTCAATATTAATAAATTCCTCTCGTTCCTCCAAGTCTCCTGAGCGCACATTCTGTTCCCGTTCAATGACATGGGCTCTGTCGTTTATGTGATGGCCTGCAAATAATTACATGATATAAGATTATATTAAATAATTAAATTTAAATTAAATATGCACATAATTTAATAAATCTGAAAGTTCACAGAAGTAACTTGAAAGTCCTGATCTGAAGCAAATAGTTCCTCTACTTTGTTCCACTATGACCACCTGTTCTTCTACAATAATAGTAGACAGTAAAAATGCAATATAGCTCTCAACTACTTGAAAAATAATGAATACAAATGAAAACATCAGTTTTCTAGAAGTTTTATTATATTTTATGGGAATAAAATGTTGTTTATATAATGTCATTTAATATTCCCTAACTATGTAATCATTGTCATAAAATTTCTCAACGAGTTCCAAGAAACACTTTCCAGTATACTACCCAAATAATTATTTGTTAAAAATGTATAAAGCCACATAAATTTTCGTTAATTACCATATTCTGCTCCAATTACTAGTGTATATAAACAGCCACGAGCTGAAATTTCGCCACATTTGATAATGCCTTAGAAAGGCGAAACATGTCATTCCAATAAAATATAATAAAACTTCTTGAATACTGATGTTTTCATTTGTATTAATTATTCAAAGTGGAGTTTTACATCATTGTTCAAGAAACAATAAAAACTTGAAAATATTTAATCAATTTCAACATCCTCGTAAGTCTACGATGCTCAAATGTTTTTTTTTGTAATATTGCATAGGGAACTCAAAGATAATGGAGATATGCGAGGTTGAAGATGTTGTTAGGAGAAGAATGGACCTATCCAGACTCCATCCCTCTTGTTGTATTGCACGGTCAACCCCAAGACAGACAACACGCGAGCAGACCACCAAAAAAATAGATGGACAGTTGGGAATCGACTGTACAGGTGGCCAATCCCTATAAAGAAACAGGCCTAAAGGCCTTCACTAAGAAGTATGGGGAATAATGAGTTTTGAAATAGATACACACCAATGGACATTTTCTTGGTGCCAGTGCGAGAGTCTTGAACAGTTTGACGAGTTTCCTTCACTCCGCCGGGACCCATCTGCGTGCTGCTGGTAGCACTGTAAACCTGCAAAGGACATACAAATTCAAATAAAAAACATTTTTTAGAACATTAAAAGCTTGGTGGCTGAATTGTGAAAGTTCAAACATGTAACAACAAATTACATAATTAAATTATCCAAATAAAGAACACACCTGTGGCCTTCCATCAGGGCCGTTAGACATGACCACAGTGCTGCTACTGTAAGAGTTGCAGCGTCCGTTGACCAAGGAGTCATCCAAGCCACCTATAACAAGGAATAATTTTAAATTATCTACAACTGTTTTTTTTATTTAATATAAATGTGGACATGAAAAATAATTACATTGTATACCGTTCTTCCAATGATAAATGCATGATATCCTATCAAATTCTCACAATAACCGATAACAGAACAATTTGTGGGTCCATTATGTATAGCACACAAGGGAATAAAATTATAGAAAAATTGCTATCCTGAAGAAAGCAGATTGGTGCAATTAACTTTGTTCACAGAAAAAAAAACGAGTTGAGGTTTCTACAGCAATGACAACTGGATACTGATCACAAACTGCTTGACTTTCACTAAGTGGCGCCGGTGTGCAATAGTTTGGATGTTAACAGTAAACAAATTACAAAATAATGAACAGACATTGGGACTAACCAGTTAAAAGTATTAAAACGGTCCACAGTGTTTAGTTGAGCTTAAATAGTTTGAGAGTTTCTTAATGCAAGATCAATTCTATTTTTAAAATTAAATTTACCCTTCCTCGCAGGTTCTGTGTGGTTAGTACAATACAACTTCCTAAACTTTATAAATAAAATAAACACTGGTTTAAGATTGAAATAATTACATCATAACATATTGGCCACAAAATAAGTATTTTATTTAAAAAAAATCCAGTGTCAATTTTAAATACACGACTGTTTCACTACATCTTCGTGTATAAGCAAGACAATTGTTAGTCGGATACTATTGTTCGTAAAGTAATGGAAGTGCCACACAACTATTTATGGCGCACTCTCGTTTCACAAATTTGAAAAAGAATTCAATGTGTTATTTTCTTTAAAATGGTTGGCCGGATGTTTTATTGAATGTCAGTCATAATCTATAAACAGTATTCTTGTTTGATGGTTCTTCATGTTAAATTTAAAAAATATATATATATATATATTTTTTTTTTACTTCCATTGTTATAAATGAAAGCAATCTTATTTTGAAGTGTGTACTGATAACACACAGATTTTTTTACCACAGGAATGGTTTAAAAAATGCATTATAAAATATAATAATGTAGAAAGTAAAGAAAAATACAGATATAAAAATAAAATACAAAGTCCTTCATTTTGCTGAAAACCATAACAATACAATAAATTTAAGCTCTGAATTGTATTAAAGAAGACATAATTAAGACTTGAATATCAAGGACAGCAAATTTAATAACATGAATCCTTTGTTTACATAAAAATGTAATCAATAAAATTTTATGAATAATCTACTCAAGTCACATTATATACATATTTAGATAAATATATATATTTTTAACAACGTTAATTATTAACATGATATTCAACCTATTACTAATATTTTAAAAATAATCAACCTATTATTTCTTAGAGACAAGAAATCCTCAGTGGAGCTTAGTGATTTAAATGGTTGCAAACTGCTGGGACGCCGTTGACTGCATGTGTGTCTAGAGACCAGGCTAATAACAGAGGCAGTAGTTAAAACAACCTAAAATACGATGACTCCTCTATAAACACAAGTATTACCAGAGTAGGGAGAAACAGCCTGACTTGGCTGCAGCTGGGGCCAGCCGGGGGCTGCCATGGGGCCCTGCGGCCCGACCATTCCTTAAGGACAATTTTATTTTACATTATATAACAATTTCATAAATATTAAACAAAATTTTGGAAACAACTTATGATTTTATGTGAGATGTATAAATAGAAACAACAAACAATCTATGAAATAAATTAAGAGAACACTTCAGATTTTTTGGTTTCCGAAATTAATAACGGCAGAGGATTCATTGCTAGAACAAAATCCATTACGAATTCACAGGAAAAAGTTTAAATCAATTTCACATTAGTATAACGCATTAGAAATTTAATACGGGAACCCTAAATTAAGTTTGCATTTCAAGTGAAATACAACATAGAGTAAATATGTTGCGACTTCAAAACATTGACGCACGTCAAAACATATGTAGGTATTCACTAAAACACGAGAAGATGCATCACTGTCCTATTAATATTTTCGAAGTCGAGGCTTGAAAAAATATACCAACCTATCAATAATCGATTCATATTCATAGGAGGTGGCATAAAGGGCATCATGGAGCTTCGAGCGTAGGGATGGGGGCCCATTATAGGTAAGGGCACCCCCATCTCTCCCAACGTTCCAAATGGATCGGAAATTAATGAATTCATCAAAGAATTCACGTGCCGCATCTGGCGAAAGTGTGCTCTGTAAAAATATAAATCGTTATAAAATTAACTCTAATTGTAATAATGAAAACGTCACACAAACATTCGAGAAACATACCCATAAAACGGGTCATCGTCAAAATCATTCATTAGAGATCCAAACAAAGACATTTTAACGAAAAATATAAGCAAATTATAGTAATATCAAATATACGCTTCTATTTGTTTCGGAAAATAAGTGCAACTTGAAAATGGAATAATTTTACAAGGAATTAGTATCTACAGCACGATCGCGAATTTACTCTAAACCACAGAATAAGCCATAAACTATTTTGATGTCTATGGTACAAAATTTTTAATAGCCATAGAGAATGCTAAAAAGACTCATAGACAACATCGAACATTTTTGTAAATGAAAATCCAGCGGGTAGTTTAAAATAATAACTTACACGCTTTGTGCGTAAATATAATATTATCCTTAATTTAGAATGCAGTTTCCGTGAATCATTTGTATTTTTATTATAATATTTATGAAAATGTAATAATTAAATAATTATTTTATATTTACTAAAAAGATAATAAATATACCACACTGTAATAAATGTTATTACAAAATATTGTAAAAAATATAAAATATGTATACATGTCACAAATGTTATTGACCTGCATCTTTCACTATCCGCAAGAATTTAGGATATAGGAAGTACGCGAGGAATGCATGTCCCTGTTACGATATTGGCATCCAAAAGCGTTTGCGTATTATTCTTAATTTATCCCACGATCAGTAGACAAAGAGATTATATCGGCGAGCATTTTAGTAGCAGTGTCCCAGAGAGTCCCGAACCGGGTCAGTGTGATCTTTCTGATTATTTCGGGAGTGTGACTTAATCGTTACTCGATCACTGCAGATTACCGACAGAGACACCGACCGACTGCACATCAGAGTACGAGGCGGGATAATGGCCTACAGCTGGGATAACAGGGTGGCCTTTGTTGTCAGGTTTCTTTATGGTATGACATTTACAGCTTCTACCTATTTCACGCGCATACTTGATATGTTTTATGCGGATCAAATGATACACGAATTCTCCAAATAATAATAACACATGTGACACAAGTAAAACTAATGTTTTATTTTTATAAAGATATTCAAAATCAATTTCGTTGCTCGATAAGTGTAAATAATTCAACATTAATTATCATATAATACACCTAAATATATTAGTAAGTAATAATTGAAAATTAAAAAATGTGAAATGAAACATAATTTGAAAACGTGAATGTGTTTTTGAATATATTTGAAAATAGAAACATTAAAATTTGTGTGGTCGTGCTAGGTAACAATAAATTATTGAGATTATCTCGAAAATTCTAAATAGATCGGCAATACTTTCAGTGGAACTAGTGAATATTACTGTTTGTTTTAATATCTTGCATAGTTTTCCGGAATTCGTTATTTATTTCATTGAGATGATTACAATTTAAAACCAAAGTTAATGTGATTAAATTTTTACTGATCTTAAGGTACCTATCTGTTATGTTAAATTCCGTAATGATGAATTTTTATATGAATTAAAACACGTTTTTTTCCGCCTTTGAGTTTATTTTTCTAGACAAGCTTCAAAGGTTGGGTCTATATTGAAAGTTCATCAGTGTCTAGAAAAATACATTCACTGTTAAATTTACAACACTGTTATAATATCACAATTTTTTATTATAAACTTTTGAGTGTGTCAACATCGGTTGGCGAAACAGCTGTCGCGACATTCTCAAAAGTGTATGATAAAAAATTTCAATTGTGTGAATAGTGTTGTAAATTTAACAGTTAATAATTTTGAAGTTGGCAAAAACAATGGACAATAAAAATATATTTAAAAGTGGGAAAAAACTGTTTTGATTCATAAAGAATTATGATATCGAAATACGATACAAATATTAGAAATAAAATGCAGCAAGCTTTTAAATATAGTATTTTACATATTTATATATATAAAATGGATTATTCTGAATAAATTTCAAAAAAATTGTTTTGATATTCATTTAAGTGTAAGAAATAAATTATTATTATTGAATTCAAATTACCTACTACCATTAATCTTATTGTGTGAGTTTAGTGTCTAGTTAGTCTAATGTCAATTTGAAATAAAATAAATTAGAATTAGAATTTAAATGTGTGAAAATGTCGTCTTAGTTGAAGGTCATAAAGCTCAGGAGTTAATAGGGTTGGAAATAGATTATCGATACTTAGCAGTTTCATTCGACAATTTTTAAATAGCTGTTTAAACTTTAGAAGAAAAATAAAATAACCGATATATTTTAATTATTTTCCTACACTTCCAACATTAGTTAAGTTATTCACATCACACCGTTTCCCAGAAGCTATAGGCAGAAATAATGGAGTCTCTCGCCTCCTTAGCATCATGTCACATACGCCCGTCAATTTCTTTGACTTCTCACTTGGCCGTGCTTTGATTTGAACGTGCCACATTTTCCTCGGTCTACTTCTATTTCACGCTCCATTCATATCAATAACCTATATATTATTCATTTTTTTCCATGTGTGCAAACTATTTTAATGGTCCTTTCATTATTTTGTTCACAACACTTTCATTTGCACCGCATTTACTTGTGATATTTTTTAAAGGAACATAGAAGTTCCCGCCACATACCCGAGGCTGTTATAGGGCGTAGCAGCGCCCTTTTGTCAGCCTCGCTTGTACATTCCCTGGGTCTGTCCCCGGTCCATCCGGGACTTACATTTATATCGATTTTTTAGTTTATAAAAATAAATTTTTAGAAAAATTGTGAGTTTTGAAAAATTATTTCATTCGCGTATTTTTTTATACTTTATTCTTAGTTTTTATATATTTGGGTTTTTTGTGGTTGCAAAAAACCCATAACCCTATTTTTTTATGAGCTTTAATACCCCAATAACCCGCTATTTTAATAACGCGGTTCCGACTGTCGCGTCATTGGGGGGACTACTGTAGTTTTCAAATATATTATTATCAAAAATTTAATAAATTATATTTAATAATTTATATTGTTAGGGGTTTCTCCAGCACCCCCAAAAATACATCCGCGCACCCCCAGGGGTGAGGGCACCCCCGGTTAAGAACCACTGATCTCATTTCTAAGGAATATATTGTAATTTCTTCCTTCTTTTGTCAGCTTCCATGTGTCTAAGATATACAATAAATGATAACTTTTAGCGCACTACTATAATAAACGACAAATTTTAGCTCGCTATTCACCATATTGCCTACCCCAACCCTTATTTCAACATCTTCTTTCACTCGCCCATCCTGTGTAAACATACTTCAAATTCCTCTAATATTTCGCATACTATTCTTATTTTCGGATGATAAAAGTACACACTAGTAAAATATTATTACCTTCTTCTTCGTTTTCTTCCTGTCAATGGCAAGCTAATTTCTTAGAGAAACCCCTAAATAGGATATCATCTCTTCTATTTCTCTTACCGTGGTGGAAAGTTTGGCCGACTTTGTGTCGTTTTCAGAGGTGCTGGGTGTTATAATAACACCACACCAGTGGCGGTACTCCCATAGAAGCCCAGAAGCCCGGCTTGCGTAAGAAATTTTGAATCAAAACCTCTTGGGTCTTACAGAGGTTCACCTCTTGTGACTATTCCTCTTGCGTCTGATGGTAATATTGTTGGACGGTGATTTGGTGGGTTGTTGGTTTTTTATAATATGGCCGAGCCATAGAGGGCTTACCCGAAGCTGTTATAGGCGCAGCGGCGCCTTTCGTCAGCTTCACTCGTGCACTCCCTAGGCCCGTCCCCCGTCCACGCGGGACTTACGTTAAAAAAATATATATATATGTATTGTAAATTTATTTGTAACCAAGGGGGACCCAGGCCACATTTAAGCTACGCTACTATTCCTTGATGTCCCGCCGTACACACATAGCAATACAACAGCAAAAGAAAATACACAATTGATACATAAATAACATATGTTAGAGAAAGAATAAAAAATAAATAATGCACAGCAGGAGGCACAGGAGGGAGGGAGGAGACAAAATGCAGGATGGAGGAAAGAAGGAAATTTATTTCATTATACTTTGTTTATACTATATATATATATATATATATATATATATATATATATATATATATATATATATATATATATATATATATATATATATATATATATATATATATATATATATATATATATATATATATATATATATATATATATATATATATATATATATATATATATATATATATATATATATATATATATATATATATATATATATATATATATATATATATATATATATATATATATATATATATATATTTATACTATAAGTTTATACTATATAAATGTTGGTTTATACGGGAGCATGATTACTTAGATATGGGGGTTTTGATTAAAATTTTCTTACGCATGCCGGGCTTCTGGGCTTCTATGGGAATACCGCCACTGCACCACACGTGTTGCCTGTCCTTTATCGCACGGTATACTAAAAAAAATGCCATTTTATGATATAAAATTATGTTCGCATAAAAAATATTTTGGTCAGCTCTGACTGGATACCTTTATCATCGCTCGACTAGAGAGTAGAAAGTATAGCTGTACATATTTATGAAACCACGAATTACTTCGAGTGTGCGCTTTTTCGCCAGTGTTACAACCGCCCAAGTTGATTAAATTAAGCGTGTTAAACTGTTATGTTAGTTCGATCGTAGTGTGTTAGAATGCCAACAAAGGAGATCGAAGAATAGCGAATTCACGCACGAGCGATCAAATCGAAATCGAAAACTAAAATAACAATGTCCAAAAATAAATTTCGAAACTGTAACAATTAATTGAACAATAATAAGAATGAAACATGAGTTACATCCTTAAAAACCGGAAAATACCGATCAACCTGAAACGAAAAGTCTATGAAGCCTGCGTTCTGCCGGTTGGTACTTATGGTCTTGAAACTGTTACATTGTCCAAACAAAGTGCCGAGAAACTACGAGTGACCCAAAGAACCATGGAAAGAGCCACGTTAGGAATAAGCCTAAGAGACAGAGACATCATCCACCGGGTGGCGACTCTAAAATGGCAATGGGCAGGTCACGTAGCCAGAAGCTCAGATGAAAAGTGGACAAGAAGACCGCTGACTTGGAGACCGTGGACGGCAAAGAGAAGTGCAGGGCGATCGCAACTACGGTGGAAGGATGATCTGATCAGACATGTCGGAATAACCTGGATGCAGTCTGCACAGGACAGAGTGACATGGAAGCAAATGGAGGAGGCCTTTGTCCAGGAGTGGACGGGAATAGGCTGAGGAAGAAGAAGAAGAAGAAGAGTACAGTGATTTAACGGACACCCCTTCCCCCAATTAGTCCGTTATATCGAGGTTTTACTGTAGTTCTATTTGCTTTCTTCTACAAAGCCGCGACTTGATAGCTAGTATACAAATATAGCTACTGATTTTAATGTCTAAGATAATTATTGTTTTGATATGTTAATTAATATGAATGAAAACGTCTGTCTTCTAGAAGTTTTATTAATTTTTTGTCATTCATGACATTTGACAATGCCTTAGAAGGGCGAAACATGTCATTCCATATAAAATATAATAAAACTCCTAGAAGTCAGATGTTTTTATTCATATTAATTAGTTAACATGGAGATTTTACATCATTGTTCAAGAAACAATAAATGTTAATTAATTGTTTAATTTTGAATACTGTTATAATTTGTTTTTTTATTTAAATTCTATTAAATTGTCGCGACAGGTGTTTTTCTAACCAATGCTGGCATCCTCAGATGTTACAATCAACTTTCAGTTGTTTAAAATGATTCCAACACTTAGTAAGATTTTTTAGGCAAAATGATAAATAAATTTTTCAACAATTCAAACGTGAAAATTTATTTTCGTCTATTTTTTAAGACATAAAATCGGCAATTTAGTTAAAATACGATTCTGCGCGCTGGAATGTATTTGATGCTGAAAGTATTACGACAATAAAGCAATATTTTTCTTTCGCTAACAGCAATAAAACAAGCCGCTACAAAAATAAATAGTCTTCTTCCAGATTAACTATTTCGGTACGTTTAGTAAAACACGGTGAATATTTTGACGCTTTAAAAATAGATGTTTTAGAATAAAAATTATATTCCAAGAAGAAAAATCTTGCGTGAGGTATGTACTAAAATATCCGCGTGGGTGGACAGCGATTTCCGCAGAGGTGAGTCGCGCAAGGTGTGTGACTAGACCTTGGCGACCAGTGGCGCGTCATGCATTGCATATCTCATATCACCCATCTCAACATTTTCTCATTTCAATGTGAAGCCACTAATCAATCATTGTAATGTCATTAGTAGGGCTCGCAATTGACATAAAGAGCATATTTTTTTTATGGGCTTCGCTTTAACCTCTCCGTGAGTATGGACGCACGGGCGCGTCCAGTAGAAAAAAGTCTCTAAGGAGTATGGACTCACCGACGCGTCCGCGCCTATAGTACAAACGCAGTCTGATTTAAAGAAAATAAATGTTCACTGTTGATATCCATGGACATTTTCGCGTACTTTTACAAATATTTAAAGTAGTTCCCTAGATTACCAAACTGAAAATTCAAACAACAAAATATCTGTGACGTTATTCGACATTTCTCATAGAGTGACAACCATTTGCCACGAGAACTCACTCCCCAGATACAGTTAAGTAAAAAAAATCTCACTAGTGGAGAGGTTAAAAAAAACGCCTTTTTTTGTTGTTTTGAGATCTGTATACCCCCTTTATTAGAGAATATAATAGCATATTTCAGGGTTTAGCAAATATTTTAGAATATTTCAGGGTTCTCGGGGTGAGAGCAATTAAATGGAATATTTTTGTCCATATTGTACGACTGCTTTTTGAACTTATTACTGTTGTGGCAAGGAAAACTGGACATGGCGGAGAAGACATGCACCCTAATATGAGACAGTGCAGCCTATATATTGAAAGACGGAGACTGTTCGAATTTGTTTTAAATTGAAATGGTTTATGTCACTTGTTTACCCTACAGGGTGCAAAGGGTTGCTAAAAAAATACGAAAATTTTCGCCTGTGGTGAACGATTTAATTTCAGTGATAAAAAAATTATGATTGCACAATCTACGTGTTCAAGAGTTCGTTTTTCCTTCTAAATAAATCTCTTGTGAAAAATCCACTGTGTCATACCCCCTAAAATATATAAAAATATGTAATTGTACGATACGAAAAATAGTTTGTCACAATAAAGGAATATATTAAACTTTTTTAGCGAACAATTGATTGACCCATTTGAAATGTGGTGTTGGCGTCGCATGCTGAGGATACCATGGACCGCAAAAAGGACGAACGACTCGGTCCTCAATGAACTCAAAATAACAGGAAGACTATCTGTAATATGCAGTCGGCGAGTATTTAGATTATTTGGCCACATTGCCAGGAGAGAGCTTGGTAACCTGGAAAAAAGTATTGTCACAGGAAGTAGAGGCAGATCTCCTGCACCGTGGTGTGACCAGATTAAGGAGATGACAGGGGGAAATCTCTACTCGGCGGTGCGGACTGCGGAGAAAAGAGAGGATTGGAGGCGTTTTGTTCCATAGATCACGACCCTCAGTAATGAGGAAACGAAGAAAGAAGAATATATTCGTGCGGAAATATAAAAGAAGAGATCAATCTGTTGTTTTAAAAATAACTAATTAACCTGAAAATAACAATTAACAATAATTGAAAAAAAAACATTTCCATTGGTGATTTGTTGAAAACTACTTGTAAAGTGGTTAATGTCTAAAATTGTATACATCTTCAAATTGACATCAATCAAAAATTACTTATTTTATTAAACAAACAAAATAAATCATAGAAACGTCCAAATAAAATGAAGCCTATGTCATAATTCGCGATGTTAATTAGCAAATTTCAAACATTAGCTTTATTTTTTGTTTTAATATACGAATATTTTTATTGCTATAAACTTGCCTAGTATCAAATATTCATGTCCTTAGTTTTCGCTTTAAAAATGCTAATTGAGTGATCTTGGGTTAGGAAATTTTTCTTCTACGCCAATGGCCAGAAGGTTAATGACCGTGTACCTATTAAATAATTCGAAATGAATTTTTGAATGGACACACTAACACACATATTAAAATATGAATAACATCTTTTTATATAGAATTAATATACATTTATTTAAAATAATTTATTATTATCAAATCTAAACATTTAAAAACACAATGTACAGTATTATTAAACATGTTCAATCTAGCTTACTCTAAACGAGAATACATTTTGTTTTGTTCTAAAAATGTATTGGAAATCATATATTTTACTTGGTTTCAAATTCGAAATGTGTTGTTGGCATGGGACAATAGTAGATGTTTTTTTTCTATTATCTATTTCACTAGCGAAAAATATTTAAAAACAACTAAGATTTCTTCTTTCAAAGCATTGCAAGAATTTTGTGAAAATTTATTTCAAGAATGACAGGTAAAATGAAGAGAATTGTTATACTTTACTAATGACTGCGAGATATTTCGGTGTTTTCAATGGGCGAAAGAATCGTTAAGGAATAAGTACCTACTGTTTTAAATAATAATTACCAAAGTGCAGATTTCGCAAAAGACGAAGTGCAGATTTCACAAAATAATATACGGACTTGCGTATAACCGAGTCTAAGAATAATTTTATGTGATAGAAATGGCTCATTATAAAGGATCATAAAATTTTCAATTTCGCGGTAGTGGCGAATAGTTCAGATTTATATTAAGTTTTCACTAGATGGTTCCTAGCATAATTTTATTTGGCACCTACCATACATATTGACTGATGAAAATAACAAAACGCAAAGACAAATAATTTCGAAAAAAAAACAGGTTACATTTAGATAGAAATCAATTCTTTGCATGTTTTCGAAGGCGTTCATCTTGGTTCAATCGTCAACACGCACGTCGCACAACCTATCGGATTACCTGGCACAAAATGTAGTCAAGATGGCCAAAAACACACTGGCAATCACTATTTTGTTGCGCATAGTGTATAGTGTGGGTATCGTTATATATTACAAACACTGAAAATGACGTTAATTAAAAAGAAGTGACAGTTTGATTAATTTTCTTTCAAACACAAAATAATTGTAGTAGCTTTCAAATTATAATTGAGTTTATTTCAATTTAAAAATGTTATTTTATTGATTGTTACCTATTCCTGAAACGAAAGAAAATAATATTCACTGTGGTAATATAGTCAGCCCATCTTATTATTATTTAATTAAAATATAAGTTGACTAAATACTCATCATAACTCATTTCGGCCAAAAATTCACTCTAGACATTATGGCTTTCAGGTACCTACGCAATTATCTCATTCATGGAGTAAAGTTAGCTTAATAAAAAATTCTGCGTTATTATTTAGTCTATATTCTCATTCCAACTGGTAATTCTTCACCAGTCAAGCGTTGCTATGGGTCAGTCTGGTTAAATGGAAAATGGTCCCAAATGGTAGTTCAATGTTCCCCACTCGAGACTGCCGGGCCACACCCAAGGCCACTCCTTGTCACCCTCCCTCGGTCTTCACCCGAGACCTCGGCCCTTGTCCAGGGCCACCCCCTACTCCTCTCTACTCGAGTAGTCAGCTACAAATGTTGGACTCAACCCACCACATCCTCCAAGAAATCCTCCTCTCACCATTCAACAATATCTCCTCCTGTTCCTGGTATTATGTTGTATGTGTATAATATTTTACCTGTACTCAATAGATGCCAGCATTTAGGTTATTTTTAATGTCTTTCGAGTAAATAAACTGATTTGATTTATTGAATATCCAATCTCAACATCCAAGAAAGAAATTTCCAACATGTTGGGAAAGAATAGCTTCCGGGCTGGAACTCCCGTGACGACGATTTCCAAAGTAAAAATACGTGCGTAATGTAACGTTGTGTCAAAATTTCAAAGCATTCGGTGAATAACTGTTGGAGATTTACGAACAAGTGAACATTTACATTTTTATTTATATAAAAAGATAAAAACATGCGAAATGCAATGTTGTGTCAAAAATTCAGAGCAATCAGTGCATAACTGTCAGAGATTTTAGATTTTAAACGCGAACATTTTCATTTTTATTTACATAGACTAGAAACGCAATAACATATTAAGTATGAAACAAATATCTTGACGAGTAATGGAATGGGAAAATATGCAATAAAATCAAAGTTATTCTTTTTATTTTATTGTAGATCTAAGATTGATGCATTATTTCACTTGTATTGAGTATAAGAATGCATTTGTTTTAATTCAGCTTTTATGTTTTCAAAGATATTGACAACAACGGATACCTGGACGCCCATGACTTTGAGTGTTTGGCTGTCCGCACCTGTGTTCTGGAAGGACGTGGGGACTGCGGGAGCACAAGGTTGGCGCGGTATCAGCACATCATGCTTAGCCTTTGGGAAGAGATAGCTGAAATCGCAGATTTTGATAAAGTATGTATTATTCAAATATAATATTTGTTAGTAATACATTTGTCCAAACTAGTTAAAAATCTATTACTTTTATGTCCAATAACTATGTGGAAATAGTTGAAATGTTTTTAAACAACTTAAAACAGATAATAATTGAGTGCCAGTATCAAAAAAATAAAAATTGAATTTTTCATCCCAATTGGTGTTAAACATAAAGGTCAAATCTGCAAAGGTGCAAAGCGATTGAATAATATAGTGTAGTTCAAACTTCACCTGAGTTAGATGACGCATGTTACAATAAACAGCTTTCTTTTTCTTTGTTTTATGTTTCAACCACTTAGCACCTTTGTTAAGTTAAATAGCTCTTGCATCAGAATTTAATTAATACATATCGTGGGTTCAATACTAGAACTAGATAACTCTAAATACATAGTTTTGAGATAATGGCAATTAAAGTTTTTGGCTACACAAATCATGACATTACTTTCAGAAGGATAGTAATTAACACGTAGTTTATTGTTGAAAAACATAGCTAAGAGTTCAAGGAAGCCACTAAATGTATAAACTTGACCAAAAATTACTTAATTATTTTTTAACAATTAAAATAGTGAGATATCTAGTTTTAGCACTAACCATTGTTGCGGGGTATATCAGGATATGTACTTGTAATAATTAGTTATCTATGACTTGGAACCAACATTTTGACACTATTGCTTGAATTATTATACTAATGTTACTGTTTAAAAAAGTTTTAATTAGGTATGTTATTTTTATACTTATGGAAGTTTTATTTAAACACTATGTAAATATTACTTATTAATCTTTATTTAAAGCTATCGCGATTTTGGTGATGCTATACAATTCACTAGCTCAATAAAACTGATTGACAAGCCTACAAAAGTGTTTAAATAAAACTCTTATATAAAAATGTATAGAAATTGTTACATAGTGAATGTCTCTAATATAAATTGAATTGAATTGTATATAAGTTGGTGCAGGTCAAAATTTATTGATACAGTCGTACCTCCTAATCGCTCGGCTATTATTTTGTCTTCTTTTTTAACTCTTCTTGCTGCGTTCTTTATGTCTACATGCTCTTTGTAATTATCCACTATTACCCCGTCTTCAACAGCCATGCAAATTTTGTATTTATCCTTTTTAGGTTGATGGAATCCCAGATTGAAATTATTGCAGAAGATATTTCTATAAGCAGAATCTTTAACACACGGTATTTGTTTTTCTTCACAATCTTTGATACAAGATCGATACAACATTCTTATATTTAAGTCTGGGGATAGATACTTTCGTTCGGTATCAGATCTGGTGTAGTGTGACGCCACAACTGGAAAAGACTGAATGTGTTTTTTTTAACATTTTCTATCATTTCACTACTAGTTGTCTAGTTCTAGCACTAAACGTAGTATGATTTTTCCTTTTGTCTACTTTTGAAATTTGTCTTTAATTTAATAATGGTAGAATATTTGAGATAACCAATTAGAGCATTCAGTACTCCTTGAGCAACACAAACATTTGGCATAAAAAACTCAAAACCACCAAAATTCGACTTGTCTAGTTCTAGTATTGAACCCACGATATATTATGTCTGTTTTCTGGAAGTTTTATAATATTCAATGAAAATAACATATTATACTTGTATATTGCCATGCTTAGGCATTTTCAAATGCCTTAGTAAGGTTAAACATGTCATTCCCATAAAAACAAATAAGCTTCTACAAAACAGATGTTTTCAAATGAATTAATTATTTTAGATTATTTTGTTCGGGAAACAATCAGATAATATTTATCAATTATAATTTTAGTAAACAAAATGCACTGATTAAAATTTGCTTTTGGATTTAACAAGAAAATAACTTTCATCTGCGTTAAAAAAGAATTATAGCTAATGTGAATGATCAGCTTATTTAAAATATATAAATGAAAATAATTCATTCATTTATTACAACTACTGCATTTTTTAAAAACAAAAATAGATGTATAAACTTGACATGTTTGTTGATGTTTTATATTTATTAGTAAAGAATGCTTTCATTTTCAGGATGGAAAAATTACAGTTGAAGAATTTAAAATAGCTGTGCAAAATTGCTGCGTGGGAAAAAAATATGACGAGTTTCCACAGGCGATGAGAGCATTCATTGAAGCCAACTTCAGGCTGATTGACCTCAATCAAGATGGCGTCCTAGACATTGATGAATTTAGATACGACTGCGTTCAAAGAATTCCCGTAGACGACATCCATGTGATAAATGATGCATACTATAATTTATTAAATGTGAGTAGATACATAAAAAAAACATATCCGTTGTTTAAGCAGAAAAGAATTACGTGTGGTATGGTTGCCAAAACTTAACTCAGGCAACAGCATAAATATGTATACAAAACACAGGGTAGAATATTTTAATAAAGATAAGATTAAAAAACTGTAAAGATTTGCTTTTTGTGACATCAAAATAGAAAAATACTTAAATTAGGGAAGGTATTTTTTTAGTATTTATAAACTTGCCATCTATTTAATCATTTATGCAGGCAATGAATATTTTTTTTATATTTTTTAATTGAGTGCGAATGTTTTAGCAATACACCTTCATGTTGAAATTCTTAAACATTAATAATTTTCAGTTTTATTAAGAATAAGTTAAATAGCGCTTAGTATTGTATTGATTCTCATGACGTGTGATGGGCAGCTAATCTATCGGCATTTCATTGTCATGTGAACCTTCACCAGACCAAAGACAGTGTGAGAATCACACTGTCATCGCGGAGAATTGAACCCGGGACCTTTGGTGTGGCAGTCACGAAGATTCTGATCAATACTTGTAGAGAAGAATAATGTTGTGACTTTGCGTGATTATTAGTTATTTGATATTTGTGAATTCAAATGGGGGGTTAAATCACATAATTTTTTATTATAGTTTTCTTCATAAATACTTTACCTGATACATTGAACATATACTATTAAATCGGACTATGGAAATGACTCATTTCTGGATTGTGAGTACAAATTGATGATGGTGTTTCTAAAAGTAAATTCTGCTTCCAGGATGAGGACCGCAAGAGAGGGGGGCTGACGCTTGCTCGCTACCAGGAACTATTCGCCCTCTTCCTAGGAGACCAACGGGAGATAAACCCATCCATGTTCTTATTTGGACCACTCGTAATAGCGGATTTTAATTGTTAAAAATAACAAATTTTGATTAATATTATATTATATAATTTTATTATTTTAACATAAAAATACAGCGTAATTACATACTTTCAAAAATAACAATTGAATATAATGTTTATGTATACACAATTCACTAGTAGTTGAAAGTATAAAAAGTTTAAATAAATATTGATTTCCCCAAAAGATAATCTTAATCGTTTTGATTTAAATAAGACTCAAAAAGAAAATTTAGATACCAACCAATGCATGCTTAGTAAAAATTAAAATCTACTCAAGTTGTAAAAAAATAAAATAATCACAAAATCAGTTAATATTGGTCATTTCATAAATAAATAAAATACTGCATATCACTAATAAATACTTGCCTAACAGCCTAACCAGTTTATAAATATAATATCAAAGACTGGAAGAAAGAACAAGAATTTTAACCCAATCCACGCGGACCATTACAAGGTGATGTTTTCACTAGATGGCACATGTTTATGACGCGAATACGATTGATAAAAATGAGACTCCTATGAACATTATTAACTCACGGGTGAGTCGCACGGCTATTGAGTTAAAGTATAGAAAATGATACCATAAATGTAAATATTTGAATGTAAAAAAAAAAAGGATAAGTAAATTGTTTTTCATGTGGTAAATAATTTCTGTATGTGTTGATTAATATCAAAACAATGAGATTCCGCTGTTGTCTATTCTTAATCTTGCAACACAAATTAAACTTTAACTAATTTATTATTATTATTTAAAAATAATAATGTAGTGTACAAAAACACAGAAGTAAAAAAGTTGTTAATTTTGCATTTTACTACAAAGCAAAAAAATAGCAAACTCTTTGTTCAGGAATGTTTACAAAAAAAAAATCTATGGTGATTTTCAGATGAAATTTTCATACAAACTTGTGTTTTGAATCTAATATATTGCAATCCATGCGGATTTATGAATTTTTATAGTATCATAACTTAAATATATTTATAAATAAAAAAATAGGTCTAATAAAATAATAATAATTAGTAAGTGATACTGGACGAAATACAATTGTAAACATAACCATAGGGTTATGATAAAAGCTCTCAAACATAATTCAATAAAGGCAGAAACATACTATTAACACGCCACGCCACCCGATGCCACGTGATGCGTGTTGAGTCGAATCATTTGTATTGTTTTCTATGGACAGAATCACACTATGAACACCCGACGCGACGCCATGCGCGCACACGCCACCCGATCCAGACGAGCTAGATCGACGTGTTGCCGGTGGTGGGAGTAAACACGCCACGTCGCGTGTTAATAGTATGTTTCTGCCTTAAAGATTTGCACAACACAAAATCAATAGCGCAACGGATTAAACTTAGCAAATGTTTACATTATGTATTGGTTACATAATGACTTGAAATTAAAATTTATAAGTAACGCAGAAAGGCAAATAAATTAACTTCAGCTAACAGTGAACAATTACACATCTTCCACTTCCAAGCACTTATTATAATACACAGATGTACAAACACTTAAGTATTGTATAACCCCAAGGCTAAATAGGGGAATATGTTACATTTACTTTATAAAAATTTTGTTACTAAAGGCATCGACTTACAGCAGCAAAATATTTCCTATCAATAAACGTTCATATTTGAATATATATATTTTTTAAATTAACCGTCGCGTTGCCATGTGGTCAATTGAGTTTCCACTGCCAATTTAAAGTTGATTTTCTTAAAACCTATGGACCCTAATATTATAAAAAAAATTGTAATCCTCCATTGAAGTGTTCTCAATATTTCGTAATAAAAAAAAAAAAAAATTACTTCCTTCATCCCAAAAAAAAATATTTTCTAAGACTGCCCTCACCTTCATTCGTGTTAAGGTAGAATTTGTTTTGCTAATATTTACAACTTTATCAAAAGTGACAAATACTTACTCGCTGTTTTGAACATATTATAAATTATATCTTTGACCTTTTCAATAGGTACGTAATGATACCGACTGGATGAAAACGCAGCACGTAAGTTAATAATATCAGAACTGTGAAAATATTAACACTTTACCAAAAGGGACAAATATTAATACGTACTCGTTGTCTTGAACGTACTATACATTTTGCCTAGGTGCCTTTATCTTCGCCCCGCGTGCAGACAAGTTTCGACCCGACTTTTAGTCGATTTTTAGTCGCCCGTATGTTATGACGCATTACATATCAGAAATCGCATGGTTCCAGAAAAAAATTAATAATGATATGTTTTTCAAATAATCCATGTATGTTATAGATATCGATCTATTCCTAATGAAATTCCCTACAAGATGACATAAATTAAATTTTGATTCATCTAGTCATATGCTTGATATTTAGATAAAGTTAGCGGTAAACTGAACTTACCACATGGGAGCAAGCGTTTTGTTTTGAACACGGTACGTTAAGGGTTAACAAATGTGACAATGCACAACAAATTAGTTATGAAAATAAAATAATGCATCGTTGCAAACACAGTGGAACCTCTCATAACGAGAATAATTCATTCCAGAATCTTATTCGTTAAGCGAAACAATGTTTCCCATATAAATCAATCTAAAATACAATAATGCGTTCTATGCTGAAAAAATACAAATTAATTTTTATTTTTAACGTCTTTTCAAATAAATTAACATGCTTATAAATTGTAATTGGGGCGTAACAACTTGGAATGCGGTATCGATTTACAAAAACAATAAAACAATTTAAATAACTGGTTTATGATTTATGAATTTATGACAAATTATTGGTTTTTTTTTACTAGAAAGCTGTCAAGAGACATTTGTTTTTGACTACGCTTCAAAATTTGGAAATGTGACAGCATTATCATTGAATAAATTTGTTGAACGCATAGCCTCCTCCTTATTAGGGTGATGCTTCTCAATGTATGATTCACTCGTTATGTGAAATGTCGCCCGTTAAGGGTAGATTATTTTCACCATCTGTTTTGCTCGTTAAGAGAGGTTCCACTGTAGATGTTTTTTAATAATCTGCCTGGTAAAATATAATTAAAAAAAAATAAGTTTTACAAACAACTAGTTATAATTACATTATTTTACATCCATTTAATTTTAGTTTTCAGAAAGGTCATATCTGCTGCAGATAAGTATCTTCGGTACAAAGTGACCTACGCAGTCCATACATACAATGCACATGACAGCAAATAATTATGAAGTTCATTTTACAAGAGTATAGGCCTCACAATAAGCTCCCTTTCTTACAATTGTTAACATACAATGACATCATCAATACAATACAGCAAAGAGGAAAAACATAGAATATACAAACCATAGGACCGACCCTAAAACCTAAACACTAGCAATCCGGGTAAGCAAACACAAAATAGCGAAAAAGGACACTTCTACAGTATGCGACTGTAACGGTCCATTTACACTGGACAGTAATCAGCTGATACCGACACAGGGGTTGCCGAAGAAAGCACCTACCTCGATAAAAATGATCAAGATTTTTCAGGATGTGTTTCCTATAGTATATAATTCTTTTTTACAGAATACCATTTAATTTCTGTGGAGAAGGCGATTATCTTGGAATTAAAATCTAATATGAATGGAATCGGCATTAATTAAAAGTAACAAGACACCATTAAAACATATGAAATGATTATTTGCTCAAAGCAAATATGTGTCGGTATCCGCCGATGACTGTCCAGTGTAAATGGACTTTAAAAGTGGTAAAATGATGTCACGTTTTATATTTAAAGGATATGTACATAATATCTAAATTCTTTTACACCAGAATGTTACAATATAAAAGTTTTTATTTAATTCAAATATACCATAATACTTACACAATTTAAATAAAATTCTTACAATCTATAAGTACAGCCAGTGAGCTAAACCACTGTTAATGATAAACCGGAAACACTTAATTTCCTTTTAAGTCTGTAAAACCATTTATCAAATAACATGTCTCGTTACCTAAGCCATTATAACGGTTACAAAAATATAATAAAAGTATAAAAAAATAAGTATACTGTATCTATAAAATTTGGATGAAAGATTGGATCAACCGTTGGATCACGGCGTGTCTGATGAATTGCCCGGTGCACACGTCCCGCAAGATTTATGTCATTGACTGTACTTAAGGCACGGACATACAATGTCGTAACTCTGATGCCCACCGAGCAACGAGAGATTTCTAGACGACAATCAAATAATATACCCTCATTGATCGCTGATCCTGTTTCAGTGCGCCCAATATTCATTATAGAAACATTTCTTTATTTACATTACTAATTATAAAACACTACGATTGTTTAGTCTTCGTCCAGTAGAATCGGGAGCTGGTTTATACTGCTGTAGGAGACGTTGGGGCGCCCCGCGGCCAGAAGGCTCGCCGTATCTCTCGGGGCGTCTCCTGAGGCGTCCACTCCGCGCGACTGGACTCTACTTCGGGTTATGCCTGTGAGAAAAGTCATCAGTTCAACAAACCGGTACCGACCAAAAACATTTGTGTTACTCCTGCGCCATTATACTACTGTAAGTTAGGTCACATTTTTTTTTTCATATATACAACAACTAATCATTCTTACTTCAAATTATAAAAGTCGTTAAAAGGAATTGAGTATAAAAAAACAATGTAACATGATTACACAATTTTTTTTTAAAGTTTTATTACTTAATCCTTGATACCACCTTATTTTGTCATTCTTACACAGATGGCCCATTTTAATCTAATAGATTAGATAAGCAGGTGTTTTAATGATGGGAGTGATATTATGGCTAGTCAAATGAATTTCGTTTTTCCATTTTTTGTTAATACTATACATTAGGTAGTTACTCACATTATATTGATATTACAAAATAAACACCTCTTCAGATTATCAATCAAATAAAAGGCAGTGTAACTTGAGAGATTAAAATTATTAATGTATAAAATATTTGTTGCGTGGGACAAAATATGCTACTCAATTGCACATCAACACAAAAAAATATTTAAATATACACACAAATGCACGAAATGGAAAAATGCAGCCCAGGATGAGGTAAAAAAATTAATAAATAATGTTAACAACCCATGCAGTGTCAGTAATGTTAGGAATAAATGATACAAAAATAATTATATTTAATAATTTATTGACAAAAACATACAAAACAAAAATAATAGAAATAAAAAAGAAACATTGATAGGTAGTAGCTTCAAGCTCCAGAACCATACGATCTAAGAACCTCTGGGACCTGCCGGCTCCCGCTGCTGCACGACTATAGGCACACCTACTTCATGTTTCCTATAGGCACACCTACATCACATGTCCTATAGGCACACTTACATCACGTTTCCTATAGGCACACCTAAATCACATGTCCTATAGGCACACCTACATCACATGTCCTATAGGCATACCTACATCATGTTTCCTATAGGCACACCTAAATCACATGTCCTATAGGCACACCTACATCACATGTCCTATAGGCACACCTACATCACGTTTCCTATAGGCACACCTACATCACATGTCCTATAGGCACACCTACATCACGTGTCCTATAGGCACACCTACATCACGTTTCCTATAGGCACACCTACATCACATGTCCTATAGGCACACCTACATCACGTGTCCTATAGGCACACCTACATCACATTTCAGTCGGATGCTCTTTCAAGACAAACATATCGTTGTTCTTTAATTCGATATTTCAGAGAAACATTAAATACTGAACCATCAAAAAAACTTTTATAGTACACGAAATGATACTATTCAAATCTTAGATACAATTTTTTTTATAATAATTTAAAGAAAAATAATAATTAAAATGTACAGATAGGCACTATATAGGTAAATAATATTCATTTAGATGTAAAATAATGTAAAATGTAGGAGGCGAGAGGAAGAATGATCTG
This sequence comes from Lepidostoma basale, assembly GCA_022606425.2. Lineage (NCBI taxonomy): Eukaryota > Metazoa > Arthropoda > Insecta > Trichoptera > Lepidostomatidae > Lepidostoma > Lepidostoma basale. Next base: position 1,654,929 of record JAHDVF020000010.1, read on the forward strand.
ATCCAGAAGCAATACTTTTGACACTACAGTATAACCCCTAAGATTATACTATTATAAAAATAATCAAATTTCATTATTATTATTATTATTTTTAATAATGTACTAATGGATTCTGATCACCCTCTTTCAGCGCCCCTCAGGTTATGAGTTAGTCACAAAAATCTAAAAATCACAAAACTGAAAATGGAAATACAGCCAGCTCATGTAACAGTCAAAATATTACAACATATAAAAAAAAATTCATGCATTTAGAAGACAACATATCTTCACACTACTCGGCTCAAAATAATACCCTGCGGAATTTACATCCAAAAATGTTTATAACTTACATACAGATGGACTAATGTCGATTAGCGAGAAGTGGCGAGAACACCAACGAGGAAAATACAAGTCTGTATTCTTAGGAGTTGAAAATTTTTATATACCGTGATATTTCAGTATACGCGGAGGCATATTCACAAAGAGTTTATTTGAAGCAAGCAGATTTCTTAAATCATTAAAACCATTCTCAATGTTATAATTTAAAAAAAGACTTTCGAAACATTCTTAAAAATACTATTTTCTAAAATGGACGGGTATTTACGGCAGTGGCTTTAAATGTAAAACTATGCGTATAATTATATGTCCCAATACCGGGAAGAATTAAATAAATGACACGGCTGTAAATTTAAGAAAAGTAAGTACCCCCGCCGGCCTGCCGGGCAGCCACCGCCGAGTTTATTCTTTATTAATTAAAATAATCCATTTATTCTTACAATTCAGTCAATATCACACAGTAATTTTCTAACAAATAATTTGATCAAATAAAGTGTTCTATAATTTAAAAATAATAAAAATCTAGTGTCAAATATTTTATTTCCTGACAAGTTAATATTTGCTAAAACATAATTTTCACGTTAACTTAATAAATTCAGCAATTCATTAAAACTACTGCAAGCGACACCTCCAATCAATTACACTAGTCATCGGTCTCCGGCTATACCACCACAAATTACAACTAATAATGCTAAGGACTGAAATAATAAATATACATATTCACTCGGTTGCAACCTTCGGGAAATTATGACCGGTGAGTGGGATTCGTTCAAGTAGTGAACAAAAGTTAATTAGTGATCACACACTCAAACAACAGGTTAAGACATTCAACACATACTATTATTGGCTTAGGATCAAAACTGTTGATTTGTGAATGTTATAATTTAAAAATAATAAATTTATTTGTCCATACGACAGAAAATGTCGAAAAAGAAAAATACTATAATCATTTATATTTATTAAAAATGTAATATGTAATAAAAAATAAGTATTTAAATTAAAATCATTGAAATGAAACTTGTAAAACATGCACATAAATATTATCCTACAAATCCCGAATGGTACTAATAATTTTATAATGTTAAAACTCAATGTAAAAATGGTAACTCGTCATAGTGTATGTAGATAAAACAAAGCTGTTCACAAGTTATACAATAAATTTGAAAAATATTGAAAGTAATATAAAATAATTGAAAGCGATATAGCATTAATAAAAATTATTTACACAAGAATAAATGACCATAAGCCAAAAAATGAAAACTAAAGAGATGGGATTGTTATTGTTGCAAGTGGGGTGTTTAAACCAAGCAAAGGTTGGAGTGAAGAGAGATTAAAACATCATGTAAGGCGTGAGGGTTAGTCAGCCTAGAAGAGACTGCTGGAAGTGGTCTTGGCGGTCATCGCCCCTCCCTTCGCCCCTTACTCGAGTTAGAGAAGTTTCCTGGATGCCGTCCTGTGTCAGGGCCCTCCGGTGCTTGGCCAACTTCTCCTTATTCATCGGCGAACCTGGGAAATTTCAACACTATTGCCTTATCTCTAATAATAAAATAGTTAACATTTCTTCTCAATGCGAGGCAATGAAAGGCAAAACACAAAACACAAACAATCAACAGATATCAATAAATCAACTTGGAATACTGACTGTGTGGAGAACATAACTTGAGATGAACGAAAATAATAGGAATATAAAAAAGTGAAAAAATCAATTACTGTCTAATGGGAACAATAAAATAAATATTTAATATAATAAAATTGGATGATGAAGGGTGGAAAGCATGGTTTCTTTCTTCTTTGTATTACTAAGCTATTATTAATTTGATTAATAGGAAAATAATTCAAATATTTATTGAGTAATAAAACCACATTCATACAGCGAGTCATACAAGCATGTCCATTCTTCTGACTTCTATTGTAGCCGACCTTCAAAATTTGATTAATTTGGTAATGCCATGTTTTCCTCGGTCTTCCTCAATCCTGTACTATTTTTTTGATAATGTAATTTCATTAAATTTACCGACAAGACACGCACCTTGAAAGAATTTTATTTTTAGAAAAAGTACTTTTACAGATTGTTTTTCATTTTTGTATAATAAGTCAAAATACATCCAAATATTAAAAAGTTTGGAATATGCATAATCAATCGGAAATAGTAATAAAAAAATTACAAATATTCATTCTTCTCCATCAACCCCTTAGGGTACGGCCACACCGGTGTACCAGAGTAGGAGTTAAGAAGAACACCTGGCGAACCAACGTATGGCGTACTATGGGACCGGGCAAACTATACGCTTCGCGCCACAGTGCGTGATCACAAGCCACCTGTGTCTCGACTCCTACTCTGGCAATTGGTGTCGTCGTACCCTTAAGTATGGCTGGCTACAATTGCAGTCCAAAAAAATTGGTTTCAAAACTACAGCAGACTACATTTGTAGTTCATATTTGAATGGATCTTATAAATCTTTCTACTTTAGTTTCTTACGACTAAATTTTACGTAAAATTGTGATGAACCGGGACTAATCTGTCTGAGTTGTAAATGCAGCCAGCTGTAGTTCGAGACAATTTTTTTTTTTACTGCAAATGAAGCCAGCCGCACAATGGGGGTTAACTAATTTAACATTTAAAATAGTCATCAAGGATCCAAACTCTAATTAAGAATAATATGTACTTAATATTTCAGTGTCAAATAAAAGAGAAATATCAAAAAATTTATAATGAAATTTAAACTCCTTCAAAGTGCCAATTTTTTTCAAAATGTAAAACAAGGTAACATTCATGCTATTAAGTAATATAAATAGTATGTATTAAAACCCGCGGATATGCATTCTGGTATGTATTCTGTTAAACGTGCATAAATATCATTTGGAAGAAAGCAAAACATTTTAGAGTATATGATAATATTTAACATCCTTAGAGCTGCTTCATAAAAATATCAAGATGCTATCCGATCATCCAGCGGAGGAGGCACTAGTAAGAATAATTTAATTGCATTGTAAAAACCTACAATTTATAAATGTGCATTTTGTAACATCAGTTTATGTGATTCTCGTACAAATTTGTGTTTGTGAATTAAAATATTTAAATGTAAAGAAAAAATTATAGATTTTTTTCATTGAAATAAATGTGAATGATATCAATATTATACCACCACCATTTTGAAAGGAAAAAAAATGGGAAACGAAATTCATAATATGTAGTAAAATAAAATATGATCATGGATAGAATATTATAAATACCAGGTTAGTAGAAAATGAAGCCTTACCGATATAGCTGAGCAGCACCGGCAAGAAGATGAGGCCGTGGGCCGCACCAAACACCACAATCCCCAGGTACATCCGGAAATAGAACACCTGTGCAAAAATTTCTAATGTAAGAAGGGAGATTTTATAAGGTTTAGTTCCCAGTACAAGACTACAACAAATTGATGAAATCAAACTTGACATTTGTTAGAGACATGTCTTTAGACTATGAAAAATATTCTTAGGGTACGGATCTCACAGGTTGGTGCTAACTTATTGAACAAACTAGGGATTTGTTTGCAGCAAAGTGTATCATTTTTGCTAGTTCTTGGGATGCCGATTGGACCTTTTTAATGTGACCTAACCTAATGACATGTGATAGGTAGCTAGTCAGTCTTATTGCCATTTTTATTATCACGTGGATTCTACCAGACAGAGACAACGTGATATTTTTACACCGTCGTTGCCGGGAATCACACCCTGGACCTTCGGCGTGGCTGTCTCGGCTGTTGCCACTCTGCCACGAAGGCAGTTTCAAATATTTATAAATAATCTATTGATGATACCAACATGTGACAAAATGTTGCAATTGATTGAAAGAATGAAAATAAAACTAATTTATAAACTTACTTGGAAGATCTGACTTTTGGCAAATCCTAGCACGATGATTCCTCCAAATTTGGTCAAAGTAATGCCTGAGAAAACAGAGCTTCCCATTTTAGTGAGGGCGTCGGTGGCGCGGAGAACTCGGGAGCCCTCTACACTCACGGAGAAGCTGTGCACCAAGTGCGAGCAGAACTCCACGGATATCCCCACAGCCATCACCAGATTCACTAAAGACACGGCATTCAAGGTGATGTTCCACCAGTACATGAGTCCTCCGATGTTCACCACAATCATGGTAATAGTAATCACCACCACGAGAGAAGAGAATGTATCGAAGCCCATCAACAAGAAGGTGACTACAAAGATAGCCAGCACGGAGATTCCCATTGACTTGAGTGTGTCTGGCCACATTGTCAAATACTGTTCATAGAATACGTAGAACACCGAGTACGGGAAAACGGTAATAGTTTCATTTTTCCCTTGGAGTCTCAGGTTGGAATTGATCATTTCTGTCAAATTTGTAGATATTTTTCTGGAGGCTCGCAAGGCTTCGTAATAATCCTTGCTGGTCTTCAAGACCGTGTGGTATCCGCTGAAGTAGGAGGCGCCCACGCGAGCTAACCGCGGCTGCTTAGGGTCCGGGAAGTCGTAGTTCACTCCCTGCCCGTAAGCTGCGTGCCCTGCCTTAGCGCAGGTCGCCGTCGGGTTATCCTGGAGGAAGAATGGGGCGTAGGTCTTGAACCCGGTCGCATTGGGTCGTTGTTCTTTCCCCGTTAGGACAATGTCGCACTTTAAGCAAGACGTTGCTGCAAATGTAAATATATGTAAAAATTTACTCAATTTTACAATTATAATCGATCAATCTAAATTACAATATACTTACTATCATGAGGGCAGAAGCTTCCGTTGTTTGGGAAATATTTGCAACATTGATTAATGGAAGACCAGTCAATAAAATCGTCAATCCAAGAGTTCGAAGGTCTGCCTATGTATGTTTCGGATCCCAATTTCGAAGCTAAAAATATTCATTTCAAATAATTATAAATAGGCTTTGATGCCTTAGAAATTCTAAAAATAAATTATTCAATAAACCATTTTCAATATATCACATGCTTAATAGAACACTGGCTTAACTCAAAAAAGCAAGTTTTGCTCAATTTGACATGAGTCGGTGTTTTAACAAAAACAATTGAAAAATACGTACGAATGGATAGCGTTAACATTGTGAACGATTATCGAAGTACAAATGGATAGCGTTAACATTGTGAAAAATAGATGGATAGCGTTAACACAAGCCTCTGTCTAATGTTAAATCAATTATGACCTAAACCATAATGGGTCAGTTTACTATTAAGCGTGCGATATGTAATTAGTTCATCGTATGTTTAAATCACTATTGTAATTAATGTCTCGTGATATTTGCTCACCAAGGTAGAGTTGTGTGGAGAGGCTGTCAGGGTTACAGTAGAGCCCGCCACATAACAAATTTTGAACTTTGGTTTCGCTATAATCCAAGCCACCTTGAACCACAAAATAGACAGGAGGGCCGATGTTTAAGTAAGATTTGAGATCCTTGAAGTATTTAAGTACGTGGCTGTCGTGAGGCATGGACAATTCTTGGTCCAAGCCTATTTCTATATGTGGCGCAACCTGCAAACACAAATTCCAGGTATTATTTAGGTTAATAATATAAAATATCTAATTAATGATGATAACGTGCACGCCACTCACCGCAATACTGGAGCACAGCCAGCCGAAGAACACGACCATCACTACAGCCCGGACAGTTTTGTTCATCAGGAATGGAGCATATATATTCTTGAAGAATGAATAGAGGATTCCTTCGGAAGGCTCTTCTGGGTTATTTTCTTTTTTGTTTCCTCTCATACAGCACACTATGTCATATCTGTAATGAAAATACATTTTTAAAGATTTTTCTGCTCAAATTATCAAGTTTATTGTGAATTAACAGCATTGGGTTAGCAATAAATTATAATAATAAAATATTCTAACCTATTGGAGTTCTGTCGGATAGTATCCAGAGCCAGAAGACTGACAAAGCTGGTGACCTGAAGTACAAAATCGATGAGCAGGGCCATACCAGCGTATAGAGCAAATGCTCTGACAGCCGGCATGTCGCTCAGCCCTCCCAGGAAGAAGCAGCAGGACTCTGATACAGACGTCAGCAGCATGGAGGGTCCCACTTGGCCCAGTCTGAAATAAACAGCAGACATTGTTAATGATATGCACTAATCAAACAAATCAAGTATAAGCATATATTTGAAGTAATAAAGGTGCACTCACGTTCTGCCAATGTGCTCGGCAACCGTTTCATTAGGCCGACGCCCGTCCCTCTGGTGCGTCTGCACCAATATGAATATATTATCGACCCCGACTGCTAGCACCAAAAATGGAATGACTTCAATGATAATCAGAGTTGCCGGAAGACCCACAAACCCGAACAGTCCGATGGAACAAGCCACTGATGCCAATACAATAAATACACCTGAAATAAATATGTTAAAAATTGGTTCAATATCTCAAAACTTTCATAAAACAATAATAATAATATAAATAATACAATAAAACGAATATTAACCTCCAAGTCCAAGGGTGATCTTGCTATCAATGAGTAATCTACTGCAGGAGTTCAGCTGCCCCAAGCTGATGGCGATGTAAGCAAACATGATGATATAAGATACCAGAATGGTCATAACGTCGGATTGAGACTCTCTGTATAACTCATCCTCGATGGACCTCTCGGATGTGAAGGAGATATCCATGAATTTGGGCATCTGAGTTGTGGTCCAATTCTTCATGAAATTTATGTATTTCTTCTCCCAATCCATGGCTGGAGAAAGCTGAATAAAAATATAATATTAGAATCAACAATCTTATTAAAGCAAAAATGAATAAGCTCGAAGAATTTTCGATTCCTACAATTCCATTCAACGATTTTGGAAGTAAAGATCTGCCTGATCCCATTTTAATTGGAATAAAAAACTGTGACCTACATTTTATGTATGTACATAAATATCCATCTCTAAAAAAATAACATTGAGATTATAAAGGAGAGGTCAGCATTAGGTATGCATTAGAGTGGACAGGAGACTGATGCCGGGATATGGTGAACGCAGTTGGCATTCATCAGATGCGCATACATTTGGTGGGACAGACATCTGGAAATAGATCTCAATACCTAATTCATTGGTTTCTAGAAAACTGGACAAAACAAAAATGTTGCCCAACCAATATTTAGAAATCTTTTTCATCATCCTCCTCGCAATAAACATGAGTGTATGTATAAAGACTTATTGAATATTTCAAATAAACATAAAATATATCGGAAATAATAATAGGATGTTTGCTTTCAGTTTCATAACACACTGGTAGACCCTATAACCATTAAGAAAATGTTTTTTTCTTCTTCCATACATTATTTCCAAAAAGCAATGTAAGTACAAATGAGATTGCTTTATACATTTTGATATTAGCATATTTTCTGCATGTATGTTAAGATACATATAAATGAAGTATTTCTGAGCGAGAGCAAAAGTATTTTGATACCTTGGTTTTATTGTGATAGTTGTTGACTATAAATGTGAGGATGATTGCGGTGGCTTGCTGATACTTGGCCTCCTTGCTGAGGCTTTCCCCGGGGGCCAAGAAGCCACCCAATGCCACGGCCGGATCCACGGGGCCCCCGTACGGCGCCAGGCAGTTAGGGTTGTACGGGTTTCTGATTTAATAATAATCAATTGATGTAAATTTGAAAGCAAATTGTACTACAAAAAATGTTTTAGTTTATATTTTATCGATACACTCACTAATTTAATGTTTAATGAACTAATAATAATTAAGATTTGTGTAACAGAATATTTTAGAATTAAACAGTAACTATAAGAAGAAATATGCGCTGGGTATACTCACTGAGTACAAGCTTTGAAATGATCGAGGTAGTTGGTCTCATAGCCTTCTGGATCCTCATCCGTGGTGTCAAAGATCTCCATATCGTCCTGGTAGTAGCCCCACACGGACTGCAGCACGCACTCACTAAGGGTGGGAGGGCCGGACAACGGGGAGCTCAGGGGGGCGAAGCAGATGTGCTCCAGCCCAGTATCGTCTTCGCTTCCGATATCTACAAATTATCACCGCTGAGTTCTGGGACTACTGTGCCTTTTATGTAATACTAAATGATGCATAAGAAAAACTAATCCTCAGATTTAAAAAAAGATTTTTAAATAATCGTTTTGTTAAATTTGTAAACAACCATTTTACATTATGTAAGTCTAAAGTGTGTTTATTATTTACTATGAGTTATTAAAATAATTATTGTTACAAACTAGTCATTATATTGTTATTTTTTTAATTGTCCAATGAGAAATAATTACTTTTACAGTTACTTAAGATTTTTTACCATTAACAACCAGCAATTATTTTATTAATTGTTTAATGAACTGCTTAATGAATCTTAAACTCCTTATTAAATATTTAATAGGAATGAAAACATCTGTTTTCAAGAAGTTTTATTATATTTTATGGAAATGACAAAGTGAAACATGTCATTCTATTTTTTTTTTTCATTAACCCCCAATGTGCAACTAACTTCATTTGCAGTAAAAAAAAAATCAGACTCGAATTGTATTTGCCTACATTTACAGCTCAGACAGATAGTCCCATTTCATCATAAAAATTAATGTACTCACACAATTAGGGAATTATGTAAGGAACTAAAGTAAAATGGTCATTAAAATACATTCAAATATGAGCTGCAAATGTAGTATGTCGCAGTTCAAAACTATTTTTTTGGACTGCAAATGTAGTCAGCCACACTATAGGGGTTAATATTAAAAACCTAATTATTTTCTTTACTTTTGAATATGAATTATTACAACTTACTTTTGATATGTTCTTGCAGTTCAAACACGGTCTTTAAGAAAGTCTTGTTAAAAACGGGTCCAAAGTTTACGAGGCCATTGGAGGTGTTATGGACAATGTTGGGGAGACCCACGGCCTTGATGATGATCATCTCAGTTCGGTAGAAGGGCTCGAAGTGAGAGTCGAAGTACTCCCTCTCCAGGCGGGCGCGCGAGCTGGGTGCGGCCCAGAGCTCCACGGGGTCCGTGGTCACCTTCATGTATTTGATTCCGTGACCCAGTGCCGTCACCATACACAATCCTGCAATCATGTTAATCACTTACAATCTGACAACAAGATCATAATTAAAATACAATAATGTTATTTCTTGCATGCTAGATCGTATTACAAACACTTTCCAGTTGAGTTAAGGTATTCAAACGGTATTCAAATAAATAATTTCATAAATTTGGTTAAAAAAAAAGTATACTTAATTTGTGGTGTGACATTATCAAAAAATTAAATAAATAAAACACTTATGATTTGTTTTTTTACCACATTTATGTTTATTTAGAACCATCCGATTTCGCTACCACCAGAACTTCGTTAGAGTTACAAAACAAACAATTTGTTTATAACCCAGACGAAACTCCGGTGGGAGTGAAAGGTTCTAAATAAAATAATAATAATAAAGTTGTGTTCAACCAAATTATTTAAGTGTTTATTATATACCAAGTGGTGGTCTAGGGGACAGAACACTTGGCTCCTGATACAGAGGACATGAGTTCAAGTCTGGACATGACCAAATTCGTCCTTCATAATAATAAACTATTTTCTGCTCACATTGAAGAATGTAAAATAAATTAAAATACCATTGATATCTTCAGTGTTTTTTAAAAATAAATAAATAATCACTAATTAATTTAATGTTTAAATTAAATAAATCAAATATAGTATATAAAAAAGTTCTATAAAAATTCAAAATAGTATCACTATACGAAATCAGAACAGAAAAGTGTAAAATTAAAATGTAATATATTACGAGAAGTCAAGAGTAACAGTTGTATGTATATGTCCAAAGCTTACCAAAGAACAAGACAGGCCAAGGTTTCTGAGCGCAGAGTGTGCCCCACCAGGTGAAGAAGGTTTGGAGCCAGGCCTCTGTGCCTGCACCCAGCTTCTCCAGGGCGGAGGGCGGCGGGCCTTCTCCCTTGGGTCCCGCCTCTGTCCCCATCCCATCCTCACCGCGCAACCCACTCGGGCAAGACAGCTCTTGCTCCGTATCTGATGTCACACCTACGCAGTTTCATTTATAATTAAAAATACATAATACTTTAAAAATACAAAATATATATTTTTTTAAAACAATATGCGTACATTTCAGATGGAATTTTTCTCTGAAACTTGATGACTTGAGCTCAAACAAATTTATCTACAGGAGAAAAACTTCGTATTTTTAATTATGACCTTTTTGTATCTTGTATAAGTGTAAAAAGTCTGTTAAAATGTTTAACTGAAAATGGTGTGAAATTTTCATTTTATATATTAATTACTGTTAGCAGTATGTGATGTGCTGAAGGAATAAATATAAAATGCTTCCGAGATGCAAAAATGGAATAAAGAAACAAGTGAATAAATTAATTGACAATGTGTGTATGTTTGCTAAAACAAAAAAAAATCGGAGTTTCGTAAGCCTTGAATTTATTGCCTTTCCAGGTATATTACTATACAAGGTGTCATAAATGCAGTTTTCCTCTTCAATCCTCTATGACAAATATATTATTTAAACGGTGTCCGTACATTAAGTATTTTCCGGAGACAATTCAACATTTAAAATGCTGTCAATTCAACTTATATTGAAGAATGTGTAATTAAATCTAAGTGAGAAAAAAACTGCTAAAATATTTAAAGGATCAATTGTTCAATCAAAACAGGTGATAAATTATGTACATAACAATAAAAAAGATAAGCAACAAAAGAAACAAAAACACAATGATAAGTATAACAATGAAGCTATGATAAGCGGTGGAAGACAAATACATTACACCTGTCCTAGGCGAGATTACATTTCTACTATTTTTTATAATCAAAACTGAACTCAGGGTTAAATCCACCACAAATAGGTTTAAACACAGCAATTAACTGCTAACCCAAAAGCATATATATATTTTATTTAAACAAAAATAATTACAAACAACCCCATAATATAAAAATAACTCTCTACTCTTTAGTAAATACTGATGCAAGATATTTGCATGCGTCATTTTTATGTTTTATTTTACGATTCTTGTGATAGACCGCATGTAGAAAATTCCACTTATAGAATTTTAGAGACACGTGTGCGACGCAGTAATGCATGCTAACATACTAGGATCTATTTGATAAAAATATTATATATATATATGCATAAGAAAAATCAAGCAGGGTTAATTAACACAAAACCACAATATTTTATATTTCATTTAACCGCTCTACAAGACATTAAGGATCTACGGTGAGTTTTCCAAGAATTCATGAACAAGAGAGAATCCTAAATTCAAGGCATAAAGACGAGGGGTGTGTGGGTAGAACAAATAAAGCAAACTAAAAATATTCAACAAAAGGGATGTACTAAAGGGAGTTAACTGTAGTTGGTGTGCAGTGTTTGGTACGATCGCCATAGCATGTCGACTAATATGCTATTTGGATCATCATTCCATGTTATACAGCAAAATATTAATTGAGAAAGAATGTGAATATTGGCATACCAGTTTTTTTTTTACAGTGGAACACAGTGGAGTAACATTTAAATGGCTTTTTAAGGTATTTTAATGTTTCAAAATCAGTTAAACAACTTTTAAAATATATTAGGTGTTTCGGAAATTTCAGTCCGTTTTCAACAGAGGGCTCTGGCTGCTTCAAGTCTTCAATTCTAGCGGCCATTCTTTTTTTTGCAAGTTTGAGCATCTTTCCAATTAAGTTCAGTATGCAAATGTTCGTCATTCTCAAAACATTTGTTTTATTGCTCCTTAAAATGTAGACTTTAATGGTAAATAAGAAGCATTTGAGGGAAGTTCTGCTGTTCTGTTTTAATTGGAAGAAGAGTGCAGCTAAGGTGCATAAAATGCTTGTGGAAGTTTATGGCGATCATGCTCCATCGGACAAATCATGCAGAGAATGGTATAGACGCTTCAAAGCTGGTGATTTTAGGGTTGACGGCAAAGATCGCCCTGGAAGATCGAAAATGTATGACCGAAAAATGAACTTCTCAAACCAGATAAAACCGTCTTGCGGGATGTCTACCGACAACAACAAATGCGATTAAAGCAGGCACTAGCTGAAAGACGACCGGAATGCGGAAACAGGCACAGCAAGCTGATTCTTCAACACGACAACCCTCGACCTCACATCGCAATCACAGTCAAAAACTACGTATAGAATGTGGATTGGGAGATTATACCACACCCGCCTTATTCACCAGACGTGGCACCATCGTACTACCACTTGCTCAGATCCATGACGCATGCCTTAGAAGAGCAGCACTTCCATTCATATGCCGATGACAAAAATTGGGTCCATGCCTGGATTACCTCAAAAGAAAAGGCATTTTTTCGACAATAGATTCATCTATAGCCAGAAAGATGGGAAAAGTAGCAGCTAACGATGGACAATATTTTGATTGATGTGTTTTTTTATTTTACCTTTCAAATAAATGCGAATTTCATACAAAAAAAACTATCGAACTTTCTGAAACACCCAATATATTATGTCAGAATGATTACTGTCTCTCCACGCTATACGCGAAAATATTTAAAAATATCATATGTTTTATATAGTTAATCTACAAGTAAATTTATATTTATCTGTTTAACCTTAGATCTGATATGTCTAAAATAATATTTTTTTTAATAAGTTGTATTTTTTTTTCATTATTTGTGACAGGAAAAACTGCAATAGCAATTTACATAAAAATATTAAAATTTTCATTTGTATATGATAGTATTTGAATGTTTTTTAGGAAAAATCTTGACAACTAATAGTTAATTCAGATAAGCTCTGGAATAATTTTTAAACAAACAAAAAATACTAAAATATAATATATATAAATAACTAATGTTTGAGGTATATATTGCATAGTGAGCAAATATATGATATACCAACACCTAAATACTGGTTTTTCGTGTTTTCATCACACCTACTTTACATAGCCTAAATAAATAAATGATAATATTCTTTAATAAAAAAGTTTTATTAAATACATGTTGAATGTTAAAAAAAATATTTATAAAGATATCCATTAGAGAACACCCCCTTTGAAAATTTATTATCTGATAAATAATAAATTGGCTTTAAAAAGGGAACAACATTAAAGTTAATTGAAATAGCAAAAAATGTAATTTATTTATTACAATGCAATAGAAATTTATCAAATATATTTTAATCAATTGATCAAATATAACTCATTATAAAATACACATATTAGTAATACGAAAATGTTCTTAATACTACTTAATAAAAAATATATATAAATATAGACAAGGTCTGTTCAAAAAGTATCGCGAATTTTGTGTTTTTTTCAAAAATTATTTATTTATTCATGAATATCTATTTTGTCCCCTTCAAAGTAATCCCGACCAGATATTACACTTGTGCCAACGTTTTTTCCAATCCTCGAAGCACTTCAAAAAATCATTTTTTGTGATCTTGTTCAGCTCCTACTTTGATGCCGTCTTTATCTCCTCAATCGTAGCGTAGCGTCGTACTTTCATGGGTCTCTTCAGTTTCGGGAACATGAAAAAGTCACAGGAGGCCCGATCTGGGGAATACGGTGGCTGCGGCATTATTAGTGTGTTGTTTTTGGCCAAAAATTCAAGCACAAGCAACGATGCGTGAGCAGGGGCGTTATCATGATGCAAAAGGCAATTTTTGTTCTTCCACAAATCCAGGCGTTCCTGGCGGATTGCTTCCCGCAACTTGCGCATAACTTGCAGGTAATCTTCCTTATTGACCGTTCTACCCTGTGGCAAGAACTCATGATGCACCACGCCCCTGCAATCGTAGAAAACTGTCCGGAGAAGGCGTCCGGCACGCTCTTCGTTGCTCACATCTTCTTGGCCCTCTGAGAACATTTTGTACCACCGATAAACGTTGCTTCGGTCAAAGGTAGCTTCACCATATGCCACAGTCAATATTCGGAATGTGCCCGCGCACTTAATTTTGGTTTTCACACAAAATTTGATACAGATTCTTTGATCCATTTTTTGGGATGGGCAAAAATAGAAGAGGAGCCAAAACACGTGCAAGCAAGCAGCTGTCAAAAATTAACTGAACGTTTAAAATGGCCGAACTTGTCGGCATAAGTGAGAGACATGAGTACCAACATAATGCCACAAAAAAAAATCAAAAATCGAATATACGTAACCCGTGGAAAATCAAAATTCGCGATACATTTTGAACATACCTCGTATATATAAAAAAAAATATTTAGGCAGCACACAAAGTAATATGTATGGATAGCACATTCAATATATAATTAGGTAAATATAATAAGGTACACATCGAAACCAAAAAGAAACTGATAGACAACAGAGGAAAAATTTCCAGACATTCACAAACACATTATGAGCCAAGGCTATTTATTTTCACAAGTTTTAATAATACCAACCATTATCGTTTTATTAGCAGTATGGATTTATGAATAACATAAATATATCACATAAATGCAGGTTCGGTTAAAATAAAAACTCATTTCAAATCCAAGAGAAAAAAATTCGACACAAATTTTTGATGAAATGAACATGAACATATATTTAGACATTATTTTTTTTATGTTGACGAGAACTAAACTATATTGGCTGAATTAAATATTGAAAATGGACTAACATATTAACATAGCATGTGATCCTTAGTATGAAATGGTATCTCTAAGACAGTGGTCCCTAACCGCCGGCCCGTGGACCGGTACCGGTTGGTGGATCCAATGGTACCGGGCCGCCTGAGGCCCCGCTTAAAAATTTAAAATACGTAAAAAAAAATCAAACATTACCAATAATTTTTTTTAATAATTATCGATAAAAAATAAATAATTCCGTTGAGAACTCCTTCACACCAAGTTACTGCCAATGAAATAACCTCGAAGTAAGAAAAACAAGTGGTTTTCCATATCGCGCACTCGCATATATAACGTAAAGAGCTTGAGTGAGATGCAATGACGTGATTCAATGAGGAGAATCTAGCATAAAATATAAACAATCAACGTCCCCCCCCTCAGCGGGCCGTGGTTAAATGATCAAACGTTGACCAGTCCGCGACGATAAAAAGGTTGGGGACCACTACTCTAAGAGATCAATCGATAATAATAAATTTGAAAGGATTTACATAATTTTGGTAATATCCACTTTTTTAAATCAATATTTTTATTTTAAAAATATATTTTACAAAAAACGTTTCGGAGGTGACCTCCATCTTAAGGTGTAAATATAATTAAACTCAGTTATATTTACATATGAAAATGGAGGTCACCTCCGAAACATTTGTAAAATATATGTATTTATATAAATATTTAATAGAAAAGTGGATACTTCCAGTATTATATCAGTTATCCCTCCGAATTAACAATGGAATTCTGCTGTGTTAACGCGTTAGCCTTCATTAAAGATAGTAAATTATGATCTGATCAACTTGACGTTTTGTTTCAATTTGATGATGTTTAATTCAAAATTATTAAAACCTCTTCTATGAGACATTCAGGTGAAACAGTTGAAGTCTGACAGCATTTGTCTGAATAAAATACAGTTACATAACTTAACACATGTTTCTTACTTTGATACCCTACAGTATTGTTCTAATTAATGTGAACACATACAAACTTTCACAATTTCAAAGACTCCTATGTTAAAGGAGCGGCCATTTTGTATTACTGTTCAGTCAGTCAGTGAGTAATGACACATAGCAAGCTACAGACGCGTTTCATTTGTTGTTTTTAAGAATTATTGTGTTTTGAGTGAATTAAAATCTGTGGGCTATTGTGAAAGCTAGACTTCGTAAAACAGATTGCACAACAAAAACAAAACTGATTGAGGCTGTAATCTATACATGATTTTGAGACCAGCAAATATCAGAGAACTGTAAAAAAAAAAAATAATAACTTGTCGATTCTATGCCAAAACGTGTTGAAGAAGTTATAAAAGCCAAGGGAGGACACATTTTCTATTAAAACCACAACTATTAAATGTCCGTTTTTTCAAATTATCACTTGTGTTCACATTAATTTGAACAATACTGTATGTGTCTAGTATCCTAAGAAAGCATTATTTTTCAAATACCCGTTATCCAATCAAGAAACCTTTTTAGAGAGATGCAGCCAAAGAATGCAAAAGTTATCATTATGCAGATGAAAAAATAAATTTAGTATATTAGAAAAAGGTTGCGATACAATAAACACACGGATTAGCCACAAATACAGTGAATGAAGGTTACATGAGGAACATACTGGAGGTGTTAGAGTATAAGGAGGAAGTCTCGGGCGTGTGGTTCCTGGCCAGCCTGCGTCCTACGGTTCTAAGCCCGGGCAGGGGTGCCCAACCTACAACAAAGCCATGCACTAAAGGATGATCCTAGCACTGTGCGCTACTATTATGCTAAATCCTCGCACATATACTTGCTCGCCACCAGCCTTAAGCCATAAAAAAATTGCCTTTTCCGCTCCGTATAATAATTATTCGCCGAGAATACCTCACGCATAAACTCTGATAAGGTATGTATTCTTTATGTACAAATTCGGCATAAGTCTGCTTAGTTTTTTTTTCTTTAAATTTTGATTTCAATGTCTGGTATAGGATACAACCAGTGGCGGTACTCCTATAGAAGCCCAGAAGCCTGACTTGCGTAAGAAATTTTGAATCAAAACCTCTTGGGAACATTGTTGGAAGGTGATTTGGTGGAATGTTGGTTTATGCGGGGGCACGATTACTTAGATTTGGGGGGTTTTGATTCAAAATATCTTACGCAAGCCGGGGTTCTAGACTTCTAAGGGAGTACTGCCACTGGATACAACCATTGGTAATATACTACAGGTTATAGAAGTGGTTGTATTTTTAAAATGATTGTGGTAAACGTTTGATAAAATATTGGTCTGTTTTACTTTTTACTTGTTCTTAACCCTCATTGTGCGGCTGGCTTTATTGCAATAAAAAAAATTGTTTCGAACTGCGGACTGGTTGCATTTACAGCTCAGACAGATAGTTCCAATTCATCAGAATATTACGTACAATTTAGTCATAAGGAACTAAACAAAAAAGTTATACGATATATTCAAATACGAATTGCTAATTTAATCTGCCACAGTTTGAAACCATTTTATTTTGGATTGCAAATGTCGCCCGTCACACTAAAGGGGGTTAATAAACAATATTTTTTTATTACCGTAACCATAATGGCTGCAGCGAAACATTTCATACAATGGATGACGGGCAAACGGCGAGCATTTAAGTGAGCGAGTATATAGCAGAAGGCGATCCGGTAGCATGCGCTAGTGGCTAGAGTTAGTAGTGTTGAAGAGTAGACGTACTGGATCTGTGGGAGTGCAGGGGCGAGGTCTCGGGCTCGCGGGTCCCGGCCAGCTGGCGCCCCACGCCGTCCACTCCGCCCGCCCTCAGCCAGCCTACAACACACCTTGGTCATGCAACCACTGCCACCACTCTACTCCTTACTGTACCCTATTACTGCCTACATTCGTAGCATCTTTTTCTAAGCCGTTCAGACGTTATAAAGAATAATAGGAATGCTTGTGAATATGATAAACTTAGATTGAAGATTTAACATGATTGTTGGAAGATCAAGTCGAATATGAAACAGCCAAAATAAATTATATACATAAGAGACCCACGTTTTATAGATAAGCGATGTTGTTAGAAATAATTTATTTCTTAAACAAATATATGATATTTCATATTAACCAATTAATATGAATGAAAACTATTTTCTAGAAGTTTGAATATATTTTATTGGAATGACATGTTTCGCCTCTACATATTTTAATAATGATAAAAATATTTAAATTGAAAAATCTACCACCTGGTCAACCATATGTTATGAATTGGTCTCATATAAGGTTGACAACACTAGTTCCACATGGAAATTTGGGGGTACTATTTGCAAACATGACTCCTTTCCAAAAACATATTTTATGGAAAAATCCAATAAACTATTTTTTAAAAGCATTATATATTTTTTTATTAATATGAACAATGTTTTTGAATATTAAAAATAAGATATTTATCTACATAAGTTAACATTTAACTAACTAAATATAATTATTGAATACATTCGACATTGAAAATGATAGTTGTAATATGCTCTACTTGGATTATTCCGGCATTGCATTATAAATGTATGAGACGGCATTAATCACGCGACTTCAAACCGAGCTTCTTATTGTCGATGCCTCACATACGCCGCGGAATGGTCCGTTTTTTAAATGAGGCCAATTTGCAAGTCTCAACATACTTTAAATTGATATTCTGGAAGGAATCGTGCCGACTTTAAAAATTCCCTCAGATAGTATTTTACTTTACGAAACCAAATTTATGGCTAAATATTCAATTATGTTGGAATGAACTGTGTTTGCAAAGCACCCCCTCGTGAAGTGCAAGATATCTAAGATGTCAGTCACGTAAACATTGTATTAATTTAAAATACAAGTCTTAAATAGCAGTCATTAAGTTATAAAATGTATATTTATATGACTGAATGTAAATATTATATGACCTTCCAACTGATCACTGTTCTCTAGTCTATCTAAATCTTCTAGAACAAATAAAATGTTATAGAAATCTTTTTTTGATCCACTGCAATATTTTTAAAACCTGTTCTAGTCAAAATGATTTTAATAAACAGAAGTCAAAGACGAAATAATATTATATTTTAAAATGTACATGGTTCAATGTGTATTTATTGAAAACAATTGTACTCTAAAAACATATTTTTTTAAATATATATGAAAATATTGTGCATAAATTTAAATACCATAAAAAAAAAACACAAATTGTGAAACTAGTTATGCAACAGTCGGCAAATAAGAAAAAAACGGGATCAAATTATTCAGAGTCCATAATCTGATTCTTCATGAATAAATTGTGAAAAAAAATCACCCGCTCATTCTAAATGATATTATAATTGTAGAACAAAACATTACGATAGTTAAATTTTATGACTTTTTACATATTTATTCGTCAGCTCCAAAGTATACAGGAAAAATTATTAAACATAAAATTTTTAACTATGTCTATGGTAAAAGAGCATGGTATATTTATAAAATACATGATACTGTTCATTTAGGATACTATACTAACAATCATTATAACTTGTACTTGAAAAGTGAATCATTATCCAGTTTGTTGGAGGGGTCGTATCATAAAATGTTTGTGAATCATTTTACATAACGATCTAAAAGATCATAGTACAGCGCTTGCGGTAATTGCTGCACTTTGGCCTCTAATTAAATATTAATACATATAAAATTAAAACTAAAACAGATCCCTCATTAAGTTCAAATATAATTCATAAAGCAATTACCATGAAAATAATCTTAATTACACATAAATCGGACAAAAACGATTTAGGAAAAATAATATTATTCATCTAAATTATATACAATACTCCACAACTTAAAATACATAATCCCGGGATTAAACAAAGGCGGAAAACCTTTCAACAGATCTATGTATCTAAGTTACGGATGTTTAGACCTCTAAATATATTGTGGGCTCAATATTATAACATGGTAAATTAAAATTCTCTATTCTTAGAAAACGGCATTTTTAGTTTCAAGGTCAAATTATTAATTACCATGTAGTACTAGAGAAGTGAAATTGTATATTTCTTGCATAAGAGAGTAGTTTTGGGTGAAACTTAAAGGTAACATCAGATATCTACTTCTTATATTTCCACGTTTACGACTTACCTAAATATGAAAATGTTAAAGTGTAAAGAGAAATACTATTTGAAGAAAACTACTTACAGTATTATAAAGCCCCTTCGATGAGCAATCCGTTGATGTAAACAACTTGCCAAATTTCAAAGTTACCTTGTTTTAGTACTAAGCCCACAAAATTAAATTTTTGTTTAGTAATAAGTGATTAAAAACAAGACTAGTGTGATAATTTTTACTCTATATTTTTTAAATAAGCCACAAGAGCAAGAAGAAAGGTTTCCATAACTATTTAATAATTTTCGGAACATACAAGTATTTTAAATAGCTATTTACTCTACCACACCCAAGTATTCAAATAATTTTTCAGACTACTTATAATTAAATCACTGAAAACACTATAAATACAGGGAAAACACTGTTATAGAAACTTATCATATTGGGATATGGTCTGCTGCATAAATATATTAACAAAACAACGCTGCAAAACAAGTCAAACGTCTTCATTTGAATTCAAACAGAATATCTGAATAAACTTATGAGATTTTTACATGCTCACAAGCGTAACACGTTTAGAACAAATTTGTAAAATATCAGTGTTTGATATGAAACGGTGCATTAATAAAATGTAAACATGAAATATTTTTAAATAACAATTTCGAGTCTGGTAAAATGATTCTTAAATCGACAACAACAAAAAACTGTTAACTTAGACATACTGTTTAAAAGTGATATTGATAATATATAGATAAAAACTTATTTATTTTAAATTACAAAATCATTAGCAAGCTAATTATGATGTTTATAAGAATAAACAAAGTAACAGTTCAACATTATTAAATAATGCTCATCAATTAAGAAAGATTTTAAATAGAAAATAATTTTTAAAAAAAACACGTTTATACTTTGTTTTTCGAACCAACCGGTTTCGCTCCCGCCGGAGTTTCATCAGAGGTTATAAAAACAAACTGTCATCTTTGTAACCCTGACGAAGCTCCGCCAGGAGCGAAATTAGTTGGTTCGATAAAACAAAATAAAGTGGTGTAAAAGCAAAGCATTAAAATGTTTTGAAATTATTTTCAATAATATGTAATTCCACACCGCAAAGAAAAGTGCTACAAGATTTTAAATAGTCAAAGAAGTCAAATGGTTCATATATAAGACGAAGTTAACACAGTTCAAAATATTCTACGTTTATATTTTCAGAAGATCAATTGTTTGATGATGTTCGGTGATATATATTTATGCAGTTGACTGTAGTTAAATATTCTAAATTTGAAAACTTTTCACTGCTAGTAAGTAATCTTGCCTATGTAAGTTTTTGTTGACTAGAACACTTTAGTTACACACAAATAAAAGTAATTAGACATTGCCATTATTCATTTAAAATTAACATACGTAACAGGTACAAGGTGATTTACATTAAAATTATTGGAATTAGCTCTTCCGTAAATATTATTTGAATTTAAATTGACTGATTAGAAATAATAAAAATGATGATAGTTTTAAATGAGAGACCTCACACATTTTATGTGGTAGCAATTGAATCAGATCAAAATTGGCTTACGTAAATAAAATCTAGATAACCAGATAAATGTGAGGCGGGGTGACTCACCGACTGTGTTATTCGGGGAGGGTGTGCAGCAGAAGACTCCGGACAGGAAGAGCAGGGATCCCAGGAAAAACAGGAGCAGCATTACCAGCGCATACCCGTCCATGCCCAACAATGTGAAAGGAGAAGCGGGGGGCGGAGCAGGGGGTGCCACGGGGCACGAAGACTCGCAGTCCAGACATGCGCAAGCAGTGCCATTCTGGAATAAATAGATTTGATTAGATTAAAAATTATAAGCCTACTTTCATCATTCATAAGACATGGTAAATACATATTGTTATTTGTTAATAACATATTTTTTAAATAAATTTACTGGATCAAGCAAAGATTAAATCTTAACTTCTTAATATTTTAATTGTTGAAATATAAAAACTCTCGTCATTATTTAATATAAGTCTAGTATTCAAACAGTTCAAAATTGCCAGACATGATGAGCAAGCTAACTTGCTGTGAAGTATCGAGACCTATCAAATCAGTCTGAGAAATGTTTTATTGTTATGTTCTCATGCGCACCACCATATTAAAACTTTTGTATTGGGCCTAATTGAACATTCGCAGTGGCAGGAGAATGCTGCCTCGAGTTGATGAGGAAATAAGGTATTTAAATGTGGTACTACAAGAATCAAATGACATGAATCAGACATGCGAGTGCACTTTGAGTGGCGTAACCCGAGTTAGATTGGGTGGAGAGATGTACTTATTAAATTGGATACACGTCATTAACCGATAGCCCTGTGAATTGCTGTTTAAAAACAAGCGATATTCAAATATGTCATTATAAACGATTTTCATATCACGCAATCTAAAACTAAAAATTCAGTAAAATAGGAGTATAAAAAATCAGTAAAATAAGGAAGTACTGCAACAAATGAGGATAGAAAAAGAAATTATCATGATCATAATGCGCAGGAAACTGAAATACTTCAGGCAGATTCTGAGAATGATGAATACAAAGTGCTGTAACTGATTATCCAAGGCAAAATTGAAGGAAAACAAAATTTCCGGAGAAGAAAATCTTAACTAGACTTCAAGAGTGGTTCAGTTGTAGCACAATATCCCAGTAAGAGCTACTGTATCCAAAGTAAAAAACAAAATACGCATTTTAAATGATTCAAATTCATTGATTTTAAAATATCATTTGATATTTTCTTTCAGGGGTTGAGTCATTTCAAGATGTGCCAGACAGAATGTACATCATCTCTTCTTCTTCCTCTTAGTTTAGGTCGTATGACCTGTTTGTGATGGTGGGCCGTCCTGGGATGATGATGTCCAGCCATCTCTTAATCTCTTCGGCGGCCTTCCTGGTAATCTCTTGCTGCTTGGGTTTTCATCTTTAACAATTTTTGCAATTTTTATATTCTCCATGCGGTCCACATGGTCTCTCCAAAAGCGCCTTCTGCTTCTTCCCCATCTCACTATGTCTTCAACACCACAGACAGACCTTATCGTTTCATTTCTGATCCAAATCTGAGGGTTTTGCCTGCGACGGAGCGTAGGGTTCACATTTCTGCTACTCTAAGAAGGTTCTTAGTTCTATTGGTATCGGCTCTGACCTCTATTCCATACGTCATGAATGTCAGAATGTCGGAATGTATATATACACAACAAATAAGTGTGGGTATGTGTTACGTAAACTCACATTGACAGCGGCACTGCAAGGCAAGATGGGTAGGTTGGCAGGGGTAAAGTTGCCAACAGGCGTGTCTGTCCCGAAATAGTTGATCTGGAAGGGTACGTATGGGTTGTCAGTGGCATCGCCCATGTACTGGAACCAGCGGGCCGGAGAGCAGCTCGCGGCGTCCCATGCCCCGCACATCATGTCCAACGCCAGCTGCCCGCTGGATGGAACTTGCACCTGAATAGCACACATCATATGTATTGTTGCGTTTCTTTTTATTAGCTAAAAAAAAAAAACAATATACATAAAGTGGTCATACCTGTTTACATGAATCAAATGTTCCATTCATATATGTCTGTGTTAAATACACATCCAGGGCTGTTACTACAGAACCTGTAAACAAATGCTAAACGGTTAGGAAAACATGTCTGACCTTATTATGTATTTAGAAAATATGTAAATCTACAAAAATGAACTGAATGCCTGATGCATTTGTTTTTGTACTGGAAGAATGCTCCAGTTTTTCATATAAAGATGTTTGATATGTTTGCCGCACAATAGGTGTTTATCAAAAGTAATAATGGAGCAAGAAAAAATAATAACACCTATCTATTTTAAAGAAAGTAAATATAAAAATGATATAAGTATTTGTAAAATTTTACACCCATTTATGAAAAATGCATTCCATATAAATAATTAGGAACGTGAAAATTGTTATTCCAAGTGGCATAAAAATAACATAGATTGTAAAAATATAAATGCAAATTAAATCTTTTAAACCTCACCAAGTTTTGGTGGTTCCACATAGAAATAAGAAGCATTTTTTTAAGGCTACTTACAAAGTTCAGTTGTTTTTATAAAATATAGATGTTAACCGAATTATCTATTACCAAATTTTGAGATAGAGAAAATAAATTTTTTATAAAAGAAATTTTGTTATTTTTATTCCACTTCTTTTTCGGAATTAGAAGAAGAATAATTGTTATAACAATTTAAAAATAAATATTTATATTATTTACGATAAACTTCTACCAAGAAATTATAATAACCAACATAAAGAAAAAATAAATTCAAATAGAAAAATTATCACTTAGAAAAAAATTATAATACATAGTTTCAATTTTCTTACAAAAAAATATTAATTTTAGATAAACTTAAGGCGTTAGCACTGGAATTACATAATTTCATAAAAATTCGTCAATCAAATGTTCTATATCGTTAACGTGAGCATGAATGTTTTAATATTTATTGTTTTCATATAAAGGTTAAAATTGTATTTGTTCCCAATATAAAATACTTTCAGATTTAAAAAAAAAAATGTTTGACTGCCCTAAGCATATGAACGTAAGTGATACGCACACTTCGACTGTACCATTATGCGCTATCCTATATCACGTACGCGCTTGAGAAAAAATAAGGTACCTTCAAATCTGGCAGCCATTTATTTTTTAGTAAGCCTGAGCATCTGTCAATTAAGTTCAGTTCGCAAATGTTTGTCATTCTCAAAACAACATTTGTTTTATCGCTCCTTAAAATGTCGACTTTTGTGATAAATAAGAAGCATTTGCGGGAAGTCTGCTGTTCTGTTTTAATTGGAAGAGTGCAGCTGAGGTTCATAATATGCTTGTGGAAGTTTATGGCGACCATGCCCCATCAGATAAATCATGAGAATGGGATAGATGCTTCAAAGCTGATGATTTTAGCGTTGACGGCAAAGATCGCCCTAGAAGATAGAAAAAGTTTGACCGAAAAATTAACTCCCCAAACTGGATGAAAGTCTCAGGGGGAGTCTACCGACAACAACTAATGTGATTAAAGCAGGCACTGGCTGAAAAACGACCGAAATGGGGCAACAGGCACAGCAAGCTGATTCTTTAACATGACAACGCTCTACCTCACATCGCAATTGCGGTCAAAAACTACATACAGAATATGGGTTGGGAGATTATACCGCATCCGCCTTATTCACCACATGTGGCACCATCCGACTACCACTTGTTCAGATCCATGATGCATGCTTTAGAAGAGCAGCACTTCCATTCATATGCAGATGTCAAGAATTGGGTCGATGCCTGGATTTCCTCAAAAGACGAGGCGTTTTTTCGATGATGGATTCATCTATTGCCAGAAATATGGGAAAAGTAGTGAATAGCGATGGACAATATTTTGATTCATGTTTTTTTATTTTACCATTCAAATACATGCGATTTTCATACAAAAAACGGACCGAACTTTCCAAAACAAACCGTTAGGAATACGCACGTATGCCAACAACACTTGAGTACAAGTCTTCACAAGTATGATAGTTTTACAAGGGCAGGCCGAAGTGTGCGGTCAAGTCTTTCGTAATTTAAAAAAATATAATTAAATTTAATTAATGAAATAGGTGATATTTTTTTGGCATATTTCTCGGAAATTTCCCTAAAGGTCAATTAGTAAAATTTTTGAAAAATCTTTATTTTAGCAATATTTGAGTTTCTGAAAGCCAAATCGAATTCTATTTAGACTCTTGGGAATGTGATTTTCTACACAAGCAATTGTATTATTAACATGAATAATACATAAACACAACTTTTTTGGAAACTGTTTTACTTATTTTGAATTAATTTTAAAGCGAAAAAAAAACGTGATTAATTACACTTCTACGCAAGGTAATGACATTTAAGGAAGCAAATAAAATACAAAAACATATAATTTACCTTTAGTCTGCGGTGCAAAGGTAATAATCAGATATGAATCTGCGCATGTTTAGGAAAAAGATGGCATTGAAACATGTCATATATTACTAGAGGCTTAATAGCCACCTGCAGACTTGCTACAATAAAACATGCTAAATAGAAGTTTACAAACAATATGCTTCTCTTAATATTTTGTATAATATTCATAGATATGTGAAAAATAAGATTCTGCAATTAACTCACATTTTTGGATTAAAAATGGAGACAAATTCACACTAATAAATTAAAACATTTGGGAAGAAAATACTTTACTTGTATTTAAATAATTGTTAGGATTTAATTCATAGTAGGATCATACAGATTTTTTTTTGTTATAAGAAATTTGATTCCATCCAAAATGTTATTTAAAAATACAAATGAATCTACTACTCCCACTTTTGTCTTCATTTCGACAGCGACCGATTTTGCCAGGCTCGCTGGCATCGACAGATTGGTGACACTGTTATAAACTTACTCCTTTATATACATACAGATCAGGGGGGGTGGTAAATATGATTCTATAAAAAATAAGTTTATAACAGTGTCACCAGTCTATCGATGCCAGCAAGCCTGGCGAAACCGGTCACTTTCCAAATAAAGACAAAAGTGAAATTAGTTTAAAAAAACGTTGTTTTTGTTTTATTATTATTTAAAATGAACTTCCATCAAGAGATTTCAGTAAAATCATTTGATTATTTTAAAATAATCTACTCCGATGACATTTCTATCAATATTGTGATTACGTACTATGTATTTCTACAATTTTATATACGCAGAATTGCTTTTTTTTTCAACATTTTAGGGGTCAACAATTTTATCATTATAAAATAAAAGTTAACAAACATAGCTGCTTTTAATTGTTACTTATTTTATTTATGTGTGAAAATGAATAAATATACAGAAGATCATATCATATTATTTATACGAGTATGTCTATGTTTACAGACACAAAACATTAAACAATTATAGTATTCTCTTTACCGTTGGGGGAAATTTCCGTTTTGATAACATTGATGAAGTCAGATTGGGTGGGGGAGCAGGTGAGGGCGCAGATATGGTGCGCAAAGTTGTCCATGCAGGCAGGGCAGCGCTTGAGGAAGTTGGCCGCGATCTGCACGTTGCTGGCCAGACTCTGCAGCTGTGTGGTGCTGCAGCATGTTAACACGCCCTCGCCCCGGTCCACCACCAGCTCGGGACACCATTCCCTCAAAATTTTCTGTAAACAAGTATTTTGTTAGACAAATTTTATTTTCTACAACGTAGACTCATGCTTCAAGATGAGATAAAGATTTGCCACGTGATAAATACCTGCTGCTTACCAAGTTGCATTTCTGGTAACCAACTATGAAGATAATATTACTTATGATTTGTGGAAGATTGAGGAATAAAAAGGCCAAAAAACCTCATGAAACAAATACATATTTTATTTTGAATAATAAATTACTCTTTTTTTAAGATTCCTGATATTAATTACTGATAAATTCACATTGTTAATGCTGGAATTCCATATTTATGAATTTTATATCAATATATATTTTTTTTTTTGACATATCAAAAGAAAATTTAACAGAACTTAATAAACTAACTAAAAATTAAATAAACCGGCTTCAGTTTATCTAGTTCTAGCACGATGAAAGTTCAATACCTTCGAAATATCTCGAGAAAAATATACTCAACAGTGGAAAACAGTGTTTTGATTAATATAAATATGATATTGTGTAACTAGTAAAGAAAATTATTAAAATGATAATATCAAGCATGTTTCGCACATTATCAATTAAAAGAAAAACTGCTATACACAAACATAGGGATAAAATAAATATTAGATAGTATTTATTGGAGAATATAAATATTAGTTAAAATTTATGGAAAACCTAGTTATAATTTTGAACTGGTTTTACATGATGACACATTCCATCACACGATGATCGGTGTATGCAGAGCACAAGTCATCCTTCAGCCACCTTATTAGTAGTCTGCAGAGAATGGTTGTCGCCTAAGGTTATCAACATGAATATATTTCAATGAAATGTGACCAAAAACATCTGAAGGGAAAAATGATAATTGAATTACTTCAGCAACAGGAAGTGGAGTTTAGCGACATTATTCACCAACAGGTGAGTTGATAAAGTTATCAATTCTTTGAATCTTAATACATGTATTTATGATTATTATCTTGTGTTGTACATACTCCATCACGGCAAATTTTATTTTAAAATAGTATTACTGCCTAAAAAAGAATAAAGTGAATCATTGTCATATAGGAGAGTAATTTAATGTTCCTTTCTAAGCTTAATCCTCTGAATCAAAATAGAAGAATATGTCCCACGGGCAGATTAAAAATCAACAAACTTTCAGTATTTGTTCCTGTAATATATACTTCATTGGACTTGGACTTGGATCTTCTGGCTTACAGAGGTTCAGCACTAATGGCTATTCCTCTTACGTCTGTAGGAAACATTGTTGGAATTGTGATTTGGTAGTTCTTTTATACAATTCTAAAATATGCAATATTAAACTATAAAACTTATATTTGGATATACAGTAAGGCAACTCTTACTTATCAAATGCAATTTTAATAAAACTATGTTTGGAACATAGTGCGTAGTCAAATAAATATTTGAATTTATCTAACCATGAGAAGTGGAATTGTTTACAATTTCAAAAATCATATCAATCTACATCAACATAATGGTAATATCTGCGTGTGTACATATAGTCATCAGTCAGGTGATTGAGATTACTAATAATATTATAAATCAATTATTTTATTGTTCTAATGATATGGAAATACTTCTAATATATTTCAGGGGAAGTAATTACTGAATTGTTAGTATAATTATCTCTTCAGACTGAATACAGAATGCGCTAGAAAAATTATTTTGATTAGTTAAAAAAACATTATAGCAGGAAATGTATATTTTATAGAGTTATACAAAAACATTCCATCATAATTACTCATGGATGTGCTGTGCTTCCAGTTTTTATCAAAAACAACTATAAGTGGATTCTGTAAATACATTATAAAAATAGATTGTTTACATTAATGGTACTTCAATGTAGAGAACATACGCGTCAGAAATGAAATTCTTCCATATTTAAACTTCTTAAAGATGCAATTGACGGGAAAACTTAATAGTAGAGTATTGATAAAATATAAATATGATTTACACCTATTTATTTAGAATAATAAGCTTCTATGATAAAGGAATCATTTGATTTCTCTTCTTCTCTCGCTGCATATCCATTACTTGATGCTGCCACCACTTGCTCCATTTTACTCCCGTCCCTCGAAGCATGTACGAGTATGAGGCTGCCCACGGTCAGCAATCCACTCCACTGTCTGATATTTCCCAGTGTCCCACAAATCTTATCCCCTCGATATTCCCTCAATTATCAGTTTTAATAAATGATACTTTATTACGGGTTGCACATAATATGCAGTTTTTCTTACTTTTATTGAGGTAGGCACCTTACGATCCGTTCTCATGCGTTTACGAGCAGTTCTTATTTGTTACTCTTGCAAAAATATTTATATTATCTTAATTTTTCCTTTCCACTTAATATTATTTACACCAAATGAAAGTTTTAAAGGATAAAAGGTATTTCAATATTTAATTTTTTTTTTAATAAATAAAGAAACATAAGATTTTGATTAGAGATAATATTCAAAGTCAAAGAGTTAATAAACTTTTGATAACTAATTGCATCACAATTTAAAAAGAAAATATCATCATTGTATAAATTTACATTAAGAAAACAGATAGACAGGGCAGACTCAAATAAAAATGGCAAAGATGGCACAGTTTCAAATAAAATCAAAGCAAAGATTTTAGCTTTTTGTTCTCGACTTTAAATGATGGAATCCTTAATTGTTATAAATTGGCATCCATCAAGAGGTGAGCACTTAGTGTCATTGACTTTGTCAACCTGACGATCAATTGCTCAATTGTCCAATAATGGGGGTCCGGTGAGACTACTTGATCATCAAAGAAGCCAGACATTCAGCCCACAGATTCTCAACACAGCAGCACATAATAAATTATCCACACACGAGAAATAATATTGTACGCGACATAGATTCTTTATAAATGATTCTGAGCATCAAATTTTTTTTTCATCCATAATTATTACATTACCTTAAACTATTCTGTCAAACATACTTAATAAATAATTTTAAAATTATAAAATTAATATATGATTAAATTTAATGAATAAAAAATCTGTTTTTTTTTTGCATGTTCTCGGAAAGTTACCTAAAGGGAAGGCGGTTAAAATGATTTCTAATAATTTTTAACACAATGTTATAGGTGTTTCCATTATTGCCTCATCTTTAAATAAACATATGCACATGCTAGAGAGTATGTAGGGTATCTTTTTAACTTGTCTAAAAAATAATCAAAAATCTAAAAGTTATAAAAAAAAATATAATTCTAATAAAAATTATATACCCATAAAAAATAATTACTGTAACCAGTAATCATAATTATTTTATAATTATGTTTACTTATTTAGTTAATAATTTGCATAATGAGAAAATGAAATACAAAATGTAAGTAGTAAAATGGCTACAATGACATACGGACTAGAGACCACAACTCTTACAGCAAAAAGTGTCCACAGGCTCAAGTGTACACAGAGGTCCATGGAAAGACAGATAATTGGTGTGAACTTACGAGACCGCATAAGGAATGAAGAAATCAGACGCCGCACCAGGGTTGCTGACGTCATGGACCGAGTTGCAAAATTGAAATGGCAATGGGCTGGACACTTGGCTAGACAGGGTGGTAACAGATGGGCACGCAAGATACTCAGTTGGAGACCATGGGAAAATAGGCGAAGTGTCGGAAGGCCACCGATGAGATGGACCGATGATATTGTCAAAAGGGTTGGAAAATCTTGGATACAAAGGAGGCAGGATAGAGACGAGTGTAAGAAATTGGAAGAGGCCTATATTCAGCAGTGGAGGGAAGAAGGCTAGCAAAGAAGAAGAGAAGAAGAAAATGGCTACTAGTAAGTTTATATGAAAGATTCATCATTGAAAAATAGAAACATGAACTATTTGTGTATAATATTGTGTATAATAAAAAGGGGGCAACATTGATGAAATCGTCACAATTAGTAACTATCTATATTTTAATTAATACAAATTAAAACACATCTGTTTTAGAAGCTTTACTATAATACATATGAACGATGTTTCACCGTGTTAAAACATTTAACAATATTTTATCGTGAAGGCATACTCATTTTTATGAAGTGATTATTATTGAATGCCTTCACAATTTAAGTGATATTGTGAAGGTACTCAATAGGGTGGTTGTCTAGGGGATAGAACTCTTGGCTCCTGATCTAGGGGACATGGGTTCAAGCCTGGACATGACCAGATTCCTTCTTCATAATAATGAGCTATTTTCTGCTCACGTTGAAGATTGTAAAATAAATTCTAATATCATAGACATAAATCATTGATGTTAGTCTTTAAAAAAATATATTTAAAAAAAGGCATACTCATTTTTATCAACATTTGATTATGCTACGGAGCAAAGTGAAACGTGTCATTCACATAAAATAAAATAAAAGTTTTAGTAAACAAATGTTTTCATTCGTATTACTATAATTATATCATATGGAGTTAAACATCATTGTTCCTAGAAACAATACATACTTATATTTTATTTACGGTGTCTAAGAACTAGTTTTTTTCCACAAAGATAAAAATGTATTTTTTATGTATAATTATGAAGTCTATCAAATTTACAATGTGCACTATTTATTATTTGAATGATGTCATTGCTGATGTGATGTCACGTCATGATGGATTTTTGAATTGCACAAAAATTTATAGTTTGAATCAAACATTACATTTGCCTAATCGCTTTAACGTAACTAAGTAGAAACAAAGTAGTGTTTACATTTGATATGAATAAAACAAGTTTATTTTTAATTAACGTAATGCAATCAATTTTGTGATAAGGATGAATCTTTAAAAAAATGCACAATATCGCATTTTACTAGAGATAATTGAAACATTGTAATGTGGGTCAAATTAATATCAAGAGGTGGCAGTGACCTACGGGATATTAAATAAAATAAGGAAGATTAATTAACACATGAGGCGATAACCTTTCCGGAACCGTTTGCTTGCGAGTCATCGTGTGTTTTAAGAAACACTGTCAAACCTTATCTTCACAATGCACAATAAATGTGACTTATTGACACCTGGGAATGTTCGATGATAAAAGACATACCAAGTGCTAAATGATATACTATATACCAACTTTTATTCCACATTGAATTAAGACCCATTAAGGATGGTCAGATGTGGAGAAGGAGATACAACACAGAGCTCTACGGTCTATCCCGGGACGTCAGCGTAGTCAAGTTAATAAAGATTAACAGACTGTGCTGACTAGGGCATTTGCACCGCATGGGGGATCTGGAGCTCCCCAAAAGAGTGTTGTCTGACAATCCAGAAGGGTGAAGAAACGTCGGCAGGCCGAGACTGAGAGGTGGCAGCCAGAGACAGGATGGAATGGAGACGTTTCTTGGAGGAGGATAAGACCCACCAAGGGTTGTTATGCCAGAGAAGAAGTGTGAACATTTGGAAGTGACCATAGACAATAACAGTGATTGAATTGCTGGCCCAAATAGTGGAAGATAGATATCCTTTGCTTATGAGACAAGGTAGAAATGGTATAAACAATCTATCATACAAACATCGAGCATACACACACAGTGCAACAAACACGTTGTTACCTTTTACCGAGTACAAGTAATTACAGTTTGCTCTATTTTATGAAGAAACAACATGACAGGAAAACATTGTGAAGCCAGACATATGCGAGTCTAGAAATTGGATACTTCCCCTTTACGAGGCAACAGTTTTCACTCTTTCATTAAATAAAATTTAGTTTGGTGGCTATAATGAAAAAATACCATTTCTAGACATTGTTCCTCATTAAAAAAAACTAAGTAAACATCACCTCATTAACCTAAAGGGGGTAATCAAAAAGAATTAACAGCTACAGTGTTCTTTCCTAACATCTTCTTTCGTTTCCTCAACATCCATACATTGTGTGATATGGCCAACATTATGGTGACACATCTTCCTTCTACTCTTTCTCCATTCACATTGTTAACATATACTTTCTTTACCATTCTTTCTTCATTCATTTGACATGCCCTCCATCTAAATGAACCTTTAATTATTTTGTTCATAACACTTTCTTTTGTACTAAATTCACTTCTTATTACTAAATTCACTAAATTCACTGCATTTGGCACTCTTAATAAAAACATTTACCATACATTTGTCTAATAGATCTCTTTTCCACCACATTTATTTTACTTTCATCCTTCTTTGACCAATTCCATCATTCACTCCATAAATAAGGTTCAGCACAAAAACAACAGATTTATGAAATATATTGTGATAACATATTTATAAAATTTAAATTGGGATCTTAAAACAAATGAAAAATTCTATTTTTTTTTAAAACAAAATATGCATTCAATTGCTGGATCAATTAAATGGCCAATTATAGATCTAACTAATCATCATGTCATGCACGCACGTCGATTTCTCTGACTCCTCACGTGGCCGACATTCAATATTTGATTTATTTGATTGTGCCACATTTTCCTCGGCCTTCCTCTATTTCTAGTTCCATTTACATCATTAACATATACTTTTTTTACCATTCTTTCATCATTCATTCTTTCCATGTGTCCAAACCATCTTAATGATCCTTTCATTATTTTGTTCATAACACCATCATTCTCACCGTATTCACTTCTTATATTTTCATTCGACACTTTATCATACACAGAGTATACACACATTCGTCTAAGAGATCTCATTTCTACTGCATTTTTTCTACTTTCATCCTTCTTTTGCCAGTTCCATGCTCTGCTTCCATAAATAAGGGTCGGTACAAAACCACCATTGTGCATTGCCATTTTAGCTTTTTGGATAGGTTTTTGTTTATATATCAGATTTTAGATGTTATATTTAAATTGAAAATGCATTTCTTATAAACGAACTAAATAGACAATTATAGAAGTAAAAGCAAAAAAAAATTTGAATAAAAATACGACTCCATGATTACCTAATTCATTTAATCTATTTGGACTCCAATCCTCTAGAGTACACACCAATGAAGACAATATATTTGTTTTTTCAACAACAACTACAACCCACTACATATCAGGACCAAATTGAGAAAATCTATTTGAAAAAATAAATGTGAGAATTTTTAACTGTAGGTTTCTTATTTACAAAATTACAAAACAAATCTGCCCTTCTTTTCACTCCTTTAGACTCTCTTGAAAATAGATGAACACTTAATGATATGATGTTGCTATCTCAAAATAGACAACTCCGAACTTTTTAGTAAATTAACACCCTATGTTTTGCACGAGACACCGCGAGCCTAGTTTTCCACGTTCCTGCTTATCGCACTAACTACGCTCAAAGCGCTCAATGAAGCAGATTTGCGATAGCTACAATAAATACTTTTGTAACATCTATGTTTTCCATCTGAACGAGAGTAATTTAAAATATTATTTTACTTCTTTTTAAATTAGTTTAACTTTGATTTCGATTCATTAATCTGTACTATTAATTCTTCTGATAATTTATATTTGTTGCTACCACTGTAATTGGCCTTATTTTATTGTTTCTGTGACTAACTAACCATCACGCCGTCTCTCCAAAAGGGTAGGCAGAAAGAATGGACCGTTACACTGTTCTGTCCTGACATACATCTCTCCCTTACTCTACATTCATACATTGTGTCATGCATGCACGTCGATTTCTTAGACTCCATACGTGACCAAAATTTTATATTTGACTGATTTGATCGTGCCAAGTTTTCCTCGGCCTTCCTCTATTTCTAGCTCCGTTTACGTCGTTTACATATACCTTCTTCACTATTCTGTCTTTACACATTCTTTTCATGTGTCCAAACAATCCGACCAAACAAACGACCCTTTCATTATTTTGTTCATAACACTTTCATTCGCATTCACTTCTCATATTTGCATTTGACACTCTTTCATATACAGATTTACTACACATTCGTCTTAGAGATCTCATTTCTGTTTTTATTCTACTTTCATGCTTCTTTTATCATTTCCATGCATCACTTCCATACATAAGATTCGGCACAAGAACACCATTGTGCAACTTAGCTTTTTTAAAATAAAATCCCTAAATAAATAACTAACCAAATTAACTAAAATCCCTACACAGAAAAGGTCTACCTCCTTTTATATTAAAAGTAGCTAAGAAGGCTACCGGTCTTAAGGAATAGTGAAAATAAAACCTGCTACACTTACTAATGAGCGCCTGTAGAGGAGAGGTAGACAACCATATAAAATATATTGAGGTCAAATTACGCAGCTTAGTCTGCGTCTGGCACTTGGCTGACAAAATCCTTTTAATAAAGGCAGATGATGTGTACAGGAAGGTAACAAAACAAACATTAAAAAAAAATCCAAACCTGAATCCGGGTGTGTAATATATATACAAATTTAGATTAAATGCTTGCATAAGAGAAACATGTACCATTTAGTTGTTCTGGGTAAAAAAAAACAGGTTTAAATCTGTCAATATTCACATTTTTTAATACAGCAGAGTTATGTGTTTATATTATTATAATAGATATAGATCAGTGATTCCCAAAGTGGTCTTTATAGACCCCTAGGGGTCTACAACAACTTCCTAGGGGTCTACGACAATTGTAAAAAAAAATTGGGGGTCCATGAAATGTAAATGGGGGTCCATGAGATGGTTCATCTAAATTGAAGCCGAATATTGAAACGCAAAACGAATATGGAAATCGTAAGCAACCTTTTTTTTTAGCTCATTTGGGGAAATCGGAGGATTGAAATCAGCATCTATTTCGTCAACCTATGTTGACATCATCAGGTGTTACAATAATATATCAATTGTAATACTTGATGATGTCAACATAGGTTGACGAAACAGCTGTCGCGTAAAATAAAATACAATTGTGATACATAAAACAAAGTTTTTTTAATTTAACAGTTTATAATGTTAAAGTATCATAGTGTTTCGGCCAAAACAATGGATTTTTTTGTCCTGAAAAAAAAATTTTAGGAAAGCAGGGGGTCTACACAAAATATAAGAAATCGGCAAGGGGTCTACGGAACAAAAAAGTTTGGGAACCTCTGATATAGATAATACATTTCCTGCTATATTATTCTCCAATGTTACTTTTTAAAATATCACCTGTTGAATGAACAGAATTAATAAATAAGTAATTAATGCGGACAATTTGGTCAATGAGAAAATAGCTCCTAAAGCCAATCATTACTGGCCACTGGTTTGCAGGTTTACATAATCAGAGAGGCCAAGTAGTTACAAGTAGATAAGTGTGTCATGTGATGTAATTTAATTATATGAAAACAATTTATTAATACCAGTTTAGGTACTCGCACATATTTATTAACTTCAATTGCATGATCTGAAAACATTCTATTTTTTATTTCTTTTATAATATGTATCTATAAGAATAAATTATGTACTTGCAGAAAACTAAAATTGTGTGAAAAATAACTGTTGTGGATTTACAATGATTTGATTATTCAATACACAGCTGGTTACTATGATTCCAAATGTGAATTTCACAATGTTATATGTAATAGTTGTGTGCTCCTTTATGTAATAGAAGCCCCAAGTCTCAATATTTAAAGCATTTGAAATACAAGAGGATACTTGGAAATTGACAATAAGATGTAAAACAAAAATTAATCATGTGAAAAACTGATCTACGAGGCATCTCCAGAAAGTAAGTGTACTGAATTTTTGTAGGTTACAATTTTTTTTATTAAAACAAAAAAATTACGTGGCTACCGTAGTACATATGTAAGCTATTTTTCGACATAGTCACCATTCGTCTGAATGTAGGTGGTGAAGCGGGGTATCAACTTTTTGATGCCTTCCTCGAAGTAGTTTCCGCCAACCCCTTCGTCCACTTCTCCACCTCCTCCTTTACCTCCTCGTCGGTTGAAAACCTTTTTTCACCCATGTGCAGCTTCAGGGAGGTAAAGAGATAGTAATCTGAAGGTGCTAGGTCAGGGGAATGCGCGGGATGGTTCAGAACATCCCATTTAAACTAGGCGAGCAGTTCCTTCTGCCATTGTCGTGCAGCAGGCAGACTCCCTTTATCAGCATGCCTCTCCTCTTGTTCTGAATCGCCACCCGCAATTTTTTTAGGGTCTCACAGTATCTTGTAGAGTTGATGGTCTCCCCTTGAGGCATAATTCAATTAAAATTATGCCTTCACAGTCCCAAAACACGGATGCCATGATTTTCTTGGCTGAAATTGGGGTTTTGAACTTTTTGGCGGAGGGTGAAGAGGTGTGACGCCACTGTTGAGACAGCCTTTTGGTTTCAGGTGTGTAGTGTGCAACCCAAGTTTCATCTTTAGTAACGATGGAGCGGAGAAATTCATCTCCATGGAGTTTGCAGCGCCTCAAAAACTCTTGCCCGGCGCCGCGTATTTCGCACTTGGCTGGAGATTGGATCGACATTTTTTCACGAAACGTGTTGTCGTGTCGACACTTCTCAACGTACTGACCTCGAACCGGTCTCGTTGCGAAGGGGAAGGGTCAGGCTACACGGAAGTGTAGCCAACATGTCGAAAATAAAATTCATCCGGTCGTGAGAGCCTCAATACACTTACTTTCTAGATATACCTCGTAGTTGCTATTTTAAAAACATATAAATCTTACCACTCCATCCGCAGGCAGGGGTTTTGCTGTGCCATTGTAGACACAGTTCTTCACCATTCCATTCACTTTGGTGCATTCGTCATACCAAATGCAATGGCCATCTTCAGCTGAGATTCCCTGAATAAATCAAAAATAACACAATGAATAAATACCCTTGTTCCACAAGACTACACATCAAATATTAATCCTTAGAAAGTATGAATTTGGAATAGAATTATTAACACTGTTAAATCAATAAAATTAGATTAAACAGTGTTAATAATTCTAGGAACTAGCAATAGAGGAAGACCGGGGGAAAAGTGGCACGATCAAATAAATCAAATATTGAATGTCGGCCACATGAGGATTCAGAGAAATCAATTTGCGTGCATGACGTATAAATGTTGAGGAAACGAGAGAACTATGTGAGGAAAGAACAGTGTGGTGGTCCATTTTTTCTGCCTACCCCTTCAGGAAGACGGCGTGATGGTTAGTTAGTTAGTAATATTTCTATATAAAATTACAATAGAATTTCGCAGTGTTAACGCCTTAACCTTCAATAAAGTGAAAAGTATGAATTGCTTCATTATTCACTAAGTGTAATGTTCAAACAACACCTGTAGCAACTGATAACATATCTAATATTTTAGGAATAATCCAGTTCACCGATACTTTTGCCTGCTATTGCAGTATCCATAACTGAAAGAATAAATGTTATAAAATAAAAACCCGTAGGGTACGGCCACACCGTAGTGCCAGAGTAGGAGTCAAGATGAACACCTGGCGAACCAACGTATGGCGTACTATGGGAACTGCCACACTACGCTTCGCACCACAGTCCGTGATCACAAGCCACCTCTGTCTTGACTCCTACTCTGGCACTCCAGTGTGAAATAAAATAAGTGAATCTTTGAATGATTTCACTGCAGTAAGCAGCCTGCACAAGTAGCACATATTTTTCATTTTGCTATCACACAAAGAAAAATAATTTAAGGCGAGTGATAATAATTTACTCTTTTGACAACAAAAAAAAAACTCCACATTAAATATTAATATGGATGAAAACATCTTTTTTTTAACTAAACTAATTAACCATCGCGCAGTTTCTCCAGAGGGGTAGGTAGAGAGGACGGACCGCTATACTGCTCTGTCCTGACATATCTCTCGAGATTCGTCTACATTCATACATCGTAACATGGATGCTCGTCGATTTTTCTGACATCGAATGTGGCCGCCTTTTAGTATTTGATTAATTTGGTCATGCCATGCTTTCCTTAAATACACCATTTTCACTCACACTACTTATAAACAACATTTTAACCTTTCATCTCTCATCCATTTGTTCCATATATCCAAACCACCTCAGGGATCCTTTTTTAATTTTACTTATGATGCGATCATCTTCCTTACATTTCATCGTTCGGTATTCCATCATATTGTTTTCCCTCACATTATTCTAAGCGATTTCATTTTTACGGCATTTATCCTTCTTTTGCCAGCTCCAATCTTCACTTCCATACATAACAGTTGGCACTAGAACTCCATTAGTCTGTATTCTAGAAGTTTAATTATATTTTGTGAGAGTGGCAAGGCGGAATGTATCACAGCCATAAAATATAATAAAACTTCAAAAAAAATACTTGCTCAACAATATTAAATATTCAACAATATTAAATACAAAAGATAACATTCATGAATGTTCATGTGTCTCTTAAATGCGCATGAATGCCCATTCACTTATTTGCGGAAGTATTGCAGCCTATATTTTAATTGTTAAACTATCATACTTTTACTGATGTTTACGCATTAATGATATTTATTATTTAGTATGAATAATATAAAAATTATGTTTAATCAATATAATAATGAGATACATAATTAATTTTAAAATATAGGAATGATTCAGATCACAAAATTCTTACACGAGGCAATACTTGGTAAACAAAATGTATATAGCGTCAATATTTAATGTTTCGTGTGAGTCAAAAATCAGTGATGGAGAAAAAATAAATAATAATAAAACAACCATTTATATACAAAAGCATTTTGTATTAAGCCCATTAGTTAGAAAAAAAAAAAGAGATCTAATCTAGGCGAAATTGTGTCAACATTTTTATCATATATATTTTACATTTGGTGAAAATGTCTAATATCACGATGATGATTTGTGATATAAGTGCGATGGGCGAGAAATTGGAGCAAGTTACCGAATTTACATTTCTGGGAAGCATGTTTACAAGAGACGGAAAAATGGAGAAAGACATCGAAAGAAGGATTGGTGCTGGGAATAAAATAAATGGCACACTCAAAGTCATTACTGCAAATAGAAATATACCACAGAAGCAAAGATGGCAGTACACAATGGAGTTCTAGTGCCAACCCTCATATATGGAAGTGAAGCTTGGAGCTGGCAAAAGAAGGATGAAAGCAGGATAAACACCGTAGAAATGGGATCACTAAGAAGAATGTGCGGGAAAACGTTGTATGATAGAATACCGAATGATGAAATAAGAAAGAAATGTAAGACAGAAGAATGCATCATGGATAAAATTAAAAAAGGATCCCTGAGATGGTTTGGACATATGAAACGAATGAATGAAAGTAGAATGGTTAAAAAGTTATACACAAGCAGCGTGAGTGGAAAAAGAAGCCGAGGATGACCGAGGAAAACATGGCATGACCAAATTAATCAATTACTAAAAGGCGGTCACATTCGAAGTCGGAATAATCGACGTGCGTGCATGGTACGATGTAATGGAAACCCGAGAGAGGTATGCCAGGACAGAGCATTGTGGCGATCCATCCTCTCTGCCTACCCCTCCGGAGAAATAACGTGATGGTTAGTTAGTAAGTTATGTCTAATATCTTGAAGCATATTATCAGACATTTGATGATGCCCTAGCAAGACGAAAAATATAATAAAATATATAAAAACATAAGATTTCATTCAATTTGATTAACGGGCAAGTGAAAACTCCCAAAAATATTGAAGTATTTCTTGAAAATAATAAAAAATATTTCAATGAAAATAAATAAAACTTAAACTAAATCTGTATATGATAGAGCGTCAAATGCAAATATAAGAAGTGAATGCGAATGAAAGTGTTATGAACAAAATAATGAAATGGTCGAAGATGATTTGAACAGATGGAAATGAAGAAGGTATATGTAAGCGACGTGACAGAGCTAGAATTAGAGGAAGGCCAAGGAAAACATGGCACGATCCAATCAATTAAATATTAAATGTCGGTCACGTGAGGAGTCTGAGAAATCGACGTGCGTGCATGATATGATGTATGAATGTAGAGGAAGCGGGAGATATATGTCAGGACAGAACGGTGTGATAGTTTATCAGTATTAAATATTTTATATTGGGTTTCGCATCATTGTTCAATAAACAATAAATATTTAAAATAATTTATTTCACATTATCAACACTTTAGTCACAGTTCTGTGCGTGACTCAATGCATGCGTTTTAGTACAGTAATCAAGATAATGCTTACTAATACATATGAACATCAAACTCAAAGAATTTACAATTTGATTTAATTCTTTGAAACCAACATGGTATTGTAAACTGCTAATTATTCTTATTATGTCTACCAGATATTCATTCCATTTCATTATCATCACATTCTTAAGTACGTTTGGTGTAGAAAGAATAAAAATAAAACATTACACAACTTCAAATCAAGGGTAAATGCGTGTCTGTGTAAAAAAATAATATTTTAAGCAATTGGAAGTTTTATTATTTCTGAAAACATATTTTTGCACCTGAAATTAAACCATGAATACATACAGAAGGCCAAAAGTTTCCATCAAAAGGCAAATCAAAGTCAAGTGTCTTGATAGGATACGATATTTGTGTTCATAAATATAAAAAAGGTTTTAATTAACTAACCATCATGCCGCCTCTCCGAAGGGGTGGGCAGAAAGAATGGACCGCTACACTGTTCTTTTCTGACATCTCTCACCTCCTCAACATTCATACATTGTGTCATGCACGCACGTCAATTTCTCCGACTCCTCACGTGGCCGACATTCAATATTTAATTTATTTAATCATGCCACGTTTTACTCGGTCTTTCTCTATTTCTAGTTCTGTTTAAATTGTTAAGATATACTTTTTTTTACCATTCTTTCTTCATTCATTCTTTCCATGTGTCCAAACCATCATAATGATCCTTTCATTATTTTGTTCATTACACTTTCATTCACACTGCTTTCACTTACTGTTTTCATTTGACACTAATACACAGATTTCCACACATTCGTCTAAGAGATCTCATTTCTACTGCATATTTATTCTATTTATTATCATACTTACATATATAGATAATAAATAAATAAAAACTTATTTATTATAAAAAACTAACTAACTAACTAACCATCACGCCGTCTCCCCGAAGGGGTAGGCAGAAAGAATGGACTGCCACACTTTTCTTTCTTGACATATTTCTTTCGCTTCCTCAACATTCATACATCGTGTCATGCACGCGCGTCGATTTCTCTGACTCCTCACATGGCCGACATTCAATATTTGATTTATTTGATCGTGCCACGTTTTCCTCGGTCTTCCACTATTTCTGGTTCCATTTACATCATTAACATATAATTTTTATACCATTCTTTCTTCATTCATTCTTTCAATATGTCCAAACCATCTTAATGATCCTTTCATTATTTTGTTCATGACACCATCATTCGCACCGCATTCACTTCTTATATTTTCATTCGGCACTCTATCATACAGAGTATACACACATTCTTCTAAGAGATCTCATTTCAACTGCATTTATTCTACTTTCATCCTTCATTTGCCAGTTCCATGCTTCGCTTCCAGACATAAGGGTCGGTAGAAGAACACCATTGTGCACTTCCATTCTAGCTTTTTTATTATTATTATAAATAAAATTTATTTATATTCTACATGTTGAGATTTTTTTTTAACTTGACATCAAACATATTAATATCAGTCTTGTTTCTAAAGGGCTCAGAATATCAACACACAAAGAACAATAGATCGAAATCTAGGAAGTTTCATTAATTGGGGCAGAGGATAGTTAAACTATTTAATATTCAAGCTATTTAAAACCTGTTCCGAGACACATAAATCTCTAAGATCATGACACTGGCATAATATGCATATTTTAATATATAATGGAATATAATGCGGGTCGGGGTCATCTGCACAATTATTTATAACAACCTTTTTGGAGGGAAAATTACATTTTTACGCGCCTAAGAGACATTTTCACTATTACTTTTATAAATTTATAAATCCTAAAATATTTATTAAGTAAATTAAATGTACTACAGTGCTATTTTTAAAAGCAAATTAGAAAATTTACAATAAATACCTACACGTTAAAGTATATTGTTAGTTTATTCTTATAAAACAATATTATTTAATAACGTTATTAATTGATTTTTTGTTCCAATATAAATGTATAAAGGCTTTCCGTACCCGACATATCGTGATTAAACTGTTTAAATACCCGCAATATTGTGCATAGAACCTTGATATTGCATGTCAAAATGAAGAACTTGGCCTACCTACTATACATAACGAGAACAAATCTCACAAGTGTTGGCAATAAACACAATAATTCAAGTATTAATACGATATGCAGAAGTAAATTCTTTGTGATTGATGATTCATTTACCAGGAAAATGATTTACAATTTATGGGAGGGTAGGTCAAAATATTGTACATTCGTACTCATACACAACATACCAT
The DNA here is from genome assembly GCA_022606425.2 of Lepidostoma basale. NCBI lineage: Eukaryota > Metazoa > Arthropoda > Insecta > Trichoptera > Lepidostomatidae > Lepidostoma > Lepidostoma basale. The sequence continues at coordinate 1,698,283 of JAHDVF020000010.1, forward strand.
ATCGATTGGGAAAAATAAAATAATGTGAAGCAAAATAACATACCTTTAATGTGATGCAAGAAGATAATAGAAGTATAAAACATATTCGCAGCGAAGAAACCATCAACCTTGGATATGTTATGTCGGAACTATAGAGAGCCATTTTTACTGCGGACGACACTGACACTTCGAGTCGTTATTGGCGAACTGCTGTTATGCCGCATTAAAAAAAAGTTTAGTATCAGAAAATCATCTGGACATATGGATACGAATTACTAACTACTTAAACTACACAATAAACAAAAACTTAACTAATCGACAACAATTATCCGACTGCGACACAGGAAAACAAAATGTCTATTGACGAGTCGCAGGCAAACTCAAACCGATACGAGTAGAACTGCGTGAATCATGCCATAGAAAACGACTGAATACTGAATCAGAAGAGAGATAACAAATGTAACTGATGCCCGACTCCTCCCATCTGTAAATGTGAATTTTGATTGGACATTAAATCGCGTGTTTTGTCAATATGGCGTACATAGAATGCCCGCAAATATTCAAACGCGCGTGTTACCAAGAAAATACAGAGGGGGGGGGGGGAATTGTGCAATTTACTAATTAATTTCATTCTGTTAATCTATAACTTCCATCATAATTCTAGATACATTAAAATTTTTACATGATTATGGAAAAAAATCTGAATAAATTGAACCAGGAATATATTTCCACGGTGTTAAAAAATATTGGATGTAACGACTTTTTGCTTTTCATTTTACTTCTGTACGTGTTTTCAATATGATTTCGATGTAGGCTTTTTTTCATTATTTACAATAAAATTCTACCAAAGAATAGTGACTATTATATTTTCAATATTATTTCATACAGCTCTTTGTGTGTCGTAGGAAAAATTCCTATACCACTTTAGAACTATTGAATATAATTATTCATTTTGAAAAAAATATATATCTAGTATTTTTTAACCCCCCTTCACAAGAAAAACAAATCCCATACCTCCTCTCTATGTTAGTTTTACACAATATTAAAATATGGTACAACATTATCTTTATCTAATTATAATCATAAAGTTGAAATTTAAAATGTTATAAAAATTTTCAGAAATGATTACGTTTAGTTTCTTAAATTGTTAATTCATGGAAACAGTATTCCCGAACTTTTTCATTATTATTTATTAAAAATACACGCCACGGCTGCTCCCTTGATTGCCTCAACACCCCCATTTACCTTTGGGCCTACTACCGCCCCCATGGAAAACTCAAGTGGGGGGCGGTACCGTCCCGGTTGGGAACCTATGCTCAAGCTAATCATATGACTTCATATCGACTTGCGCGTGCGCACGTTGAAATTTAACCCGAGTCAATTTGATGCTTGAAATAGCACAGACAACTTATAATACCACAGACTACAATTAAATTAAATTATTTCAAAAACTAACTATACATAATACATACATAAATACAAATATAAATTGAAAAACATATTTTATATAAATTGCATTTGAAATGTGGCTCCATCGCCGAATGCTCAGAGTTCCCTGGACAGACATGGTTACCAATACCTAAGTCCTGAGGCGAGCTAGAGTTGACAGGGAACTGTTATCAACTATCAAGGTTCGAAAGATCTCACATCTGGGTCATATACTGCGTGGGGAAAAGTACCACCTTCTCCAACTGATATTGGAGGGGAAAATTGAGGGACGCCGAGGGTCCGGAAGGAGACAAATGTCCTGGCTGCGAAACGTGAGGGAGTGGACCGGCATCCGAAGTGTGGAGGAGCTCTTCCGAGCGGCGCAGGACAGGGACAGGTTCGCCGAGGTGATCGCCAACGTTGGGAGGAACCGACAGGGCACTTGAAGAAGAAGAATATATAAAAGATCGTACAAACGTCTATTATAATACATTGAGACAACTAACTAACCATTACCCCGTCTTCTGAAGGGCTAGGCAGAAATAATAAATCGCAACACTCCTGACATACTTCTCTTGCTTCCTGAACATTTATATATCGTGTCATGCACGCACGTCAATTCCTCATGTGGCCGATATTTAATATGTGAATGATTTGATTGTACCACATTTTTCTTGGTTTTTTCGATTTCCTTGTTTACACATTTAGATATAATTTCTTTATCATTCTTTCATTGTGTCCAAACCATTTAAACGACCCTTTCATTATTTTATTCATAACACTTTTATTTGCAATGCATTCACTTGTTATATTTGAATTTGATACTTTGTCATATACAGATTTATAAACATTTGTCTAAGAGATTTCATTTCTGGGTTTATTCTACTTCCATCCATCTTTTTCCAGTTCCATGCTTCACTTCAATACAAAGGGTCGCCACAAGAAGTATTTTTGAAAATACTTTATTTGCCATGACAACATTAAATCCACCATTTACTTTGTTGCCTGCCCAAAACCTTCTTTCAATATCCCTCTCCACTCGCCTATCCTTACGTTCGGGAAAAATATGCTTTAAACATACTCTTTTTTATTAACTCGAGTGAATTTCTTAGCTACGAGGAAAGTAGATACGCTGTATAAAAATAGATATGGGTCAATCTGTTCGTCTTCGAAATAGCTGTTTTGTCTTTAACTCATCGACTACCTTAATCGATTTGAGTTAAGTAATATATTTTTGTACATTGTACCATAGTCGATTAACAATAAAATTTAGAAAGTTGGTTCTTATGTCCACACCTGGCCAGGCCAAAATTTTTGCGCTGTGGACTGATGTTACTTTTTTTAATTATACATGCTTTCATTCTCTCCTGTTGCATTTTGGCAGCAGGACTAATTAGTGCTATCTTTAGAAAGTATGGTGATGAAATTAATAAATGAATATCTAGATCGGAATGGGCAAGATGGGTTCTAGATTGTAGACCACACAAAGGATTTCATAGAGTTGGACATCCCCCTGCTCACTGGACCGACGATATTGAAAGGATTACTGAATATAGATGGATAAGAATGAATATGGGCAGCGGTGTGTTTTGGGAGAGACAGTGGACGACAGACAGCTGATAAGTAAGTATAATATATTTAGATCAAGCCTACGAAGTGTACGTGGATAACTATTATAATCTTCGTCCACTGCTTATCTCCATCCACTGCTGGACGTAAACCTCTCCACCTCACGCCATCTCTCTCAGTCTCTCGCCAGTGTTCTCCATATCATCGCTCCACCTGGTTGGCTGTCTCCCGACACTTCTCCGGCCCAACCTTGGAGATGAACCCACCAACAAGGAGATGAATGGTTTGTATGAAATAAAATAAAAAGTGAAAACATACGGTTTTGCAGATGGGGTTGTGTTCCTCTGCACCCTGTTAATTTAAATTTAATTAAAAAAAATTATTGTTGGAACATAATTTTTATGTTATGAAAAAATCAACGAGTTATAGTAATTTCTTTCTACTAGAATGAGAGTGATGACAATATAGTATACAAGAGGAAAAAGATTTTTTTTTGTATTATTATACAAAATCCTCTACTATTAAAATAATGTGAATTATTGGGTTATTTCTAACAAGAGAGCGCCAATATACATTTCGGACCTCTGCGTGACACACATGCCAACGTTCACTCCGATCAGTAGAAGCAAATGCAAACATAACAATTCCAGTCAGAGCCAATAAAGCAAGTTTCTATGATCGTGCTTTCAGGGTAGGGCCACACCAAAGTGCCAGAGTAGGAGTCAAAATGAACACCCGGCGAACCAACGTGTGGCGCACTATGGGACTGGCCACACTATACGCTCCGCACTATAAGCAACACACAAGAGAATTGTGTCTTGACTCAGCGTAGCGGGTGTGTTGGCGTGGAATAGCCTTCATGTTAGTATTAAGTAAAAGGATAGTGACATTAAATTTAGGAAACTTTTAAAGACTGCACTGTCCGGTCAGTATTTTCATAGTGCGCCCTTGGAGTAATTGATTTTACAAAACGGCGCACTTAAAACATAAGTCATCAAAATAATAATAATAATAATAATAATCTTTTGAAGATTCGTAATGTCTAATAAAAGTAAATAACATATCTTGAAAATTTTTTAATAAATATTAATTTGAGATGTTTGCCATTAAAATAATGTATATTATTGTAAATATTTTATACATTGCACACAAAAACAGAATTTCGTATTGTTTATCAGCTTATCAAATACTCGTACATAAAGGCAAATAAATGGAGACATACATTTTTATAATATTTGGTTTTATTTAGAAATTAATACAAGTTTTGAAATATACGGGGACAATTTTTATTTATTTATTGAATAATAAAAAGCTATGTATTATAATGTAATACAAAGAAATACAACTATTTATCGTGCCCTGTGAAATGAAAGATATGTACCATACAAATATGATAAACTTTAAAATGTAAAAAAATATTTTATTACTTTATAACTTGTGCAAGTACATTCAAGTGGAACGTTTAGGGTACGGCCACACCGGAGTGCCTGGGTAGGCGTCAAGACACAGTTCGCTTGTGACCACGCTCTGTGGCACGAACCCTATAGTGTGGCCGGTCCCATAGTATGCCATATGTTGGTTCGCCAGGTGTCCACCTAGCCTCCAAGTCTGGCACTTTGGTGTGGCCGTACTCTTACAGTTTGTTCAATATTAAAAAAAGAACATCTTTTTTGTCTTACTCAGAAGCAAAATTGGTAATTATTATATTTTAACAGAAAATGACATTCCCTCATTTGAAACTATAAACTGAACAAATTAACTCCACATAATACCTTTTCCAGGCTCTGGTCGAGGTGTTACTTATGATTATACTTACTTTCCATGCTCACATCGAGAGAATATGTGGAGTTGCACTGAAAATGTTGGGATTTATTCTCCGAACCGGTAGAGTTTTCAAGAATCCCTATGTTTTGCGAATTTTGTACAACTCATTGGTCCGGAGCCGGCTCGAGTGTGGCTCGGTGATATGGAGTCCCCACGAGGCGAGATACTCGCTCATGTTGGAGAGGGTTCAGAAAAGATTTCTGAGATATCTCTTCATGAGGGAGTTTGGTAGCTATCCGTGGCTTTATCCCACTGCATTCCTCTTGGGCATGCTGGGGACCAATAGTTTACAGATAAGAAGGGATGGGTGCACACTTACCCATTTCTTCAGACTTATCAGGGGATTCTTTGAGAACTCCGTCATCTTGGAGGCTATCCATCTTTATGTTCCGGATGGCTATCTTCGACAGCGTCAGCACAGACTGTTTTATCTCCCAGCATGCAGAACCAACCTGCCTCTGGTGATGCCGGTGGGGAGAGCAATCAAACTGCTGAACATGATCGCTTCGGAGATCGATGTCTTTCATATTCGTGAAAGTACATTCAGAAGACAAATACTCTTGACTTTGGAGAGTATTTTGTATTCCTAATGTCGAACCATCTCTCATGCGTTCCTGGTATTATATATTCCTTATGTTTTACCTGTTCTCAATAGATGCCTTAAACTATAAAAAATGTTTGTAATGTCTTTTGAGAAAATAAACTGATTTGATTTGATTTGATATATATATGAGAGCATTAATCCCGAGATGAATGTCACAAATATTGTCAATAATCTAGAACTTACTGTTACTTGAGTAAATCATGCACAACTCAAATTGTGTTTTCAAATAGATTTATTTTATTTTTATGGTTGACAATTTTTGATTCATTGTAATAAACATAATAATACATATTAGCCCAGTTTAACAATATAATATTTTCTAAATACAAAGCGTGCATTACATTTTCTATGTATAATAGAAAATAAATTTCAAGTATCTAACTTCTTTTGTTCCATAAATATTCTGTAAATACGAAATATGATAGAGTTACCTGCGTGAATTATTAGCTTTAATATATTTTTTTCTGTCACATTTTGGTAATGCTGAAACATTTTGATAATGTGAAAAATATTAACCAAAAATTGATAATAAAGCTATTCAAAAATACAATATTTAACTTATATAAATGTGGAAGGTTGCCAAGGGGAAAACAATATGTCATTCTTATTTGACATATGAGATTCAGAGCATTGTAGGGAAAGGTGGAAGAAAAACATTAATAACTGGATATTTTCTGAGTAACAATTTTAAAAGATTCATCTATAAACAACAAAAAATGCTTTGAGCTAATGTGAAAGAATACCTACGATAATTATTTAGTTAAATGTTGAAAGCATTGACTCAATATTCAATTAAATAAAGCAAAAAATATATATATGCGAGTCAAATCCAACATAAAATAAGTAAACAAAATGGTTACATGCTTTTATATATACTATAATATTTAAATAAGAAATTGTATTTACGTATAACTAATACATGTGGTATAATTTATATGGAAAGGCACTCCTAGTGTTTTCTTAACAAATAAACATATCATATTTCAAACAACCCTTAATTAAATACACCTTCACTAAATGAAGAAGGTTTTCTTGCTCTACTAATTATATAAATCTTAATACACAAAATTAACGTCAGTCTTTAAAAGCAGGGCCAAATAACAATCTTATTGAAATATAAATATTTTATTTATTTATTTTATAAACTTGGCCGAACACCACTGGTATGAGGTATAACATTATTTAGTGCAATTCTCTGATATTTTTTAAGCGGTTCATACATATTCCTTTTTCTACAAGATGGTGGCAAAGTTCCCAAGAATTTGATTATGTAAAATATATAAAGAGGGGGTTTGTACTTTATAAATTATACACAATAGTAGAATTGTTTATAAATAGTCTAATGTCGAACCAAATACTTAAATGTTTCAATATGTTTTGGTTTAAATTTGAAAAGTAGAAAACAAATTGATCTTTGTTCCTGTGGTTCAAGTTTGTTATGTGACTTAATATTACAGCAAAATAGCCTATGTGCATTATTCATAGTATTTTTGACTTCCAAAGAATTTTATGCAATGAATGTGGTCTATAGAATATTTTGGTTTGGCATTGTGAGATAAAATATGACAAGAAACAGTTTAGAGACATGTTCCTAATGTTCAAGGTAACACAATTGAAACAACACTATTACTTTCATTTAAAGGTGAGCAAGTTGTTATAAAATAACTTCCTGTAAAAAAATAAAAAAACAGAAGACAAGAATCCATTCTTTACAAATTTATCACACGATAAAAACTTTATAATGCTATGTGTAATCGATGAAAAATAAACTTTAATAGCTAAGTTTATGAGTTTATGTAGCAATGGGGTTGGTGTAACAAGTAAAACTACATATCATGGCTATTGAAATGCATTTAACCCATCGGCTTACCAGAAAATTTGTGCTTGCTTGTACTTTGTATCAAAGCAAGTCACCTCATCCAGGCGTCGGGCAAGCCGATGGGTTAACACCATATTTAAGATTGCCAATAAAATTTTATAATTATAATTTTACATAATTTAAAAAAATATATACAAATGTGCACATTAATGTCAATACCACTGTTAAACCTCATACTGAAGTTAACAAAATGTAACATTGTTATTTCACTTCAATCATAAAAGTGGACTACAATAAATGTCAATAAGATTTTAAATAACTATTTCTATTTAATTTTAGTTGCCACTTATGGGTTGGTATTTCTCTATTAAAAATGTATATATAAGTTGAAAATATATAAAAAAAAGCAATGAAAAGTTATTTAATCAAGATTTCAGAGGTTTTATCTCATACTCGTATACTCGTATGTACAACCTTTCAAAAAAACCTTGATAATTAACTCAGATTCCTATCCAGTTGAGGAAGCTCGCAGCGACTTCTAAACCTAAAAAGCATGCAGCGTTGGCAGGGAATGCACGGAGCATCACAGGGGTTATTCCTTTGTAGAGAGCTAGAGGGCCTTCTTGTTTCATTAGCTGCTTGAAAACATCTCTCATACCATTAGGGTAGGTTCCTTCAGGAGCTGTTTGAAGCCGGCTCTTAAGGACATCAGCTGGCATTCCAATCAGCCAATTGGCTATCCCTGCCGATCCTCCAGCTACGATGGTCGCTGTTAGCCCTATTTGCCCTTTTACTGCATCAGCAGGAGTCAAAAATTGTTTCACAACTTCATACGTCATGAAATACATTCCACTGGCCGGAACATCGCGGAGAAGAGTGGCAAAAGTGCCTTTGTAAATACTACGAATTCCGCCCTCCCTGTATAACTGTTTGGCACAATCTACCATCCCGTTATACTTCTGGGGCTGACTGCCGCCTTGCTGTATCTGCAGAAGACACTTGATCCTCTCCCCGGGAGCCATTACAGTGGTGGTGAATATTCCTGAGAAAGCCCCGGCAAAAAATAATTGAACATTGTCCAATGGTTCCGGAGAATCACCTTTTATTAACTTTTTGCCGACACCAAAACCGAAAAAACTGATAGCAAAAATCGGAGCCACTCCGGTGAGAGGTGCCGACATTCCTTTGTAGAGCCCTCGGAAACCCTCTTTCTGAATCGTTTTGGCGAAACAGTCCCAAGTACCTTTATACAAAGCACTTTCTCCAGGCTTAGGTAGGGGCATTGTTTGGAGTCTCACTTTTATAGTATCCATCGGATGTCCGGCCAAGACCGTACAGATTCCGCCAAATCCACCGCAGAAAAAATATTTAACAGGCCCAATTGATTCTGACATATTGGAACTATTATAGCAAATCACAATTAAAAAAAAAAACTGAACCAATTTTCAACGTTAGCCGTCACAGAAAATTTACCGCAACGGTTCACTCTTTCCTGCCTAGTTTTGACTAAAATATTTAAATAGATAAATAATATCTGAAGTATCAAAGTTCAACGCGGAAAAGTAACCTTCAAATGAAACTTTCAAATATGTATACCGTTTTGGCATGTGCGCCAAGAATATGTCAAACCGCTTACGATACGTGACCGTTTAGTTGGATAGCACAAATGGCAAACTAACATGTTTGCACTTAAAATTTAAAATGGTTACAACTGATTGTGAAGATAAGATTGCAATATTTTAAAAGATGATTGAAGATTGATTTAAATTTTAATCAATCAAAAGGGTGTAAAGTGCGTAAGTAACCTCGGTAAACACAGTGAAGTCAGCTATTATAACAGTATAAGTACTATAATAATAATAAAAAATACAACAAATGCTACCAGCATTGCGATATTTTTATTTATCCTTTGATAAGTTGCAATGGAAAATATACATTATATGCCCCTCTCTTTCTCTTTTTTCTAGAAGTATAGAACGATACCTAAAAAGACAGGTTTACAAGCTACGACAAATGCTAGCAATTTATCGTATCAATCGTATTGTTTCGATTTATCGTTGGGTGTAAGCAGAACATTGTAGCGATTAATAGGAATTGGATTAATTTCTGCGAATCGTATCTTGGGTGTAATCAGTTTTCGCAATAAACGGAGAAACTAACCTTAACAACTCAACATAAGTCTCTTCGTCCATTCTCAATAACTTCGCCAGTCATTTGGTTCATTTCTCATTTCATTAATAATTTTATATGAGAAAATTTCCTTTTCTTTAGCAACCACTGGTAGCTCCACTTTGTTCTTGGTCCTCGCGACTTTTTCATTTTCTCGGTAAACAACCAATATAATATATAACAACAACACTACTTCCTCCATGAAAAAAGCTTATTTAGCGGTAAATAGCGGTCGACAACGAATATCGACGAAGTAATTCACATTTTAAATATTTTGTGACGTCATCATTCTCTGGTTGCTTGTCAACCTTTTAAAGTTAGATTAGATGGTTATTCAATATATACTTGGGCAAGTGCATGAAAGAATTAAAAAGTATAAACGGTGCTACTAAGACAAAAAGTTTGTCAGTCAGTTCTTTGCTATATACAAACGACGCACGGTTAATCGCTGACAGTATGGGTAATCTCCAAGTCTTAGTATCAAAAACGTATGAAGCATGTAAAAAGAGTGACCTTGTGATGGATGTGTCTACGTATAAAGTGATGGTATTTGAGAAGAAATAATGTATGACGGGTTGTGACATAATTGCGAATGGCAGGAAATCGGAGCAAGTTACCGAATTTATTTATCTGGGAAGCATGTTTACAAGAGACGGGAAAATCACACCGAACGATGAAATAAGGAAATAATGTAAGGGAGATAATATCCCAAATAAAATTAAAAAATGATCACTTACATGATTTGGACACATGGAACGAATGGATGATATAATGCGTAAAAAAGAAGCCGAGGACGGATGAAAAAAACACGATATAACCAAATTAATATATTTCTAAATGACGATCACATTTGAAGTCGGTAAAATAGACGAGCGTGCATGTTATGACGAGACGAGGCGAGAAAGCAGTGTGGCGGTCCATCCTCTGCTTAATGGTCTAATGTTTAGTAGTAAGCGATGGATATAATGATCTCCTACATATTCATCATCACCATAATTATTTTCCGAATCTGAAGAGTCTAATGATTCGGTGTCACTAGCAAGTGAAACACTCGTAATAAACTCATCATCTACGCAACCATGCGCTCACCATATTTTTCCTTTAGCTGAATAATGCCGCCTTGAAAGTACATATTTACTTCTTCTTCTTCAAGAGCCCTGTCGGGTCCCCTCAACGTTGGCGATCACCTCGGCGAACCTGTTCCTGTCAAAACAGCTCCTCCACACTTCGGCTGCCGGTCCAATCCCTCACGTTTCGCAGCCAGGACATTTGTCTCCTACTGGGCCCACGGCGTCCCTCAATTTTCCCCTCCAATATCATATGGAGAAGGTGGTACTTTTCCCCACGCAGTATATGACCCAGATTGATAGTTGATAACAGTTCCCTGTCAACTCTAGCTCGCCTCAGGATTTCGGTATTGTTTACCATGTCTGTACAGGGAGAGCATTCGGCGATGGATGTATCGGCGATATTTACTTATTTACGGTAAACAGTGATTTCGACCGGCATTGATATTGTCTATACCTGCATCTAGAAATAAGAAGTAATCTATGGTAGAAATTCAAAATTTCAGTTAAAAACAGAATTATTACCTCTGTATATTTTGGGTAGTCGCGTAGAGTTGCCTTATTTTGATTGAAAGTTGTTAATATAGTTCAGTTTCTCTAGTTCGACCATTTTTATTCTATTATGTGTTTTCATTTTTAAAATAAACTAGTTATAAATATATGTCCAGAAATAAAGTTTCGTTTTTGAGTTAGATGTGAATCGTTGAAGTTTATTTTAAATTTATATTGCAATATGCGTAAATCTCGCGACTCTATCGAGCCTAGGAAAATGAACATCCATCAAAGAGTGAGTTTACTTCGAAGATCCGAGGTTGGAAATTCTTTAGCATCCAACTCTATATTAGACGACGATACTGACGCAGATTGGAACAAAAGAGGTGACGAAAATATAAAATGAACATTATTTTATACATGATATTGGCCTGATTTTTTATGATAAATCTCGTTTGGTTTTGGTATGAGAAAATAAATAAAAAATGCATTTTTACATTTAAATTTCAGAGTCACAATGGTGGAAGAGATTAGGCAAAGAACAAGAGAGAGCGTCAGGAAATTTTGCCCCAGGAAATTGGTCTCTTCATGACAATTCCGAGATTTTAGTGGAAGAAAGGTAACAATGTCTTTCCTTTTTTGTCTAAATATTTTGATATTGTTTTCCTTATTATAAAAAATCTAACATTTTAAATAATGATCCGCCATTCATTTTTTAAAGGGTCTTTCAATAACCGCTTCCTATCTTTAAATTTAAATAAAACAAAGTGCGTGTGAGATATCATCGAATTTTTTTATTTGTTTGAAAGGCCTATCGATGCCATTATGTATGGAGTATAACTTGTTCAAATGTCTGCCGCGGCTTCTCTGGGTGGCGCGCATCCGAAATGTCCAATTTTCCATGAATCTGGCGCATAAATCAGGCTGAATTTGACCGATCATTTTCTCACAGAAAAATATAAATTTATGTTAAAATAATTTTTTAAAATCGATTTTAGATTTTAAAACGCTAGCGAAACTGAAAATCTGTTGACACGCGCGAACTGAATTTGGTCCGCTTTCATTTTACAGATTGTGTGTTTTGAATAATTTAAAACATGATATACAGTTTTACTATTCGCCATAGTTTCACTTTCGCTGCAGTGTGTTAATGGTTTAAATGTTTTCATTAGATTGTACCATCTCACATATTTAATGTATGCCAATAATTCTAGGCACACCCTGAGGATCACCCTTGTGGATGAAGATGAGAGTGATAACTTTTCAATGGATTCTGTAAATTCATTGCCCACCATGTCACCTATTGCTTTGAAAAAAAGAGGGATGTTTAAAAAATCACAAAAGAAACCGATTTTAACCAAAGCACACAGTGACTTGGCTGCTCTGCCTCCCGCGGCCCCCGTAAAGGAGCACATAGAAGAAGTAATTGTAACCCGGGTGGTGCCAACACCTTCGCCCGCCCCACCAGAGAGGTTCGATGAATCAGAAACGGATTCTCACCTAGATTCTTTTCGCCTTCAGACTGAAATGAATGTTAATGCAATGCAAGATAAAAACACTCGCACGAGAAGTAAAAATCTGTTTAAAAATACAAAAAGAATTGATAAAATGACATTCTCACAAGCTGTTGATAAATCCTCTAAAGTTATTGATAGTTCGGAAATGGCAAATGTGAATCAAAGCATTACACATCTAACAAAAGAAGTTAAAAAACCACCAAAAAAATTGTTTAAGCAAAGTGCGAAACTAAAGAAATCTTTCTTCGCTGACGCTTTATCAAATTTAGAATCGGATGTTAGTGTTCACAACCTTAGTCTCGCTCCAAAGGGTGTTACGGATCTCCCGCCCAAAGAAATAAATGATCCTAATTTGGTCGGACAATCCGAATCTACAAAATATACCGAATTTTTGAAAAAACGTGCTTCACGTGGTAGCGATAACCATTCCCGGCGAAGGTTATCAGAGGCTGAAAGTGTAAAATCTAATCACGAATTTTCTCAATCTGTTTTGGGATCGGCAACTATTAATTTTGATAAATGGAAACAGCTTCCTTCTTCAACCTTTATGGAAACAGATAAAAGTCCCAAATCCTCCAATAAGTCGGATCCAGAAATGGGTTCCAGAAAAATTCTTGCTACTAAATTGAATTTATTAAATTCTGAAATTATTGAAGAAAAAAATGACGGAGATAAAAGCGCTACTGGTGTGTTGGATGATGAAGAGCGCAATGAAAGTGAACTTGATCAGATTCACGATCAACTTGCTGCAGATATCCCGCTAGTGGATGAAACTAATACACGTGGTGGTATGCCTGATGAAATAAGAAATGCGAAGGTTTGTACAGAATTCTAAATAACTTATTGAATTTTTTTTACCCCTAAAATTTTTTCATTTAAAATATTTGTTTACGTAATTAATTTTTTTTTTTATAAATATATAATGTGCATGTTCTTTTTCAATATTTTACATATAGATTATTTTTTACAGAAATATCGGGATTCGGAGAAGCTTGAACAAATAGAACTTGAAAATACTGAGATTAGTCATTTAAATGTTCCTGAAAAATTACAAGAACAGAAATATTCCATGAAACGACAATCAATTGGCACATGGCTACGGCTAGAGGAGAGTGACGAAGAAAGAGCAACATCTCCACCACTGAGCCAGAGTGATGTGGACAGGGAAGTCCTGGAGGAAATGATGGCCAAAAGAACGAACCCTCCTGTTCGACGATCTTCTCATTTTGAAAACAAAAATTTTGATAACATGACATCGGAAAGCGATTCTGACATGGAAATAGAACCTGTTGACAATGTTGATATTAGACGTAAATCAATTGTATTGAATAGACAATCTAATAGGGATATCATTGACCAAACCAATGGGAAACATAATGCAAGTCCCGAAATTGTAAAATCTAATGATTTAATTGTTTCTCTGAAAGAAATTGAAAAAAAACTCATATCGGTTGAATCAAAGAGAAATTTAGAAGTTTCTTCGCAGGAAGAATTAAATGCACTAGTTGTTTCTGAAAATAAATCTGTTGCCGAACGTAAATCAAATGCTCAAGATGCTTCCAAGAATGATTCTATAATTTCTTCCCAGGAAGAGGCAATTGGCAAACGCAAATCAAATGTTCGAGATGCTTCCAAGAATGATTATATAATTTCTTCCCAGGAAGAGATAATTGGCAAACGCAAATCAAATGCTCGAGATGTATCTAAGAATGATTCTATAATATCTTCCCAGGAAGAGGCAATTTCCAAACGCAAATCAAATGTTCGAAATGCATCCAAGAATGATTCAATAATTTCTTCCCAGGAAGAAGCAATTGGCAAACGTAAATCAAATGTTCGAGATGCATCCAAGAATGATTCTATAATTTCTTCCCAGGAAGAACCAATTGGCAAACGCAAATCAAACGTTCAAGATGCTTCCAAGAATGATTCAATAATTTCTTCCCAGGAAGAACCAATTGGCAAACGCAAATCAAATGTTCAAGATGCTTCCAAGAATGATTCTATAATTTCTTCCCAGGAAGAGATAATTGGCAAACGCAAATCAAATGTTCGAGATGCTTCCAAGAATGATTATATAATTTCTTCCCAGGAAGAGATAATTGGCAAACGCAAATCAAATGCTCGAGATGTATCTAAGAATGATTCTATAATATCTTCCCAGGAAGAGGCAATTTCCAAACGCAAATCAAATGTTCGAGATGCTTCCAAGAATGATTCAATAATATTTTCCCAGGAAGAGGCAATTTCCAAACGCAAATCAAATGTTCGAGATGCTTCCAAGAATGATTCTATAATTTCTTCCCAGGAAGAGATAATTGGCAAACGCAAATCAAATGCTCGAGATGCATCTAAGAATGATTCTATAATATCTTTCCAGGAAGAGGCAATTTCCAAACGCAAATCAAATGTTCGAGATGCATCCAAGAATGATTCAATAATTTCTTCCCAGGAAGAGGCAATTTCCAAACGCAAATCAAATGTTCGAGATGCATCCAAGAATGATTCAATAATATCTTCCCAGGAAGAGGCAATTGCCAAACATAAATCAAATGTTCGAGATGGATTCAAGAATGATTCTATAAGTTCTTCCCAGGAAGAGGCAATTGGCAAACGTAAATCAAATGTTCGAGATGCATCCAAGAATGATTCAATAATTTCTTCCCAGGAAGAGGCAATTGCCAAACGTAAATCAAATGTTCGAGATGGATTCAAGAATGATTCTATAATATCTTCCCAGGAAGAGGCAATTGCCAAACGCAAATCAAATGTTCAAGATGCATCCAAGAATGATTCTATAATTTCTTCCCAGGAAGAGGCAATTGGTAAACGCAAATCAAATGCTCAAAATACATCCAAGAATGAATCAATTGTTTCTTCCCAGGAAGAGCTAAATGCGAAACACAAATCAAATGCTCGGGGTACACCCAAGAATGAATCAATTATTTCTTCCCAGGAAGAACCAAATATGAAACGCAAATCAAATGTTCAAGATGCACCCGAGAATAATTCAATTATTTATTCCCAGGAAGAGACAAATGCTAAACGCAAATCAAATGTTCAGGATGCATCCAAGAACGATTCAATTATTTCTTCCCAGGAAGAAATAAATGTAAAACTTAAATCAACAATGCGAGATGCATCTATAATCGATTCCCAGGAAGAGCCAAATGCAAAACGTACATCAAATGCCCGAGATGCACCCATGAAGGATTCTATAATTTCTTCCCAGGAAGAGCCAAATATGAAACGCAAATCAAATGCTCAAGATGTACCCGAGAACACTTCAATTATTTATTCCCAGGAAGAGACAATTGCCAAACGCAAATCAAATACTCGAGGTGCATCCAAGAACGATTCAATTATTGTTTCCCAGGAAGAAACAAATACGAGAAGTAAATCCAGTGCTCGAGATGCATCCAAGTACGATTTAGTTATTTCTTCCCAGGAAAAAACAAAGAAACAAGATACACAGGAGGAAATGTTTACCGATCAAGATTCAACAATGGCCCAGGAATTGAATAAAGATTTTTCTGTTTCCATCCACAAAGAAAAAAAATCTAAAAGTAATTTACGTACCTCAACAGTTGATCAGTCGATCAGAGAACCTCTTGATTCTGCCCACGGAGAAGGCAAGCACACTTTTATTCAAATTGTTGAAACAAAAAAAGACTCATTTGTTTCTGTCCACGAGGAAGAGAATATGAAAAATAGTTCAGCTGTGCAAAGTAAGTCTAACAAGACTTCACAAGTCCCTGTCCACCAGGAAAATAATTCAGTCATTCAAGATATTGATTCCATTACCTCAACCCGTAATGAAATAATAGCTAAAAATATATATCCTGAGTTAGATGATATAAATATTGTCACAACATCAAGTCCCAGTAATAAGGATATTTCAAAGCAATTGAAACATAAAACAGCCATTGCTGAAAATGAAATTTCTTTGAATGGTTTCCAGAATTTATCTGAACCTAAATTCGGTATGCAGCATACTTCCCTCACAGCTTCTAATATGTCCACCGTAACGCAAAATATGGAAGATTCCAATTTCTCCAATATTTTTGTAAATAATTTGAAGGAAACGGTTAACCATTCTCAACAAAGTTATAACAAACCAGTGGAAAGTGTAAATACTATAAAAAATATGGTGCATTCTTTAGCAGACAACTCGGTCGACATTTCTGTTTCTATGGATCAAGAGAACTTATTTATATTTGATAAATCAAAGAAGAAAAAGGAATTGAGCATTCAAAAATCTTTTAATTGGACATCTGACCAAGATGGCGCAGACAAGTCCAGCATTGGTTCTCAGGATGCCACAGAGCTGTCCACCAATAATCTGCACCCGCACTCTACTAATAATTTCACTAATAACGACTATTCGGAGAGCACAGAAGAAATATCAATAGCCAATGCTGTTGCATCCATTTCTAATGTTGAAGTGGAAGATGTATCCATTCAAAAATCCTCTTCAACTGTGAATCTATCATATCCTATTGATGATGAAGAAGCCTATTTCTCATTAAATACTCCGAAGTTACCTTCAACCCGCAACCAAAATATACCTCGTGAGAGCTCTCCTTTGAAAAGGAAAATGACTAAAGAAGAAATTGAGGAACTAACTGAAATAGTAATGTTAGAAAATGCCAAGAGGAAAAAGGAAGCGGTAATATTTTGTTACTTTTATTTGTATGTCTACAGTTGCAACCAAACTGAACCAATTGTTATATATTATGATACTCAAATTTTGCCTTTCTTCTTACTAATGTGTATGGTACATTTCAGGATGACTTGTTTGCCAGAAGGTACGATAATCATTTTAAAATACCATTTCCATGTGTGGGGCCGACAATAATGAAATTTAAAAAGATACAACCGCAGAAGGAGCAAATTGTTTATTCTAAACCACGAGTTGCTAAAGCCAACAAGGAAAATGTGGCAAAGGTTAAAAAACCATATGCCAAGGAACAATGGATAACAAAAAAATTGTATCATTTTGTAGAAACTAAACTAAAGCCCAGGTAAGTCACAATCTAATTAATATTAATGAAAATGTGTATAGAAAACAACCGCATGGATAATATAAAAGTACATTTTATTATCAATTATACACAAATAGAGAAACTGAATAATAAGTTTTTCAAATCATATAAATTCCTGTTTTTGACATTTGATAAAGCAAGGCTAAATACGTCGCTCCCATAAAATAAAATAAAACTTCTAGAAAAGTGTCATTTGCATAAATATTAACCTTTTCACACGCATACTTGGCTATAAATGTTTAATTTGACTACAGGTATGGGGTGTATAGTTTGGAGAGGGCAGAAAGGTTCATAAAAGAGATGGCAGGAATAGTGAATGTGGTGGTGAAGAGCAAAAATGATTACCACCATTACGTGGACACTCTGAGAAAAGAAATGGCTCGGCTTCATATTGTAATAACTTTTTTTGATTTCTGCCAATTTGTCCACAACTTTCTGCCTTTCTTCTTTAGACTGAAGGTAAATAATTGAAATTATTTGTTTAGCTTAATGAAATCAATTATACTTTTTTAACCTTTTATTTCATGGTGTAGCATACTTAATACTAATATTTGAATTTCATACATATTTTTGTTGTACTCTACACTCTACATTCCCTTCTACCTATTAAGGTACAGAAGCCATCACTATTAACACGTAACACACAGTAAGTTCTTATTGTTATTTCAGGCTATCCCGGCTCCCGGAAGAAACGTGCCTGATTTCAAAGGAAAAGTGTTTTCACCAATAATAAACAGAAAAAAATAATTTTAATATATTTGTCATTTATTTAAATGTTTGTTATGTTTTACACTTTCTATAACTTTCCACCCAGCATTAATATCTATCTAGTGTTTTGCTTCTTTTTTGCAATTTCTCATCATTTGAGTCCCTATCATATGTAGATGCCATATTACGTCATTCTGGCTCAGTTTGCCTCAATGCACTACCAGAGGACACCTTCTGTGGTTCCACCCTATCTGAGCTCCGCCTGTCTCAGATTCTCAGGTATTTGGCAGTATTAAAGCCGGTCCTAATATAAATGCTCTTTTTTTATTTTGTATACTATTTATGGATAACTTCAAATATTCTTCGTCTTTAGACGTAATGTTGGTATTTTTAAAATAACAACACACCAGCACGCCGTTTCTCCGCAGGGGTAGGCAGAGAGAATGGACTGTCACACTATTCTATCCTGACACCTCTCTAACTTCCGCCACATTTATACCATGCGTCATACAGGCACGTTGATTCTTCAGACTTCTAACATGACCAACCTTTAGAATTTGATTGATTTGGTTATGCCATGTTTTCCTCGGTCTACCTCGACTTTGTATCCCATTTACATCATTGATGTATACTTTCTTCACCATTCTTTTTCCATCCATGTGTTCCATACTACATCCAACTCAGCAATCCTTTCATAATTTTGTTCATAATACTTTCTTCCGTTCTACATTCCTTTCTTATATTAGCATTTGAAATTCTGTCAATCATTGTTTTAAGAAACGTAAGTCTTAGGGACCTCATCTCTACCGCATTTATTCTGCTCTCATTCTTCTTCTGCCATTCCATGCTTCGCTTCCATACATAAGGATTGGGACCAGAACTCCATTGCGAAGGGCCACAGAAGCCTTTGTATTTTTAAAATAATAACCAATTCTCTAGATATACAAGTAAAACTAAGATGTACTAATAAAGTTGAAATTATAAAATAAAAGTTTTTAATTTCGTCTCATCCAAATAATAAAGTCTTGTGATTTTTACTCTTTGTTATCTGAAATATTGCTGGCAGTGTTTGAATTGCCGGACCAAAAATAAAATACCGGTACTCGGTACAGCTGCATACTCTTTTTTATTATGAATTGGGAAATGAAGCTGGGAGGGATAATTTGCATTCGCAATCACAATCACAATTTGAGTTCGAATCAATGACAAAAGTTAAAATAATCCCATGGGTCTAATAGTTACAGCATCATCACCAGGCAAGAGTAATCATGAAACAGCACTGGTGCTCTGCAAATTATTCAGATAATTTTTTTTTAATAGAAAAAAAGATATATGCCATGCATTACATTTTATCCCTCCAATACTGCCCTGAAATAGTTTTTTTTAAATATTACCCTCAAAATAACTTCATTTATAAACATTGAATGCAATTCTTCTTCTTTGTTTAGGTCATATGACCTGTTAATGACAGTGAGCTGTCCTGGGATGATGATGTCCAGCCATCTCCCCAACTTTTTGGCAGCCTTCCTAGTAATCTCTTGCTGCTTGGGTTTTCATCTTTAACAATTTTTGCAATTCTTGTATCAAAAGCGCCTTCTGCTTCTTCCCTATCTTACTATGTCCTCAATACCACAGACAGACCTTATCGTTTCATTTCTGATCTGATCTCTGAGGGTTTTGCCTGCGATGGAGTGGGGTTCGTATTTCAGCTACTCTAAGACGGTTCTCTGAAGAAGTTCTTTAATAGTAAGATTCCCCAGTGTACGGGACAGATTGCTCCCCCCGTACTATTAATTTTATTTTATGTGGTGTAGATGGTGAAAGCGGAGAATATTGCGTGATGATGATTGTGTAATAAAACAACGTTTTATTATATTGCGGCAATCGGTGCAGGAGTAGAAGCAAAGAGAAGTGTGCAGTAGCTTAAATCCCTTACAAGGACTGGTTTTCACGTAGGTAGGAGCGCCAAGCCTCCTGACGCGCAGCGTGTGTACGCGTGTGTGAAAATGAAGAAAGTGAGTCGAGTCTTAAACAAGACCGGCTTATATAGCCTCCGCCACAACTAGCGATAGCGGCTACCAACGTTTTTTTTTGGTTCTGAGAATTTCAGTATTCTCTTCGCAGCTGTGGTTACCACGGCGTTTATGATTGGCCGTTGCCGTCGCGCGACTAACGGCCAATGAATTCGGAGAATAATCTCGATTTAGCCATTGCACAACTTCGTTACTATGCGCTTCCACTCCTTACCGACCGCCTTATTTATTTTAACAAAACAGAAACAAATTAAACTTAAATTAATATAAAATAACAAACATTAATTAAATAATAAAATTAACATACATAGTTGTGAACAATAATAAAAAATTAATAAAATTATAAACTATTCGCATACGTCCGATACACCCAGTGTCTGAAACGCAAAATGTATGATCAATGCGTACTCCCAGTACTGACATATGGAGGAGAAACGCTAACCCTCACCAAGTCGACCACAAGGAGACTCCGTTTAGCACAGAGGAAACACGAAAAAGTCATGCTACACGTAAGACTCTTAAAACGGATAAGAAATACTGAAATACGTAGAAGGTCGAGTCACGTAAGACTCTCAAACCGGATAAGAAATACTGAAATACATTAAATGGTCATTTGCAGGACATGTTGCCAGATTGGTAGACGATAGGTGGACCAGAAGGGTGGTAGAGTGGAGACCCCGCGAAGACAAACGAAACAGAGGGAGACCCCCGACACGATGGTCTGATGACATTAGAAGAATTGCTGGCGATTCGATGCAAAAGGCATTAAACAGGGATACGTGGAGAAGTATGGGGGAGGCCTATGTCCAGCAGTGGACAACAATGGCTGTCTAAGTAAGTAAGAAGGTTCTTAGTTCTATTGGTATTAGCTCTGACCTCTATTTCATACGTCATGATAGGGCGGACGCATGCTTTGTATATCCTGACTTTACTTTCAGTTAGCATGTATTTGTTCCTCCGTATGGTGTCGCGCAAGCAGTCAGCCACGGCTGTCGCTTTGTTGGTTTGTGCTTTGTGCAATTGTTACATTAATAATAGGCAAGAATAAAAAATCCAATGTGCGTCAATTCATAGTGTAATCATTTTCTACTTTTGTTTAAATTGATTAACATAAATGTTTCTTTTGATACGTGTATTGGATGTTTTAAATCAAATTCTGACCACTGTGAAGGAGTGTAAATGGTATGTTGTGTAGTAAAAATAAAACATATTTTGCAGTAATGCTTTTTTAATCAGAAATCAATATTAGCTAACAATTCATCCCCTTCTTGGTCCCCGAGGAAAGAACTCACATCTGGGTTGAAACTCTCATTCATGGATTGATTTTTTTTAGAAGACTCAAGTTTGCTAGCATCTATGTTGGTCCCGGGTATAAAGTTCTCTTTTCTTATGGTGTAATTTGTTATCATATTTTCCTTGGAATCCTGAAAATATAAATGATTGTTAACTGAATTAGAATACATACTGAAATACAGATACAGTAGAACGTTGTTTATCCAGACGTCAGTTAACCGAAACGTCAATTATCCGGACAAGCCGAGATGATGAAGCGTTCTGTATCGTGACCTACGCATGACTAAGCTTACCCCACCACACCTACACAACATTGGGTGTGGGTTGCATCATCCATCTCCTCTCTCCTTCTCTCATTCTCCTCTGCACTCTACGGACAGTCAGTCTCCCGCTGTGTTCGAGTTTTAATGTGTCATCTCTTTAATTTCAACCTGTCATTATTTATTCGAGATTACGTGTGTACATTGTGAAAAGTTATCCTGAAAATCGGTATCCGGAACACCTCTGGTCCCAATTAGTCCGGAAAAACGACGTTCTACTCCGTATACATTTTTAAAACTACCGTAAAAATTTTAGTGATCAACATTATAAAATTATTTAAATAAAAGCGCTGTTTTCTCCTTCTAATGTTAACCCCTATAATGCGGCTGGCTACATTTGCAGTCTAAAAAAACGGTAGCATAATG
Source organism: Lepidostoma basale (assembly GCA_022606425.2). Lineage (NCBI taxonomy): Eukaryota > Metazoa > Arthropoda > Insecta > Trichoptera > Lepidostomatidae > Lepidostoma > Lepidostoma basale. Next base: position 1,720,516 of record JAHDVF020000010.1, read on the forward strand.
CGGCAGACTACATTTACAGGTCAACCTTTTTACTTTAGTTCCTTACTACTAAATTATACGTAATATTTAGATGAACTGGGACTATCGAGGTTAATGTGACTTCTACCAGACCAAAGACAAAGTCAGATTTTTTTCACACTGTCATCGTCGGGAATTGAGCCCGTGGACTCCAGTGTGGCAGTCATACCTGTTGCCACTCTGCCGCGAAGGTTGTCAAATGGACGTTAAAGACAGTGTTTTGATTTATAAAATTCAGTACTATGAAACTCTACTATTATTTAATGTCTGTTTTAAAAATTCTGTCTAAAAGCTAGTTTTTTTTCTTTCACCTTTTATTACTGCTAAAGAGTGAGTTCAGAAGCTAAATGGTTATTACGTGATATTGGAGTGTCGAGGAGTACAAGGCTTCATTCTTATGTCGTTGAAAATCCGCTTAATGCTGGACATGATACATGCATTTCTTCATAATCATTTTGATAATTGTACAATTAAAAAAATGTATTAGTGCTTACCTGTTTGGTGTGCGCAGTATCCTCAAACGTGTCTTTGCTGAGACCAATTTTGTTAAGAACCTAAAAAAAATATACCAATATTTTCAAAATCTACAACTGTAAATAATAAAAGTTTACTTTTAAAGCGCTGTTTTTGTGATATAAACATCTCAAGGGGGCATTGAAACATGTTTTAAATCTAAATATGAACACTGCATCTGGTTTGTAATCGGTTAGAAATTAATATAAAAATGAAAACAAAAATACAAGTTGGATTATAATTTGAGTATGAAATATGATAAAGATGGGTTTTCAGCTTAGATCTAAAATCTCTCTGATCATTTATGCATCTAAGATACGAAGGGAGATTGTCAGCTAATTGCAGAGGAGTTCACCGAGCATAGCTTGAATTTCCTTGAATTTAGTTTCTTCGTTATACAGAGTTCGGATATATAACTTGGTGCCATTACATGTAGCTCTTTAAAGACTGACCAGAAAGTTTACACTGGATTCTTTCTGGATTTTTAGGCCGATGAAGTTTTTTGAAATGTTTTGATTTGATTTTTTTTCCCTTGTGTGGGACTGGGAGGATTAATCCCATCCCCCCTACCTAACCTATAGCGCTAGTATGCTGGCAGCAGCATAGCGCCCCTGGAGACAAGGACCCCGTCTTTGCTCCGGGCTTACTAACGCGTCCTTCGGCCGAGCAACACGCGTCCACTCATACGTTCTCGCCCTATCTATTGTTATACACTTTTCTGTGCCGAAATAAATAACAGTGTACCAACCAACCTGTGACTTTTCACTTGCACACCGAACCACCTCGTAACTACACTTGTATACAAGAGGTCGTTTGAATCCAATTACTGTATACAATTTGTTTTAGCTATTATATTGATTCTCATGACATGTGATAGGTAGTCAATCTATCGCCATTTTATTGTGACGCGAACTCTACACCAGACCAAAGACAGTGTGACAATCACACTGCCATTGCCGGGAATCAAACCCGGGACCTTGGGTATGGAAGTCAGAGCTCTTACCACTCTGCCACGAAGGTCGACTTGCATTATGTAATATACAATTATTGATTTGATTGAGTCTATTGCCATTTGAACCGTCTAGGAGTGATTATTTTTGATATTTTGAATATTAAATATAAATGATGTGCATATAATTTTTTTTTTTAAATTTTGTACGAACACTTTTGTCAGGCACATCTCAATAGAATTATAACTTTTCAATTACCTATATGATTTATCACAAGAATAGCCCCTATTTTTATTATTTAGTAATTTAATTAGGTACCTGTAATTTATTTTCTAACATTGGCCACATTATATCATCCGCAGTGCCTTTAGCCAGGAGATACTTGATAGACACGCCTCCCTGTTGTCCGATCCTGTGCGCTCGGGCCTCTGCTTGTATCAAGATCTAAAATATATTCTTACAGGTAACATTTCAATCAAAACTTACAGGGTCGATCCTAGAGTATTAATTATTTCAAAAGTGTACCCTCTTTTAAAAAATTAACCCCAAGGGCGTCTTTTAATTGACAATGTGTGCTTTTGTCATATTTCTAAATCTTTAATAATGGAATGGACATAAAAAATAAAAATAAATATTCATGCATAGAAAAGAAAACATAAATAATTTAAAACACTTGTGTATTTTATTTTCACATCATTTTATTACAAATGTTTTTACGTAAAGTATACAAGTGTTTTAAATTATTTTTAATCCCCATTCTGCGACTATCTTCATATGCATTAAAAAAATTGGTTCGAACTGCAGTTGGCTGCATTTACAGCTCAAGATAATTCCAGTTTATCATAATATTACGTACAATTTTATGTAATGTAAAAAAGTAAGAAGGTTTATAAGATACATTCAAACATGAGCTGCAAATGTAGTCTACTGCGGTTCAAAACCAATTTTTTTTGGACTGCAAATGTAGCCAGCCGCACTATAAGGGTTAATAATACCACATCACAAGTGTTTCATATGAAAATATAAATATTACCCCAGGGTTCCAATGTAATTCAGCAAAGACCACTAACTGAGCAGCGGTCAGGGTGATTCCTGCATTAGCAGCTGTTATGGACAAGACCCCACAGCGGCAGGAGTCATTCAACTGGAATTTATCTATGAGGGCCTAAAAATATTGTCATTATCGTGAGTAGGCTTATGGCAAAATGGGAGGAATGGATTAAACTTCTTAGTGATTTCTGATTTACTCACAGTTCTAGTGTCAGATTTAGTAGATCCATCTATACATATGTAGTGAACACGACACTCGTCCAATGTTTGGCAGACAGCATCCAGCACTATTCTATGGTGGGCGAATATTATAAACTTTTCATTTCCAGATAAAATATCAGACACATACGAACTAAAAACATACAATATAAAACAATACAATTAATATCTGGAATAGTAAAGTATTAACAGCAAAATAATCAATATTCAAAATCTATTGGCCCCAAACAGTGTCAAATGCCGTTCTCTGGACCATAGCAGGCGAAAAGCCAATTAGAGAACAAGTCGCTAGGCGCAAATGGCAGTGGATCGGTCACACTCTGAGACGGAACCCAGCCTGCATCGCTCAGGGCGCACTAGACTGGTCCCCTATGGGGGAAAGAGAAAGCGAGGCAGACCTAGAGCCACCTGGAGAAGAACCCTGCAGGACGAGGTTAAGGCAGCAGGTCTCACTTGGGACGATGTTAAGCATCAGGCATGCGATAGAGTCGGGTGGAGAAGATTCCTTGAGGCCCTATGCACCACGGAGGTGTGACAGGACAAAAAGAAGAAGAAGAACAGCAAAATATTTAACCACACCTGTTTTATACGATGTCTGTTCAAAAAGTATCCGACCATAATTTTTATTGGCAAAATAAATAACGAGAGGGCGGAGCTTAGATGACCATTTGTAGGTATACCTAGTGCGTATGCTAAATTTTTTTCACGACCACAGCGCCACTCAGTCGCTGCCACGCCGTTGAAGAGTGAGCATGTGTACGCTATTGTCGTCGGATTTTAGTTTTAACGAGAAAAAGTGGAACAACGTTACTGGATCAAATTTTGTTTAAAGCTTGGGGATTCTCAAGTGGAAACTATCCTCAAAATTTAAAAAGAGTTTGGGGACGAAGCAATGGGCAACACCCAGATAAAGGAGTGGTATAACCGCTTCAAAGATGGCCGGTCATCAGTGGAGAGTGAAGCACGATCCGGTAGGCCCTCAACATCCAATGAATGATGTTGTCATTGATCAAGTAAGGACCCTGGTGATGCAGGATCGTGGAATAACGATCAGAGAACTTGCTGATGAAGTGAGCATTAGTGTTAGATCCATTTATTTAATTTTAACTGAAGATTTGGCCCTCAGAAGGGTCTCAGCAAAATTTGTGCCAAAATTGCTGACAATTAAGCAGAAGCAACTTCGTGTGGAGATCACACAGGACATGCTGGCAGTGGTAGAACCGTTGGGAGAAGTGTGTAGCAGCTCAAGGGGACTACTGAACGCGGTCTCCTCGGAGATCGACGTCTTTCATGTTAGTGAAAGTACATTCAGGGGACAAATACTCTTGACTTTGGAAAGTATCTTGTCTTCCTAATGTCGAACCATCACTAATGCGTTCCTGGTTAAAAATACCTGTACTCAATAGATGCCTTAAACATTTATGCTGTTTGTAATGTCTTTTGAGTAAATAAACTGATTTGATTGATTGATTGATTACTTTGAAGTAGATTAGTGTCATTTAATTGTATCTCAATAAATGTTGTTTTTATGAATAAAAGTCGGATACTTTTTGAACAGACCTCGTATATAGTATTATTGAATACATATATCTAAAAAAAATGAATCAAAAACTTACCAAATAGCCGGAATTTTAACTTTTGCTGTTTCACAGAAGAATGCGAGAAGTGCTCCATGTTTCTCTACTGACTTTTTTTGCTGGTAAGAATTGGCTAGTTGACTCAATCCCTCTTGTGTGTGTTTGGTCAATGATAAAAAACTTGAGTCAAGTAAAATTGATTCTCTGTAAGAAAACGAAACATAAATTAGCAACCAATTAGTGTAAACTAAAAATTAAATCAAGCAAATTTCTAAAACGCAAAAATATATTTTTTTAATACCTTGTTTTTTCTTTTAAGGTGAGGACTTGATCTTTTGTTCTTCTAATTAAAAACTTTTTTTGCAATATAACTTGTAACTCTTCTAAATTGGACTGCCCAGTCATGTCCCACCCAAAATTTGTTTGCTTTCCAGCGCAATATCGTTTTCCTAAAGAAAATAATCAGCACCCTTACTACACATGACAGTATAGTTACATTTTTGCTTATAAATTATAAATTAAAGTTTATTTATATTGCGTAACCACAAATTTTATGCTAATATTCCCAAAAAATGGTGTAACTTTTTTTGTCAAGTTGAAAGTTGAAATTCTATGTGAATAACTTGAAAAACATAGTATTTTCACAAGACAAATACACTATTCACAAGTATGTTTTGGATGGTACACATCCTTCTTTAGTGTACTCGTATACATTGTATTTTAACATGTCTAAGTTAAATCTTTGCCCGGGGGGACTGACTTTAGTCAGATTAATAATTTGGGCTGATTCACATCATGATTTATTGTGTGTTAATTGATTATTTGAGATTTGAGGAAGATACTTAGCGGTTTAAGAGTTAAAGAGATATTATTTGGATAACCCTGAAAATAAAAGAGTGAAGGAAATTGTTTTTAAAGACGGAACAAGCTTATATTTATAAGAACACATTGACGTGTCATGTGTTATATTAACTCATTATCGGCTGGTAGATTCGCGCAGTAATTACCACAAGAAGTTTGCAGCTGAAATACACTGAGAACATTTAACTTTATGTATTAATCCCAATGAGGTAGAAATATGTATGTTAATAAAATTAAGTGTAAAAATACACTTCTAAGAGTTTACGCGGAGTCTGCGAAAAATATATTTATATCATTCCTATTCACAATCAAGGTCCAATGTGTTAATAAAAAATAACATAAGTTTGACAATTACCAAAATCTGTGAAGTTATTAAAACACTTCGGCTCAATAATATGGAGTTGGGTGTAGAGCTCGCTGGGTCGAGAGAGTGCGGGTGTTCCACTCAGTAGTAGCACCCTTTTAGACATTTTAGTTACCTTCATAATACATTCTGTTGATTGTGCTTTGTAAGATTTTAGAAGGTGAGATTCGTCCTGAAATAAATCAACATATTTAATTGCAAAACATGGCTGGCCACATTGTAATTGTGTGTGGCTGGATCCAATTAAAAACTACTTGGAATACAAAAGCCTAATTTAGGGGGAATCTTTACAATAGTGCGAGTAACACCTCCTATATTACAAAGTAGTGGTATTGGTTACAGAAAGCTATCTGAAATTTATTTATATAATTTCCACCACATAAGGGGATCCTCACGTAAAGGAAATTGTTTTTCTTTTTTGTACTCTTGAAGTTGTGACTGTGTTTCCAAAAATAGATTGTAATTCTCCTTATTTCTTATTCTTCCTGGTCTTCATTCATACTTAACATGGATTCTTCAAAGTTTTCAAATTACCATTATAAAAGTTGTGGAAACAGAAACAGAAGCAGAGGTCTGTTGCATCACTAATAGAAATACTAATCACATCCCCGTGACTTACTGCTTCGAGAGAGAATTGTATTTCGAATCGGCTCTTATTATGATCAGCTTTGTAGGAATTTTCTTTGTGATAGCTCCAGCTAGCGAGATGATCTCCCTGGAATACCTTATATATGGGGTGCACTACTTCACCCGAAGTGATAAAACAAATAAATAAAAATTACTTACTAATATAACACAGCCAAATTTCTTTTGTATTAGTAGGTCATTGAATAAAATTGACATTTTGTAACTAATAATAATGATACGGGATTGAGGATCGAGGAGAAAGTGTTTCTCCTTGCCAGATGAAACAGACACCACATTGACCATTGGTATTGAGGGCAGTAGCTCGTGGATCTTACACTCCCAAGTTTCTCTGGAAAGGAATTAAAAACATATTAATATATGTACGAGGCATCTCTAGAAAGTAAGTGTACTGAATTTTCGTAGGTTCCAATTTATTTTATTTAAACAAAAAATTACGTGGTTACTGTAGTACATAATATGTACTACAGTAACCACGTAATTTTACATATTATGTAAGCTATTTTTTGACATAGTCGCCATTCTTTTCAATGCAGGTGGTGAAGCGGGGTATCAACTTTTTGATGCCTTTCTCAAAGTAGTTTCCTGCCAACTCCCTCCTCCTTTACCTCTTCGTCGGTTAAAAACCTTTTTCCACCCATGTGCAGCTTCAGGGAGGTAAAGAGATAGTAATCTGAAGGTGCTAGGTCAGGCGAATTGCGCGGGATGGTTCAGGACATTCCATTTAAACGAGGCGAGCAGTTCCTTCTGGCATTGTCGTGCAGCAGGCAGACTCCCTTTGTCAGCATGCCTCTCCTCTTGTTCTGAATCGCCCTGCCCAATTTTTTTAGGGTCTCACAGTATCTTGCAGAGTTGATGGTCTCCCCTTGAGGCATATATTCAATTAAAATTATGCCTTGACAGTCCCAAAACACGGATGCCATGATTTTCTTGGCTGAAATTGTGGTTTTGAACTTTTTGGCGGAGGGTGAAGAGGTGTGACACCACTGTTGAGACTGCCTTTTGGTTTCAGACGTGGAGTGTGCAACTCAAGTTTCATCTTCAGTAACGATGGAGCGGAGAAATTCATCTCCGTAAAGTTTGCAGCGCCTCAAAAACTCTTGCCCGGCGCGGCATATTTCACACTTGGCGGGAGATTGGATTGACATTTCACATTTTTCTCGACACTTCTCAACGTACTGACCTCGAACCGGTCTCGTTGCGGAGGGGAAGGGTCAGGCTACACGGAAGTGTAGCCAACATGTCGAAAATAAAATCCATCCGGTCGTGAGAGCCTCAGTACACACTTTCTAGATATGCCTCGTATATATATTTTTTATTTTGTATATGAGTGATATAATGCAACATTGTGATGGAAAACTTGATATATTTATAAAAATTTACCATAACCAAATAATTAAATAAAATATTTTTCACCTCATTGACGACGTAGTGACAATCAAGAGAGGCCAGTCTTGTACATAATAGTGTGCGATAGCGAGTGCCTGGAATGTCTTCCCCAATCCCATATCATCTGCTATCAAACAACGACCCTTTTTGTCCAGACCAAAACTGCAAATGTTTAATAAAACAATAGACAATAGTGAGATAACCAAATTGTTGTTCAACATCACATGAAAAAAGGTAATCAAAATATTTTTAGGGTAGAACGGTGGACATGTGAACGATAGGCAAAACTCACATCAGGGGTGCTTTGACAACATTTTTCAGTAATGGGAGCTGCATCTGACACTAGCGATCAGATATTGGTTATTTATATTTTATAGGATATTTTGAACAGGTGGATTTTTAACCCATCGGCCTATGAATCGAGCGACCTACTTCAATACAAGGTAAGAACAAATGAAAAATTAAATAGTAAGCCGATGGGTTAAGTTAGATATAAAATTAGTCACATTCCCAAGGCGTGCAGGGACCATTTTCTAGATGAATGGACCTGCCACCATAAAAGCCCGCTCCATGAAATTTATGAGGGGGCTGGGCTTTGACTTAACTAATCTTCCTATTGTTGAGGAGTTTGTCAATGGAACCGGAGTTTGGTTGGAATAAGGGCTATCAATATCAGTAATTAATACAATGTCTATTTTCTAGAAGTTTTATTATGGTTTATGGGAATGATATCGCACCGTGAGTGTAAAACCGACGTAAGTGCAAATATACATTTTGGGGATTTGGGAGTTTAAAGATTTCATATTGGTTGGAAAAACTGATTTTTAAAAATAAACCAATGATTTTCGGTTTATAGTAATATACCTATAAACCGAAAATCATTGGTTTATTAAAAAAAAAACAGTTTTTCCAAGCAATATGAAGTCTTTAAACTCCCATATCTCCAAAATGTATATTTGCACTTACGTCGGTTTTACACTCACGATGCGATATGATTCGCCTTTCTAAGGCATTATCACATGTTCCAGTAATAAAACTTCCAGAGAACAGATGTTTTTGTCCAAATTATTTATTTATTTAGAAGTTGTTCAAGAAACAATAAACAAATATCAGAGATATAGACTGGTGCTTTTCCATGAAGTGTTTTGAAAACCATCCAGCATAGTTTGTACTGGATTCTTTAAGGACATTTGAGCTAGTCGAGACATGATATAATTTCTTGCAGGAGATAAAAGATAATTTGCATAAAATCTTAAAAACAAATAACTCATTGCTTATCTGAACAAAAATGAGAATACACTTAAATTAATTGAAATAAATGTCTTTCTAAAAATTTCAAATACGAGGACATTCAACATTGTGAAACAACATTTAGTTAATAATTAGAAAAGTAAATATATATTATAGTCTTGGACCATAGGAAGTTATAAAACAGAGAGCAACATTTTGTGGGGGCCTTGGCCTAGTAATATTTAATGTATCAATTAATATTACATATCGCACCTTCGGTAAGCCAAGGGCATAATTGTTAAAAATTCTCAAAATGAGTTAAGTATGGCAATGTATTTTAAAAACATCCCTTTATCTGGAGGAACAAAGTCACTCATTAAGTTCAGTCTCGTTTTGCCAGAGGGCGATAGTGTATGATCAATATAGCCAGAATAACACGATATTATTCTTCAAAAATCTTAAAATGTCTTTAATGAAAAATTACAAAACGTTCAATTGTGCCCTTGTCTTACCGGAGGTACGACATGTACCAGATAAATGGCTAAATAAAGATTCTTACTTAACACCTTCTACTTGAAACGGTAAAAGTTTATTTCGTATGTTTGAATCAATTTGAGAAAGATCAAAATGTTCATCTCTGGCTGTTTCTCGAGCTACCTAAAAATGTAGAAAAATGCTAATTAGTAAATTTAAGAAAACATGAACCAGGGTGAACAGGTATCAAGAAATATATGTACATATTTATCCTGCCAGCGCACTGATCAAAGTGATAAACCTGAGAATTAGAGGCAAAACAATTGTTGGTTTATTGTAAATTTCCATCGCTCAGAATTCTCCAAAAATGTTAAGTGGCATTTTATATTTTTCTAAATCAATTTGTAATATTTGACATTGAACAACATTGATTTGAGGATCTTCGTGGTAGAGTGGCAACAGCTATGATTCCTGGCGATGACAGTGTGAAAAATAAAATCTAACACTAACTAATTTCACTTGCCAATAAAAATGGCGATAGACTAGCTACCGTGTCATGAGAATCAACAGCTAAAGAATTGTATACAGTATTGGGTTCAAATAACCTGTTGTGGAAAACAACAGAAAATAATACAAAAAAATACTAAAATATTGAAGGCTGTATTGTAAATTTCAGGTGTGCGTGGTTAGGATAAAAATATTGGAACCTTATTATAAATATGCGTAGCGTATTCAATGCTGCTGCACAATTGATTATGGGACAACAAAAATACTGTTATATCACACCGCTCGTGAAGAAACTTCACAGGCTCAAAATCCGGGAGCGAGTAAAATGCAAATTGTGTTCGAGTGTTTAAGGCTCGACACCAGAGAGTGTCAGCGTACATTTCTGCATGACACCCATGGCAACGGAAAAGCAACGTTCGCTCCGATCAGTAGAAACAAATACGAACAACATTATGATTCCAGTCAGAGTCAATAAAGCAAGTTTCTACGATCGTGCTTGGCGTGTAATAGCCTCCATGTTATTATGAAGTATGAGGATAGTGACATTAAATTCTAGAAACTTGTAAAGCCTGCAATGTTCGGTCAGTCTTTTCTTAGTACGCCCTTGGAGCAACTGATTTGACAAAATGACGCACTTAAAATATGAATCATCATAAATAATAATAATAATAATGTGTCTAGTGTCATACAGCGCTTTATGTCACTCACCTTCAGGACATATTGCGGAATAGCTCCAAGAACAATATTTGGTTTTAAAGGCAAAACTTTGTTTTGAAGTTCTTCATAATGCTTCAAAGAAAAATTCCATAATCGCTTTTCTTTGTCTGAAATATAAATGATTCCTTAATAGATATTAAACACATTATTAAGTAACGAAATTAATTTAATTTTTTTTTCAATAATTTGTATAAACAGAAGTCAATAAAGACTGAGGAAAACATGGCACAACTAAATTAATCAATTATTAAAAGGATACCAAGTTCGAAGTCAGTACAATATATGAGTATGCATTTTTCGATGAATGAATGCAGAGGCAGATCGAGAGGTGTTTGGTCCATCCTCTCTGATTTCCTCCTCAGGATACATGTGATGGTTTATCATCAACCTGTCAACGGCAGCAATGATATGAAAGAATTTGAGGGAAAAAAAACTTCCTTACCATATATTCTTGAAGGAATACTCTTGAAAATATTGATTAACTGCTCACTAAAATCTGATGGCTTTACTTCAAACCTATCCTCTGAAATCAAGTATGTGGTTCCTGATATAATTTTAGTACCAATGGGTGCAGTTGAATGATTAGAAAATTTTCGACTTATATCTTCGTTTTTGTAAGGTTCGAATCGTTTAATAACATTCGATTGAAAATTGAGATTGGGCCGTGTAGGTACATTTTTAATAGTCGTTGATGAATTTAATTCTTGAAATTTTAGGTTCATTCGAGAACGTTTTTTCTCTAGTGCTGCAAGACGTTTTTGTTCTATGTCTTCCTTGGAACATGACATTTTGATTTAAAGAAGTAAATTACTGAAACACGCTTTACTCCATTGGGACAAAAAAAATAATAAAACAATGCATTCACAACATTACGTTTAAGATTTCTAAATAAACAGGTACTTTGAAAGAAGTATAAAAATACATTAAAAAAAGTAACAAAATAGGGTCTAGAAACGGCATTTGAATCACAGAATTACATTTTCGCTTTGACAGTTTGGTGGCACAGATAACAATTATTAAAGATAGATAAGGAATACAGAGACCACGGTTTTTGTTGTTGTCAATGCTTTACTTGTCTATGAGTATTTAATGTCAGATTTGTCAAAATAATACGAAGATCATGAAAATTCGTTCGTTAATGTATTATTTGTCTACAAAAACAATGATTTTTTGTTAAAAAACAAATTTAAATAATGTATAATACAATGCATTTAATATTAATACTCCTAATGTGTACGTTAAATTTGTGATTTCTTATATTCTTGAAAATAATATTTTTTTTGCTTTATTCTTTAGGTTTTAAATTTTTATTATATTTTAGGTACGGGAGCGTCGCTTACAGAAGACGAGGTACTTACAGATCAAGTAAATTCAGGTGACAGTGTTAATTTAGAAAGTGAACTAATAGCACCAATTTCACCTACGTTAGATAATGATTTGTCACCAAATCAGGTAGTGGAGAGTGAAGTGGATGCAGTAAGTTATAGTTCAGAGGACAATGGCATTACATCGAAAAATACCACCACCGAGAGAAAGAGGATCGTGAATTGTAAATTATCACTTATAAACGCAACAACTGAGGAACGCTTTGCTCAAACTGTGGAATTGGTCAACAGTTCTAGATTAATGGATCTATTAGTACCAGAAAATGACATAACCAGTAAGAAAATGGAAGCTAAATGTATGCTTGTGTTATTTTATTCTAGATTATGTCCATTCAGTGCCGCGGCAGGTCCCCATTTCAATGGACTTGCAAGATATTTTCCAGATATAAAAATGGTCGCATTGGATGCACTGAAATATCATGGTGTGAATACACAATATGGTATTGTCGGTGTTCCGACTATAATTCTTTTTCATAACGGTAGACTAATTACCAAGTTCAATGGGACTGAGTACACAGCCTATGCATTTGCCACGTTTATCAAACTGTACACTGGGATCGTTGAAGACGACATCGTTCTTCTCTCCCTGGACTTCCAGGGGCCGGTGCCCAGTGTGCCTGACAAGGAGCTAGACTACTTCCTCGTCTTGTCATGGGTCTTTATCTTAGTTTGTAGTGTTTATTTCATTAGCAGGTTATGGTGGAAAATACTTCAGAACAATTGGAATGTGCTTATTGAAATGATTCAGAACAATTGGAGAGAATCTACTAGCCAACATGAACATGCAGAATAGTTCAGTTATCTTTTCCATGTTGTTTTGTTTTCGCATTCTGGTGTCTGAATAAAGATTGTTCTTTTCATTATTAGCATGTTTCATACCAACCATAACTTCACATAGAATATCCTTAATCAAATTGAAAAATGTCAATGCCTTAAGTAGTTTGTAGCTAATATAAAGCTGTATTTATTTGTTTTTTTTTTCTATTATTTAAATTGTCAATGGCTAAAATCAAACCGCCAAGACAATGATAAGACATCAGTTTATTTATACACTTCCATTTTAAGTTTTTATTTATTTTTAAAGGTATTTGTAACCAACATGAATTTCCAACTATTAATTTATCTAAGAATTTTGTATATTTAAATGCCTGTGTTACACATTTTTATAAATTATAATAATTTGTTTATAATGTCATTATGCAACATTTGTAAATAAATTTGTTTTTCGTATGCAGCATATTTTTTTCTTTAATAAATAAGCTATTAGCGAAGAGTTGCCTTCAACATCAGTTTAAATATTTATTACATATACAGGGTCTGTTCTGAAAGTAGGACCCATTTAAAAAAAAAATTATTCATGAGAATAGTACAAACGATTAGAATTTTTCAAAGTAGCACCCTTCCGCATCTACACACTGCTGCCAACGAGTTTTCCAGTTTTCGTACGAAACGCCTGGACCGGAATGCTGTTTAGCTCCCTCGTCACGGCCTGTTGAACCGTCTCTACCGTCCCGTGATGCTTCTCCTTGAGCGTCGATTTTATTCTCGGGAATAGAAAAAAGTCTGGCAGGGCTGTAGAGGGGCTGAGGCAGCATTGCCACCTTGTGCTGGGCAAGATACTCCACTACGCGGAACGCTGTGTGGCTTGGTGCGTTGTCATGGTGCAGCCATCTCAAAAAATTGTGTTTGAGGAATGCTCAAGTCACCGGCAATCATTCTGATACTCATCCTACGATCACGGTTCAGTAAATTTTTCACTTGCGACACATTTTCATTGGTCTTGCTGGTCGAAGGGGGTCCGGAGCGGTCATCTTCCACTCTTTCCCTACTTTCTCGGAACAGCTTGTGCCACTCAAAAACACCCGATCTACCCATGGCAGCATCACGGTAGGCCTTCTCAATTATGTCACGAGTCTCTTTGGCCGTTTTGCTAAGTTTTACACAAAATTTGATTGCGTATTGCTGCTCCAGTAAACGCTCCACGATTCTCCGTGACGAGGCATTTCAACAGGGGTTCACAGTACAAGCGACCTGCTCTCTTCAACGGGCGAGAACTGACTGCCGATTTTTTCCAGCATTCCCAATATACCCCCCTTCACCGATCCTGCGCACGCAGACCGCCTCTTGTCCGCCCGTTCGCCCAGGAAAAAAACAGTCCTACTACTTTGAGGACAGACCCTGTAAGTGTACATTATTTTGTTGACTATTGGGTAATTTATTACGGTTAAAAACAAAATTTCAATAAAACTAGAGTTTTACCGTAATTCGCATGATGACCATACGCAGAATATAGGTAAAACTTGATGATAACATTTAACCTATTCGGTAGCAAGTTTTATAAGAAAATTACCACAGGACTGAGTTTTTTTTTATTAAATAATAACTATTTAACAATTTTTATAGAATATGAAAAAAACAGTATATTTTTATTTATCGTTTTTTGAACAATAATTCACCCCTGAAGATGCTATGTACTTGTGGTACGACACTTGTAACAATAAACAGTTTTTTTCTTCTTTTTATTTTAGAATATAGAATAGAATACTTCATATTCTATGATTAAACCACTCGGCACCTACCAAATAAATGACCAGCCTTCAATTATTTATTAATAAAATATGATAATTCCTAAATGAAAAGAAGGATGAAAGTAGAATAAATACAGTAGAAATGAGATCTCTTAGATGAATGTGTGGATACTCTGTGTATGATAGAGTGTCGAATGAAAATATAAGAAGTGAATGCGGTGCGAATGATGGTGTCATGAACAAAATAATGAAAGGATCATTAAGATGGTTTGGAAATATGGAAAGAATGAATGAAGAAAGAATGGTAAAAAAAATTATATGTTAACGATGTACATGGAACCAGAAATAGAGGAAGACCGAGGAAAACGTGGCACGATCAAATTAATCAAATATTGAATGTCGGCCATGTGAGGAGTCAGGGAAATCGACGCGCGTGCATGACACGATGTATGAATGTTGAGGAAGCGAGAGAAATATGTCAGGAAAGAAAATTGTGGCAGTCCATTCTTTCTGCCTACCCCTTCGGGAGACGGCGTGATGGTTAGTTAGAATTTTTTTTTAAAATTTCAATCACCCCTTTTGTTAACTTCCTCAGAAGCAACTTTTGTAGATAAGTAATGTGAAGATATAAGGTCAAGGGTTCATTATGACTATCAATAAGTGGTCAGCAATTGTGTGTAACATGAGATGTATCCAAGATGCTCTTAGTAAATATTATATGTTTGATGAGAAAGCATTCAGTCAGTTTCGTTCATAATACGGTTTCACACTCCTTTCTTAATCCTAAACTAGACATTCGTCGCCTTTGCATAAGAGATGTGCCAGATGTGTCATTTTAAAATGTGGATTATGTTACAAGTGAAGTGTTGGGTAGAAGTTCTCTGCACACTATTTAGAAATTGTTACCGGAAAAGCCACGAAAGACAAACAGGTGGGTTAATTTTTTTTTTATGTTTCACATTAAGTGTGTAATTTGGTTCTTCTGAGTCCATATCCAAGCATATAACCATATAGAAAATTATAATGCAATATGTGGTTTTTAAACTAAACTGCTTGACCCGGATTTTGATATAAAATGCAGAATTGAAGTTGCACGTGCATTTAATAAAATGAGAACCTTCTTTTGCAACGATAATCTTAAACTAAAACTCCGACAAATAATGGTTAAATGCTACATGCGGTCTGTTTTACTATATGGCCGTGAAACCTGGACTCGAGTGAATGTAATGAACAGGTTGGAGGCTTTTGAGATGTGGATATACCACAGAATGCTCCGTACACTGTGGACCGATAAGGTCAGTAATGTAGACGTACTACAGAGTGCCGGAGCCAATAGAGAGCTGTTGTCGAGTGTGAGGGTTAGAAAGGTCTCATCCAAGTAGCGCAGGACAGAGATGCTTTCGCTGCAGTGATCGCCAACGTCGGGGAGATCTGACACGGTACCAGAAGAAGAATGGATATTTTAAGTATTCTTCAGTCTTGGAACATAAAAGTGTTTTCTTAAAATATAAATGCAAAATATGTTTCCAAATAATTTATTTAAAGCAATTTAACAAAATTGAATATTGATGAATGATTTCGCAGAATACATATACTATCACAATATGTAAATGGGAGTTCTTAAATACTAGTTTTTACATTTATTCTTGGCAGCTAGGAAAGTGTTCTGCATGAGCATGGCCACAGTCATCGGGCCCACTCCGCCTGGGACGGGAGTGATGGCGCCCGCTATCTTGGATACTTCTGCAATAATACTTATGGATTTTACAAAATAAATATATACATTATAGGTTAGCAAAATTCAAGATCTGTATACCAATTGCAAAACAAAAATTAAGAAAAACGTGAAAAAAAAACAGTGTTTTAATTTATAAAAAATTCGTAAACATTGTTTTATTGAATAAGTACAAATGAAATTATTTTTAGTAGTCAATTAGTAAAGAGTAGAGTCAAATATAGGGTGTTTTTTTTAGAGGTATACAATACATATTCAAAATGAAAAAAAAACACATTAAAATAATGTTAATGTCTATGATATTGGCTTTATTTAATAGATAATTTTATGCCATTATTGTTTAAATATGATTTCGGGCATATGAGCGCCACAGCTAGCTCGAATAAAGCGCAATCGTGTCCAATTCGTCTATGTGGATGCTTATTTTCCACTAGAGTGTACGTGGTGCGAAAACGATTCATGGTCTTCCGAATAACTTGCTCGGATGGACGATTATGTCGACCGTAAAATGGATGTAGTGATAAGTTTGGCGAACCGAACCATGATTTTCCAAATAAATTTGCACAATTTTTAAGCGCTGTTCTGACATCAATCTATTCATGGTGAAATGGCAAAACGTACTGACTACAAATCAACTGTCAACTTGACAGTCTCTAGAAACAATGTTGCCAGTTTAAAAACCAAACCTCTAAAAAAAACAGCCTATAGTAAGTTAAAAGTAGAAATCAAGAATAATGAATCATGTAAATGAACTTTACCTTCAAAATCAACATCACCAACAAGTTTGAATGTTTGGGAATCAGGATCTTGTACCCTTGTCAATCCAACATCAATCAGAACGGCACCCGGTTTAACCATACTTGCTTTAATTAGTCCAGGTTTACCTTGAAAATAATATTTAACAAATAAATATGTATACACACAATTTTCTTCAAGAAGCAATAACATTTTTTGCATATACTAATCTATATAAATAAATGGCAATGTTCGTGATAGGGCCGATAAACTCGATAAATACTGAACCGAGTGCGTCAAAATTTTCGCCGTTAATTAATATTGTTTAGAGGAATCTTTAAAAAATCCATTTGATACGAACCAAGATAAAATGCGCATAGATGACTTTTTTGTGTGATAGCCAAATAAATCCAGGATGTTATATAGACTGGGTTAAACTAATTTTCTTTGATAATAATAAATTTGATGATTTATAGAGCGCTATTTTTATGAATTAATCATCTCATGTCAGTGTTTAACGTGTATGACGTGATTCACCGAGAGATGGTGTTCGAATCGTATTGTTAGTAGATCATCATGACTTTGCTGCATGTGTATTCAAGCAAAAATTTAAATCTTAATTGATTTCATTTTTAAAGATCATGCATTGTTGGATGTATTCTGTTCAATGGTATAAATTAACTGCCCTACCTTCAGATAACTTTCTGAGAAACACGCAAAAAAATCATATTTTTTAATAATTAAATGTAATTATACATTAAAATAATTTTTTTAAACTCGACAGCATACTTCCTCTGCCCCTTGTAAAACTATCATCATGTGAAAATTTGTACTTAAGTGTTGTTGGCACATGCGCGTATCCCTGACGGTTTGTACATTTCAGGTACATTCTTTTTTCTTAAGCGCGTATGTGATACGGGATAACGCAGAATTGTACAGTCAAAGTGTGCGTATCACGTACATCTATAAGCTTATATGCTTAGGGCTGTTAAACTTCAATTTTTTTTTGTTAAAATCATATATTGTGTATGCGTATACTTGATTATAGCAATAGCAAAGCCTTGTCGGGTTCACTAGTATTAAATATAATACAATTTTATAATGACTTATGATTTAACAAATTTGTATAAATGATTACTCTCAAGCCCTCGAGTTTCTTACCAACTGCACTTATGATAATGTCTGCATTTTTGCAATGCAGCTGAAGTTGTTCAGGAGGGGTGTAGCGATGGCAAATAGTGACCGTGGCATCCATGCCGAGACCGCAATCATGGCCTCCGTCTGAGTGAAGTAGCATGGCAATTGGCAAACCAACATTTTTGGATCGACCAACCACTACAATATTTTTGCCAAATGTCTCAATTCCAGATCTAAAATAAAAATAATGTTTACCAATCATTTTACTAATATACTTGAAGGCTGGTTATTACAAAGGTGCTAAGTAGTTTAAACATGAAACAAAGAAAAATATGGCATGTTTAGGGTGAACTTTGAACTACACTATATTACTCAATCACTTTGCACTTTTGCATAGTTATTTGCTTTTAAATTTAACACCAATTGGGATCAAAATCTCATTTTTGATACTTAGGACCTTTGTAATGCTCAGCCCTCGATTATCAAAAAGATAAATATGATATCAGTACTGGTTAGAGTGTAGATATTGCCTGTAATAATAATAATAAGCTAGTCATAAAAAATATTTACTGCAACACTCCTGTCTCTAGTGAATATATTATTTTACCTTTTGATGATTTCAATAACACCAATTGCAGTGCAGGGAATAAAAGTCTTCATATCCAAACACAACTTTCCGATATTAGTGATATGAAAGCCATCAACATCCTTTTCGGGGGAGACAGCATTGCATATCGTCCTCTCATTAATAGAAGCTGGTAAAGGTAACTGAACAAGAATACCATCTACTGTATCATCATTATTCAATAGATTCAGTTTCTCGATGAGATCTTTTTCAGATATGTTTTCGTCCAGATTAATTGTCTTACTGTCAATGCCTAAAAATTATTAAATGTTAAGAAAGTTCAAATGAGTAGCTAATTAAATAGTAAATGAACTATGTGATATAATTCATACCGACGAGTTCAGCAGCCTTCATCTTGTTCTGAACATAGGTGGCACTGGAAGGATTATTGCCGACCAAGACACACGTTAGTTGTGGCTTCCGCTGATTAGTAGATTCAACCCAATCTTGAATTTCTTTTTTCAATTCGGTCTTCATTTGATCAGAAATTTCTTTTCCACTTATTATTTTTGCCATTTTCCTATCAAAATACACAAATAAAATTAATAATTTTTCACTCATAGAGCAATGAATGTTTGCTTATGATCATATTTATTGAAAAATAGAGCGTGGTTCAAACAATACAAAAATTCACAAACAAACATAAACTTGACATTTGATTTCTACAAAATTATTTCAATTAAAACTCTAATTCGGAATACGGTTTGATTAGGAGAAAAAAACTTATTTAATTAATTAAAATCACGCCTATTCGTGAATGGATGGATTGCCCAACTGATATTTTCTGACATCTTCTTCTCAGTCTTATTCCTCATGATTGAGTCTCCCTCTCGCAACCCCCCCGGTCAGTTATCGGTGATCCAAGATAGACAAATTCATTCACAACTTCCAAATCTGAGAGAAGGCCCGTGTTTGTGAGTCGGTTAGCTCTGTTTATTATCATTATCTTTATTTTTGATATGTTAATTCTCAAGCCCACCAGCTCACTCTCCCGTTCGATTCTTCCGATAAGTTCTGCGAGTTCACTTTCTGAGGACGCAAATAGTGTTGTAACATCCGTGTATCTCAAGTTATTAATTCTAGTTCCACCAACCGATACCCCGTGCTCCCACCCACCAAGGCTTTTCGTTTTATATATTCACTGTAGATATTAAACAAAATGGAGGACAGTAAGCATTCCTGCCGAACGCTCTTTTCAGGTTTGAATGGTCTCGAGATGACATCATATAAATAAACAAAGACACAATATTCAAACTCGACTATGACTCAAAATACCTTGGACCAACTACCGATAGACAACTATAATGGACAAAACACATAGACGACATTACTAATTCATTATCATCACTACACTCTTTCTTCCACAAACTTGATAATTACATACCAAAAAAGAAAAACTCCTGATGTACGAAGCTTATGTCAAAAGCCGACTCATATAATGATCCCTCTTGGGGGCTAGGAAACTTAACGGATATTGCCAGACTTCAAACCCAACAAAATAAAATACTAAAAATAGTCCATAACATTAAGTATTTGACCCCAACAATACAAGTATAAGCATCTTCCTCATTTCAGATCTTTCTTATTTCAGAATTTCTTACGCTGTCTTGGAGTGTCGTTCCCGCAACTGATCGGAGAGTCTTTATTTCTATGGTTCTTAGGAGACTTTTTGTTCTGATGGTGTCAGCCCTTGTTTAGATTCCATGTCATTATAGGACGAACGCATGTCTTGTAGATTCGTATTTTGCTCTCCTTTAGCATATTTTTGTTTTCACAAACAGCATTTTTCAAGCAGCCCTGTTTGTTAGTTCACTGCTGCTTGATACATCAACACCTAAGTACTTGTAAATATCATTGTATTTTATAACCCCATCAGGATTTTTTAATAAAAAAATCCTTTTAGCTCTTTCATAAACATGTCATATATATTAAACAACCATGGAGACATTAAGTGACCCTGTTTGACACCTCTGTTGATCAAACCAGGCTGGAAGATTTCCATTTATTCCGACATAAGCAATGCTTGCTTCCCACAGCGAAGCGATTGCCGTGATCAGTTTTGTGTTTATTCTATAATCTGACAAGATTTTCCAAAACTTCAATCTATTAATGAGATCATATCTTTTATGGAAATTGACAAATGCACAGAAAAATTTACAGTATTTGGTGGGTGCTAAAATTTGATCAATACATCTTCTGTCATTCTTAAAGGCACCTTGCACATCCTAAACTTTTAATAGCTGATAGTTTTTTTATTAAGGAATTATTATATTTAGTATGACACATACTAAATAAAATAATTCCTTAATAAAAAATAGAGTAAATGAAAAATAAAGATTATTACTAATTATGGAAATGAAACATATACGAGTATATTTTGTTTAACACCGCTATATTTTGTTTTAGTTTGTTTGTTTTCTAACTATCAACAAGTTTAGTTTATTTGGGAGCAATGTCAGGGAAACAAAAAGGAATGTGATTTTTGTTTTGTTACTCTGAAGAAACTCTGGTGGGAGCACAAACAGATTGGTAGTTATAAAACAACATAAATTGCTGTAAACAAAATATTTTAGTTTTAATAATATAAAAATATCTCACCACAAACTATGTGCCTACGAAATCTATTATTTCCTTGTATAATTATGCCCTTATGAAAGAAATGAATTATGGTTTTAGATTGAAATAAACAGTAGCTCCTCAATAACAATAACAAAAAAGCATTTGGAAATATGAAGCAACTGAAACATTAAAGAAAAATATTTTAATAGGATACGCTGAAATACCACACATAAACTAACAGCTACCACCAGCCGATTAGAAACATGTGTATATAAAAATTATTGTTTTTATCACAGAAAAAAACAGAACATGGTGCATTGATGATCATGCTTAGCTGCATCATTTGTTGGCTCTTGGATGTAATGCTATTCTGCAGTTTTTTTCTAAAATCTCGATGAAAATTACACCCAAGAAGCATGAAATGATGAAAACAAATGTGTTATTGAATGCACAAACAGCACTGTTAATATTAGCATTAGATTTTTAAAACACAGAAAGAAAGCTTTGCCATGGCAATATAGTCCGTAAGGTATTTACCTGCCATTGTAAGAGGTGAATTTTTCGTTAAAATTCGCCGATAATATCGATGGAAGAATCCTATGTTTGAAATGTTTCATGATGAACATGGTATCGCTGTTAATTTAATGCGATGTGATATCTTTTCACGGAGTTATAGTCGATCATAGCTAACGCACTCTAATAAGAAAAATAAATGGCTTAAAAAATATACATATTTCTCTTTACATTTGTTTCAAAACGTAAATGGATATATAAGTTATTCGAGGAATTTTCAGTGAGAAACAAACGTCCTATCAATAAATTATTATATTAAATCATTGATTAAACTTATGGCCGTAAGAATTACGTAGATACAGACGTGTGATTTAAATTATGGTATCCATGTAATTCTTGTAGGTCTAATACAGTTATCACTTAAAACAATTAAATAATAGAAAAACGATACGAACGTCTAGTCACCACGCTTCGTGTTTTGACAGATGTAATACGGAACCACGTTGACGATGTGACGTTCACAGGCAAATAGTCCAGGTAACTATAGCCCACGGCACAAACGGCGAGCAGTTCCGCGCAGAGTTGAAACTGAATCGCGAAAATGCAATTTAGCTCATTTTAAACTCGTGAAGTGGAGCATTCGAACATTCCAACCAATTATCGTTTTTGAATTCATTTTTTCCGCGAACTCGTTACGAATGTTGCCAAACCTTTGATAAGATGATAAGTCCGATTAATTTTTTCAAAGTACTTATTTATCTAAAATAAATATTTTAATCTTTCTTGAAGTGGAGCATAAAAATTAAACAGTAAATCATGTAAAACCTTATGATATAGCCATGTATCATGGCATAATAGGTGAGATTGCACTGGACAAATTTTACATGACCGAAAAGGCGTTTTCTCTCTGGAGGCTTGTTTGATCTTAGTAAAGTTTAATTTTAATTAGTGATAAGATTATGAAAGACAATTTAAAAACAATAATGACAATTCTGTGAGTGAAAAAAAATAGCGTTCTGCCCCGGTATCGCAAAGAAGTTAGGTACTGCCGGGCCCAATTTTCGAGAGTGGCCACACTTGAGAGGGGATGATCTAACCCTCCGCCCTGCAGAGTTCCGGGCAGCTCTCGGCCCCAGTCCGCCTCCGCCCTCGGTAGAAGAAGTGTCTCCGCCCCGGCCACGCGCCGGGGGGCAATAGTCTCAAAAGATCGCGAAGTGTTATACCGAACGCCGGGAAGTGAATCCGAAAAAGATCGCGATATCGCCGCATGGCGTCAGCTCATCATCATTGGGACCTGATGCTGGCCACGGCTGTCTCAAAAGATCGCGAAGTGTTATACCGAACGCCGGGAAGTGAATCCGAAAAAGATCGCGATATCGCCGCATGGCGTCAGCTCATCATCATTGGGACCTGATGCTGGCCACGGCTGTCTCAGCGAATGAGACCAGACCGCTCCTCGCCCGTCCTCGCGCCCGCCTCGCACATCCCTCGTGGTGCGGACACCATGTGCTGCCTAGCTCGCCGACTTCGCAGATCGTCGTTAGTGCTGTTTCAGTGACGGATTAGTTTTAAGTCGTTGGCCAACGAATAGAAGTAAGTCATCTTTAGTTAATAAGTGATCATGTGTATTTTTTTTTTATATTGTATGTTTGTATGTTTAAATATAATTGTAAATAGTAAATATTGGTTTCAATCTCATATCATTATACCTCCCGGAGTATCTTAGAGATTGAATAATAATTACATTAGCGAATAAACACTGGGCAATACGTTGTGAGAGAGTGCTTCGAGATATGGAGTGGGATACGACTAATCGTCATGTTTCACCCTGTGTCGGAAAGCAACTTACTAACACTTATACCCCTATTTTTTTATTTAGAGGGGAAGCGATTATTTATGTCAAACTTTTTCAAAATGCATATTGATGAAGAAGTGAATCTTAGAATATGATTTTAATTGAATATTTACGCGAATTCAAGAATATTTTAGACAAGTATATATATTTGTAATAATCTACTTGTATTTATAATCAATCAGGATAATAAACATAAGAAAATTATGCTAGCTGACACATATTGTGTCATATTTAACTTTATAAACAGTGATGGTAAATGGTGCACTTAAGGTCATCACTGCAAATATGAATATATCCTTTGAAGCAAATATAGCAGTACATAATGGAATTCTAGTGTATGGAAGTGACGCTTGGAGCTTGCGGAAGAAGGATATATGTAGGATACATGCCGTAGAAATAAAATCGCTGAGAAAAACTATGAAACCTATGACTTAAAGACGAAATAAGGAAGAAATAGAAGACAGATGATTGCATCCTAAGTAAAATTAAAAAATAATTACTGTTTTGGACATACGGAATGAATGGATGAGAGAATAGTGTTTTAAAAGCTGTATACAACCAGTATGAGAGGAAAAAATAATCCGAGAACGGACGAGGAAAACATAGCATGACCAATTAATCAATTACTAAAAGGCGGTCACATTCGAAGTCGGAAAAATCGATGAGCGTGCATGTTACGATGTATGAATAAGCAAGCTCGAGCCTAACGTCTCTTCCTACCCCTCCGGAGAAACAGCGTGATGGTTAGTTAGTTAGTTACATGAACATGTTAATTTGTGAAGTCTGTTTTTTCTTCATAGAACTACGGAATACACACACACACACACAAACACACACACTGGAAAAGGGGTCCTATGGCATTGCCTATGGCCACTTCATGCCTTTAATGTCGAGCGGTTGCCAGAAATCTATATATCTAGAGATAACCACCAACAAGTCTAATATTATTGAAAAAAAAATTTAAAAAAAAATCACAGATAAACTGAAAGCGTTAACACTTAATTTTTAATGAATTAAAACACTGTTTTTTCCACTTTTGAGTTTCTTGTGAGTAGGTACTATCAGCACCAGCCATATGTTGTAGCACAGTCAATTCCCCGAGTATTCATAATTTCGTTTTGCTGGTGCCCATAAATATAAATTTATTCCATTTCGCCCATATCAATAATATGTTTTTTTCTGTTATTTAATTATTTGTATGTGTTTAGTTTTTAGTAAATACTGTCATGTAAAATATTAGTACAAATAAAATGATTAAAGTATTTGTGAATGTATCTATACAGGGTGTCCTAGAAGTCGACTTCAAGCCGAAAACGGATGATGGGCAAGTCATGCTACTTATGCGAAAAATGTAAAAAAAACTGATTGTTTTTTTACTCGATTCTTTTTAAATGCCTATATTAAGGAATTTTAAAAATTACAATAATTGTACAGTTTATCTAATAAATATATTTCCGACTTTTTTTATTTAATCTCTATAAAATATTCTGTACGTGCATTCCGAATTACCTTACAAATCGGGAAAAAATATAATCTGGCCATATATACGCGTAGCACATACTCGTATTATAGCTACCTATCACATGCCATAAGAATCATTATCTAAAAAGTTGTATACAGTAATTGGGTTTAAATAACCTGTCATATGGTATAGGTATAAAAAAAAGTGTCGATGACATAATCATCCGTGCCATTTTTTGTGAATTAGAATTTTGTTTTGCATTTCTGATTTTGGAATTTGATTTACCGCACAGTTGTCTAAGATATCTCGTTTCTACTGCTTTTATTCTACTATACTTCCATCTTTCTTTTGCCAGATTCATGCTTCACTCCCATACATAAGGGCCGGTAAGTCGATAAGTCGGGGCATCTTCGCTTTTCTCTTTTATTTTAAGCAAAATGAAATAGCATTGTGAAACGTTTGTAAATATTTTTATTATTCTGAGAAATTACTGATTGTTTTTAAGAGTATTTTTTAAATTCAATTTAGGCAGCCCCATCATGATTGAAGGTTCGGAATCCAGTGTCAATTGGATGGTGGTCCTGCAATAAAAACATTCATATGGAGTAATTAGTGTATCTATTGGGTTACACACAAGACATAACCTTGTTTATTAGTGATCAAATAATTTTCCATGAGAACTTAAATTCTTTATACGAGTATAAACGAAAAAACTATTTTAAAGTGCGGTAACAATCAAATTGACCAAAACAAGTTCTTTTATATATTATAATTTGTGGACTTTGGACTGTTGAAGTGTGCGCGGGAGATGCCTATTTGTGGCGATGAGGTTCGCAACCCATCACACTGTGTCTCTCGCGGGGGCGAAAAGAGAACGATGGAGTACCGCATCGGTTAAAGTATGGCAGTCCATTATTTCTGCCTACCCTTTCGGAGAGACGGCGTGATGAAATATAAGATAAGATAAAACTAAAAAGGAAAATGAGGAAATAGGATTTTTCTCGTATTTACGTATAATACATACCTAACACTTCTTGTGCATCCACAAGTCAAAATGACAAATGGCGTCGATGAAGGGAATGGTTAATTAATCCGAATAAAAACGTCCGTTTCATAAAAGTTTTATTATATTATAGTTCATGGAAATAACACATTTCGACTTTCTAAGGCATTATCAAATGCGTTCACTTGTATTCATTATTACATATGGAATTTTACATCATCGTTCAAGAAACAATAAATATGAATGTTTATCTATCGCGTCACGCGTAAAAACGCGCAACCTTTATTTAAGAATAAAAGAGCACATAATATGTCTCTCTAGTAATAACTTTTCTGGACTGGGACTTGGATCTTGTGGCTTACAGAGGTTCAGCTATGTGACTATTTATTTTATGTCCGATAGGAACATTGTCGGAAAGGTGAATTAGTGGGTTTTATGCGGGGGCTTGATTTGTATGGCTGGTATGGCTGGAGTAATCCTCTGAAAGAGGATCGATTTTGGGCGCTTGTGACTGTTATATACCTAACCACCCGTTCCAACGAATCGTTTCCTACGTCTATTCCAATTGAAGATTTGTTTATATTATATTAAGTAAACATTTGGGAATTCACGAGATGCATTAATTGATCTGTTCCCACGTATTTGTCTGACTCATTGAAGGTTTGTTTATAACATAAATATTTTTGTAAACATAAGGGTTCGAACGCGAGAATGTTTTTGTTGATCTGTTCCCACAGGTACACGTGTCATCGAACAAAGAAATGTATTTAAGCTGGACCGCATTATAAATCAGATACAATTGCAACTCCTTAATAGTAACACGTCCAGATACGATTGTAATTTCTTACTTGTAACATCGTCTTGAATAAAGTTCTCTTCTTAAAATTTTAATCGTGTTGGAAGTTATTCCATCTCAAAAATCCCCACCCGTAGGATAATACATAGAATTAGTATCAAAGCGGCGAGATCTACATATTTATTATAAAAACATAAAATTGGTGGCAGCGCAACGGTGGGATCTTCCATTATAAAAACATAAAATGACGGCTGGGGTATTTGGGTCAAATTCGCTAAATATTATATTTCGTGTTATCATAAATCATACCTTCTGCAATCGTGTATTTTTTTTGATATGGTGATTACGATTAATCTATTGTCATTCACTTAGATAATGTTTTTTTTCTGTCTTTCAAAGATAGTATTTTTTTCTACATTGATAATTATGCGATCAAATAATGAAATGTTAATTTTGTAAGATGTGTTAGTTTTAAGTCTATGTTTTTACTATTTTCTGAATGTTCTATAATTGTAATTTATCCTTTTTGTCCCATAATGAGTTATCTGCTCATGGGAATACATCAAAACTATTGTATGTAGGTATATAAAAAAATAGTAAAAAGATAATTTGTTTAATATAATAAATAATGACTATATAATGGAGTTGAAGTTTTACACGTTAATAATAGAAATGAAAGTCATAAAGTAGGTACCTACCTATGTTTGATAGGATAGTGTGGCGGTCCATCTTATCTGCAAATTCTTTCGGATAAATGTAGTTATATTAGGTCCTTACATATGAAATTGGCGTTTTGTATGGGAGGATCATAAAGTTGATTTTTTTTAAATATAATATATTTATTTAATCAAAGTATGTACCATTGCTACCTATGCACTTTTGCCATCTCATAGGTAGTTCATCGATCCCTTTACTAAAAAAACCATTCGGACGGGAATCAATAAAATCTTTGAAGTCGGTTTGGACTGCCCCATCGGAGTTGAATTTTTTCCCTTGCAAGAACTTATCCAAATTTGGAAAAAAATAGTTATCTGTTGGGGCAAGGTCCGGAGAGTACGGTGGATGTCTTAGACATTCCAATTGAAGCTCTTCTAATTTGGTAGCCGTCTGTTGTGCAGTGTGTGGTCTAGCGTTATCATGAAGCAGCAGTGGCCTAGAGCGATTAACCAGCCTCGGTTGTTTAGCAGCTAGCTTTTCCATCATGGTTTGCAGTTGCTGACAATAGACATCTGCCGTAATCGTCTGGTCAGATTTAAGAAAGCTGTAGTGAACGACACCAGCACTAGTCCACCAAACGCTCACAAGTAACTTTTTTGGAGTCAATTTTCGCTTGGGGCATGGTTCGGCTAGTTCGGCAGGGTTCAGCCATTGCGATGAGCGCTTCCGATTATCATACAGGATCCACTTTTCATCACAGGTAATGATTCGATTCAAAATCCCTTCATTATTGTGCCGGTTGAGTAATGCAACACAGCAGTCAACGCGCGTTTGTTGATTTGCTTCACTCAATTCGTGAGGTACCCACCTTTCAAGCCTTTTCACCTTCCCAATTTGCTTCAAGTGGATTAAAACAGTTTTATCACTAACACCGCAGCCTGCAGCTAACTCGGACGTGGTTTGCTATGTAAATAGCTGTATAAATTTGAATTTGGAATTCCTAACCAAAGAGAAGATATTTGAGATCAAAGTTGCCAGTACGGCAAAACGCCAATTTCATATGTAAGGACCTAATATAAAAGCTTACTACAGCGGAGCTTCAAAAATGTGTGATATCTAAATATGAATTAAAAAAATTATGCGCCTAAAAAAAAATCCTCCCGGATAGTCCACTACGTGCTCCGCCAAACAAAATGGTCTCACGCAGGATGCTATCTCCTACCACAACTCCATCCAGGCACTGCTCTTCTTATTTTCCCCTCGGGAACAGACTTTTTTTTATAAATATAATTCCAACCTTAACTGGTCTTCCATTCCTTGACAATAAAGTAAGACTTTATCATAAACCCTAAATCCCACATCGTCCTCTTTCGGAGGGACACTCCGGGCCATACATTTAGCCCTATCATAAAACAACTACCAAATCACATTCCAACAATGTTTTCTACAAACGTAAGAGGAATAGCCATTAGATCTGAACCTCTGTAAGCCAGAAGATCCAAGTCCAAGTCCAAGTCCACTTTGATTGTAACTATTGTAAATAGGTATGCACTAAAGAAAGATTTTTTCGTAACATTAATAGTATTTTTTTTTTAATGGCGTTTTTTATTTATTTTGGAAGGATTATTGACCAAAATACATCGATATGTATTTATTAATTATCACTCTTGTCACTGATTGGCGAATCAGTATGAATTACATAGCAATTTTAATTGTGCGAAATAGCATATCGTCACCTGAGAGTAAGAGGGTTCCAACTAACAAAATTTCACATTTGTCTTTTTTCGTGAAAAGGGTTCTTACTAAACTTATCTATACGTACAATAAAAAAAACATGTAATAGTATCGTCATTTTGATGTTACGAAAATAATCAAGTTCCATCTGATCATTCAAAACACACGATTCATTGAATAAGGATTCATGTACATTTAGAACTTTATTATTCCAACTGTCGCCAGAAAATTTACACGCTTCTCGGTAAAAGAGTTTCATCTGCTTCAGGTGGAACCCTTTTATTCCAAGATACACGCCCGAAACCAACAAAACTTTGAGTTCATTTTTCTCAGCTTTTTACTTTTGACAGTTGGAGCCTTCTTACTCTCAGGTGTAGATATTTTATTATAATCTTATTCGTGAATCTTACACTTTCGGGGAAACATAATCGATGGTTTGTTGTTGAAAATAAAATTGTTTCGAATTTTGTAAAAGAAATACTTACAGATTTACAATTCCACGTTGAGACGAAGGCTGTTGTGGGGACGCTCTCTGCACGTACAAGGCTGGCATGGGCAGGGGCGGGAATCTGGAGACGGTGGCGGTGCCCTGTGCGCGGGCGACAGCGGGAGAGGAGGGGGGGCACTGCGGTTGTTCAAAACTCACCTGGAGCAACATTCAAACATGCGAATTCATTTAAACAAAGGCTTTAAAACAGTGTTTCCCAAATTGGGGCGTACGCCCCACCGGAGGGCAATGCGCAAATCATTAATATTTTTGAATGTATACAAATACTTATAGACGAATACTGGATTTTACCCATTGCGAGTTATCATTTTGAAGGATTAATTGTATCTCAATAGAGACGAATATGCAAATTGGAAACAGAATATGGTGGTCGAGGCGTTTACAGGACTTATGACCTGTCATTGGTTGGGTTAAGCGCACGCTTTATGTAATACAACATTCCCCATTCCGCCCTTCTTACGACCACCACGTCGGACAAATTTTTGGAAGATGTATATATGCTACAATGTAGGGATACACTTCACATATTTTAGTTCAACCTACACTAGGCCATCTATTAATCATGTTAGCGAAAGTACGTTCAGAAGGCAAATACGCTTAATTCTGGAGAGTATCCTGTCTTCCTAATGTTGAACCATCTCTTATGTGTTTCTGGTAGTATACTATACATAATATATTATTTTACCTGTTCTCAATAGACGCCTTAAAAATAATTTTTGTAATGTCTGTTGATGAAATAAACTGATTTGATTTGATTTGATTGTGTAAGCATTAAGCAGAAGATCTTTATTAACGCAATGTGAATGGCTACCGCAATTAACATACATTGCTAGATAACGCCTGGAGATTGTAATAATAAAAACCAATAAAGGAAAAAAAGTATCATTATTATTATTATTAGTCACACCCTTAGTCGCTTTTCCAAGAAAAAAATAATAAGCAAATTATATTATAATTTTAATGAACTTAATTTTGATAATTATTACAATTAAGTCGACAGCATTTTTGTTAATAAAAATAACATGTTTATTTATTTCAATGTTTGAATATACGATTGAAAATATTTTTAGGTTTTCCAATCATAAAAAAATAAAATAAAAATAGCGTCTAGATTTTTTGTAAACGCACTGTCATTCATACTATTGCAAACGATCTCCCTGTGGTGAACGGACTCTACCTAACTATGTCATCTTAAGCATAATTCCCCTACATTAAAATATGAATGTCTTGGACTTGGACTTGGATCTTCTGGCTTACAGAGGTTCATCTCAAATGGCTATTCCTCTTACGTCTGTAGGAAACATTGTTGGAATGTGATTTGGTAGTTGTTTTAAGATGGGGCTAAATGTATGGCCCGGAGTGTCCCTCCGAAAGAGGGCGAGCGGGGATTTAGGGTAGTCTGCCCTAGTTTGACACCAATATTTTTGGACTGCAAATGTAGTCAGCCGCACTGGGTTAATTATATTTGTAAATTCCACGTACCACGCTCATGGCGGAGAGGTCTGTGACTAGTAGCGCACACCCGCAGTTGGCCCTGGGGCTGGTGGAGACCACGCCCGCCGAGCGCACTTGGCGCACAAGGGGATCCGCCTTAATATGGAATTTATTTATTTATTTATACATGATACACAAATGAGACATTACAAACGAAATACATTTAGGCGACTCATTTGGACACAAAACGGTGTTACAAAGATAAGATAAAACAACATGAGACCAAAAAATCATACATATCAGAAGGAATCCAAATATGTCGACGTCAGTAAGGCAGTACTCTTTCCAGAATTTGTAATATTTTTTTTTATTAATACTGCCTCACTGACACTGAAAATGTCCAAATCCGAGATGATTAGATTCAGCGTCCGAATTGCTCTTCCTACTGGCATCACCAAAGGCAGGTTGGTTCTGCGTGACGGAGCAAAGAACAATTGATGTCGGCGCTGTCGCAGGTAGTTATCAGAAACAAAAATACCTATTTGTTCCAGAACATAGGGGTTCTCAATAGAGCCCCGAATCAGTTTGAAAAAATGCGTTGACAGTAATCCTTCACTCCTCAGTTCGAGGGAGTTATACCCCAGCATACTCAAGAGAAATGCCGTTGGATAGAGCCAAGGATATACCCCGTACTCTCTCATGTAGAGGGCTCTCAAGAATTTCTTTTGAGCAATCTCCAACATGAGAGAATACTGAGCCTCATGAGGACTCCATATCACGGCACCTCCCTCGAGTCTGCTTCTGACTAAGGAGTTATACAGAGTTCTAAGGACCCGGGTATCTCTGAAAACCCTAACAGTTCGAAGAACAAAACCCAGCACCTTTAACGAAACGTCACATACCTTCTCGATCTGAGCACGAAATGTCAATCGACTTTCGTAAATTATCCCAAGATCTGTGACAGTAGATACACGATTGAGGCTTTCATTACTCATGGAATATCGATGAATTATTGGACACATGATGCGTTGTACATTTGTACATTTCAGGAATATTTAATTTAGCCGCCATTTTGATTTGTTTGACGTTTGTCAGTTTTAATTATAGAAACCACTCAATACAGCTTTTAAACATAAACTGACAAATAAAGAAAGCTAAATAAAAATGGCGTCTAAACAAAATCGCCATGGAATATATACTTGTAGTTCTGTACTCAAGAATCCTTATATGTACGAGGGGCGTTCAATATATTCTCGGTATGGGTATGAAGGAAAAGACTTAGGTTAATAATTATTTTTTTAGTTCTCAATATAGTCATTTTTAATATCTATGCACTTCTTACTTCTAGCAATCAATTTATTTAAACCCTCAAAAAAATATGATTCCGGTTTGTTATCAAAATCGCCGCTTTTATCGAGTCATCGTCGTCAAATCGTTTCCAATGAACGTATTTCTTTAGATTTGGGAACAGAAAAAAATCACTTGGTGCCAGGTCTGAACTATACGGTGGGTCATTGATTTCTACAAAACCACATTCACGAACTGCAGCCTTTGCAACTTGAGCTTTATGCACCGGTGCATTGTCGGGGAGGAGCAGGATCCCTCTGGCCAATTTCCCCCGCCTTTTCTCTTTGATCGCCTCCCTGAATTGATAAAGGATGCTAGAGTAGTATTTCTCGGTGATATTGATACCCTTTTTCTTGTAATCTATCAGCAAAATTCCCTGGGAATCTCAGAAAACTGTAGCCATGACCTTCTCTGCGGATTGTGTCACCTTGAACATCTTTGGGTGCTCTGTACCTTTTCGGTGCCACTGCATGAACTCCTACTTACTCACAAAATCATAGTAATGAATTTAGGTTTCATCCCCAGTAACAATTTTGTCAATAGTTTCTTTAGAATTTTCACCACAGAGCTCCAAAAACCCTTTGCGACTCTGTACGCGGTAAGATTTTTGATGTTGCGTTAGGAATCTCGGCACCCATCTTGCACCGACTTTTGACACGTGTAGGCGGTCGTGTAAAATAGAAACAATGGTATCAGTGGATAGGCTAGTAATCTTGGCTATCCTTTTTACCTTCATTTTGGCATCCTCTAATACAACATTTTCTATTTTCTCCACATTTTCTTCATTATTGGCCTCGATTGGCCGACCGGATCGCTCGTCATCCTCAATGCTCTCGCTGCCCCTCTTCAATTCACTGTACCACTTTTGAACTATTTGAATGAAGGAGCAGACTCCCCGTAAACTTTTGATATCTCTTTGTGGATGGTTTTCTGATTTTTTCCTTGTTTGGTGAGGAATTTTATAACGGCACGCTACTCCAGTTTTATTAATTTTGGGAAATGACTCATCTTGCTTACGTTTCGGGGACAGCTACTCAATAACTAATGATCCGTTTGTTATGAAATTTGGTACTTATACTATTAATGAGTGCAATATAACGAGGAAATAAACTATTCATTCATAGTTGCACTCCTTCATATCGATACCGAGAATATATTGAACGCCCCTCGTATATAGGTAGTTCTTATTAAATAACATTTTTAGTTACAAATTGCAACCCGTGAAATATTCAACAAGTAAAGATTATCTACCTTTTTGAAATTTGGTTCACTGTACAACCGTAATCAGTAAAAAAAAATCACACACGTTTAAAATTTCACAATGAACAACACAAAATTGTTCTCCATTTATTATCTACACTACTGTCATACACAGAGGCGGTTTGCCTTAAGGTCCAGTAGGCCCGGGCCTAGGGCGGCCAGATATTAGGGGCGGCCAAACGTCGCACTGTCATTCATACTATTGCAAACGATCTCCCTGCCATGAACGGACTCTACTACACGGCCTAGGGCGGCCAAGACTGCAAATCCGCCACTGGTCATACAACAATAATTAGATCAAAACTTAAAATAATCGATGAACGCTTTTGGGCATGCGCATCTTGTGCATTTCGAATTACAGCTCTTACCACTCTGCCACGAAGCAGTGGCGGTTCTCCCATAGAAGCCCAGAAGCCCGGCTTACGTAAGAAATTTTGAATCAAAACCCCCAAATCTAAGTAATCATGCCACCGCATAAACCAACATCCCACCAAATCACTTTCCAACAATGTTCCCAACAGACGTAAGGGGTAGGTATAGCCACAAGAGTTGAACCTCTGTAACCCAGAAGATGTTATGATTCAAAATTTCTTACGCAAGCCGGGCTTCTGGCCTTCTATGAGAGTACCGCCACTGCCACGAAGGTCGTTTTAATTTGACAGACTTAATTTGGGATCTGAGATCTGCACTAGGATGTGCCGACTATTTTCAATAATTTATCGATGGTCAGTGTGTAAAACGTAGAGCAGGATTAGTTACAGAGGTTTTCATAGATGGCGCCAGTATGTGTCACAACGTACTAATGAAGTGCAGCGCCAAATTAATTTAAGCAAAAAGTAGAGTTGTTTATACGAGTTGTATTTACTTATATTTTGTTAACACCAATAAACGTGTACCTTCACGAGTGCGAGTTAGGGATGGGCAAAATGAATCACTTAAGGGATCTGAGCTGAACGGTTCCGCTCAGCAAAGTTAAGACTCTTTTTAATAATTCATGGTTCACCATTTTAAGTTTGTTAAAAATGATTTTCTGCAAAGTTGGAATTATTTGGTGACCTTTTTTTTTTTGCTCGTCGACCCAAAAAAAAAAGGTCGCCAACGATTTACGCCAACAATTCTCCGACAAACGACTCAATGGTGAACCATGAATTATTAAGAAGAGTCAGCTTACTTTGCTGAGCGGAACCGTTCAGCTCAGATCCCTTAAAGAGCTCACTAAAAAGAGTCGACTCTTTTGCAATAATTTATGATTCACCCAGCGGATCATTGAGCTACCACTCTTTTTTTATGAATCATCGCTCACTCGCTCACCAAAGTGAGTCGACTCTTTGAGTCAAGTCGTGAGCGGATCGCACATCCCTAGTGTGAGTTATTCATTTTTAACAGTCAGAATCGCGAATCGTCTTCAATTGCACACTTCAGGGCTGTTTCATCTTTATTATTTAACATCTTAGTTGTGTCAACCTGTGCCTCGATCCGCGCGAGGCTCCGGACCTCGCTCGGGAAGCGGTCCGCGAAGCCATCTCTCGTGTAGTAAGAGTGGCACAGAAGACGCGCGCATGGCGGCCTGCGCGCCGGGTCCGCTCGCAGCGCCACCGCCAGCAGCGCTCCTGCCGGGCCCAGCCCGCGCAGCGCGCGCAGCCCGCCGCGCTGGCCCGTGGCGCCCTCTCTCGCCAGCCGCTGGTAGCCCAGCATGCTCATTTGGCGCGGAGTCAGCTCACCTACAAATGTTACGATCATTTACCAATTAACACAAACCTAAAACTGAGAATACTCCTCATCAAGACCTATGTATGGAGTATCTTGATGTACGGCTGCGAGACATGGTGCCTATCCGAAAGAGATGTTTTTTTTGTAATTGTCTATGATATTATCATTTCGTGTGGGGCGTTTTTTTGTTTGTTCATTTATTGTAAACGGTATAAGTATTGTATTGGGGTAAGACATTATAACATATACCTATGAGCTTAGTGATGAGGTGCAGCTGGTCCATGTCCGACTCCCCCGGGAAGAGCGGGCTGCCCGTCATCATCTCGGCCAGCATGCAGCCCACGGCCCACACGTCTACGGCGGGGCCGTACCTGTGTGAGATCACCATTATAACCTATATATATTGTCATATATTGTCATCCTGAACCCCTGTATTTTGCGCGATGAACACGTCAGAACAATAGAGAACGATGTTTAAACAAAATGGGAAGTCGAAAAAATCGACGAGCGTGTGTGTTATGTACGAATGTAGAAGAATTTGAGAGGTACGTCATGACAGACTAGTGTTACGGCGCATCCTCTCTGCCTACACGCAAAATGTTATTTTTGTTAGTTAGATATCAGTGCATTGAAAACCCGCCAGAGTTTAGATCGAGGCTCAAAACGCATCTGTTCAAACTGTCCTATCCTGATGCAAATGTTGGTCGAGTGCGTCAGGTGCAGCCCCCATACTATAATGTTTTATGTTTAACAAAAATGTTTATTTTTAACTAAATGTTTCTTCTTAACAAAAATGATTATTTTAACTAAAATTTTTATGTTTAGCTAGTTCATAAAAAGGAGTACAGCGCCCTTGAGATGATTAATTCCTAAAAAATGGCGCTCTATAAATCATCCAAGTTATATTATGGATTTTTATATTATAGATAGTTTGGTCATAAATTTAAGTAATTAATGACACCTTAGTCTATGAAAAAAAATCTGTGGTACCCTCTTCTGTTCCCTTGATGCCTTAAACGTGTGTTTACTTAGCTTATAGGGTTAATTTGACCTGGGGTCTGCCACCAGAAGTTCTGGCGCGCGATACCAGCGCGTGGCCACATAGTCGGTGTACGGCTCGGCGGGCACGGCCGTGATGCGCGCGAACCCGAAGTCGCACAGCTTCACGACGCCCAGGCGCGACAGCAGCACGTTCTCCGGCTTCACGTCTCGGTGGATTATCTGTTCAGTACACTCCATTATTTGATGCAACTACTAACCACTTATGTATACACCACCCAAGTTGGAAAACATGTACGAGGTCTGTTCAAAAAGTATCGCGAATTTTGAATTTCCGCTGGCTACGTATATTTGATTTTTGATTTTTTTGTAGCGTTATGTTGGTACTCATGTCCCTTACTTATGCTGACAAGGTCGGCCATTTTGAATGTTTAGTTAATTTTTGACAGCTGTTTTGCTTGGATGTGTTTTGGCTCGTCTTCGATTTTTGCCTATTCCAAAAAATGGATCAAAGAATCTGTATCAAATTTTGTGTGAAAAACAAAATAAAGTGCGCGGACGCATTTCGAATGTTGACTGTGGCATATGGTGAAGCTACCTTGGACCAAAGCAACGTTTATCGGTGGTACAAAATGTTCTCAGAGGGCCGAGAAGATATGAACGACGAAGAGCGTGCCGGACGCCCGAGCACGTCAACAACAGACGAAAACATTGATAAAGTGAAGAAAATAGTATTAGCCAATCGTCGAATCACCGTTAGAGAAGTTGTTGAGGACCTAAACATATCGATTGGCTCGTGCCATTCGATTTTAACCAATGATTTGGGCATGAGTCGGGTCGCCGCGAAATTCGTGCCAAAATTGCTCAATTTCGACCAAAAACAGCATCGCGTTAACATTGCTCAGGAGATGTTGGACTCGGTCCGTGACGACCCAAATGTGCTCCAGAGGGTCATAACTGGTGACGAATCATGGGTTTATGGTTATGACGTGGAAACCAAAGCTCAATCATCCCAATGGAAGCTGCCGCATGAGCCAAGACCAAAAAAAGCGCGCCAAGTTCGGTCGAACGTGAAGGTTTTGCTCACAGTTTTCTTCGATTGCAGGGGCGTGGTGCATCATGAGTTCTTGCCACAGGGTAGTACGGTCAATAAGGAATATTACCTGCAAGTTATGCGCAATTTGCGCGAAGCAATCCGCCAGAAACGCCCGGATTTGTGGAAGAACAAAAACTGGCTTTTGCACCATGATAACGCCCCTGCTCACACATCGTTGCTTGTGCGCGAATATTTGGCCAAAAACAACACAGTAATGGTGCCGCAGCCACCGTATTCCCCAGACCTGGCCCCCTGTGACTTTTTCCTGTTTCCAAAACTGAAGAGGCCCATGAAAGGACGACGCTACGCCACGATTGAGGAGATAAAGACGGCATCGAAGGAGGAGCTGAACAAGATCACAAAAATGATTTTTTTAAGTGCTTCGAGGATTGGAAAAAACGTTGGCATAAATGTATTATATCCGAGGGGAATTACTTTGAAGGGGACAAAATAGATATTCATGAATAAATAAATACTTTTTGAAAAAATATAAAATTCGCGATACTTTTTGAACAGACCTCGTATACCCACACCACCAACGGAATTGGATAACGTGTATCCACCACCAACGATGTTAGATAATATAAATTTCCACTTATAATGGCGTTGGACAACATGTATCCACCACCAACGGTGTTGGATTAACATATATCCACTATCAATGGCGTTGGATACCATTTATCCACCATTGACTGTACCTATTGGACATATATATGTATCCACCACCGATGGTGTTTGACAATGTATAATATATCCAACATCAATGGTGTTGGACGACATGTATACACCACCAACGGTATTGGATAACGTGTATCCGGTACCAGTGTTGCTTTCTGAAAAAAAATCGTAGTTCATGATTTCAACACAAGACTTAACACACGAAAGAAAATGAAGTATCGTAACAGATATTCATTGACACCTTTTTTTTGGTCTAACCTTCCGATGGCTAAATCTGTTGAGGTAGTGTTTTTTATTATTATATCAGCTTATACCAGTTCGGAAATAATAGGATTAGATACTATTATATGCAAAAACGTTATAAGCTAACTGGTTATTTTTATTTATATATTGAAAATAAATATGAAGTTATGCTTTGACTGTGTCGATCTTTTTGAAGTTTTTAGCTCACTTTTTCGTTGAAATCCTCTCGACCCGGGTCTCACCGTGTGTTAGCTCCACTTTTCTCTTTCTAAAGTAGTCCGATATGATGAGGAACAATTCTCTTGGGCATCCCCGGCTCCGCAGCTTCGACAGTATCATCGGCCACCACGCGTTATGGAAGGCTCCGCTAATGTCGAAGAAGATACCAAGTGCGTATTTGTTATCACCGCGAGCAGAGTCATTAACCCAATCCAGCATATACTTAATGGCGTCCTCGTGGACCAGCCTCTGACGAAACCAAACTGTCTCGGGCACGAGGAGGTCAGAGCGACATCGAGCCTGCTGCGTACTAGCTTCTTCAGGACTTTACCCAAAATTTAGAGGAGCGTTATTGGCTGGTACGCATCAGGCAGTGGCGTGCCTAGGGTCAACCAGTAAGGCAAGCCGGTCCGACTTTTTTGTGGTATAATATAAGTAGAGGGTCACGATAAAGTATTTTAAAGAGTTTTATGTTTCTAAATTAGTCTCGTGAATTAATTGATTTTAAATCCCATTTTAGGCGCATTTTAAATCTATACAAAACAATATTTTTTGTGTCATCAAACTCATGTTCGTGTATAATATAATAATGAATTTAAAAATACAAGAAGAATTACAATTAATAAGAAAGAAGCTGTAAATAGACAATAATAATAAATTTGTTAACACCGAAACACGAATTGTAAATAAATGTTCGTAAAGAAATTACATAATCTTGGTTTTCATAACATTTCTGCACATAACGTTAATGACTGATAACATTCTGACAATAGAAATGAAGTTCGCGACATATCGAATAGTAACATACTTCAGAGTGATAAAGCCCGGCTTCAAATCCATACAAAAAATGTAGATATCTTCTGGTATGTATAAGCAGCTAGCTATATGATTACAAGCCAATAATACATAAGTGCGACAAAGACCCCTTTACATTTTGCAAGTCCAATATGAAGCCTGAGTGGAACAAAAGGTCACGAAGGTCATTTCTGCGCATGTCAGGGGAGTCATTTGCAACGCAACGAATTAAATCGCTTTGACTCACGCGAAAATTCAAAATATCATTTTATTCGTAGACGGCTCAAACGCGCAAAAAACATCGTTTTATTATAGAATTTTTCAGACAAGCCCGGCTTTTCGGCTTGTATGGAAGTACTGCCACTGGCATCAGGGTCAGTGCGAGGTTTATCTCCTGGTTTGGGAATGACTCTGATCGATCCCATCTTCCAGTCAGTTATAAAGATAGGTGACATTCAGATACTGACATTGTTGGCGTGGCAGTGCGCGAGCGCGCGCAGCAGCTGGAAGGAGAGGCGGCGCACGCGGCTGGCGGGCAGGCCGTTGGGCGCGCGCTCGAGCTCCTGCAGCACGGTGCCCTCCACGAATTCGAACACCATGTACATGCGCCTCCTCCGCCGGAACACCTCGATTATGGCCACGATGTTCTCATGCTGGAGTTTCTGCAAAATGCGGTGGCCGCTCAAAATAATAATCCGCAATCTTATAATGTATTACAGTAGAGTCTCGATTATCCAGCCTAAACCGGCCGCGGCAAGGTCGGATAAGCGAAAAGGTCGGATAACACGGAAAATGATAAATACGATATTGAAAATGCGTTAATTTTATTTGCACATCGAAATTTTTTTTTGCACAAAGTGATAAAACATGTTTTACAGTAGGTACATACTATACTCGTATATACTATACATACCCATACAATGCAGTGAACAACGAAACTAAACTTAAGCTCGGGTAAAAAAAGTCCGTGATTGTCTTTTGTTTACCCGTAAGCACTGAGGACTGTCGCCTGGCGCGCGAATATAATGCGTGCAGTCGGATAAAGGAAAGGGGCATTGCCCCGGTAGGTCGGATAACTCGGAAGGTCGGATAACCGAAGGTCGGATAACCGAGACTCTACTGTATATATAAAAATAAATGTTCCTGATACGTAAGGCGATGTACGAGTATATATTAAAGTTTCTCCTCCGATTTGATCTCCCCAAAGATCGTCTCCCATAATGCCGATTTTCATGGCATAGTGGCAAGACTACGACTGTCACACAGTAGGTCCCGGATTCGATTCCCGGCGAGTGATTGCCACACTGTCTTTGGTCTGGTGTAGAATTTCTTCTTCTTCTTCAAGTTTCCTGTCGGGTCCCCCAACGTTGGCGATCACCTCGGCGAACCTGTCCCTGTCCTGCGCCGCTCGGAACAGCTCCTCCACACTTCAGATGCCGGTCCACTCCCTCACGTTTCGCAGCCAGGACATTTGTCCCCTTCCGGGCCCTCGGCGTCCCTCAATTTTCCCCTCCAATATCAGTTGGAGAAGGTGGTATTTTTCCCCACGCAGTAGGTATATGACCCAGATGTGAGATCT
Source organism: Lepidostoma basale (assembly GCA_022606425.2). Taxonomy (NCBI): domain Eukaryota; kingdom Metazoa; phylum Arthropoda; class Insecta; order Trichoptera; family Lepidostomatidae; genus Lepidostoma; species Lepidostoma basale. Next base: position 1,761,622 of record JAHDVF020000010.1, read on the forward strand.
TTCGAACCTTGATAGTTGATAACAGTTCCCTGTCAACTCTAGCTCGCCTCAGGACTTCGGTATTGGTAACCATGTCTGTCCAGGGAACTCTGAGCATTCGGCGATGGAGCCACATTTAAAATGCTTCCAGTTTGTTCATTGAGTTAACTTTCAAGGTCCACGTTTCACATCCGTACAATAAATCAGACCACACATAGCATTTGATCATTCTCTGGCGGAGTTTCAAGTTTACGTTATCATTGCAGAAGATTTCATTTTATTAAACGTAGCTCTTGCTGCCTCAATTCTGCATTTTATCTCTACACGAAGATAAGAAGAATGAATATCTCTACATGAAGATGAAGATACGTGTAGAATTTACGTGACAATAAAATGGCGCTAGATTAGCTACCTATCACGTGTCATGATAATCAAAACCTAAAAAGTTGTATTGGAATAAACTGCCGTATACAAATGTGGAAATCATTGGGAAACTTAGACAAGAACCAGCAAAAATATTCAAACTAGCGAACACCGACATTTAATCAAATCTTTAAGATTTGTATTGTATTGGAATAAACTGCCGAATACAAATGTGGAAAGCATTGGGAAACTTAGACAAGAACCAGTAAAAATATTCAAACTAGCGAACATCGACATTTAATCAAATCTTTAAGATTTCTGTCGTATAATATTCGTGATATCTGAAAATTATTCTGACCTTTAACATTCTTATTTCTCTCATAGCCATCTTCCTGACGGCGGCGTCCTCTTCGGTGCCCAGGAACTTCTTAATGGCCACCATCTGGCCCGTGTCCGAGTGGCGACACTTCATCACCAGCCCGTATGAGCCCTCACCAACCACTGATATTCGCTCGTAACTTTCCATTCTGCTTTCGCTTCGAAACAGTGGCGGTTCAATAAAATAAACATTTATCGTTATTCTACAGCCCGTCGCGCCACATTCCTTGTTGTCAAACAAATGTGGATCCTATATTATTTGTTCGATTTTCAAACCACACGATTTAAATATAACAAATCTAGTGATGTGGCTATTCATCATCGATCTTAGAATTTAGGGAGTACCTACCTACCAGCCATTGCTTCCTAACATGTTAGAATTTTCTTTATTGGATGTGAAAGTTGGATATTATTGTATAGTGAGAGGAGGGTTTATTGGAGTATGTGGTGGGATGGGTCTGTCATGTGGACCTGACTACCGGGTGCAGGGAACTTGTGGAGGGGTCTGGGTGGTCACAGACGGGAGACGAGGCCTGGTTGTGGATTTAATTTAATTTATTTATTTAAATATATCCTAAGCATTACAGAATTATTTTCCAATACACTAAGGATACAAGTTGGAGATAAGATAAACATAATAAAATATTAAAAAGAGATAAATTAAACACAATAAAATAATAAAAAGCGCGAGAAACATAAGATACATGACAAATTAATAAAATGAATTTTCAATTATAATAAGGACAGTGCTTTCCTCAGGTGAGCCAGACTATCACAAAATACGTAAATTTCCGTGGTGATACGATTTATCAAAGATCTACCTTCCGGCATAACCATTGCCAGGTGGGCTCTGCATTGTGGGAGATAAAACAATCTATGACCCCTTTGTCGAAGATAATTATCAGGGCGAACAGACCTATTTCACTCAGGATTTCTGAGTTGTGTATACAACCGCCTATCAGTCGAAAGTAGTGAACACCCAAGTGAATGTCTCGTCTCCTCTCGAGTGACTGGTAGCCCAGCATCCCTAGCAAGAGATCAGTTGGAAAGAGCCACGGGTAATATCCATACTCCCTAAGATAGGGGTATCGCAGAAATTTCTTCTGCACCCTCTCCACCATCAGGGAATATCGAACCTCATGCGGCGCCCAGATAATGGAACTAAATTCCAACCGGGATCGAGGGACGGTGACAGGGAGTGGGCCATGGGTGGGCGTTAGTTGATCCTGGGTTTGAAATACAGGATAAGGTGAGGGTATTGGTAAAGGAGGAGTGACGCGAATAGCGGGTCGGCGGCGATGGCGGTAAGAGATGCAAGGGGCGGGGCGTCCGGCATACGAAAAGGGATGAACCGCCATACTCTTCATTCCGGACATCATGTTTTTGATTTATCAACAACAGGAGGGTCCGATGTTCTACGGGATACCCGCTTGTACAGCGTAACAGTGCAAACTGAAAGCTGTGCGTCCTTGGTCTTAATGAAGCTTAGACTATAATGTTCTCTGCGAATATCTGATTTGTGTGAAAGCAGCCCCGTTTTTAAGATCGTGTTCTTCATCAACATTTATTAGTATTATATTAAAATTCCATATAGTATCACAAAGGCTTAGGGGAAAGTGGGGGAATCACGAACACCTAAGGGAACTTTTATATTTAATTGTATCTCAATAGAGACTAAGACGCAAACTGGAAACTGAATATGGATGATCAAGGTGTTTACAGGACTTATGACCTGTCATTGGTTGGGTTAAGCGCACGCTTTATGTAATTACAACATTCCCCATTCCACCTTTGTTTTCAAAATCATTCTCCATAGATGGCGTTAGTGGGTGGATTATATAGGTTAATCTTAAAAAAAAGACATGTGTAATCAAATCTACATAGATGGCCAATTGAAACTGACTCGTGAAGATAAGTATAGATTTGGAGTATATATACAACTTCCAAAAATTTATCATGCATGATCATAAAAACAAAGGTGGAATGGGGAATGTTGTAATTACATAAAGCGTGCGCTTAACCCAACCAATGACAGGTTATAAGTCCTGTAAACACCTTGATCATCCATATTCAGTTTCCAGTTTGCGCCTTCGTCTCTTTTGAGATACAATTAAATTTGAATTAACCACCCACCATGGGTGAAAATCCAGGATTCGTATACAAGTATAAGTATACATTCACAAAAATACCTAAGGGAACGTTTAAATAAAACAGCGGAATTATGATATAGAATTATTTTTATTGTTTCTTGAGCAAGCATAACTATCCAGCTAAGTACCTCACTAATCAACATTTTGAATTTTTTAAATAATAAATAACATTTTGGTGAAAAAACAGAACCCTTAGCGTTCGGGTTTACCCGACGTCAGTTGGGGAGTCCCGAACACCAAGTGGGGTAGTTACGAACTAACGAATAATCAGTAATTAGTCTTCAATTACGACAGAGATCACATTTATATCCAACCGATGTTGATTGTACGGTACATTCCTCATGAGCCCAATTTTTACATATGTTGCACATAATCCAATCTTCAATAGGGGGGCTTTCATATTTTTCATAGCAAAAAATACAACGATAGTCTTCATTTTTGTTCTTTATTTTCTTCTCTTGATTAGAGTCATAAAAAATCATCAATACTGTTGAAATTTTTCAGTGCTTTTCTGGTTCTTTTGTTTTTGGATTTTTCATCACGTTGCAGTCTTTTCATACTTACGTTCGAGATTCCCCCGCATGGATGTTCGTGATTGCCCCGCAGGATCAAAATGCAAAATTCATAAACATTATTTTAGGTCTCCCGCGGAGCGAAAAGAGAAGATACATCAAGTTACTTTCATGAAAAATTTACATCGAAAACACAAAAAATATTCAAATATATTCCTTGTATCACGCGCACGTCCACTCCTCAAAAATGTCTGTCTATCACTAGAGGTGGCGTGATTGTTAAGATGGCAGTGAATATAATACTGCCATCTATATCTAACATAGTAGAATTGTTGAATTCGAGATTACCCGGTGTTCGTGATTCCCCGACTTTCCCCTAATACGGCTATATCAGTCAGCAAAACAAAAAGTCTCACAATATCCAGACAACCTACAAAATGTAAGCTGACTGTTGATGATATGCCTGTGGAGCGAGTAGAGCTTCAGAAAATTGGGCGTAGAGTTCTGCAACCATAATGATCTTTTACGGAAGTACGAGAACAAGTCAATAAAGCCTCTGCCATGTCAGGGTGTCTGAGAGTAAGATCAGAATTTATAAGACATGCGTGCGACTTATCATGAGGTATGCTGTAGAGACTGTACGAACCAAGGGTCTGCTGAGAACATTTGAGATGAAGGTCCTAAGGTTGACCACTCTGAAATACTCACGATTTCCTCGGTTTTCCTCTATATTTAATTCTGTTTAAATCGTTAATTAACGTATACTTTTTTTGACTATTCTTACTTGTTTCATTATTTTTATGTGTCCTAATCATCTTAGTGTTCTTTTCATTATTTTGTTCATAACACTTTCATTTGCACTGCATTCACTTCTTATATATTAATTCCACACTCTGTCGTTTGTTAATTAGTTTTTACTAACACTATTGCATATATTCTTCACGATATGCGTACGGGACGGATTGCTCCCCCGTACTATTAATATTTATTTAGACCGCTGACTGCTGCTCGTCTCCAGATGTAGTGTAGATGGTGAAAGCGGAGAATACGGGGTGATGATACTTGTGTGTAATTAATCCAAGTTTTATTATATTGCGGCGATCGGTGCAGGAGTTGAAGCGAAGAGAGTGGTGGCAGTAGCTCAAGGAATGGTTTTCATGTAGGTAGGAGCGCTAAAGCTTCCGGACGCGAAGCGAGTGAGTGCGTGTGTGAGAGTGAGTGCCGATTCCAAACACGACCGACTTATATAACCTTCGCGGCACCAAGCAACTAGCGATAGCGTGGTAACGGTCTACCGTTTCTGAGAATTTCAGTACACTCTTCGCGACTGCCGTTACCACGGCGTTTATGATTGGCTGTTAACAATGGCGCGACAAACGGCCACTGTTTCCGAGAATACTATCGATTTATTTTGTCAGAGCTACTGCACACATCTTCGTTACTATGCATTTCTATTCATTTCCGACCGCCTTATTTATTTTAACAAATGACAGAAACAAATTAAAACTTAAATTAATGTAAAATTACTAACATTAATGAAATAAAATGAACATAATTGTAAATAATGAAATAAAATAAAAATAAAATAATAATCTATTTGCATACGTCCGATACCATGTGAATAAACTATACACAAAATAAAAATTTATTATAAAGTGCCTCCCTAGGATGAACGAACTCTAGTATACCAGAAGCTCCGCCTTTGGGCGGGGTCACGGCAATGGCTTTTGAAACTACCTACGCCTTCTGTTGTCCTCGTTTATATTGGGAACTCCCATCAGTTAGATCGTTGCAAATAACACAAATATTATTTGATCAGCACAAAATTAAGATTAGAACAAACATTTTTGATTAGGACAAAAATAAAATTAGAACAAAAATAAGATTAGAACAAAAAAAATATTTGAATAAAAATACGATTAGAACAAAAATAAGAATTGAATAAAAATACGATTAGAACAAAAATAAGATTAGAACAAAAATAAGATTTGAATAAAACTACGATTAGAACAAAACTAAGATTAGAACAAAAATAAGATTTGAATAAAAATACGATTAGAACAAAAATAAGATTAGAACAAAAATAACATTAGAACAAAAATAAGATTTGAATAAAAATACGATTAGAACAAAAATAAGATTTGAAAAAAAATATGAAAATAATGTATTATTTGTTTAGAACACAAATTCGTCTTCCAGACATCATTAGCCAGGACACCAGATATTTGAAATAATAGTTAAATTCACGACAGTCTGCAACATTAGCGTGAATGGTGAAAACTTGGAGCAAGTAGTTGAGTTTGTGTATTTAGGTATTATGTTTACAAGAGATGGGAGAGTGGAGAGGGATATTGAAAGAAGGGTTGGGGCAGGCAACAAAGTGAATGGTGCACTTAAAGTTGTCATCGCAAACAAAAACCTATCCAAAAAAGCTAGAATGGCAGTGCACAATGGTGTTCTTCTACCGACCCTTATGTATGGAAGCGAACCATGGAACTGGCAAAAGAAGGATGAAAGTAGAATAAATGCAGTAGAAATGAGATCTCTTAGACGAATGTGTGGATACTCTGTGTATGATAGAGTGTCGAATGAAAATATAAGAAGTGAATGCGGTGCGAATGATGGTGTCATGAACAAAAATAATGAAAGGATCATTAAGATGGTTTGGACATATGGAAAGAATGAATGAAGAAAGAATGGTAAAAAAATTATATGTTAATGATGTAAATGGAACCAGAAATAGAGGAAGACCGAGGAAAACGTGGCACGATCAAATAAATCAAATATTGAATGTCGGCTATGTGAGGAGTCAGAGAAATCGACGCGCGTGCATGACACGATGTATGAATGTTGAGGAAGCGAGAGAAATATGTCAGGAAAGAAAAGTGTGGCAGTCCATTCTTTCTGCCTACCCCTTCGGGGAGACGGCGTGATGGTTAGTTAGTTAGTTAGTTAGTTAGTTAAATTCACCTAAAACAGTTTTTAAATGGGTCTTGTTCCGATCTTTCTGTAAGAAAGTAAAGCTTGGAGTTGGTAAGAAATGAGATCGCCAAGATGAATGTGCAAAAAAAGTGTATGATAGAATACTTAATGAAGAAGAAAGAAAGGTAGGCAGGTCCTTACGCACGCATGCCCTAAATAAAATTAATAATATGTCACTAAGATGGTTTGAACATATGAAACGAATGAGGGAAGAATGGTTAAAAATGTATATAGGGTCAAAGCACCAATGAATGGCCGTTTAAGGTTCAGCTTGTACTGAAATCCACATCAAAGGTATTAATTTCATTATTTCAGTGTACAAAATAAAAGAAAACAATAAAAAACACGTTGACTTCTCTAAATTCTCTAACTTTCTTTATTGAAATATGAGTATTACTATTAAAATTAATATTTCTCTAAAAAAATAGCACAATCACCAGTATATGACCACTTCAGGTTATATTGATACAATAATATTTCTCTAAAAAAATAGCACAATCACCAGTATATGACCACTTCAGGTTATATTGATACAATACATAGATTTTGTTACATTGTCACATTATGAAACACCCTAACATATAAAAATATGTAAATATTCAAAGAATTGCATAAGAAATAACATTGAAAATAACACTTACCACACTTTTCCTTATAAAAAACTACTAACAATCTCAAAACAACAAAGGGGAGACGCACTTTTACCGTTTGACAAGGCACAGTTCAAAACTGATAGTTTTGTTTCTTACCAACAGTTGTCTCTGCCTACCTCTTTTGTCATAGTTTCTGGGGATTAAAGTTTTTTGACTGGACACATAGAGCAATTCTTATTATATTTTATTTTATTAACCAACGGTCATTTACTGGGGGGCGGTCAAATACTGGTGCTTCGACCCTACCAGTAGGTAGTGTGAATGGAAAAACAAAGGCCAAGGAAGACAGGGCATGACCTAATATATCAATTACTGAAAGGCGGCCATGTTCGAAGTCAGAACAATCGCCGAGTGTGCGTGTTAGGTGTGTGAAGTACGGTGCAGAAGAGGCGCGAGAGTTGTCAGGATAGAACAGTGTAGGAACCGGGCGGTAAAATAAGAGGGGGGGGGGTTAGCTTGTAGGATTCCGGTACTATAGTAAAATCGGAATGAACTGAGTCTTGGGGCCATAAATCATTTCCCTATGTCTATCTCGCTTGCACTTACGGGCCTTATGGAGCGGTTTAGGGTTGGGCGTAACAATAAAATAAAAATATCGATAAGTAACGTTTATTATCGTATCTTGTTCATAAACTTTAACGAGTTAACAAAGTTTTGATATTAATCTTTATTTATGGGTTTTATGTGCGTTTAAATTAGTATGAAATTAGTGACTACCAGATACTAAATTAAATACCAGTAAAAACCGAAAAATTGTTTAATTTTAAAATTTGTGTACCGTATGTGTATAAACACAGAAAGAAAGTTAAGTATAAAAAACAAAGTAGATCATATTGTGGCCCTTAAAAGAACCGTTTATGCCATATAGGGTAGACCGAGGCGAATCGGATCACTTTTTTTTTGAGAATATTTAAATCATACTATAGTATAATATATGAAACTTTTATTGATAAAATAGTAATTAGTAACAATCTAGCTACGCAATAAACATTTTAAAACTTAAAATGTTCATTAATTCTCCAAAATATGAACTAAAAACTTGAAAGACAGAAATATCCGAATCGCCCCAATTATCGGGACGAATAGGATCGTACATAACATATATAACTAAATTAAAATTTTCTTAACACTTAGCTTTGGAATCATTACTAACGTTTAGATAATGAATAGTGAGATCAATATTAATAAGTAACACATAAATCACATATACGAGTACACGGGCCTTTTTTTACTGTTTTTAAAGTCTTGAAGAATTCGGCCACTTTTTCCATTTTCATGCCGTCAATTCTTGCTCTAAACAATCCTTCTGGTTTCCGAATAGTCAACTGCTTATTTCTTTCCATAAAGCGATGGAACCAGTCCTGACCAGCCATTCCTACTGCTCTGTTAAAATTGTGTTGAATTTTTTGACGTTCTGCGAATTCAAATGCATATTTACGAATCGCCTTGGGTGTAATTCCGAAGCCATGACTCCCTAAGTGCAGTAAACGGCCTGCTAAAATATTTTCAGCAGTCTCATCTAAGGCTGGCTGTCCACCAATCGTTTTAATGACACCTCTGGAGAAAGTGACTCTTCTTTGTAAACTCGTTTTTGGAAATTCGTAAATCTCAGCAGCCCGACGTAAGGTTAACTCTTTGACCGAGACATTATTTGCGGCTTCTCTCATTTCTTGGGACCATTCTCCCGTATTAGTCTTTTTATTGTACGTGCGAACCATCTACAAGGAAATAAAAACGCATCATTAACTTCAAATATAAAACAAATCATTTAAAAATAGTGATCCAATTCGCCCCCGATGACGCGATCCGAATAATCCCGTTTTGAAGACTTGAAATAAATACTATTTTACACATTAACCTGTAATATTTTGCTTAAAAACAATTTTTTTTCTAAAATAGGCCCATTCCCAATCAATATAAGACATACAATTCAAAATTTTAACACATATCTTTAGAATTACACAAAGAAATGGTAAGCACCTAACTTACATGCGCAGCAAAATTGAAACACACACAAATACCAGACGCACTGGCGCGCATCTTTGACACTGATGTACAAGTCGAATAGAAACATTGCCAACGGCGGGAGGTGCGTGGTGTGAAAGGGTCGTAAGGCACTAGTCGCTTGCGTTCCGCGTCAACGCGTTTTTCAAATATTACCAAATTTCTTATTTTGATCCGATTCACCCACCGATCCGATTCGCCTCGGTCTACCCTATGTGTCGCCATCCATTTCTGTGTGATAATCCGCATCCTTCGATTTTACCGCTTTAAATATTAGCTTCGCTTCTGGAACAAAGCCAGTCCTTGTGGAACCCGCATGGCAAATTATCAATTGTTGACCTTTTCCTACAGGCTGATTCTTGAAACCACCTTCATCGTTGCTTCCAAGCCACATATGCTTTCTTGAATGGTTTTGATTAATCCATGTTTCATCCAGATAGAAACGCGGCCGCTGATCGTTTGTTCTTCTAAGTAAATCCAATTTCCTTAAAAAGTCCATTCTGGCACAAACAACATCTGTTCTTTCCATTAAATATTTACATCCTTCGGCATTTTTCTTATACTTAAACCCAATCTCCTTCATGAGTGTTCTGATCGAATTTTTTCCGCATTTAAAATCAGGTAATTGTTCTCACGGACGGATTTCAATTTCAATTTATTTTTTTAAATCATAAACATTACAGTATATAACCAAAGCGCTTATGACTATACAGGTAGGTAAAAAAAACTATTTTAGGATACTCTCCACTATCATAAAATGAACCAACGGTCCGCTTCAACACACTTTTATCAAAATCGTCAATATTGGTGACAGTTTCTGGTTTCTTAAAATTTGCTCTTGGTGTACAGGGCCTGCCTAATTGCAATAATTCAGTCTTTATTCGGTCCACTGTCGCTCTACTCACACCACAAATAAACGCGGCCGTGCATACGTTGTGAATCACTGTTGGAGTTTGAGGGCTAATATCGCCATGTAATTTATTCAAATCAACATATAAATACATATAAATTGAAATAAAACCGTTTCGGAGTTATTTAGGAAAACAAAAAAAGCTTATTTATTATTTTATAAACAATGATGTAAAAGTAGAGGAATAGCCACAAGACCTGAACCTCTGTAAGCCAGAAGATCTGAGTTCAAAATTAATAAAAAATATTAATATGCTATCTTTTAAAGCGCCGTTTTTGTGATGTAATCACTATTATAATCACCTCAAGGGCGCATTAAGACCAAGTCCATATTGAATAAATTACTGTTTTAGAAGTTCTATAAAATTTTATGGGAAAGATCTTTGAAAATGCCTTAGCAAGATGAAACATTTCTTTTTCCATAAGATCTAATAAAACCGGCATCTTATTTCGTATTCATTTTATGTTACAATGAAAGCCCTTTCAGATTATCGAAATTAACTTTGCCGCTTTGTCCATGGTGGTTTATTATCTTGAGCACAGATTTATTTCACTTCAATCTAAATATTTATACAATCCTTAACAGTACTTATTTATACAGTATTTATATTGTTCACTTTTTAGTCCCACCAGCGCATGAATTGAATTATAATTGCTGTGTTTTGAGTGGGTGGCAGTTATTGGGTGTTTATATAAACCGAGTTATAAAATGTCTCTTTATCTTATGTTTATAATGTTTTGCATGTGACTACATTTAATTTGTTTAAAAATACCAATAACACGTTTATAAATTAATTCTTTTGAAATGACGTCATTCTTTATATTAAACTAACTAACTAACCATCAGTAGTGTAGGCAGAAAGAATGGACTGCCACACTTTTCTTTCCTGACATATTTCTCTCGCTTCCTCAACATTAATACATCGTGTCATGCACGCGCGTCGATTTCTCTGACTCCTCACATGGCCGACATTCAATATTTTATTTATTTGATCAGATTGATCAACAAGTGGACAACATTTTATATAAATGCTCCATGTGAGAATTATCCTGGCCAATATGAATCTTGCCACACTTAAATAATATTTGATTGTGAAAATGATAGTAGGCATCACCCGCACACACTTAGAGACTAAATCATTTACAAACTAAATCTAAAATAAAATTCAATTATATAGAATATAAAATCTAAAATAAAAATAACAAAATATAGCACATAATAAAGTTATAACACATAATTAAGCTATTTTCTAAGATCCACTTGATGTCCACAGGACGATCCAGTATCAAATAAATCAAATATTGTTTATATTATTTTTATAAAAAAGCATTTATAAGACGATCATAGTATATTTGTCAAAGCCGACGTATCAAAAATTCAATGATTAGAATATCTTTCGTATGAAGAACTTAATTTGTGGTGTATCATTAAATATATTTTATAACACCTGTGTACTATGTTTTTACATAATTTTATTTTGTTTTATCTAACCAACCGGTTTCGCGCCGCTGGAGCTTCGTCAGGGTTACACAAACAAAGTGTCAGACTTCTTTTTTCACTGCATTATAAAGGATTGAAACGTTAAGTCTTTTGTTTTATATTATTTATTTTATAGACATACAATAATTATAAGGTATTCCCATGAGTACCTACAATATATTCATTATGTTATAATACATTCTTTATTTTAATTAAAAAAAAAAACAATCCAGAGTATAAGATAATATATACTCGTATATTTTTTTATTTTTTTACGTATACAACAGGTCGCTTGAACCCAATTACTGTAAACAATTTGTTTTTTATTAAGCTGATATATTGATTCTCGTGACATGTGATATGTAGCTAATCTATCGCCATTTTATTGTCGCGAGAATTCTACACCAGACCTAAGACAGTGTGACAATCACACTGCCATCGCCGGGAATCGAACCCGGAACCTTCGGTATGGCAGTCAAGGCTCTTACCACTCTGCCACGAAGGTCGTTATGTTAAGTATTTGTGGTATATACCTATATCTAAGGTTTATGGATGTTAAGTATTTATGGTATATATATCTAAGGTTGTCTCAAGGAGACCATATGGAAGAATAAGTATATGAGAACATACTTCAGAATATACAAAATCTGCGTAAGGCCTATACAGCAATATAGCATTGAGACCAGAGCGGATACCGCAAGAACGAAGGCTAAAGTGCGGGTGGCAGAGATGTGGACGCTGAGCATGACAGTAGGAAAGACACTTCGAGATAGGGTGAGGAACACGGCTATTCGCGAAATCTGCAAGGTGGAAGATATCGTAAGATGGGGCAGATAACACGGAAGATACTGGAATGCGCACGTGCAGAGGATGGATCCCTCCAGAATCCTACACGTTGTAGCGCATCATATTCCTGTTGGCTACATTCCTGGGGGGATAGCTAGGTGTCAACCACCCAAGAGAGGCCACCCTGATTACAGGAACAGACCAATGGTCTAAAAGAATAAGAATAAAATGTATTTATGGAATCAAAGCAGTAGAAATGAGATCTCTAAGATGAATGTGTGTAAATCTGTGTATGATTTAGTGTCAAATGCAAATATAAATATGAAATGCAGTGCGAATGAAAGTGTTATTAACAAAATAATGATAGGGTCATCGTTGACACATGGAAATAATGAATGAAGACAGGATGGTGAAGAAAGTATATGTAACGACGTGAACGGAGCTTAATAGAAATAAAGAAAGACCTAGAAAAACGTGGCACGATCAAATCTATCAAATATTAAATGTCGGTCACGTATGGAGTGGATGAAATTGACGTGGATGCGTGACACAATTTATGAATCTAGAGGAATCGTAGAACCCCTGTGTTCTGAATTTAATATGTCTCTTCATCATATGCCGACATCAATTATTCTTTACTCCCTCAAATATATAAAATCTCCGCCATTGATTATTATTTATATTATTATATTACTGATGGTAGCTGGAGAATACAAGATTGCTTTAGTAAATTTATTTTTGATTTTTTTTATTTCAAATATTATCAATTAGATTAGACCTTTATACCGAAGTACGTGAACAAGTCAGTAAATCCTCTGCCGTGTCAGGATGACTGAAGTATCTGGTCTGGAAGAAAAGCACATGCGTGTCGACAGCAAGATCAGAATCTATAAAACATGCGTGCGACCTATCATGACGTACGCTGTAGAGACGCGGGCTGACACTGTGCGAACCAACGGACTACTAAGAACATCGGAGATGAAGGTCCTAAGATCAATTACTGGAAAAACCCTCCGAGATCGTGTCCGCAACGTAGACATAAGAAAAACTTGCGAAATAGAGGATATCGTTCAGTGGTGTAGATCCAGAAGAAGATACTGGAAGGACCATGTAGCCCGAATGGATGGTGACAGACTCGCATATACAGCCGCTTATGAAATCTCCTCCGGACACCGCCCACCTGGAAGACCGCCTAAGAGATGGAGGGACAGCTGGATCTCATCATCCGACGAGACATGATTTCTGTGTCACAGATCGTCAGATCTATTAAAAGAAGCAGAATAAGAAGAAGAAGAAGAATAAGAAGAAGAAGATTATTATTGTAACCATTATTATTAGCTGTATTTTTAATTGTATTTAGTTAATTATTACAATTTTCTAAAGAAATTGGTATACTAATTAAGCGGCGCAAAATGGAATGGAAAGTTAAATGTTTATGCGATATCGGATGGTTAGTAGTGTTGTGGATAATATTGTCTATATACGTAGGTTTTCGATAAATATTAAAGTTGATTTCATTTTTAATTATATTTAAAGTCAAATTCTTAAAATAAATTCTTCTAATTAATTAAATTGTTGAAATGGTAATACTTTGCTAGCTTAACCTCTCGGGTTATCATAAAAACAATAAATCTGCTATTTTTAATCAAGTTGAAGTACAACTAGAACGTATTTTTGAGATTATTCGTGTAATGCATCGGTGAAAAATAATTATTATCTTTAAATAATATAATATAATACAAACGCAACATAATCTTAGGGTCATGCTTAACTGGGAATCTTAGGTCCAGTCATTTAAGCAAAAAAAGGGGTCAACAAGGAGAGATAATATGTTTGAATTGTTAATGATAGTTAAATGATTCAATAAGTTAATACAGGGTATTATTTAGCGAGATTCACAGCACATCGCATTACAGTACCTAACATATGTATGGTATACTCTCCGCCCTCTATCTCAAAAACGGTTGAGCGCATGAAAGTATGTTTGGAACAAAATGCGTCACAAATTTTATGTTCTACAATTTCTGTGGTAAATGTTAACATCATTGGAGCTATAGAAACCAAGATAATCGCGACAAACCGATTTTTGTGACCTTTGACATTGAATGACTTACCTCGCAGACACAACATTTTATGAGACTTTTGAGACAACTTTTAGAACGTCAAAATGAAGGTGTATACGAGTTTTCAGCTTATTATCTCGCATTACGAGGTTGACCGCTAATTTTGACTTCGATTTGGTGATAATCTTCCAATGATAATATTAGCCAGAGATTTGTTATACAACTTAAATAATAATAGTGAGATGGAGTAGGCAGAGAAGATGATTCTGGAGGGACCATATCGAGAGAATGGATCCAGCAAGAATTCCTAATATCGTGATGCACGAGACTCCAGAGGGCCGTTAACCACCAGGATGATCACCAAAGAGATGGAGAGAAGGCTGGTCGTATTCATCAAAGGAAGTAAGTTGATATCCCGCACAAACAGATCGCAAGATCTACAATCAGAAGAAGAAGAAGGAGAAGAAGAAGAAGAAGAAGAATAAGAAGAAGATGACGAAGAAGATGTAGAAGAAGAAGAAGAAGAAGAAGAAGAAGAAGATGAAGAAGAAGAAGAAGAAGACGAAGAAGAAGAAGAAGAAGACGAAGAAGAAGAAGAATTTAATTACTTATAAACGTTCCCGATTGTGGACCAGAATTTGGAGGGTGGGGGAGTTGTTCTGGCTGGCACAGGACAGAGAGACCTACGCCAGAGTAATAGCCGACGTCAGGGGGACCTTACATGGCACTTTGAGAAGAAGAAAATAAACGTTCCTGTAAAATACAAAAAAATAAACACACAAAAAATGAACGCCATGCCCAACAACGTGCTCGTATTTCCGCTTTCTGTTTGGACTTAAAATATACAAAACACATCAGAAAGAGAGTCTCGGTATGTAATGTGCATTTGTCATTATTTTTATTTTTTGTGTGCCCTTGTTCTGGATTGTTGGACGAAGGTCACCTCTAATGTCACGCCATGGCCATGCCTGCGTCACTGGTCGCGTTCTATGTATGTTTACTGAATAATTGCGGCTTTAAGTCGGCTCGGCGAGAGGGTGTTTGGTTTGAAGAAATGTGTTACGTTAATATAAACAAGTTTTTTTTTTACAAATATACCTATGCTTTGTTCGAATGCTCGACGTCGTTATACATGAAATATCTCGTGTCATAAGGCTACGGTCACACCAAAGTGTTTTGGGTGGTGATTTGACAGCGACTTAGACTTTTGATATAACTAGATTACATTAGAGGAATACTTCGATTCTCTCTGAAAGTAATTCGAAATGCACACGATGTGCATGCCCGCGATCGTTTCTGGATTATTTTAAATTCTGTTCTGATTATTGTTGTACGACAGTAGTGTAGAAAACCAAAGGAGAACAATTTGGTGTTGTTAATTGTGAAATTTTTAATGTGTGTGATAAATAAATTACATTAAAAGTTAAAACTTAGTACTGATTACGATTGAGGGGTAGAAAATATTTACTTCCGTGAATGTTTCACGGGTTGCTACTAGTTTATTTGAATTTCGTACATATTATTGTTTAACTCTACACTCTACATTCCCATCTATCTATAAAGGTACACAACCCATTGCCAGTGGCGCTAGTTAAAATAAAAACATATTTCCTTTGACATTTGTTTGGCGGTTTACCTGTTTCCATTACTACCAGTTTATTAGAAACTTTTTGAGTTAAAAAAAACTCCATTATTTTCAAATAAATAAAAATAGCTTGGACTTGGACGATCTTCTGGCTTACAGAAGTTCAGCTCATGTAGCTATTTCTCTTCCGTTTGATGGAACATTGTTGGAAGGTGATTTGGTGAATTGTTAGTTTATGCGGGCATGATTTGTGTGGCCCGGAGTGTTCCTCTGAAGAAGGATCGATTTTGGACGCTTGTGGCGGCTGGAGAAGTTTGGGTCGTAATTTCAGAGGTCTATTATTGTGGGGTTAGGGAAGGGGATCCTTTGTAAAAACCTTCGTCAAGTTTCAGAATGAATAAATCTATCATCGGGATTCCCGATTCTAGGTGCAGTTGTGTGATCCTGGTCGATGAAGGCGCACCAAGCGATAAACGGATAGCCTTATATTGCAGGAATTGCAGTTTTCGTGTGTGACTCGAAGCTGCATAGCCCCAGATTGGGGCTGTGTAAGTGACGATCTTTTCAAATGATTTTATCTGAAAATGTCACGCTATTGATTAAGTTTTTAAACATAACAAACGATCACGCCGTTTCACTGCAGGGGTAGGCAGAGAGAATGGACCGCCACACTACTCTATCTTGACACACCTCTCTAGATTCCTTCACATTCATACAACGAGTCATACGAGTACACGCACGTCGATTCTTCCGACTTCTGACATGACCAATTTGTTTATTTTGGTCACGCCATGTTTTCCTCGGTCTACATCAACTCTGTTCTCCATTTACATCGTGAACGTATACTTTCTTAATGTTTGATTTAATTATTATTTAAAATGAACTTCCATCAAGAGATTTCAGTAAAATGATTTGATTATATTATATTATTTTATATTTGTTGTAGGAAATAATTGACCTCCCTTTATTTTTTCTAATATTATTTGATATCGCTGTATGTTACCCTTAAAAAATAAATAAATAAATAACAATAATGAATTGGATGATTTACGAAGCGTCGTTTTTAAGAATTAATCATCCAAGGGCGCTGCAGGAAATGCTAACTAACTAACTAACTAACCATCACGCCGTCTCCCCGGAGGGGTAGGCAGAAAGAATGGAACGCTACACTGTTCTGTCCTGACATACTTCTCTCGATTCCTCTACATTCATACATCTAGTCATGCACGCACGTCGATTTCTCCGACTTCTCACGTGACCGACATTCAATATTTGATTGATTTGATCGTGCCACGTTTTCCTCGGCCTTCCTCTTTTTCTAGCCGTTTACATATACCTTCTTTACCATTCTGTCTTCACTCATTCTTTCCATGTGTCCAAACTCTCTTAATGACCCTTTCCTTATTTTGTTCATAACACTTTCATTCGCACCACATTCACTTCTTATACTTGCATTTGTCACTCTATTATATACAGATTTGCCACACATTCGTCTTAGAGATCTCATTTCCACTGCATTTATTTTACTTTCATCCTTATTTTGCCAGTTCCATGCTTCACTTCCATACATAAGGGAATGCTAGCGTGATGAAAGTGTTTTTTTTTTTTAATATATGTTATTGATATCATAAATAAATAAATATCTTTCAAAAATACAATTCTACAGGGTTTTTATGTAGATGAATCATCCATTGGGCGCGTAATATAAAGATCTGTAAGTGTAACAATAATTCTGTACCATATCATATACCTAATATAAACACGTCTTACTTTGTTCTTCAATTGGCTGTGCGTATAAATAACTAACGGCTTTAGTTATATTATATTACATCTCGGCGTTTCGAGTACAATAATGCTATCGTTTTCAGGTTCCGCGTAGACGACTGGTGTGGTCTGCATTGTTCAATTGAGATAAGCGCCGAGTGTTACTTGTCGTTGGTGATATTTGATAAGAAAAAATACGAACTCGATTTGATAAACATTGTATTTGCAATTGATGGACTAAGAATTTCTTCCAGAGATGGGCAAACTTTATTATAGCCATTAGAGCTGAACCTCTGTAAGTCAGACGATCCAAGTCCAAGAAGTTCATTGTAAATCAGCGTTTTTCAACCTTTATGCTACTACGCCTCCCCGAAAAAAACGTTTTCTGCGCCTCTGTATCTCTTATTTAAAAAAATAATAATTAGACTAATATAGACTGGTTTTGATCGTTGAGCTGAAAGAGTTGGATGTAGGTGCCAAAATGAGCGGAGTGTCAGTAAGCTGTCTCTTGTATGCGGATGACGCTGTCCTTCTTACAGACAACGAGCATGAATTACAAGTCCTGGTGAATTGTATGTATGAGGTATGCATGCGAAATGATCTGATGATGAATGTTAATAAGTCCAAGGTAATGATTTTTGAAAAGGAAGAAACCATGACAGTCTGCAACATTAGCGTGAATGGTGAAAATTTGGAACAAGTAGTTGAGTTCGTGTATATAGGTAGTATTTTTACAAGAGATGGGCGAGTGGAGAGGGATATTGAAAGAAGGGTTAGGGCAGGCAACAAAGTAAATGGTGCACTTAAAGTTGTCATCGCAAACAAAAACCTATCCAAAAAAGCTAGAATGGCAGTGCACAATGGTGTTCTTCTACCGACCCTTATGTATGGATGCGAAGCATGGAACTGGCAAAAGAAGGATGAAAGTAGAATAAATGCAGTTGAAATGAGATATCTTAGACGAATGTGTGGATACTCTGTGTATGATAGAGTGTCGAATGAAAATATAAGAAGAGAATGCGGTGCGAATGATGGTGTCATGAACAAAATAATGAAAGGATCATTAAGATGGTTTGGACATATGGAAAGAATGAATGAAGAAAGAATGGTAAAAAAATGATATGTTAATGATGTAAATGGAACCAGAAATAGAGGAAGACCGAGGAAAACGTGGCACGATCAAATAAATCAAATATTGAATGTCGGCCACGTGAGGAGTCTGAGAAATCGACGCGCGTGCATGACACGATGTATGAATGTTGAGGAAGCTAGAGAAATATGTCAGGAAAGAAAATTGTGGCAGTCCATTCTTTCTGCCTACCCCTTCGGGGAGACGGCGTGATGGTTAGTTAGTTAGTTAGACTGGTTTTAAATAATAAAAAAATTATTACACAAAAAAAACTGTAAATTACCATTAATAGAATAATAACAACGTTATGCTTTAACAAATACGTTCGTGTATATTTATTTTTAGATAATCCATTGTTTTAGCGGAAACACTTTGATATTTCAACATTATTGACTCTTTAAATAAAAAACTTTGTTATAAATATCACAACTAATTATATTTTGTCGCGATAGCTGTTTCGCTAACCGATGTTAGCATTGTCAGGTCTTACAATTAACTCAACTCATTCACGTTCACGTTGATTGTAAGACCCGACTATGATAACATCGGTTAGCGAAACAGCTGTCGCGACAAAAATTAATCAATTGTGATATTTATAACAAAGTTTTATTTATTTAAACAGTTAATAATAATAATAATATGCTAACTTTTAAAGCGCCGTTTTTGTGATGTAATCAGCTCAAGGGCGCATTAAGACGTGTTTTAAATCTAAATGTGAACGCTGCATCTGATTGATATTCACCATCGATTCGAAAGTATAATAGAACAAAATATGCAAGTTTTAAATTGGGTATGAAATATGAAAAAGATGGAATTTTAGCTTCAGATCCCCGAAATTTGTACTAGGGCAACGCTTCGGCTCAAGTAATCTTCCTATTGCCGAGGAGAGTAAATGATTCAATGATGAAAGTCGGAAAGTCAAAGATTATGGTTTTTGAAAGGGAAGAACAAATGACAGTTTATAACATAAATGTGAACGAAGGGAATTTGGAGCAGGTGAGTGAATTTGTGTATTTAGGTAGCATGTTCACAGCGGATGGCCGAACGGATAGTGACGTCGAAAGAAGGGTTGGTGCGGGTAACAAAGTGAATGGAGCTTTAAAAATAGTTATTGGAAACAAGAATTTATCAATGAAAGTGAAAACGGCCGTTCACAATGGAGTTCTGGTCCCAACCCTAATGTATGGAAGCGAAGCATGGAACTGACAGAAGAAGGATGAGAGCAGAATAAATGCGGTAGAGATGAGCTCCCTAAGACGCGTGTGTGGTAGAACGATATACGACAGAATCTCAAATACTGATATAAGAAAGGAATGTAGAGCGGAAGAAGGTATTATGAACAAAATTATGAAAGGATCGCTGCGTTGGTTCGGATATATGGAGAGAGAATGGTTAAGAAAGTATACGCGAATGGATGGAGAGAGAATGGTTAAGAAAGTATACGTTAATGTTGTAAATGGAGTGCCGAGTCGAGGCAGACCGAGGAAAACATGGCATGAACAAAATAATCAAATTTTAAAGGTTGGTCATGTCAGAAGCCGGAAGAATCGACGTGCGTGTATGACTCGCTGTATGAATGTGGAGGAAGCTAGAGAGGTATGTCAGGATAGAGTAGTGTGGCGGTCCATTCTCTCTTCCTACCCCTGCGGGGAAACGGCGTGATGGTTTGTTGTGTTGTTGTTGTTGTTGTTCTCTAACATGAGCGAGTATCTCGCCTCGTGGGGACTCCATATCACTGAATCACACTCGAGCCGGCTCCGGACCAATGAGTTATACAGAATTCGCAAAACATGTTAATGTTAAAACAACAATTTGAAAAGGATGCCTAAATTTTTATCGCTTGGGGTCCCTACTTGAGTTGACCTACCTCCAACACTGATCAAGGGAGCATTAATACTTCTAGCGAGTCCACGTGGACGAGATTCGAACTAAGCGTTTGGAATTTACGAGTAGAACCGAACCAACGACGCGCCGCACTTGAAGGGAAACGAGTATGTTGGTGACGATTGAAATGAACACAAGGTTATTTGAACGGCCCGTGAAAAAAAAAACCTAACTAACTAACTAACCATCACGCCATTTCCCCGGAGGGGTAGGCAGAGAGGATGGATCGCCACAATGGCCTGTCCTGGCATACCTCTCGAAATTCCTCTACATTCATACATCGTACCATGCACGCACGTCGATTATTCAGACTTCGAATGTGGCCGCCTTTAAGGATTTGATTAATTTGGTCATGCCATGTTTTCCTCGGTCGTCCTCGGCTTCTTTTCACACTCACGCTGCTTGTGTACAACTTTTTAACCATTCTACTCTCATCCATTCGTTCCATATGTCCAAACCATCTCAGGGATCCTTTTTTAATTTTATTCATGATGCAGTCATCTGCCTTACATTTCTTTCTTATTTCATCGTTCGGTATTCTATCATATAACGTTTTCCCGCAATTCTTCTTAGTGATCTCATTTCTACGGCGTTTATCCTGTTTTCATCCTTATTTTGCCAGCTCCAAGCTTCACTTCCATACGTGAGGGTTGGCACTCGAACTCCATTGTGTACTGCCATCTTTGCTTCTGTGGATATATTTCTATTTGCAGTAATGACGAAAATAAAACAGAGATGATTTAATTTCTGATACTATGTAATTCATACAAATATAATGTTTTATGAGGAAATAATTAATTCTGAAATAGCTTTATTTCATCTGGAACAAAAATCTGGAAAAAAAAACTGGAAAAATCTGGAAAATTTAATCTGGAACAAGTGGATGAATTTGTTCATTTAGGAAGTATGTTTACAAATGATGGGAGGGTGGAGAAGGATACTGAAAGAAGCGTTGGGGCAGGCAACAGAGTAAATGGTGCACTTAATGTTGTCATCGCAAACAAAAGCCTATCCAAAAAAGCTAAGATGGCAGTGCATAATGGTGTTCTTGTACCGACCCTTACGTATGGAAGTGAAGCATGGAACTGGCAAAATAAGGATGAAAATAGAATAAATGCAGTAGAAATGAGATCTCTAAGACGGATGTGTGGCAAATCTGTGTATGATAAAGTGACAAATGCAAGTATAAAAAGTGAATGTGGTGCGAATGAAAGTGTTAGGAACAAAATAAGGAAAGGGTCATAAAGATGGTTTGGACACATGGAAAGAATGAGTGAAGACAGAATGATAAAGAAGGTATATGCAAACGGCGTGAACGGAGCTAGAAATAGAGGAAGACCGAGGAAAACGTGGCACGATCAAATCAATCAAATATCGAACGTCGGTCACGTGAAGAGTCGGAGAAATCGACGTGGGTGCATGACAAGATGTATGAATGTAGAGGAATCGAGAGAAGTATGACAGGACAGAACTGTGTGGCGTTCCATTCTTTCTGCCTACCCCTCCGGGAGACGGCGTGATGGTTAGTTAGTTAATTAGCTTTATTTCAAATTTTGTGGAATGAGCTCTGGGCGATAAAGAGGTAGCCTTATCACATAGTGTCAGTGTTTCAGGAATATCTATACTGTCAATTGTATATTATTTGTATTTTGTTTTGTGCAGCCTTGCCTTTAACATGGTATTATCCAATTCTATCCCATTTCTCAATATCCATGAACTCATATCAGCCTTTTGAGAGTTTTAAGTCGGAGCAGGATTGAGGATTTTATAATAATAATAAATTGGATAATTTATAGAGTGCCATTTTAATAAATTACTCATCTCAAGGGCGCTGTAGAATATGCTCCGTTTTATGAACAAGATAATAATTACACTTAAAGTTGTCATCGCAAACAAAAACCTATCCAAAAAAGCTAGAATGGCAGATGAATGAATGAAAATATAAGAAGTGAATGCGGTGCGAATGATGGTGTCATGAACAAAATAATGAAAGGATCATTAAGATGGTTTGGACATATGGAAAGAATGAATGAAGAAAGCATGGTAAAAAAATTATATGTTAATGATGTAAATGGTACCAGAAATAGAGGAAGACGAAGGAAAACGTGGCACGATTAAATAAATCAAATATTGAATGTCGGTCATGTGAGGAGTCAGAGAAATCGACGCGCGTGCATGACACGATGTATGAATGTTGAGGAAGCGAGAGAAATATGTCAGGAAAGAAAGGTGTGGAAGTCCATTCTTTCTGCCTACCCCTTCGGGAAGACGGCGTGATGGTTAGTTTGTTAGTTAGTTTAAAAAATAAAAAATTGAAATAACAAAAACTAACCATCACGCCGTATCTTGTTTTTTTTCTAGTTAACAATTAACATAAGGTTAGAATATATAAAATAATATTTGACACATAAAAAATAATATTTTAAACTTTTTTGGCAAATATAAATCTTAGACCTAATTGTATAATTACCATTCTGTCGAAATAGCTTTCAACAATTATAAACTTGTGGGAGAATCAACAAATATTCATGTATTTTTAAATTTTATACGTAATTGGCTTCCTCCACAAGATTTCAGTAAAAACAATATGTTTTTTAAATAAAAAATTCAATTCAGAATTACTAACTAACTAACCATCACGGCGCGGCGTCTCCCCGAAGGAACAGGCAGAAAGAATGAACTGCCACACTTATCTTTCCTGACATATTTCTCTTGCTTCCTCAACATTCATAGATCGTGCAATGCACGCGCGTCGATTTCTCTGACTCCTTACATGGCCGACATTCAATATTTGATTTATTTGATCGTGCCACGTTTTCCTCGGTCTTCCTCAATTTCTGGTTCCATTTACATCTTTAACATATTTAGTATGAGGGCTGCACCTGATGTAGTCGATCACCCCTTCCTATCAGGAAATGATAATTTGAAATGGTGCGTTTCGAGTCTCGATCTAAACTCTGACTGATTATCTATGCACTTAAGGTCTGCTGGAAGGGCCGGCTACCGCGAAGGCTCGGTTGCCAAAGTTTGTGCTTGGATAGCGTTTTGGCACAGTCAATCTACCGATCGCAGAAGACTTAGCTGATCGCAATGTAGACTGCCTGGCATTCAGGTTCTCGTTGATGCAGAGTTCAGATATATTAGCTGGTGCCATTCCATGCAACGCCTTATAGACCGTCCAGCAGAGCTTGTATTGTTTCCTTTCTGGATATTTCAGCCAGTGGAGCCCTTAAGATGCTGCGTTATGTGACATCTCTTTGGCACACCCCTTAACAGTCTTGCTGCTGCATTGAATGCAGACTGGAGTTTATTTGTTTGCTGTTGGAGAGTTGGCGTAGACTAGAAACGTCAATTACCACAACTGATTTAATTGGTAAATTTGAGATTAACTTTTCATATTATAATATATATCAAAACTTTTAAAATTCATGTCATCCTGATTATCGTAATTGTAAATTTAAAAAGCATTTGCTACAAATCCAGTTTTACTACCAGCGCGCTGGAGCGTCTATGCTGGTGGTGAAACTGGATTTGGATTCTTGAGTCTTTAGATACAGGTTTCCTCATGCCATTGTTGGAAGAATCAGCCCATGCCATATAGATGACACGAGATTCGTGTATATTCGATTCGCGATAAGGTTTGGTCAGTATATATGATCGATCTGCCTACTTGCTTATAACGTTGCCAACGGAATCCGGCTCCCCTTATTATTTTCCATAAACTTGTCCTTTCACCGTAAAATTTAATAGATTCCTTGATGGCAGCAAGTACATTATTGAGTGTCGAATTTTTTTTATGAATGATTTGGTAATTATAAATACAACGCCTTATTATCGAAGTCTGATAACCTGTGCCTTCTTTTTGCAAAGCCTAGCCTTCTTGTAGCTCTTGCTGCCTCAATTCTGAATTTTATCTCTACATCTGGGTCAAGAGATTGTGTTCGTATGCTGCCGAGGTATTTAAAATTTTCCACCCTTTCAACGTTACGGCCGTTCAAATGAATTAACCACCCACCATGGGTGAAAATCCAGGATTCGTATACAAGTATAAGTCATTCACAAAATATTTGCAATACTGAAGCTACATTTAATAAAATTAAATTACTCTTCTGCAATGATAACGTAAATTTGAGACTCCGCCAGAGAATGATCAAATGCTATGTGTGGTCTGTTTTATTGTATGGATGTGAAACGTGGACCTTAAAAGTCAACTCAATGAACAGACTGGAAGCTTTTGAAATGTGTCTCTATCGCCAAATGCTCAGAATTATCTGGACACACATGATTACCAATAACGAAGTCCTGAGGCGAGCTAGAGTTGACAGGGAGCTGTTATCAACTATCAAGGTTCGGAAGATTTCATATCTGGGTCATACTCGTATATTGCGTGGGGTAAAGTACCAACTTCTCCAACTGATATTGAAAGAGAAAATTGAGGGACGCCGAGGGACCGGTAGGTCATCAGCATCAGTCAGGACCGGCATCCGAAGTGTGGAGGAGCTGTTCCGAGGAGCGCAGGACAGGGACAGGTTCGCCGAGGTGATCGCCAACGCTGGGGGGACCCGACAGGGCACTTGAAGAAGAAGAAGAAGTCTTCTTGTGAGACATTATGGCATCCGACAATTCTTTTTTTGAAAAGTCGTGTGCAACTCTTTGTACCTACTGTTATTTTCGCCAATTCTGTTGCCTTAGAAACTTTATCCAGCGCCAAGACGATCTAAAATAATATTAATATATTTGCTTTTTCTAATTTGTTGTTTTATTCATCATAATTGATATTTTATAAATATTATGAATAATTATGAAAAACCTATGTGGTAATCTATCATTTCTGCCTACCTCTTATGGGAAACGGCGTGATGTTTAGTTGGTTTGTAAATTTTGTTAGTAAAAAAGTAATATAAAATATTCCGCAATATAAGCCGCCTATTACGTCATTAATCACTGTAATGTGTACATACTAATACACTTAGGTATATATATCTGTATGCATATTAGCTGAAACATTCTCTTCTCTGGTTTCAATCCTGGGATTGGTTTGCAGCAATTTCCTCCATTATTCTCTTCCATTTTTCCCTGTCTTGTGCGGCTCTTTTGAAATCTGCATATGATGAGCAGCGTACGTCCACCAACAGGTCCTCCAGATACTCTCGGCGTGGGCGTCCCCTAGAGTTTGTCCCCTCGATCATACCCTCCATTATGGCATGCAAGAGACCTTCTTGACGTATTACATGGCCGATCCATCTTGCACGCCTTTCGGACAAGGTCCTGAGCAGGTGCCTTCCTCCTTCGATTCCTTGAAGAACTTCCTCATTCGTGATGTGGTCTCTCCAGGAAATTCCAAAGAGTCTTCTATAGGACCACATCTCAAAAGCCTCTAGTCTCCGCTTATCCCTTTCGGATAGGCACCATGTCTCGCAGCCGTACATCAAGACACTCCATACATAGGTCTTGATGAGGAGTATTCTCAGTTTTAGGTCTATATTATTTGACTCTATTATTTTCGACCTTTTATTAAATGCAAGCCTAGCCTGATGTATACGGCTGTCGACCTCGCTCTTAGACCGACCGTCCCATGTTATTTTGCTCCCGAGGTAGACAAACTCCTTGGTGTTCTTTAGTGGAACTCCTGACATCACTACTCTCATCTGATGTTGCGTTCGGCCTACAGTCAGCAGCTTTGTTTTGTCCTTATTTATCTTCATGTTGTAGCTATCTTGAAGAATGTCTTGCAAAGTATCTAAGGCCTCCTGCAGTTCCTCCTCACTTTCAGCAACCATAGCAATATCGTCAGCAAACCTTATCATGTCTATCTTTTGCCCGTGTATCCTTACACCTTCTCTGTGACTCATTCTCTCTCTCAAGTCGTCAATCGCATTCTGTATGTAAACGTTAAAAAGAGCGTTCTGAAACATTATAAAATCGAATATAAAAATCATTCACACACACACACACGCACATACACGCAAACACACACATTCACACATACACATACAGACACATACATACACACAGAGATATACACATACACACAAAACAGACACACACACAAAACAGACACACACACAAACAAACACACGTACACACACACACACATTCACACACACAAACACACACAGACATATACATACACACAGAGTATGTATACATATTTAAAAAAAATATTTAGATGCAAACATATACAGAACATATTACATTCCACGCCATTCATATTCCTGCCCCAAGTGTTCAGAGAATACGAATAATGAAACACTTAATATCCTTGAATTTTTAAGAAATTAAAAATATTTTTAAATATTATTAAGTTAGTAACAATAAGTTACAATAAGTTTATTTTTAACAATGAAATTAAAATAACTCATTGTTGTTATTTTTATTCAATTTCAATTTCAAATTTATTAATTTAACAAAATAGACTTTACAAATATAAAAACATTTAAATCGCTTGGAAGAATGTGTCAACATTGTACGAGTATCACACGAACAAGTATCTATCCAATATTTGAAGTATTTTACTTTTGAATTTAGAATTTCATCAAAGCATTACGTGTCAGGTCCCCCTGACGCTGACGTCACCTGTTGTCTATAATAGTCTTGTGCAGCATTATATTAATGTGTAAAGGCAACAAGTCGTACCTAACTTAAGTTGCGGCTGTTTGGCGTAACACGGCCCAAAGCATTCTTATAACTGGCCTCTATCATATACATTCACAGATTTTTCTCTATCTCTTTCCTTTACTGAGGATATTCACTATCCCAATAGCCGCAAAATTGTATTAATTTGATACATGTTTTGGCAAAAGCATCATTTAAGTTGCTGATTTTACCACGGCACAGCCAAAACTTGCGGTCTTTTGCTGCGACACAATATGTATCCTGGCAAATGACAGCAATTTAAATTGCGGCCCATTACCAAATTATTAGTGCGACGGTCTAGCTAATATGTGGCGGCAAAACACATTTTCTTTAATAATATGAAGCTTACTATACTTTTATGGCAAAAACGCATCTTAATCATTTCTAAGAACTGTATTCTTACTTTTAAAACTGAGTTTGCATAAGAAAACTTATTTTAAATGATAAAATATAGCAAAAAACAAAATAAATGTATAAACCCGTTTATCTCAAAACTACTATTTTTAACTTGCGGCTATTTGCCTTTGCACATTGGTATAGCAGTAATCACATAGCGTCAATTCGTGGACAGTCTTGCGCAGGCGCATCTGTTCGAATCCCGCCAACAATAGTGTGCAAATTTGTGAACACTAATTTTTATTGTCTCACAAAAATCTTACAAGACTTCATATTCAGTATGAAATGTGACCATCTCTGGTTTCTATGACTCGTTTTACATTTGGCATAGATTTCATCAGGTTTTGGTCCATTCATTTTACTTGATCTTCTTTGAACCAGATTTTGATTAAAGAGATAAAACCGAAAGAGCTGAAAGGGTTGGATGTAGGTGCCAAAATGAGCGGAGTGTCAGTAAGCTGTCTCTTGTATGCGGATGACGCTGTCCTTCTTGCAGACAACGAGCATGAACTACAAGTCCTGGTGAATTGTATGTATGAGGTATGCATGCGAAATGATCTGATGATGAATGTTAATAAGTCCAAGGTAATGATTTTTGAAAAGGAAGAAACCACGACAGTCTGCAACATTAGCGTGAATGGTGAAAATTTGGAGCAAGTAGTTGAGTTCGTGTATTTAGGTAGTATGTTTACAAGAGATGGGCGAGTGGAGAGGGATATTGAAAGAAGGGTTGGGGCAGGCAACAAAGT
The DNA here is from genome assembly GCA_022606425.2 of Lepidostoma basale. Classification (NCBI taxonomy): domain Eukaryota; kingdom Metazoa; phylum Arthropoda; class Insecta; order Trichoptera; family Lepidostomatidae; genus Lepidostoma; species Lepidostoma basale. The sequence continues at coordinate 1,790,024 of JAHDVF020000010.1, forward strand.
GAATGGTGCACTTAAAGTTGTCATCGCAAACAAAGTCCGAGGAAAACGTGGCACGATCAAATAAATCAAATATTGAATGTCGGCCATGTGAGGAGTCAGAGAAATCGACGCGCGTGCATGACACGATGTATGAATGTTGAGGAAGCGAGAGAAATATGTCAGGAAAGAAAAGTGTGGCAGTCCATTCTTTCTGCCTACCCCTTCGGGGAGACGGTGTGATGGTTAGTTAGTTAGTTAGAGATAAAACCATCGTTTTTCAGCTTGTGCAATTCATTTTTCGCAACTTCTCTGAAGAATAGCCCACAAGTTTTCAATTGGATTGAGGTTTGGTGAATTTCCTAGGTAATCTAAACCTTAACACAATTTACTCACAATTTAAATTACGCAGTTACTTTTCTTGGGGTACCGCGTATTCAAGAAAGATCTTGTTTAAAAATGGAGTTTTCCGTTGGCCAACGTTGGGAATTACTTTTATTTAAACCACTTCAATATTTGTCAGAAGTCACCATTCTGTCAATTGGCAATAGCGATCCTGGCCCATGAATAGAAAAGCATTTAACCGGATATTTCTTTTTTACACTGGTTAACATGTATAGGGGACAGTTTCTCACGTTGTGATTTCCTGACGTAGCGTGACCGCTTGACCCTGCAAAATGAAATGGGTTTCATCTGAGGAAAGAATGCTATTCAATTCTTTTTCTCTCTATTTTTCACATTTTCTTGCTCAAGGTAGTTTCTTTTTCATTATTGCTGTAGTTAAAAGTTATGTTTTGTATTATAAATACCAACAACTAATTAATTAATATGAATGAAAACGTCTGTCTTCTAGGAGTTTTATTATATTTTAGATTGAATGACATGTTTCGCCCTTCTAAGGCATTGTCAAATGTGCCGAGAATGAAGTGGGCGATCGTTTATATACCCGAGTTAATGTAACAGAATATGGTGGTTAAACCAAAGATTCTTCTTAACTTTGCGGTGTTCATGTTTGCGTCGCCAGTAAAAAATCATATGCGTGGCTATGTCAGCTACCTTGAATTTATTTTTGTCTTGAACAATGATGTAAAACTCCATATTAATAATTAAAATGAAAGAAAACACATTTAACGCAAACGGCTAGCATCCAGTAGCCTATGATAAATAGTGGAGTCATGAAAATGCCTGCCTCTGCTAAATCCGTTTGGAGGTCAAAACTTGTCAACCGACGATTTTCTATAGAAATTCAGTCCAAAATAGATTCATCCCTGTCACTAGTTTTGCGCTTTCTTCCACATTTTCCTTTTCGCTGGGGTGATAAACTGCCTGTCTTGTTATACTGTCTAATAGTTTTGTAAACAGTACCCAAATTAAACTTAAGCAATGTGTCATAGAAGAGTGTTCACTTAATGAGACTACCTTTACTCTTTTCACCATAATAAGAGAGATATGTGAGGTTACTCAACCTCATATTATAAGGTGGGACAGACAGCGATAAAGGGACTGGTACGGTCATGTTCAAAGAATGGACACCACCAGACTCCCCTATATTGCATTGCATAATCAGCCTCATGCGACTCGTTCTCGTGGAAGACCTCCTAAAAGATGGAATCTCAGCTGGGAATCTACCTCACAGGAGGAGCAACATTCTGGAGAACAGACCACATAGATTTACAACAAGGAAGAAGAAGAAGAAGAAGAAGTTTTTCTCGGCGACTCCGTTCTCTCTTCATCCATGCGTTCCATATGTCCAAACCAACGCAGTCATCCTAAATCATTTAATAATTTGTTTCATAATATTATACTTTCTTCCGCTCTACATTCCTTCCTTACAACAGCATTTTAAATTCTATCGTACATCGTTGTTTTTCAAATGAATTATATAAAAAATAGAGTTCGTTTATATAATAATAAAATCGCGTTGATTTAATGTGCGTATGTGTACTCAAATAAGCTCAAAATTCACTTGTTGAACGAATCCTGGCCACTAAGGGCGATCGAGTAATCGGGCAGTCAGCATCGAAATCTCACGTGCGGCAGACGTTCGCAAGTCATTGTTCTCTCTTCGATTACGAACAATAATTTGTAGATAAAAGGTTAAAAAAAACTGGTGCTTCCATAATTTTTTTAGACAGATATATATTTCTTTAAAATAGTTTAATAAAATATAAAAAAAAACGTGATACGTGAATACGTGATAGACAATTGTTTTATTGTTTAAATTCGTTTTTTTTATCAGATTTTGTTTTTAAAAAAGTGATTAATCAAATGGTAAGTACAACATGAGTCACTTTTGTTTATTTCTAAAATTCTTTTATTTTACAATAAAATAATTTGATAATATTTTGATAATAATTTGATAATAACTTCGGCGTTCGTTATTTGTTGTCAATACACGAATTACAATTTTGTTATTAAAATAACCCAAAATTGACAATTAGTTTTGACTATAGAATGTTATCAGCATAAATTAGAATTTTATGATATATTTATCTATAAAATTCACGGGTATCACATTAAAAATATATGTTTCTTCCTTTCGCAAGACACATTGCTTATTGTGACACTACCATCACCGGGAATCGAACCCGGGACCTTTGGTTTGGCAATCATAGCACCTGCCACGAATGTCGTCAATTTAAAATAAATTATACATTTATTAACACTAGATTACTACATAATACAGGTATATTTTATTTGACTAATTTATTAAGAGTGAATATGTAATAATTAACTAACTAACTAATTAACCATCACGCCGTTACCCCGGAGGGATAGGCAGAGAGGATGGACCGCCATGTCGTTCTGTCCTGACATATAGCTCTAGCTTTCTCCACATTCATACGTCGTAACATGCATGCTCGTCGATTTTTCCGACTTCGAATGTGGCTTGGTCTTCCACGGCTTCTCTTTCCACTCACACTGCTTGTATACAGCATTTTAACCAATCTTCTCTCGTCCATTCGTTCTATATGTCAAAAACATCTCAGGGATTCTTTTTTTTATTTTTACTTATGATGCAATCATCTGCCTTACATTTCTTCCATATTTCGTCGTTCGGTATTCTATCATACTCGTATATCGTTTTTCCGCACATTCTTCTCGGTGTTCTCATTCCTACGGCATTTATAATAATAATAATAATAATAATAATAAATTGGATGATTTATAGAGTGCCATTTTTATGAATTAATCATCTCAAGGGCGCTGTAGCTCCATTTTATGAACTAGTTGAAGATAAATATTTTAGTTAAAGTGAAAATTTTGGTTCAGAATAAAGATTTTGTTAAAAATAAACATTTTGTTAAAAATAAAGATTTTGTTAAAAATAAACACGTTAAAAATAAACATTTTGTTAAAAATAAAATTTTTGTTAAAAATATTTAAAAACAATTTGAATGAACGTTTTGTTAAGAATAAACATTCAGTTGAAAATAATTTTTTTTGCTAAAAATAAACATTTTGTCAAAATAAACATTTAGTTATAATAAACATTTTGTTAAAAACAAACATTTTGTTAAAGATAAACATTTTTGTTAAAAATAAAACATTTTAGTATGGGGGCTGCACCTGACGCAGTCGATCAACAAACTTCAATCTACAATCTGCGTTCAATGCAGCAGCAAGGCTCATTAAAGGCATTCCAAAAAAGTCTCATATAACACAACATCTCAAAGAACTTTACTGGCTTAAAAGTCCAGAAAGAATCCAGTATAAACTCTGCTGGACAGTCTTCAAAGCGCTACATGGAATGGCACCAAGTTATATATCTGAACTCTGTATAACGGACAGCCTAAACTCAAGGAAATCCACACTTGCTCTCGGCGAACTCCTCATCAATAGGAAGATTAGCTGAGCCGAAGCGTTGCCCCAGTACAAATTTCGGGGATCGAGCGTTCGCGGTAGCCGGTCCATCAGCTTGGAACAATCTTCCTTCACACCTTAGATGCATAAATGATCCGACAGATTTCAGATCTAAATAGAAAACCCATCTTTTTCATATTTCATACCCAAGTCAAACATTTATACTTTGTTCTACTATACTTTTAAACCGATCGCTTTTTAAGCGGTCACATTTAGATTTTTAGATTTAAAACACGTCTTAATGCGCCCTTGAGGTGATTACATCACAAAAAACGGCGCTTTAAAAGTTAGCATATTATTATTATTATTATTATTATTATTATTTGCATCAGGATATGATAGTTTAAACAGGTGCGTTGCTTCACTTACATACATAAGGGTTGGCACTAGAACTCCATTATGTACTGCCATCTTTGCCTTAGTTGGAATATCTAATAAACACGGTGTATACAGAATGATGTATTTTTTTACGTATTTTAATACGGCCGGGGTACCCCGTTAATGAAAAAGATATCTTCTAAAAACATACAAACCACTTCTTGTTATGAACTGTGCGCGTATTTCTGTCAACGCTCGTCCTCAAGACTTCGTAACTCTACGCGTTTCACCTAATGTGGACAATAACATTAAACCATTCAAATATCAACTTTCATTGGCTTTACAAAAATGAAGTCACCTAAAAAATAATAAATTATTTATATTAAGTGTGACTAACACTTAAGCGTAACACATTTTGTTTATTTTATATTCACCTTCATTTTGTGATGGAGATTACAGAGGTTCAGCTATTGGGGCTATTCCTTGTTTCTTCTAACTGAGGCAGCTAAAACATAAGGAGATATTTACCTATTGATGAAGTTAGGACCCTTGTAAATTCTTTTGTAGTGTCACGTTTAGATTATTGTAACGGAATGTACGCTGGATTGCCAAATAATCAATTAAGCAAAATACAAAGGGTATTCAATGCTGCTGCCTGATTGATTATGGGGTAACAAAACTATATAGTTTTGGGGCCAACTCTCTGCAGCTTCAAAGAGATGGGCATCTCATAACCAATTTCATTAGATTACTCAGGGGATATTTCGAGAACTCGGCCGTGCTGGAGGGTGTTCGGCTTTATGTCGCTGATAGATATCTCCCTAGATTGTTTTACCTACCGGCCGCCAGGAAGGTGAACGCGGTCGGGTGACTGAACGCGGTCTCCTCGGAGATCGACGTCTTTCATATTAGTGAAAGTACACCCAGAAGGCAAATACTATTAATTCTGAAGAGTATCCTGTCTTCTTAATGTCGTACCATCTCTCATGTGTTTCTGGTAGTATACTATACACAATATATTATTTTACTTGTTCTCAATAGATGCCTTAAAAATTAATTTTGTAATATTTATTGATGAAATAAACTGATTTGATTTGATTATATGTCATATCACGCCGCTCCTGGAGGAACTTCACAGACTTAAAATCCGAGACGGAGTAAAATACAAATTGTGTTTGGACAATGTTTAAGGCTAGATACCAAAGAGCGCCAACGTGTATTTCGGACCTCTGCGTGACACCCATGCCAACGGAAAGGCAACGTTCACTCCGATCAGTAGAAACAAGTGCAAACAACATATCAACTACAGTCAGAGCCAATAAAGCAAGTTTCTTTGATCGTGCTTTCAGCGTTGCGGGTCCGTTGGCGAGGAATAGCATCCACGTTAGTATTAAATATGAGGATAGTGACGTTAAATTTAAGAAACTTCTAAAAACTGCATGGTCAGTCATTTCCGTCTTGGAGTAATTGAATTTATAAAACGGCGTACTTAAAATATAAATCATCAAAATAATAACAATAGTATGATAGGAACACTGTTGGAAAGGTGATTTGGTGGGTTGTTGGTTTATGCGGGGGCTTGATTCATGTGGCCTGGAGTGTTCCTCTGAAGTAGAATCGATTTGAGCACTTGTGGCGACTGGAGGTGTTTGGATAGTATTTTTATTATTATTGTGGAGTTAGGATGTGAGAGGATTCCTTCGTAAAACGTTCGGCATGTTCCCGAATGAATTACTCTATCATCGGGATTTCAAATTATAGGTGCAGTTGTGTGATCCTGGTCCATGAAGGTGCACCAAGCGATAAACAGATAGCCTTATTTTGCACGATTTAGAGTTTATGTATGTGACGTGATTAGCATACGAATAACTTTTCATGTACTAGGTATACGTGGTTTTTATACCTCCCAAGGTTACCCGTTATAGGGAGGCTTTTAACCACTCTATACAATTACAATGGTCTTCGTGGCAGAGTGGCAACGGTTATGACTGCCACACCAAAGGTTCCGGGTTCGATTCCCGGCGATGATAGTGCGAAATAACATTATTCTGGTAAAATTTACGTGACATTAAAAATGGCAATAGACTAGCTACCTATCACATGTCATGATAATCAATAGCTAAAAATATGTATGCAGTTATTGGGTTGAAATAACCTGTGGTACCTATGCAAATACGAGTATGTAGAAAGCAACGGTTAACTACCATATAAAGGTCCAAGTGGCATCCCAAGAATCAGCAAAGATGTTAATATTCTTGTAATAGTATCTTGTATTCCTAATGTCGAACCATCTCACATGCGTTCCTGGTATTATATATTTTTTTATATATTTTACCTGATCTCAACATTGTATTATAATATCTTTTGAGAACAAATAAACAGATTTGATTTAATTTGATTTGAATAGATTGATCGTTGTGGTTTTAATATGGTAAAACTCAATTGTCGTCCCGACAACATATTTATCACTCTTTCAGAACATGCTCTTTCCACATGATCTCTCCAGTAGCGTCTTCTCAATCTTCCCCATCGCACGACATCTTCTACATTGCAGATCTTTCTTATTTCAGAATTTTTTATTCTGTCTCGGAGTTTCGTTCTGCAACGGATCGGAGAGTCTTCATTTCTGTGGTTCTTAGGAGACCTTTTGTTCTGATAGTGTCAGCTCTCGTTTCTATTCCATATGTCATTATAGGACGTACGCATGTCTCGTAGATTCGAATTTTGCCCTCCTAAAATCTCCCTGATGTATTGTTGAAAAACAATATTGTTTTTCAATAGCTTAATATTTGGAAGCAATAGCTATCTAATACCAATAAAGATTACAAAAAAGTGTTTAAAAAATGATCGTAACTTATTTAGAAAAGCATTATTTTTAAGGACAACGCTCATAAATTAACCTGACAACTGGAAAATTAACTTCACATAGATTTTTTCTTCTTCTTCTTCTTCTTCTTTTGATAGATCTGACGATCTGTGACACAGAAATCATATCTCGTCGGATGATGAGATCCAGCTGTCCCTCCATCTCTTAGGCGGTCTTCCAGGTGGGCGGTGTCCGGTTTTTCCGTACATTAATATTAGGGCCCTTCCAAACCTTACAATTGCATGTAATTGTTAAGTTTTGGAGTTAATATTATAACTTTACAATGTATGTAATTATTAAATTTAGGATTTAATATCACTAATTTACAATTTATGCAATTGTTAAGTTTTGGAGTTAATACTGAAAAATAAGTGTATAAATAACAACATTTACACGAACAACATAACAAAAGTAATACAAACAAAAAAAATATCCAAAACCATCAGACGAGAGAACGAGTTGTTAGATGATGAAGGATTTCCAAAAAACAAAAATATTCAAGTAAGAAATGATAGAACTATTGTATTCGTGGATGCTCCATCCAGTGAAGACGATACTCCTGAAAAACCAGGTACAGACACTGACGAAGATGGATGGAATGCGTCTTCAGTTTAATACTATTTAAATTTTTTGGAAAATTTTATATAAATTAGGTACATGTAATCTTTTGATAATACCTTAGTCAGGCGAAAAATTGTCATTCAAATAAATTATAATAAATTTTCTAGAAAGCAGACGTTTTCATTCGAATTAAAAAATTTAAATCTAATTATTTTACTGAAATCTCTTCATGAAAGTTCATTTTAAATAATAATTAAATAAAAATGTGTTTTTTTAATAACCACTTCCACTTTTGACTTTATTTTGACAGAAACCGGGGTCTCTGTAGAAATAAAGTGAACATTGGATGTTATTATTTAAAAAAAGTTTTGTTTAATTATTATCTAATATGAATGACATAATGAATTTATTATTTCTTGAACAATTAACCAAAACTGACTAACCACGACCTAAATTATTACCATCTTCCTTATAAATTACCACCAACCCTTTACCACCAAGTTATCCACCATCATTCAGTCCTTTACCCTTACCGCAAACAATGCGGACAAAAAAAATCCTCCCCGATAGCCCACTACGTACTCCGCCAAACAAAATGGTCTCACGCAGGACGCTATCTTCTACCCCAACTCCATCCAGGCACTGCTCCTCTTATCTTCCCCTCGGGAACAGACTTTTTTTATAAATACAATCCCAACCCTAACTGGTCTTCCATTCCTTGACAATAATGTAAGACTTTATCATAAACCCTAAATCCCCCCTCGCCCTCTTTCGGAGGGACACTCCGGGTCATACATTTAGCCCCATCATAAAACAACTACCAAATCGCATTCCAACAATGTTTCCCACAGACGTAAGAGGAATAGCCATTAGAGCTGAACCTCTGTAAGCCAGAAGATCCAAGTCCAAGTCCAAGTCCATATCAAATTATTAATAAGAAAACGTCTGTTTTCTTGAATTTTTTATTGTAGTTTCATTTTAATGCATTATCAACTGTCCATTTTGTTAAAACCTTAGTAATGCGAAACATCTCATTCCCATAAACTATAATAACACCTTTAGAAAATATATAGGTAGGTACAATATTTTCATTCGCATTAATGACTTATTGAAAAGCTAAATATTGTATTGTATTACTTAATTATTTTGCGTAATAACATAAAATAAATGTAATACTATGTTATTATGCGTAATATAAAACGGATGTAAATTTGTTCGACCTTTCGGGTCTGATCTCTGTGGCAAAAGAAGGATAAAAGTATATAATTGCAGTAGAAATGAGAGAGTGGAAATGAGAGATGAAGAATAATTGCAGTAGAAATGATATGAATAAGAAGTGAATGCGGTGCGAATGAAAGTGATATGAAAAACATATTGAAAGGAACATTAAGTTGGTTTAGACACACGAAAATAATGAATAAAGAAAGAATGGCAAAAATAGATTATGTTTACGGTGTAAATAGAACTAGAAATAGAGAAAGACCGAGGAAAATGTGGCACGATCAAATAAATCTAATATAGTTAATGTCGGCCACGCGAGGAGTCGGACAAATCGAGGTGCGTGTATGATACGATGTACGGGAAGCAAGAGAGGTATGTCAGGAAAGAAAAGTGTGGAATTTCGTTGTTTCTGCCTATCCCTTCGGGGAGACGGCGTCATGGTTAGTTAGTTAGTTAGTTTACATATAACCAATGATGAAAAATTTGAAGGCTTTTTTCTAGAAATTGGCTGACTATTGCGCTTTCTTACTTTGACTCTGGACGACTTTTAGGGGGTACTACAATTTAGATAAATTTCACCCCGAAGTCAATTTCCTATGTCGTGCCCTCCCCTTGTAAGGTATAAAATATCGCGAAAATCGTTTATGGATCAATTTTCTTTTGGTGTCTTCATAAATTAGTATTCGTTAAATCGACTCGACTCGATTAGACTCTTAAATCGATTAAACCAGCACAAATCGCTTTGGAAATAATGTTTCACTGGTCAATAGGAAGTATTGCCAATGTTTTAAAGGTATTTATCCTGAGGGAAGGCTACATGTGTGTTAATACAATCAGTAGCCGGATTCGGAGGCTTGCTGTTTCTGGCTAACATTGGGTAGAGAGGTGAGCTTGCTCCATGTCAGCTTTTAATGAATAATGAATTTATTTGTAAGGGAACCATCAAGCAGATCTACTGGTTCGAAGTGCCCGACCCCGTGCACGACGATGGGGTGAAGAGGATGGAGGCGCAGCTGCGCGAGGAGTGCCCCAAGCCGGCCGCGGACTACACCTGCCACGCGTGCAACGTCAAGGGCCACTACATCCAGTACTGCCCCGAGGTGAGTGCACGCTCCTTCTTTGACCTTGTCAGACCTATCCCTCTCCAGCGGGGGGCTTGTAGCAAATAGGACACAGGACAGGACATAGGCTGTTATAGGCGAACAGCGCGTTTCGTCAGCTTCGCTCATTCAATCTCTAGGCCCGTCCCTCGTCCATGCGGGACTTACGTTAAACAAATTATAAGTACGAAGTCTGTTCAAAAAGTATCCGACTTTTATTCATAAAAACAACATTTATTGAGATACAAAAAAATGACACTAATTCCCTTCAAAGTTGTCCCCTTGAGCTGCTACACACTTCTCCCAACGGTTCTGCTTCTGCCGGAAGCAACGCTGGAAAGACTCTTTTGGTATGGCGCGCAGGTGGTCCGTCGCAATGTTCGTGATGTCTTCCCTGGTCTGAAATCTGGTCCCTTTCAAAGGCATTTTCAGCTGGGGAAAAAGCCAGAAATCACAGGGAGCGATTGGGATCATTGATCACAGTCTCCAGCATGTCCTGTGTGATCTCCACACGAATTTGCTTCTGCTCAATTGTCAGCAACTTTGGCACAAATTTTGCTGAGACCCTTCTGAGGGCCAAATCTCCAGTTAAAATGGAATAAATGGATCTAACACTAATACACAAACAAGGTATATCTACGAACGGTCATCTAAGCTCCGCCTTCAAAGCATTATTTGTTTTGCCAATAAAAATTATGGTCGGATACTTTTTGAACAGACCTCGTATGAAATCAAGAGGGACCCAGGCCACATTTAATCTACTACTATTTTCCTATTTATCCCGCCATACATGCAGAATATTCCTAAACATAATATATAAAAAAAGAGACACGTGATTATATGGGAAGCAGACTCATGGACACACGACAGCGGGAAATGAAAGGAAAAAGAAAAAAAAAGTACTTCTCTCGTTTCCCCAACATTTATACAGCATGTCATGCACGCACCTCGATTTCTCCGATTCCACACGTGGCCGACATTTAATATTTGATTTATTTAATCTGACACGTTTTTCTCGGTCTTCACCTATATCTAGTTCCGTTTACGTCGTTTACATATACGTGTACTTTCGTTTATATCAAACATTTTTTTTAATAAGGTGGCAAATATTTCAAATATTTTAGAGGTGCCTTCGCTCAATATTCAAGATCTATTGGCCCCAAACAGTGTCAAATGCCGTTCTCTGGACCATGGCAGGCGAATAGCCAATTAGAGAATAAGTCGCTAGACGCAAATGGCAGTGGATCGGTCACACTCTGAGACAACCCAGCCTGCATCGCTCAGGGCGCACTAGACTGGTCCCCTAGGGGGGGAAAGAGGAAGCGAGGCAGACCTAGAGCCACCCGGAGAAGAGCCCTGCAGGACAAGGTTAAGGCAGCAGGCCTCACTTGTGATGATGTTAGGCATCAGGCATGTGCTAGAGTCGGGTGGAGAAAGTTCCTTGAGGCCCTATGCACCACGGAGGTGACAGGACAAAAATAAGAAGAAGATGGTAACAAAATAATACACAACTTTTACTAACTAACTATGTAACGAATGGACTTCCACACCGTTCTTTCCTAACACGATTCTCTCGATTCCTCGACCTTCATACATTGAGTCTGTATTCTAATGAAAATAAAAAGTAATAATTTATTAGAAAATCTGAAAAAAAAAAATTAAACGGAAATTTTGCAAGGTAAACATTTTCTGATGTATGAGTATATTCACGGGGCCCGTAGCACTTGATACCCACTTCCGCTAAAATGACTAATATGTACCATCTCCCACGCGTTCCTGGTATTTAACCTGTTCTCAAATCATGTTTGTAATGTCTATTGAGCGATTTTAAATAATTTGAAAATAAATATATAAACTAACTAACCATCACGCCGTCTCCCCGGAGGGGTAGGCAGAAATAATGGAACGCCATACTGTTCTGTACTGACATATTTCTCTCGATCCTCTACATTCATACATCTTGTCATGCACGCACGTCGATTTCTCCGACTCCTCACGTGACCGACATTCAATATTTATTGATTTGATCGTGCCACGTTTTCCTCGGTCTTCCTCTATTTCTAGCTCTTTACCATTCTGTCTTCACTCATTCTTTCCATGTGTCCAAACCATCTTAATGATCCTTTCCTTATTTTGTTCATAACACTTTCATTCGGACCACATTCACTTCTTATACTTGCATTTGTCATTCTATCATATACATATTTGCCACACATTCGTCTTAGAGATCTCATTTCTACTGCATTTATTCTACTTTCATCCTTCTTGTTTTTATTTTACTTTAGATGTAGTATTGTCGCGGTTATATCGAGCCTTTCCCGGCAGAAGATCGTAAGCGTAAAAAGTGCATTTTACAGGAGGAGTTTTTTTTTAAATATCTAAGGCTATGTTTAATGAATCAATTAAAAAAAAACCTAGTTCTTTAGTTTTGTAACTGTTAATTGTGGTTGAAGAAAAACCCAATAATTGTCTCAAATTCAAGTACTTTTGGCGCTTACGATGTTTTGCCGTACCCATTGAAGTTCTCCGTGAATGCGCTGTACGCTTACGATATCGTTTACGATGTTTTGCTTGTCACAAATTAATGTGAATTTCTAAGGAAGCTGAATCATAATTAAAAGAGATTTTATTTTTATTTTTATAAAAAAATGTATCCGCTAATAATTTTAATTTACCATTCTATGATTGCTTAAATTTTTTTTTTGTTAAAAATTGCTAATCAAATTATAAATATTTTTACTAAGGTGAAGTTTTGAGGGAAACTTTTACGCTACAAACACAAAGACATTTCTAGTTCACTTATTTCAGAATTAGGTGGAGGAATGTTTACGTTTTTTCAGGATAAATTGAAGATGATGATGTAGGCACATTCTCTAAAATATTGTCAGTTGTTATGAAGCAATCATTATTATTAATTGCATTATCACCTCTCATTTCATCAAATGCCATTTCCATCATTTGCTGGACTCGAGAATTACGTACGTGACCCGGACCCACCAGTCTGGAAATTATTCATTCACTTGTAAAGTTTTATACTGTTATTTGTTAAAGATATAGTATTCAATACTATCTATAATTTATGTTATGCCTACGTTGATTTTCGAATAACGGCTTTAAATTTTATTTTAAAAACAAAATATGAAAACTTTTCTCGTTACACTAAATTATTCGGTGTACCTATTGACTACTAGTAGGGTATGTTTCAGCATGGACAATAAAAATTAATTAGCATTAGATATCCGGAATAAATGTTTAATCTATTTTTTTTAAAAACCTTCTATAATAATCGACAAAATAAAAACGAAATGATCACATTTTCGCGCTACAAAACGGAAAATTCTAACATCCACATGAAGTATGCTTAAACTACCTCATAATAAAACAAGTGTATTCTATACTATAGGTACCATACCTATCGAATAATTTGGTGGGAAAACAATGATTTCTAATTTGTATACATTATTAAATTCTAAATGATAATTAAATGCACACAAAATAACCATTACAAAATTATTGTAAACTGCTTAAACTGCTTAAAGTTTAATCCATTTTAATTAATTATAATCTCCCTAAGCAAGCAAAAATAATCCACTTTTATCTATTTTTAGAAACCCAAAACAATGACACAAGTGTCGTCTCAAGTAAATTCAAATGTATAATGAATATTATTTTTACTGATGACCGGAAGACGAATATTATTATTATTATGGATCATGTTTGAACTTGCTCGCGATATATTTTTGTCGTAAGCGGTGAGTTTTGGAATATACAATAAAATTATACTCTTTTATAGGACGCTTACGATGTTTTGCTTGGCTGATTTTTTTCAATTTAAATCATACGATAAAGTGAAACATGCATTTATTTTTACTTCTGCTGATCCATTTATTATGATATTTTGCCAGTCGGTGGGGATATTTATTTGGAACGGAAAAAACCGAAAAAACGAAAATGCTCAAATTATCGCTTACGATGTTCTGCCGGGAAAGGCTCGATATGATCGTATCAATAATCTGTACATATGTAAAATTGTATTAACCTAAGATTAGTATTGCAACATAACCTTGAAACAGCGGGCTATAATAATAGCGTTATTATCGAGATGAAGATTGTTTTCCATGAGCAAATGGAAGCTTTGGCCACGCCCCCTCTGATTCCCCTCAGCTGTTCTCCCCTCCTTTCCCTTCTATACCACCCGTGTCAAATCTGTATAACCATCGCTATGGGTGAAATAAAATACGGCGCGTATGAGTGAAACAAAACATACACGTAGGTCATGTCTGCGCCTGTCGGCGGAGTCATTTGCAACGCAACCATTTAAAACGCTTTAACTCGCGCGAAATTCAAAATATTATTTTATGCATAAACGGTTTTATTATAATATTTTTTGTGAATGTATACTTATACTTGTATACGAATACTGGATTTCACCCATGGTGGGTGATTAATTCATGAAATTTAATTGTATCTCAATAGAGACGAAGATGTAAACTGGAAACTGAATATGGTTGATCAAGGTGTTTACAGGACTTATGACCTGTCATTGGTTGGGTTAAGCGCACGCTTTATGTAATTACAACATTTCCCATTCCACCTATTTCTTTATGACCATGTAAGACAAATTTTTGGAGGTTGCATATATGTTACAAATCTATGCTTAACTTCACATGTCAGTTTCAACATGCCATCTATGTAGATTTTGATTACATATGTTAATCTTTTTAAGATTAATCTATATAATCCACACACTAACGCCATCTATGGAGATTAATTTTTAGCATTTAGCAGAACTACTTTATTAACACAATGTGAAGGCTATCGCCATTAGCGCATTGTTAGAAGCTTTGAATTCAAATATATTTGATAGACACATTTAAATATAAAATTAAAAACAAAAAACTAAACCCAAAATGTTTGAAGTAATTATCCGATCACAATGTCAGTAGGATTTATCACAATTTTTTTAGTGGAAGATTATTACGAATAGGTATGTATTACTTTAGTTTCAATCCTAGGGATTGGTTTGCACGAAGTCTAACATCTTTGCTGGTTTTTGTTCTGTTTTGAGCCTTTTTAATGTGATAGTTTCCCGTTGCTTCAACGTGTTCAACAATGTAATACTTATTATTATTATTTTGTTGAAAACTCTTTACATCATCACAGCGCGAGCCAAATCGATGTACTTACTTACTTCCTATGGCCATACAACTCTTGGAGAGTTTTAGCCTCCTTGATGATTTTTCGCCAAGCTCCTCGATCCTGCGCCATTTGCTCCCAGCAGTCCGATTCGCCCAACCTAGCCAGATCAGCCAGAACATTGTCCATTAGGCGATGTTTAGGCCTTCTTAGAGGTCTTACTCCAGTCGGTCTAGACGCGTACAGGGTCTTGATTGCTCTGGTCTCTTCGACTCGGCATACATGCCTAATCCATACTAGGCGACTGGCTCTCACGGTGCTCGTTATAAGGGGCTGCTGGGTCATCGTACGGATCTCTCGGTTGGTCCTATGCCTCCAAGTTCCAAATACAATTTAAAACACAATTAAAAACTTATTGAAAGTTAAGGCATTAACACTTTGGAATCTTTGGAAATCCTCGAGTCGGTGAAATTGGGAGAAAACATAATTAATTATCAGATTCCTCCATTTACACCTTTCTCCTTAAATACCCTATCTACTTTTCATCTTCTAAGCTCCCATCTAGCCAAAATAGGTATTTTTTAAATGTGTTTTTTTTTTCAAATTACAATTTTATATTATCACTTACAATTAGGTATTAAGTATTATTACTGTTAAAATAAAATTAGTCCAGGTAATTTTCAAAAAATTCAAATGTATTGTTCCTTTGTTTTGAATCGATTTTTAAATGCGTTTTAATAGGTTTTTCGTTGTTTAGTTTTTCGTTATATATTTACACCGGAAGATGGAGGTCTCCTCCAAAACATGTGAATAAGTGGAAAATAAACAGCGTTATTCTTCAATTCCAAAGTGTATTACAGTTAAAAAAAAAATGAATCAATAGAAATTTCTTTGAAATTAGGTAATGATATATTTAATTGTTTTGAGAGTTTTTGAAACAAATTTTAAAAATTCACAAATAGATATTTAACCTTTTGGTACACACTATCGAAGAAACAACAAATAACTAAGTAGTTTAGTTGTTTCGGGTTATGGCTGAAAGCAAGTTTGGAGACATGTGTATTAATTTGGACTGTTTCCAGGGACGGGGTAAAGGAATGACACCATACCAGGGCAAGAAAGTCTGCAAGGGGGACTTCATCTGCACGCACTGCAAGCACAAGTGGACCTCCAAGAACTCCTTTGCCAATACAACTCAGAAATGCCGCAAGTGCAACATCGATGTATATCCCTACAAACAGGTACACTTCATCAATGACATTTTATCACACAAATGATATTATTTATGAATCACAGTAATTCCGTTCAAAGAGTTCGTGTATTTAGGCAGTATGTTTACAAGAGATGGGCGAGTGGAGAGGGATATTGAATGAAGGGTTGGGGCAGGCAACAGAGTAAATGGTGCACTTAAAGTTGTCATCGCAAATAAAAGCCTATTAAAAAAAAACTACAAT
This sequence comes from Lepidostoma basale, assembly GCA_022606425.2. NCBI lineage: Eukaryota > Metazoa > Arthropoda > Insecta > Trichoptera > Lepidostomatidae > Lepidostoma > Lepidostoma basale. The sequence continues at coordinate 1,806,520 of JAHDVF020000010.1, forward strand.
AGAATGGCAGTGCACAATGGTGTTCTTCTACTGACCCTTATGTATGGAAGCGAAGCATGGAACTGGCAAAAGAAGGATGAAAGTAGAATAAATGCAGTAGAAATGAGATCTCTTAGACGAATGTGTAGATACTCTGTGTATGAAAATATAAGAAGTGAATGCGGTGCGAATGATGGTGTTATGAACAAAATAATGAAAGGATCATTAAGATGGTTTGGACATATGGAAATAATGAATGAAGAAAGGATGGTAAAAAAAAAATTATGTGTTATTTATTTATTATATATTATATACCTATATTATTGTATATTATATTATGTGTACGATGTAAATGGAACCAGAAATAGAGAAAGACCGAGAAAAACGTGGTACGGTAAAATAAATCAAATATTGAATGTCGGCCACGTGAGGAGTCAGATAAATAGACGCGCGTGCATGACACGACGTATGAATGTTGAGTGAGCGAGAGAAATATGTCAGGAAAGAAATTTTGTGGCAGTCCATTCTTTCTGCCTACCCCTTCAGGGAGACGGCGTGATGGTTAGTTAGTTAGTAATTCTGAATTGAAATTTTTATTTAAAAAACGCATTGTTTTTGCTAAAATCTCGTGGTGGAAGTCAATTATGTATAAAATTTAAAAATACACCAATATTTGTTAAATCTCTTAAGTTTGGCGAACCGAACCATGATTTTCAAAATAAATTTGCATAATTCGCTCTGTAGAAACAATGTTGCCAGTTTAAAAACCAAACCTATAGAGCACCGTTAAAATCCATGTACCCTAATGGTGGAAGCGACGTTTAATCTCTTTTTAAAACCGACACGCGACTGGAGCTTTCACGAATATTTTTTGTTGTTGCTGAAATTAGATAGAACCTAAAGCGAAAATTTTCACACTACTTCAGCTACCCTGTGTACCCCGTGGGTTAAACAAGTGACGTGCACCATTTTAAGATAAAACACCTTCAAGCAATCTCAGACACAGCGAATGGTACTAATGGTTACATAATTGCGATACGTTGAATGTTGCCGACGCTTTAAGGGTTTCGAGTTATTTTTAATTTTTTTTTCTAATATAACTAACTAACTAATCACGCCGTCTCCCCGAAAGGGTAGGCAGAAAGAATGGACTGTCAAATTTTAACTGATGCGGCACTCCATCCTTCTCTTTTCGCTCCGCGGGAGACGCGGTGTGATGGGTTGCGAACCTCATCGCCACCAATCTAATATACTAAATGATATCTTTTATTTAAACAATTATACATATCAAATATACATGTTTGATAAGTAGGTACTTTTTGAAATTTTCATTTAATTTTTTTGTAAATTCAGCCATTGGGACCTCGTTTCCCTTGACCCCTAAGAAAAAAGGTCTTTCGGCGTTGTCAGGATAACTCGTGACAGATTCATCTGAAATTGAAAAACCAAATATTTTCTGGTTGTATACTCGTATATGTAAATCTCGTTTTTGAACGAAGGAATAACAAAATATAAATTATTTAAATTTTTGGCAGAGTTGTGAACAAAATATCCCATTTTTGTAAAATTTGCACCACATTTTGCCTTGTAAAATTAGTTGTAATAAATAAAATCAAAAGTTCTTCGTTCAGAAACTAGATAACGTCACCTGAGAGTAAGAAGGTTCCAACTGACAAAAGTAAAAAGCTGAGAAAAATGAAGTCAAAGTTTTGTTGGTTTCGGGTGTGTATCTTGGAATAAAAGGGTTTTATTCCATTTTCCAGATATTCTTTTACCGAGAAACGTGTAAATTTTGTCTAGCAACAGTTGAAATAATTAAGTTCTAAGTTTAAATGAACCCTTCTTCGGTGAATCGTGTGTTTTGAATGATCAGATGGAGCCTGAATCTTTTCGTAACATCAAAATGACGATACTATTACATGTTTTTTTTATTGTACGTATAGATAAGGTTAGTAAGAACCCTTTTCACGAAAAAAAGCCAAATGTGAAATTTTGTTAGTTGGAACCCTCTTACTCTCAGGTGACAATAATAAGATATATGGACTTTTAGGCAGGCGAAACGTGTCATTCCCATAGATTATAATAAAACTTCTAGAAAACGGGCGATTACATTAGTTTTAATCTTTCCGGGAGTAAGTTTCCGGGATATTTAGTACGGAATAACTTTCAACTAGATATAGATATAGAAAATAATAGAATCAAGACCTCATCAAGACCTATGTATGGAGTATCTTGATGTACGGCTGCGAGGCATGGTGCCCATCCGAAAGAGATAAACGGAGGCCAGAGGCTTTTGAGATGTGGTCCTATAGAATACTATTAGGAATTTCCTGGAGAGACCACATCACGAATGAGGAAGTTCTTCAAGGAATCGAAGGAGGAAGGCACTTGCTCAGGACCTTGTCCGAAAGGCGTGCAAGATGGATCGGCCATGTAATACGTCAAGAAGGTCTCTTGCATGTCATAATGGAGGGTATGACCGAGGGGACAAACTCTAGGGGACGCCCACGCCGAGAGTACCTGGAGGACCTGTTTGGTGGACGTGTGCTGCTCATCATATGCAGATTTCAAAAGGGCCGCACAAGACAGGCAAGAATGGAAGAGAAGAATAGAAGAAATTGCTGCAAACCAATCCCAGGATTGAAACTTTCTAACTAACTAACTTTCAACGCGATAAAGATTTCAAGAATAGTTAAGATTTAAGAAACTTTATTTTAAAATGCGCAGATGGTAATAGTAATAAAGATTTCAGTAACTTGATCCATAACAATATCATTAGAAAGTGGATGACATTAATAATGAAGAGATAAGGGAGACGTAGCGCCGCGCGCGAAACAGTTTGTGAGGTACGAGTAGGATCTTGTTACTGTGACGTTATATCATGTCACGTGAAAAAACCGGAATATTCTTATTTGTAAGGCAAAAATATGTTTTTAATACATTGAAAAACCTTCTTCTCCGGTCTCAATCTCATGATTGGTCTGCAGCAAGGCGACTCACTGAGGTTTTAAATCTTGTAAGCGGGCGCGGGCGCCGCAGGGGTCAGACTGTGATCTAAGCGAATGGCTTATCGCTAGACAATTTTATGCCATTATTGTTAAATATGATTTCGGACATATGAGCGCCATGGCTAGCTCGAATGAAGCGCAACCGTAAAGTCCAATTTTCGATAATTGTCGTATTTGTGGATGTGTATTATCCACTAGAGTGTACGTGGTGCGAAAACGATCCATGGCCTTCCGAATAACTTGCTCGGATGGACGATTATGTCGACCGTAAAATGGACTAGTGCACGATAAGTTTGACGCACCGAACCATGATTTTCAAAATAAATTTGCACAATTGCAAGCGCTGTTCTGACGTCAATCTATTCATGGTGATATGGCAAAACGTACTGACTACAAATCAACTGTCAACTGTCAAATTGACAGTCTATAGAAACAATTTTGCCAGTAAAACTAAAACCCAAAAACTAAACCTCTAAAAAAAACACTCTATATTTGCATTTGACACTCTATCATATACATATTCAAGTGAATTTATAAGACTTGTGTGCGACCCATCATGACATATGGGATCGAGTGCAGGGCGGACACCACAATCACAAAAAACGCGCTCAGAGTGTCAGAAATGAAGACGCTCGGAAACATATCTGGCAAGACTCTACGAGATACAATAAGGAACTCAAGGATAAGGAAGATATGCGAGGTCGGGGAAGTCGTCAGGTGGGGAATGCAAAGAAGAAGAAACTGGTATGCATACGTGAGAATAATGTATACATCCAGACTCCCTCTCATTGTGTTGCACGGCCAACCCCAAGGTAGACAGCCTTCGGGCAGACCATCAAAGAGATGGATCAACAGCTGGGAATCGACCTCGCAGGAGGCATATTCCTCTTAAGAAACAAGCCGCAAGGCCTACACTAAGAAGAAGAGAAAATGATAAAATAAAATTAATTCTTCTGGCAAAAGATTTTACCGAGGGGTCGATATCAGAATAACAAGTGGAATTTAATGAAATATTTGTTTAATACTCGTAATTAGAGGAAATTGAGGAGGCCTTTGTCCAGGAGTCGACGGGAATAGGCTGAGGAAGAAGAAGAAGAAGACGAATTAAATAAAACGATGTTTTTTTTAACCACTTCCACTTTTGTCATTTCGACAGCGACCGGACCAGACTGGTGTCTGTCGAAGGTGGACGGACGGATGGTGTGTTCGATCGACCACACCAGTCTGTCGATGGCAGCGAGCCTGGCGAAACCGGTCGCTGTCGAAATAAAGTATTTAAAAATGTTTGTCTCCTTCTTCGTTACTTAAAAACAACTTAAATTGTATTCATTTCTCTGTTTTCTGGTTCTATAACTAATAAATGTTGTTTTTTTTTTAAATTTTCACTTGTGTTCACATTAATTCGAACAATACTGTATGTGTCGAAATTTGATCTGCCAACTCGCACATTGCAAGTCAATGGACCGATTGGCGCCCATGACTCATCTGAGCCCATTCGCGCAAGTGGTGTTATCTTACAATAGATAAGATTTAGAAAATGTATTATCAATAGTGTTACCTTCCAATTTAAAAGCGAAAATGCTTGCGAATGCAACTGCGCAAACTATTGAGCACGTTCTTCTACACTGTTCGTTGTTTGTCAACTTTGGGTGGAAGCTGGACCACTGGAGAGACCTAGAAGAGGGCGGTCCCTTCGATGATTTTACGGCTATCCTTCGAAATTAAAACTTATGACTGATATTCCAGGATGTAGCTACCAGTATCACTAAAAAATTAAGGACATTAACAGGTTCATTGCGACATATTTTCAAGATGCGCAAATTATGTCTTATTTAAATATGTAATGAAACCGACAGAAATATATTTGTTTCCTATTAACCCTTTGTACTCCAATTTTTTTTATATGGTATACCAGCTACTCCATGTAATGTAAAAATATGAGGAAAAATTACGATATTTTTGGATAATTAGAAAAATATGTGTTTTGTTTAGGCAGTAAATAAAAAGATGTAGTTTTGTTGAGAAATATATATTTATTATTATATAAGAAGGAGGGTAAGATTGAGGGTCGACGAGGTGTTGGGAGAAGGCGGGTTTCCTGGCTGAGAAACATCAGGGGGAGTTGTTCCGAGCTGCCCAGGACGGGGAGGCCTACTCAAGGGTGATAGTCAACGTTGGGGAGACCTGACAGAACACGGAAAGAAGAAGAATAAAATAAAAATTGGCATATTAAAATTTTCATAATTTTTAACGTGTGGTATTTTAGAAAGCAGTCGCCCAAATGCATACGTGGCTTGTTGGGACACGTGTCACAGTACTCACTGGTTTCCCGTCTGCCACCTTTTACTGCCCTTTTCGAGCAGACCACACAGTTCCTCTTGAGACCTTTTCTCATAACGAAATATCACTATGCACTCCGAAAACAAACTCGTCTTCACTATCATTGAATTCAAAATTCTCTTCCATATTTACAGGGAAGTAAAAATTATTAAATTAAAATGAATGCTTAGTTATTGTCATGAATTAAAAACAGAGCAAAAAGCACAACCTATTGCCAGGGGGTACTGTAAACAACTGAATACAGCATTTGTATACCTGTAAAACGACACTTTTATTTTTTAAACAATAAAATTTATACCTATTGTTTATGTCGCCGCTGCGGCGCCATCGGAGTTGTTAAAATGTTTATCATGTCGCCGTGGCGGCGACAACGGAGTACAGAGGGTTAAATACTTAAAATTTCTTTTCGTATATTACACACGTCGCGTCGGTAAACATTCACAAAAAACACGTGCGGTCCTCGTGCGTCCGCCGATAGCAGGATAAAAAACATGCGAATTACTATTAGGTATAGATCAGTCCTAATAAAGAAACCGGCGTCGTGGGGTGAATTACAATGCCTTTTATAATATTATGGGTATCTTGATGTACACCAGAACCGAAGCATGGAACTAGCAGAAGAAAGATGAGAGCAGAATAAATGTGGTAGAGATGAGATCCCGGATAGACGGATGTGTGGTAAAACGATGTATGATAGAATTTCAAATGCTAATATGAGGAAGGAATGAAGAGTGAACAAATTATAAACAAAATAATGAAAGGATCACTGCGTTGGTTTGGATATATTGAACTCAGGGATGAATAAAGAATGGTTCAGAAAGTATATATTAATGGTGTAAATGGATTGAATCGAGGAACACAACTAAATAAATCAAATTTTAAAGGTCGGCCATGTTAGAAGTTAGATGAATCGACGTACCTACATGTACGATTCGTTGTATGAATGTGGAGGAATCCAGAGATGTGTGTCAGGATAGAATAGTGTGGTGGCTCATTCTTTCACCCTTCCCTAATCTGGATCATCTGGCTGTCCAGTCATAGCGCTCTCTTGGTATGATGAGAATTTTACCTGAAAGCCAAACAAAAATAATTACATAGGTATATAGGTATATTACTTTAAACTGAAAATCATTGGTTTATTAAAAAAAAACAGTTTTTCCAAGCAATATGAAGTCTTTAAACTCCCATATCTCCAAACTGTATATTTGCACTTGTTTCGGTTTTACACTCACGGTGCGATATATTATATTTTACCTGTTCTCAATAGATGCTTTAAACTTTAATTTTGTTTGTAATATCCTTTGAGAAAATAAACTGATTTGATTTGAAGTCTGGATAAAGGAGCAGGGTCCATCGCAGGGGTAATTGAATCATGTTTTTCAGAAGTAGCACACATCCAAGTAACCTCAACTTTACAGGACGGACAAAAAACTGTCTGGTACAAAATTTTCCTGCAATATATATATTTTTTTCAATACACATTTGTCTATTTTACTCCCTTTGACAAATGTGTATTGAAAAAAATATATATATTGTAGGAAAATTTTGTACCAGACAGCTTTTTGTACGTCCTGTAAAGTTGAGGTTACTTGGATGTGTGCTACTTCTGAAAAACACGATTCAATTATCATGCGTAGTAAAAGGATTGGAGGAACGGAAGGAAGAATTTCAACGATTGGAGGAAACTGGAAAGAGAATGGAGAATGGAGAGGGATGGTCAGGGACAGGAGCCAGTGGAAGAGGCCAAATCCCATACTGGGATGTAGCGCCGAGAAGACATAAATATGTTAAAATTAATCTGCTCATCCAGTTTAATGTTTTTTTTTTATTTTCCAGTATCAATCATCACGTAAAGGCGAGCAAATTGGGTCGCAGTCTAATAATACTACCGGATCATTTCCTTCTGCAGTAAGTGAAAAACTTTTTTGTTTGAAGCATAATTATTATGTGTACTTTATATTGCCAAACTTAATTATATTTCAATGTTGATCTCCCAATAGATCAATTATTTTTTCTGTAACACCTGTAAGATAGTATTTACATAAAATCTACGTTCATGGAAATACTCATTTTTATATCATAACTATTACTAATTTGTACATAATTCAAAGTGTGTTTAGAAGATAATTCATTTTTATGAAATGTGTACAGATCAGTCAGCGAAAAGTGTCATTATGTGTGACACTCTCTGTTTTACATAACTTGAGAAGTGGTTTTGTTTCTGTCAGGTACATCCTCGCCAGTATTCTAAATTAGAAAAGGGATGACTGCGAATAAAATACTGAAATTCATTTCGTAACCAAGTATACGTCAAATACTTAAAATCATAATATTTTAAATTTTTTATAAACTCAAGGCGTTAACACAGAGAAATTCCTTGTTCTTCTTGGATATTGCCTTCTCGGGAGTATCAGCCCTGAGAATATTGTTCTCCCACATGTTGGAAATATTTTTCTTGGGTGTTGAGGTTTGATATTGTTGGATGGTGAGATGAGGGTTTCTTGGAGGATGTGATGGGTTGGATCCGGCATTTGGACCTCACTACCCGGATAGGGGAGAGTGTTGAAGGGTTGAGGGTGGCCTTGAACAGAAGCCGGTTGGTCCTGGTTACTGAACCAAGAGGGTCGAGAATGGTCTTGGGTGGGGACCTTTATGGCTATAGGGTAGAGATACAGAAAATAATAAGGATGGTGGAGAGGGGGTGGGACATGGGGCGTTGGAGAAAATCGGCAGGTTGGCAGCAGTGATGGTGGTGGGTCAGGAAGAGGCGGCGAAGCAGGAGAGGATACGGCATTGACGGTGGCAAGAGAAGTAAGGGATGGAGGGATTTAAGGCTTGGCTCGAAGATGGCAGCGGGTTGGGAGGATGATGGCAATGCAAAATGGAGCAGTTAGCGATTATGATGGTCTGGAGGCAGGTAAACTATTCAGACAGAGGTTGGTATTTTAGCCGGCTGGCTGGCGGGAAGGTGTGCAAGGCGAATATGAGAGCTTGGACCATTTTATAATATATTTCTTCCATTTTGAAGCACCATTAAAAGGATAAATCACCCATGATGATGCGCATAAGCATATATGTAAATTTTTAAAACCATCCTTATCCTGAGTTGAAATAGAACAATGGCCGAAATGTAGAAAAAAAAAATTGCAGATTTTTTTTTTGTGAGAAGTATCAAATGGGAGCTGCCTTCGGACACGTCATCGTGAAACAATTGACGACTGTGGAATTCCAAAATAACAAATAATTATTCATAAACCATTTTGCTATTTAACATTATTCTTCTATTTTAAATATATACTGTTTCATTGCATTAGAAATGAATATTAAAACCTTGCATTATGGAGAATTAAAGGCTGGTTACAAAGGTGCTGTGAGGTTTAAACATGAAAAAAAAAAAGTCCAAAAACTGTTTATTGTTCCATGTTATCATGTGCCACGGGTGACATCTTTAGGGTAAAGTTTGAACTACACTATATTATTTAATCACTAGGCACAGTTATTGGCCTTTATGTTTAATACCAATTACTAACTTACTTACTTCCTATGGCCATACAACTCTTGAAGAGTTTTAACCTCCTTGATAATTTTCCTCCAAGCTCCTTGATCCTGGGCCTTTTGCTCCCAGCAGTCCGATCAACCTAGCCAGATCAGCTAGAACATTGTCCATTAGGCGCTGTCTAGGCTTCCAGTCGGTCTAGACGCGTACAGGGTCTTGATTGCTCTGGTCTCTCAATCCATGCTAGGCAACCGGCTCTCACGGTGCTCGTTATGACGGGCTGCTAAGTCATTATACGTATCGTAGGTAATACCAATTGGAGTCAAAAACTCATATTTGACTTTTTTGATATTTGGCATCTTTGTAATGTCCAGTCCTCCAATATTGAGTGCGATTGTAGAAAAATTGCAGTTCCTTGACCATGGACATCTGTTTGTCTGCGATTTTTCATTAGGTAAATTTTGAATTGTTTCCGATTTCGTCAGTCCGGATAATATCTTCTTTAATAGCTCTTTCACTTAAAGGTCTTCATTTTTAATTAAAAATGTCTGATCCTGGTTATCTATAACATTTGCACACTCCAAAAATATCTCCCAGTACCTACATTACAATTACTGGTCCAATTTACACTTGGTTTGAAATGTCATGAAAATAACAGAATAAAAAAACGTTCTGTGTAAGGGCGATAATCGAAACGTAACTAACCACTAAAAATGGTAAAATAATAAAACGACATTTTACAACGAATTTTGATGACATTGGACTTTGAACTTTTATATCAGCATTATAAAAGTCAATTAACATATATTTTTTTAATAAAACTATATTTAGGTTTAATTTATTTAGTTATTTTGAATGTATAGAAAAATGCTCTAATTATTACATTTTATACCCAAATAGTTCAAATTCACCGTTCACTTCCTTCAAATATTCTTCATCACTACTTTCAAACTCGTTGTCAGCGCGTTTTTTTGAATTCTAGACATTTTGAGGGGTTCGAATTTTTAGAATAATAGTAAGTATTGGTAATAATAATTATCAAGTTGTTAGCACGCGCACGGGTCGAGTGTAACTGATAAGCCGGTGGCCAGGCATCCGAGTGACACGTACCGAGCCAGCCCCTAAAACAAAACTTTTCTATCATTCTCAGGTAGAAAGTTACACATTCCAATGTTCATAAAAACATTGAATCCTTGTCCCAGTATACCGCTTCACTAAATACGAGCGAGAAAAAAAAAATTGCTAGTATTTTGACACTAAACTGATGAAGAACAAAAATGTCGAATGACATTCGATATAGGACTCACTGGAATAAAGTCAATGTAGAATAGGACCTGAAAGGGTTAACAAATAAATTTCGATATTATTATATGATATTATAAGTGTTTCAAATTAAAGAGTAAAAATGTATTTTTGATTTTACAGGACGGATTGAACTCGATGTAGGCTAACCTGAAGCCGCCAAAAGATACACTAAAGTCTGCCAAAATGAAGTATTTTGTTTTATGTTAGGTAAGTAAACATATTTTTTCACCACAATATGCTAAGTAGTTTATTTTGTTTCAACGGATGATCAGAAACTCTTTGAATATTTCGTAATAGAAATGATAACTTTTATGAAACAAAATAAATGGTGCACTCAAAATCATCACTGCAAATAGAAATATATCACTTCATTTTCGATGGCGCTACAACCCATATCTAACCTTGGCCTCTGTCAACTTTCGTCTCCAGCAGCCCTGTCCTCAGCTGTCGTCTTCCAGTTCGGCACCCGAAGAAGTTGTGCTGCAACCCACTTTACTTCGTCCTTTTACCTCAGCTTTGGTCTCCCCACCCTTCTCCTTCCGCCTGGGTGTCCAGTCATAATGCGTTTGGGGACCCGTGAGTTTGGCATCCTCTGTATATGTCCAGCCCATCTCAATCTTTGTAGCTTTATGTGTGTGGAGATGTTGGGGGCCTGGTACATGGAATACAACTCATCATTGCGTCGAATACGTCATTGCTCTCTTTCTCTCGCAGTGTCACAGCACCTTTATTTTAAAGGTGTCCAGCAGTTCTGCCATTTTTACCGTCAAAGTCAGAGCCTCGCAGTCATACGCTAATACTGCCGGTATTACGGTCTTACATAGCATGATTTTTGTCTTTCTATGGACTTTGCAATACTTAAATATTGGACTAGAAATATATCAACTGAAGTAATCGTGGCAGGGCACAATGGGGTTCTAGTGCCTTCGGAGTTGGCAGAAGAAGGAAGAAAGTAGGATAAATGCCGTAGAAATAAGATCTATGATAGGATACGTTGTGAAGAAGTATGAAAGTAAAGTAAAGTGGATGAATGCGTTCTAAATAAAATAAAGAGAGGGTCACTAAGCTTATTTGGACATATGGAAGGAATGGATAAGGGAAGAATGGTTAATAAGTTCTATTCAAGAGTGTGAATGGAACAATACGTCAAGGAAGGAAAGTATAACAGTGGATATGTGTAATATAAATTAAATAATCACAAAAGTCCGGATCGTCCAGCTGACAACATGTGCACCATCTAAAAGAACATTATTTGTTAAATTATTTTTATTTTTTTATTTTATATTATTTGTTTTAGATTTATTTTGTGAATGTTGGACGATCAAAGTATGCGCGGGAGATGCCTATTGGTGGCGATGAGGTTCGCAACCCATCACACCGCGTCTCTCGCGGAGGCGAAAAGAGAAGGATGGAGTACCGCATTGGTTAAAGTGTGGCAGTCCATTCTTTCTGCCTACTCTTTCGGCGAGACGGCGTGATGGTTAGTTAGTTAGTTTTCAGGAAAGGAAATCAAGGAAAACATGGCATGACCAAAATAATCAAATACTGAAAGGCGGCCATGTTCGCAGTAGGAACAATCGACGAGCATGTGTGTCATGGTGTATGAATGCAGAAGAGGCGCGAGAGTTATGTCAGGATAGAATAGTGTGGTGATCCATTCTCTCTGCCTATCTCTCCGGAAAAATAGCGTGATGGTTAGTTAGTTAGAATGAAAACATTTATTTCAGGTGTGATAACTGATAAAAATACATATATTTTCCAAACCAGTCGGTAGAAAAGTAATCAGTGGTTGAAACAATGCATACTATGCAACAAAACGCATTTATAATCTATAACCTCACAGAAAATACCGATATTAACAAGATATTATTGTATTAAAAATACACAAATGGTATTATTTACCCAGCCTTTTGTAATGAAATGATTTGATTGTTTCAGATAGCCTGTGAAGATTATTTTTTAAACCAAAAAAATTTTACCGATGGAAGTATTGCAGAGTGAAAAAGTCCGACCAATTAATTTATGTAAATTCAGATTAATGTTCATGGTTTATTGCTTTTATATTAGGTGTTTCGGAAAGTTCGGTCCGTTTATTTGTATGAAATGCACATTTATTTTAAAGGTAAAATAAAAAAACACATCAATCAAAATATTTTCTATCGTTAGCCTCTACTTTTCCCATCTTTCTGGCAATAGATGATTCTATTGTCGAAAAAAACCCTCGTCTTTTGAGGTAATCTAGGCATCGACCCAATTCTTGACATCTGCATATAAATGGAAGTGCTGCTCTTCTAAGGCATGCGTCATAGATCTGAACAAGTGGTATGGTCCCAGGTCTGGTGAATAAGGCGGTTCCAGTATAATCTCCCAACCCAGATTTTGTTTATAGTTTTTAGTCGCGATGCGATGTGAGGTCGAGCGTTATTGTGTTGAAAAATCAGTTTGCTGTGCCTGTTGCCCCATTTTTAGCCAGTGCTGCTTTAATAGCATTAGTTGTTGTCGGTAGACTTCCCCCGAGACCGTTTCATCCGGTTTGAGGTGTTAATATTTCAGCCAAACTTTTTCCGTCTACCAGGGCGATCTTTGCCGTCAACGCTAAAATCACAAACTTTGAAGCGTGTTTACCATTCTCTGCATGATTTATCCGATGGGGCATGATCACCATACACTTCCGCAAGCATTTTATGCACCTCAGGTGCACTCTTCTTCCAATTAAAACAGAACAGCAGAACTTCCCGCAAATGCTTCTTATTTACCACGAAAGTCGACATTTTAAGGAGTGATTAAACGAATGTTGTTGTGAGAGTGACATGCATCTGCGAATTGAACTTAATTGACAGATGCTCAGGCTTACTAAAAAAAAAATGAAGGCTTGAAGCAGCCAGAGCCTTCTGTTCTAAAACGGACCGAACTTTCTGAAACACCTAATAATTTATCAACAAAATATTGAATTACCCTGATTTTTTTACTTATTTTTTTAAATTTGCTTTAAAATGATTTGAAAATTATATATATGAAATATGCTTGTTTTGTTTTGTAAGTTATTATAATAGATTTAATGAATAAAATATGATTAATATATTTTAAAAGTTACAATAATTCTCACAGAAAAAGTTGACAGCAGTCGACCCTTGTGGTATTTTCTAAAATTAATGGTTAAGTCTGCGGTATCTAAAAAATATATATTGTTGTCAATGGAAGTATTCCAGAATCAAAACTCAAGGTTGTGAGAACTTCAAGTTAATTGATTTTTGAAAAATAATTTGATGTTCATATTTTATATTGATGCAAACATCTGCTTTATAGAAGTTTTATTATATTTTATTGTAGGCATTATCAACTGTCAACATTAGATAATGCTTCACCAAAACTAAACATGTAAAACCCATAAAATATAACAAAATCTCTAGAAAACGAACATTTTTATCAATTTTTATAATGGAGTTTTACATATTGTTCAAGAAACAATAAATATTTTTAAGTTTATGTTATACCTATCATCTTTACAATTTATCAAAAACCAATGTTTGAAACATGAAAGCTAATTTGATATCTAACTATATTATGACATTTTGGTTAAATGCTTTTTAAAATACACGTGTTTATTATTTTTTTTTATTCTAGTGATACTTTTTTTACCTTAAACAAATATGTAGTGTGTTACCAAATATAAAAATAAATATAATATTTTTTTGTATTGATTTATTTTTATTCAAATCAAATAAGTTAATTTCTCTCAAAAGTTATTACAAGCATATTTACAGCTTAAGACACCTATTTGAGTACAGGTTAAAAACCAGGAACACACGAGAGATGGTTAGAAATACAAAATACTCTCTAAAGTCAGAAATATTTGTCTTCTGAACGTGCTTTTATCAATATGAAAGACGTCAATCTCCGAAGGGATCATGTTTAGCAGTTTGATTGCTCTCGTCACCGGCATCACCAGAGGCAGGTTGGTTTTGCATGTTGGGAGATAAAACAGTCTGTGCTGACCATCCGAAACATAAAAAAGGATACCCTCTAAGATGACAGATTTCTCAAAGAACCCCCTGATAAATCCGAAGAAATGGGTAAGTTTGAATCCATCCCTCTTTATCTGCAGACTATTGGTCCCCATCATACCCAAGAGGAATGTAGTGGGATAAAGCCATGGATAGCTACCAAACTCCCCGATGTAGAGATATCTCAAAAATCTTTTCTGAACAGTCTCTAACATGAGTATCTCTTCACATGGGGACTTTATATCACTGAAGCACACTCGAGCCGGCTCCGGACCAGTGAGTTATAAATTGCTCGCAAAACATTGGGATTCCTGAATACTTTTCCATATCGGAGAATAAATCCCAACATTTTCAATACAATATATTCCCTCGATGTGAGCGTGGAAAATCAGTCTACTTTCATAAACAAAATCAAGATACTTTATCAATGAAACATGCATAAGATAAGCTACACTTTACATTCCCATCTATCAGGGTACATAAGACATCGCTAGTGGTGATAGTTTAAAAAAAAAATACGTTGCCATTTGGTTGACTTGCTTCGAATACTGCTGGTTTATTAGACGTATTTTTAGTTTAAAAAAAACATTATACTTGGAACAGGTGAGGGAATTTGTGTATTTAGGTAGCATGTTCACAGCAGATGCCCGAACGGATAGTGACGTTGAAAGAAGGGTTGGTGCGGGTAACAAAGTGAATGAAGCTTTAAAAATAGTTATTGGAAACAAGAATTTATCAATGAAAGCGAAAACGGCCGTTCACAATGGAGTTCTGGTCCCAACCTTAATGTATGGAAGCGAAGCATGGAACTGGCATAAGAAGGATGAGAGCAGAATAAATGCGGTAGAGATGAGGTCCCTAAGACGTATGTGTGGTAGAACGATATACGACAGAATCTAAAATGCTGATATAAGAAAGGAATGTAGAGCGGAAGAAGGTATTATGAACAAAATTATGAAAGGATCGCTGCGTTGGTTCGGACATATGGAACGCATGGATGGAGAAAGAATGGTTAAGAAAGTATACGTTAATGATGTAAATGGGGTACGAAGTCTAGGCAGACCGAGGAAAACATGGCATGACCAAATTAATCAAATTTTAAAGGTTGGTCATGTTAGAAGTCGGAGGAATCGGCGTGCGTGTATGACTCGTTGTATGAATGTGGAGGAAGCTAGAGAGGTTTGCCAGGATAGAGTAGTGTGGCGGTCCATTCTCTCTGCCTACCCCTGCGGGGAAACGGCGTGATGGTTTGTTGTTGTTGTTGTTATATTAATTTAATTTTTTCAAATTACAAAACATCAAATACTCGGCCGCACACTTCGCCTGCCCCTTGTAAAAGTATCATATTTATGAAGACTTGTACTCAAGTGTTGTTGGCACACGCGCGTATCCCAACAGTTTGTACATTTTAGGTACATTACTTTTTCTCAAGCGCGTATGTGAAACGGGATAACGCAGAATGGTACAGTAACGTTCAAATACGTAGGGTGGTTAATTAAAAAAAAGCAACATTATCCGACAAGTAGTTATATCATGGTCAATCATTTTATGTATGTAATAATAAAATATATTATGAAATATTATTAAATTTAGCTTTCATGGACATTTGCAACTAACACATTTTTATGGTATATAATTAAACAATACATGTAATATATTTTTAATATTTTTCCTTTATTTTATTTTGCAATTGATAACTAAAAATATTGTTATTTTTAAATTAAAAATAAATCATGAAATGAAGGGTAAGGTCATTATACAGGATTGGGTGAATAAGAAAATGGTAGGACTATTGTAAAGGTATGAAGTGTAGAGCCAAGTGATACATATAGGAAAGATAATGTTTTGGTCACTGAGGATATGTAAGATCTGCAAGTTTTGATATCAAGAATGGATGGGGTATTCAATTACAATTAATGACAAAAGTAAGCAAGTCTAATTCAAGTATATATGTAAAGCGTTACAACCATTGGTGGATCTTACCTTGTTTCAAGAATCAACTTAATTTTGTTCTGTCTCTGGCTACCACTTTTCTGTTTAGCTGCTCCAGGGCCTGACAGTCTCTCGTGACATCATCCAACAATCACAGTATCACTTTGTGGACACTTCATCACCTTATGGGGTGCAAATGCCCTCACCAATGGAACCTGTTAATTTTAATAAATTTGACAGGTGTGGAAAATTGGATGTATCTTGATATGCCAACATTTGATAATGTCAACATTTGATAATGCCTTAGAAGGGAGAAACATGTCATTCCCATAAAATATAATAAAACTTTTAGAAGACTGACGTTTTCATTCGTATTAATTATTTAATATGGAGTTTTAAATCATTGTTCAAGAAACAATAAATAACAGTAGTAGGTAATTCATAGAACCCCAATAAAAACGCTTAAAATTATATTTATGTATTTTATGGACAAAATTATACCTTATTTCTTATGACAAAAAGATGACTTTTTGTGCAAAATATCTATTAATAATTTTTCAAGGATGCGTGTGGCTTGAATAATATGATTAAGAAAGAAAAATAAAATGCTTAAATCACATTTTTCACACAGAAGAAAATTATAAATTTGTATTTCTGGCCACACGCTGTGCACATTTTGCAACACAAGATATGTCTATTCTTGTACAAGATAATTATAACTAGACGGGTAGAGATCACTTATCATGAAAATAACAAGATACTTATTTTAAAACAGGATGCTGATTTATAAAAGTGCAATTTTATTTATTTATTTTGAAATTATAATACTTGGATTTACTTACATAATCCAATAACTTTAAGTGTATTTAAATGAGCGAGGGAGGTATTTTTATTTGCAGACTATATTGAGTTTTATACACTTTGCAAGGTAAAGTTTTATGTCTTCATTTAAGAAATCAAGGGTAGCACTGATTATGCACTCTTGTGGAGTAAACGGGTGTGACTTTAAGAAGAAAATATGAAAGACTAGTTTTTTAAACAACATTTAACAATTTATTGGGCAAAACATTTAAATATAAAATAATTATTGCGTATATTTCATAGTTACAAAGAAACTGTGTAAATAAATATGCAACTAAAGTAACTATATGGCAAACATTTGCTTGGTCATGGATTGGAATTTTTGGTAGTCAATTTGATAGTAGAATCTTCGCATTGATCAATGGAAGACGTTTGGGAAGCGGAAGCGGACGGGTCGACATCGGCAGTGTCCATTAACGAGTTTTCACAAGAACAGTCCTCTTCTTCTTCATCCTCCATTAGTTTTCTGGCTAATTTGATAGCTTGAAACTCGTTATAATGTTTTTTCCGTTTATCTTGAAATTCTAATCGGATTTTTCTTTCATCCGGTGTTTCGTTATCATCTTCATCTTCTGAGCTTGAAGAGTAATCTCGCCGTGGTTTGTTCATCCCTGCAGCTAATTTTGCGGCAAGTATATTAGCATCTATTTCATCTCTTGTCGGGTTCAAATCTGGATCTGAGTACTCGGAATATGGTGTTTTGGGTTCTTCAATCTTCATATGCCCGTAATCCTTATCAGGTGGATGAAGTGTCGCTATAATATTCATTTCATCGAATCTCTGTTCCTTAGGTTTTTTAGAAGACGAAGGATGTTCTTGACGCTCTACGCTGCTGGATGTTTTTAGTATACTTTTAGAAGGGCGTTTATTAATATTTTCCGTCATCTTATTAATAGAGTAATTATAATGCCGGGTAAAATACAATAAAATAACACCACTCCCAGCAACCAGAGTTTTTGACGTTTCAGAAATATGCTCACAGAACACATAATAGACTAAATTTTAATATTCTATGCAAAGGTGTTGCCGCTTTACAAAATTTTCATATAATTTAGTGGAATGAATGATAACAAAATAAAATAAAACTCACAAAAAAACAGAAGCATTGTGTTAAGGAGTTTTTCGTCGTCACGGGTGAAAAATGAATTTATGAACTCATTCCCTCCCGATCAAGAGAAACTTCCCAACATTTGCCCATGTGATTCGTTAATGTTAACATTATAATGAGATATGCTCCGGGATGTATTATGGTATGATATTGAAACCAATATTTACTTTTAAAAAATTACTTTTATTAACAACAAAATTACATACTGAAAAATATAACTTAAGATCTAAAGAATACTTACTTGTTATTCGCTGGCCAATGAATTAAAACTAACGTAACTAACGAAGGCGGTGATCTCGCGCCCATGAGTCTGAAGAAAATTGATGGATCAGTAAAAATCCATATATTCAAAGCTGTGGGCTATTGGTTTTCAACATGACAGTGATTTTTTTCTAAACCCTTTATGAACTTTCATTATTTAATAAACATGTCGCCCCGAGCAAATTCCGCATAACTAAGCTGTACTTAAGCTTATATTTATTTAAGCTGTATTACTAGCTAATGAGTTTTAAATATAATTTTCTGTTTATTCGAAGTTCTTACATACGTTATTTTTTAAGAATTAAGGTGCATTATAAAACGTTTTTTTAGAGAGCTATTTAGAAATTGCACAATCTTGGTACCCGATGCCGTTTAGAAATCACTTTTTACCAGGCCATAAAGTTGAAAGAAATTTGAGACTGATCTGATCAGACAGCTATCAAACACGAAAAATTGAAAAAATATCGCGACTTATTCGAAACAATTAATAAACATATACATTTTTACCACTATACATGACAATCAAGTATAAACTCTGCTGGAGAGTTTTCAAAACACTACATGGAATGGCACCAAGTTATATATCCGAACTCTGTATAACGGACAGCCTCCAAGGAAATCCACACTTCGCTTAGCGAACTCCTCTGCAATAGGAAGATTAGTTGAGCCGAAGCGTTGCCCTAGTACAAATTTCAGGGATCGAGCTTTTTCGGTAGCCGGCCCACCAGTTTGGAAGAATCTCCTTTCATACCTTAGATGCATACATGATCCGACGGATTTCAGATCTAAGCTGAAAACCCATCTTTCCATATTTCATACTCAATTTAAAACTTGCATATTTTGTTCAATTATATTTTCTAACTGATCGCGAATATCGGATGCAGCGTTCATATATCGCATCGTGAGTGTAAAACCGAAACAAGTGCAAATATACAGTTTGGAGATATGGGAGTTTAAAGACTTCATATTGCTTGGAAAAACTGTTTTTTTTTTTAATAAACCAATGATTTTCAAATAATCAAATGATTTTACTGAAATCTCTTGATGGAAGTTCATTTTAAATAATAATTAAATAAAACGATGTTTTTTAACTACTTCCACTTTTGTCTTTATTTAGACAGCGACCGGTTTCGCCAGGCTCGCTGGCATCGAGCGAGCTTGGCGAAACCGGTCGCTGTCTAAATAAAGACAAAAGTGGAAGTAGTTAAAAAAACATCGTTTTATTTAATTATTATTTCAATGATTTTCAGTTTAAAGTAATTTACCTATAAACCGAAAATCATTGGTTTATTAAAAAAAAAAACAGTTTTTCGAAGCGATATGAAGTCTTTAAACTTCCATATCTCCAAACTGTATATTTGCACTTGTTTCGGCTTTACACTCACGGTGCGATATATAGATTTTTAGATTTAAAACACGTCTTAATGCGCCCTACATCACAAAAACGGCGCTTTAAAAGTTGGCATATTATTATTGTTATTTTTTATTTATTTTATTATTATTAATGTATTATTATTATGAATGTTGGCCAACGAATTAAAACTAACGTAACTAACGATGGCGGCGATCGGCGGCGAGGACCAACGCTGAGAGAAGCCGGCGCGACGGCGCGGCTGGTTAGCACGAGGACTGCCAGAGGCTGCACGGCACAGAAGGATGCCCGGCGTCCACTTCTATTTCCCGGGCTGAGAGGCATCACGCAGATGATGGACCGCGGAGGGCACGGGTCTTCTTCACAGCGACAGCGGTGGCCAGCATCAAGCCCCAATGGCGATTAGCTGGCGCCATGCGGCACGTATCGCGAACTTTTGAGATTATTCCCCTCGCGGGACTCACTACTGACGAGTTTTTAGAATATGTCCCCGGCGCGCGGCCGGGGAGAGATGCTCCTTCCCGAGGGCCGGGGGACGGACTGACTCGCTGATCGAGCGCGGACTCCAATCCGCAGGGTGGGGGTTAGGTCACCCCCCCCCCCAAAGTGTGGCCACTCAACATCCGGCCGGCAGTACCTAACTGAATTGCGATACCGGGGCAGAACGCTATTTTCTTCATCACAAAATTGTCACTTCACTTCCTTAAACACTATTATTGTTTTTAAATTGTCTTTCATAGTCTTATCACTAATTAAAATTAAACTTAACTAAGATCAAACAAGCCTCCAGAGAGAAAACGTATTTTTGGTCATGTAAAATTTGTCTAGTGCAATCTCACCTATTATGCCATGAAACATGACTATATCAAGATAGAGTAAAATTGACATATCGCCTTTGCGGAAACACAAATGTATTATATTCAAATGTTTGCAACACGTTAAATACGGAGAAATTATACGATCGTAGTCGTATCTTACATTAATTTCACATTTATAATCGGAATAAAATACGAGATCACGGCACGAAACATACTCCAACGGCCCAGAAAAGCTCCATGTTGCAAATATTGTCTATGTGCTTACGACCTAGAAAATACTTCCAAGACGGCATTGACATAGGTCATTTGCGTTGAAAATGATCTCTAAAATGTCTTTGGTCTTGTTTGAAAATGGCGTCCTGTTTTGAAATCGATGACAGTTCTAATGTATAAAAAAAATGTCGTAGCTTATTATTTGTCTACATAATAATATTTTTGGAAAATAGCATAAATAAATATGGAAAACGACGAGTCTCGAAATCACAGTTTCACTGAAAATCAAGTAAAGGCAAGTTGTTCAATTTTTGTTTGACCTTTTTGCGTGTTATTCAATACATACTTCAATCTGCATTTCCTGGTTATTTTTAGTTTGCCAGAAGTTCATATTGTTTCCTATTTTAAGGTTCTGACTTCGCTTTCGCATATATAATTTCATTATTTATGGATGTTGTGAGTATCTGTGTATTGTAGGGTTTATTAGATTATTTTATTATGTTTACCTTTATGTTAAACATAAAAATTCTTTGTTTCAGATTAATTACACAGACAAAAAATACGATGAAAATACTGAAAACAAATCATCATTAAATATTAATGATGACGAGCGCAGTGCTGCTCTGTCTGTCATTAAGTCAGAAAGTTTTGCTACAGAAACTTCCAACAAGCTTGAAAATATTCCAAATGACACAAATTTACTTAATAAAAAATCAGACATAAACGATTCCATTAGAGCTGAAAAACCAGATGTAATCTTTTCTACGAGTCTTGAAGAGGACCCGGTTAGTCGGCAATCTGATATTAGTGTGGCAGAAGAAATTCTTTCAAATTCTTCTCATTTAACTATTCCTAGTTTAAATTTAAATAGCTTGTCCCGCTCACTCTCCCATGCTGAGAAGAATCCAAGAAAAATTAACAACTCTGAAAGAGATTCTTATGTTGACGTCTCAGGGAGTCCCGTAGACATCAAAAGTGATGCAAATATTGAATCTTTATTGCAAACCATGAGCAATGTGTCATATGGAAATAAAGAAAACAGTATTGGAAGTAACTTATCTTTAAAGTCCCCGACCATTGGGGACAACTTAAGTTTGGACAGCTCGATACACACTCATTTAGATTTAATAAATTATTCAAAATCTACCGACAGCCGTACTAGCAGCAAAATTAATGAAGTCAATGCAAATTTGTATGTGCCTACACCCGACAAAAATTATCAGGAGTCGGAGGGTTCAGAAATGTTAAATTTGTGTCCAGAAGAATCGGCTATCGATCCCCCTCTCCAGTTAAATAACGACAGTGCGGAAACTGCACCGGACAGTATTGAAAACAATGCATCTTCATCATCTTCAACTTCAGAAGATATCATTAAGCTAGATATAAGGGGTCAAGCAACTGCAAAAAGAAATTTCCCTTTTAGCAATTTAGTTTATTCTAATGTTCAGAGTATTTTGAACCCTGTTAACCGTAATAATTTTATCACTCTTAATGCAATACCGATTACTTTACTCGAACAATGTGAATCGAAAACCCACCTTGTTTCGAGTGGCATTGAAAACCCCAATAAAATTGCCGAAAAATATAGTAATAATGAGTGTGAGGAAGTCCTCATTGATAATGCTGATTCTAAGTTTGTGGATATTGAAAACTTGGAACAAGATTTTGATATTGAAGAAATGATTGTAAATCAATCGAGGGATCTTTTTCCAAGTAAGAGTAGTCCAGAAAACATTGCATTTGATTCTCAAGATAAGCCTACAGTTGAAAGTGAATTTTCAATAAGCACCGTTACTACCGACTATAAAACTTTCCCTGAAGACTTTCAACATAAGGTAATTAATCAATTTTTTCCCATTGGGTTACGAAAATTTTTGCAATTACTGCTTACTGTATTCTGCATATCTTTATTAAATTTTGTTATGTTTTAAGATTCCAGATATTCAAAAATTCTTGTTACAAAAGATTGAAGAATTGAAGCAGTCGGCCCAACAATCTGCCGAGCAGCGTGAGAGTCTTCAACTGCAAAATGACCATTTAGCTTCTGAAATATCTAAATTACAACATCTTTTGAGTGAAGTATCCTCTTCATCAGTTGAAGTGAAAGGACACCTTTCTGATTTTGTAAAACATGAAAACTTGTTAAAAGATGACCCTACTTATTGTATAATGCCTTCTGAAGAGTTTTGCAAATTGGAAGACAACATTCAAGTTTATACTTCTCCACGACTAGAAAAACCGACTTATTTAAATGCCTCGGCCGCTACTGACGAAGTGTGTGTAGTTACATTGATGGATCCTTTAGATATTTCATCTTTTGATGCGATTGACCCTGAGGTCATTAAGGAAAAAGTTATCAATTTCTTAGAAAAAGAATTATTAAGCACTTTTGATAATAGAGTTTCGGAAATAAATAATTCGCTTAAAAAACTGAACACTACAGATAATGACAATGATCTAAAAATAACCTATAACGAAATGCTTTCTCATATGAAACCAGACAACCCTGAACTTGTTGACTTTTTTAAAGCTGTCGAACAAAAACATCAAAATGAGGTTGAGAAATTACGAAGATACTTTGAGGAGAGGTGTGCTAAAATGGAAAAAAAGTAAGTTATCCTTAAAACAAATGCTCTTTGCTTTTATAATTGTAATTCCATTTGTTAATGCAAATATTTGTAAGAATGAAAAACAATTTGATATGTTTGCAGTTATTCCGAAGATGTATTCAGTCAGCATAGCAAAAAGTTATCTGATTCCTCCACAGACTCATTGGACAACTGCCCAGAGGCCCTTCCATTCGGGAGTCCTTTGCATGGCGCCGGGGATAAGGGATTTGAATCTCCTCATTTTAAAATACAAAGGAGTCACAGTGCAGAATTTAATTTAGATGAGGTATATCTGTCATTTATATTAAATTATCTAGAGGTCTTACTTCCGCTGGTCTTGACGTTTACAGGTTTTAGACTGTTTTCATCTCTCCGGCTCATCACACGTGATCAATCCACGCTATGCTACCGGTTCTCACCGTGCTTGTTATTAGGAGCTGATGTGTCATTGCTGGGGATTGCTGTTATGCCTCTAAGTTCCCTCGACAATACCGGGTCTGGTGGGTCATTGTGAGGATCTCTTGATTGCTGTTATGCTGTTAAGTAATGTGTACAACGCCAGGCCTGGGCCTAAGGATAATTCTTAGGTTTCTATATTTAAACCACTAGACTCTTTGTTGTTCTAAGAATCATTGTCCATGACTCATATGTCACCACTGCCTTGATGATGATGTCATAAATACGCAGCTTGGTGTTTCTGGACAGAAGCTTAGATTTTAGGATATGCAATGGAAAGAGGACCTACAATTTTATGAAACTGTAATTCTAATATTTGAATAATTTACATATATATTTTTTATTAAGTCAGAGGGGTCGAATTGGTTGCATCTTTTTCATTAAATTTTCAGTTAACTATTCTTCAGAAGAAATTACATAACATGAAGAAGGAACACCAGGCTCAGCTGAAAGTCTTAAAGTCTCAGCATGAAATAGAGATTACCGATATTTCCACTTCACACGAACTCCACTTTGCTGAAATGGAAGAAAATTATAAAAACCAAATAGCCGAACTTAAAGCGCATTTACAAACACTGGAGAATACGGATCATGGAGACCTTTTGCATTTTGAGCATCGCGATGCCGACTTGGAGCTAGAAAAGGTTTTTATATTGTGAATTAATATATTGTATGCATATTTTTTTATGTTGTTTCATCGATTTTTAAAGTATGCTTGTGTTTTTGTAGCAATGTGTCATGTTGGAAACATATTGCATATTTACAATTGCTACCTCAAGACTGAAATTATAATTGTGTAATTTTTGGGATGTTGTTTAGCATAAACAATGTTTTACAGAAATATTTATGAATTGTCACTCACTCATTAAATGTGACAGTTTAATCAGTGACAATAAAAAATGTTGCATATTTCTTGGACCGATATGGTCAGCTCAATGTTCTCGGGAGAGCCAGAACTGATAGAGAATTGTTGACCAACATAAAACCTCGTAAGCAATCATACTTGGGTCATATACTTAAGGGAAAAAATTATGGATTGCTCCATCTGATCATTAAGGGTAAAATAGAGGGTCGACGAGGTATTGGCAGGTGGAGAATCTGTTGGCTTCGTAACATAAAAGACAAGACTGTTAAGGAGTTTTTTCGAGCTTTTATGGATAGAGATGCCTACTCTCAAGTGATAGTCAACGTCAGGGGACATGAACCCGGGAGAAAAAGAGGAAATGGGATGATTTTTGAGTGTCATTTTTAGATATTATTATTGTTATTTTCATACATTAGAAGTAGTAGTTCAAACGCAGTTCTCGGGGGAATGGCAAGCGAAAGGTCAGTTAGAGTCAAATGGTTATCGATTGATCACACCCTGAAGAGAAACCCAGGCTGTCAAGGGACATTGGACTGGTATTCTATGGGCGGTAACGGGAAGCGAGACGATCTAGAGTCACTTGGAGAAGAACTCTGCATAACAAGGTTAGGCGGCGTATTTCACTTTGAATGGTGTTAGGCATCAGATGAAATAGGATACTCAAAGCCCTATGTACCACATCCGTTAGATAGGATTAATAGAAGAGGAAAAAGAAATGTAATTTGTATCTTAATTATTATTGAAAAATTGTTCAGGCTTTGCTGTCGGACCTAAATAGCGGTGTGGGCAACTGGCCGCTGGAGTTCATTGGCTTGCGGGACAAGATCCAAGCGGAGATGCAGCAGACTATTGATCAACTTAAGCAAGCGCATGCTGATGAGGTAAGTGATTACCCCATGTATTTTCTTTTACCAATGTTCAATGATTTTTTAAATTAGCAATGCTCAAATAAATAATGCAGGTAAGTTATAATGCTGCAAACAAAACAATCTGCTTAGGCATTACTGTTTCTTCATGCTGCGACAGGATATCATGCAGGCTTGAGATGTCTTCTCTCTTTATGTTATTTGGGTGTCGATGATCTCAATATCTTATCAGGGGATTCTTTGAGAATTCTGTCCTCTTGGAGGGTATCCATCTTTATGTTCCGGATGGTTATCTTCGATAGCATCAGCACAGACTGTTTTATCTTCCGACATGTAGAACCAATCTGCCTCTGGTGATGTCAGTAAAGAGAGCAATCTAACTGCTGAACATGATTGCTTCGGAGATCGGCTTCTTTCATATTCGTGAAAGTACATTTGCAAGACAAATACTCTTGACTTTACACAGTATTTTATATTTCTAAAGTCGAACCATCTCTCATGCGTTCCTGGTATTATATAATTATGTTTTACCTGTTCTTAATACAGTAGAATCTGGATAATTGGAACCTGGTTAACTGGCAAAACTCTATAATTGGCAGAAAATTTCTGGTCCCACCCCCTTGGAGCACTAAAACCTCTTTAATTGGAAAAAAGAAACCTGTTTAATTGAACCCTACATTATGGCCCTAAACCTCTGTAATTGAAAAGCACTGCCTTCTCGACCTCTGTAACTGGCCGGAGAGTACCTCTGCAATTGGAGAGCACTGCCTTCTCGATCTCTGTAAACTGACAATTCCTCAGTATTTGTTCTTTACTCATCGAAGGTGGTCCATTTTAGATCACAATGTTTCACAAAAGTAAATATAACGGGCTTGATTTGAGCTTGAAACTAAAACTAATCTAAGAATTTGACGCTGGTAAATCTCGCGAAGAATTGTGCAACATTTTTAGCGTGTGAAACAGGCCCTATAACTGATTTTTTCAAAGCCACAATACTTACATTTATTGTTTATATGTGTATGCACGTATGTACAATTAAAATTTACTTATTAAACCTTTATTACAGTTTTATTGATTGTTTTATGCATCAATCCATGAATGGTTTATATTGCTTTTCTGTTTACGTGATTACAAAACTTGGTTAAAAAACCAAAGCACAATCTGGACCTGGATACATGAAAAACTGTATAATTGGAAAACCTGGTTAATTGACCATCGTAGGCCTGGTCCCTTGGAATTCCAATTATCCAGATTCTACTGTAGATGTCTTAAAAATTAATATTTGTTTGTAATATCTTTGAGAAATAAATTGATTTGATTTGTAAATAGACTCACCTATGAGATATGTCCGATGACTTCTCTGTCTATTTTATTTTAAAATACTTGGTATATATTTATGTTGATAATTTATACTTTTGATTCCATAATTATATCTATTCATACATAATTATTCTGTGGTAGTAAGAGAATGGGAAAATGAATTAAGCGGACTATACTCGTATACGAGGCATCTCCAGAAAGTAAGTGTACTGAATTTTTGTAGGTAAAATTTTTTTTGTCTGTAAGGGAATTATCTGTAAGGGAATATAATGGAAATTTAGGAATAATCACAAATGGTAAATACGATATGGTTCTAAATATGAGATATTGGTTTGGTTTAATGAATATGAGCCAATGGTCGATTGCAATCAAATATTTAAAATTGTGTTTTATAAATGTTCACAATTTTCAAATACATTATTCGCTAATGTTATTTGTATGACGTGTACTCCTGTATTACAACTTAAAACATGTCTCATAATGCCAATTTCGATAATCTTTTATCTTCTTCTTTCCCTTTGCCATTTCCCATCATCTAGGGTCGGCCCTCCTCGTACGAAGACGCCAAACTATTCTATCCTGGCTTATCTCCACTGTCAGGTTCTCGCGCTGCAGCTCCTTTTCCATGTTGGCCCACCATGTTGCCATTGGGCGGCCCCTTCCTCTTCATTTTGTTGGAATACTGAGGGCTTTTTGGACAATGTGTTCGCTGTCTCTTCGCATCACATGACCGTACCACCGGAGTCGAGATTCTCTTAATTTTTCCGTTATTGGGGCAACCTTAAAGCTACCCCTCACGTATTCGTTCCTTACGTGGTCCAGCCTTGCGACGTCTCCGGCCCACCTCAGCATTCTCATCTTGGCAGCATGGACTCGAGGTTCGTGGACTTTTTTGTTGGTCCAGCACTCTGCTTCATACAGCATGGCGTGCCTCACTGCAGTCTTGTAGACTTTGCCTTTTGTCCTGATTGGAATTTTTTGATAATCTTGAATATAATTTTTAACTAACTAACCATTACACCGTCTCATCGAAGGGGTAGGCAGAAATAATGGACCGCCACATTGTTCTTTCCTGACATACTTCTCTTGCTTCCTCAATATTCATACATCATGTTATCCACGCACATCAATTTCTTCGACTCCTCACGTGACTGACATTAAATAAATATATATATATATATTTTTTATGTATACAACCGGTAGTTTGAACCCAATTACTGTATACGATTTTGTTTTTAGCTATTATAATAATAATTAGGCTAATTTGTATAGCGCCGTTTTCGTGAATAGCTCATATTGATTCTCATGACATGTAATAGGTAGCTAATCTATCGCCATTTTATTGTCACAAGAATTCTACACCAGACCAAAGACATTGTGACAACCACACTTCCATCGCCTTGGACCTTGTATGCCAATCGGAGCTCTTACCACTCTGCCACGAAGGTCGTCAGCAATTTGATTTATTTGATCGTGCCACGTTTTCCTCGGTCTTTCTCTATTTATAGTTCCGTTTACATCGTTAACATATACATTTTTTTTACTATTCTTTCTGCATTCATTTTTTCCATATGTCCAAACCATCTTAATGATCCTTTCACTAAGTATAATTAAGTAATTTATTTCCATTTAAAAAAAATAAAAGAGTTAGCGAATGTATTTATCAAAACGGTCAAACAAAAATAAAATAACGATATGTAACTAAAAAATAATATTGTATATACTCGTATATCTCGGAAAGATCCCAAATATCGTCACCCCAGAGGAATAGTGAGATAAACCAGTGCTATCTTGACATTATAACAAGCCGTAATGTTCCTTTGATATTGTTTATGGTTTAACTTGGAGGCCTTGCACTTATTTGAGTCTCCTAGGGCCTAGGAGACTCAAATAAGTGCAAGGCCTCCACCAAGTCAAACCATAAACAATATCAAAGGAACATTACGGCTTGTTATAATGTCAAGATGGCATTGGTTTATCTCACTATTCCTCTAGGGTGACGATATGTCAACGCCATTAAGGCAGTAACCCTTTCCAGAATTTGTAATATATTTTTTATGAACACTGCCTCACTGACACTCAAATCTGAGATGGTTAGATTCTACGTCCGAATTGCTCTTCCTACTGGCATCACCAAAGGCAGGTTGGTTCTGATGACAGTATAAGTATGACTTAGTTGTGAAGTGCGTGCCGCTGACGGCGTGCCCCCGCGTGTTGTGACCTGTGAACGTTCGTTTACAAAAATAGCCCGAACGCAGCGGCATGCGATGGACCAAATTTTCTATATTCGGAGGGCCCAAAACTAAGAGGGTAACAATTTAAATGCTTCCCAGCGTTTACGGAGACGATACAATAAATTATTTTTACGTACGTGGAACACGCGCCGGAGGAAGGGTGTTATTTCTGGAATGGGAAGATGAAACGCGGTTTCGTGTTTGATTGGAGGGTGCGAAAATATATATTATGTTCCATTTATAACATACCCTGTCCACCCATTGCTCAAGTAGACTTTTGATATAACTAGATTAAATTAGAGGAATACTTCGATTCTCTTCGAAAGTAATTCGAAATGCACACGATGTGCATACCCGAGATCGTTTCTGGATTATTTTAAATTCTGTTCTGATTATTGTTGTACGACAGTAGTGTAGAAAACCAAAGGAAAACAATTTGGTATTGTTAATTGTGAAATTTTTAATGTGTGTGATAAATAAATTACATTAAAAGTTAAAACTTAGTACTGATTACGATTGAAGGGTAGAAAATATTTACTTCCGTGAATGTTTCACGGGTTGCTACTAGTTTTTTTGAATTTCATACATATTATTGTTTAACTCTACACTCTACATTCTCATTTACCTATTAAGGTACACAATCCATCACCAGTGGCGCTAGTTAAAATAAAAACATATTTCATTTGACATATGGTTGGCGGTTTACCTGTTTCCATTACTACCAGTTTATTAGACACATTTTGAGTTAAAAAAACCCCATTATTTTCAAATAAATAAAAAATATCTAAATTGCCTGATTAGTATTGATATCATGGTCAATCATTTATTGTATTTAATAATAAAATATGTAACGAAAAATTATGAAATAAGCGGCAAAAGTAGGTCTCAAAATTAACATGTCCAAGACAGTAGACCTACTAGTGTCCACAAATGACTCCACCCCAATCTTGCTCCACGGTGTCCCCCTTGTGACCACGACCAGCTTTTGTTACCTCGGTAGTATGATAGCAGGCTCGAGAAGTACGGAGGAAGATGTAGCCAGCAGACTCAACAAGGCAAGGGGAGCTTTCGCTATGTTTCGCCCAGTATGGCATTCCAGTATCATTTCGAGAAGACTCAAGGCTCAAGTACTGTCATTTATCCAAGCTCCAAATATTCAGCAGTAGTGTCTAAAGTGTACTGCTGTACGGATGTGAGACTTGGAAATCTACCGCGGACGTTATTGGAAAACTCCAGGTGTTCATAAATAGGTGCCTTCGCTTAATATTCAAGATCTATTGGCTCCAAACAGTGTCAAATGCCGTTCTCTGGACCATGACAGGCAAAAAGCCAATTAGAGAACAAGTCGCTAGACGCAAATGGCAGTGGATCGGTCACACTCTGAGACGGAACCCAGCCTGCATCGCTCGGGGCGCACTGGACTGGTCCCCTGTGGTGGGAAAGAGGAAGCGAGGCAGACCTAGAGCCACCTGGAGAAAAGCCCTGCAGGACGAGGTTAAAGCAGCAGGCCTCACTTGGGATGACGTTAGGGATTAGGCATGCGTGGAGTCGGGTGGAGAAGGTTCCTTGAGGTCCTATGCACCACGGAGGTGTGACCGGACAAAAAGAAGAAGAATAAGAAGATGAAATATTATAAAATTTAGCTATTGTAGTAAATTTGCATCAAACACATTATAATCGATATAGTTATATGATAAATAAACAAAAACGTATTTTTAAAATTATTTTTGCTATAACTAAAAATTCTGTTTTTGTCAAAATTAAGCAAATTGTGAAATGAAGGACCCGTAGCGACCGAATTGTTATCACCATATGTAGGTCGATGGTTTACTATGGCTTGTGATTCTCCACACACGTACAGTGTTGATGTGTTTAAATAAAGTTAATTTCATCTCCCCGTAGTTTTAACCTATATAAACATATTTTTTAACAGCATTTTGTTCTCCTTATAGACATATAAAACATATAGAAACAGTATGAAAGAGCTGAAAGGGTTGGATGTAGGTGCCAAAATGAGCGGAGTGTCAGTAAGCTGCCTATTGTCTGCGGATGACGCTGTCCTACTTGCAGACAACGAGCATGAACTACAAGTCCTGGTGAACAGTTTGTATGAGGTATGCATGCGAAATGATCTGACGATGAATGTGAATAAGTCCCAAGTAATGATTTTTGAAAAATATGAGTTCGTGTATTTGGGTAGTATGTTTACAAAAGATGGCCGAGTGAAGGGGAATATTGAAAGAAGGGTTGGGACAGGCAACAAAGTGAATGGTGCACTTAGATGTAATCGCAAATAAAAGCCTATCCAAAAAGCTAAAATGGCAGTGCACAAAAGTGTTCTTGTATCGACCCTTATGCATGGAAGCGAAGCATGGAACTGGCAAAAGAGGGATGAAAGTAGAATAAATGCAGTAGAAATGAGATCTCTTAGACGAATGTGTGTAAATAATGAAAGGATCATTAAGATGGTTTGGACACATGGAAAGAATGAATGAAATAATGAAAATTATATGTTAACGATGTAAATGGAACTAGAAATAGAGGAAAACCGAGGAAAACGTGGCACGATCAAATAAATCAAATATTGAATGTCGGCTACGTGAGGAGATAGAGTAGATATAGTAGTGTGGCGGTCCATTCTCTCTGCCTACCCCTGCGGGGAAACGGCGTGATGGTTTGTTGTTGTTGTTATAAAGGGAAAAAATACGAATTGTTATCCCGAGCGGTATCGCCAAAGGCAGATAAAGAATGTATGTAGAAGTCGATGTTAGAGAACTGTCTATGCGTACAATTCCGTTTATATTCCCCCCCCCCGCATCCACCAGTGAATGCAATAATTATGCAACTCCAGTCTAATTCGAGTCTGAACTTGGTGTTTGTAGCTCCTTGGTTCCGGCATTACAGGGCTATTGCGAACGGTGTGTAAAAGCCGAGGGTGGGTGATTCGAGTGTTAAATCAATAATTAAACAAAACGATGTTTTTTTTTTAAATAACTACTTTCACAGCGACCGGTTTCGCTGGGTTGGCTGGCATCGACATGCTGATCCAGTCTGCCCAGTCTGTCGATGCCAGCCCGCCGAGCGAAACCGGTCGCTGCCAAAATAAAGACGGATGTAGTTATT
Organism: Lepidostoma basale; assembly: GCA_022606425.2. NCBI lineage: Eukaryota > Metazoa > Arthropoda > Insecta > Trichoptera > Lepidostomatidae > Lepidostoma > Lepidostoma basale. The sequence goes on from JAHDVF020000010.1 coordinate 1,838,690, forward strand.
ATTAAAAAAAAACTCATTTTATTTAATTATTATTTATCTTCTTTCGGTGCCGTGTCAGGTCTCCCCAAGTTGGCGATCACTGCAGCAAAGGCATCTCTGTCCTGCGCCATTTGGAACAGGTTCTCAATATTTGATTGATTTGATCATGCCACGTTTTCCTCGGCTTTCCTCTATTTCTAGCTCCGTTCATGCCGTTTACCTTCTTTACCATTCTGTTTTCACTCATTCTTTCCATGTGTCCAAACCACCTTAATGACCCTTTCCTTATTTTGTTCATAACACTTTCATTCGCACCACATTCACTTCTTATACTTGCATTTGTCACTCTATCATATACAGATTTGTCACACATTCGTCTTAGAGATCTCATTTCTACTGCATTTATTCTACTTTCATCCTTCTTTTGTCAGTTCTATGCTTCACTTTATTTATTTTATTAAATGAAACATCTATTAATTCGTAACAGCTGGAGAAAGCCTCATGATGAAAAAAGTATCCCATGAAACAATACACACACATAGGTGTATATAAATATTAATGAATAATGCACGATAGTATGTGTCAACACGCGCACAGCACAGAGAATAAAGGCAGAAACATACTATTTAACACGCGACGCGACGCAACGTGTCGACACCCGATGTACACCGTGTACATTACCAACACGCGACGCCACGGCGTATTAGCAATTTCTGAGTACAGTTAGCTGACAGCAGTGAAAGGCTATGGTTGTGTGCTATGGATTTAATAAATAACGAGTCAGATGAAGACTTTGAAGAAGATTTGATGCAAATTTTGGGTACATACATGATACTTAACCGTCGCGTTGCCATGTGGTCAATTGAGTTTCCACTGCCAATTTAAAGTTGATTTTCTTAAAACCTATGGACCCTAATATTATAAAAAAAATTGTAATCCTCCATTGAAGTGTTCTCAATATTTCGTAATAAAAAAAAAAGCAAAAAATTACTTCCTTCATCCCAAAAAAAAATATTTTCTAAGACTGCCCTCACCTTCATTCGTGTTAAGGTAGAATTTGTTTTGCTAATATTTACAACTTTATCAAAAGTGACAAATACTTACTCGCTGTTTTGAACGTATTATAAATTATATCTTTGGCCTTTTCAATAGGTACGTAATAATACCGACTGTGGATGGAAACGCAGCACGCAACTTAATAATATCAGAACTGTGAAAATATTAACACTTTACCAAAAGGGACAAATATTAATACGTACTCGTTGTCTTGAACGTACTATACATTTTGCCTAGGTGCCTTTCTCTCTGGTTTCAATCCTGGGATTGGTTTGCAGCAATTTCTCCATTATTCTCTTCCATTCTTCCCTGTCTTGTGTGGCTCTTTTGAAATCTGCATATGATGAGCAGCGCACGTCCACCAACAGGTCCTCCAGGTACTCTCGGCGTGGGCGTCCCCTAGAGTTTGTCTCCTCGATCATACCCTCCATTATGGCATGCAAGAGACCTTCTTGACGTATTACATGGCCGATCCATCTTGCACGCCTTTCGGACAAGGTCCTGAGCAGGTGCCTTCCTCCTTCGATTCCTTGAAGAACTTCCTCATTCGTGATGTGGTCTCTCCAGGAAATTCCAAAGAGTCTTCTATAGGACCACACGCATAGGTGCCTTTATCATACGTAAAATCTCGTAAAGTCTCGCCCCGCCGGCCGCGGCGCGCAGACAAGTTTATACTTGGTGTCCAGTTGCTCGTATGCTGTGACGCATTCCATATCAGAAATCGCATGGTTCCAGAAAAAAATTAATAATGATATGTTTTTCAAATAATCCACGTATGTTATAGATATCGATCTATTCCTAATGAAATTCCTTACAAGATGACATAAATTAAATTTTGATTCATCGAGTCATATGCTTGATATTTAGATAAAGTTAGCGGTAAACTGAATTTACCACATGGGAGCGAGCGTTTTGTTTTGAACACGGTACGTTAAGGGTTAAACGACTCAAGAAAAAGAGAATAATTAGGCGTTACTGGGTACATGAAATAAATCAAAAGAGAAGTACGTGTGGTGAATATCATACTCTATATCCAGACTTACTTCAAGATAATGAAAGATTTCACATGTATTTTCGGGTTACCAAAACACAATTTGAAGAAATACACGAATTTATTCAAAGAAATCATTTGTGTGTATTCATTTGCTCGGCAATTTCTTCCCATGCATTATTTCTCACAGTATGATCCCTGTATATAGCTAAACTCGTGTTATATAAAACAGGATATCGTTTAACCAACTCAATCAATTGTTCGTCGGTCATTTTGCTAAATAAATGCAAAAATATGTATATATTAAATTTGTATGCGTGTACGCTCTGCGAAAGTACTCGAACGACTGACGCGTGGGGTCGGGTGTTGTCTAGAAACAAACTGCGTGCATCGCGTCGGGTGGCGTGTTTACTCCCACCATCGGCAACACGTCGACCTAGCTTGTCTGGATCGGGTGGCGTGTGCGCGCATGGCGTCGCGTCGGGTGTTCGTAGTGTGATTCTGTTCATAGAAAACAATACAATTTGATTCGACTCAACACGCATCACGTTTCATCGGGTGGCGTCGCGTGTTAATAGTATGTTTCTGCCTTAAATCATGTCACTTTGTTGTCCGTAAGGGGGACCGTGAAAAGTATGAAACGAATTAAAGCTCAACCATCCAAATGACGACTGCTTATCTAATGTAAAACACAGCCGAATCGCTTTGCACACAGAACGTACAAGGGACACGCAAGAATTAAGAACTCGTAAGAAAATACGATTCTATTAAATCAATATTATATCAGATTTTTTAAAATACATTTTTAAGAGGTATATTAGAAGTCGAAATAATAGACGTGCGTGTTTGACTCGCTGTATGAATGTGGAGGAATCTATCAAGATTTGTCAGGATAGAGTAGTATTGGTTCATTCTCTTGGCCTACCCTTCCGGAGAAACGGTGTGATGGTATTGTTGTTGTCAATAATTATCGTCATTTTACGTTCCAATAATTTAATTTAATTTAGATTATTTATTTATTTATTCACTAGCTGTACCCAGCCACGCGTTGCTGTGGCTCAATCTGGCTAAATGGAAAATGGTGCCAAATGGTGGTTCTATGTTTCCCACCCGAGACCACCGGTTCAATTCCATGGCCACTCTCGCCCCACTCGGTTCTGTACCCAGGTCTAACCGGCCCCAACCCAAAGCCACTCCCAGTCACCGTCCCTCGGTCTCCACTCAAGACATCGGCCCCTATCCAAGGTCACCTCCGACCCCTCCACACTCCTCCATACTTGGGTAGTCAGGTTCAATATGTCGGACCTAAGCCACCACATATTTCAAGAAACCCTCCTCTCACAACAATATCCGACCTCAACATCCAAGAAAGAATAGCTTCCAGGCTGGAATTCCCGAGAAGACGATATCCAAATTAAAAACACGCGCGTATTCGAATGCAATGTTGTGTCAAAGTTTCAAAGCGATCGGTGCAGAACTTTCGGAGATTTAAGATTTTGAACACGAATTTTTACATTTTTTATTTATATAGTATAGATAAATCTACCTCTGATCTTATCATTTTTAAAATAAAAATTTAATAAAAAAAATGTGTTAACCTTTGCATTAATCATCTGAGATGGTGCGGCCACGTCATGCGGCGCCCAGACGACCATGTACACGCGGAGGATAATGGAGACGGACCAGCGACCCAAAGGACGTGGTAGGCCCAAGTTGACGTGGGTGGCACTTATCAACAGGAGCCTCAAAAGAGACCGGGTCCTACCAGACGCCGACCCCAAGTAAATGGGACATAGGCTAGGAATTATGAGAAATCAACCTAATCCATTCGTCATATAATACATTTAATAAAATGTACATTTTGCAGTTTTTTTAAGTTGTCAGATTTATGGGACAAAAGTCTCCGGCGTCATCAAGTTGGTCGCAACCATTAAATGGCGTTAGGCGGGACACATCGCTCGTGACCCAGATGAAAAGTGGACAAGGCGACAACTGTACTAGTGCCCAAGAACGGCAAAGCGTGGAGTTGGGCGCCTACAGTTGCGTTGGCGTGACGGTATCCGGAAGAGATAGGTCAGGATAGAAGAGAAAATACGACAGGAGGCCTACGTCCAGGAGTGGACGGCCACAATAGCCTGAAGAGGAAGGAGGAAGAAGAGAGGCATTGGAAAGGCAAAAGACATAAACCAACAACCCATCAAATCATCTTTCAACAATGTTCTCATAGGACGTAAGAGAAATAGCCACAAGAGGCTGATACGTATGCCAGAAGATCCAAGTCCATGTGCACCATTTTTAAATCAAATTAATTGGTAACTCATATGAGTGTTTAACTCGATTGTCATATTTCTATTGAAATCAACTGTTAGTAATGATGTTGGATTGTTTCCTCAATTAAAGCATCAATTAAATAAATAAAAGTTCCTACCCACTCGAGTAAGCGCTGCGGTGCAGGCAAATTATGAGCCACGAGTGTCTCCAATGTTCTTATTGTACATTCAAGCCGCTGAGCAGTGAAATCACGCCTGCCTACTGTAGGTTCTGCTCATTAATTAACTCAATTAATTTAGATTTAAAGATGGCAGCGTTCGATTTGGTTCTTGCACCGACTAATGTATGAAAGTGAAACACGGATCTAGTAGAATCAATGTGGTGGAAATAAGATCTCTTAGACAAATGTGTAATAAACTCTATGTGATATGGTGTCAAGAGAATGTTGGACGAATGACATTGTTGTGGTCAATAAAAAGAAATAATTGCCGAAACACTTTAGACACATGGAAAAAATGATGAATCAAAGTGAACGTCAATGATGCAAATGGAACACGAAATTGAGAAGAACCTACATTAAAATACAATAAATAAATCTATTTTTAATTGTTAATCACGTGGGGGTGGGAAAAGTTCACGCGAATGACAGTCTGTATGAATGTTGTAGAGGCTAAATGAGTAGCTCTTGGTATAAAAGTGTGGCGATCCATTCTGTTTGGCTACCCCTCCGGAAAACGGTGTGATGGTTATTCTTCTTCTTTTCTTCTCGGCGCTATATCTTAGTGTGCGTTTGGCCTATTCCACAACAGTCCTCCACTGGCTCCTGTCCCTGGCCATCTCTCCATTCTCCAGATCTTTCTAATTAATTTCAGACCCCCAGTTCGCCCATCTTTTCCTTGGTCTGCCTCTTGGTTCTTTTTTCGCGCGGGATCTATTTGGATACAATTTTCGGTGCTCTACCCTCTGACATTATTTTTACATGGCCAGCCCATCGTAGGCGTTAATATTTACAGAATGTCACCACTGTTGAATGGTTAATCAGCACTTCAAGCTCAAGTGATGGTTATTTATTTAGTTAAATTAATTCAGACTTGGGTATATAGAGTTTTTGATCTTAATTGGTGCTAAACATAAAGGCCAATAACTGTGCAAAGATGCAAATATTGAATAATATAATGTGCTTCAAACTTCACCCTGAAGATGGCACCCGTGGTACACAATAAACAGTTTTTTCGCTTTTTCTTTGTATTATGTTACAAAGTACAATATTTTTAATAATCATCGAAACATTTAAAAATAAATTATACAAAATATATTTGTTTACTAACTAACTAACCATCACGCCGTCTCCCCGAAGGGGTAGGCAGAAATAATGGATGTTTAATTCCATTTGTTCTTTAGTTTCGATCGGTTTCGTCATCTCCTGGTGATAACATCGCTCTTCATCAGAAGATGGCAGCGAGTTGCAGAAACCGGTCGAAACTTAAGAACAAGTGGAATAATACTAAATATATCTTCTTCTTCTTCTGACTGTAGATTTTGCGATCTGTTTATGCAGGATATCAACTTTCTTCCTGTGATGAAAACGACCAGCCTTCTCTCCATCTCTTTGGTGGTCGTCGGCCCTCTGGAGTCTCGTGCATCACGATATTAGGAATTCTTGCTGGATCCATTCTCTCGATGTGGTCCCTCCAGAATCGTCTTCTCTGCCTACTCCATTTCACTATGTCTTAAATTTTGCAGGATTTGCGAATTTCTTCATTGAGTATCCTATCTCTAAGAGTTCTCCCCACAATAGGTCGCAATGTTCTCATTTCTGCTACTCTTAAGAAATGTTTGGTTCTGACAGTGTCTGCTCTTGCTTCGATTCCGTATGTCATTATGGGCCTGATGCATGTTTTATAAATTCTAACTTTGCTTTCTACTAGCATATGCTTATTGTCCCAGACAGTGTCCCTTAGACATCCGGAGATAACTGCAGCTTTATCAGTCTGTGTTTTAACTTCATTATATAGATATCTAGTTACTAAATATATATTATAAAGACATTTTATATTATTTTACAATGAAATTTTAACATCTAAAAATACGTGAGTATTAAAAAAAAAATTACGTTAATTTTTTTTAGATTCTATTTTAAAGACGAAGGTAATTTTAAATTGAAAAAAATATTATTTAACATTTTTTATTACAATATTGTCATAATGATTAGATTTTTCAAATGATTCAATTACTCCCACAATTATATCCTCACATCTAGCGCAGTGTGCATTGCGCCGAGGGCCGAGCACACCCGACTCCAGCAGCGGCGATGGAGCACTCTCCGTACTCTTCCCACGACAGATATAAATAAATTTCTCCGAGGGGCGAGCGGAGATATTTCAACCATTCATCCGACGGTGACCTTATCGCAGTATCTTATTTGGATAGGGACTTCGCATTAGGCAGATTAGCTTCACAATAATTCCTTTTACATTGCGGCAGATAGTGATGCATCACTGCCCTTCCAATCTATCACACACCAGATTACTGTATTTGCATTTTCCATAACGATGTAATTTGTCAGTATTCCAATCAGACCTCTCCAAAATGTTTTTACATTTAACATTCCCTTTTCCTAGTCATTTCCCATTTATTTGGTGTCGGCTCTCCTAATTGAACATCACCAAATCAAATCAAATCAGTTTATTTTCTCAAAAGATATTACAAATTATAGTTTAAGGCATCTATTGAGAACGGGTAAAACTTAAAAAAATATAGAATACAAGGAACGCATGAGAGATGGTTCGACATTAGGAATACATAATACTCTTCAAAGTCAAAACAATATTTGTCTTCTGAACGTACTTTCACGAATATGAAAGAGGTCGATCTCCGAAGCGATCATGTTCAGCAGTTTGATTCCTCTCTCCACCGGCATCACCAGAGGCAGGTTGGTTCTGCATGCTGGGAGATAAAACAGTCTGTGCTGACGCTGTCGAAGATAACCATCTGGAACATTAAGATGGATAGCCTCCGAGATGACGGAATTCTCAAAGAATCCCCTGATAAGTCTGAATAAATGGGTAAGTGTGCACCCATCTCTTCTTATCTGCAAACTATTGGTCCCTAGCATGCCCAATAGGAATGCAGTGGGATAAAGCCACGGATAGCTACCAAACTCCCTCATGTAGAGATATCTCAGAAATCTTCTTCAGGCTTCTCGGTCTTGAGCCATCCCTTGGACTTGGATCTTCTGGCTTACAGAGGTCTTACATTATTGTCAAGGAATAAATTACCAGTTAGGGTTGGGATTGTATTTATAAAAAAGTCTGTTCCCGAGGGGAAGATAAGAGGAGCAGTACCTGGATGGAGTTGTGGTAGGAGATAGCATCCTGCGTGAGACCATTTTGTTTGGCGGAGTACGTAGTGGGCTATCGGGGAGGATTTTTATTATTTTTTATCCGCATTGATTGCGGGAGGGGTAAATGACTGAAAGATGGTGGATAACTTGGTGGTAAAGGGTCATTATTGATAAGGAAGATGGTAATAATTCAGGTCGTGGTCTAGAAATGAAAGAGATGAAGTTGGGATAGTGCAAGGAATAATAGAGCTGGAGTCGCGGTATTCTGGCCTGTCTTTCCTCAATGAGGGCTCCACGTCCGCCATTTCTTCTACACTACCCTATCGACCTCTTATTCGAATATGGCAAAGAAGCCCGTTATTCGGAGTTGTAGAATTTCTTTCTCATTATTGAAGGTTGATAGGAGAAAGTAGTATCTATTTTTCGAATAAATGTTTTCTTGTATTTTATCATAGTAGTTTTAATACTAGTACATACCATAATATACGTTCTCAAAAGCACAACTTTATAATAACGCGCTGATAAATTAGTATTGCTACCAATATTTCAACTATACCATTTTAGTAAGATTTGGCTGTACATGTATATCTGTCCCATTATGGAAGAGAGATATATTATGTCGCCAATGACTTATTTGCTAGGAGAGTCTAATGTATAATAGTTTTGCAGGACTTGTACTGTTCGTGATTTTTAACGCCAATACTACTCGTACATACTTACCGCAGATATTTTTTTTGTATACAACAGGTCGTTTGAACCCAATTTACTGTAAACAATTTGTTTTTAGTTATTGTATTGATTCTCATGACATGTGATAGGTAGCTGAATTTTACACCTATATCCAGCATACCATATCATCTACAAGAGGCCTATATCCAGCAGTGAAGAGATGAACTCTAGGGAATGATATTAGATAGTGTATTCTGTATCCAAAAAAAGTGCCGAAAAACTGTGATTGATAAAGAATCGTGGACAGAGCCATGTTAGAAATAAGTCTTAGAGACAGAACCTGAAACGAAACGATGAAAGAAAAAACAAAGGTCGACAACGAAACCGACATCATCCACTGCGTAGCGACTTTAAAATGGTAATGAGATGTTTACGCGGCCAGAAGTTCAGACGAAAAATGAACAAAATTACTGCTGATTTGAAGACCACGGGCCGCAAAAGTGCAGGGCAGTGCAACTACGGTGGAAGGATGACCCGAACCGACACGTCGGCATAACCTGGATGAAGTCTGGAAGACTGGTGAAGACTTCAGCTGGGTTGGGCGGCCTTTGGAAAATTACGTCATGTTCTCACCTCTAAAATACGTACGGAGCCTAGACGTGGACACTGACAAAAGGTCTAATCTATATAAAAAAAAAATACATAACAAATCATGTATTTCCCATGATTCCATCTACAGATTCAAGGTCGCCCAACGCGCCATGGAAAGAGCCATGCTTGAAATAACCTTGAGGGACAGGTGGCTCTGAGGATGGACGGGCTGAAGTGGCGATGGGCTGGCCATATCTGTCGGAGAACCGACGGCCGATGGGGGAGACGGGTTCTGGAGTGGAGACCGCGTACAGGATTCCGCAGAGTTGGACGTCCCCCTGCCCGCTGGACCGACGATCTGAAGAGGATTGCTGGACATGGTTGGATGGGAGCGGCACTGGATAGGGGGCGGTGGCGTGCTTTGGGAGAGGCTGACAGAGTGGATGACAGACGGCTGATGATATTGATGATGGACGGGATAGGTTGAAAAATAATAAGCGGTGCTCGCGTGAAAAACATTTGAGAAGCGCCGAAGAGCGCGTATGAATGTGTACGCCTGTGTCGCCCGTGCAGCGCGTAGACTGCGCACAGCTTGTAGTACAGTATCTCCTCCAGACAACACAGGGCCGCTGTGGATGGCGCGCGCCGCACTTTGCCCGTAGCGCTTCCCCTCTTATTTTGTTCTGCTTCCGAAAGCATCCACAGAATAACGTCTGATTGGTGATAATTCATCGTTCAGTCAGTAATGACGCGCGTATCCCGCCGCCCGGTAGCGGCAGCGGCCAGCGTGCGCGGTCCGAAATAGCGCACGCTTTTGTATTTTTGTTTAATTCAAATTAAAACCGTCTCGAAATGTTGAACTTTGTGAAGCCCAATAATATTTCGCCCGTTCGGAGTGAAATGACACAAAACATAAATTGTTTTCTGTTTTGACAACTGTTAAATAAACAGAAGTGAAGTTGTTTTGTAAAATGTGATTTGTTTATTGACGCAGTGTGTGGTGATCTTTTCTAATCACGCATATAAGGATAAATAATATTTGAACTTTGGAGTGTCATGGTAAACTTTATTAAATTATGATGGCAGTGAAAAATATGTTTGTGGTATGTGTTTTGTTATTGTTTTGTTCGTTTATCTGTTCTATTCGTTAAGTGTCAAAAGGCAGAGGACCGATCGGTAGGGTTCTATGTCAAATTTAAATTGAAGGTCTCTGTCCCCGATTTTAAAATAAACGAAGGTCGGCGTGGACAGGAGACTCGTTGGTAAAGCTTTAAAAAAACTTCTTTGTCTCTTAGTATTTTACAAGTTTCTGTTTTTATTTCATAGTGATGACGAAAAATGCACTGATTTTTTTTGTTGATTCATATGCGTATGAAGTCAGTCGTTTTAATAACAGGAAGTATATTATAAATACACGAAATACTTTACTTGTGTGCCAGAATTTTCTTAGATGGGAGATTTTATGTCTGCACTTTTCTATTATTATTTTCTGTCATCCCGTTTTCCGGAGGGATACGCAGAGGACGGACCTTGGTCTATTTTGAAATACGTCATAGATATAATTTTATGATTTGTAACTCGATTGATTTTTTTAATTCCATTGTTTTGAACGTACTATGTTTTCCTCGCTCTTCCTCAATTTTATTCTCTTTTTACACATTTTCCCCATTTATTATTTCCAAATCTACTTAGTGATACTTTATATATTTTGTTCGTAACACTTTCATTCACAAATTCTTCCGATAGAAGTTGTATCAGATTATTGTGCTTTATATTCTTAATTATAAGATTGTAGGTATCTTGATTTTATCATATTGTAATAGTTTTACTTTTGAACAAAAACTTCCTGTAATTTTTTTTCCGTAAATTCCATGGTTCGTTCATTGATATGACAAAGAAAACAACTACATACATTTTCGTCTATTTCATATCAATAACTGCCGGATTCTTATTATTGTTATATTAGTTAGTTTAGATATTTATTTGTATTTCTAACTAACTACCTAACTAACCATCACGCCGTCTCCCCGAAGGGGTAGGCAGAAAGAATGGACTGCCACAGTTTTCTTTGCTGACATATTTCTCTGGAATCCTCAACATTCATACATCGTGTCATACACGCACGTCGATTCTTCCGACTTCTAACATGACCAACCTTTAAAATTTGATTAATTTGTTCGTGACACGTTTTCCTCGGTCTTCCTCTATTTCTAGTTCCATTTACATCGTTAACAAATATATTTTTTTACCATTCTTTCCACGTCCAAACCATCTTAATGATCCTTTTATTATTTTGTTCATAACACCATAATTCGCACCGCATTCACAACTTCTGCATCTTCTACAGCGCCCTTGAGATGAGTAATTCATAAAAATGGCGCTCTATAAATTATCCAATTTATTATTATTATTATTAACTTACATTTTCATTCGACATTCTGTCATACATAGAGTATCTACACATTCATCTAAGAGATCTCATTTCTACTGCATTTATTCTACTTTCATCCTTCTTTTGCCAGTTCCATGCTTCGCTTCCATACATAAGGGTCGGTACAAGAACACCGTTGTGCACTGCCATTTTAGCTTTTTTTGGATAGGTTTTTGCTCGACAACTTTTAAGTACACCATTCATTTTGTTGCCTGCCCCAAACCTTCTTTTAATATACCTCTCCACTCGCCCATCTTTTGTAAACATACTACCCAAAGACACGAAAGTTACCGAATTTATTTATCTGGGAAGCATGTTAATAAGAGAGGGAAGAATGGATAAAGATATCGGAAGAAGGGTTGGAGCTGGAAACAAAGTAAATGGTGCACTCAAAGTCATTACCGCAAATATAAATATATCGACTGAAACAAAGATGACAGTACACAATGGAGTTCTAGTCCCGACCCTTATGTATGGAAGTGAAGCTTGGAGTTGGCAGAAGAATGATGAAAGTAGGATAACTGCCGTAGAAATGAGGTCACTAAGAAGAATGTGCGGAAAAACAATGTATGATAGAATATCTAATGATGATGTAAGAAAGGAATGTAAGGCGGATGAATGCGTGATAAATAAAATTAAGAAAGGGTCACTAAGGTGGTTTGGACATATGGAACGAATGGATGAGGGAAGAATGGTTAAATAGATATATACAAGTAGTGTGAATGGGAAAAGAAAAGGAAGCCCAAGGAAGACATGGCTTGACCAAATTAATCAATTACTGAAAGGCGGCCATGTTCGAAGTAGGAACAATCGACGAGCGTACATGTCACGATGTGTGAATGTAGAAGAGGCGCGAGAATTATGCCAGGATAAAACAATGTGGTGATCCATCCTCTCAGCCCCCCCCTCCGGGAAAACGGCGTGATGTTTTGTTTGTTAGTTATCTACTTGCTCCAGATTTTCACCATTCACGCTAATGTTGCTTTAGATATTTATTTGTATTTCTATTATAATATTAGGTCCTTACATATAAAATTGGCGTTTTGCCGTAATGGCAACTTTGATCTCAAATATCTTCTCTTTGGTTAGGAATTCCAATTTCAAATTTATACAGCTATTTACTCAAGTATTTGTGTTTCGAAAATTATAATTCATTTATTTTTTCCTCAATTGTTTTTTTTCTTTGCGTCACTCAGTTTACAAAATGGAAAACTTGAAATATCGCGTTATTTACGAGTACGAGTTCCACCGTGGCACCAGTGCTACAGAAACGGCTCGAAGGATTAATGATGTGTATGGCGACGGTGCCGCAAAAGAAAACACAGTGCGTTTTTAGTTCCAACGTTTTCGTTCTGGAAATTTCGACCTGCAGAACAAGCCCCGTGGACGGCCGGAGACCAAAGTTGATAATGAAGAATTGAAGACTATTGTGGAAGCGGATCCATCGCAAACCACGTCCGAGTTAGCTGCAGGCTGCGGTGTTAGTGATAAAACTGTTTTAATCCACTTGAAGCAAATTGGGAAGGTGAAAAAGCTTGAAAGGTGGGTACCTCACGAATTGAGTGAAGCAAATCAATAAACGCGCGTTGACTGCTGCGTTGCATTACTCAACCGGCACAATAATGAAGGGATTTTGAATCGAATCATTTTACCTGTGATGAAAAATGGATCCTGTATGATAATCGGAAGCGCTCATCGCAATGGCTGAACCCTGCCGAACCAGACAAACCATGCCCCAAGCGAAAATTGACTCCAAAAAAGTTACTTGTGAGCGTTTGGTGGACTAGTGCTGGTGTCGTTCACTACAGCTTTCTTAAATCTGGCCAGACGATTACGGCAGATGTCTATTGTCAGCAACAGCAAACCATGATGGAAAAGCTAGCTGCTAAACAACCGAGGCTGGTTAATCGCTCTAGGCCACTGCTGCTTCATGATAACGCTAGACCACACACTGCACAACAGACAGCTACCAAATTAGAAGAGCTTCAATTGGAATGTCTAAGACATCCACCGTACTCTCCGGACCTTGCCCCAATAGATTACTATTTTTTTTCGAAATTTGGATAACCTCTTGCAAGGGAAAAAATTCAACTCCGATGGGGCAGTCCAAACCGACTTCAAAGATTTTATTGATTCCCGTCCGAATGTTTTTTTTAGTAAAGGGATCGATGAACTACCCATGAGATGGCAAAAGTGCATAGATAGCAATGGTACATACTTTGATTAAATAAATATATTATATTTAAAAAAAAATCAACTTTATGTTCCTCCCATACAAAACGCCAATTTCATATGTAAGGACCTAATATTATAAAATAAATGTATTACATGTGTCCCACTCCATAGAAATGTGTTGTGTTGCCTTTTGGTTTGTATATCTATGTTACTTGTTATCATCTGCTTCCGTTACGATCCTCGAGCACGTGTTGAGAAAATTATCATCGCAAGCTTTTCAATCGGCAATTCAACGACTCGTATACCCGGCGTAGTGAGCTTATATATAATCACAATCTGTTCGTGGATGATGTATATTGTTTTTATTTTTTAAAGTGTTACTGCTCGTAGGATTTGGACGGTGTTGCATTGCCGCCGCGGTCCACCGCGCGCCACGTCTGCTGGCTGTCTAGATTTTGGGGCGGAAACATATTTCAAGAGAAACCAGATTTAAAATACACTCTTAGTTTTAGTTTAGGGCAAAAAATATGACCGCTATTTCCGTGTAGAACGAGGATTAATGTTTTGGCGGCGGTTATTGGGGTCGAAGTGTATACCAGCGGGAAAAAGATGAAGTACTCCGCTTCGCGATACTTTTGCTACTCTCGTTTGATAACAAATAAATAAACTCCAGTCTGCATTCAATGCAGCAGCAAGACTGATAGGGGGTGTGCCAAAGAGTTGTCACATAACACAGCATCTTAAGGAGCTCCACTGGCTGAAATGTCCAGAAAGCATACAATACAAGCTCTGCTGGACGGTCTATAAAGCGTTGCATGGAATGGCACCAGCTTATATATCTGAACTCTGCATCAACGAGAACCTGAATGCTAGACAGTCTACACTGCGATCAGTTAAGTCTTCTGCGATCGGTAGATTGACTGTGCCAAAACGCTGTCCAAGCACAAACTTTGGCGACCGAGCCTTCGCGGTAGCCGGCCCATCAGCCTGGAACAGTCTTCCAGCAGACCTTAAGTGCATTGAGAATCAATCAGAGTTTAGACCGAGACTCAAAACGCACCTTTTCAAATTATCATTTCCTGACAGGAAGGGCTGATCGACTTCGTCAGGTGCAGCCCTCGTACTAAATATGTTTATTATTTTTGTTATCATTATTAATATTATTATTATCTAGTTGATAAAACGGAGCATCTTCTACAGCGCCCTTGAGATGAGTAATTCATAAAAATGGCGCTCTATAAATTATCCAATTTATTATTATTATAACACAAATATAAACTACTCCTCTGTTTTATTTATTTATTTTTGGTTGGAACCACTGATCACATATACTGCCGACCGGTTACAATACTATATGCACATTAGTCAAGATAATAAATACAGTAATAGTATCATACAAAACTAACTAACAAACTAACATGAATAACTAACTAACCAAATATCAAAAGTTGATCATGTTACAAGTTGGAAGAATCGACGTGCGTGTATGACTCATTGTATGAATGTGGAGAAAGCTAGAGAGGTATGTCAGGATAGAGTAGTGTGGCGGTCCATTCTCTCTGCCTACTGAAAACACTGAAGTTTTATTATATTTTATATGTGAATGACTTGTTTTGCCTGTTAAATGTCTCCAATGCTTTAGACCAGAGGTTCCCAAACTTTTTTGTCCCGTAGACCCCCTGCAGATTTATTATATTTTGTGCAAAACACCTACCCCCGTAATATAATATTGTTGCTTTTTTTTTTTTTACAAATTCTCATTTTTTAGTTATACTAAAAAAAGAGTTTTTGAAGTTGACACAGAGCAAAATTAGGCCAATAAAAAAAATAATCTGGAATTCGTTGTCGACCTTTTTTTTTTTGCTCATTCGTGATCCGATTTTCACAATTGAGCAAAAAAGGTCAACAACGAATTCTAGTCTTTTTCACGGATATTTTTCATTGTCGACCTTTTTTTGCTCATTTGAAAAAAAGGTCGACAACGAAAAATATCCATTATTATTTATTATAACTTCCATAGTAATTAAAATGTGTCACAATTTTTATATTTTAAATACCTATATTATATTGCGCGGACCCCTCGACGTTGTTCAGGGACCACCAAATCAATTTTAATTTTCCGCGGACCCCCTGAATAATCCCAGGGACCCCTGGGGGTCCGTAAGGACCACTTTGGGAACCACTGCTTTAGACAGACAAAACATGTCATTCACATAAAATATAATATAACTTATAGAAAACAGACGTTTCCATTCTTATTAATTATGTGTTATTTAAAGCCGTGCCACAGTGTTTTAAACAAGCTCTCCACATCGGTCTCCACCGGCAGTTTAAAACTGTGTAGACACTTGTTTGAAACCAAAATTCGTTTGACCTTCAACAACCTTTGTGGATGGATGCGCATAGTATGCGTGTTGTAAACACGCATTCCACTATATATCCACGATATTTTGAAAAGGTGGATTTGATTTTCAATGCATCTGACGCGTGCAGGGTGCATATTCTAGGCAGACGGACCTGCCACCGCCAAAGCCCGATCCCCGAAATGGGTTCAGGGGCTGCAATTTGGCTCAACTAATATCCGTTGTCTGTTCTGTCTGTCTGTCTGTCTGTTCTGTTATATGGGTGTGAGACATGGACATTAAAAGTAAATACAATGAACCGGTTAAAGGCGGGCCACACTGTGATGAACAAGCTGGTTTGAAACCAAAATTTGTATACTGAATGTTATTACTCAAACTTAAACCATGTTCTAGACGTAGTAAAAACGTCGATTTTAGTTAAACCGCGGATGTTTCTGCATACGGTTATCCTTTCAAACTATTCAACAAACATGGTACGTTTATCTCTCTTCCTCGCATTATTTTACCCGGCGTAGAATGAGATAGATAGTCTGGCTCGTTGGTTGGAAACCGATGTTTATCACAGTCTGGCCCGCCTTTTAGAGGCATTTGAAATGTGGCTTCACCGAAGAATGTTCAGGATCCCATGGACAGACAGAGTGACGAACACAGAAGTCCTGAATCGTGCAGGAGTAAATAGAGAGCTGCTGACATTAATCAAAGTCCGCAAGATTGCATATCTGGGTCACGTTCTGCGAGGAGAGAAGTATCGCCTGCTGCAACTAATATTGAAGGGAAAAATAGAGGGCCGCAGGGGGGCAGGGAGAAGGCAGATCTCTTGGCTGCGCAATGTGAAGGAATGGACGGGAATCAGAACTGTGGAGGAGCTATTCCGGACAGCGCAGGATAGAGAAGAGTTTACCAGAGTGATCGCCAACGCCGGGGGGACCTGACAGGGCACTTTAAGAAGAATAATATGCGTTGAGGAGTTTGCTAATTGAAGCGCAGATTGACTGGATCTAGCAATACAAAGATAAGAGATATAGGCTGGCGCCATTTGTGAAGTGGTTTAAAAACCATCCAACATGGTTTATAATTGATTATTTTCGGACATTGACCATTGAGTCAGCGAAAATCTTTTAGATGTTGTGATATAGTATGTTAGATAAGATTGTACGCAAATCCAGAAAAGTATTTATTTACTAAAGTGCAGTTACAATGTATGACTGAAAAGTTCATATTAATAAAATAAACATAAAATGTTTACTAGAAGTTGTTGCATTTGTATATTTATTTGAAATAAATGTTTACAGAGTGTCCTGGTGGTCTAAGGGTACAAAACGTTGGCTCCTTGATCCAAAAAGGCGGGTTCAATCTTCGACATTTTACGGATCTTAAACTAACTATTTATTTCATTTATTTATTTATTTAAACATATCAAAAGCATCACAGAACTACTCTTACATTCCTATACACCAATGATACATAATATTATTAACAAAAAGTTTGAGATACAAGAGTAAATAACATATAATGAAAGAACTCACAATTATAACAATGACAGAGACAGCGCCTCCCTCAGGTCAACTACACTATCACTAAATACGCCGACCTCCGAGGTGACACGATTTAGCAAAGATATTGTTCTACCTACTGGCAAAACCATTGGCAGGTTGGTTCCGCATCGTGGGAGATAAAACAATCTATGGCCTTTTTGTCGAAGATATCAGGGACGAACAGACCTACATCCCTCAGGATTTCTGAGTTGTGTATACAACTAACTAACTTACCATCACGCCGTCTCCTCGAAGGGATGGGGAGAAATAATGGACCGCTACACTGTTCTTTCCTGACATACTTCTCCTCTCGATTCTTCAACTTTCATACACGCACTCATGCACGCACGTCGATTTCTTCAATTCCTCACGGGGCCGACATTTAATATATAATTGATTTGATCGTGCCACATTTTCCTATTTCTTATTCCGTTTATATCGTTAACATATACTTTCTTTACCATTCTTTTTTCATAAATTTTTTCCATGTGTCCAAACCATCTTAATGACCCTTTCATAATTTATGTTCATAACACTTTCATTCGCAAATAATTCACTTCTTATAATTATATGCATTTGATACTCATACAAATTAACTACACATTATTCTAGGAGAACTCATTTCTACTGCATTTTTTCTTCTTTTGCCAGTCATATGCTTCATTTCGATTTTAAAAAGGTTCGCACAGGAACACCACATGTGAATGGAGCATAAAATCGTGTAAGACATGGCACGATCGAATCAATCAATTTTTCAATGAGGGCCATGTTAAAAATTACGTATATGGAGAAATGTTATGGTGGTCCATTTTATCTGCCTGTCCCTGCGGATAAACGGCTCGGAAGTTAATAACAGTTTACCTTACTGATTGCACTGGATTCAAAACGCCTCTTTTTACCTCTGTGGTAGATACGCGTACGAGTTTTACGAATGTAAATAAACACATATTCAAGCCAATGATGCTTCCGCAATAAAATCAATTAACGAAATAAACATTCATTAGTCTTAACAGTACCACGAACTCTCCATGCGGATTGTGGATAGGGTTGCATTTTTTTTCGACGATTCCTGTACATATTGGCCAAAACTGTTAATACGCGTAATTTCATAATATTATCCACCGAGAAATCATTTACCATGAATAACATGCCTAGTAAAAGCCAAAATGGCAGTGCACAATGGTGTTCTTGTGCCTACCCTTATGTATGGAAGTGAAGCATGGAACTGGCAAAAGAAGGATGAAAGTAGAATAAACGAAATATAAATGATAACTCTAAGACGAATGATAAGAACATCTGTGAATGAATTTAGAGGTTCACTGCAAAGCATTGCTTATTGAACAGGGTCCAACAAATATGGCGATAACTTCATATATAGGTGTTTTTTTAGAGATTTGGTTTTTATACTGGCAACATTGTTTATACAGACTGTCAATTGAACAGTTGACAGTTGATTTGTAGTCGGTATGTTTTGCCATTTCACCATGAATAGACTGACGTCAGAACAGCGCTTGCAAATTGTGCAAATTTATTTTGAAAATCGTGGTTCAGTTCGCCAAACTTATCATGCACCACGTCCATTTTACGGTCGACATAATTGTCCATCCGAGCAAGTTATTCGGAAGACCGTGGATCGTTTTCGCACTACGTACACTCTAGTGGATAATACGCATCCACAAAGACGACCATTGTCGAAAATTGGATTTCACGATTGCGCTTCATTCGAGCTAGCCGTGGCGCTTATATGCTTGAAATCATATTTAAAAAATAATGGCATAAAATTTTCTTTTTAATAAAGCCAATATCATACACATTAACATTATTTTAATGTTTTTTTTTCATTTTGAATATGTATACATCTAAAAAAACACCCTATACATATCTATTTTTTTTCTTAAAATTTGGGTTTTTCTTAAACAAGTTAAAACATAATATAATAATTTTATATTGTTGGTTTTATAAAATAGATAAAAATTTTGACAAACAAATTATTCAAAATACTTGTTATTTTCAGACCTCTGACTGCGCCTAACCCCTTAACTTTAATGTGTAATTGTATAAAATGTGAAAAATTACAAACAAGCTATTATAAATTATAAGAAATCTTTTATTTTGATAATGCTTTTTATTTTATCTAAATAGGACGATTAATTTTAAAGATATAATTATTTTTATAACAGCTACGCGTAGGTAGCATGTCGCGCGAATATTTGCTTAGGCAGTGGGGCTACCTTTATTGTACGCGGCGCACGGGCGTTTAAAGGTTAACCGATGAGTTTGCCGACCGCTAGGTTATTAGGGAACTGCTTTAAAAAATGATTTCGGGATGCTGGGGTAAGAAGTGCGATTCGGAAGTACGCTTTAGTTTTACGCGGAAATAGCTACGGTGTAATTTCGAAGACATTAAATCTAGACGGAATAACTGCCGGGTTCATCGAACTGAAAATTGGAACACTTTGCTGGAATATAATAGTCTCCCACAACATATTCCTCTTTAAATATGAACATGTAATATACGGGAGGGTGTACTTCTGTGGCACAACTCCTCAACCTACAGAAATATATTATACATTTAAATCAAGGTTTCCCAATTCTGCAATGGAACACTCCGGAAACCCGGAAAATTTAACGGAAAACTAACTAACTAACGATCACGCCGTTTCCCCGGAGGGGTAGGCAGAGAAGATAGGTTGCCACACTGCTCTTTCTTGACAAATCTCGCGCCTCTTCTATGTTACATTCACACATCGTGATATGCACGCTCGTCGATTGTTCCAACTTCGAACAAGACCGCCTTTTAGTGATTGATTAATTTGGTCATGCCATGTCTTCCTTGGCCTTTTTCGACTTATCTTTCCATTCACACTACTTGTATATGTGTTTTTAACTATTCTTCCCTCATCCATTCGTTCCATATGTCCAAACCATCTTAGTGACCCTTTCTTAATTTTGTTTATCACGCATTCATCTGCCTTACATTCCTTTCTTACTTCATCATCATATATTGTATCATACACTGTTTATCCACACATTCTTCTTAGTGACCTCATTTCTAGGACAATTATCCTACTTTCATCCTTCTTCTGCCAATTACAAGCTTCACTTCCATACATAAGGGTCGACACTAGAACTCCTATTAATATTTAAAAAATATATTTTTATTGAAACACATTATGTATTTAGTAATTATTTTAAAATATAAAATTTTAATATAATATACAAAGTACTTAATTTTGTGGTGTGGCATTATTAAAATAATATGAACACATTTGTATTCGTTATTAAACGACTTTATTTTTGTGTTAAAACCAACCGGTTTCGTTCCCGCCGGAACTTCGTCAGGGTTATAAAAGAGACCGAAGGGACTGTCACTACATTTGCAGCTCAGACGGATTGTCCCAGTTAATTATAATATTACCCATAATTTACTTGTAAGGAACAAAAGTAAAAAGGTTTATAAGATATTTCAAATATGAGCTGCAATTGTAGTATGCCGCAGTTTGAAACAATATTTTTGGACTGCAAATGTAGTCAGCCGCGCAATTAGGGTTAAAAAAAACATTTGGCGGTTGCATATCAATGCATGGGCGTATCCACGGAAATCGGCTTGTATACGAGGTCTGTCCATTAAATACGCGAACTGCGTTGCTCGGATGGTTGCCGGGAAAAAAACTATCGGGAAATTCATGAAATGTTGGCTGTTTATGGAGTTAAGATACTGAAGAAAACTGACCTTTTTAAGTGGATCAAGGGTTTTAGTGAGGGCTGTGATGACTGCAAGGACGTCCTGTGTTGATGAAAACATTGATCGTGTTCGGTCTGTTATGATTTCCAATCAAAGTTGAACTGTTCGGATGATTGCTGATGAACTAAATTGAGGAAAATCGTCTGTGCACTCGATTTAAACAGGACATTTAAAGTTGAGAAAATCATGACATTGCGCCTTCACATTAATCACTGATTGTCCGCCAGTTTCTGACCCGTAATGCGATCTCTGTGAATGATCACCCTCCCTATTCACCAGATTTAGCCCCTGGCGACTTCTTTTTGTTCCCGAAATGTAAAAAGGTCATGCGGGGGCGGCACTGGGACGACGTGTAGACGATTAAACGTGAAACGACAAAACAGCTGAACAGCGTGACTCTTGAAGACTTCCAGGAATGTTTTGAACAATGGAAACGGAGGTGGGACAAGTGCATTGATACAAATGGGGAGCATTTTGAAGGGGAAAAGATTGATCTACCCTAAATTTTGGAAAAAAAATGAAAAAAAAAAAAAACAGTTCGCGAATTTATTGGACAGGCCTCGTATAATAATAAAGATTTCACATTTCTTGTGGCATTGTTCACTTTTTGAATGTTGCATTTCATATAACCAAATTTGTTCCTATTGCCGTCCAATGAATGATTTTTCTATGCTTAGCTTCCGTTGTTTGATATTTGAGAACTAAATTGTAAGTTTTTCTTCTTTTTTTTTCAGCTGTCTGCCGTCCAGAGTGAAAATTCTAAGCAATTAGCCGTAATTGGTGACAAGTTAAAGCAGAAACGAAATGATGCCTTTGACAAAAATAGAAAACTGGAAGAGACGATTAAAGAACGGTTCGTATTTATCAATTTGTGTGCTTATACAGAAATTATGATTATATTTGTAATCATTTGTTAATGTTTTTTGTGAATGTATACTTATACTTGTATACGAATACTGGATTTCACCCACTGCGGGTTATCAATTCATGATTTAATTAACATGATTTAATCATGATTTATTCATAATTTAATCATGATTTATTCATGATTTAATCACATAAAAAATATTGTAATCATATCTGGTCTAATGTTTGGCATATAGATAGGAGTGACATCTCCAGGCGGCTTCTAACAATGCGCTAATGGCGGGGTAGCCTTTCACGTTGTGTTAAAAAGATGTTCTGCTTAATGCTTAATAAACATAAATCTCCATAGATGGCGTTAGTATGTAAATTATATATAGAGTAATCTTAAAAAGATTAACATATGTAATCAAAATCTTCATAGATGGCGCATTGAAACTGACATGTGAAATCTGGTATAGGACTTTAACATATATACAACTTCCAAAAATTTGTCAGACATGGTCATAAGAAAGGTGGGATGGGGAATGTTGTAATTGCATAAAGCGTGCGCTTAACCCAACCAATGACAGGTCATAAGTCCTGTAAACACCTTGATCAACCATATTCAGTTTCCAATTTGCATCTTCGTCTCTATTGAGATACAATAAAATTTGTTAATGTATTTATTTATTTATATGTATTATTTAATCAGTGGATTATTGAGTTTAACTAATTGTAAATAGTAAATAGATCTTACAGCCTGGTTTGATATCAATAAAGGTGACAAACAGGGTTGCGTACAGTGGCGTGCGTAGGGTCAACCATTGAGGCAAGCCCGTCCGACTTTTTTATGTTATAATATTAGTATAAGAGAGCTGAAAGGGTTGGATGAACGGAGTGTCAGTAAGCTGTCTCTTGTGTGCGGATGACGCTGTTCTACTTGCAGACAATGAGCATGAACTACAAATACTGGTGAATAGTATGTATGAAGTATGCATGCGAAATGATCTGATGATGAATGTGAATAAGTCCAAGGTAATGATTTTTGAAAGAGAAGAAATCATGACAGTCTGCAACATTAGAGTGAATGGTGAAAATTTGGAGCAAATAGATGAGTTCGTGTATTTGGGTATTATGTTTACAAAAGATGGGCGAGTGGAGAGGGATATTGAAAGAAGGGTTGGGGCAGGTAACAAAGTGAATGGTGCACTTAAAGTTGTCATCGCAAACAAAAACCTATCCAAAAAAGCTAAAATGGCAGTGTACAATGGTGTTCTTGTACTGAACCTTATGTATGGAAGCGAATCATGGAACTGGCAAAGAAGGGTGAAAGTAGAATAAATGCAGTAGAAATGAGATCTCTTAGACGAATATGTGAATACTCTGTGTATGATAGAGTGTCAAATAAAAATATGAGAAGTGAATGCGGTGCAAATGATGGTGTTATGAACAAAATAATGAAAGGATCATTAAGATGGTTTGGAGACATGGAAAGAATAAATGAAGAAAAAAAGTATATGTTAACATGGTAACGAGGAAAATGTGTCAAAATCAAATAAATCAAATATTGAATGCCTTTTTATGTACATGTACTACATACATATTTGTTTTCGGAGCAAAATTTGTAATTTCATAATCAATAAATGAGCCGGGAAAAAAAATCAATTAACACCTTATTTCGTTAAAGAATTAGCGCCCGTTTGATTATCCCGAAAAATCGCTATCTGAAACACCTCTGGTCCCAATTAGTCCGGATAAACGTTATTTTGTATTTAAAATGTTTTTCCTATTACAGAATCTTAATATTTTTTATTTTTTATTATCTTTATTATTGAGGGTAACAAACAGCAATTACAGTATATGAATATAAACACACAGAGACAACAAAACAAGGCCAATTACATGCTACCACAAATATTATATATCAACTGACTTAGGGTTAAATATATAAGAAGAATAAAGTAACACTTAAAGAGAAAACTAGTAGTTTTAGTAATAATGAATAATTAAAGATGAAATATACTTTAAAAATGTAAAAAAGAAGAAAAAGACCATTAAGATGGAACACATCGATGTTATTAAAGCACTTATTGTACATGTCTTATGTTAATTCTAAATAAGTACTCTTATTTAAAAAAATATTTTTTGTTGGTATAGAGATGGGCTGAGGCACATGACGCTGACGCTGCAGAAGGTGCTGTCCCAGCTGGTGGAGTACTTCAACTTGTGCGAGGACGAGCTCAATAACACTTTTGTCGGTGAGCTTCTGAGGCAAATCATCCACGCCGATGACAACTTTGATAATACCCTTGTTTTAAGGTGAGTTCTTGATAATAGAAATACTTTTATTATAAATTCTATACATCTATACATTTTTACATCTATACATCTTTGCATATAAGACTCTTTGCATCGACGACTTTCGTGGCCGAGTGGTAAGTACATTGACTGCCACCCCGAAGGTTGCGGGTTCGATTCCCGGCGAGCGCAGTGTGATTGTGACACTGTCTTTGGTCTGGTGTAGAATTCACGTGACAATAAAATGGCGATAGATTAGCTACCTATCACATGCAACGAGAATCACTATAATAGCTATAATACCCTTTACATCGATTTGGCTCATGCTGTCATGATGTAAAGAGCGATTAAAAAAAAAAAGTAATTACTATTTATTTGTAAATTTTACTCACTTTAAAAAAAAATCTTTGTTTAGGCTACGGCCACATCAAAGTGTTTCGGTCGGTGACTCGCTTGCTGTCTGTCGGAAAAAGACGGAGACTGTTTTGACAGTGTTGTCGAATTATTTTATTAGAAAATGTCACACTATTGATTTACTTTAATTTATGAATTAATCAATTAATATAAATGGAAATAATGATCAGTGATCACAAAGTTAAAGGTCTAAAATTTATAAACTCATATTTATTTTCAAATTGAATATTTCTTTATTTTACATTGATTAAATTTTGCTAACATTTGAATTTTTATTTATTTTATTGATTCTGCACAAGTAATTAGCAAATTTTATTCAATGTAAAATATAGAAATATTTAATTTGAAAATAAAAAGCTAGTGACATTTTGAAACAAAATAATTTGACAACGCTGTTAAACCAGTCATTTTCTGACAGATAGCAAGCGAGTTACCAACCGAAACACTTTGGTGTGGCTGCAACCTTATGAATATATGTACTTACGAAGCTTGGTCACGAAGTTCACAAATATAAACGATTTTTGTGCGAAGAGATTAATTTTTTTTTAAATGTTTTACTACAACTTAATTGCTTCCTATGAAAGAATCATTGCTTAAATTAATGTTACTAAATTATGTTTGTGTAACATATTTGTTTAATTTAATATAATTTAATTTTAGCACATATACGACTACAAATGATAAATCTCCTCTCGGATCCCTGCACGGGTCCCGGGATGACCTGGACTCTACCGCCCTATCGCAGGTCAGCTCTCAGACACGGCGGATGCATTTTGCCCCCAAAGTGGATGGCATTATGCCCTTCATAGAGTCTGACAGCATCCTGGACTATCTAGACAAGAGTCAGGACGTTAGTGTAACCTTCAAGCACGACCTAGATTACTGCCTGCGGAGACTGAAGCATGAGGCCCAGGAGTTGCTGGTGTTATCTACACAGGCGCCCAAGCGACTCAGTATCTTGGGGTCAAATGGTATGTCACTCTTAACTTTATCATGAACATTTAAATGTTATTTTATGTGCAAATAATAAATAATCACTTAATTAATATTATTTCTTTTGCTTATCATTTTTCAATGAAGCTATTACCAAGTCCATATTAGTGTTTTTTCTATTTATCTTTGTATTACTTGATTTAATTATTTTTCTTTTACTTGAAATTTTGAAATATTCTTATTTTTAATTTAACCCTTAACGGACGTAAGTCACCTATGACTTGACAACAAACTTTGTCACATGTGAGGTAACACAATGAATCATGTTGAATCTTGCTGTCTGTGGAATCTGTGCGTATTTACTTTGTCAGTTAAATATTATCAACGGAGTGATTAACATACACAGACGCTTTTTAAATTTAAATATTGATAGAATAACAATAATATACAAAAGATACAAAAGTCAGCACCCGATAAGGGTTAATATCTAAATATTTTTGTGAATTTTTTAGAATATAAATTAAAACACTGTTTTTTCCACTTTTGTGTTTATTTTTCTTAACATGTTTCGAAGGTTTTACACCTTTATTTTCTCAATAATGATATAAACGTTTGTTATTATTTTCTCCTGATGATGAACGTGTAAAAACTTCGAAACATGTCGAGAAAAATAAACTCAAAAGTGGGTAAAAACAGTGTTTAATTTCATAAAAAAATCATTCCACAGTGCTTCCAGCTTATCTAAAATTACATATTTTTTATTTAACCACCCTACCTATTTGAACGTACCTGATATGTTGACTTTGACTGTACCATTCTACGATATCCCATATCACGTACGGGCTTGAGAAAAAGTAATGTACCTAAAATGTACAAAGTTTTAGGGATATGCGCGTGTGCCATCAAAACTTGAGCACAAGTCTTCATAAATATGATAGTTTTACAAGGGGCAGGCGAAGTGTGCGGCCGAGTATTTGACGTTTCGTAATTTAAAAAAATAAAATTAGTATTTACATAAATTTCATTAATAAAAAACCTACTTGTTTTTTGCACGTTTCTCAGAAAATAACCCAAAGGTAGGGCGGTTAATGTATTTTTCAATTCTGAAACTTCGCTGTTTGATCAAGTTTAATTTCGAAACTCCTACATTAGAATTCATGTCCTGGGTATTATTAGATATGATAAGAAAGTTGAGATTATTATTACTTTTTTTAAAATCTGTTTTTATTGTATTTAAACGGTACAAAATGAATTGATATTGAGTTACATTTCAAAAAAGTATATATGTTTAAAACAAATATATTTACGTTTCGCTTACTCTCCTTATGAAGAAAATTTCTTGTATCAAGGAGAGGAGTATCTGGAATGTCACTAAAATTTATGCCACCAAAGAGTCAGTTCACTAAATTTTAAAGTTTTTTAGGCAATTTATATTTATTGTATGAGACCTGGTTTCTGAGTTCTTCTGGGGGGCATTAAACCATTTTTGTCCACTAAATTGAAAATGATGCTGGGCTGTGGTTGTATTTAATTTTTTTTTAAACACAATGCATCCCTTGCTCCTTGGTCGCTCACTCAAGATAAAGTAATTATTTTGACGACCTTCGTGGCCGAGTGGTAAGTGCATTGACTGCCACCCCGAAGGTTCCGGGTTCGATTCCCGGCGAGGGCAGTGTGATTGTCACACTGTCTTTGGTCTGGTGTAGAATTCACGTGACAATGAAATGGCCATATATTAGCTACCTATAACATGTCACGAGAATCACTATGATAGCTATAATACCCTTTACATCGATTTGGCTCATGCTGTCATGATGTAAAGAGCGATTCAAAATAATAATAATAATAATAATCATTTTCTGATTTTAGTTTAAAAATCTTCAGCAGTACATTTTTCAATGGATTATTGTTACAATGTTCAAATAAATAAGTTGACAATTTCGTATTGACATAACGGCCAATTTAAATGCGCAAAGAGAAATAAACAAATTTGTCATATTCTAACCCATTGACTAGAGTGACATGTGTATTTTTGTGTGCAGATAATTACATATCGCACTTTGTGTGATCTTTAATGTTTGCGGAGTTCAAAGTGAGATTGTTGTTGCTGTGTTGTTTGTTTTGTGTCACAATATGTCAAAGTTTATACTTGATTTTATAGATGAGCAGCCAACCAAGGAACCCGCGGGTGATTTATTACAGGAGCACAATGAACTCCAAAACAAATATACGGAGTTGGAGACGGTCAGGAAGGTAATTAAGTTGAACTATTTAGTTATAGAAAATACTTCTTATGAAAGAACTGATGCTGGTGCTAAGATGAGTGATTTGTCTGTAAATTGTCTGCTTTACGCGGACGATGCCGCTCTCATTGCTGATAGTGCAGACAAGTCATGGTATGCAAGTCAAACGATTTAATGATGAATGTCGGAAAGTCAAAGGTGATGGTTTTTGAAAGGGAAGAGCAAATGAAACTTTGTAACATAAGTGTGAACAAAGAGAACTTGGAGCAGGTGAGTGAATTTGTGTATTTAGGTAGCATGTTCACAGCGGATGGCCGAACGGATAGTGAAGAAAGCGAAAATGACCTTTCACAATGGAGTTCTTGTACCGACCCTTATGTATGGAAGCGAAGCGTGGAACTGGCAGAAGAAGAATGAGAGCAGAATAAATGCGGTAGAGATGAGGTCCCTAGGACGTATGTGTGGTAGAATGATGTACGACAGAATTTCAAATGCTGATATAAGAAAGGAATGTAGAGCGGAAGAAGGTATTATGAACAAAATTATGAAAGGATCGCTGCGTTGGTTCGGATATATGGAGAGAGAATGGTTAAGAAAGTATCCCTTATTTAAACCTCATGCGCTTCTAGCTTCATTTGCAGTAAAACAAATTGTCTCAAACTGCAGTTGGATACATTTACAGTTCAGACAGATAGTCACAGTTCTTGGACTTGGATCTTCTGGCTTACAGAGGTTCAGTTCATGTGGCTATTCTTCTTACGCCTGATTGTAACATTGTTGAAAGGTGATTTGGTGGGTTTTTAGTTTATGCAGGGGCATGATTTGTGTGGCCCGGAGTGTTGCTCTGAAGGAGGATCGATTTTGGGCACTTGTGGCGGCTGGAGGTGTTTGGGTCATAATTTGAGAGGTCTTTTATTGTGGGGTTAGGATGTGAATGTTCCTTTGTAAAAACGTTCAGCAAGTTTCAGAATGAATTCATCTATCATCGGGATTCCCGATTCTAGGTGCAGTTGTGTGATCCTGGTCCATGAAGGCGCACCAAGCGATAAATGGATAGCCTTATTTTGTAGGATTTGGAGTTTTCGTATGTGACTCAAAACTGCATAGCCCCAGATTGGGGTTGCGTAAATTTCTTAAGACACATTCAAATATGAGCTATAAATGTAGTTTGTTTCAGTTTGATTTTTTTTAGACTGCAAATGTAGTCAGTCAATAGGGTTAAATAAATTATTTAATCTTTTGTAAAAAAATGTGTTATTCATATTGTTTTATGAAATTGACAGATTTTGGAGGATTCTCTCAGCCAGAGCATATACCGAGAAGAAGTGCTGCGTTCGGAGCTGCATGACGCAATGGAGAAAATGTCAGAACTCACCAAAAGCCATCCGCTGCACCAGGACATCATCTCGGAGAGGTCATTATCCAATAAATTATATCAAACTATTTCATGTTGGAGCATGTTTTATTGTTGATTTAATTCCAGTGAATATCTGTGTTCTGGCCGTGTATTATATCTGTATAATGATATATCTGTTTGGGTTATCAGTCAAGTAATGTGTTTAAAGTTATAAAAGGTCAGGATGTAAAAGACCTGACGTATACTATATACATACTTAAGTTATGCCGTATAGTACTTTCTATTTATCATATGTATTGATTTATGTTTTTGATTCAAATTAGCTTTTAAACACTGACAATCGATTCTTTGGGATCGAATGTAAACTTATATTCAATTAATTAAGAAGACATGGGATGACTAAATTCATCAATTACTGAAAGGTGGCTATGTTCGAAGTAGGAACAATCGACGAGCGTGCATGTCACAATTTATGAATGTAGAAGAGGTGCGAGAGGATATTTGACTCTTTAAGCTTCTAAGTGTCATTGCTTTAGGTGATTGTTATCTTACATTATTTAAAATTGTAAAAAATGTATAAATGGATCTTATTAACCCTTTGGTTGTCGGCTCTTTTGGGATTAATATGCCAAAATAGACGCGATTTTAGAGAAAGTAATTCAATATTAAAATATGTTACAGTAGAACGTTCTTAATTGGGACCAGAGGTGTTCTGGACACCGATTTTCCGGATAAATAATGACAGGTTGAAACTAACGAGATAACACATCGAAACTCGAATACAGCAGGAGACTGACCGTCCGTAGGGTGCGGGGGAGAACGAGAGGAGGAGGGAGGAGAAGGATGATGCAACCCACACCCAATGTTGTGTAGGTGTGGTGGGGTAAGCTTAGTCATGCGTAATTGACCTTCCGTTTAACTGACATCCGGATAAACGACGTTCTACTGTATATAATTTACAAACAGTCTGTAAAATAAATCTTTTAATTTATCATAATTCAAACAAATCTGTTTTATATTCCGTCGGCATCTTTGATATGAACACTTGCAACTAGCCGATTACCCTAATTTCCGGGCCGAGAGCGACACAAAAACTTACTACTGTAGTTTCGTACACACAGTGTAAAAAAGTGCACAGTCAGCAGCCACCATTCTTACGGCCACCGTCAAAATTGTAAGCCGTGTCATTAATTTAGTTTTATCTCGGCGCGCAAAAAATATTCCTAGCCGAGTCCAGACACTACGAGTAATGTATAATAAATGTATGTGATCTAAACAAAACAGACAGATATGAGACCCCTAGTGGCTGGCTGTATACTGTTCTTTTTTACACTATGCCCATTAACCACTTTTTTTTACATTTAATGAAATCTTTAAATTCTAAATACGGTAGAATGTCATTTATCCGGACGTTAGTTTACCGGAACGTCAATTATCCGGACAAACCGAGATGATGAAGCGTTCTGTACCGTGACCTACGCATGACTAAGCTTACCTTACCACACCTACGCAACGTTGGGTGTGGGTTTTATCATCCTTTTCTTCCCTCCTTCTCTCTTTCTCCCCCGCACCCTATGGATATTCAGTCTCCCGTTGTGTTCGAGTTTCATTGTATTATCTTGTTAGTTTCAACCTGTCATTTTTTATTTAGTATTATATTATATACTAGCTGACCCGGCGAACTTCGTACTGCTTCAGAATCAATAAATGTTGTGTTAACTTATTAGTTAAATTAAATTCAGTTATTTATTAAGTTAAAATGAGTACTCAAAATGAATTAAGTTCAATAAATGTACAAAAATCAAAATGAAAAGTATTTTAAATACATTGATATGAATGTAATTCACATGGCAGTATGGCTTTATTGTAGCAAATCGAAATGATTCGCATAGCATCGTTGCACTACTTTCTGTTTAACTATTATATTTGCTGGATGGGATGCACTCGGGTCGATTTTTCCGGTGTTTTAATAGTTATTCTGCTATTCGGGACGGAGACAAATCCAACAAATCAAAGATCATCAAAATCGGTCCAGCCGTTCTTGAGTTATAAATGGTGTAACTAACACGTTCCTAATTAGTCCGGATAAACGACGTTCTACTGTATCCATTTTTTATCAAAAAATATATACCAATATAGCACTGAATCACTCCCGCACACTGTCTAAAACGTATATGTTTCTTTTATAAATCGTGGGTTAGATCCGTCGGATTCCGCACTTTCCCCTAGTGTAGCGAATGCCTATATATCGGATTTCGGCAACCAAAGGGTTAAATTGTACTATTATATTAATGTTACTGTTAATTTCCTATACAACCAGTGATATTTTATTTATACAAATGAAATGTTGCGACTCTATTTCAAAATAGGAAATTTTTTGTGTTGTACAGATATGGCGAGGTCACATCCCCAGCACGCCTGGACGAAGAGCTACGCATCGCTAACTCGGAACGAGAAGATATGCAGATGCAGGTGAACTCTTTTCCTAAATGTTTATTGATTTTTATGTTACACTTCAAGACTTGTGTAATATAGTTTTCAAGTAAGGAACCTTTTCTTGTCCTAGTGTCCTAACCAGCTGTGAATTATATTCTCTTTGGTTTTTTTGGTACTGTTTTCTTTATTCAAAAATTTATCTTGTCATATAAAACAATCTTTCAACTGACAATCAAATCAAAATTTTAAATGGTCACTTTTGTGTCTCTAGCATGAACCACTAACTAAATTAACTACCGGTGCTTTCCTTTTGATATTAACTAGTGATTTTGGGAAAAGTTCTTATGAGACAATTACTCGGTGTTTTTGTGATGGTGTCCAATCGAGTTGCGAGCGGATATGAAATGCGCGTGGCGGGGACCGTACTAATGATGATGATGAAATAATGACCAGTTGGAAGCGGCGAATAAGCAGTTGCGCTCCACAAGACAGTTTCTAGAGGAGCAGGCCGTGGAGCGGGAGCATGAGCGGGACGAGTTTCAGCAAGAACTTAAACAGCTGAAAGATGAGAACGGCAAGCTGCTGGTGAGGACCCAACAGTGTTTGAGGATATCCAAAGAGGTAAGTATCGCTGCCTTCACCTACACACTGTTACGAATGCTAACCTGCCATATATATATCATGGGCTAGGTTACTCCAAATTCTCTTTCTGAGGTGATGTTTTTTTTTTAGTTTCGAGGTCAAACCATTACCATGAGTACTTTAACTAGAAAAGTAAAGTTGTTATAATAATCTAATTATTTCACTGAAATCTCTTGATGACAGTTCATTTGAAATAATAATGAAATAAAACAATGTTTTTTAACTCAATGGTTAAACACAGACGAAAACTACAGAGAAAAAAATGTTTTTTCCACTTTTGTATTTATTTTTCTCGGCATGTTTCGAAGGCTTTACACCTTCATCATCGGGAGTACGATATAAACTCGAGATAAATTAACTCAAAAGTTGATAAAACAGTGTTTTAATTCACATTCTTCTTCTTCTTTCGTTGCCGTGTCAAGTCCCCTAAATTTTTTTGATCACTGCAGCTAAGGCATCTCTATCCTGAGCCACTTGAAATATGTTCTGAACTCTTGTAATTCCTGTCCACTCTTTTTATCGCTTTTATTTTTAGCTTTTTATCAACTCTTCGATGTCCCTCTACTTTACCCATTAATACCCTTAGTACATGGCCCAAATATGAGACCTTTCTAATTTTCACACTCGACCACAGCTCTCTATTGGCTCTGGTTCTCTGTAGTTTTCACAGACGAGATATCTCGGCAAATGGCGCAGTGCTTGCGCCGTATTGACTTGTATTGACAATTTGGCAGAAACGGAACACACACTGACATCTGTTTTAGTTATCCCGAAATATTTTATCAAATTTCCAAATACTTTTAACCTATTTATAGGTTAATTTCGAAAACTGTTTGACAATGAAAATTTGAAACTGGTTTAACTTCAATAAAAAACTATAACAATCGATGCGGGATATGATATTTCTTAAGTAAATTATAATTTCTTTTTAACACAGCAAAAAAAAAATTTTTTAGACAAGTTTTATTTTGACAAAAAATAATTTTAGTTTTTTTTTGACATATAGGTGATGTTCACAGACTGGACCAGTTGTTTAATTAAATTCGTCTTCTTATTCAAGTTTTTCCTCTCCTATCGGAGGTGGGACAGCATCATGGATATTTCTACCAGTGATACAGCAGCTCTAAACAGGGATGTTGTGCTGCAATTGAACCATTCTCAACCAGGTTTTCTAGTCAGGATTTTCTTCTCCCAAAACTTCGTTTTCTGTTAATTTTACCTTGGACAATCACTTTGTATTTATGGTTTCTCATAATGTGCCCAAAGTATTCCAGGTTTTCGTGCTTTATGTTCTTTACAATTTATTTTTCTTTCTTCATTCCCTGCAGGTACTTCCTCATTTGTGACTCTTTCTGTCCGTGATATTTTAAATATTCTATGATATATCCACATCTCAAAGGCATCCAGCTTTTTGTCAAGATCCACGTTTCCATATTGTAGAATAAGACCGGTAGCACGTAACATCGAACTATTCCCATTTGCAATTCGATGGATAGGTCTCTGTTAATTATTATTTGTATATATTAATTATATAGGGGAGTAACTTTGGGTGAAACATAAAAGTAAATTCAGATATCTACTTCAAACATTTATTATATGTTTACGACCTATTTAATTATGATAATGCTAAATATCTTAGTAGATAAAATATATTTTAAGATGCCTATTTAACTAACTAACTAACTAACCATCACGCCGTCTCCCCGAAAGGGTAGGCAGAAAGAATGGACTGTCACACTTTTACTGATGCGGCACTCCATCCTTCTCTTTTCGTCCGCGGGAGACGCGGTGTGATGGGTTGCGAACCTCATCGCCACCAATAGGCATCTCCCGCGCACACTTCGATCGTCCAACACCCACAAAACAAATCTAAAACAAATCTAAAATAAAATAAAAATAATTTAACACAAAATGTTATTTTTAGATGGTGCACATATTGTCTATTCAATTTACGTTCGACGTATCCGCCATTTTTTTAATTTAGCACATAATGTAATAACACATAATGTTTTTTTCGATGTTGCACATGTTGACATGGACGATCCGGACTTTTGTGTTTAGTAATTTATGTTACACGTATCCACCGTTTTTAAAATTAGCTGTAATTAGGCACTTAACCAGCAAGTTATTTATATTGTGGAAAGTCATTTTGTTTGGCAATCCATTATATATCCTATATAATTACTTACAATCCCAAATTTCGAGTAACCGAACCCATGATATATGTATAATTCATTATTTGGTATGCTCTTCCAAATTTTCTGCTTTTTTCTTCAAATAATAGCATCTTGTTTCCTAATACATGTGATTAACCGATCATTTTTTTAATTCTCCTTTTGCGATTAAAATTTTAGGGAACGTGTGCATTTTGAGTGTACAATAATATTAATGGCAATGTTTCAAATGACATCATATGTATCAGTTTTAATCTTCTTAACATTAAATTATTTACTATTCATTGTGTGACATCTGGTTCACTCATTTTTATATCATTTTACAATATTGTAAGCAGTTTGGAAATTTTAACATTGATTTATTTTCGATTGCTTTTAAAGGTAGAGCATCTTGAAACGCAAATAAAAGACATGACAAATAGGATACTCGAATTAGAAACTGAAAACAGTGCAAAGAACGCAGAGTTGATATCATCGGATGAGAAAATCTGTCTACTCAGAGATATCATAGGAACTTTGGAATCCCAAATGGAAACCAAATCGTCGCAGGAAGTGGAGGTCTTGAAGGACTTGGAGATGTTCAGGCTCCTGGCTGAGGAGAGAGAGCTGAAGATCGCGGACCTGACGGAAGAGCTGAAGATTTCCCGCAGCGACATTGAGCAGAAGATCACTGAAGGCCTTTTAGCAGCTAATAACAAAACTAACTTGAGCGGAACCATTGATCCTGAACATGATGCAGAAAAACAGCAAATAGAACAAATGCGATCAGAGGTTGGTAACCCTTCTATTAAGAATTATGTATCATAATAAAATTTGTTTTTATACGTCTCTGTAACTAAGATGAAAAAACAATCAAAATGTAACTAAGATAAAAAATGGCCGTTCACAATGGAGTTCTGGTCCCAACCCTTATGTATGGAAGCGAAACATGGAACTGGCAGAAGAAAGATGAGAGCAGAATAAATGCGGTAGAAATGAGGTCCCTAAGACATGTGTGTGGTAGAACGATGTACGACAGAATTTCAAATGCTGATATTAGGAAGGAATGTAGAGCGAAAGAAGGTATTATGAACAAAATTATGAAAGGTTCGCTGCGTTGGTTCGGACATATGGAGCGCATGGGTGAAGAAAGAATGGTTAAAAAAGTATACCTTAACGATGTAAATGGAGTAAGGAGTCGAGGTAGACCGAGGAAAACATGGCATGACCAAATTAATCAAATATTAAAGGTTGGTCATGTCAGAAGCCGGAAGAATCGACGTGCGTGTATGACTCGATGTATGAATGTGGAGGAAGCTAGAGAGGTGTGCCAGGATAGAGTAGTGTGGCGGTCCATTCTCTCTGCCTACCCCTGCGGGGAAACGGCGTGATGGTTTCTTGTTGTTGTTGTTAATTATTAATTGTTTCAAACGGATGTGTTTCACATTATCTTACCTAAAAAAAATTACTTGTAAAACCGCTCTAATTAAAATACTTTCTGTGCAACAAATAGTGCATCTAGCTTGCACACTCGTATGAACAAGCAAGAGAGAAAGAGATGGCGCAGATCTGTTAGATAGTGCGAACGCTATCTCTTTCGCACTCGAATAGTAAATAATATTTTGTTTCAATGTTAATAACTTTCAATATTAAAAAAAATTTCAAGTTTAGAATAAAACATTTTATGTCTTTGAATATATTAAATACCAATCAATATCTGAGATGAATTTTTTTTATCAACAATGATTAAGGGTGTAAAAACTAACTTACTACCCATTACGTCGTCTTCCTGAAGGGATAGGTAGAAAGAATTGACCACTACACTGTCCTTTCCTGACATACTTCTCTTGTTTCCTCAATATTCATAGATTGTGTCATGCACGCACGTGGATTTCTCAGACTCGCATGTCTGACATTTAATATTTGACTGATTTGATCGTGCTACAATCAATTTTCAATCGACCAATCAATCAAATCAGTTTTCCCCGGTCTTCCTCTATTTAAGAGTGTGTATTGGTTTATAGATGCAGACATTATTGAAGACGCTGTCAGAGCACACGGCGGCGCTAGAGAATCTGCATGAGGCCGTCTGCTCTCAGAGTTGTAGCTCCCCCAGCGAGGATGTTTCCATCAGGGATCACAGGAAGACGCATTCCAAGGTAACTTTCATACTAATTATTATACACCTCCTATTATACACAAATAACAAAACAAACCATCACGCCATTTCTCTGCAAGGGTAGGCAGAGAGAATAGATGATCGCACTATTATGACACACCTTTCTAGGTTCCTACACATTCATTTAGCGAGTTATACATGCAAGTGGATTCTCTGGACTTCTAACTGCCCAATCTTTAAATTTTAATAATTTGGTCATGACATGTTTTCCTCATTATTATTCAACTCCGTAATCCATTAACATAGTTAACGTAAACTTTCTTAACCATTATTTCATCATCCATGCATTCCATATGTCCAAACCAACGCAATGATCCTTTCATAATTGATTTCACATCGATAGTTTTTTTCTTCCCTTTTATTGGATAAATCATTGTGATTGACTTTCGATCATTATACAATATAACTAACTAACCAACTGTCATGCTGTCTCTCCGAAGGGGTAGGCAGAATAATGGACAGTCACATCGACAACCATATGCACGTCGATTTCTCCGATTCCTCGTGGCGGACATTTAATATTTGATTGATTTGATCGTGCCACATTTTCCTCGGTCTTCTTCTATTTCTAGTTCCGTTTATGTCATTTACATATACTTTTTTTTACCGTTCTTTCTTCTTTCATTATTTCGTTTATAACACTTTCTGATTATAGTATTCCAATGACATTGATGTTTTTCATCTGAGGATTCTACAGATTGAAGAAATAGTTTGTTCTTTAATCAGCGTTAGAAGTGACTGTGGTTTGCATTTTTCTATTAGAAAGACTATGTATCGTAGGGAGGTTTGATCTTTTGACGTTGAAATCAAAAATTAAAACTAGGCTATAGAAATACCTTCACAGGATTTTAATAAAACTGAATTATTTCAGAGTGACCCGTCACCTTTGGACGTGACCGGAGGCCGGTTGCCGGTGCTGGAGTTATGGCAACTGGGAGACGGGCTGCAGCGTCACCTCAAGGCTGAGGATGCGGCCCTCAAGCGCATCCGGGATCTGGAAATGCAGCTAGTGCAGCTAAAGAGCATATCACAGGTAATTGTCCCTGTTTTTATAACATAAACTTTGTATCTTTTTCTTCTCCTTATCCTGTCACACCTCCATGGTGCATAGGGCCTCAAGGAATCTTCTTCACCCGACTCTATCGCACACCTGATGCCTAACATCATCCCAAGTGAGGCCTGCTGCTTTAACCTCGCCCTGCAAGGTTCTTCTCCAGGTGGCTCTAGGTCTGCCTCGCTTCCTCTTTCCAGCCACAGGGGACCTGTCTAGAGGGCCCTGAGCAATGCAGGCTGGGTTTCGTCTCAGGATGTGACCAATCCACAGCCATTTGTGTCTAGCAAATTGTTCTCTGATTGGCCTTTCGTCTGCTATGGCCCGGAGAACGGCATTTGACACTGTTTGGGGCCAAAAGATCTTGATTGTTGAGTGAAGGCACCTATTAAAAATACCTGGAGTTTTCCTTTATTTTCCCAAACTTGTATACTTTAAAACAATGTTCCCATCAGACGTAAGAGGAATAGCAACAAGAGCTGAACTTCTGTAAGCCAGAAGATCCAAGTCCAAGTTCTAATATAATTTTCATTTTATTTTTTTAAATAGGTTCTTCCTGGGACACGTGTTTAAAATCTAAATATGAACAATGCATCTGACATTACACAAATTGGGGTTTAATTTTGGTATGAAATATGAAAAATATGGGTTTTCATTCTAGATCTGAAATCTATCAGATCATTTCTGCACCATTTAAAGTATGAAGGGAGATTGTTCCAAACTGATGGGCTGGCTATTGCAAAGGATCCCCGAAATTTGTACTAGGGCAACACTTTGGCTCAATTAATTTTCTTATTGCAAAGCAATAGCAAAAATCAAATTGAATGGTTAAAGTAAAACAGGCACTAAGTATCAAATCAATCAAATCAGTTTATTTCATCAACAGACATTCAAAATAAATTTTTAAGGCATCTATTGAGAACAGGTAAAGTAGGGGAGGGGGGGGCTAGTTGTTACGGGGGCAAGTTGTTACATTCTAAATAACTCCTCCACCACTAGGTTCTGTGGCGTATGTGTCGCACAGTATGTCTAGGTATCGTGTCCGCAGTGCTCGACGGAACGTCGCTCCTGCCGGTCGTGCGTAATTCAAATAAACTCGATTATAGTGCATTTCGTATCTGAAAGTCACTTTCGTGGACTGATTTTGAAGTTTAATTGTTCACGAACTATAAGAGGTAAGTTGATTCTAAGTAAATTGGTAAAACTCTACATGTCTCTGCTTACATTCAGATAATATATCGAAATAATAACACTTTCCGTGTTAATGTTATAGCAATTTGTTTTTATTTTGGGTCAGGGGGGCTAGTTGTTACAACGATGGGGGGGCAAGTTGTTACTGTAACAACTAGCCCCACTACGTTTCCCTTTAACTTCAAATGGCATATTTATATAAAATTATTAAACTATTTATTATTATTGTTCTAGATTTTATATAACAATGGTACGGACATATAAAAAAAAAACAATAGAGGTAAATTTTCCGAGGAGACCTACAAAAGAGCAGCTAAAGAAGTAACAGAAAAAAAGTATCTATTCGAAGAGCTGCCGAAGCATACAAAGTAAATTTTATGACATTACATCGTTACATAAAACGTCAAGAGAATGGTCCAACCACATCTACCTTAGTGGGTTACAACAAGCCTCGGCAAATATTTTCTGTTGATCAGGAAAAGGAGCTTACAGTATATATATACTATATGGCCATATAATCGAAATATATTTTCAGAGGAAGACTTCGAGCCTTCCGAAATAACCGATCGTCCAATGCCTGAGAACGTTAGCACTGAAAGTGTATCAATAGATAATACCAACGAAACCATGGCAGAAACCGTTTCTGTGGTCAATGAACCACATTCATCTTCTCCTTTATAACCTGCAACCTCCAGTTGTGAAGCTCTACCTCAAAATTAAGAAGAGCAATTATCTGTTTTCACGGAACCGCAGACATCAACAAGTGGCATCAATAAAATACAGCATACCACGCCTGAACAAATAAGGCCATCCTAAATCTGGATCAAGAAAGGGAGTTCATTATTCCAGAAGAAAAATTTCATCAGCAATATTGACTGACACTCCAAATCGAACTGGAAGAGAGCTCGAGAAAAC
The DNA here is from genome assembly GCA_022606425.2 of Lepidostoma basale. NCBI lineage: Eukaryota > Metazoa > Arthropoda > Insecta > Trichoptera > Lepidostomatidae > Lepidostoma > Lepidostoma basale. Next base: position 1,878,497 of record JAHDVF020000010.1, read on the forward strand.
AAAAACAGGCCGCCAAATCAATAAAAAAAAAAACATTTCGACGTGTGCATTTGAAAATAAAAAACAGTAGAAGAAACTGAAGTAGAAGCAAGTACTGGATTCTTCTTCCGACTCAGAACATGAAGAATGCCTGTGTTTGGTATGTACGGAGAGTTTTGTTTGCTCTAAACCTGGACGGGAATGGATCCAGTGCATCGCATGCAATAAATGGGCTCACATTTCCTGCATTCGTGGCGATAAAGTTAATTTTACATGCCAAAATTGTGATTCGGACATAGATTTAAGCGATTAAATATTCAAAAATTTAATTTTACATGTTATTATATATATTCCACATATTAATGTTAACAATTACATACATGTTTGATTTTTGTTTTAGTTCGTAACAACATGCCCCCACCCTGTAACAACTTGCCCCCCCGTGGGGCACATTGTTACACTTTGATTTTTTTTTTATAAATGCTATAATTATTTTTGTGGACTTTCTATAAACACGTGTAAATTGTATTATTATATTTTAATACATGTACTTTAAGATAAAATCAATATGATGTCTCTCAAAATAAAGAGTTATCAGATATTCAACTTTTAATTTTTTTGTAACAACTAGCCCCCCCTTCCCCTAATAATATAAGTACCAAAAAACAATAAAAAAATAAAGTATGCAGATTCGTTATATAATGATTGACTGATAGTACCTGGATAATTGGAACCTGGTTAATTGGCAAAACTCTATAATTGGCAGAAAAGTTCTGGTCCCACCCCCTTGGAGAACTAAAACCTCTTTAATTGGAAAAAAAGAAACCTGTTCATTTGAACTCGACATTCAGGCCCTTAACCTCTGTAATTAGAGAGCACTGCCTTCTTGATCACTGTAAACTGACAACTCCTCAGTATTTGTTCTGTACTCATCGAAGGTGGTCCATTTTAGATCGCAATGTTTCACAAACGTAAATATAACGGCCTTGATTTGAGCTCGAAACTAAAACTAATCCAATAATTTGACGCCGGTAAATCTAAACAGATCCATGTAACTGATTTTTTAAAGCCACAATAATTAAATTTATTGTTTGTATGTACAATTACAATTTACTTTTTTACAAAACTTTTTATTTTTTATTTTTTTTATTGTTTTATGCCTCATCCATGAATTGTTTTTATTGCTTTTCTGTTTATGTGGTTACAAAACCTGGTTAAAAAACCAAAGCACAATCTGGACCTGGATACATGAAAAACTGGATAATTGGAAAACCTGGTTAATTGACCGTCATAGGCCTGGTCCATTGGAATGCCAATTATCCAGGTTCTACTGTACTTGGTGCCTATTTTACTTCAACCATTCAATTGTATACAGTAATTACTTTCAAATGAACCTAAAAATAAATAAATAATAAAAAGAATATCTCTTATAGTGTGTGTTGTATTATGTTATGCAGGAGTTGCGCATGGAGCGGGACGTGCTGCAGGAGCGCATGAGCGAGCAGAGTCTGCGCGTGTCCTCGCTGCAGGGGCGGCTGGAGCAGACGCGGCACACGGTGGAGGCGCAGAGCTACCGCAGCACGGAGGGCCTGCGCTGCCAGCTGGACCAGGCGCTGGCCGAGGCGCAGCAGCTGCGCGAGGGGCTGCACAGCCGGGACATGCAGCTGCGCGCTCTCGAGGGCACGCCGGGTAACCATTATTATATTTACATCTTGCAACATGCAAAACAGAAATTGTGTTATTTTTTGAGATCTTGGGTTTATTCGTGTTACTTATTCAGAGATCGTTGCAGTCCCCATCTTCAGGGTAGTTATATGGGATCTTTCAATAAGGACGCTCCATTTTTAATCGCTCGTGCAGAATGTCCATCGTGGCGTGCGCTGTGTGCTACGTAGCGCCGTTCTATTGGAACCATATGTTGTTGATATCTGTATCATCAAATTTAAGCCACAAGAGTCTCAAATTTATGCATTCAACGACGTATTGTCAGCTGTGCAGGACGGCCATGAATGTCATAAATTGGCAAACAGAGCACCGATTTTGATAATAAATTTTAACAATTTCAACACGTTGTTGAAACGTGTAGCGTTCCATGGTGAAATGTGAAGACTAAATAAGTATTCTTGTCAAATTTAACAGGTATTGTTTTACCAAAATGGTCGCTATTCGCTGTCAAAGTTCGAGCTTCCCTATGTCATTCTCAAGCTACCCTATCCTGACACATCTCCTAGCTTCCTACACATTTATACAGCGAGTCATATATGCACATCAATTCTGGCCGACCTTTAAATTTTGATTAATTCCACGTTATCCTCGGATTCCCTCGACTAATAATTCACATTGATAATATATATACTTTTGATTAAATGCATGATAACAAAAGTAATATATAGATTAATTAATTAATGAAAATATGTGTATTTTGGAATTATGTACTAATGTTTAATTAATTTATGTTTCAGACTCCAGTAAAGAGATTGTCCAAAAATTGAGACGTGAGTTGGAAGAGTATAAATGTAAATGCCGAGATCTGCAGGAGGGCACGGCGGCGCTGCAGGTGCAGCAAGACATGCTGCTGGCGGATAAGAACGCCGACATTGTTATCCTGCGCGAGCAGCTCTTGGAGAAAGAAAAACATCTGCAAGCCATTATGAGTATGTCACTTATTCTATTTTGTTCCCTCACTAGATATATATGGCTTAAAAGTCCAAAAAGAATCTAGTGTAAACGCTGTTGGACAGTCTTTAAAGCGCTACTTGGAATAGCACCATGTTATATATCCGAACTCTATATAACGGACAACCTAATTCAAGGACATTCACATCTCGCTCGACAAACTCCTCTGCAATAGGTAGATTAGTTAAGTCAATGTGTTAATCTAGTATCAATTTTGTGGATCAAGCCTAGGTAGTAACCGGCCCATCAACTTGGAACAATCTCCCTTCATACCTTAGGTGCATAAATGATCTGGCAGATTTTAGATCTAAGTTCAAAACCCGTCTTTTCATATTTCACATTTCTCATATTTCAAATTGTATAATTATATTATTTTCTAACCGATTGTGGATATTAGATGCAATGTTCATATTTAGATTTTTAGATTTAAAGCATGTCTTAATGCGCCCTTGAGGTGATAACATCACAAAAACAGCGCTTTAAAAGTTATTTACTTACTTAGACAGTCGTTGTCGTCCACTTCTGTACATAGGCCTCCCCCATACTTCTCCACGTATCCCTGTCGCCAGCAATTCTTCTAATGTCATCGGACCATCGTGTGGGGGGTCTCCCTCTGTTTGTTTAGTCTTCGCAGGGTCTCCACTCTACCACCCTTCTGGTCCATCTATCGTCTACCAATCTGACAACATGTCCAGCAAATGACCATTTAAGCTTCGCTACCCTTGCGACGACATCTGTTACTCCCGACCTTCTACGTATTTCAGTATTTCTTATCCAGTCTGAGAGTCTTACGTGTAGCATGGCTCTTTTGTGTTTCCTCTGTGCTACGGGGAGTCTCCTTATGGTCGACTTGGTGAGGGTTAGGTTAGGTTAGGCTTTAAAAGTTAGCATATTATTATTATTAATTTATTATATATTTTTTATCAAAGATGACAGCATAAGATCTGGTGTATTTTTAGGTTTACACATTGAGGATGACCGAGAAAAGGAATGCAACGACGGCAAACACTCTGCGAGAACACTGAGTGACATACTATCTATATCTGAGTTTGACGAGCCAGACCTCGTTTTGAGGAATGCCGAGTTGAGGCCGCAGAGCTTCGTGTCTGGACAGTTTCATTTTACTACAAACGACATGAAAGAACAGACAGTATTCCCCGAAACTGATCACATACTTCCCATTACCGCTTCTTCTGGCCTGGTATTCCCCAGCCAGCCCCTGAAGGAAGCCAGCCCGGCCATACAGAAGGAACACAGCTTACCTATTTTAAATACTCGGTATAAAGATGACAAGGAAACTAGTCTATCGGACAAAAGGCAGCGTGGTACTCTCTCTTCCCCCAGGAAACGTGAAGAAGCTTCTTCTGTAAATTTGAAAGGCTTGAGTGAAAATTGTTCCATGTTCCCCAACAAGGATGCATCCGGAGACAAAAACGTCACGATCCAACCGAAGAAAATAGATTTCTCACTGGCTAATTTTTCAGAGCCTAGAAAGGTTGAAAAAAGTAATCATAAAAAGAATAACTTATCCCTGAATGATGTAGATTTTTATAAAGACGTTGATGTCAATTTCACCAGTAATATGTCCACTTTTCAAGTGCCCAAATCATTTAAAGAACTGGGAATTATCGCTGATATTCAACAGAAGTTTTACCCAGATATTCTAACTCAACTTAAGAATGAAATATGTGTTTTGAGAGAACAACTTGACGCGAAAACCGCATCTCTGAGGATGGCCGAGGATCAACTCTCGGAATTTCCAATTGTGAAGAATGGCATGGAGGAGCTGGAGCGGGTTTTACAAAATAGTTTGGAGACGATGCAAGAAGACAAAAAGTATTTTAATATTCAGCTAGAAAATTTTGCAAAGGGTGAACAAGTTTTGAAAGAAAAACTAGATATCGCTCTACAGGAAGTTAAAGAAAAAAGCAAAGAAATTAACATACTCAAAGAAGACATCTTAAGACGTGAAACAATGATTTCGGAGATTTACAAAGAAAAAAGATCCGTCGAATTGAAACTGTCCCAAATTGAGGAACGGTGTCAAATGTTTGAGAGTGATTCAATGGAGAATCATAATTTGAAGAAAAAGTTGTTGGAACTTCAAAAGTTGGAGCACATGATTGCAGAAAAGAACTTGCAAATAGACAGCCTCAATGAGAACTTGGATCGATTGGATGATCTTCAGAAGAGGATTGTCGATGAGCAGGAACAGAACAAGAAGCTCGTCGGTAGTTTAACTGAAAAGGATTCAGAAATTGCCGCCTTGCAAAAGAAATGTCAAGATCTTAAGTATGTAGAGGACAAATTCAATACTGAAACGTCCCAACTGGTTGACGAGATGAGGCAATTGACCAGTAAGAATGAGGATTTACAAAATACACTTTCTAAATACAAAGATATAATTTTACAAATTGAAAGTGATTTAGAAAATGTACAAGTTCAAGATGACGGTCAATTGGAACAGAATCCGAGTCCCGATAATGAAGACCTCATCAAGTTGCAGGAGTTCAAATGGCTTCTGAGCGGCCTGGAGGGACAGAGGGCGCCCGAGGAGTTGGCAATGTGTGAAGAGGGTGGCAACACTGATTTACAGTTTAAACTGGACAGGATTAGACTTAAAGTACAAATTCTTCAAGATGATCTTATCTCCAGGCGCAAAGAATTAAGTGCAAAGGTTTGTAAAGCAAAAAAATATTAGTTATATCCATCTTACATTATTGACAGTCTGTAACATTAGTGTGAACGGTGAAAATCTGGAACAAGTAGATGAATTTGTTTATTTAGGAAGTATGTTTACAAATGATGGGAGAGTGAAGAAGGATGCTGAAAAAAGGGTTGGGGCAGGCAACAGAGTAAATGGTGCACTTAAAGTTGTCATCGCAAACAAAAACCTATACAATAAAGCTAAGATGGCAGTGCACAATGGTGTTCTTGTGCTGACCCTTATGTATGGAAGTGAAGCATAGAACTGGCTAAAGAAGGATAAAAGTAAAATAAATGCAGTAGAAATGAGATCTCTAAGACAAATGTGTAGTAAATCTGTATATGATGAATGTGGTGTGAATGAAAGTGTTATGAACAAAATAATGAAATAAGATGGTTTAAACACATGGAAAGAATGAGTGAAGACAGAATGGTAAAGAAGGTTATGTAAACGACGTGAACGGAGCTAGAAATAGAAGAAGGCCGAGGAAAACTTGGGACGATCAAATCAACAAAATATTAAATGTCGGTCAGGTGAGGAGTCTAAAAAATCGACGTGCGTGCGTGACACGATGTATGAGTGTAGAGGAAGCGAGAGATGTATGTCAGGACAGAACAGTGTGGCGGTCCATTCTTTCTGCCTACCCCTTTGGAGAGACGGCGTGATGGTTAGTTTGTTATATTATTGTTTATTATTATTAGCCATCTGATTTACTGTTGCTATATATTTCTAGCGTTAATTTTTTTATGTTTTTACTTTCTGTAGGTTCTTCAGTTGGAAAAGGCAAAACTCGAAATGGTAGATCTTCGATCGCAGGTGAATTATCTCAAGAATGATGAATCTGACAAGGACAGGATGCTAAAGGAATTGGTTTCCGAGAGGCTCACTCTCCGAGCCAACCTGAAAATCCTGAAGAGTCAGCTCCACGAAGAAGGTAACATGGAGGAAGTTCTCGATAAACTCAATAATAAGATTGAGGAATGCGAAGGCCTTAGGGAAACTGTTCTTGAATTGACCGAAACTGCCAAGAGGTAAAATACTTTAAAAATATATACATATATATCTTTGTTTTTGAAACATATTTGCAAAATAGAGCGTTAATTAATAATTATACTAGCACATTTTAATGGTGGGTATGTTTTCAGATACGAATCCAATGCGGCGATTGGTTCAGAGAGAGAGGGCCATTTGCAGGAACTACTCCGAGACAATGAAGAACTGAGGCAGGCCCTGGGGAACATGGAGGCCATGATGGTAGAGCGGGATCATATTGTGAAGAAGTTGGAAGCTCTTAAAAAAGATCAAGTTGAAAATAAAGACACTCAAACTATTCCCTCTTCTGAAATGGATTCTAATCTACTAAACCAGGTATTTTTTACAGCTCACAGTTAGTCAAAAATGAATTTACGAGGGTTGTCCATAAAATAAGTTTTTCTGTTTGCCACGGGCGCGCGGATCGCTGTTACGTGCGATCCGGCAACACTGGATCATAGCTTGGTCTTCCCCCTCCACATCCCCACCCAGCCGAATTCGCTGCGACGCTCAGTGTCGGTTTGGCAGCCGTAAAGAATGGAGCTCCCAAACGCATCACCCGCGAGGTGTGAAGTACGCTCTGTGATTCGTTTTTTGTGTGCCAAAGGCCATTCATTCTCAACTCACAGAAGTATATGGAGAAACGTGCATGAGTGTTTAAATAGTGCGCAAGTGGTGCAAAGAATTCAAAGAAGGGCGCACAGACGTTCATGACGAACAGCGGTCCGAACGGCCATCGGTCAGTGACGAAATTATTGCGAAAGTGGAAGCGGCAATGCTGGCAGATCGAAGACTGATAGTTCGGACTTAGCAAGATGATCCCAGATGTCAGCAAGACAACTATAGACAAGATCCTAACAGAACATTTAGGTTATTCTAAGGTTTGTGCAAAGTGGGTGCCCAGGATGCTTACGGAGGACCACAAACAACGCTCATTGAGAAATTCGAAATTGGGAGATCGTCCTACACCCACCATACAGTCCGGACTTGGCCCCGAGCGACTACCATTTCTTCCCTGATTTGAAGAAACACCTCGGTCGAACGCATTTTGCAAACGAAGAGGAGCTGAAAGAAGAGGTTCTAAGCTACCTTCCTGGCCTGGCGGAAGACTTCTATGACCAGGGAATCAAAAAGATGGTGACCCGGATGAAAAAGTGCATCGAAGTCAACAGGGACTATGTAGAAAAATAGCTGAAAGTCTTAGCTTTCCAATGATGTATTGCTCGTTGTAAATAAAAATGGTTTTCATTGTGAAAAAAAATAGGGATACTTATTTTACGGATAACCCTCGTATATTAACCCTTTCTACTTGACATTTTATGGCATGTTTCTCTGAAGCTTAACTTGTCTATGGTATGCTCTCCTAAACTCGACATGTCTCTATAAAAGGGCAGTGAAATATTGTATTGCCTTGTGTTATATTCTCTTGTATTTTTTCCAAAATAAGCAACTTTATGCTTTGAGTTCAAAGGGTTAAAAACAAGAGTTAATCAGATGAATTAATTATTTTGAATCAGGAAATGGAAAGTACTATTAAAACACTAAAACACAACCTGGAATCGGCAAACAAAGCTGAAAAAGAGATGAAAATGGAACTTGAGCAGGAGAGATTGAATTTGACGCAGCTGAGGAAGCAGGTGGAGGTATTGAAGAAAAAAGATAGTTCTGCATCAGAAGAATTGAAGAACAATTCTGCGATACAAAGAGAGAAAATCGATCGCCTGACTGTCCAACTGCAAGACCAGGTTTGAAAATATGAAAATTCTTTCGCATGTCAACTATTTTGGTTTAACAATTTTAATAATACTTTTTTCATGCATTATGATTTTTATTACATAGTGAATTGTATTTCAACTTGGTTTTTAATTGCTTTGTGCTTATAATCAAAGGCCATCATAAATTGGGTCTATTTATATGAGTATATAAGATCTATGGTATTGCCTTGACTTTTATATAAGATCGTTATTAACCAATAATTATCAAAGAAATATGATACTAACCAGCATACTGCATTTTTCTTAAATATATTAGGTCCTTACATATGAAATTGGCGTTTTGTATGGGAGGAACATAAAGTTGATTTTTTTTAAATATAATATATTTATTTAATCAAAGTATGTACGAGTACCATTGCTATCTATGCACTTTTGCCATCTCATAGGTAGTTCATTGATCCCTTTACTAAAAAAACCATTCGGACGGGAATCAATAAAATCTTTGAAGTCGGTTTGGATTGCCCCATTGGAGTTGAATTTTTTCCCTTGCAAGAAGTTATCCAAATTTCGAAAAAAATAGTAATCTGTTGGGGCAAGGTCCGGAGAGTACGGTGGATGTCTTAGACATTCCAATTGAAGCTCTTCTAATTTGGTAGCCGTCTGTTGTGCAGTGTGTGGTCTAGCGTTATCATGAAGCAGCAGTGGCCTAGAGCGATTAACCAGCCTCGGTTGTTTAGCAGCTAGCTTTTCCATCATGGTTTGCAGTTGCTGACAATAGACATCTGCCGTAATCGTCTGGCCAGATTTAAGAAAGCTGTAGTGAACGACACCAGCACTAGTCCACCAAACGCTCACAAGTAACTTTTTTGGAGTCAATTTTCGCTTGGGGCATGGTTTGGCTGGTTCGGCAGGGTTCAGCCATTGCGATGAGCGCTTCCGATTATCATACAGGATCCACTTTTCATCACAGGTAATGATTCGATTCAAAATCCCTTCATTATTGTGCCGGTTGAGTAATGCAACGCAGCAGTCAACGCGCGTTTGTTGATTTGCTTCACTCAATTCGTGAGGTACCCACCTTTCAAGCTTTTTCACCTTCCCAATTTGCTTCAAGTGGATTAAAACAGTTTTATCACTAACACCGCAGCCTGCAGCTAACTCGGACGTGGTTTGCGATGGATCCGCTTCCACAATAGCCTTCAATTCTTCATTATCAACTTTGGTCTCCGGCCGTCCACGGGGCTTGTTCTGCAGGTCGAAATTTCCAGAACGAAAACGTTGGAACCAAAAACGCACTGTGTTTTCTTTTGCGGCACCGTCGCCATACACATCATTAATCCTTCGAGCCGTTTCTGCAGCACTGGTGCCACGGTGGAACTCGTACTCGTAAATAACGCGATATTTCAAGTTTTCCATTTTGTAAACTGAGTGGCGCAAAGAAAAAAAACAATTGAGGAAAAAACAAATGAATTATAATTTTCGAAACACAAATACTTGAGTAAATAGCTGTATAAATTTGAATTTGGAATTCCTAACCAAAGAGAAGATATTTGAGATCAAAGTTGCCAGTACGGCAAAACGCCAATTTCAAATGTAAGGACCTAATAAAACCTTATTTTATCTTGGTACATAACAACAGAGTACATATAAATTGAACGCCAATCTAAGGTTATTTTGTGTTATTTTATTTTATAATCAGTTTTTGACTAAAAAGTTTATTCATTGTGAAGTATTATTTAGAAATTTCTCTATTTGATATGATAAAAAAATGTATTTTTTAATAATCTTATATAATCGAAATAATAATAAATCAATTTAACCTTTATTTAAATTATAACACAAAAACTGACAGCCTTTTATATATTTTCTTTACATCATTAATTAATTCGAATGAAAATAATTTTTTTCTAGAAGTTTTATTATAGTTTATGGGAATGATACGTTTCGGCTTTCTAAGGCTTTATCAAATGTCTTATTATTATTCGTCGCTTCTCTTTACGAAGGAAGCACTGCCAGTGTTAGGGTAAATGGGGACATCACACCTTGGTTTGATATCACAAAGGGTGTTAAGCAGGGCTGCGTGATGTCTCCATGGTTGTTCAATCTTTATATGGACAAGTGTATGAAAGAACTTAAAGGTATAAATGCTGGTGCTAAGATGAGTGATCTGTCTGTAAATTGTCTGCTTTACGCGGACGATGCTGTTCTCGTTGCGGATAGTGCGGACGAATTACAAGTCTTGGTGCCGATAATGTATGAGGTATGCAAGTCAAACGATTTAATGATGAATGTCAGAAAGTCAAAGGTGATGGTTTTTGAAAGGGAAGAGCAAATGACAGTTTGTAATATAAGTGTGAACGAAGATAACTTGGAGCAGGTGAGTGAATTTGTGAACATGTTCACAGCAGATGGCCGAACGGATAGTGATGTCGAGAGAAGGGTTTGTGCGAATAACAAAGTGAATTAAAAATAGTTAGTGGAAACAAGAATTTATCAATGAAAGCAAAAACAGTTGTTCACAATGGAGTACTGGTCCCAAGCCCTAATGTATGAAGGATGAGAGCAGAATAAATGCGGTGATGAGGTCCCTAAGATGTATGTGTGGTAGAATGATTTACGACAGAATCTCAAATGCTGATATAAGAAAGGAGTGTAGAGCGAAATAAGGTATTATGAACAAAATTATGAAAAGATCGCTCCGTTGGTTCGGACATATGGAGCGCATGGATGGAGAAAGAATGGACAAGAAAGTATACGTTAATGATGTAAATGGAGTACAGAGTCGAGGTAGACCGAGGAAAACATGGCATGACCAAATTAATCAAATTTGAAGTCGAAAGAATCGATGTGCGTGTATGATTCGTTGTATGAATGTGGAGGAAGCTAGGATAGAGTAGTGTGGTGGTCCATTCTCTCTGCCTACCCCTGCGGAGAAATGGCGTGATGGTTTGTTTGTTTGCTTATTATTATTACCAAAAACATTTGATAATTTCTTAGAAAGGTGAAATATGTTATTCCCATAAATTGATATAAAACAGACGTTTTCATTCGGATTAATTATTTAATATAATCTGGAGTTTACCATTGTTGTTCAAGAAACAATAAATATTTTCTTTACATTATATTACATAATTTTCCCACCTTAATTTTGAATAGAGATTTCACTAAATGGTATACATATTGTATGACATACATATGTGCATGTATATTTGGAGTGTACATGAACATATGGCTATACCTTTCCTGAAGTCATTATCTGTAGCGCTGTGTGTGTTCATTGAAGGTGGAGATATCGGAGAACCGTAAGAGTGAAATATTGTTACTAAAAAGTCAGTTGGAAGATGAGAAAGCGTATGTAATGGGTCTACAAAGTGTTTCGGAGCGAGAAAAGTTGGATGCCTATAAGGACATCAAGGAGGGATATGAAAGTGTGGTGGCAGAGTTGCAGAGAAGCAACCACGAGATGCATCTGCAGATCGTGAACTCCACGGAAATGTTGCACCTCCAGAAGAATGAGAACGCCACCTTAGAAAAGAAACTGTCTAAAATACTCCATTCTCAAAAGAAGCTCGAGAATGCCGAAACATATGAAGCATTATTGGTAAACTTTAACTCTTTTTATCAATCAGGTGCACCGTGACATTCTATTGCATTTCACAAATTTTAAATTTCTCCTCACTCATTTTCAAAAAGTTTTAAAACAAAATTATGCTCAAAGAGTCCATTGTTTTGGCCGAAACACTAGGATACTTTAACATTTATAACACTGGTTTGTTATCACAATTTTTATTATTCACTTTTTGAGTGTCGCGACAGCTGTGTCGCCAACCGATGTTGGCATCAATTCCATAATGACAACAACAACAATAACAACAAACCATCACGCCGTTTCCCCGCAGGGGTTGGCAGAGAGAATGGACCGCCACACTACTCTCCTCTCTAGTTTCCTCCACATTTATACGTCGATTCTTCCGGCTTCTGACATGACCAACCTTTAATATTTGATTAATTTGGTCATGCCATGTTTTCCTCTGTCTACCTCGACTCCTTACTCCACTTACATTGTTAACCTATAATGACGAATTAATAATATTCCATAATGACAAATTTTTTATTAATAAAAAAAACACAATTTTTTCTACTTTTGAGTTTATTTTTCTCGACATGTTTTGAAGGCTTACACCTTCATCAACGGGATGATGAAGGTGTAAGCCTTCGAAGGATGCCGAGAAAAATAAACTCGAAAGTGGAAAGTGGGTTTTGATTAATAAAAAAAATCGTCAACATTGGAGTTGTACCAACATCATTTGGCGAAATAGCTGTCGCGTAACTCAAAAAGTTTATAATAAAAATTGTGATATCATAACAGTGTTATAAATTTTAACAGTTAAAATTTTTGCTCTTTTTACAGGTCTTATATTCATAATTGTATTTTTTATTTATGTTATGTGCTCATGTTTATAAATACGCTAATTTATTGTTATCTGTTATGACTGTGCATGACCCCTGCTCACTAACACAGAGTAATAATGTTTTTCTTTTCTTGTTTTATCATATTTATTTAAACTTAATAACTGTTTTCATGACTATAAGATTGATTCATGACTATACTTATAACATCACAATTAAAATGAGATTTAAAATATCATTTCTACTTGAATCTGTAGTACTTTTATAGCTAAAAAAAAAGTAATGTAAATTTTTGTTAACTTTTTTGTTTATTTAATTTTTTTCATATTTTGAAATCTTTTTTTTTTTACAGGAATTAGAGAACCTCTTGAGGCGGAATATAAATGAGAATATTCAAATGTCTGAAACTGTGAGGGAACTGACTATCGAGAGAAGAGAATTACAGAATAAAGTGAAGATTCTAGAAAGTCAAACCAGAATGGGCGGCAAGCTCTCCCAATCTCTGGCTGAAATGCCAGAGGAACACGACCAGCAGGTCTGTATAAGCATTTAGGCTATGGTCACACTGAAGTGTTTCGGTTGGTGACTCACTTGCTGTATATCCGAAAATGACAGATTGATTTAACCGCCCTACCTTCAGGTTCTTTTCCGAGAAACGTGCAAAAAAGCAGGTTTTTTATTAATGAAATTTAATTATATATTAATTTTATTTTTTTAAATTACGAAACGTCAAATACTCCGCACACTTCGCCTGCCCCTTGTAAAACTATCATACTTGTGAAGACTTGTACTCAAGTATTGTTGGCACACGCTCGTATCCCTAACAGTTTGTACATTTTAGGTACATTACTTTTTCTCAAGCGCGTACATGATACGGGATAGCGCAGAATGGTACAGTCAAAGTGAACTTATCACGTACGTTCAAATACGTAGGGTGGTTAACAGCGTTGTCAAATTATTTGATTTGAAAATGTCACGCTATTGATTAAGCTTTTATATTTACTTTAATTTATGAATTAATCAAGTAACGTAAAGGGCACAAATGATTTGTGATCACAAAGTTAATCATCACAAGGTCAAAAATGTATAAACTAACATTTAATTTCAAATGAAATATTTTGCTTTCAGTAAAATTGCTTATTAATAAAAAAAAAAAATTATTTTATAAAAAAATTGTCGTTATGGAATTTATCAAAAAATAATAATTAAATTTTTATGAATTACACTGTTTTTTTCCACTTTTGAGTTTATTTTTCTCAACATGTTTCAAAGGCTAACACCTTCATCATCGGGAAAACGATATAAATGAAACAAGATTATATCAACGTGTAAGCCTTCGAAACATGTCGAGAAAAATATACTCAAAAGTGGAAAAAACAGTGTTTTAATTCATAAAAAAATTGTCATTATGGAATTCTAAAGCATTAATGCCTTAATTTTATCTAAAATTAATAATTTATTGTTAATATGGGTATAATTTAAAAAATACTATAAATATGATTGTTTTTTTAGGTTCGTTTTCTATACGGCCGCTATTTGCGAGTGGACAGCTATCGTAAATCCTTGGTTTGGCAGAAACGCTACCTTATCGGCTTAGCCAACGCTTGTTATCTGTTGCAGTACTGGAAGAACCCCAGCGCCCCCAATACCAAGAGATTCAAGTTTGTTCTTGCAATATTTTCTCAAAGTGTGTTTAGTTGTATGCTACCAACTATAATAGTAATAATAAGTATTTTGTCATTTTAGGTGTGTAGCTTTCTCGATTATAGCAGTTATCAGGATGAAATATCTTGTCAGGAGGTGGCACACGGGTAATAGAATAGGAGCCAATATTCATCTTAATATATCTAACATGTACCCCACGGAACTACGGTGAGTTATTTAAACCCTCTAGTACGGTTGGCTACATTTGCATTTCAAAACATTGGTTTTGAACTCAGTGGCGGTACTTCAATACAAGCCGAAAAGCCGGGGCTTGCCTTGAAAAATCTATATTAAAACAATGTTTTTTGCGCGTTTGAGCCGTCTACAAATTAAATAATATTATTAAAATTTCGCGCGAGTTAAAGCAATTTAATTCGTTGCGTTGCAAATGACTCGGTTGACATACGCAGAAATGACCTACTTGTATGTTTTGTTCCACTCATACGCGCCGTATTTTATTTCATTCATACGTACCGTATGTGAGATGCCCGCGAAATTGCAATGTTTTGTTTCATGTTTTCGATGGGCTTCATATTGGGCTTGCAAAATGTAAAAGTTTCTTTGTCGCACTTGTGTATTTTTTGGCTTGTAATCATATAGCTAGGTGCATATATACCAGAAGATATCTACAATTTTTTGTATGGATATGAAGCCGGGCTTAATCACTCTGAAGTATGTTACTATTTGATGTGTCACGAACTTCATTTCTATTGTCAGAATGTTATCTGTCATTTACGTTATGTGTAGAAATGTTATGAAAAGAAAGATTATGTAATTTCTTTACGAACATTTATTTATAATTCGTGTTTCGGTGTTAACAAATTTATTATTATTGTCTATTTACAGCTTATTTCTTATTTATTATATTTATTCTTGTTTTTATAAATACATTATTATATTATACAAGAACATGAGTTTCGTGACGCCGAATATTATTTTTTGTATATATTTAGAATGCGCCTAAAATGGGATATAAAATCAATTAATTCACGAAAATAATTTAGAAAGATAAAACTCTTTTAATCTGGAAAAATACATTATCGTGTTCCTCTACTAAAAAGTCAGACGGGCTTGCCTCACCGGTTGAACCTAGGCACGCCACTGTTTGAACTGTTGCAGACTACATTTGCATCTCATATTTGAATGTATGTTATAAATCTTTTTACTTTAGTTCCTTACTACTAAATTGTAAGTAATGTTATGATAAACTGGGACCATCTGTCTGAGATGTAAATGTAGCTATCCACAGTTTGAGACCAATTTTTTTTACTGCAAATGAAGCTAGAGGTTAAAGATGTGTCTTTTGTTACTTTAACCTTATTATTATTATTTGTGTAGTATTAAACCATTGTTTTTTCTTTTGCAGTAATTCAAAGTCTTACACTCATTTACCTACCTCCTCGTTTATAAGAGAAAGGACAGAAATGAAAGGAAATCTCTTGCACAATAACTCTACAGCCGCAAATCATAAAATAAGAAACAAGAGTTGGACCGTTGACAGCAAGAGTAATGCCGCGGCTTGGAATTTTGACAGTGGCCCCAGCAGAAACCCTCGCAATCATCTCAGGATGGAGCAGTCGGCATTCTTGGAAGAAGATGTTCCGCACAAGCTCATGCAGCCTTCGGCGCATTTGTACGATGGGTTTGAGAGATTGCAGGTCTCCGAAGACCAGCGCTCCGATTCTGTATTTCACAATATGAGCGATATACAGTATCCTAGTAGAATGTAAGTCCTTCATAAAATTTCCTTTACACTTTTATTATGTTCACAGTGGAGCACAAATCTTTTCATATCTTCGGCAAACCTTTCAGGTTGTTGACATGAGTTTGGGCAACTTGTCTATATTTCCACTTATTTGGAGGAAAGAATAAATGATCACATGTCCTATTGTATTCAATTCCTAAGCTTCTATTGAATGTTGAAGTGTTATAGTTGAATTGGCAGCAATTGTCTATCGAAATGACGTACTTACACAGATGAGAGAGTTACATTTGTGTTTCATTTTCAGTATTGTGTTTTAAAAATGAATTAATGTTTACAGCTTTCGCACCGATCCATCCCCCATCGCGTCCAAGTATAGAGAAAAACTTAACCAGTTGGATGCCAAACTACAGAGAGGGCTCAAGACCCCTCGCGACCCGCACTAGTTCCCCTCTGTGTTAAGGGGGTTAGTTTAAGATATTTGACAATACTCATTTAAAATTATTTAATGTTCTAAATTATTTGCTCACTATTGTAGTATTAATGTAGAAAGGCCAAGAATTCAATTACTTAAGGTCGCTGACTTTTATGATTATGGAAACGATATACCCTATTTTACGGACTATAAGACACCTTAATTTTTAAGCAATTAAAAAAATTAAACATTTTTATTATTAGATTGCAAAGTCAGACTAAAAAAAAATCTTAGTAAAATATGGCCATTTTTAAGACTGGCGGGAATTTTAAAACAAACACGACATTTTTATATTCTTCTTCTTCTTTTTGTCCTATCACACTTCCGTGGTGCATAAGGCCTCAAGGAACCTTCTCCACCCGACTCTATCGCATGCCTGATGCCTAACATCATTCCAAGTGAGGCCTGCCGCCTTAACCTCGTCCTGCAGGGCTTTTCTCCAGGTGTCTCTAGGTCTGCCTCGCTTTCTCTTTCCCAGTCTAGTGCGTCCTGAGCGATGCAGGTTGGGTTCCGTCTCAGAGTGTGACCGATCCACTGCCATTTGCATCTAACGACTTGTTCTCTAATTGGCTTTTCGCCTGCCATGGTCCAGAAAACGGCATTTGACACTGTTTGGGGTCAATAGATTTTGAATATTGAGCGAAGGCAACCATTTATAAACACCTGGAGTTTACCAATAACGTCCACGGTAGATTTCCAGCTCTCACATCCGTACAGCAGTATGCTATTAACGCTACTGCTGAATATTTGGAGCTTGAGCTTTCTCGAAATGATTTTTTATATTAATTTTTATATTAATTTCGAGTATAAGACGCACCTGAATTTTGGAGGCAATTTCTTGAAGATAAAAGTGCGACTTATAGTCTGTAAAATACGGTACATCTTTATGTTAACATGTATCCTAACTTATTTTTACAATTGTTAATTTTTACAAGCCGTCCGCCATTGTGCCCTAATCAAACTGCACCAATGAGGAGGGTTGTGCCTTTCTACAATCTCAATTTATTCCCTCTCGTGCCTTCACTTCGTCTCGTTTATTAATTTTTATCCACAGAATAAATTTGTTCTGTTTATTATACAAAGTTCTTTGGAACATCGACATATTTGATCCACGCACCTATTTTCTACTATTAATATTTAATGTGTTTGCACTTTGCACTTGCAATGTGTGTTTTGTAGTCATTTAAATGTAGATTTCAAAAATGATTTCTGTGTAAATCAACAAATATTATAACTTCTATCTAAAGAATCTCTTCAGTTTTCTTTCCGTGTGAGAAATATAAAAAAAAAAATACTTCTGCGTAGTGCTTACACCCAATCTTAATGGATGGCGCTAGTGTAGATTGAACTAAAAAAATGTGAAGTGTTCCTCAACATTGTAGCATATATACATCTTCCAACAAAAAAATTATCAGACGTGGTGGTCGTAAGAAGGGCGGAATGGGGAATGTTGTTAACGTAAAGCGATCGCTTAACCCAACCAATGACAGATCATAAGTCCTGTAAGCGCCTCGACCACCATATTCTGTTCCCAGAAAACAATTTACATCTTCATCTCTATTGAGTTACAATTAATCCTTATAAAAAAAATTGTCTCTTTTTAAATGGTGTTTTATCTAAAGTATATTTTTTTTAAACAACAGATTTGATAAATCTATTACAGACAGGGTCAGTGTTGAAGTTTAATGTTAATTAAATTACTGTATTATTATAAAACACCATTCTTTGTTAAATTTAGACTTTTATCAGTATTAATTAACAACGATTATATAAGACATAGAAATAAAAATTTTATTATTAATTTTTTCAATTTTCTCACACCGTTGACACAAAAGGTAGCATTTTTATATACGTACATAGTTAGATTATCTTTAAGATGTAGTTTACTGATAACATACAATGAATTTAATGGATAGTTACCAATTTTTTAGCTTTTAAATATTATATTTAGTTTTTAGTGATCCTGCCATATGTTTTTTTTTTTACAATGACATTCACTGTGACATGCCCTAGTTTAATGTGTGCCATTTTAGATACATTATTTCATCGGTTGAATATTCACCACTAAAATCTCAACAATAAAGATAAACTCAAATATGATTTGTACCCGCATTCACAAGGCTTAGAACAGTGGTTTCCAACTTTTATACTACAACGCCTCCTCGAAAAAAGAAAGTTCTGCGCCTCCCTATCTTTTATTTTTTTAATAGTTATAATCATATACACGTTAGAAATAATAATAACTTTATTACATAAAAAAAAGTGTAAATTACAATTAATAAAATATAACAGTGACCCCCAGGGGTCTACGAAAAAATTGAGGGTCCATGAGATGTAAATGGGGGTCCACGAGATGGTTCAACTAAATTGAAACGCAACACGAATATCGAAATCATTGGCAACCTTTTTTTTTATAGTACATTTGGGTTTTTTATAGTACAATAAAAAAGAAATGTAAGGCAGATGACTGCATCATGAATAAAATTAAAAAAGGATCCCTGAGATGGTTCGGACATATGGAACGAATGGATGAGAGCAGAATGGTTAAAAAGTTGTACACATGCAGCGTGAGTGGGAAAAGAAGCCGAGGACGACCGAGGAAAACATGGCATGACCAAATTAATCAATTACTAAAAGGCGGCCACATTCGAAGTCGGAACAATCGACGTGCATGCATGGTACGATGTATGGATGTAGAGGAAGCTCGAGAGGTATGCCAGGACAGGCCAGTGTGGCGATCCATCCTCTCTGCCTACCCCTCCGGGAAATGGCGTGATGGTTAGTTAGTTAGTTTACATTTGGGGAAATCGGACGATCGAAATCTTCAGCTACCGATTTTTTTTAGCTCATTCTGCAAAGATCGGACATTCGAAAAAGGTTGCCGAAGATTTCGAATGTAAATTTTCCCCAATGAGAAAAAAAAAAGTCGATAATGAATTCCAGCTTTTTTGTTTCGGATTTTTTTTTGCTCTGAAAAAAAATCAATTTTAGGAAAGCAGGGGGTGTCTACACAAAATAGAAGAAATCGGCAAGGGGTCTACGGGACAATAAAGTTTGGGAACCTCTGATTTAAACCAATTACATCTATCGCATCAAAAGCCATTGATAGATAATTGATATTGGTACAAAATACATATTTTTAGTTTTCTGAAATTGATTTGAGTAAAATGTTTAGCTCGTGTCGTGGTGGATAGGAATTGATGTTTTGCATGTGTGATATGCATTTATACAATTGATCTGCATTTTTATCCTACAATTTTATAATGTTTTATTTATTATGTTGCACTACAGAACTTTTTATATGTTTTTTTTTCAATGCAGTGTTATAAATATTTTTATAAACTGCCCATTAGCAACAGTTGTTTGTGGCGGAAATCTGATGCTTGTCACAATACATTCACTATGGTTTTATATAAAAATTTCCATGACTTATGTGACATTATTAATTCGTAAAAGTATAAAATTTTGTTTATTTAAAAAAATCCTGGCTTTACAGTAAACAGAAATCAGACAATTTGAGTGTTTTTCAAGATAATTGCCATATTTTTTACTAGTACTTATAAGATTCTGATTTATTATTGTTAACGTATTCTTTTCAACGAATAATCCTCGCATCGGATAAGTAAGACTTAGTTTGTATCTTGAATTTAGTAAATATATAAACTATTAGTGGGAAAATGAAATATTATTATCGTACAATGAATTTCCTGAATACAAGTGAATATGATGACTACTTTTAAAAATTTTAATATATAAAAATACATAACTCCAAATTCGTAAAGATACGTGATCAAATTGTTCCTTTGAAATGGCATAATTTCTTAATTTTCAATAATGTTTTTTTTTATTACTAACAGCTATAAACATATTTCGATAGTCAAGTCCCTTGTACCTGTTTACTGATACAGAAACCTCGCTCTCTGTTGCATGGTCTTTTTTCTACGCTTTATGCTAGGTGTTCCTTTCTTGGAGATTCCTAATATCTGTCCCGTTCACCCCGACTGCTCATGCTCCCGCTCCCGTTTCCCAATCCTGTTTCCCGTTCCGGACTCTCGGACGCTGACAAATTTGTTCCCAAAGAATATGTGTAATGTACCCAATGGTAAAAGTTACAAAGAAAGGATGTACAAATTTTAGGAATATGTGTGTAATTTTGAGTGCAAAATACTAATACAAAGACAAAAATGTATATTTCACAAATTAGCAAATAAAACAATTTTCTATTGATTTTTTTGTTTTATTTCATTCTTATTTGATGCAAAATTTTTAATGAGAAATATTGATTTTGACTAAAAGTATCTTACATCTGTAGTTGTGAGGTGGTTGGGTGTACAAGTGAAAAGTCACAGGTTGGTTGGTACACAGTTATTAGTATTTAATTTAACTACATAGGATACACTGGTTTCACAAGGTCTCCAATGCCGAGGTGCTAAGGAGATCCAACTGCTCCAACATGGAGACACTGCTCACTCGCGCTCTCTTGCGCTGGTCTGGTCATGTGCTTCGCATGAACAATAACAGGCTTCCCAAAAACATATTATATAGTGTACTATTAGAAGGGTAAAGGAAGCACAGAGGACAGTGCAAGAGATATAAGGACAACCTGCATACTACAGTAAAGAGTGTAAACAGATAAACAGACTGGGAGCAGTTGGCAACCGATAGGGCGGAGTGGAGAAGAGTCGTCGCTATGTGCCAGGGGCCGGAGCGACGGAGAGGACGGGGTCCAGCCGTAGGGGCAGAATATCCCTGTCCGGAGTGTGACAAAGTCTGTCATTCTAGGATAGGACTATTTAGCCACATCAGGTGGCACAGAAGACTAACCTAGAAATTTTTGTGCTCCTTATGCTCGTATCAACGGGTAATGGGCATTGAGTATTTAAACTGGTGATTTAATCTGGTGATGAATAGCACTGAAAGTGTGTATTTATGTATAGCATAGCCCAGAAGCAAATGGCGGGCATTCTGGGAGTTAAGGAGGTGGCGTACCTATTAAAAAAAAAAAAAAAAGTATTACTATATATAATACTGTTTTCATGAAATAACACTTTTTCTATCTAAATTTTCAATTTATTGTTTGTGTAAATAAGTTGCGCTAAGTCGGCTTGCTTTTTTGGTGACAACTCTTTGCAAGCAAAGACATGATTCATGCAATCATGCAGGTTTCGACAAAAATATGGTAGCCTGTAATGATTTATTCACAGATTTTGTTTATTATTTCATATCTATAAGTTAAATAATCTAATAGGTGATAATTTGTTTGATTTTATGGTACTGAAATATTTTTCTTTTTAAGGGGGGCCGTGGTCCAGAAGCGGTTGGGAACCCATGATGGAATTGAATGGTTTCTTCCTCCTCGTCTACTCATTACATTTGCAGCAGTGTTCTCGGATTTTGGGACCGTAGCGCGCTTCCCTCAGTTCCTGCAGCTTCTCCTTGGTGGTCTTCCCCGTTTCCAAGGGTAAATGACACTTCAAATGCTTTGGTAATTTCTTCGGTGGGTTCATGTATCGTGATTTGTAATCCTGTAACATATTATACAATTTTCAATCCATACATAGACCGTATGCCGACCTTAGCGTTGGCAAGAGCTACAACTGCCACACCAAAGGTATCGTATTCGATTCCCGGCGATGGCAGTGCGATTGTCACACTGTCTTTGGTCTGGTGTAGACTTCATGTGACAATAAAATGGCGATAGATTAGCTACCTATCATATGTCATGAGAATCAATGGCTAAAGTGTTGTTTACAGTAATTGAATAACCTGCTGTACCTATACAAATATGGAAAGCAACGGGAAACTACCACATTAAAGGCCCAAGTGGCATCCCAAGAACCAGCAAAAATGATACACTTTGCTGCAAACCAATCCCCTGGATTGAAAGTAGTGAAAAATATAGAAACAATTCTGTACCCTAGTGGATAAACTGAAGGAAAAATTGTAATAAGCTGTTCTATAAGTGGATAAAACACCGCAGTCTAAATACATTAAACAAACAATTTTTCATCTGTAAGAATACAATGAAGTGAAATTTAAGTTAGTTAATCCATTTTTTTGGCGGAAACACGTTGATATTTCAACATTATTAACTGTTTAATTGAAACACTGTTATAATATCACAATTGATTTAATTTCTATGAAATTGTCGCGACAGCTGTTTCGCTAACCAATGTTAGCATCATCAGGTGTTATAATCAACTTAGCTGTCATGATAATTTCATAGGAATTAAATCAATTGTGATATCATAACAGTGTTTCAATTAAACAGTTAAGAAATTTAAGTTAGTACAAAAACCATCTAAAGTCTCAGATATATTATTTTGACCAAAGAATAATCAGATTGCAAAGAAAGCTCTTTACAGATTGATTAAAAAAAGAGTCAAGAAGCCCACCTGTATGACTTTGAGGAGAGGATTGATCGGTCTGTTGTGCTCTTTGCACTCTTCGACCAGATTCTCAGCGAAGGTCATAAACTTTTTATCGGCTGCTTCCATATCGGCCAGGCGCTCTGTGTGATAGAAATTATATTTTTCTGCCTCGATTCTCGCCTTTTCATCTTCCACCTCTTTCTAAAAAAAAATATTAAACATACCCATGTATCCAGGAAAATAAATAGTAATCATTACGTATAGTTTCTAGCAGTTTTATATTATGAATCACCTCACCCTTTGCATTAATAGGAATTGTTTATACTCTTCAGTATTCCTCATTTTCTTTTCTTTAATTAGCTGGTTGAATTGTTCAGTGAACTTGGAATTTTCAAATCTGAAAATATATTACGCGTGATATAGTATATCCAAAAATATCAGGGTATTGATAAAGGTAATGAGGTTAGGCAGCCAAATTGATATACCAGCACTCCGTAAACACAAATGTATTGTATTAAAATGTTTGTAACACATATATAATGAGTTATAATGCAATCGTAGTCGTATTTAACATTAATTTCACAATTATAGTCGAAATAAAATATGAGATCACGGCACGAGACACATGGCAACTTCACAGATTCCAATATTGATATGGCGGTACATTCTTCGTCAGCTTGTCTCCATTCACTGCTGGACGTAAGCCTCTCCACACCCACGCCATCTCTCTCGGTCTCCCGACACTTCTCCGGCCCAACCTTGGCCTCCATTCAGTAACCCTCTGACACACATGACTAGCCCACTGCCACTTCATCCTCGCAATGCGTATCCCTACATCGGCGACCCTGGTGCGTCTTCTAATCTCCACGTTGGGTATATGGTCTCTAAGCGAGATACCCAACATGGATCTTTCCATGGCCCGGTGTGCAGCTTTGATTTTGTGCATTGCTTCTTTAGGTAACGTCCATGTCTCGCATCCATAGGTCATTACAGGTAAGACACACTGGTCCAGCACTTTTTTTTAAATTATTGGCATGTCCGACTTAAAGATGTTGTCCAGCCTTCCGAATGCACACCAACCGAGCTGTATTCTCCTATCAATCTCCTTGACTTGACCCCTTTTACAAAACCCAACAGATGACCAAGGTACACATATTCATGCACCACTTCTACATTATGGATTTTAATGTCTTCAATTTGTGGGTTAGTCAATATCTTTGTCTTTGTCATATTCATTTTAAGCCCAATATTTTGAGATGATTCATTTAAAGCTTCCAGCATCTCTTGGAGTTGTTCGGGAGACTCCGACAACAGAATTATGTCATCAGCGAATCTCAAGTGAGACAAATATTCTCCGTTAATGTTTAATCCGTGGTTTCTCCAGTCCAGTGTCTTAAATATGTCTTCCAAGATATTGGTAAATAGTTTTAGAGACAAAAGCGGTTTGGCGGTACATATGGCCCCCTAAATCTCCATGTTGGAAAATGGTGCTTACGGCCTGGCAAATATTTTCAAGACGGTATTGCTTGTCGATTATACATTATTAGAATGGCGAAAATAGGTTTGAAAATAAAGCATAATTGTTAAAACACGTGTATTAGTATAAATAAGAATATTCTTTTTAAACCTGTTGGCAATTTCCCAAGCTCTGAATATGGCTTCTTTTTCACGAACTTCCGCATCCTTTAGTTTCCAGTCCTCGAAACATTTAATTCTGTCTTTCCTTATCCCTTCGGCAAACTGTTTCTTTTTATTAAGCACTTCTAGTTCTCTATATTAATATGTAAAATAAAAATAAAAACTCATCAATAACAGTACTAGTGCATAATAAATAAATAAAAACAAACAAATGTTGCATTTTCAAAATGAAACATACTTTTTTTCATTCCTTTCTTTAGCTCGCAAGAAGTTTTCTTCTTCTTTTTTTAAACGAGCTTCTTCTTTGCTGGGATTTCTCTCTTTTATGACCCTTATTACTGCATTCCTCTGGTCTATAAGCTATAAAATAAAAATAAAATCTAAAGACTAACGTGAACTGTAGAGGTAGATATGATTTTTTAAAATTATTTTATAGCTTCCGTGAAAACAGCAAGAATATTTTGAGGATATACCTACATCTTGTTTTCGTTTTTTAGTCAAATTGGCAATTTTACAGTTGGTTCTCTCCCAAATGTCGATCAGCTTATCCTCCAGTTCGTTAATCACTCTTTCCTCTTCTCTTTTCTTCTGTCTGTTTAAGATGGCGTCATTACCTTGTTTTTCGATTGCTCGGCGTTCTTTTAATCTCTGTAACAGTCATCCGTTATTAAAACCACGTGTAAATGTTTATTTTATTGGAAACAAAAATGTATCCATAAAAATAAAAATGGCCATTCACAATTGTGGCATTCTCAAACTTTCAAAGTTTGAGAACGCCCCCACAAGGCGACGATGAAATAAGAAAGAAATGTAAGGCAGATGACTGCATCATGGATAAAATCAAAAAAGGATCCCTGAGATGGTTTGGACATATGGAACGAATGGATGAGAGTAGAATGGTTAAAAAGTTGTACGCAAGCAGCGTGAGTGGAAAAAGAAGCCGAGGACCGCCGAGGAAAACATGGCATGACCAAATTAATCAATCATTAAAAGGCGGCCACATTCGAAGTCGGAATAATCGACGTGCGTGCATGGTACGATGTATGAATGCAGAGGATTCCCGAGAGGTATGCCAGGACAGAGCATTGTGGCGAATAAAAAATCTATGTAAAACCAACAAATCAATCGCGTTTACATTATAATTTATAATGGAGTTTTACAAAATAAAAACCAAAACCACCAATAAACATGTTTCGGAAAATAAATTATCATTTTTCTTTAGCGTAATCTTCAACATAATTAATATTGTTAACTAAAAGATTTTAAAAGTTTATTTAAATTTATTAAAACTAAATAGGTTCAACATACAAATTCGATGTCGAATTTTCGTAGGTCTTCCATCTCCTTGTTGGAATTTTTAATATCTTGACTCTCTTCTGAGATCTTCTGGGCTTGTTTGGATGCCTCTCGGCTTTTAACGTGTTGTATTCTTAAAAAAAATAGTCAATAAATAAAACCAAGAATATGCATTGTTGTTACGAAAATAAATACTTGATATATTGTATTCAAATAGCTCATTCTCTAATATGATTGTTAAAATGAAGTACCGTATTTTTCGGACCATAAGACGCATCGGATCATAAGACGCACCGGATTATAAGGCGCATCGGATCATAAGACGCATCGGACCATAAGCCGCATCGGACCATAAGACGCATCGGATCATAAGACGCATCGGATCATAAGACGCATCGGACCATAAGACGCATCGGATCATAAGACGCATCGGATCCTAAGACGCATCGGATCATAAGACGCATTGGACCATAAGACGCATCGGACAATAAGATGCATTGGATCATAAGACGCATCGGATCATAAGATGCATCGGACCATAAGACGCATTGGACAATAAGACGCATCGGATCATAAGACGCATCGGATCATAAGATGCATTGGACCATAAGACGCATCGGACAATAAGATGCATTGGATCATAAGACGCATCGGATCATAAGATGCATCGGACCATAAGACGCATCCGAACATAAGATGCATCAGACCATAAGACGCATCGGATCATAAGACGCATCGGACCATAAGACGCATTGGACAATAAGACGCATCGGATCATAAGACGCATCGGATCATAAGATGCATCGGACCATAAGACGCACCCCAACAAATTTTAGAAGAAAAAAAAATTTTTGGATGATAAAATGCATCGGACCGTAAGACGCACCCCAATTTTTGGTTTAATTTTCATAGTATAATAAATGCGTCTTATGGTCTGAAAAATACGGTAGTTAGATAGACTGACTGTTCGATGATGAAATTTTTCACTTCGATGTTTTTCTCTCGCCTCCCCTGCTTCTTGTCCCTCTGGTCCTGCAGCCACTCGTCGCTTTCTTTCTTCACTTTCCGCGAGTTTTCCAACTCTCTCTCCTTCTCCTCGGCCCTCAGCTGGGCGTTAAATTTCCTCTGGGTCTCCTGTTCTCGTAACACCTCCGAGCACATCAGAGCGCTGTACTTGAAACATAACATCGGATATTGCAAATTTTGTGTCATTTAACCAAGCCCAGCCCGGTCTCCGGACTTAAAGAACCCCGAGGCGACAATATTTTAATTTTTGAAATTCTAAACAGGAGTGAAAAGATTTTTACTTTTTTACAAATATCCTTGATCGTACGGAAGCTGAATATAATTGTAATAATGTATTTTTTCGATAATTGAAGTATTTAGGTACGTTTAAATTGAATCAAATTTTAAAGGTTGGTCATGTTAGAAGTCGGAAGAATCGACGTGCGTGTATGACTCGCTGTATAAATGTGGAGGAACTAGAGAGGTGTGCCAGGATAGAGTAGTGTGGCGGTCCATTCTCTCTGCCTACCCCCACGGAGAAACGGCGTGTTGGTTTGTTATTGTTTAAATATATAAAAATACTGTTAATGTTATGGATAGGTACGTCATTATAAAATATATTATTATTATTTTGTTTAATCGCTCTTTACAACATTACAGCGCGAGCCAAATCGATGTAGGTAAATGGTATAGCTATCATATTGATTCACATGACATGTGATAGGTAGCTAGTCTATCGTCATTTTATTGTCATGTAAATTCTACACCAGACCAAAGACAGTGTGACAATCACACTACCATCGCGCATCGTCGGGAATCGGACCGGGACCTTCGGTATGACAGAGCTTTTGCCGTCATTAAATGAATACGGCCTCTTTTTCCCAGATTGATAAATTTAGATTATAGTGATTTTTTCTAATGTATGAAGAAGCCAAATTTTATACTTAAATTGGTTAAATGAACTTGATCAATCAATTGAAATGAAATATCAATTATTAAGTGTAAAACAAAACTTGCCTTTCGAGCATTTTCGGTTCGTCCTTTTGTTTGAAGAAGATATCCCGCGCGTCGGCCAACATTTGCTCTCTTTCGATACGTTTTCTCTCCAATAATTGTCGGTAGAATGACATCCTTGATTCGTCCTCAGCCATCTTTTTCGCCTGTCTTTCTTCCTCTTGGCGTTGTAATACTCTCTAGTTTAAGAGAAAATAAAATAACAAAATCATCTGACATATCTTAGATGAATGTGTGTATGAGAGAGGGTCGATTGAAAATATAAGAAGTTAATGGGGTGCGAATGAAAGTGATATGAACAAAATAATTAAAGAAACACACAAGTTGGTAAGTTGAAAATGCAGTAGTTGAATGGTAAAAAGGATTACGTTAGCGATGAAAATGGAATTAGAAATAGTCGTAGACCGAGGAAAACGTGGCACGATCAAATAAATTGAATATTGAATGTCGACCACCTGAGGAGTTAGAGAAATCGACGTGCGTGCATTACACGATGTATGAATGTTGAGGAATCGAAAGAAATATGTCAGAAAAGAAATGTGTGGCAGTCCATTCTTTCTGCCTACCCCTTCGGGGAGACGGCGTGATGGTCAAATAAGCCATATTCAGTGCTTGGGAAATTGCCAACAGGTTTAAAAACAATATTATTATTATATTTGGGTAGTATGTTTTCAGAAGATGGGCAAGTTGAGGGAGATATTGAAAGAAGGGTTGGGGCAGGCAACAAAGTGAACGGTGCACTTAAAGTTGTCATCGCAAACAAAAACCTATCCAAAAAAGCTAAAATGGCAGTGCACAATGGCGTTCTTGTTCTGACCCTTATGTATGGAAGCGAAGCATGGAACTGGCAAAAGAAGGGTGAAAGTTGAATAAATGCAGTAGAAATGAGATCTCTTAGACGAATGTGTGGATACTCTGTGTATGATAGTGTCGAATGAAAATATTAGAAGTGAATGCGGTGCGAACGATGGTGTTATGAGCAAAATAATGAAATGATCATTAAGATGGTTTGGACACATGGAAATAATGAATGAAGAAAGAATGGTACAAAAAATATGTGTTAACGATGTAAATGGAACTAGCAATAGAGGAAGACCGAGGAAAACGTGGTACGATCAAATAAATCAAATATTGAATGTCGGCCACGTGAGGAGTCAGAGAACTTTCCCTCTACAGTCATTCCTGATATCATCATTTGAAATTTTTTCGTATATTGTTTTATCACACATACTCGTACGTCTAAGGGATTTCATTTCTACTCTCATTCTTCTTCTGTCAGTTCTATGCTTCGCTTCCATAAATAAGGATTACCTACATGAAATCGATTTAAAATAACTGTAATGTGTTAACTATAATAACAAGGCATACGTATGTTCTATTGGAAAAACTGTAATATTATATTGTCAAAGGCATCTTACCTCGTAGGAGTTGTCCCACATCTTGGTCATGTTATATGAGGCATCATTGAGGGCTTGCACGTAGGCTGCTTGGTCTTCTGCAGAACTTCTATTTTTTACATCGCTTCCCTGCATCTTGAGGCGACCCCATTCCGAAGTGTGGAGGACCAGGGGATTCCGATTATGTGACATTTTAACTGCGAAATTAATAGTTTCCTCTGAACTCTTTGCCCGCTAAGACTGACCTAGGTCAGATTAATAAATCGTGCACATCAGTATCTACAATGTGTGTCGATTAATTCTTAGATATACGAGAATACAATATATTTTTGTTATAATGATTTGCTTTGTTTGCGAGCTGTGAACCTGCTTCGTTTTTACCCTTGTTGTGTAGATAATCTCACTAAGAACCCTCCTCATAACCTAAGAATCTAAAAAACCTGCATTCGAACTATAATGACACACGGAAATGAGTCGATATCTAACACCATCATAATATAGAGTCTCTTAACCTTTTCCTTACGGCTTGGTCAAATACGAAACGTACCGTCAATACGGTGCACATATTTCTAACCATTTTTTTTGTTAAAAACTTATATTTGAATGAAAAAGAGTTGAATTTATCATAATTTATAATAAAAAAACAGATAATAAAATAACGAAACGTCGAAAATCAAATGCGCGCGCGACGCAGGACAAACGAATATAGTAGAATGGCGACCGATGGGATACTTCACAGATGTGATTTACCGACAGCGCGCACGTAAACCGTAATTATGACGAAGTAAAACAGATTAAATTTATTATCTATACAGATTTCTGTAAAGGATAGATGTAGGTAAGTATTGAAGTCATTTGTGATTCCAAATTCTTACAATAGATGTCACTACGAGTACTGTAAAGTCGCAAAATGATATATCACGGCTACCGATGTTAACCGTTAGGAAATCTTACACGTGATATGACGGCTACCGATGCGAATAGGTTAAGAACCATTGAAATGAAGACTCTCCGATCCATTGCGGGAACGACACTCCAAGATAGAGTAGACATTTTGAAATAAAGAAGATCTGCGATGTCGAAGATGTTGTGCAATTGGGAAAGAATGGGAAGACGTTACTGGAGAGACCATGTGTAGAGAGTGTGTTCTGAAAGAGTGATAAGTAAAGCGGTATATAAAGTAACAAACAGGTAATCGTCGCCAATCAATGGACCGCCAGAAAGACCATCCAAAAGATGGCGAGATAGCTGGACATCTAACATACATCCCAAGAATGGGCTTCGAGAAATAACAGGACACATTCCTAAATAAAGCAGATTAAGAAAAAGTAGAAGATTTGGTTAAAAATATAGTATTAAAAATGACATTATATTTAAAATCCGCGGACGAATAATGTCCTGCATAGCTATGACAGATAGAGTAGCGTTTGCTTAGCGGTCTTATAAAATATATAATGTAGTTTAAAAATGAAGTGGTCCTTCGCATCTTCGAATAATAGAAAGTGCGGGAAATTGACGAGCAATACGTATAATCTGAATAAATTTAGAAGTAAATAAATATAAATACGGGTGCTCAAGCATAATTAACAAATTCATATAAAATAACAATTCTTCGAGACAAGTCGAAAAAATAAACTCAAAAGTGGAAAAAACAGTGTTTTAATTCATAGAAGCCAGTATAAGACAGGGGTAAGACAGGGATGCTCTCTGTCACCTGCTCTTTTTAATGCAGAATGCTATTGACGACTTGAGAGAGAGAATGAGAAGGTGTAAGGATACACGGGCAAAAGATACACATGATAATGTTTGCTGACGATATTGCTATGGTTGCTGAAAGTGAGGAGGAACTGCAGGAGGCCTTAGCAACTTTGCAAGGCATTCTTCAAGATAGCTACAACATGAAGATAAATAAAGACAAAACAAAGCTGCTGACTGTAGGCCGAAAGCAACATCAGATGAGAGTAGTGATGTCAGGAGTTCCACTAAAGAACACCAAGGAGTTTGTCTACCTCGGGAGCAAAATAACATGGGACGGTCGGTCTAAGAGCGAGGTCGACAGCCGTATACATCAGGCTAGGCTTGCATTTAATAAAAGGTCGAAAATAATAGAATCAAATAATATAGATGAATAATCCTCATCAAGACCTATGTATGGAGTATCTTGATGTACGGCTGCGAGACATGGTGCCTATCCGAAAGAGATAAACGGAGACTAGAGCCTTTTGAGATGTGGTCATATAGAAGACTATTAGGAATTTCCTGGAGAGACCACATCACGAATGAGGAAGTTTTTCAAGGAATCGAAGGAGGAAGGCACCTGCTCAGGACCTTGTCCGAAAGGCGTGCAAGATGGATCGGCCATGTAATACGTCAAGAAGGTCTCTTCCATGCCATAATGGAGGGTATGACCGAGGGGACAAACTCTAAGGGACGCCCACGCCGAGAGTACCTGGAGGACCTGTTGGTGGACGTGCGCTGCTCATCATATGCAGATTTCAAAAGAGCTGCACAAGACAGGGAAGAATGGAAGAGAAGAATAGAAGAAATTGCTGCAAACCAATCCCAGGATTGAAACTTTCTAACTAACTAATTCATAAAAAAATCGTTATTATGGAATTCCACAGTGTTAACGCCTTAAGTTTATCTAGAATGATTTAATTTAATATGTAATCATGCCATAACGTGATTCCTTTCTGCCAAAGTACTAAATTAATAACATGATAGATATAGCCTTAAATTAAACGAAATTCCGCATTGGAAGGCAATGTAATATCAAAAAAACATAAAATATAATTTCAAATATAGTATACAAACCGGTTTATTATATTTTACATAAAAAACTAGTTATATTAATACATTTTATAAAAAAATATGAAATATAACGTTGTCAGTGCTTGTCGTTGTGAAAATCAACCTACAACACATATCGCCTAGCAACAGTTGCCATTTGAAAAAAACAACTTAATCAAGTAACGGTAACTAACTGTAGTATTATATATCGGGTGGTAGTCAAGGTACAGAACGCTTGTCTCCTGATCCAGGTGGCTTGTGTTCAAGCCTGGACACGACCCGATTCCTTGTTCACAATAACGAGCTATTTCTGTTCAGTTTGGATGGTAAAAGAAATAATTATAATATCTTTTTTTTTAATGTATACATATACTTGTATTACAATTAAAATCATGAATTGATAACCCGCAATGGGTGAAATCCTGTATTCGTATACAAGTATATGTATACATTAAAAAAAAAAAATGTAAACATATCTGGTCCATGTTTGGCATATAGATAGGAGTGACATCTCCAGGCGGCTTCTAACAATGCGCTAATGGCGGGGTAGCCATTCACATTGTGTTAAAAGGATGTTCTGCTTAATGCTTAATAAACATAAATCTTCATAGATGGCGTTAGTATGTAGATTATATATAGAGTAATCGTAGAGATTAACATATATAATCAAATCTTCATAGATGGCGCATTGAAACTGACATGTGAATTCTGGCGTTGGACTTTAACATATACACAACTTCCAAAAATTTGTCAGACATGGTCATAAGAAAGGTGGAATGGGGAATGTTGTAATTACATAAAGTGTGCACTTAACCCAACCAATGACAGGTCATAAGTCCTGTAAACACCTTGATCAACCATATTCAGTTTCTAATTTGCATCTTCGTCTCTATTGAGATACAATTAAAATTATAATATCATTAATTTAAATCCTTAAGTCTTTTAAAACATGTATATTTCGGTTTCAACGAATCCAATAATTGTAAATACTCCCCTACCAATCATATTTTTTTTTTATAAGGGTATAATTAATATAATAAATTTCTGAGGTCTCTACATGAGGGAATAAGGTAGATATTCGTGGCTCTATCCCACGCCATTTTTTTTTGGGAATGCTTCGGACCAACTCTCTGCAGCTTCGAAGAGATGGACATCTCGTAACCCAACTAATAAATCGTAACGTAACTTTCTTTAGATTACTCAGGGGATATTTCTAGAACTCGGCCGTGCTGGAGAGTGTTCGGCTTTTTGTTCCTGATAGAAATCTCCGACAGCGACAGCATAGATTGTTTTACCTACCGGCCGCCAGAACCAACCTGCATCTGGTGACACCGGTGGGAAGAGCAATTAATCTGATGAACGCGGTCTCCTCGGAGATCGACGTCTTTCATATTAGTGATAGTACGTTCAGAAGGCAAATACTCTTGATTTTGGAGAGCATCTTGTCTTCGTAATGTCAAACCATCAGTCATGCGTTTCTGGTAGTGTACTATATAAAATATTTTTTTTCACCTGTTCTCAATAGATGATTTAAACCTAAATTATTTAATGTCTATTTATGAAACAAACTGATTTGATTTCATTCGAATACCTTCGTAACATGTCGAGAAAAAACAGTGTGTTTTCTAGAAATTATATTACATTTTATGGGAGTGACATGTATCCCCTTGCTAGAGCATTGTATAATGACTCGAAAATATAATATTATGAACAAAAATATTATGATAGTATTACTGCGTTGGTTTGGATATATGGAACGTCTGGTGAAGAAATAATGGTTAAACGCGTTAATTATGTGATGGAGTCGATGAAGAGTACGTAAAATATGGCATGATCGAATTTATCATATTTTAAATGATCGGCCATGATTTACGGAAGAATCGACGTGGTTGTGAATCTCGATGTTTGAATGTGGAGGAATCTAGAGAGGTGTGTCAGGATAGAGTAATGTGGGGATCCATTCTCTTTGCCTACGCTTTTGGGGAATCAGAGTGTTATTGTTTTTGAATACTGTGTACCTTCTTCTTCATCTTTTAATAGATCTGACGATCTGTGACACAGCCATCATGTCTCGTCAGATGATGAGGTCCAGCTGTCCCTCCATCTCTTAGGCGGTCTTCCAGGTGGGCGGTGTCCAGAGGGGATTTCATAAGCGACTGTATATGCGAGTCTGTCACCACCCATTCGGGCTACATGGTCCCTCCAGTATCTTCTTCTGGATCTACTCCACTGAACGATATCCTCTATTTCGCAAGTTTTTCTTATGTCTGCGTTGCGGACACGATCTCGAAGAGTTTTTCCAGTAATTGATCTTAGGACCTTCATCTCCGATGTTCTTAGTAGACTCATGGTTCGCACAGTGTCGGCCCGCGTCTCTACAGCGTAGGTCATGATAGGTCGCACGGATGTCTTATAAATTCTGATCTTGCTGTCATTATGTCTACAGACCTCTACTTCCAAATATCTGAAACTCATTACTTGCTCCACAACAATCAGCTTACATCTTGTAGGTTGCCTAGATATAGTGAGACATTTTGTTTTGCTGACTGATATAGCCATATTTAGCCTTTGTGATACTGTGTGGAATTTGTACAACATTCTTTGCAAGTCATCTTCAGACTCTGCTATTAATGCGGCATCGTCTGCATAGCAAATGACGTTCACAGTTTTACTGCCTATTTTATAACCTAGTCCCAAACCAGCTACCTCTTCTATGATTTCGTCCATAATAAGATTGCACAGAAAGGGGCTCTAATCTCCCTGCCTAATACCATTGCTTACTGTATACCGCGAAATTGTAATGGGACTTTGAATGGAGTGAATGGAGTGTATCTCTGAAACATTGCGCCTCCGGCATTTGTATAGATAACATGCTATCGGGTGTAAACGTCCTATTTACTGCTTCTCTGTTCAATCATTCACCTTTTTATATATATCCGTAAGTACATAATTAAGTTAGTTCGAATACTAGAGTCTAACAGAGACGAGAAAATGACCAAAGTCGTGCGGAGAAAGGCAGATTGGCAACAGCTATGACAGCCACACCGAAGGTTCCAGTTTCCATTCCCGGCGATATGGTAGTGTGATTGTCACTCTGTCTTTGGTCTGGAGTAGAATTCACGTGATAATAAAATGACGATAGATTAGCTACCTATCACTTGTCACGAGAATCAATATGATAGCTATACCCTTTACATCGATTTGGCTTGCGCTAAATTGAGCTGTTTAACAAAACAGTAATTACAGTCATCGACCCATGACATCATCGAAGCACGGAGGAAAACTAACTAACCATTATTATATTTACATATTAATATAAAAAAAAATCCATGTAAAACCAAAAAACAATCGCGTTTTTAATGCATACTTGTATTTATTAGATAAATTCATATATGAATTGCAAATACCTATAGTTTGCAGTTCATATATGAATGTATCAAATGTATCTGCAAATGTAGCCAGCCGCATAACAGGAGTTAAAGATCCTTACATTATTTTGTACATAAAACTTTCATTCGCACTACATACATGAGGAGGTTCATGACAAAATATGTTAATATAATATAAATAAATGTGTGGTTTTGTTCACATATCGTCAGACTTTCATGGAGCTGTGTCATTAATTTTATTCTGATTGACAACTGCATCGCATTATGGATGCACGCTCAAGTCAATCTGCGTCTCCGGGGTCTATGGTGGTGGTGGTGTGTGCGTCTCATTAACATTGACAAAGTGTCATGAGCTTAGCTCGCCAGCGGCGTCCCGTATTATTTTATTATAGTACACTCGTCGGGTTAACCATTGAAAAAAAAAATTATAAAATCAAAAAAATCACGATAATACGTATAATGCAAACAAAAACCCAAATCTGTCACAATGACATTGGGCGTTTAGTTCACATTTGCGCCACCGTCAACATACGTTTGTCGCTCTATAGTCATGTCATAACGTTTCGAGTATGCAATAAAGCACCCGCAGTGTAGTTCATACTCATAAAACATTGTCGGTAATTTTATTTTACTGTGAATAAGTGTCTATA
Organism: Lepidostoma basale; assembly: GCA_022606425.2. Taxonomy (NCBI): domain Eukaryota; kingdom Metazoa; phylum Arthropoda; class Insecta; order Trichoptera; family Lepidostomatidae; genus Lepidostoma; species Lepidostoma basale. Next base: position 1,914,447 of record JAHDVF020000010.1, read on the forward strand.
ATAATGGGTAAACGCAAACGAGTTGTGCTTTCAATTGAAAAAAATCTCGAAATAATTCAAAAGTTTGAAAATGGTACAACCGTTAAATATTTATTGAATCAATATAATGCAGGTGATCAAACTATACGGGACATCACTGTATCGTATATATTTTTATTTATTATTTTCTTCTTCTTTCGCCTAGCCATCTCCCGTTATTTGGGGTCGGCCCTCCTAATACGGCTCCGCCAAGTCTCGCGATCCATGGTCATCTGGCTGTCCAGTCCCAGCGTCTTCAGGTCGTTCTTAACTGTCGTTCCATCTTCTAGTTGCAGGGCCTTGTGACTCCTGCTCACATGACCGTAGCACCGCAGACGACGTTCCCTAGCCTTTTTCGCTAGGGAAATTTATATATTTTTATTTATTTAAAAAAATGATATTCAGATATGCCATCAATAATTTGACAAATGTCACTACTTTTATTAACGGAGAACCTTCACACAAAAACCGAAATTAAGTGCAGAATTGAAATTATGCAGCTGACTTCATTTGCAGTAAAAACAATGTCTCGAACTGCGTTTGGGTACATTTACAGCTCAGACAGATCATCTAATTAAGATTATAAACGTAGTTCGCATGCTTTCGAATCTATAGATACATGTTTTAACAGTTACCCTTTTAACCAACAATAAATTTAACGATTTTTATATAAGGATCAAAGAGACATTTAAAAAATGCGCTTTGTGGTAGGTAGATAACATATTTATTTTGGAATAAAAGTAAATATTAAATATTATGATTATTTATAAATTAAAAAAAAATATATGTTTGTACTGATATATTCGATCATGATGTTTCAAATAGTTCACGAGTCGCCCTCTTCCGCTTGGCATCCAAGTCCCAAGAGTTCGCGGGCCACCACCCACGCGTCGCACACTGTACCATATCTTGTATTCAAATCACTTCAATATTATAACATATTTCATCCAATCCCTTTAAAAACATATGATCACATATTCGTACAGCCTTTAAGATCTCAGATGTTTGATTGATTAAAATGGTGAACTCAAAGTTAAGGAAATTAATTAAAAACATGAATGTTTTAAAAATTAGAAACAATATAAAATAAACTAATGAAATTTCATTAATAAAAACAACATATTTTAATAATAATAAAATACAGAAAAAAAAACAATTTATGATGAATGTGAACAAATTATGAATATATACTTAAAGTTTTTTTTTTTAAAGTTTTTTCGTTTGTATGAAGAATTTTGACAGGTGTAAAAATAATTTTTTCATTTGTTCCAATGACAATTTGAATAATTTCTTCAATATTATTTTTAAGTTCTTGCTGGTTAAGTGCCTAATTACAGCTAATTTAAAAAACGGTGGATACGTGTAAAATAAATTAAATAAACACAAAAGTCCGGATCGTCCATGTCAACATGTGCAACATCGAAAAAAACATTATGTTATGTGCTAAATTAAAAAAAACGGTGGATATGTGGAACATAAATTAAATAGACAATATGTGCACCATCTAAAAAGAACATTTTGTGTTAAATTATTTTTATTTTGTTATTTTATTTTATATCATTGTATTTTATATTATTTGTTTTAGATTTATTTTGTGGGTGTTGGACGATCGAAGTGTGCGCGGTAGATGCCTATTGGTGGCGAAGAGGTTCGCAACCCATCACACCGTGTCTCCCGCGGGGCGAAAAGAGAAGGATGGAGTGCCGCATCAGTAAAAGTGTGACAGTTCATTCTTTCTGCCTACGATGGTTAGTTAGTTGTTTTTTTTACTTAAAATGTATTAACCCTTCAATGCGTGGCGTAGCAAATTCGCTACAAACAGAAAAATCTATTCCTACAGAATATTTGAATATATTATTATTGTACACTATACTCTACATTTCCATCTTTATATTATAATATGGTAGTATTTTTTTAAACTAGCGCCGTCAAAAAAAAACATTTTACTTAACATTTGGCTGACGGTTGACGTGCTTCGATTATTGCAAGTTACTCAGACAATTTCTATTGAAAAGTCGAAATATATGACCTTTTCCAAAACACCCAAAACATGTAACCTGGTTGAAGAGAATCAACCCATAGAACAGATCAGAACCTTCAGGTATCTAGGCATAGACCTGGTTGGAGGAGCTGAGCTGTGGTAAGAAATACAAACCCAAGTCAACAAAGCAATGCAATCTTTGGTACTTTAAAATCCACAATATGGAAAAACAAAGACATAGCAATTATGAGTAATACGAGCATCTATAAAACCAATTACAGCATCTGTAAGACCAATAATAACATATGATGTTAAGGCGAGGAGAGACACAGTCAGGACCAAACAAGATGGAAACACTGAGGACGATAGTAGGCAAAACATTAAAAGATCGCACGAGGAATACGAGAATATGAGAGTAGGTTGAGGATTTTATAAGATGGAAGGACGACAGCGAAGAAGTGACTGGTACGGTCATGTCCAAAGAATGGACACCATCAGACTCCCCTATATTGCACTACATAATCAGCCTCACGGGACTCGTCCTCGTGGAAGACCTCCCAAAAGATGAAAGGACAGCTAGGAATCCATCTCACAGGAGGAGCAACCCTTCGGAGAACAGACCACATAGGTCTACAACAAGGAAGAGGAAGAAGATGAAGACGAAGATGTCTTTCAGTTTTTAAAGTCTCTTTTTTAAAAAAAAGCTACATTGCCAGTAGAGTATCACAATCAATAATTTATTTTATGTAACAAAAAAAATATCGTATTTTTGTTGCAAATTTGCTGCAAGTGCATTTTTATCAATTTCGGTACAAGTAAATAAAACATTTTTTTTTATTAAAATTTAAATAAAAAGTGAAATGAAGGGAATTTTTAGCGCGTGATTTGCTTGAATCGAAGCAGTGTATGCCGTTCCTCGACAGCTACTCGCCGTCCTCTGTTCTGGGCTCGCTACTAACTTGTGGACAAATTTGTATGTGATAAAGTTGCGGGTGTGCGTCACGGTTTCTCAAACTTTACATTTATTAAATCTACATATTATTATATTATTGTTGTTAAAATTAAAAATATATATAATTTCGTATGTTTATATTTAGAAGAAAATAAAGAGCATCTCCATATTTTGGAAACCGCGTGGGTTTAATAGAAAACTGTAATACCGACCAATTTTAGAATTGAAGTTTGACGCGCTGCGCGTAGGCGACAGTTGTAATTCACTCCAGTTTTACATCAAAATAATTTATGCAATCAAGACCCTGTACGCGTCTAGACGGACTGGAGCTCTAGGAAGGCCTAGACAGCACCTAATGGACAATGTTCTAGCTGACCTGGCTAGGTTGGGCGAATCGGACTGCTAGGAGCAAAAGGCGCAGGATCGAGGAGCTTGGCGAAAAATCATCAAGGAGGTTAAAACTCTTCAAGAGTAGTATGGCCATAGGAAGTAAGTAAGTAAGATCAAGGTGATCTCATTTGAATTTGTTTTTATTATTTTATTAATATTATTATTTGCTGTCATTTATATCATTATAGCAACTAATTACTATCATATTATAAATTAGCACTGATTCTGTAATAAAACATGTCAAGGTACATATATCTGTTATTTTATTTTACTTTTATTAATAAAAAATAGGGAAACTCGTCCATCGATGAATAATAAGCCTACTTATTTTTCTTCTTCTTCTTTTAATAGATCTGACGATCTGTGACACAGAAATCATGTCTCGTCGGATTATGAGGTCCATCTGTCCTTTCATCTCTTAGGCGGTCTTCCAGGTGGGCGATTTCATAAGCGGCTGTATATGCAAGTCTATCACCATCCATTCGGGCTACATGGTCCCTCCAGTATCTTCTTCTGGATCTACTCCACTGAACGATATCCTCTATTTCGCAAGTTTTTCTTATGTCAACGTTGCGGACACGATCTCGGAGAGTTTTTCCAGTGTTTGACCTTAGTACCTTCATTTTCGAGTTTCTTACATTTATTCTGTATTTACGTCTATAATACCTGTACTACAAAACTTTGTTTAATCTTCTTTTTTCTTCTTCGTGTTTTTCGTTTATCGGTGGTTGAATAATATCTTGACTAAGTACTAACGCACTTAAGATAAACGCATTAACTAGGGTTTGACGCTTTTCGAGAAAAACGTGTTTAAACTTTTTATTTTTATTTTGCTTGTATCTCAGGAACTAGATAAGATACCAACATGAAAGTTGTACCAAAACAAAGAGAAAAGGGTTAAGAATACTAAAAATACAAACATATAAAAATAAAATATAGTATATACATATCATTTAAAAAAAATACTTATCGCTAGCAGCCTTTAATACTTTTAGTCCATGATAACTAGTCATAAACGCGTCAACTACCCTACTTGATGCATTTATGCTTAGTAAATCAATTTAATGCATTTTATATAGTAAGCTTATACCTCAATTCTTCAACAATACATATGATAAGTGCAACTACATCACATCATGAATTTATTTGAAGGAAAATAGCTATTTGTAAAATTAGTGCGATTCCTCAAACATAGTGCATTTATGACTAAGAAGCTATTGAATGCTAGAAAACAAGTCTGTACTAACTACAGCTAGTGCGTTCTTGATAAGTAAAACTGCACTCGAAGTCTTAGTTAATGCGTTTGCGAAAACTGAAAAACCGAGAAAATGAAGAAATCATGAAATGTCATTTTGAGAAAGTTGTAGATCTCGTTTTCCTGATACCAGATAATGTAATAACTCAATTTCGACAAAACACTTATTTGATGCGTTTATCGTAAGCGCGGCAGAGTAGCTCGAAACAGGGATATTAAGAGCTACATGCTACAATTGAACAATTTTCGAAGGTATCTTGCCAGGATTTTATTATTCTCCTAACATTTAGTTTTTCGTATATTTTACCTTGGATAATCAGTTGCAGCAATTAGTATATATCGTTTCTCGTAACGTGCCCGAAATATTTCGTTTTCCCGCGCTTTATAGTTTTGATAATTTATTTTTCTTTCTTCATTAGATGCAGTGCTTCCTCGTTTTGGACCGAGAGATGCGGGAGAAGTACCTGTGCTTCGAGACGGTCGCATCTGCTGAATGGCAGATGACCAAGAGACCAGTGTCTCTACTAGATGGCCAGCTCTTGCCTATGGTTCTTTGTGACAACCCCTGGAAACGAACTCGACTGATCGTTAGAACAGGTGAGGGTAGCTATTATAAAATAACTCACTTTGTTGTTAGGCATTTTAAATTATATTATTACCCCATCCGAAATCCTGCTTGTTCCGCTTTTTGATGTCATGCTGTGGAAGAGTTTACAGCGAATAAATGCATTTTTGTTCGATGTCAGAAGCCTATATTGACGACCTTCTTGGCCGAGTGGTAAGTGCATTGACTGCCACCCCGAAGGTTCCGGGTCTGGTGCAGAATTCACGTAACAATAAAATGGCGATAGATTAGCTACTTATCACGTGTCACGAGAATCACTATGATAGCTATAATACCCTTAACATCGATTTGGCTCATGCTGTCATGATGTGAAGAGCGATTAAAAAAATAAATAATAATATAGCTAATGCAGCGCCATCTCTTGATCAGTTCTTACTTTAATGAAATAATTCAAATAATTCAATTATGCTTTCAACCTAATTCTACATAGTTCTTAAAAATATATAATAACGGCACTTATTCGTATATGTTACAGCTGCTAAAATGTCCAATTGAACACTAAAGTTTAATATGCATATTTAAGAAAATCTCAATTTTGTTTTAAATATTTATTTTTATATTACTCTGATGATGCTTGGGTACTAGCGAAATTAATTATAGGTAATTAAAAAAAAAAAGATCAGCTTGAAAACAGTATAATTAAATTTTTTTATGAATAATATTAAAAAAAGTGTTAATATAATATATGAGACAATTATTTTTTATATGAATACACGTTAATACATATATGAATATGTATTGTTCCCCCTGTTTCCTAATTGTTCCCTAATATCGATTTTTTTATTGAGATTAAGGTATACTATATATACTCGTAGAGTGCGAAAAATGCCTCCCTTTTACATAATACCATGAACTCAGTGGAATGATTAATAAATAAATATTTATATTTTTATATTTAATAAAAAAAAAAACAGTGTGTGTACTTATGTACACATATATGGAATAATACTTCTTTAACGTAATAAAATACTTAACCTCAATTTATATTTAAACATTTTTAAACACATGTTATAGTCATGAAAAATGTCGCTATGCAATATGAATAAAATTAATTAATTATATACAATATTTATATTTATATGAGTACATCGATACTTAATAATAAATTGTTAATTACAACGAATATTCCGCAAAATAAATGAAATTAACCTATTAAAATGTGACAGTTTGTTGCAAACAGCATGGAACTGGCAAAAGAAGGATGAAAGACGAATAAATCCAGTAAAAATGAGATCTCTAAGACGAATGTGTGGCAAAACTGTATATGATAGAGTGACAAATGCAAGTATAAGAAGTGAATGTGGTGCGAATGAAAGAGCTATGAACAAAATAAGGAAAGGGTCATTAAGATGGTTTGGACACATGGAAAGAATGAGTGAAGACAGAATAGTAAAGAAGGTATATGTAAACGGCGTGAACGGAGCTAGAAATAGAAGAAGGCCGATGAAAACGTGGCACGATCAAATCAATCAAATATTGAATGTCGGTCACGTGAGGAGTCGGAGAAATCTACGTTCGTGCATGACAAGATGTATAAATGTAGAGGAATCGAGAGAAGTATGTCAGGACAGAACAGTGTGGCGTTCCATTCTTTCTGCCTACCCCTCCGGGGAGACGGCGTGATGGTTAGTTAGTTAGTTTAGTTTGTTGGTACCATTGAAAATTGTACCAACGAAATTTTCATACATTTTACCACTAACTTCATTCATGTCTCGTTTCATGACATGTTTTCGCAATTAGTGAGTTGGCACTCGTGGGATGGCCGGCCGTTATTAATTTATCATTGATGATTAACTTCATTATGTTGCAGTTCCGTAATAGGGTGCGCGCGCAGCTGTCAATTTTACTTTATATTCTTTTTCTTCTTCTTCCTCAGCCTATTCCCGTCCACTCCTGGACAAAGACCTCCTCAATTCGCTTCCATGTCACTCTGTCCTGTGCAGACTGCATCCAGGTTATTCCGATGTGTCTGTTCAGATCACACTTCCACCATAGTTGTGGTCGCTCTGCACCTCTCTTTGCCGTCCACGGTCTCCAAGTCAGCAGTCTTCTTGTCCACTTTTCATCTGAGCTTCTGGCTACGTGACCTGCCCGTTGCCATTTTAGAGTCGCCACCCGGTGGATGATGTCAGTGACCTTTGTTTTTTCTCTCACCGTATCGTTTCTGACTGTGTCTCTTAGGCATATTCCTAACATGGCTCTTTCCATGGCTCTTTGGGTCACTCGTAGTTTCTCGGCACTTTTTTAGGACAATGTAATAGTTTCAAGACCATAAGTACCAACTGGCAGAACGCAGTCTTCATAGACTTTTCGTTTCAAGTTGATCGGTATTTTCCGTTTTTTAAGGATGTAGCTCAGGTTTCCGAAAGCTGCCCAGCTTAGTCCTATTTTTCTTTTTAGCTCTGCGGCCTGGATATCTCGGTCCAATCGAATATTGTTTCCCAGGTATATATATTCTTGGACATTCTCAATTATGTTGCCGTCCACGTTGATTTCAAGCCTTTCCGTGCCCATCACCTTGGTCTTTGCCCGGTTCAAATTCAAACCTACATATTTGGATACATCGTTCAGTTCTTTCAGCATTTCAGCTAGTTCCTCCGGAGTGTTGCTCACGAGTACGATGTCGTCGGCAAAGCGTAGATGGTTTAAATACTTCCCATCAACACGGATTCCTTTAGTTTCCCAGTTCAAATTTTTGAAGATGTATTCGAGCGATATATTAAACGCGCCAAAACAAGTGTAACTTCAACAATGGTTTAGATTAAGATGTTGTGATTAGAATCCAGTTAGATTTCAGGACAGCATATTGGGAAACTCGAGTCGGGACACCCGCACACACGTCATATGTGTTGCCCGACCATCGCAATCGAGGCCCGCCGCGTCGCCCGCTATCCAGTACGGCTCCGCGCGGCTTAGCGATGCCTGCCTACTCGCCCACTGGCCCGAGCCGGAATTGAATTAGCGTCAAGTCTGCGGAGTTCGTTCGTCTTCGCAATAATAATATTACGAGTGTTTGTTTACAGACACCGGCCGCGGGCGCGAAACTGACATCTGTGAAGACACTTGTTTTATAAATTCACATGTGACGAGTTTTTTAAATGCGAAATTAGTTTGATTTTCTTAGTTACTATTCTGTTGCAGTGTTTTGAAATGAGCTGATTTGTAATTTTATCCGAATGGTTGGTTTGGATGATATAAATACGAGCATCGTTATATACGTGGAACATCTCTAATATATCACGGAATCTAATTTATACTAACACAGCTATGACGAATTTTATATGAACTAAAGCACTGTTTTTACCGTTTTTAAGTATATTTATTGTTTCTTAAACAATGATGTAAAACTCCTTATTTAATAATTAAAACGAATGAAAACGTCAGTGTTATAAAAGTTTTATTATATTTTATGGGAATGACATGTTTCGTCCTTCTAAGGCATTATCAAATGTTGATATTTGATAATGCCTTAGAAGGGCGAAACATGTCAATCCCATAAAATATAATAAAACTTCTAGAAAACTGACGTTTCATTCGGATTCACACTTTTGAGTATATTTTTAACGACATGTTTCGACGGTTTTTACATCTTCATGATCGGGAGAACGATATAAATAAACTAAAAAATGGAAAAAAAACAGTATTTTAATTCATAAAAAATCGTCATTATGGAATTACACAGTGTTAACATTTTTAGTTTATCTAAAATTAACGCAGTTATGATAAAAATACGAATTAATCCGTTTATTTAATGGTAATGACATATTTCGCGTCGCTAAAGCATTACTAAATGTATTTTTGATAACGGCTTAGCAAGCCGAAACATGTCATATCAGAACGTAATATAGAAATTCTAGAATACATAAGTTTTCATTTGTGTTAATTATTTTATATGGAGTTATAGGTATATCATTGTTCAAATTGTTAAACACATAATTTTATTTGTCATTTAATATATAATAACAATACATATTGCAATAGTTTCTTTATACTGATCAATATTTTAATATTTAAAAGCAATTAGGAAAAAACATATTTTTTAATCTCTCTATGTTCATATGTATTATAAACGATTATCTGGTTGAACAACAAATAAGAACGAAACGATTTAAGAAAAAATATAAATAAAATTGGGTGATAAATATGTAGATATACAAAATACAATTGCAGAATCATGAAAAATAAATACAGTTAGTACATAATCACATTATCAGCGGAGAAATTATTATAAGCGCCTTTCTTAATTGTTCGAAAAAAAAAATAATTGTATTGATATAGTAAAGGTATCGGAGGTTTAAAGATAACGATACATAGAAAATTACATGATTAAAAGTAAATTGTAAAAATATTTATAGTATACACAATTTTTTGACATTTTTAATAAATTTAATTTAACTTTGATAATTTTAACGATTCTATCGCATTGTGAAGTACTCGTATTTTTCAAAATTCAACTGCACTCTCATAGTTCGAATTCTTTAATTTGCGAATTGACATTACATAAATCATCAATTTGAAAGAATACATTAACTTAGAAGGAAACTGATTACTTTACAATGTTTTATAAAATTATTTATATATTTTTATGTCCTTAGTAAACAAATATAATATATAACTGATTTCAAAAGAATTATTTCGATTAAAGTAACTTTTTATTATGATATAATAAAATTAAATGTATTGACATCGCACGTTTTCCATAATAAAATAGTAGGAAAAGAAAATCATTAAAACTTTTAATTGAAATTTTTTGGTAGAAGTTCATTTTAAATACTGAATTTTTTTTGTGAAAATAGCAGCAAGCAACTAGAAGATGGCAGCAAGTTGCCGAAACCGGTCGACGTTAAACACAAGTGAAAGCACATTAAATATATAATAATAAATACCTGTAAATTTTGTATAATATTTTTTTTTGTTTTCATTATTGAAAATATTTTTGATAAAAAATATAATGGTTTGTTTTTCAATAATTAATACGGGTGGCAACGTCTGTTTTAAAGAAGTTTCGTGAATGACACGTTTCGCTTTGCTCAGGCGTTATCAAAGGTACATTTATACTTTAACATTTGATAATGCCTTAGAAAGGCGAAACTTGTCATCTCCATTATTTATGATTAAACTCCCAGAAAACGGACGTTTTTATTCTTTTTAATTATTTAATATGGAGTTTTTCATCACTGTTCAAGTAACAACAAATAAAGTTTAAATAATTATTTAATAAAATGATGTTATCATTTTATTTTTTATAACTACTTTCACATTTGTATTTATTTCGCCAGCGAGCCTGGCGAAACCGGTCGCTGTCGAAATAAAGACAAATGTGTTAATTAAAAAATATTATTTAAAATGAACTTCCATAAAGAGATTTCAGTTTAATCATTCGATCACCTTAAAAACGCTAAATAAAGTTTGTTCATTAACTCGTTTAAAATAATGAAATGGAATCTATAAGAATAATTGAAATGTATTATTTCAATTGCTTGTTAATTTGTTATGCGTATGTATTGAAACAATAAATTGAAACAATAAGTTCTTGATATAAAAGTTTAATTTTTGTTACTAATTGTTTTCATAGAAGTTCCACCATATAAAACACTGAAGATAAGTTAAGACTTGGGTGTTTCGAAAGCATTAGTTTCCAAATGAACTGTGAGGATGGAGCTCCAAAACGCGGCGAGTGCCGCGACTCATGACGCCGGGGCTCCAGTGCCGGTGCGGCGGTACAGGAGTCTGCGGCGCAAGCTGCACCAATGGAGGAGCGGGGCCTACTGCTGGGGGGCGCTGGGGGCCCTGTGCGCCCTGAGCCTGGCCTGGGGCCGCGACTCGGGGCCGGGGGCGGCCGCGCGCTCGGCGCCTCGTCCTGCTCGCCGGCCCTGCCGCCTCACAGGGTAGGCGCTCTTAATTGACTTCATTTAGATGTTTAATTTACACAGGAGGAGCATTTCTAATATAAGTGACGCTAAACAAATGATCTGAAAGGAAAGAGAATGATTACCAAAAAGGGAGACATTTCACAATGAGGAACTAGATGTATTTTATTAACATATTGTTTATGAATTCTTCATATAAAGCACTCACTTTGTGGTTAGACACTTTAAATAATTATATAAATAACTTTATATTTGGTAGATATTGATGTTAACTAGTTTGCACCCAAGCTTCATCAGGGCAGTATAATAACTTTTATTATTACGTTATTATACTGCCCTGATGAAGCTTGGGTCCAAGCGAAACTAGTTGGCATCAATATAATAACCCTACCGTGGTTAAATACAAAGTTGTTTTATTTATATAATTATATTATTCATGATTTTTTAGAGGAATGTTTGGATGATCTGTGTACGATAGAGTGTCATGAATAAAATAAAGTCGTCTTCGTGGCCGAGTGGTAAGTGTAATGACTACCACCCCGAAGGATCCGGGTTCGATTCCCGGCGAGGGCATTGTGATTGTCACGCTGTCTTTTGTCTGGTGTAGAATTCACGTGACAATAAAATGGCGATAGATTAGCTACCTATCACATGTCACGAGAATCACTATGATAGCTATAATACCTTTTACATCGATTTGGCTCATGCTGTCATGATGTAAAGAGCGATTAAAAAAAGATCATTAAGATGGTTTGGACACATGGACAAATGGAATAATTTACATCTTCGTCTCTATTGAGATACAATTAATTCTTTACTAGCATGTACTAAATTATTATAAAAAATGTGATTTGATCTAATTAAATTGTTACATATTGAAATTATGAAATGGCTTCAAACAGTTTGTAGATAAAATGAGAGAATACTCCTTCGCGCAGTATTATTCCTCCGCAAGTTAATAAGAGTCCCAATTTGAATGACGCGCCATTCCAATTGCTAGTGAGACACTCCACATTGTAATTGAACTGAAATTAAAGGGGGGAGGAATTATATTTGATACTCGCAATCTCTCGATATACCATACATACAGGACATTTAACACAATTAAATTGGAGCATGTTACATTAGTAATTCTTATGAGAGGGGTCCACATCATTAACTGTCGGGTCATTATTTCTACGTGCGTCAGTTATAGATCAAAAGTCTTTAATCATAATTCATGTATATTTTCTTTTTAGATAAAAGATATTTATGTCCTCTTCTCCGGTCTCAATCTAAATATTGGTCTGCAGCAAGGCGCCACATTTCCTCTTCCACTCCGCTCGGTTCTCGAGAGGTGCAGCCCATATCTCGGCAAATCTGGTCTAGGTACTCCTGGTGAGGTTGTCCTCTGCCAATCGATCCTTCGACTATTCCCTCCAAAACATCATTCAGGAAACATTCGTGTCGTAACACATGACCAACCCATCTCGCGAGCCTCTCCGCTATGGTGTTCAACAGGTGCCTATTCTCTTCAACTCTGCTGAGAACCTCCTCATTTGTAACGTGATCCCTCCATGAAACATGGGCAATTCGTCGGTAGGTCCACATTTCAAACGCCTCCAGCCTTTTCCGCTCTCTTTCGCCCAGGCACCAAGTCTCGCAGCCGTATAGTAAAACACTCATTCATTGTTTTGGTCAAAACACTATGATACTTTTTTTTATACAAGTATAACAGGTCGTTTGAACCCAATACTGCATAAAATAAGTTTTTTTCCTATTATATTGATTCTCGTGACATGTGAATTCTACACCAGACTAAAGAGAGTGTGACAATCACACTACCATCGCAAGGAATCGGACCCCGGACCTTCGGAATGGCAGTCTTTGTATTTAACAACGGTATGCTTATTACAATTGAGGCCAAGTAGTTTTGCTTTTGCAACTGGGCCGGTTTCGGAAAAATGGGTGACGTTTACAAAAAAACGGAAAATACCGATCAACCTGAAAATAAACCTTTATGAAGTTTGTGTTCTGCCAGTTGCTACTTATGGCCTCGAAACTATAACATTGTCCAAACAAAGTGCCGAGAAACTAAGAGTGACCCAAAGAGCCATGGGAAGAGCCATGTTGGGAAAAAGCCTAAGAGACAGAGTCAGAAACGATACGGTGAGAGAAAAAAACAAAGTTCACTGACATGATCCACCGGGTAGCGATTCTAAAGTGGAAATGGACAGGTCACGTAGCTAGAAGCACTGACGAAAAATGGACAAGAAGATTGCTGACTTGGAGACCGTGGACGGTAAAGAGATGTACAGGGCGACCGCAATTACGCTGGAAGAATGTCCTGAAGAGACATGTCGGAATAACCTGGATGCAGTCTGCCTAAGACAGAGTGACGTGAAAGCAAATGGAGGAGGCCTTTGTCCAGGAGTGGACGGGAATAGGCTGAAGAAGAAGATGTTTTGCTCGGACCCAAGCTTTATTAAGGCAATAATATAACAACAACATCAAACCATCACGCCGTTTCTCCGTAGGGGTAGGCAGAGAGAATGGACCGTCACACTACTCTATCTTGACACACCTCTCTAGCTTCCTCCACATTCATACAGCGAGTCATACACGCACGTCGATTCTTCCGGCTTCTGAGTTTAACTATTCTGAACATTTTTCATTCTTCCGGCTTCTGAACCAACCTTTAAAATTTGATTAATTTGGTCATGCTCCATATGTCCGAACCAACGCAGCGATCCTTTCATAATTTTGTTCATCATACCTTCTTTCGCTCTACATTCCTTTCTAATATCAGCATTTGAGATTCTGTCGTACATCGTTCTACTACACATACGTCTTAGGGACCTCATTTCTGCTCTCATCTTTCTTCTGTCAGTTCCATGCTTCGCTTCCATACATAAGGGTTGGGACCAGAACTCCATTGTGAACGGCCATTTTCGCTTTCATTGATAAATTCTTGTTTCCAATAATTGTTTTTAAAGCTCCATTCACATTGTTACCCGCACCAACCCTTCTTTCAACATCACTGTCTGTTCGGGCATCCGCTGTGAAAATGCTACCTAAATACACAAATTCCCTCAAGTTTTCTTCATTCACACTTATATTACAAACTGTCATTTGCTCGTTCCTTTCAAAAACTAACACCTTTGACTTTCCGACATTCATCATTAAATCGTTAGACTTGCATACCTTATACATTCTCGACACCAAGATTTGTAATTCGTCCGCACCATCCGCAACGAGAATAATATAATAATGTAATAACTAAGTTATTAGAGGTCTCATTTCTACCGCAAACTTCACATATTATTATGATGTATATTCGATTAGACAAGATTCAATATACGAGTATATTAATGGAAAATTTACCTTTGTACTGCCTATTTGTTTCAATAAAGACATGCATACTCCATCAAGTTCGTTTCTTTTGGAAGGTGTCCTCCACAATGAATAGAATGTTTCCCGCGATTGATTTGAATATTGTTATTTAACGAGATCGGAAGGTGACACATTGCGGTGTCTCTCCCACAAGACGGTGCGCTGAGATGTATTCATCGCGCTTAAAAAAATCTTGATTTCATCTATGAGAGCCACCCACGGTCTTGCGTTGAACATTTTTGTCATTTAAATAACGCTACACTGTATTGGTATATGAGGCTATCTATAATACAATACGAATAAATTATTTAGAAGTATGTACACACCGTGGGTACATTATAATACTTATACATACTGTGTGAACTCTTAAATATCTGTAAATTAAAGTACCTACCGAACTCTAAGTAGGAACATAAAAATTCACACATTCGAAACAGAATTTTCTATACTAGAGCCGTTTAGAATTGAGTCTTGGGGCCATAAATCATTTCCCTATGTCTATCTCGCTTGCACTTACGGGCCTTATGGAGCGGTTTAGGGATGGGCGTAACAATAAAATAAATATATCGATAAGTAACGTTTATTATCGTATCTTGTTCATAAACTTTAACGAGTTAACAAAGTTTTGATATTATACTTTATTTACTGGTTTTATGTGCGTTTAAATTCGTATGAAATTTGTGACTTCAAGATACTAAATTAAATACCAGTGTAAATCGAAAAATTGTTAAATTTTAAAAATTGTATACCGTATGTCTATAAACACAGAAAGAAAGTTAAGTATAAGAAACAAAGTAGATCATATTGTGGCCCTTAGAAGTCCACTGTCGCTCTACTCACACCACAAATAAACGCGGCCATTTCACGTGGTTTGTTGAAATTAAGAGAAACCATTTTATTCGGATCACTTTTCAATTCATTGACAAACAGGAATACGTTGTGAATCACTGTTCGAGTTTGAGGGCTAATATCGCCATGTAATTTCTTCAAATCAACGTTAGAAAATAAACTATCCATAGTGCGCAACGAGTGGTGACACACGAATATATTTATTTAATTGCTGTAAACACATCTATAGCAAAAAACACGCACTGCAATTGCATTTGCTAAAGACCAATCATTAGTGACTCATTGTACATATCATAACGTACAGATCATTATAAAATCATTATAGTCGATTGTATCGTATATCGATCGATGAAAAAACGGTCCCGGCGCGCTTCCCATCCTTATCTCTATTGACATTTATGGCCTCAAGACTCAATTCTAAACGGCTCTAGTATAATAATGTGGACTAGTTGTCATCACAAACAAAAACCTATCCAAAAAAGCTAGAATGGCAGTGCACAATGGTGTTCTTCTACCGAACCTTATGTATGGAAGCGAAGCATGGAACTGGCAAAAGAAGGATGAAAGTAGAATAAATGCAGTAGAAATGAGATATCTTAGACGAATGTGTGGATACTCTGTGTATGATAGAGTGTCGAATGAAAATATAAGAAGTGAATGCGGTGCGAATGATGGTGTCATGAACAAAATAATGAAAGGATCATTAAGATGGTTTGGACATATGGAAAGAATGAATGAAGAAAGAATGGTAAAAAAATTATATGTTAATGATGTAAATGGAACCAGAAATAGAGGAAGACCGAGGAAAACGTGGCACGATCAAATAAATCAAATATTGAATGTCGGCCATGTGAGGAGTCAGAGAAATCGACGCGCGTGCATGACTAGATGTATGAATGTTGAGGAAGCGAGAGAAATATGTCAGGAAAGAAAGGTGTGGCAGTCCATTCTTTCTGCCTACCCCTTCGGGGAGACGGCGTGATGGTTACTTAGTTATTTTCGACGCTACATCCAGGACTTGGTGTCGCCTGTCAACCTTTTAATTTCAGGCTGCCATTTATGTGTAATTCAACAATAAACATAATGTTTAATAATTTTATGTGAAAAGAAAAAGAAGATTCAATATTTTTCATTTATTTTGACCCATTTGTCTAGTATTTAGGAAAAAAACATTTTTTTCCCCCTGTAAATCGATTTACATTGATTTTTTTGTAATAGTTCCAAAGTAAAAATTTATTGTGTTTTCGTATTCTATGTTTAGGCATTGAATTATTATTATTTTATAAAAAAACTCATTACGGGATAAGTTAATAGAAAAACGCATAAGACACTGTAAACTTTATATTAAAAATAATCAATCAACGGTGTTTCCGCCAAAACAATGCACTATTATAATCAATATCTTTGAACATATGCACATTTATTGTTATTTATATTTAACACCAATTGCGTTCAAAATTCATTTTAAACTTTTTTGATGATTAACACGTAATTTGTTGAATTTATTTACAGAAGTTTCCAATTGCTGTCACCTAGCAACCGGCTCATGTAGGACCGTCTGTGAAAAGGTATGTTTTTTTTAAATATATACATATATTTTATTGGTAACTACTATGTAATGATTTTTTTTTTGTTATGTTAGAAATATGTTCATGAATTGAATGACCAAAAATCGTTATTTTATTTCATGTATATCACGTAAAAAAATATTGCAAGGATGTATACATGAGTGCAAATCGTTCATAGCCTAGGCGCTTACAGCATGTTCATACATTTATTTGTATACACTTGATATCCATAGACAATTTTGTAAAGTCCCGAATAAGAAAATGCATTTAATTTTAAATACCGAATCTCCATTTTTCACTTATGCAACATAGTGTTAGTAAATACACTGCAGGAAAGTATTTTTTTTTAATTACAAAAGCGATGAGGTTCGCAACCCATCACACCGCGTCTCCCGCGGAGCGAAATGGAGTGCCGCATCAGTAAAATTGTGACAGTCCATTCTTTCTGCCTACCCTTTCGGGGAGACGGCGTGATGGTTAGTTAGTTAGTTAATTTTTTTTATATTATATTTTGATAACTCGTAAAAAAGGGAAAATAATTCCTTTTTACCGGTACGTAAAACCGAAATTATCGATACATGTAGCTAGCCGCACAGTGTGAGTAAAATATTTTTTCTTTGAAGTTCGTTTAATAAACTCTTTTGTTTACAATTTGAACATTATTATTACACCAGATTCTTACTAGCGTTTAAAATGTAAACACGATATAGCTACTGTATAACGCGTACCCAGTTGAAATGTCTATGGGGCGACACTTGATAATATTGACTGGAATATAAACCAGAAGCAGGACACATCTGGAATGCATAATATAAGAGAGACTGCTTCAGTGGAACAAACTGTTTATTTATTTTCTGCCCCGACAGTTTCAATTGCTCATATTCGTAATATGGGAACTCTGGTTAACTGGGGCGATAGAGATTCGAGTCTCACAATTACCATATTACTCGTATATATAATATTAGGTATTTCGGAAAGTTCGGTCAGTTTTAAAACAGAGAGCTCTGGTTGCTTTAAGCCTTTAAATCTGGCGGCCATTTTTTTTAGCAAACCTGAGCATCTGTCAATTAAGTAAAGTTTTTAACTGGTCAAAATTATAGCATATATTTTATTTTTATTTTCATTACTTTATTATAGATTGGAGTGACATCTCCAGGCGGTTTCTAGCAATGCGCTAATGGCGGTAGCCTTTCACATGCGTTAAAAATGCTTAATGCTTAAAATACAATCTTCATAGATGGCGTTAGTGTGTAGATTGAATAAACTACCATGCAAAGGGTGGTGTTGCAGATTAACATATATACAACTTCCAAAAAATTGACAGAAATGGTGGTTATAAGAAAAAAGGTGGAATGGGGAATGTTGTATTACATAAAGCGTGCGCTTAACCCAACCAATTACAGGTCATAAGTCCTGTAAACACTTCGATCAACCATATTCTGTTTCCAATTTGCATCTTCGTTTCTATTGAGATACAATTAATACTTAAGTTAAGTTTATTAAAAATGCATTCTCATACACGTACTTTCTGTCACGAGATGGCTGTTTTGAGGGAACACTTCCCAGAGCGACTCATCTCAATTAGGGGCGATTTGGAGTGGCCGGCCCGCTCTCCCGATTTGTCCCCTTGTGATTTTTTCTATGGGTTTTTTTGAAATCCCGGATTTATGTGAACCGTCCAGGGACCCTAAAAGACTTGAAGACCAACATTCAGGAAGAAATTGCCAAGATAACTTTCAAGAGTCATGACGAACGCCAGAAATCGGTTTACCAGTGGTTTACTCACAAAATCTTTCTAAAACAAATAATATAAAATACAATGATATAAAATAAAATAACAAAATAAAAATTATTTAACACAAAATATTATTTTTAGATGGTGCACATATTGTCTATTTTATTTATGTTCCACATATTCCCCGTTTTTTTAAATTAGCAGTAATTAGGCACTTAAAACAAACCATCACCAGTAAGTTAAAAAACTAAGTAAAACACAACTTTAGGTATGTGCCTATTTTATAAAAAAACAATAAAATTATCGGATTCATACAATGGGTTAAATTAAGTTTTGAAAAAGGAAGTTATGCTGCCGCACCCTGTATAATCGTTTTTGTCTGTATTTTTTAATGTATTGTATAGGGAGTTTTTTTTTAGAGGTTTGGTTTTTAAACTGGCAAAATTGTTTCTACAGACCGTTAATTTGACTGTTGATAGTTGATTTGTAGTCAGTACGTTTTGCCATTTCACCATGAATAGACTGACGTCAGAACAGCGTTTGCAAATTGTGCAAATTTATTTTTAAAATCATGGTTCGGTTCGCCAAACTTATCGTGCACTACGTCCATTTTACGGTCGACATAATCGTCCATCCGAGCAAGTTATTCGGAAGACCATGGATCGGTTTCGCACCACGTACACTCTAGTGGATAATACGCATCCATAAAGACGACAATTGTCGAAAATTGGATTTCATGATTGCGCTTCATTCTAGCTAGCCGTGGCGCTCATTTGCCCGAAATTATATTTGAACAATAATGGCATAAAATTATCTATTAAATAAAGCCAATGTAATAGACATTCACATTATTTTAACAAACAAACAAACAAACCATCACGCCGTTTCCCCGCAGATGTAGGCAGAGAGAATGGACCGCGACACTACTCTATCCTGGCACACCTCTCTAGATTCCTCCACATTCATACATCGAGTCATACACGCACGTCGATTCTTTCGGCTTCTGACATGGCCAACTTTTAATATTTGATTAATTTGGTCATGTCATGTTTTCCTCGGTCTACCTCGACTCCTTACTCCATTTACATTGTTAATGTATACTTTTTTAACCATTCTTTCTTCACCCATGCGCTCCATATGTCCGAACCAACGCAGCGAACCTTTCATAATTTTGTTCATAATACCTTCTTTCGCTCTACATTCCTTCCTAAAATCAGCATTTGAGATTCTGTCGTACATCGTTCTACCACACATATGTCTTAGGGACCTCATCTCTACCGCATTTATTCGGCTCTCATCTTTCTTCTGCCAGTTCCATGCTTCGCTTTCATACATAAGGGTTGGAACAAGAACTCCATTGTGAACGGCCATTTTCGCTTTCATTGATAAAATTCTCTCATGTATTGTAATATAGAATACCTCTAAAAAAACGTATATAAAAAGTATCTTGTCTAATAATTTAAAAATATTGAATTATTCTTTAGAGGAAAGAATAAAATTAAATGTAAAATTAAAAAGCATTTTCTATACGCCCCGCTTTGAATGCACGAGTAGGTTTGCAATATATTATACATTAAATCGATTTCCTGGAAACTTGCCTTAATTTTACTTCTCATGAAAACTGAGCCAACGCGACTGCGAGACTCGCCATAATAATATCATCGTGTTGTACCGCGATTGTATTCATTTCTGTTTTATGTACTCTTGCGACCCTCCTCTGCCCTCCTACACGCCGTGTTGGTACTACAAAAGTACTCAATTAGAATTACGAAGAGGATATTCAAACAAAACGCATTTGCATAATTCATATCACAGGACATTATTTTGCCTGCGAACGTGTATCATTATTTTACCCCCTTCATCTTCGAAGTGCAATAAGACAAGCAATACATCAATTTTATCAGTGTTATAAATCGTTAATCGCGCGAACATATTATATAATAGCTTCATAAGCACTATTCTAATACAATATAATGATGCGATTTCAAATTATATTACAATAAAATAATATTTTTGGGATGAAATAAATGTAAATAACCCTGTACAATGTTTTTTATACTTTGTAAACAACACGAACTTCTATTTTTTGTGAATGTATACTTATACTTGTATACGAAATTCTGGATTTTCACCAAAGGGTGGTCAATTCAAATTTAATTGTATAGGACGAATAATTCGTCTCTATTGAGATACAATTAAATTTGAATTGACCACCCTTTGGTGAAAATCCAGAATTTCGTATACAAGTATAAGTATACATTCACAAAAAATATTTGTAATTATTCTGGTCAACTATTTGGCAATTAGAATGGAATAATACTCCTGGCGACTTCTAAACAATGCGTTTATGGGCTACAGCCTTCGCATTGTGTTAATAAGGTAGTTTGCTAAATGCTGAAAATCATTCTCCATAGATGGCGTTAGTGGGTCGGTTGTATAAGTTAATCTTGAATAGATTATCAAGTGCAACCAAATCTACATAGATGGATAATTGAAACTGACACGTGAAGATAGGTATGGATTTTGAAGTATATAAACATCTTCCAAAAATTTGTCATGCTTGATCATAACAAATGTGGAATGGGGAATGTTGTAATTACATAAAGCGTGCGCTTAACCCAACCAATGACAGGTCATAAGTCCTGTAAACACCTTGATCATCCATATTCAGTTTGCGTCTTCGTCTCTATTGAGATACAATTAAATTTGAACACGAACTTCATTTAAAATTTAAAAACAGACATGTTTCGGACACAGAAACCCTTCATAATTTTAATATATGTCAAAATGACATTAATGAAAATGTTGTTAAAATAATATTTATATTGTGTATATACAAAACACCGATGAAGGACTTCTGTGTCCGAAACATGTTTTTTTATTATTTTTTTAAATAAAGTAAACAGTGTTCAATGAATCCGCAATACAAAGTTATGGCGATTATAGAAATAAATAACTTTGTTGAAGGTTAAGGCGTTAACACAATGGAATTCTATTGTAATTTGGAATAGAATTAACAACACTGTTTTTATTTCACTTTTATTTATTAAAAACTTTTATAATTCGGAGGTGACCTCCATTCTGATGTGAAAATATGTAACTAAGAGTTTTGTATTTATTTTTTTAGATATAAAATAATAAGCGCTTTATTTTTAACCACGGAATGGTTATTATAATTAATACCAACTAGTTTCGCTTGGATCCAAGCTGCATTAGAGCAGTACCTATAATAGCTAGAAAGTATAATAAAAGGCAATGTAATACAAAATATAAGTTATAATATTATATTTACAATTGAATGGAGGCCATCTCCGAAACATGTTGTGTTTGATATTTTTATTCAATAAAAAAATCGAATAAATTAAAGTGGATTAAAAACAGTGTTGTTCTTTCTATTCCAAATGTAAGTAAATACTTATTCACTCTAGCGATTGGCGATTCGATCGAATCTAAACTATTCGAGTACAATATCATAGACCTAAACCTCCGAAAACAATTGATAAAAACATTGGTGTGGAGTGTCTTACTATACGGCTGCAAGACATGGTGCCTGAGCGAAAGAGCGCGCAAAAGGCTGGAGGCGTTTGAAATGTGGACCAACCGAGCTCATGTTTCATGGAGGGACCACGTTACAAATTAGGAGGTTCTCAGCAGAGTTGAAGATAATAGGCACCTGTTGAACACCATAGCGGAGAGGCGCGCGAGATGGATTAGTCATTTCTTGCGACACGAATGTTTCCTGTATGATATATTGGAGGGAACGGTCGAGGAATCGATTGGCAGAGGACGACCTCGCCAGGAGTACCTAGACCAGATTTGCCGAGATATGGGCTGCACCTCTTATGCGGAGTTGAAGAGCGTTGTCGAGGACTGACCGGAGAAGAAGAACCGATTAGCGGAGAGGACGACGTTAAATACCAGTCTTCGAGACATGAATAGATCAGAGAATGGATCAAAGTTGCCAATGTAGCGTACAAAATAGCTCTTTTGAAGTGGAATTGCCCCGGCCATATAGTGATGTCAGCGGATGATCGGTGCAACAATATTTAAACAATATTTTTATTATCGCCATTTTTAATACTTAAAGCGATTCAGAATTCGAAAATGAAGATGTTTGCATGTTTTGTTTTTGAATAAAACAATTGATTAAATTGTTTGAAATTGGATGACTGTCTCTTGCAGCATTGAGTGTCCTGAATTTTGAGTGGGCAGTTTGCCAAACGAAAATTCAGCGCTACTCCTCCAGCGAGTCCTCTTGATAAACGTGAGTTAACCTAATAATATGTTGCCAGGAAGAATAAATTAGACACATCCCTCGGTTCTTTGTCTCATTGCACGCACTCAAAATATATGTACATAAATCACTCGTACCTACTACATAACGCGGATAATATGTATTATTTGTTTGTCATGTGTTTAATGTCGTTTCTCAAAGGTTGCCAAAAATAATACACAGTTGTTATGTCTACTAGCGGGTCGATAACATGGCCTTTAAGTTCGTACAATCGCGAATCTTTTAGAAAAATTAACACCTCTGTACTAAAATAATAACAACGTTGAAGCCAAGTATTCTTTTCTTAAACTCCGTTCAAGATTCACATTTGAAGAGTTATTAAGTTATCAAATGCCGTTCTCTGGACCATGGCAGGTGAAAAGCCCATTAGAGAACAAGTTGCTAGACGCAAGTGGTAGTGGATCGGTCACACTCTGAGACGGAACCCAGCCTGCATCGCTCAGGGCGCACTAGACTGGTCCCCTATGGGGGGAAAGAGAAAGCGAGGCAGACCTAGAGCCACCTGGAGAAGAGCCCTGCAGGACGAGGTTAAATCAGCAGGTCTCACTTGGGATGATGTTAGGCATCAGGCATGCGATAGAGTCGGTGGAGAAGGTTCCTTGAGGCCCTATGCAAGACGGAAGTGTGATAGGACAAAAAGAAGAAGAAGAATATAAAAATATACTAAATTAGAAACTCTGGAGATTAAGAAAGCCATTAACAGCAACTCAAGTATTATCAATAATCAAATTAATTTATAGTTCAGCCCTATTCTTAATTTGTTCCAATATTCTCAATTTTACAACAACAACAAAAAATCTAGAAAACAGACGTGTTTGTTCAATTTGATTAATAAAAATACTGTTTAATACTATTTTATTGTTTATTTATATAATGTATTAAAACATTTTGCATGTTGGCGTAAACAATTAACTGAGAGTTACTTTTTTAATCCCGTTTATGGTCTTAAAACTAGACATCAATACCTACTCCCAAAGACAGAATTGTAGGTTTTGGATCTGGAATAGACTTTTTATAAAATTAGCTTAGATATAAAATATTATATAATATTTTTATATAGATTATTTATCATGAATCAACCGGGGTCGTTATGAAATGATAGCTAGGTTTTCTCGTAACGTTGAGATCTCGGGATGTGTTTGAGTAATTAAAGGTTCATTTTACAGTTATATACAAGTCGACATTATAATAATGAATTTTAACCGTTCTGAATATATGAACATCCTGTGGTTTGTGGTATTAAAATGATAAACGTACTTTACAGATAACCAGCTTAAAACAGTCATATTGAAAATAGAAAGGATCCAAAAACGATTTTTGGGGTACTCTTCCTCAGGAAATATAATTACTATGCCTTTTTGTATCCCTCGCTATTTTTCACTGGAATATTGGACATCAACATTCTTGAAACGCGTTGCATGATCTTTCTTTTAATTTAAGCTTTCTTTTAAAGTGCTATCCGACAGTATTTATAATCCATTCTAATACTGGGAGAATCAATACCATACGTTCCCCAGAGCTATAGAAGAGCTATTGGGCATCTGTTATTTTATGCCCTTAATTGCCGCACAGAGGCAATTCTAAGTTCTTCTGTATTGAGGACGATTCGTTTTTAAACGAGGTGGTATTCGAAATGGAACAGTTTAGATGCAGCTATAGTGAATTTCTTGAACGTAAATGGAAACAAAAAGAGAGAGCTGTCATATTTCCATTCAAATGGATCTTTAAATATTACCTTTGGTATTCTTTTTTCTCACTATTTGCACTGATTTGGCTTGCGCTGTAATGATTTATTAATACAATTGAATACGTCTGTTTTCTAGATGTTTTATTACATATTATGGAAATGACACGTTTCGCCTTGCTAAGGCATTATCAATGGCGAAACGTGTTATTCCCATAAAATAAAATAAAACTTCTAGAAAGCAGACGTTTTCATTTGCATTTATTATTTAACAATACGGAGAAATCGACTTGCGTGCATGACACGATGTACGAATGTTGAGGAAGGGAAGTGTGGCAGGAAAGAAAAACCTTGCGAGGGCATTCTTAAACTGAGCCAAGTCAGTTTGAAAATGCCCTCGCAAGGCGAAACAAATTTGTCACAATTTATATAAATTAAATCCAAGTAAAACCACTATACAATCGTGTTTACTATTATAAATTAATAATGGAGTTTTACAAAATTAATACCTCAACCATCAATTATGTGAATCCATATAGCGAGCAAAGGACGCATTCCATAAAAACGTACGTTTCCGTTTTACCAAATTTTAAAGTATGATATTCTTTTTTGTGTATTTTGGAGAACGCCTCGAAGTTATTGCACCCATAAATATAAATATTTTCCATTTGTTATTAGCATGCGACTACCTTATTCGTGTGTTGGACCGGTCCAAGAGCTTTTAGCGCCCGGAAAAGGTGCTACCCATACATAATACTCAAATGGTGCTAACTGTAGATCATACTGAAAAGTTGCTAACTGTAAATCATACTCAAAAGGTACTAACTGCAGATCATACTCACATAAATATTTATAAAAAAACAAGGAATATAAGGCAGATGATTCCCTTTAATTGAAATTTCTTGGTAGAAGTTCATTTTAAATAATGAAAACAAAAAAAATATATACAAAATTTCATTATAATTATGTATTTAGTGTGCTTCCACTTGTGTTTATGTTGATATAAATTTTATTTTTATTTTCATTATTTAAATATCGGACATGTTTCGGACAACCCGGTCCTTCCTCAGTGATATTATAAAGATAATTAAAATTGTTTACAAATATGATCAGTTTTGGAAAACGTTCCAAAATAAATCTTTATAACATCTGTCAAAACTGATCATATTTGTAAAGAATTTTATAATATTTTAAATATATTTATAATATCACTAAGGAAGGACCGGGTTGTCCGAAACATGTCTGATATATAATTTTATTTTTTTGAAGTTAGTGATGTAAACAAAGTATATAAAAAAAGAAAAAGACAAATAAAACATCTACAACACAAAGTATGGCGAATATAGAAGAATAAAAATTGCTTAGAAGATTTGAACATATATAGTGAACGGATGAGTGAAGAATGATTAAACTATATATACTATAATACTATAAACTTAAAACATAACTAACTAACTAACCATCACGCCGTCTCCCCGAAGGGGTAGGCAGAAAGAATGGACTGTCACACGTTTCTTTCCTGACATATTTCTCTCGCTTCCTCAACATTCATACATCGTGTCATGCACGCGCGTCGATTTCTCTGACTCCTCACATGGCCGACATGCAATATTTGATTTATTTGATCGTGCCACGTTTTCCACGGTCTTCCTCTATTTCTGGTTCCATTTACATCATTAACATATAATTTTTTTACCATTCTTTCTTCATTCATTCTTTCAATATGTCCAAACCATCTTAATGATCCTTTCATTATTTTGTTTATGACACTATCATTCGCACCGCATTCACTTCTTATATTTTCATTCGGCACTCTATCATACACAGAGTATCCACACATTCTTCTAAGAGATCTCATTTCAACTGCATTTATTCTACTTTCATCATTCTTTTGCCAGTTCCATGCTTCGCTTCCATACATAAGGGTCGGTAGAAGAACACCATTGTGCACTGCCATTCTAGCTTTTTTTGATAGGTTTTTGTTTGCGATGACAACTTTAAGTGCACCATTCACTTTGTTGCCTGCCCCAACCCTTCTTTCAATATCCCTCTCCACTCGCCCATCTCTTTTAAACATACTACCTAAATACACGAACTCAACTACTTGCTCCAAATTTTCACCATTCACGCTAATGTTGCAGACTGTCGTGGTTTCTTCCTTTTCAAAAATCATTACCTTGGACTTATTAACATTATCAGATCATGATGTTAAATGAGTTATGTATATTTGACGTTATCATCGACACAATATCTAGTATGTAGTTCATTATAAAAATTACACAATGTATATTCCGCGTTATAACATATACATAACTCATAACTTAAAACATTAAACTATATAAACTATATTAATCTCGGGTACATACGTATACATACAAACTATATCTGTACTTGAGAGCCATATAGTCTAAAGTGATTATTCTTGTAGAAATGAGTTATGATGGTCACGTCAAATCTTCGTATTTTGCATGCGTCCTGGGTAAGTGTCTGTTTTAACGGTTATTTCTTTCTGTAATATACATTGTGTGCTTTTTATAATGAACTACATACTAGATATTGTGTCGATGATAACGTCAAATATACACAACTCATTTCAGACAAAAAATCATCTTAGACTTTACGGCTTTCTCTTTTCTTCTTCTCTCTAGCTATCTCTCCACTGGTGGATGTAAGCCTCTTGCCCTGTCATATGGACAAGCGTTGTTCCGCGTTGTCTTGTCTCTCAGATTTATACCAATCATTTGTCTTTCCATAGCCGGTAGTATACTTTTAAATTTATTAATAGTGGACTTGGACTTGGACTTGGATCTTCTAGCTTTCAGATTATGTGGCTATTCCTCTTACGTCTGATGGGAACATTGTTGGAAGGTGATTTGGTGGGTTGTTGATTTATGCAGCGATTTTGGGCGCTTGTGGCGGCTAGAGGTGTTTGGGTCGTAATTTGAGAGGTATTTTATTGAAGCGTTAGGATGTGAAGGGAGTCCTTTGTGTTGACTGTGAATTCCACTGTTTCCAGTCCATACGGAAGATGCCTCATGGACTCTTTTTTTAAAGTTTATGGGAATAGCTTTGGCCTTATGGCTCTCAGATCCAAATAGGTTGATTGTGTGTTAAACAATTTTAAAGATAAACATTTATGCAATTTTTTAAATAATGATAAAAACTAACTAACTAACTAACCATCAAGCCGTCTCCCCGAAGGGGTAGGCAGAAAGAATGGACTGCCACACTTTTCTTTCCCTACATATTTCTCTCGCTTCCTCAACATTCATACATCGTGTCATGCCCGCGTGTCGATTTCTCTGACTCCTCACATGGCCGACATTCAATATTTGATTTATTTGATCGTGCCACGTTTTCCTCGGTCTTCCTCTATTTCTGGTTCCATTTACATCGCTAATATATATATAATTTTTTTACCATTCTTTCCATATGTCCAAACCATCTTAATGATCCCCTAAGTATTTTTCATAACACCATCATATTAATAAATAAGGGTTAAAAAAGAATAAATGTTTCTTATCACCAATCCAGGCCTGTCCTAATGTGCGGAGGTTTGAGCCGCTGATCTCCCTGCTCGCAGCATGTGGCGGAGTTTCGGATAACGAAAGCACGTAAAACAACGTGTCATTTCAGATTTTGGGACAGTTAATAAATTCTGAAAATGACAATACAATTTAACGTATGCACATTTGGGCTCACAGATTCGATATTTTTGTCTCGTTTTATATTTTATCATTCCAACCTCTACGTAGGTGTCAATCTGTGGCGGTTTACTTAACACGCAAACTTAAATAAAAATATATTTAATATCCCAGAACCTGTATAATATTTTTGTTATTAAAACAATTCTTATTCTTCTTCTTGCTTGTTATAGACCTTTGTGGTTTGTTCCTCAGATGGTTGCTCTTCTAGTGAGGTGGATTCCCAGCTGCCCTTCCATCTTTTAGGGGGTCTTCCACGAGGACGAGTCTCGTGAGACTGATTATGTAGTGCAATATAATGGAGTCTGGTGGTGTCCATTCTTTGGACATGATCGTCCAATCAGTCCTTCCATGGTATTTATTGTTTCCTGTAAAACTCTATATCAAATAATTAATACTAATGAGAACGTTAGCTTTCTAGAAGTTTTATTATGACATGTTTCGCTCTTCTAAGGCATTATCAAATGTGACGAAACTTCAACTCGTTGTAGTTTATATAGGTACACTACTAGTAAATGGAGCAGAATATGGTAATTAACGAAAATTGATGTGACTTTATCCTGATGGTGGTTTGTGCGGTGTGAGATGTGCATCGATTGAAGATTTGCGCACGTACTTCGGGATGATGTTTAACTTGATGCATTGATGGTTAAACCAGAGATTCTGCTCAACTTTTCGGTGTTTGAGTTTGAGGCGCCGGTAAAGAATCATTTGGGTAGCTACGTCAGCTACCTTCAACATAATTATTGTTCCTTAAACAATGATGTAAAACTCCATATTAAATAATTAATACGAATGAAAACGTCAGTTTTCTATCGTTAGGATTCTTTACTGACTGAGTTGGGGAGTTTTCGGAAACATGGGTTACATCCTTAACCGTCGCGTTGCCATGTGGTCAATTGAGTTTCCACTGCCAATTTAAAGTTGATTTTCTTAAAACCTATGGACCCTAATATTATAAAAAAATTTTAATCCTCCATTGAAGTGTTCTCAATATTTCTTAATAAAAAAAAAGCAAAAAATTACTTCCTTCATCCCAAAAAAAAATATTTTCTAAGACTGCCCTCACCTTCATTCGTGTTAAGGTAGAATTTGTTTTGCTAATATTAACAACTTTATCAAAAGTGACAAATACTTACTCGCTGTTTTGAACGTATTATAAATTATATCTTTGGCTTTTTCAATAGGTACGTAATAATACCGACTGTTGATGGAAACGCAGAACGCAACTTAATAATATCAGAACTGTGAAAATATTAACACTTTACCAAAAGGGACAAATATTAATACGTACTCGTTGTCTTGAACGTACTATACATTTTGCCTAGGTGCCTTTATCATACGTAAAATCTCGTAATGTCTCGCCTCGCCGGCTGCGGCGCGCAGACAAGTTTATACCTGGTGTCCAGTTGCTCGTATGCTGTGACGCATTCCATATCAGAAATCGCATGGTTCCAGAAAAAAATTAATAATGATATGTTTTTCAAATAATCCATGTATGTTATAGATATCGATCTATTCCTAATGAAATTCCCTACAAGATGACATAAATTAAATTTTGATTCATCTAGTCATATGCTTGATATTTAGATAAAGTTAGCGGTAAACTGAACTTACCACATGGGAGCGAGCGTTTTGTTTTGAACACGGTACGTTAAGAGTTAAAAACCGGAAAATACCGATCAACCTGAAATGAAAAGTCTATGAAGCCTGCGTTCTGCCAGTTGGTACTTATGGTCTTGAAACTGTAACATTGTCCAAACAAAGTGCCGAGAAACTACGAGTGACCCAAAGAGCCATGGAAAGAGCCATGTTAGGAATAAACCTAAGAGACAGAGTCAGAAACAATACAGTGAGAGAAAAAACAAAGGTCACTGACATCATCCACCGGGTGGTGACTATAAAATGGCAATGGGCAGGTCACGTAGCCAGAAGCTCAGACGAAAAATGGGTAAGAAGACTGCTGACTTGGAGACCGTGGACGGCAAAGAGAAGTGCAGGGCGACCGCAACTACGGTGGAAGGATGCAGTCTGCATAAGACAGAGTGACATGGAAGCAAATGAAGGAGGCCTTTGTCCAGGAGTGGACTGGAATAGGCTGAGGTAGAAGAAGAAGAAATCGAATTCAAATAAATATACCATACAAAATCAAATAGTACGATAATTTTATTTTATTTGATTTATTTAATAACTATTTTGTGGTGTTTATAATTGTTTATACGAATTTGTGACCTGCTAATGGAAGCTTCTTCTGTCTCCGGATATTCGCATTTTCATACTAACGTAACACTGCAGAACTAATGAAATCTGACGACGGGCGTGTCTGAGACTAATGCAATCCAAGTCACAGCTCATGCTCCAGAATTAGTTGGAGCCCATTATTGTGGGGCACCAAAAGCATAAGGAATATTTCCACATTTCAAATTTATTTAAATTGATGCCTTTTAAATTTACAGTACAAGAGCTATTCCATTGAAATCTGATAAAATACTTACTTAGGAGTTGCACACATTATTCGTAAGCCATGTGCAATAAACCATTCCATCATATACGAAGTGAAGACAGCGAAGGAAATTGAAAGTCTTAAAACTTCTATATTTAAGAAGAATTTCCAAAACGGCGACCCTTCTTGAAGTGAATCCCTCACGAAAATCGCGCTTTACAAATTGCATTCCATCATCTTGCTTACTGCACTAATTGCGTTCAAATCGCGGCCGTGTATCGGATATGTAGCTACAAGCGTTTTAATAATATCATTTTTTCATCTGAACGCAGCATATTTTAAAGGAATGGTTGGAACTTCAATAGACAATAACAACATAGGCGTTTAAGCAAAAGCATGATACAGTCAAGACCAAACAAGTTCTGAGGACTTCCGAGATGAAGACACTGAGGATCACAGCAGTCAAGACACTAAGAGATCGCGCGAGGGAACACCAGACTAAGAAAGCGATGTGAGGTTGAGGCTAAGATGACATACACATAGAAGGAGAGACTGATACGGTCATGTCTTAATAATGGACACCACCAGACTAGTTTATATTGCACTATATAATCTGCCTCATGGGACTCGTCCTCGTGGAAGACCTCCTAAAAGATGCACGGGCAGCTGGGAATCCACCTTACGGGAGGAGTAACTCTCTGGAGAATAGACCACATAGGTCTATAACAAGGAACTTATGTAGCGTCATCTTCGCCAAATAAATAGGATACGCTGTCTAGGCCTTCCTAGAGGTCTCACTCCAGTCGGTCTAGACGCGTACAGGGTCTTGATTGTGCCCAATCCATGCAAAGTGATCGGCTCTCACGGTGCTCGTTATAAGGGGCTGCTGGGTCATCATACGGATCTCTCGGTTGGTCCTATGCCTCCAAGTTCCCGCTGCAACGCCGTGTCTGGATCCCAGGATCATTCTAAGTATCCTATTCTCAAACCAGTAGATTCTTTGTTGTTCTTTTAGAGTCATTGTCCATGACTCAGAACCATATGTCACCACTGGCTTGATGATGGTGTTATAAATACGCAGCTTGGTGTTTCTGGATAGAAGCTTGGACTTTAGGAACGTTTGCAAGTAGGCTGCAGCTCGTAGGCCTTTTTGAACTCTGTGTTCCAACTCCGCGTGCATTTCGTTGGCTTCGTGCATGACCGTACCGAGATAAGCTGACACAGAATACAGATTTTAATATTTATGTGTTCCTTATGCTCGTACACACGAGTAATGGGCATTATTATTATAGCAAGTAAGAAGAAGATGAAAAAGAAGAAGGTTTGAACATTCTACAGGTGATTTTTTGACTGCTTGTAAAATAGTAAAGTAAAGAGACACTCGAATTTTGATAGATATGCATTCCAGTCACGCGTGAGGAAACGGCGCGGCACGGCACGACACGACACGACACGGCGGCCGCTGAATTAATTTATTATTATTCATTGTTTATTCCGAGTGTCACAATCCGGCTGACCTGTCTCCATCCATCATGGTACTTAAACCCGTCGCCTCTCGCGCCCGCGCCAGGACGGCCGCGGACAATTTTTTTATTCCAAACGTTCAATTTATATGTCATCTCGATAAAATTATATGCATTCCTCGCACAGAGACGCTCGCTTCCTTGTGCATATTTATGTAGCTTTACATATTGATGAACGATGTGGAGACAAACAAGCGAGTCAGTATGCGCATGCGTATAATATACAATACAACGTTCATATCGTGGGTATTCTACGAAAAAGTACTAATTCAAAATTACTACTTCTGAGATAATTGAAGTTCAAAGTTTGTAAGGATATAACAATTTTTTTTATACTAAACATTATTAAGCCAATTAGAAAAAAATGGTATATTGATCTATTAACTACATTTTATTTAATGATTTAATAAATAATAACTGAACTAACAACACATTTTTTTCAAAATAATAGTACACCACAGTAAATATACCACAGTAAGGTATTCAAATTGTACCTACTATAGTCACTTTGTGAGAAATGTTTTTTATTATTTAATTAAAAAAGTTATGCAGTAATTTTATCTTATGTACAGTACCCATTACATTAGGTAAAATAATAATTAATTAGTAAAAAGAGAAAAGAATGAAAATAATAATTGCCACGTTTGCCCCTGAGTGAAGCATGTAGACATCACTTACTAGACATCTCCAGGATATCATGTCGCCGACCAACAATCTCATATTTTTCAAGTCAGTACTGCTCCATAAGCTCCGCTGAATAGGTACATCCGAAATATTGTTATTGATAATTTATCATCAAAAATTTATCCAGGGAATTTGCATTAAGTCCCTTGGTGCTTTTTCCCTGAACGGATTTATGTTATATTTACTTATT
The DNA here is from genome assembly GCA_022606425.2 of Lepidostoma basale. Lineage (NCBI taxonomy): Eukaryota > Metazoa > Arthropoda > Insecta > Trichoptera > Lepidostomatidae > Lepidostoma > Lepidostoma basale. The sequence goes on from JAHDVF020000010.1 coordinate 1,947,584, forward strand.
ACAGAAAATATCTCGATTTGTAGTGTAGATAAGACTTGTTGCGTTTTTGCAGATTGAAGAGTATTTTTTCAACAGTATAATCTCTTAAGTCAAAACAGCAAAATTTTGACTTAGTGCTTTTTCGCAGAATACCCACGATATATACAAAAACTCTTGACTTTGGAGAGTATCTTGTATTCCTTAAAGTCGAACCATCTCTCATGCGTTCCTGGTATACGAGGTCTGTTCAAAAAGTATCGCGAATTTTATATTTTTTCAAAAAGTATTTATTTATTCATGAATATCTATTTTGTCCCCTTCAAAGTAATTCCCCTCGGATATAATACATTTATGCCAACGTTTTTTCCAATCCTCGAAGCACTTAAAAAAATCATTTTTTGTGATCTTGTTCAGCTCCTCCTTCGATGCCGTCTTTATCTCCTCAATCGTGGCGTAGCGTCGTCCTTTCATGGGCCTCTTCAGTTTTGGAAACAGGAAAAAGTCACAGGGGGCCAGGTCTGGGGAATACGGTGGCTGCGGCACCATTACTGTGTTGTTTTTGGCCAAATATTCGCGCACAAGCAACGATGTGTGAGCAGGGGCGTTATCATGGTGCAAAAGCCAGTTTTTGTTCTTCCACAAATCCGGGCGTTTCTGGCGGATTGCTTCGCGCAAATTGCGCATAACTTGCAGGTAATATTCCTTATTGACCGTACTACCCTGTGGCAAGAACTCATGATGCACCACGCCCCTGCAATCGAAGAAAACTGTGAGCAAAACCTTCACGTTCGACCGAACTTGGCGCGCTTTTTTTGGTCTTGGCTCATGCGGCAGCTTCCATTGGGATGATTGAGCTTTGGTTTCCACGTCATAACCATAAACCCATGATTCGTCACCAGTTATGACCCTCTGGAGCACATTTTGGTCGTCACGGACCGAGTCCAACATCTCCTGAGCAATGTTAACGCGATGCTGTTTTTGGTCGAAATTTAGCAATTTTGGCACGAATTTCGCGGCGACCCGACTCATGCCCAAATCATTGGTTAAAATCGAATGGCACGAGCCAATCGATATGTTTAGGTCCTCAGCAACTTCTCTAACGGTGATTCGACGATTGGCTAATACTATTTTCTTCACTTTATCTATGTTTTCGTCTGTTGTTGACGTGCTCGGGCGTCCGGCACGCTCTTCGTCGTTCATATCTTCTCGGCCCTCTGAGAACATTTTGTACCACCGATAAACGTTGCTTTGGTCCAAGGTAGCTTCACTATATGCCACAGTCAACATTCGAAATGCGTCCGCGCACTTTATTTTGTTTTTCACACAAAATTTGATACAGATTATTTGATCCATTTTTTGGAATAGGCAAAAATCGAAGACGAGCCAAAACACATCCAAGCAAAACAGCTGTCAAAAATTAACTAAACATTCAAAATGGCCGACCTTGTCAGCATAAGTAAGGGACATGAGTACCAACATAACGCTACAAAAAAATCAAAAATCAAATATACGTAGCCAGCGGAAATTCAAAATTCGCGATACTTTTTGAACAGACCTCGTATACGAGTATAATACCAGAATAGGACGATTTTCTACCTACTTCTAGTGTAATGTTGATTTCTCTGAATTCTTAAAACTGATGTTTAGTTTAAATACCTCGTTTGAAAGCTAAAAATTTGTAGATGTTTTTAAAGTAATCTGCACGAAAATTTATGAGTGATTATTTTTTTTAAATCGCCTTTCTTTTAGAATTTGTAAATAAAAATAATTAAAATGTTTGATATTTCCGTCTGGTATTTCTTAATCAGCTGACCTCGATAAATTAAAAAAAACTCATATCGTTTTATCTCAAAAATGGTTCACTTTTGCATAATGGCTTACATGACATAATTAATCGGAAATATTCTCCCCTACAATCTCCCAGAAGAAATACATTCAATAACCAATAACCCTGTATAATGTTATTACAATAGTTTTTATCTGTTCCAAATTAATGCCTTAAACTATAATTGTTGTTTGTAATATTTTTTGAGGAAATAAACCGATTTAATTTGATTTGATATATAAATATTAGGTTCTTACATATTAAATTGGCGTTTTGTATGGGAGGAACATATAGTTGATTTTTTTAAATATAATATATTTATTTAATCAAAGTATGTACCATTGCTATCTATGCACTTTTACCATCTCATAGGTAGTTCATCGATCCCTTTACTAAAAAAACCATTCGGACGGGAATCAATAAAATCTTTGAAGTCGGTTTGGACTGCCCCATCGGAGTTGAATTTTTTCCCTTGCAAGAAGTTATCCAAATTTCGAAAAAAATAGTAATCTGTTGGGGCAAGGTCCGGAGAGTACGGTGGATGTCTTAGACATTCCAATTGAAGCTCTTCTAATTTGGTAGCCGTCTGTTGTGCAGTGTGTGGTCTAGCGTTATCATGAAGCAGCAGTGGCCTAGAGCGATTAACCAGCCTCGGTTGTTTAGCAGCTAGCTTTTCCATCATGGTTTGCAGTTGCTGACAATAGACATCTGCCGTAATCGTCTGGCCAGATTTAAGAATGCTGTAATGAACGACACCAGCAGTAGTCCACCAAACGCTCACAAGTAACTTTTTTGGAGTCAATTTTCGCTTGGGGCATGGTTTGGCTGATTCAGCAGGGTTCAGCCATTGCGATGAGCGCTTCCAATTATCATACAGGATCCACTTTTCATCACATTCGTTTCAAAATTCCTTCATTATTGTGCCGGTTGAGTAATGCAACGCAGCAGTCAACGCGCGTTTGTTGATTTGCTTCACTCAATTCGTGAGGTACCCACCTTTCAAGCTTTTCCACCTTCCCAATTTGCTTCGAGTGGATTAAAACAGTTTTATCACTAACACCGCAGCCTGCAGCTAACTCGGACGTGGTTTGCGATGGATCCGCTTCCACAATAGCCTTCAATTTTTCATTATCAACTTTGGTCTCCGGCCGTCCACGGGGCTTGTTCTGCAGGTCGAAATTTCCAGAACGAAAACGTTGGAACCAAAAACGCACTGTGTTTTCTTTTGCGGCACCGTCGCCATACACATCATTAATCCTTCGACCCGTTTCTGCAGCACTGGTGCCACAGTGGAACTCGTACTCGTAAATAACGCGATATTTCAAGTTTTCCATTTTGTAAACTGAGTGACGCAAAGAAAATAAAAACAATTGAGGAAAAAACAAATGAATTATAATTTTCGAAACACAAATACTTGAGTAAATAGCTGTATAAATTTGAATTTGGAATTCCTAACCAATGAGAAGATATTTGAGATCAAAGATGCCAGTACGGCAAAACGCCAATTTCATATGTAAGGACCTATATAAGTAATGTTTAATGTTAATAATTGCTTGTGTGTCTGAAACATGTTTGGTATTTAATTATTATTTTTTTAATCGTGTGAGTGTTATTTACTAAGTATATTAAAAAATAAACATTAAACATCTACAACACGAAGTTGTGGAATAAATTATAAATACATAAATTGATGACCTTCGTGGCAGAGTAGCAAGAGCTATGACTGCCACATCGAAGGTCTCGGGTTCGATTATCGGCATTTGGCGGTGTGTTGTATGGTCTGGTGTAGAATTCTAAGAAATAAAAAAACTGTTTTTTTTTCTTTCCACTTTTGAGTTTATTATATTCGACATGTATCAATGTTCTATACCTTCATGATCTGGAGAAAAATAAATTAAAAGTGGAAAAAAAAAAAAATTATCTGTGTAATATAACGAAAAGAAAGAAAGCGAAAAAGGCCGTTCAAATGGAAGTGAACCATAGAACTGACAGAATAATAAATGCGGTAGAGATGAGGTCCCTAAGACATATGTGTGGTAGAACGATATACGACAGAATCTCAAATGCTGATATAAGAAAGGAACGTAGAGCGGAAGAAGGTATTATGAACAAAATTATGAAAGGATCGCTGCGTTGGTTCGGACATATGGAGCGTATGGATGGAGAAATAATGGTCAAGAAAGTATAAGTTAATGATGTAAATGGAGTACGGAGTCGAGACAGACCGAGGAAAACATGGCACGACCAAATTAATCAAATTTTAAAGGTTGGTCGTGCAAGAAATCGGAAGAATCGACGTGCGTGTATGACTCGTTGTGTGAATGTGGAGGAATCTAGAGTAATGTGGCGGTCCATTCTTTTTGCCTACCCCTGCGGGGAAACGGCGTGATGGTTTGTTTGTTTGTTTGTTTCAAATAATTAATTAGAAAATGATCTCATTCGATATTTTAATTCAAAACCACATTTTTTCTTTAAAAGGGGGTACTGAAAATTTACGAAATATATGGGAAGAGATTATCAAATTATATTTTGAAATTATATTTTGAAATTATATTTTGTAATTTTAGCTAACTATTTTTTTATAAATTTTAATGCGACACTACAAAATAATGGTTGTATTCCTGGTCCACCTAATACTTATCAAAGAGGTGGTGTCTGTTTGTTTAAATGAGATAAGTAGTTTCTTAAGTGTGAAATTAAAATGAGATTGATTCACATTTAAGTAACAAGTTACAACGGTAATATTCGTGAAAGCGTTACTTCTCCAGGAGCAACAGGGCGTAGCAATCTCCGAGCATCAATCAAATCCACCATTCATCACACCCAAAGGAGGCGACATACAACAGCCCGATACATTCTTCGGCATACGCGCTCAGCAGAGCGGGCAAACACACATATCGCGCTTGACGCGTGTGGCCACAGCTTAATAGTCTTCTTCTTCTTCTTCCCCTTATTGTAGATCTTAAGATAAGTTTATACAGGATATCAAATTTCTCCCGGTGATAAAGACATCTAGCTTTCTCTCCGTCTCTTTGGTGGTCGTCGATGGCCCTCTGAAGTCTCATGCATCATGATCTTAGAAATCCTTGCTGGATCCATTCTCTCGATGTGGTCCCTCCAGAATTGTCTTCTCTGCCTTCTCTATCTAACTATGTCATCAATTTTGCAGAATCTGCGAATCTTTTCGTTGGGTATACTATTTCTAAGGGTTCTACCCACGATAAGTCGCAATGTTATAGCCTGCTTATAAAAAAAATATATTTTAACAACCTTAAAATGTATAAATTTACAACGACTATAGTGAGGTATTGAGAAATTTTGGTTGTGCGTAAACATACAAGAAAAAAATCCTCAACTTCCTGGTATTTCCGCAACTTCCAAACCCTTTGGTTTAATTCTAACACCAACAAACCATCACTACGTTTCTCTGGATGAGTAGGCAGAGAGAATGGAGCGCCACACTAATCTATTCATACACGCTCCGCTTTTGGTTTAATTCCGAGTCCCACAGAATATTGTAAATATCATCAGGGGAACGTATGACGGTTGTTCTTATCGTGTAGTGCACCAGGGCAAACTTTCTGAGGCCATGCGGGAGTGCGACAAGGATGTCTACTATCACCCCTACTCTTCATAGGGGTGTTGTGCCGTTCTTTCAACAGTCCTCGTGGCATTCCGTAGATACGTGATACCCAGTTGGAGGATCTGGATTATGCTGATGACCTCTGTTTGCTTTCGATAAACATCAGGCATGCGAAAGAGTCGGGTGGAGAAGGTTCCTTGAGGCCCTATGCAGCACGGAGGTGTGACAGGACAAAAAAAGAAAGAAGAATTTCATATCGGTAATTAAAATTAATGTGAATGTTAGAAGGGTTTCATATTTGTGTCATGTGCTAAGGGAAGCAAAATCCTCCTTCGACTGATAATCATGGGCAAAATAGAGGGACGTCGGGGAGTTGGTAGAAGGCAGTTGTCCTGGCTGCGAAATACCATATAAGAGAGTGGGCGAGAATTAGCAGAGTTGAGAAGCTGTTCCATGTGGCGCAGGACAGAGATGTTTTTGTAGCAATGATTGCCAACGTTGAGGGGACCTGACACGGCACCAGAAGAAGAATTAAAATTACCGCGCCGACAGAAAGAGTCGTGTTGAAGTGGTGTTTAAAATAGCGCAGGAGGATCTTGTTGCTAGGAATGAGTAATAAAATGCATTGCCACCTCGTTAGTTTAGAGCAGGAGATAAGTCAAATTAATTGCCACGCTCAGCCGACTTGGTCGCGTCCCGCTGGAGATATATGGCCGCCGCGTGCCGCTATTGTCGGAACAATAATGATTGGGAAAAGGGCACCGTTCCACCTTCACCGGAAGTTAGCTGCATAGTGCATAGCTCTTGTTAGAAGTGTCTAAATTTACGGTTAATGTTGGACCATCCCTGCATAGACCAGTGGTCGCCAACCTTAAGCATACCATGCGCCAATTTTTTCACAGACAAGTTCAGATGCGCGATACAACTCAAGAATGTTTTTTTACCTTCTTACTTTCACGTTTGAGGTTGTAAAATGCAGATAAAGGCCTGCTTTGCTATGCTTAATGGAGGTAAATGAATAACTCAACCACGCAATTCAATTAATTAATTTACACCATTTTAAAAGACACATGTTAACTGGTGTGCTTATCTATCGGTGAAATAATCCCTTGGATGAGAGGGTAATCGCTGTCGTGAACCTGCTGTTGCAGAATCTCGTTTAGTGAAAATAACTCTGGGCTACAGTTGTTAAATGTGATGAGAGAGAGAGAGAGAGAGAGAGAGAGAGAGAGAGAGAGAGAGAGAGAGAGAGAGAGAGAGAGAGAGAGAGAGAGAGAGAGAGAGAGAGAGATATCACGATAAAAAAAAATAAGTCGGCACAAGGATGCATTGCGTCACTTGTAGTCATCCAATGCGCCACGTTTGGTGCATGGGCCACGATTTGCCCATTCCTGAGAGAAACACACGGGGAGATAGATTTAAGACACTCAATGCGACATTCTTAAAAATCTTACGAATCAATGAAGCATTGGTACATATCAACATATTATCTAATTCATTAGTCTCCTGGCTTAATTCCAACAACAATAAACCATCATGCCGTTTTTCCCGGAAGGGCAGGCAGATAGAATGGACTGCCACACTACTCTATCCTGACACACTTCCTCCACATTCTATAGCGAGTCATACACGGACGTTCATTCTTTAGTCTTTTAACATGGTCGACCTTTAAAATTTGATTAATTTAGTTATGTCATGTTTTCCTCGATCCATTCACATCGTTAATGTAATTTTTTAACCATATTTTCTTCATCCATGCGTTTCATATGTTACTGTCTACCCTTTCGGAGAGGCGGCGTCATGGTTAGTTAGTTAAGTAAGTGTTTGTTCAATAAAACAATTTTTGATAATTAATGAAGTGCAATAGGGTGTCGATATCATTCTCATGACTGTGAGGGGTAGGCAGAGATGATGGACCGCCACACTGTTCTGTCCTGACATAATTCTCGTGACTCTTCTACATTCACACATCGTGATACGCACGTTCGTCGACTGTTCCTACTACGAACATGGCCGCCTTTTAGTAATTGATTAATTTGGTCATGCCATGTTTTTCTTGGCATTCCTCGACTTATTTTTCCATTCCCACTACCTGTTTATGTATTTTTAACCATTCTTCCCACATCCATTCGTTTCATTCAGCAGCTTTACATTCCTTTCTTACTTCATCGTTAGATATTCTGTCATACATTTTTTCCCCGCAATTTCTTCTTAGTGACCTCATTTCTACGGCATTTATCCTACTTTCATCCTTCTTCTGCCAACTCCAAGCTTAACTTCCACACATAAGGCTCGGCACTAGAACTTCATTTTGCATTGCCATTTTGCTTCAGTCGATATATTTCTATTTGCGGTAATGACTTTGATTCCAATTTTGAGTCATTTAATAACAACCGCTGTACGAACACTGAAATTTAAATTTTGTTATGCACTACATTTGAAGAATGATTCAACGATGACGAAATCCACGAGAGTCCCACAAATCAGGCGTGGATAACATATTTATTTTACACAACAGGATTGGTAGACTGATACCGCATTCCGGCTACCGCTTAAGGACAAATACATGAATTAATCATTGACATACACCAGATAAAATGGCTTCATTCATTTCATTTGTTGTTCACATAGGCTACATTTTTTTTACGTATAAACACACCGATTTCTGAAATAACTGGTGCTTTCCAATGTGAATTGATAATTATAAATAACTAGCTGACCCGGCGAACTTCGTACCGCCTCAGAATCAATAAATGTTGTGTTAACTTATTAGCTGAAATAAATTCAGTTATTTATAATGTTAAAATGTATTCTTCTTCTTCTTCTTCTTTGACAGCCGTTGTCGTCCACTGCTGGACATAGGCCTCCCCCATACTTCTACATGTATGACGTGTCATACGGGGGGTGGTTGGCATTCCAACGCCACGCTTGCCAGACGGGTTGGCGAGGTGTCCTTCCACGTTAGCCTATGCATCAATATTATCCACCGAGGTTATTCACACTCGATCTCTAACATTTCGCATAGTTTCCAGGGGAAACCAAAGTCGAGGAGGTGTGGATAGGTACTTGGGATCAGATCAATCCTCCAGCGTAGCATGACCATCACCACGGTGATGGCCATGCACCGCTCGAAGAGTCAATAAGATCCTTCTTACTCCCCTATTACTCCTCTCCTAAAATGTATTAAGGTCAATAAATGTGCAAAGAATGATAATGAAAATAACATTGAAATGAATGTAATTCACGTAGCGGCACCAAGGGATTTGCTTTATTGCGATAAGCGAATCAAAATGATTCGCGTAGCATTGTTGCACTACTTTCTGTTAAACTATTATATTTGTTGGATGGGTTGCACTTGGGTCGATTGCCCTCATTGAAACACCTTGTGATATACGACATTTTTTGTTTTGTTGTCAGGTTCCGTTCTGGATTATGTTGGATTAAGTTGTGATTATTGTTGTATGACAGCAGTTGGTATTGTTAATGTGTGTGAAAATAAAACATTTACATTAAAATTTACAACTTATTACTGATTAAAATTGCACGCACAGTAAGCCAAGTTTAAATTGTAGAAAATCTTGCAACTAGTACGTATTATTTACGTATTTCTACCGTTGATGTCGTCCACTGTTGAACATAGGCCTCTCCCGATCCTCGAAGGAAGAAGCAACACACAAACCTCTCGTCCCGCGGCGCCAAGAAGCTTCAAACTTCGCAGATCGCGCTTTGGCATCGCGGGACCGACGGCGTGGAACAGGCTGCCCTACAATATCCGCAATCAAGACGACGAAGGAGTGTTCAGAAGCTCTCTTAAAACTTTTATTTTTAAGAGAAGCTTTCCGGACGTTGAGCGCCCTTGAAGTGAATCTCTCACAAAAATGGCGCTATATAAATCATCACCATCATCATCATCATCCCATATTACTTCACATATTCCTATTTGTTCCTTTTGCGTCCAATCACCAGCAATTTTTCTACTGTCATTAGACCATAGTTTGGGGGGTCGGTCTCTGCTTTTCCTATCTTCTCGAGGTCTCCACTCCACTAGCCTTCTATATATATTTATAAATATCAATAAAACCCAGATTTAATTCATTCTAAACTATTTTAAGCCTCGGTAATGTTTATTTCTTATTTTTTTCCGTGTAGAATGACATCCGAACCTACACGTCCACACGTTCTGTATGTACGAGTATGTGTGTATAGACGCATAAAATGCTACGAGCGTGCCATTAAATTATTAAAGTTATTACTTTTAACACCCCGGCATTGTTCCACATCCCTTCATTGCGATGACATGTTTATTTTACACTCCATCCCGACGACACAATACGAATACAGAACAGGAGAAAACAAACGAACACAGCAATGGCCGCATATTTATAATAATTATGTTCAAAGATAAAATGAGGATCAAATTGCTTTTAAAATAACGTGCATGCAGAATATTCCAAGTCTGAACCTTAGCAGAATTAAATGAAGTGATTCAAACACTGAGATTTACAGCTTGTTAAAACCACAGTTTACTTAAAAGATAACCGTTAGAAACAAGTGTCTATGAAAATAATATTTTTTAATTCGTTTTTGCCCCGCTTAAATAATTTTTAGCAATTGAGCTGTTAAAATCGATTGGAAATGGATCTTAATGTAATCATTTTTTACACATAATAACATGTATAATTTTGGCTAACTAACTAACGAACTCACCATCACGCCGTCTCCCCGGAGGGGTAGGCAGAAATAATGGACCGCCACACTGTTCTGTCTTGACATACTTCTTTAGAATCCTCTACATTCATACATCTTGTCATGCACGCACGTCGATTCTTCCAACTCCTCCCGTGACCGATATTCAATATTTGATTGTGCCACGTTTTCCTCGGCCTTCCTCTATTTCTAGCTCCGTTCACGTCGTTTACACATACCTTCTTCACCTTTCTGTCTTCACTCATTCTTTTCGTTTGTCCAAACCATCTTAACGACCCTTTCATAATTTTGTTCATAACACTTTCATTCGCAGCGCATTAATATACAGAATTACCACACATTCGTCTTAGAGATTTTATTTCTACTGCATTTATTATACTTTTATCCTTCATTTGCCAGTTCCATGCTTCACTTTCATACATAAGGGTCGGCACAAGAACACCATTATGCACTGCCATCTTAGCTTTTTTAGATAGGATTTTGTTTGCGATGACAACATTAAGTGCACAATTTACTCTGTTGCCTGCCCCAACCCTTCTTTCAATATCCTACTCCACTCTCCCATCCTTTGTTAACATACTTCCTACGTTGTCTAGTTTTGGTATGGAATAAACTAGAATTTATCTATAATTTATATGAACATATTATTATATTAATTCACAATGGATTCATATAACCACAATATTAGTTTTTAAATACCTTGTTCATACCGCCTGATTGTATTTATTCACCGTCAACCGGTTTTAAATTACTGATAACATGGCAGAGTTCGAAGTGAATTGCTTAGATTAATTTATTATAATGCGTTATTATCGAAACCGGCAAGCGATCGGTAAAATAATTATGTGGTGTGAGTGAGGAAAGCGATAATGTGCAATTGAGTGATAATTAAATATGTGTAGTGTAGTTAAATATGAATGTCAAATCTTTTGTATAACGAAACAAATGCACATAACTTTCTTCTATATTCACCTTCACTTTGTGTTGTGGATTCATATTTGAATAAATATAATTATACTTTGTAATACAACACTTTTTATTTTCACTGAACTCAGACATGTTTCGGTTACAAGTAACCTTTATCAATGTATACAATTTTAACAATCAAATAAAAATCCTCAATAATACCCCTTCCACTCGATATGTTCCCGTTACATCTCCCCTCTCCTCAATCCTTATTATACCCTTTTCACTTTTATACATAACTTTTTATTTGATTGTTAAAATTGTATACATTGATAAAGGTTAGGTACTTGTAACCGAAACATGTCTGAGTTCAGTGAAAATAAAAAGTTTTGTAATACAATGTATAATTATAATTATTCAAATGCATAAAACGTTCGAAAAAAACATTTTTATATTGTCAAAACTTACCACATTCATGGATTTTTTTAAAAATATTTATTTTGTATATACAACCATAAAGATGGTTTGGATACATGTAAAGAATGAAGGAAAGAATAGTAAAAAATATATATGTTAACGATGTAAATGGAACTAGAAATAGAGGAAGACCAAGGAAAACGTGGCACGATCAAATATTGAATGTTTACTACACTGATGAAGGGTTTCTGTGTCCCGAAACATGTTTGTGTTAATGGTATTTTTAAAATTAAATTTGTATTTTATATAAAGCGTTGTTTTTATAAAGTATTGTTCACTTATGAATCCGCAACAAAAAGTAATGGTGAATGTAGAAGATTATTAAATATTTAAAAATCATTTGAAACGATGAAAACTTCGGTTTTCTAGAAAATTTATTATATTTATGGGAATGGCGTGTTTCGCCTTGCTAAGGCATGATAAGATGTTTAATACCTTAGCATGGTGAAACGTGTCATTCTGATAAAATCAAATAAATCTTCTAGCAAACAAATGTTTGGATTCGTATTAAAAACAGTGAAAACAACTGGTTCGAGAAAATTTATTATAAATTATGGGAATAGCGTGTTTCGCCTTGCTAAGGCAAAATAACATGTTTAATGCCTTAGAAAGGTGAAACACGTCATTCTGATAAAACAAAGTAAATCTTCTAGAATACAAATGCTTTCATTCGTATTAATTATCATAATATATTATATTATATGGAGTTTTATATCATTGTTCAATAAACAATAAATATTTATAAATATCTTATGAGCTGAGCGGTAAAATTTTCTTCATAATAATATTCGAGCGAGTTTTTCATATGGAAATATAATACTTCCAGTATCTCTCTCTGTATGAACGTAGGACATAACATACATCAATGCATAAAGCACGATGTAACTTTTAATAGAGTCATTAAGGTTAAATGTTAAACATCTGCACTCAACAAGGAGACAAGCTGCTTCTGTTTGATCTAAAGGTGTAATGTTTGATTACAAAGTACTTCATTTTGTCAAACTTTGTGTACGAAAGCTCTTCAAATACTTTCGGTTTGTTATAATTAATATTATTTAATAATATGTGTACATATTTCACATTAACGTATTGATTTCGGTTTAAGAATAAACAAAACAGAAAGATTTTTTTTTTGTAAATGTATACTTATACTTGTACACGAATCCTGGATTTTCACCCATGGTGGATGATAATAAAGTAGTTTGCTAAATGCTAAAAATTAATCTCCATAGATGGCGTTAGTGTGTGGATTATATAGATTAATCTTGAAAAGATTAACATATGTAATCAAATCTAAATAGATGGCGTATTGAAACTGACATGTGAAAATAAGTATAGATTTGTAGCATATATACAACCTCCAAAAATTTGTCTTACATGGTCATAAAGAAAATGGGTGGAATGTTGTAATTACATAAAAGCGTGCGCTTAACCCAACCAATGACAGGTCATAAGTCCTGTAAACTCCTTGATCAACTATATTCAGTTTCCAGTTTGCATATTCGTCTCTATTGAGATACAATTAAATTTCAAAAATGAAAGACATTACTTTCTTCTTCTTCTTCTTCGATGGCCCTACAGCCCATATCGAGCCTTAGCCTCCAGTATTCTTCATCTCCAACTCTTCCTGTCCTCCGTTTCGACCCTCCAATCTGACACTCGTAACAATTTCGCCCCATCTCTCCCAACTTCATCCTCCCATCGCAGCCTTGGTCGTCCAATTGGTCTTCTACCACCTGGGTGCCACTCCAGCTATCTTTTTGGGGTTCGCGATGACGACATTCTCTGCACGAGCTCACAGATGTATTCATAGTATCACAGGGCATCAAACAAGGTGATGGTTTAGCGCCAACACTTTAACCTGATTTTGGAATATGCCATAAAGAAAGACATTACTGCAAGTAAAAATATATATAAATCGGGTGGTGGTCTAGGGGATAGAGGGCTTGGCTCCTGATCTCTCCTGAGGGGACTTGGGTTCAAGCCTTGACACGACCAGATTCCTTCTTCATAATAATGAGCTATTTTCTGCTCATATTGAAGTTTGTAAAATAAATTCTAATATCAGTCTTTATTTTTTTTTTAAATAAGAAAATTATCGCTGCAAAAAGAAATATATCCACTACACATGGATGGTAGTGCATAATGGAGTTCTAATTCCAACTCTTATGCATGGTCTTTATTTTTTTAAATAAGAAAGTTATCGCTGCAAAAAGAAATATATCCACTACACATAGATGCCAGTGCAAAATGGAGTTCTAATTTCAACTCTTATGCATGGAAATGAAGCTTGGAGCTGGGCAAAAGAATGATGAAAATGCCGTAGAAATCAGATCACCGAGAAGAATGTGTAGGAAAATATATAATAGAATACCGAACGACAAAATTAGGAAAAAATGTAAGCCAGTTGATTGCATTATTAGTATAATTTAAAAAGGATCCCTGAGATGGTTTGGACATACAGGTCGTTCCTAACTGTATAAATCCACGTTGCAGGAGGCCTACCCGGTCCCCTCCTTTCATCTTCTAGTTTCAGGGCCTTGTCAACAATGTCTTAAGTCATTGGTCTTGTGTCAATAATTGCCCTGCCCGCTGGACCGACGATCTGAAGAGGATTCCTGGACATGGATGGATGGGAGCGGCAATGGATAGGGGACGGTGGCGTGCTTTGGAAGAGAAATACATTCAGCAGTGGATGACAGACGGCTGATGATGATGATGATGAATAATCGGCATTATATTCTGTACTCATTCAACTATTATATATTTGTCTTCTTATCATCTTTGTTTTGTCAGGTCTAGTGCTTTAGTTTCATGCATCATAACAAATAATAAAATACTTACAATATATGTAGGTAAATTAATGTTCAAAGCAAGACATTCGTTTGTAGTAGCTAGTTTCGTAAATCACTTAGTAAAACCAGTCCTCATAATGTCACGATCTTTGGAAAACACAATAATTACATTCCCACTTCTCAAACTACCGGCTATCGCCAGGAAACATCAAAGCCCACTCAAAACACAAATTTTGTTAACGTTTTAGTAAAAAATGTGGACCAGAAACCGTCACCGAAATTAGTTCACTAATTTATTGGCGGAAACCAAAGGAATGGCGAAAATACGTAGCTCTCTCGAGAATTCCGTTTCATAATAATCAACCTACAAACCTGTATATCGTGTTCGTAAATCTGTCCAGGACTTCAAAAGAATTATTTGCTTATAGAATTGTAACGTACTATCTTGAATTCGGAAGGATTCAACATTTATGTTAGGCTGTTTACTGTATTATGAATATAGTTATACCAAATTAAAAACGTGAAGGTTCAAATAGGAAAATAAATTATTTATTTAAATTTAACTGAAGAAAAACATATAAAAAGTAAATGATATAGCACAATACACTGAAGCTACTAGGTTTGTGAATCCAAATCTCAGTTGTTCAGAATACTCACTTGGAAAACGAATGGTCGCAAATTTATGCCACGCTGTTCTTCTCGGCGTTACATCCTGGTATGGGTTTTGGCCTCCTCTATAACAGTCCTTCATTGGCTCATCTCTCTCTCTCTCTCCCTCTCCCTCTCTGTCACTCTCTTTCTCTCTCTCACCCCCCTCTCTCTCACCCTCTCTCTCTCTCACCCTCTCTCTCTCTCACCCTCTCTCTCTCTCCCACCCTCTCTCTCTCTCCACCCACTCTCTCGCTCCTCACCCTCTCTCTCACCCTCTCTCTCTCTCTCTCTCTCTCTCTCTCTCTCTCTCTCTCTCTCACCCTCTCTTTCTTTCTCTCTCCATTCTTCAAGACTTTCCAGACCAGTTTCCTCTACTTACTGTTTACATTAAGATTATTTTTGCTATTATATTTCATAGCAGTTTGAATATATGATGATTCTACCATGAAAAATAGAATAACTTATATGTGTTCTGGTGTCCCATTTAATTTCATGAAATGAAATAGCTGTTAACGTCAGTCCTGGATGGACGGGGGACGGGCCCAGAAGTTGAACGATCGAGGCTGATGAAAAGGTATCGACGCGCCATGTTATCGGCTGTCTCTCGTATCCGAGGAAGGCTGTCCTTCACGGTTATGGGTTCTAATGTGGCTAAAGAGCCCAATCCTGGACCCATACATTCCAGGGCATCTAGATCAGAAAAAAGACGTTTATGGCAGTGTGAGTGTCACACTGTCTTTGGTCTGGTGTAGAATTCTCGTGACAATAAAATGGCGATAGATTGGTTATCTATCATATGTCATAAGAATCAATATAATAGCTAAAATAAATTGTATACAGTAATTGGGTTCAAACGACCTGTTGTGCAAAAGGAAAAAAGAATGAAAATGAATTTACTTAATGGTCTTTGGTATTCAGATGAGGAAAAGTTTTTCTTAAATTAATTAAATGGTTACGCTTGTTTTGATAGATAATTACACAGGTAATCAGTATAACACAATAAGATATTTCAGGCGCCATTAGACCCAAATAGACCACAATAATTTAATGGACAATTCATATTCGGTAACAAGGCTCATCAAGCGACTGTTTGGGCACAGCGGCTCTGGGATCGGTTCGGTCGCACATGTGAAGACTTCAAATGTATTTTTTATCACTTTCCGAGATGTCATGTATGAAAATAGATCAAGTAAATAGCTGATACAGCGCGGATGGCGCGCTGGTGACCTTTGTTTTATCTCTGTTTGCTTTGGCTTCTGTTGTAGACGTCAAAGGAAATGGAGTTAGAAAATATTCCTTTCCTTGTATGCGATACATTTAAATCATTATAATACCGTCGTATTAGTATCGCGCGGATATTCTCATAAAATTAATAGGGGTATTTTTAAAGTTTCAATCCTTGTGATTTGTTTGCAGCAAAGATAATTAAATCAAATCAAATCAAATATTTGTGAAATGTATACTTATATCTGTATACGAATCCTGATTCGTATACAGATATAAGTATACATTTCACAAATATTTGTAAATATTCTGGTCAATTCTTTGGCGTATAAAATAGGAGTGATACTCCAGGCGACTTCTAAAACAGTGCGCTAGGAGGCGGTAGCCTCTTCGCATTGTGTTAATAAAGTAGTTTGCTAAATGCTAAACAATCATTCTTCATAGATGGCGTTAGTGGGTGGATTGTATAGATTAATCTTAAAAAATTAATTAGTACAATCAAATCTACATAGATGGCTAACTGGAACTGACACGTGAAGATAGGTATGGATTTGGAGTATATATACAACTTCCAAAAATGTATCATGCATGATCATAATAACAATGGTGGAATGGGGAATGTTGTAATTACATAAAGCGTGCGCTTAACCCAACCAATGACAGGTCATAAGTCCTGTAAACACCTTGATCATCCATATTCAGTTTCCAGTTTGTTTCTTCGTCTCTATTGAGATACAATTAAAAATTCAAATCAAATCAGTTTATTTTCTCAAAAGATATTACAAACAAAAATTATACGAGTAGTTTAAGGCATCTATTGAGAACAGGTAAAACAAAAAAAATATATAATACCAGGAACGCATGGGAGATGATGGCGAAGCGATCATGTTCAGCAGTTTGATTGCTCTCCCCACCGGCGTCACCAGAGGCAGGTTGGTTCTGCATGTTGGGAGATAAAACAGTCTGTGCTGACGCTGTCGAAGATAACCATCAGGAACATAAAGATGGGTAGCCTCCAAGATAACGGAGTTCTCAAAGAATCCCCTGATAAGTCTGAAGAAATGGGTAAGTGTACTCCCATCTCTTCTTATCTCCAAACTGTTGGTCCCCAGCATGCCCAAGAGGTTATTTTATAGCTATTTTTAATGTGGTAGTTTCTTTATTTGAACCCAATTACTGTATACATTTTATTGATTCCCATGACATGTGATAAGTAGTGAGTCTATCGCCATTTTTATCGTCACATGAATTCTACCAGATCAAAGAATGTGAGAATTTTTTTTCAGTATGTCATTTCTGAGAATCAAACCCGGAGCCTAGTAATTCATAAACCTTTATCCGGTTAGATTATCTATTGTTTTGGCGGAAACACTTTGATATTTTAACATTATTAACTGTTTTATTGAAACACTGTTATAATATCTCAATTGATTAAATTTCTATGAAATTGCCGCGACAGCTGTTTCGTAAACCAATTTCCCTTTTCACACCTAATGTTGCTTGAAATAGTTCAAAACACAGGAATTATTTTACATATAAGCTACGTGTAGGAGTTATTTCTTCTCCGTAGTTGTAGACCTATGTGGTCTGTTCTCCAGAGTGTAGATTCCCAGCTGTCTCTCCATCTTTTAGAAGGTATTTCACGAGGACGAGTGCCATGAGGCTGATTATGCAATGCAATATAGGGGAGTCTGGTGGTGTCCATTCTTTGAACATGACCATACCGGTCCCTTTTTCGCTGTCTGCTCCATCTTATAATATCCTCAACCTCACATATCTCTCTTATTCCGGTGTTCCTCGCGCGATCTTTCAGTGTCTTGCTTGCTATCGTCCTCAGTGTCTTCATTTCGGAAGTCCTCAAAACTTGTTTGGTCCTTACTGTGTCTGCCCTTGCTTCGATGCCATATGTTATTATTGGTCTTACGCATGCTTTATAGAGTTATTTGACAATACAC
Source organism: Lepidostoma basale (assembly GCA_022606425.2). Taxonomy (NCBI): domain Eukaryota; kingdom Metazoa; phylum Arthropoda; class Insecta; order Trichoptera; family Lepidostomatidae; genus Lepidostoma; species Lepidostoma basale. The sequence goes on from JAHDVF020000010.1 coordinate 1,965,686, forward strand.
GTAGTTAAGTACATAAGAATTAGAAAATATAGATTGTCATTCAAATGTTTTGCAGGAATAAACGTATCACACACAAAATATCGCATATTTAATTCATTCATGTAAAAGATATTGAGTGAAAAATGTTGCATTGAACGTTGAAATATTTGATAAAATAAATATATTTATAGAATTACCTAATGATTTATGACATGATGTGATAACCTTCTCGAATGACTTCAAATTAATATTTATAATCACGTGTTGTGTACCAGTTGGATTTTGATGTATTTACTGCCCATGTACTTTATTCATTATATAATGGTAAAATGATATATATAATTATTCTGTACGGGTGTATGTAATTGAACTCCACCTTAACGGCTGGACCGATTTTGATGATTTTCTTGGTGTATGTTTAAGTGGGTCCCTGGATGGTTCAAATTCATAATTGGACCCAGTAGGTGGCCGTTAAAACCTCCTGGGAAGTTCATAAATAATGACCTTCTGAGAATAATTTATAGTTATATTTGTTTACCATAGATGGCGCTGATGTTCAATTCTGTGGTATTTTATAAGCATGCGCAAATCACTTACGTTGTAGCATGGCGTAGATTTACAATTCTGTTGGCTGTGTTTCGATATTCCATGTATATGGCATGTGTCACAACTGCGTGCATATTAAGGAAAAAAAGGGTCAAAAAGGAAGTAGGTCGGAATTTTATTTCTTCTTCTTCTTCTTCTTCTTCCTCAGCCTATTCTCGTCCACTCCTGGACAAAGGCCTCCTCCATTCGCTTCCATGTCATTCTGTCCCGTGCAGACTGCATCCAGGTTATTCCGACGTGTCTGTTCAGATCATCCTTCCACCGTAGTTGCGATCCCCCTGCACGTCTATTTGCCGTCCACGGTCTCCAAGTCAGCAGTCTTCTCGTCTACTTTTCATCTGAGCTTCTGGCTACGTGACAGCATTTCAGCTAGTTCCTCCGGAGTGTTGCTCACGAGTACGATGTCGTCGGCAAAGCGTAGATGGTTTAAATATTTTCCATCAACATGGATAATTTTATTTACAAAGTATTTAATACTAGTTGCAACCCGTCACCTATTCACGGAATTAAAGATTTTCTACCTCTAGTATATGACATCCTACTCGCTTTGCATAACATCAAATCTATGGAAATTGTAATTGGGATACAACGATTACGCATGTATAGTTCGTTTGTATGTTATAATAGTGATATTATTACAAGATGAAAAGTGTTATTGACTCGCATAGTAAGATACACGCGCGGAGACGAGTGTCAGGCGGGTATGGCTGGTAGCTGGTGGCTGGTGGCCGGTGGCGGGCCGGTGTCCCGGGACCAGATCAAAGCATACCACGGGAATGTCTGTTTCTACGTTCGAAGATTTTTGGCATGGCATCAAAGAAAAGACGGCGCCAGCGATAGTCACGGAATACGGGTAGTTCAAAAATTTACCACAATTTTCGATTTTTAGTTTGTAATAATAAATCATTGAGATTTTGATTTTTTCGTGAATCGTGCGGTCTGTAAACATAAATGCAAGTGAAAATAAAAACACCAACTACCAAAAAATTACTTACACTTATACCTACTACGGAACTACCAAATTGACTTGACGAGAGGTCGTGATAGATTCCGACTCCGGAGACCCAGACTTGAAAGAACAGAGAAAGGTGCTTTTTACAGAGGATTCAAATTATTTAACGAATTGCCAAATGAAGTAAGAGATGCCGGTTCTCTTGCGATCTTTCGTCGAAAATGCTTTAAATATGTTAAGTACCGATGTTTAAGGTTTTTGCTGTTTTTTTTTTCATTTGTGTTTTTTATATTATTAATTGTTTATAAAATGTTGTTTTATAAGTTGTAAAATGTTTTTGTAATTTATTATAACTTTATTAAATAAATAAATAAATAAATATATGTACTAAATCGAAAAAATCCTTTTTTTTATAATAAGAAAAATATAATAATACACCTTCACGCCGTCTCCTCGAAGGGGTAGGCAGAAATAATGGACTGCCACATTTTAACCGGTGCGGCACTCCATCCTTCTCTTTTCGCCTCTGCGGGAGACGCGGTGTGATGGGTTGTGAACCTCATCGCCACCAATATGCATCTCCCGCGTACAGTTAGATAGTCCAACGTCTACAAAATAAATCACTCAGAATTTTATATGATTACGGTAGATTTTTATATTAATTTTCCCTTTTTATGTTGTTAATTTTGAATATTTTTTTCGTATTTTAACAATTTCACTTCTACCTTCGAACAAAACATTTATATTTTTATAATTATTTAAATACCAGTTTCCAGAAAATTTCATCCTCTCCGTTATTAATAATGAAAAAAATCAATAATACAAATTAAATAGATTTTTAGCTTAGATGGATGATAAGCAGAAGATGACAGCGAGCTGTCGAAACTGGTTGAAATAGATATATGTTGGAAAGATTTAATTTAATTATTTATAATTAACTTCTTTCAACCAAGAAATTTCTGAAAGCAACGTTATAATACTATATTAGATTTTTTTCTTTGTACGTACATTGGGGGTTGTTTTTTGTGGTTGTTTATTCTATTTTTAATTTATAATAAAATACACATTTTATGTAACTAAATTATCATATAAATAAACAATACGTTTCGATTGGACATAACAGCTTATCTGTGTATAATATTACCCCATTTTATTTTTGTGGTAATATAAATAAATATGTATTAAAATATTTTGTGTTTTTGTTGCAATCGAAATGTTTGATTTGCTTTTTTTTACATAACTTAAAAACATTTTCTGTTTTCTAGATATTTTGGTATTTGTAATGACTACTTTCATCAATCATCTATCTCTTATATATTATATAAAACTGGAATTTGCTTTTCTTGTTATTCTAATTGTACTAAGTTGTTTCTTTTTACATATATTTTTATAATTGTTCTTATTTTTTAATTGTCATATGTTATTACTTAATATATTGTTTTTTTTATTGTTCTTACATTTTTTAAAATTGTAATCATAAACGCATTTGAAAATGACCAAATCTTAATGATTTTTTTTAGATAAATTGAATACATATCTATGTATTCAATTTATCTAAATAAAAATCATTAACATTCGGTCATTTTCAAATGCGTTTGAGATTACAATTTTTAAAAATGTAAGAACAATAAAAAAAACAACATTTTTAAATTTTGTTAACTGTTTAAATAAAAACACTGTTAAAAATATCACAATTGATTATTTCTGACAATGTGAATTTCGCGACAATTTTGATAGAAATTTAATCAATTGTGATATTTTATAACAGTGTTTTTATTTCAACAGTTAATAATTTTGAAATATCAAAGTGTTTCCGTAAAAACAATAGATTGCATAAATTTGTATTTAATTATGAATTCACTTTAGTCTGCTTTTGTTCTATGTGTTTCGTTTCTGATCTGACACACAATTAAACAAAGAAGTTCAATCGATTGCTTCTGTTCCCCTGCCCATCTGGGATGGAGGAAATTGCTCTCGACCGGCGATTTAATGTGTCGGATATCGCTTTAGTTTAGTATGATTTCACGCGAACAGGCGGTTCTGATTTTTATTATGTAACGCTACTCGGCTATCAAATCCTGAACATGTAATAATAAAATTCTCAACATGCATTAACACGTAATAATAGCCCACGCATCTGTAAACCAGATATAAAATGTGTTTGTATCGGATTTATTTTAGTCGGGCGAAGAAAGTTTCAGATCAAAATGTTTCCCGCGCGTATTATATGCGTGCGGAGTGTTGACATTATGTTTTTTTCTTCCTATAATCTTTGTAAGACGACTTTCGTAACGGTCGTTCAGTCAACATCACAGAGGGCGGTCGTCTTCTCTCCTGGTTCATATTGCGTTCCTTAACGTAAATCGTGTATCCGAAAACCATTTTGAAAAACGACTACCAAATCACATTCCAACAATGTTTCCTACAGACGTAAGAGGAATAACCATTAGAGCTGAACATCTGTAAGCCAGAAGATTCAAGTCCAAGTCCAAGACTTTCGTAACGATCTCGTTCATAATAGCATCATTCTTCCAACTCCAATACTTAACCGTTTTAGTGCCAAACACATTTCGCCAAAATATTCTAAAATGTCAAAAGAAAAGTCTATGTTTATAGATAATTTATATTTAAAAGAAAACAATGTGCTATTTCTGTAAAAATATACAAATTTGTCATATTTCTTTCAACATTCTCTTCACTAGGTAACAAACTATGATAATAAAAAAACAGAAATCGAAATACTTTTATATAAGTGCCGAATAACTACGAGTGACCCAAAGAGCCATAGAAAGAGCCATGTTAGGAATAAGCCTAAGAGACAGAGTCAGAAACGATACGGTGAGAGAAAAAACAAAGGTCATTGACATCATCCACCGGGTGGCGACCCTAAAATAGCAATGGGCAGGTCACGTAGCCAGAAGCTCAGACGAAAAATGGACAAGAAGACTGCTGACTTGGAGACCGTGAACGGCAAAGACAAGTGCAGGGCGACCGCAACTACGGTGGAAGGATGATCTGAACAAACATGTCGGAATAACCTGGATGCAGTCTGTACAAAACATAGTGACATGGAAGCGAATGGAAGAGGCCTTTGTCCAGGAGTGGACGGGAATAGGCTGAGGAAGAAGAAGAAAGATGAATCCACCTACAAGCGCGACGGCGCTCTTCGGCACTATAACGGTATCCTTACAGGATTAGCATTTGAACTTCATTATGCACTTCCATCTTCGTCATTGTCGGATGATTTTCAAGGATATTCATATATAAACGTTTTATAAGCTGATATTAGATTATGTTTGGAGTACATTAATATAAAATTCCCAAAAAATATTATATAAAATACACATTGAAGTTTTTTTTTATAATAACTTGTTATTCGTATACGCATATAAGAACATTTTCTATTGGTTATATGATTAATAAAAGGTTATTATCATTTAATTTTAGATACACTTAAGGCGTTAACACTGTGGAATTCCATAATGACGAATTTTTATGAATTAAAACACTGTTTTTTTCCACTTTTGAGTCTGAGTTTTATATCGTTCTCCCGATGATGAAGGTGTAAGCCTTCGAAAAATGTCGAGAATAATAAACTCAAAAGTGGAAAAAACATTGTTTTAATTCATAAAAATTCGTTATTATCATTTGATAAATATGCAAATAATCACACACGCTTTCTGTAAGAATAATTATTTAAGAATATCGTGCGTTTAAAATAAATGTCTATTGTTTATCAATTTTTTTATTTGATAATTAATATATTTATGTATAATACATATTTATTAGTTAATTAATATATTATTTGATTTATTAAAGGGTTAAATTTGAACATTGTAATTACGTATCACAATTTTTTTATGGTTGTTTGTAACACCTGATGATGCCAACATAGGATGACGAAACAGCTGTCGGATAAGAGCATAAATAATTACAGGATTTAAATTTATACATTTAATAATGTTGAAGTATCATAGTGTTTCGGCCAAAATGATGGATCCTTTAATAAAACAAACAAACAAACCACCACTTCGTTTCCCCGCAGGGGTAGGCAGAGAGAATGGATCGCGACACTACTCTATCCTGGCAAACCTCTCTAGCTTCCTCCACATTCATACAACGAGTCATACACGCACGTCGACTCCTCCGACTTCTAACATGACCAACCTTTAAAATTTGATTAATTTGTTCATGCCATGTTTTCTTCGGTCTGCCTCGACTCCGTACTCCATTTACATCATTAATGATGTAAATGGAGAACGGGTGAATACGGATCCTTTAATGTATGTAAATGTTATGGATTTATGGATTTAAGTTTATAGGATTTATTTATAGTTATGGATTTATGTTACGGATTTATTTATTTATAAATTTATGGATCCTGTAATTTATGTTAATGATGTAAATGGATCCTTTTATTAATGTTTATACTTATTTATTTAATAATTCGTTCATTCAAGCATTTTATTTTATACCCTACAAGGGAATACAACATAAGAAACAAGTCAAAAAAATAAAAATAATTTAAATTAAAGATTTAAAAAAAAAAAATAATAAGAACTGAAAAAACAATATATAAAGAGAAAAAAAAACGTATACAAATATTTCGACTACAGCATTATACTTTCAGAAAGATTTAAATTAAATATGACTTAAATGTATAATACATACATAAAAATGAATGGAAGATAATCATCGTACTCGATACCCAATTTTGTTTCGAACACATGAATGAGTCAAAATCTTAACTTCGTATTTTACGTTTTGCATTCATGTTAGTCGTGTATCCTTCCTCGCGGCGTGGTTCATTTAAGCAAAAGGAAGAATTGTATCGTGTCTCGTAAAAATATTTTTCTTCCTGGAAACGCTGAAGGGTTATTCGCTTTGTGTGTGGCATTATGTCGTTTGTGGTCATGTGCAAATAATAATTACGTGGGTAATGAAACATTGAATTACTGATGTTTTGTGTATGCTTTTTGAAGGGGTTATAAAATGTATGCATCTGCAGGGAATATCGAGTTAATTCTCAAATTCATACAACAAATTCATACAACAAATTCATACCTTAGTTATGGCTCTATTTTATGGTTTCATTTAATATTATAAACAAAAAGTGCCGTAAGCTATGACCTAGACAAGTACTTTTTTTTTAATTTTTAAATAAAATTTTATCTATTTAATTTGTTTTTGATTGATTCTTATGACATGTTAATACGAATGAAAACGACAGTTTTCTATATTATTATATTTTATGAGAATGACATGCTTCGCCCTTCTGAGGCATTATCAAATGTCTTAAACAAATAACAAATAACTGCCTTAGAAGGGCGAAACATGTCATTCCCACAAAATATAATAAAACTTCTAGAAAACTGTCGTTTTCATTCGTATTAATTATTTAATATGGAGTTTTACGAGTACATCATTGTTCAAGAAACAATAAAATTATGACATGTGGTAGTTAATCTAACGAAATTGTACTACCATGTTAATTCTACACGAAACTAAAGACAGTGTGAGAATCATATTGTCATCACCGGGAATCGAACCCGGGACTTTCGATGTGGCAGTTATAGCACTAGCCATAGAAAATTAACTCAATATATAAACATTTGCACCATCTAAAAGAACATTTTTGTTATATTTATTTTATATCATTGTATTTTATATTATTTATTTTGTGGACGTTGGACGATCGAAATGTGCGCGGGAGATGCCTATTGGTGGCGATAAAATTCGCAACCCATCACATCGCGTCTACCGCGGGGGCGAAAAGAAAAGGATAGAGTGCCGCATCGGTTAAAGTGTGGCAGTCCATTCTTTCTGCCTACTCCTTAGGAGAGACGGCGTGATGGTTAGTTAGTTAGTTAGTCATTAAAAATCTTTTGAAAACTAATTATAAAGCTAATGAGTACATTGTTTTTATTTTTCCTTTGTAAGGAAAAATAATTTTAAATCAATTCGTAACAGTGACTAAATAAATAAACATATTTAACAGTTATCATCCCAACTGCCAAAGATAATGGCTCAAATATAGATATAAGAACTTGCCCCGTTTAAATCCAGTAAGTAGGTACCGTATACATTACAATAGAATATCAGACAAGTCCTAGTTTTATGTCATTAGCGTTCTTTTTTCAAAATGCATGGGCTTAGAGATTGACGTTTTGAAGTTCATTTTTATCAGCTGAATCTATTAGTAGTTTTTTTTCACATATTGTTAGTTTAAAAAATTGATTAAGACTTTATAATATTGGTGGTTTTAATTTTATTTGTAAGCATAAAATCTTGACATTTTTCTTTTTTAGGTTTGTCTTAACAATGGTTGGATAGTATTATAAAAAATATTGATATTTTGATACAGTAGATAAATTTAAATATGAAGTTTATTCTAAAGAGAGTTTTATATTTCAATAGGATTGATTATGGAAAACAGTTAAGTTTCAATTTTCAAATATTTTTCACTGTTAAGAATCCTAATGGTAAAACGCCAACTGATATCTGCTTATACCAAATCCAGTAGATTTTGGTGCCTAGCTTTCTGTGACGTGACAGGAATGAAAATTGATGACTGTGCCTAGATATGTAATAAAATTCCATATCCTGTCCCAAATTAATTAATACCAACATATATTTCTTTCTTATTTATGTCTTCATTATTATTTTAAATAAATCATTACACAATTACAACGCAAGCTTAACAGATGAAAATATTGAAAACGAAAAAACATTAAAATATATTACTTAATGCGTGAAAAAACATATATGGTAAAAGGTGTTTAGTTCTTAACTAACTAACTAACCATCACGCCGTCTCACCGAAAGGATAGGCAGAAAGAATTGACTGCCACAAATTTCATTCCTGACATATTTCTCTCGCTTCCTCAACATTCATAGGTACATCGTGTCATGCACGCGCGTCGATTTCTCTGACTCCTCGCGTGGCTGACATTCAATATTTGATTTATTTTATTGTGCTACGTTTTCCTCTTTATTTCTAGTTCCATTTACATCGTTAACATTCATTCTTTCCATGTGTCCAACCATCTTAATGATCCTTTCATTATTTTGTTCATAACACCATCATTCGCACCGCATTCACTTCTTATATTTTCATTCGATCATACACAGAGTATCTGCACATTTGTCTAAGAGATCTCATTTCTACTGCATTTATTCTACTTTCGTCCTTCTTTTGCCAGTTCCATGCTTCGCTTCCATACGCTTGTATTATATATTAATGTATATCAAAGGCTCATCACTTATACTATTAATACACTTTTAAATTTGTTTTAACAACACTATATTCTTTTCATTTACCAACCGGTTTCGCTCCCGCCGGAACTTCTTCAGGGTTACAAAAGATATTAGTATCAGTATCTTTATTCATAAAATTTATGCTAAATGGAGTATTTTTGTTACGCATTTGGTAAAAAACACACGTACGAGTATCTACGGTGAAGGATCTCGGAATCATCTATGAGAGAAGGCTGAATTTTCGTGCACATATCGAGAGGATTTGTGACATTGCACTGAGGAAGTTGGGCTTCATCATTCGGACCGGAAGAATTTTCAGAGATCCTAATGTGCTCAGAGTCCTATTTATTGTTTTACCTACCGGCCACCAGAACCAATCTGAACTCGGTCTCCTCGGAGATCGACGTCATTCATATTAGTGAAGGTACGTTCGGGGGACAAATACTCTAGACTTTAGAAAGTATCTTGTCTTCCTAATGTCAAACCATCTCTAATGCGTTCCTGGTACTATGTTGCATTTTTATAATATTTTACCTCTACTCAATACTTAGATGCCTTAGAAGTCCGGTAACTTAACCCGATTTTCATGTCTTTTTTGGAGGGCGTTTTTTTGTAGGAAAATAAAAATGAGTCGTTTTGGAAATTTAGGATGTTTTTATTTACATATTAAAGATACATATTTTTAATTTTTTTTTAAATTTAATAGTTTTATTATTATTATTATTATTATTATTAATCGAAGTTGGCACCTCGATAAAAAAGCGCGTGGATGGCCCGGGTGATTTTGGCTCTTGATGTTATCTGAAATTAAAAATTCTTGAAAATTCTTAATCTAAAGACATGTCATTCTGGTCGGAACTACAGAAGTTAAATTTTATGGATAAATAACAAAATGGCGGACTTTGAAAAAAAAATCAGCAAAGAAGGGGTTGTAAAATAAAAAGTTTGGGGTGAAAAAATGTCTCGGTAGTTCCGACGAGAATGACATGTCTTTAGATTAAGAATTTTCAAGAATTTTTTATTTCAGATAACATCAAGAGCCAAAATCACCCGGGCCACCCACGCGCTTTTTTTTTCGAGGTGCCAACTTCGATTAATAATAATAGTAAACTTCCTAATATTTCAATTAAAAAAATTCAATTTTTTTTTGTGTCTTTAATATGTAAATAAAAACATCCTAAATTTCCAAAACGATTCATTTTATTTTCCTACAACAAACGCCCTCCAAAAAAGACATGATAATCGGCTTAAGTTACCATTTTGCTGTTTGTAATGTCTTTTGAGTTAATAAACTGATTTGATTTGATTTGTCGGAACATATTGAATGTTTTTTTTTCTTTCTAAGCGAGTTAAAAGAAATAACACAAAAGTAAATGTTAGTATAGTCATCAAGCAGCCTGTGATTAGGCAGAACATTCCAGAATGTATCTCGCCACATTCCCAGTGCACCCAGCGAGTCAGATGGCCACACGGAGCCCGACGCCCGACGCGAGACGTACGCGGAATACGTAACTACTTGATTGGATTAAACAATGGAGAATATGGAAAGGTTCATGTTGTTTGTTAAAGCTCACGACACGTAGGTGTGGCGGATAGCGCGCTATTCTTTATACCTACGTACTGTATGCGCCGGAGGCAGTGCCGTGTTTGCATGTTCTAACTACTAAACAGTTCAAAATAACGAAAGAAAAACAATTGGAAAGAAGCTATTACTTAGTGGTTTGACATATTTAAAATAAGAATTAAACTTTTTTTAAACGTTTGTGTATAGCCCTGACGAAGCTCTTTATAGACTCAAAATAAAGTGGTTTTATACAACATTTTAAAAGTGTTTAATTCTAATTTTAAAGAAATAAACTTTATCTTTAGCTTTATTCCACTTCCATCCCCATCCATAAGATAGCGAAAGTATAATGTTTTCGATCCTCGTGTGTATGACATATAATAGCAAAGCACTTGGATACGATGAAGAATAATTCGTTACGTTTACTCCATTCAGTTATGCTCTGAATGTCACACTGAAGCTTCAAGCAATCTGAGGGAGTCTCAATTTCAGCGAAAAAATTTATGTCATCAGAAAATAATACAATATTTGAAAACTTTATTTTACATTAATGAATATTGTGAAAACCAATGGTCCTAAATTGGACCCTTGTGGCACCCCTGATGAGGTGTGAAAGGCTGTTGATTGAAAAAGTCCATATGATAAACATTGTTTTCGAGATGTTAGATAGCCAGAGAAAAGCTTGAGCAGATTGTCACTAAAGCCAATCCTATGAAGCTTTCGAAGCAAAAATTGGTGGTCTACCTTATCTTAATATGTCTGCGAGACATAGTGCCTATCTGAAAGAGATAAACGGAGACTAGAGGCTTTTGAGATGTGGTCCTATAGAAGACTATTAGAAATTTCCTAGAGAGACCACATCACGAATGAGGAGGTTCTTCAAAGAATCGAAGGAGGAAGGCACCTGCTCAGGACCTTGTCCGAAAGGCGTGCAAGATGAATCGGCTATGTAATACGTCAATAAGGTCTCTTGCATGCCAAAATGAAGGGTATAACCGAGGTAACAAACTCTACGGGACGCCCATGCCGAGAGTACCTGGAGGAACTGTTTTTTTTTTTTTTTTTTTTTTTTTTTTTTTTTTTTTTTTTTTTTTTTTTTTTTTTTTATGTACACAACAGGTCGTTTCGACCCAATTACTGTATACATTTTTTTATATTTTAGCTATTATATTGATTCTTGTGACATGTGATAGGTAGCCAATCTATCGCCATTTTTTATTGTCACGTGAATTCTACACCAGACCAAAGACAGTGTGACAATCACACTGCCATCGCCGGGAATCGAACCCAGGACCTTCGGCATGGAAGTCAGAGATCGTAACCACTCTGCCACGAAGGTCGTCACGAAGGTCGCTCTGTTGGTGGACGTGCGCTGCTCATCATATGCTGATTTCAAAAGAGCCGCACAAGACAGGGAAGAATGGAAGAGAAGAATAGAAGAAATTGATGCAAACCAATCCCAGGATTGAAACTTTCTAACTAACCTTATCAAACGCTTTTGAAAAATCGCTATACGAGCAGTCGAATTATGCACCTTTATCAAGAGACTTAGTGACTAAGTTCCTTTTGGCTTTAACACACTCGGACATTAATTTGTAATACATTTTTCTTACATAAAAATGTTCAATGTAACAATGGTGCATTATTTGTACTTGTTTATACCTACAGGATAAATGCTTCTAAATAATAAATGAATTCGTGATTTCAAAGGAAAGTTACGGAGAGTTCAATAACTCAATATAGAGGTATGTTATAACTGATTGACGTCTGAATAGTGATTGTTTTAAGAATGATAAACGAAGCGAAGCCACGTTAATGTCACCGGCCGTCACTGCACAAGTGTCCCTGTATCACGCGGCATGAGGCCTCTAACAGAATACTAAATGCTTTCTTAGAAATCGAATATTCTTGATGAATTCTGAACAAATATGTTATCCGGGTTGTGACTTACTCGTGTAGTGGTAACAGTTTTTGATTTAGATTTATTAGATTCTGGGTTTAGATCAAGATTCAACGTACGAGTATGTCCTTACTTAGCAAAATGTTGTATATTAGTTCACGAAATATAATTATTATAATTTTATTGAATCGCTCTTTACATTACATCGCGTAATTAAATAATAAAGTAATAAAATAACAAAATAAAAATAATGGTCTGATCATGAATGTGAATAAGTCCAAGGTAATGATTTTTGAAAAAGAAGAAATCATGACAGTCTGCAACATTAGCGTGAATGGTGAAAATTTGGAGTAAGTAGATGAGTTCGTGTATTTATGTAGTATGTTTATAAAATATGGGCGAGTGGAGAGGGATATTGAAATAAGGGTTGGGGCAGGCACCAAATAATGAATTTATATTGATGATATTAATTTAAACAGTATAAAGTATAAGACAAACTGTAATATATAAATTATCTGTTTAAAAATTAACATTTTCATATACACAATGATTTATTTGTGAATTTCACAATTGCAGGGCATTTAAACAGTCATAATATTCAGCGTTTTTTATACAACTAATAAAAATGGGTTGCGAGTAGATTTTTAACCCTTACACCGCTAATCAAACGTTAATTTGTCTGTCATCGCTTTTGTATAGAACATTCTTCGTAGACGCATTTGGAATAAAATGTCACTTTCTTTTGTTTTTTTATACAAACCAAAGCATTGCAGAAACCACACACAAAAATATTTTTTCATACAAACCAAAGCATTGATTATTTCAGTATCTTCCTCGAATATCAAAGAATCAATAAATATACACTGGAGATCATGATACGTACGGCTTTTTAATGAGACTCAAGTCAGTCGTAGCGGCCAAAAAGTAAAATTAATAACCTTACGTTTTTATAAATTCGCTCAAAAGTAAAATATTTTATTCAATTTATGTCACCGAAAAGCATCATGTGCATTTCAGAATCGTAACTATCATACATATGTTTGAAAGTAGACTGTAAGTGCAATACGAATATTAACTATGTTGATATTTTATTATTTTCCAGATGTCGCTGATAGAGATCGCCGAGGACGCAGATGTCCGGGATGAAAGAATATCCAACATAAACAAGTTTTGCTCGCCAGAATTGGTAAGAATATTCTAAAACATTAATGCACCGCACTATGCGTTTCGTTCATTTTTTTTCTGAGTGTATGAGTAGGTAGTTCTTTAGAGAAACTAATCTGGTTGGTGACCTAGGGAATAAAACGCTTTTTCTGTATTTAAAGCCCGAATGTTCAGTTCCAGACGAGTCGTTCAATTGTTCATATTGGATTGTTTATAAATTTGTATTCTTTTGTTTTCTATACTTTGAAAATATTTTAACAAATCATCATCAGCCGTCTGTCATCCACTGCTGAATTTAGACCTCTCCCAAAACACGCCACCGACCCTTATTTATTGCCTCTCCCGTACACCCATCCTGCAATTCACTTCAGATCGTCGGTCCAGCGGGCAGGGGGATGTTCAACTCTGTGGAATCCTGTACGCGGTCTCCATTCCAGTACCCGTCTCCCCCATCGGCCGTCGGTTCTCCGATAGATATGGCCAGCCCATCGCCACTTCAGCCCGCCCATCCTCAGAGCTACCTCAGTCACCTTGGTTTGTTGTCGAATAAATTCGTTTTTAAACCTGTCCCTCAAGATTATTCCAAGCATGGCTCTTTCCATGGCGCGTTGGGCGACCTTGAATTGTAACAAATGTTTACGACAAAGTAACAACCTTCGTGTCAGAGTGCAAAAGCTATGACTTCCATACCAAAGGTCCCGGGTTCGATTCCCAGCGATGGCAGTGTGATTATCACATTGTCATTGGTCTGGTGAGAATTCACGTGACAGTAAAATGGCGGTAGATTAGCTACCTTTCACATATCATAATCAATAAACAAATGTCATGATCAATAGCTTAAACGTTGTGTATAGTAATTGGCTTAAAATAACTTGATGTATACAAATATAGAAAGCAATGGGAAACCACCCTATTAAAAAGGCCCAAGTAGTATTCCAAGAACCGGCAAAGATGTTAAGAAGCTGCAAACCAATCCAATGGTTTTAATGTACTTCTTCTTCTTCTTAAGGTGCACATAGAATAATTGCACATATAATAATATACAAGTCAGAAAATAGTAAAAAGATAGACTTAAAAATCAAAACACCTACAAGATTTAAATATTTTTATTTGATAAAATGTAAATCTTGTAAAAATAGTTTTACAGTTTTTCAAAAGATTTTTTTTTAAACAATTGTGTGTTTTGATAATACATTGTTTTGGCGGGAACGCTTTGATATTTCAAAACTGTTTAATTGAAACACTGTTATATAATAATCACACTTGATAGTGTTAACATTGATTAGTGAAATAGCTGTCGCGACAATTTCATAGAAATTAAATTAATTGTGCTATTATTTAACAAGATTTCAATTAAACAGTTAATAATTATGTGTTTTGATAAGATAACAGGATTTAATAATCCAGTGATAGACTTAGCTAAAAAGCTAAGAAAGCAGTGCATAATGATCTCCTTGTGCCGACCCTTATGTATGAAAGTGAAGTATGGAACTGCCAAAAGAAGGATGAAAGAAAAATAAATGCAGTAGAAATGAGATCTCTAAGACGAATGTGTGGCAAATCTGTATATGATAGAGTGTCAAATGCAAGTATAAGAAGTGAATGTGATGCGAATGAAAGTGTTATGAACAAAATAATGAATGGGTCATTAAGATGGTTCGGACACATGGAAAGAGTGAGTGAAGACAGAATGGTAAACGGCGGGAAAGGAGCTAGAAATAGAAGAAGGCCGAGGAAAACGTGGCACGATCAAATCAATCAAACATTAAATGTCGGCCACGCGAGGAGTCGGAGAAATCGACGTGAGTGCATGACAAGATGTATGAAGCGAAGCGAAGTTGAGGAAGCGAGAGAAATATGTCAGGAAAGAAAAGTGTGGCAGTCCATTCTTTCTGCCTACCCCTTCGGGGAGACGGCGTGATGGTTAGTTAGTTAGTTTGATAGACTTGTAATTTTTTTTACAAAAAATTGTATTTTTATTTTTATTAGTTCAATTCTTTCTTTATATCCATCTGGTGACCAATCGATTGCAGTCAAAATCGATCGAAAATAATTGAACTGCTATAGAATGCAACAAATTTTAAAATCACGAGGTTTTAAATTTAGAATTAGTTAAACACTCTTCACGAGAGCGACGGCGCGCTCACCCACAAGAGTGCATCTGTCCCTTTGAAGTGAATGATCTCGCTCTGACGCGTCGCTAGCGATGCGCCATTATCAAAACATATCTTCAAAGAGCCATGGGCTGGGCGGACTGCCTCCCCGGGCGAGTGTCCCTCGTATTTATTAGCCATCATTGTCACCTCATCAGCGCTGGGCTGCCCGTCGCCTCCCAGCGCATCCGGTCCCGATATAAACATCTTATGTTTCAGCCATCGGCCTTTGTTTTTGGTTCGTTAATTCATTATTTCATTTCTCTTTCATTCCGTTCCACCGACAGCTCGGGTTCCCGTCCGGTATTTTGTGTTTCCTTCTATTGTCGGCCGGAGGAGTTAGACACCGGTATTGTGTGTTTTGACAGGTCTGTCGGTGATCACAAATACCGCACTCCCCAATGAGTTCTGCTGACTGACGCCGTCAAGTATCTACCAGTCGCTTTACACTATTATTTATCGTTCTTAGCGAGGTGTCTAGTTTCATCGGTACTTATAATGAATTTGTTTAGGTACACACAATAATATTCTATATCTGAAAACAGATTTCTTATTTGAATAAATATTTTCTATGATCGTGCTTTCAGCGTTGCGGGTCCGTTGGCGTGGAATAGTCTCCATGTTAGTATTAAGTATGAGGATAGTGACGTTAAATTTAAGAAACTTCTGAAGACTGCACTGTTCATTCAGTCATTTCCTAGTGCGCCCTTGGAGTAATTGATTTTACAAAACGGCGCACTTAAAATCCAAGTCATCAGAATAATAATAATTATTCTTTGTATTACAATTCTTTTATTTTCACTGAACTCAGACATGTTTCGGTTTTAAGTAACCTTTATCAATGTACACAATTTTAACAATCAAATAAAACAGAGCGGTCACTTATATACGAGTACTAAATGGAGATCGAGTCATGTATAAAAATTTAAGGGGTATAATTGGGATTGAGAAGAGGGAAGATGTAACGCGAACATATTGAATGGAAGGGGTATAATTAGGATTGAGGAGAGGGGAGATGTAACGGGAACATATCGAGCACGGGAATTGAATTTAAATTGAATTGGTTATTTTTTATATTTTCATTATTTTGTGGAGTAATAACTTAATGCTTGGACTTTTGAAGTATAATAAGAGTTTTTTTATTCATCATCAATTTCTTCAATATTCGCAGTAATATCAGTTTGTATTGTGAATTGACATTTAAATAAATATAATAGAAACAGATGTTAATCACCCATATTTACTTTACGTCTATAAAACCCTTTCTTTCGGCAGATTTCGATATCAATAATTTATTATAAGATAAAACTGATGTTAAAAATATATGCAATCAAAAATTCAAGCAAATTTATGTTCCAAAATTCTATAAATTTGCTTGAATTATAAATTCAATAATTTCATATTAACTTAGTTACACTGAAAATACCAAGAAAGTTCAATAAAAGACATGGATTCCGTGGAAGACAGTTAGGCTTTAGACACGATCCGATTCCTTCATGGCGCTAACGAACTGTGGATTTGCTTGAAACACTGTCTACTCGTATATAGAAAACATTTATATCAATGACGATTTTCTACTATTAAATATTTCCCGAGAAACAGGATATAAACTTTAGATATTAAAATTGTTTTTTCCATAACTATTACTGTTTTTAATCAAAACCCCTGTTATATCTATCAACATATCGTCGGTTCAAAGGTAAAACTCATTAAGTGACATTTAATTTTTTTTTTGCAATTTCTGTATCAGACTTGTGGATTCTACGTCAGAAAATAATCACCAAGTGTACTTATTAAAGAATAACTGTTATTCTTTAATAAAAACACTTGGTGATTATTTTCTGACGTAGAATTCACAAGTCTGATACAGAAATTGCAAAAAAAAATTAAATGTCACTTAATGAGTTTTACCTTTGAACCGGCGTTATATGAGTTTGATAATATACCTAATATGAGTATATAAGGGTTTTTAAATCTGAAATGAATATCTCCCAGTGATGATGGTATGTTATAACGGTTGTATAATGGCAATTATTGGTTTGCAACTCACTCAGACACAGTTTAACAGAAGAACACAAATTTTACAAAATAAACTAGTTAGAGTAGGTATATCAAAATAAACGAAATTACCATATTCTTAACAGAATTAAAGTATTTTGTATGATTGTAATTGTAATCAATAATATTTACTTTTAAATGGCAAAATGTCATATATTTTATCAGATAATTAATTGTTTTGGTGGAAACACTTAGATAACTGTTAAAAAATAAATAAAAACTTTGTTATAAATATCACAATTGATTCTATTTTCTCGCGACAGCTGTTTCGCTAACCGATGTTAGCATCGTCAGGTCTTACAATTTACTACGGTTAGCGAAACAGCTGTCGCGAGAAAATAGAATCAATTGTGATATTTAAATAATAATTAAATAAAACGATGTTTTTTAATAACTTCTTCCACATTGTGACAAATGTGGAAGTAGTTATAAAAAACATCGTTTTATTTAATTATTATTATACTTGTATTTAAAATGAACTTCCATCAAGAGATTTCAGTTAAATCATTTAATTATCTTAAAAATTGTGATATTTATAACAATTTATTTATTTATTTTTAAACAGTTTTAATATTTTATCTTAACTGGTGGCATGATTCTTGGACTTGTCCAGATAGTAAAAGATATATATTTTGCAATGTCATGGATTATATTATTTTGAGAGTTTGTGGACGAATCACGAAATACTATTTAATGCAGACATTGATGGAGGTTGACGAAGAAGGCGAAGATATAAAAGTATGTGTATTTAGACTCTTTTCCGGATATGAGTTCCCGCGGAATCGAGGGAGACCATACTCTTTTAATCTTTCATATTCCGCATTTTCAGGGAATTATAAAATACCCCGGCATCATTAAAATGCGCGCATCTCGTTAGTAAAAGTAATTGAAAAATAGTAATTGATTATGTAAGGTTCCTATAAATTAACTAAAATTTAGATTATTTTTCATTACGATGGCAACAGTATTATTACAGCTATCATAGTGATTCTCGTGACATATGATAGGTAGCTAATCTATCGCCATTTTATTGTCACGTGAATTCTACACCAGACCAAAGGCAGTGTGACAATCACACTGCCCTCGTCGGGAATCGAACCCGGAACCTTCGAGGTGGCAGTCAATGCACTTACCACTCGGCCACGAAGGTCGTCGTATGTAAAATTCCAATGTAAAATTCCACCATAGATAACCCTGAGGGTGCCACACCGGTATGTTGTATTTCTTAGAGGCGTGATGTAGTCTGTCTAGCATTTATTGGACGTCATTATTGTTTTCAGCTATGATTATAGCATCGTCTGCATAACAGACCACATTGACAATTTGCTCTCCCATCCTATATCCTAGTTGTAGCGATCTAATGTATAACTTAGAGTGATCTAATTAAATATTACATAAACATCAGAAATACATGAGGGAGTATGGTAGTTATCCGTGGCTCTATCCCACGGCGTTTCTTCTGGGAATGCTCGGAACCAATTCTTAACAGCTTCGAAGAGATGGACATCTAATAACCCATTTCTTCAGATTAATTAGGGGATACTTCGAGAACTCGGCCGTACTGGAGGATGTCGGTCTTTTTGTCCCCGATAGATATCTCCGACAGCGACAGCACATATTGTTTTACCTACCGGCCGCCAGAACCAATTTGCCTCTGGTGACACCGGTGGGAAGAGCAATTAGTCTGCTGAACGCGGTCTCCTCGGAAATCGACGTCTTTCATGTTAGTGAAAGTACGTTCAGGGGGCAAATACTATTGACTTTAGAAAGTATCTTGTCTTCCTAATGTCGAACCATCTCTAATGCGTTCCTGGTACCTTGTTGTATTTTTATAATATTTTACCTGTACTTAATAGATGCCTTAAACATTTTCTTGCTTGTAATGTCTATTGAGTTAATAAACTGATTTGATTTGATTTGATGTTATTTTTTACATAATATAAGTGATGAAGCTTGCTCTCCTGGTAGGAACTTATTTCCACTTGCATATTAAACCGTGTATAATGCATAATTGATAACTGCGGACTGGAGTACTTGGCGAGCAAGTTCAAAAGCGGGTAATTAGATATTTACCCGAGTACGGGCAGAGCCTAAGCGCTCTGATTCGTTTAAAATAACCCGTTTAGTTAATATTAAACTAATAGTGTAGTGTAATGATTGCCGGCGACTTAACAGAAAATAGGTTCATAAGATAAATGCGAAATAATTTTGCCTTCTTGCACTTCATTTAACAATTTCCTGTGTTTTTAATTACTTGTCTATTAATCGTAAGATAATAATCTTCTAGGTGCCCTCACATAACGGCACATTATAAATATTACTTATTTATTTAGGATAAAAAATAGGGAGTTTTGTGTGGTTATGGTTTATTAATGTATAATGAAACAATTAGGTATTAAAATAATAATATAAAATAATAATAAGATGACTGCATTATGGATTAAAAAAGGATCACTGAGATGGTTTGGACATATGGAACGAATGGATGAGAGTAGAATGGTTAAAAAATTGTACACAAGCAGCGTGAGTTGTTTTAGAACTGTCTTAGAACGTCTAATAAACTTTTATCTCATTACGTAACATATATAATACCGGGTGGTAACACTACTTAATGAAAATAATCTTATTATCTTAGTAAACAGATTCAACACTTTGAACCTCTATTAAAATTAAGACAAGATAATTTGATCGCATGACTCATTAGGTTTTCATTGTTATAAGTACGAGTATAACAAGTATTCCTGTATAATAATTTTAATGACGATTTGTGATATAAGTGCGATGGGCGAGAAATTGGAGCAAGTTACCGAATTTACGTATCTGGGAAGCATGTTTACAAGAGACGGAAAAATGAAGAAAGACATCGAAAGAAGGGTTGGTGCTGGGAATACAATAAATGGTGCACTCAAAGTCATTACGGCAAATAGAAATACGAGTATTTCCACAGAATCAAAGATGGCAGTACACAATGGAGTTCTAGTGCCAACCCTCATGTATGGAAGTGAAGCTTGGAGCTGACAAAAGAAGGATGAAAGCAGGATAAACGCCGCAGAAATGTGATCACTAAGAAGAATGTGCGGGAAAACGTTGTATGATAGAATACCGAACGATGAAATAAGAAAGAAATGTAAGGCTGATGACTGCATCATGGATAAAATTAAAAAACAATCCCTGGGATGGTTTGGACATATGGAACGAATGGATGTGTTTAGAATGGTTAAAAAGTTGTACACAAGCAGCGTGAGTGGAAAAAGAAGCCGAGGACGACCGAGGAAAACATGGCATGACCAAATTAATCGTGCATGGTACGATGTATGAATGTAGAGGAATTCCGAGAGGTATGCCAGAACAGAGCATTGTGGCGATCCATCCTCTCTCCTTACCCCTCCGGGGAAATGGCGTGATGGTCAGTTAGTTAGTTAGTTATAATTTTAATGTTTTTATATGTTGGAGGCGCGCCTAAATATTCTTCGATCGCCGGTCTTAGATTTGGTAATAGAAATACTGTTACCTGTCTCGTCGGAGGAATATTTTTAGGTAGAATGGAGTTCTAAATTTAATTGCAGATGTAAAGAATGCAAAGAAAGCAACAAGAGTAATGCGCGGCGCGACGTCCCGGCCTCTGGAAATAATGAGAACATGCGGATGAAGAGACTGGGACGGAGTGTCTCTGGTGGAATTTAGAAAAGCAATACGTTAGGATTTAAATGTGTTTTCACATCTCACGGATTTTCTCAATTTAAACAACACCACGGTGCATGCACGGCTTAAGTTAAGGGGTTAGGGGCAGTCGGATATATGAAAAAACAAGTATTTTAAATAAATACAAATGTTAGTAATTAAATTTATTTTTTTAAAACCAACAGTATGAAATTATTATATTATATTTTAACTTCATTTGACCCAAATTAAAAAAAAAAAATTATAAATTATGTATGAAGTTATTGCCATATTTGTTGAACCTTGTTCCATAATGCGGTGACCATTATAACTTTTTACAGGTGTAAACGGAAAAGATAAGAATAAGTTTTCTTCACTGAGGGAGGATCGGTATAAATCACACATTAATAAACAGATAGAACTTTTATCATTGACCTTGAAAGTTTGTATCGTGGACCTTTAAAGTTAGTATCATGGACCTTCAAAGTTAGATTTATGAATCTTAAAAGTATCATGGACCATAAAAGTTAGTATCATGGACCTTAAAAGTTAGTATCATGGACCTTAAAAGTTAGTATCATGGACCTTAAAAGTAAGTATCATGGACTTTAAAAGTTAGTATCATGGACTTTAAAAGTTAGTATCATGGACCAAAGTTAGTATTATGGACCTTATAATTTAGTATCATGGACCAGCCAATTTTGCGAATTCCTTGGACCGTTATGGTCAGTAACATAAATGTTCTCCAGAGAGCGAGAGCTCGTAGAATCTTGTTGACTAATGTTAAAGTTCGTTAGGTTTCATATTTGGGTCATGTGCTTAGGGGAGAAAAATATTCAATGCTGCACCTGATCATTGAGGGTAAATTAGAGGAATCTCCTGGCTCCGCAACATAAAGGACTGGACTGCCATAAAAAAAAAACACTGAAGAGCAGTTTCTATCTGTCTGTGATAGTTAACGTCGGGGAGACCTGACATGACGCCGAGAGAAAAATAAAAAGTTAGGTTTATAAGATTTAAACATACGCAAATAATGTTTAATACCGTCGTAAAAATAAATAATATAGTTTAGTATTTTAGGGCGAAAGGTCTACCCACTTGAATACTTTCTTAAGTGTTTTTCTCTGTGTAAACATCAACTGCATCGATACGCGTAGCGCGTAGGTTGCGACAAGTTAAGCAAGCCGCAAAAGATGTGGAAATATACATCTTCTTTCACTTTGTTTTATGAGTTCATATTTGAATTATTATTTAGTAATAAACTTTGTTGTAACACAACACTATATTCACATTTTATAAAATATATGTTTCGGAATATTTCCGTCCATCATCCGATTTTAGACTGATCAAGGATAACAGCACTATGAAAGATGTCACTTTTGAAACGTTCATGAAATCTTCTGTAGTTTTTAAAAATTTATTTAAACAATGATTCTTAATTTCTGAACTATTTAAATGTGATAAAATAATAAGTTTCTTATAAGGGGTAGGCAGGGAGATTGAACGACTGTATTATTCAATCTACGAGTATATATCTGTTTATTTATATAGGGTGTCCCAAAATTTAAGCAAGATTTGAATTTGCCACCTTTTGTGATGTAATTTGTTGGCAACAACGAAAAAAATGAATTTGGTAGCTGACAGTTTAGGGTTTGTACAATGGAGCGTTACACGATACTACAATGTGTTTTCATAATTGAACAATATCTCAAAAATAATGAAATTTTGGCGGCCGCAGTTCGAATGTTTAATACAAAATACGATCAGAATAGTGTTTTAACTTCGTCAACTGTGAAGAGATTAATTGAAAAATTCACGGAGACTGGATCAGTTGGAGACCCTTAACGAACTGGTCGTCCAAAAACAAGCCGTTCAAATGTCAATATCGAAGAAGAAGTGTGTGATAGTGTTGGTGAAAATCCGTTTGTCTATACTTTCTCGCTTCGGTGATCAGAATCGGCCCCCTAGATCGTGTGATTTAACACCATTACATTTATTTTTATAGAGATATTTGAAATCAAAGGTCTATGTCAACAAGCCCACAACCATCCGTGCATTACAAGAGGAAATTAAACGCTGCATCAACGAAATTCAGCCACATTTATGCAAAATGGTCATGAAAATTATCGACAAAAGAGTGCGTATATACCAGCAAAGCCGTGGAGGCCATTTGTCCGATGTGTTTTTTCATAAATAACCCTATAGTCTGTACTTTATGATTCAATAAAAGAAAGCAATTTAAAGACTAAAAATTGTGTTTGTAATTCAAATCTTGCTTTTATTCTGGGAGACCCTATACAATACATCGTGACATGCATACTCGTATTTTTTTTTACTTCGAATATGGCCGCTTTTTAAAAATTCTTCAATGTCATCTTATTCTATGTCTCTCTTTAGGTCCTCCTCTATTTATTTTTTCATTCACGCTGCTCGTATATAGCATTTTAACCGTTATTCCCTCAATCGTTCGTTCCACATATTCGAAACATGTTAGTAACCCTTTCTTACTACTATAATATTAATTTAATTATTTCCGGTAACTGATAGCGATTTGCATATAAAAATAAAACCACAAAGAAAGAATATAGAAAGGCCAGTTATATGCTACCACATATATTATTATATGAATAATATATCATAGAGTTGTTTCCAATGTGGATGTTTATGTCTTTTTATTTATGTAATAGAGTATTATTATATATTCTAAGTATAATGTATAAAGCGAAGGACGATAGAAAATCTGATGAATTGTTAATGTTTGTGTGGTACCTTTTAGTGGAGGTTTCCGCTTAAACTCTGGTCAGCCGCGCGCTCCCACGGCGCCCATTCTTTATTCAAATCCCTAATTTGTTCGATTAAATTTTTCTCTGTTGCAGGTACCGTTCTGGCAGTGCATGAACGAGACGCTCACAGGTAGGTACACTACCACAGACAATAATTATTATTTACGTGTCAGATTAAGGTTCTTAAAGGATTAAGGTAAAATTCTTAACTGATACAAAAAATACCAATCAGAAACAGATTGGTCACTATAACAAATAGGGAAATCGTATTATGTCATTTTCTCATTCTCAATTGTATGACTATATTTCTTTTGAATTAGTTAATTACTCGTTAAATTGGGAAAATAAAGAAAACACAAAAAAAATACTTTACCATGTTTATTAGAAATGATTTAGAATATAAACGAATTCACAAAAAGCAAATTATGGTAAAAACAATTACTTACTAATACGATTTTAAGAAGAAACTATTTTTTCACGAAACATAATAATGTCATGTGGCTTTTATATTATGAGGTATTATGTATAATCATAAAGAAAAATAAAATTTGGAAGTAATTAATACTAATGAAAACGTGTGTTTTAAAGAAGTGTTTTATTATATGTTATGGAAATGACATGTTACTAAGGTAAGGCATTATCAAATGTTTGATAACGCCTTTGTTTTTATTAAAACATTTGATAATGCATGTCATTCTCATAAAATACTACTACTAGTATGATAAAACTTCTAGAAAAGAGGCGTTTTCATTCGCATTAATTACATAATATGGAGTTTTCTATCGTAACTAAGAAACAATAAACTACTTGAGGTCACCAAATTTCACATAATCACATTTAATACGTTTTTATAATAAGTTTTTTTATTGTATTTTTTTGAGATACTAGTTTCACGCCTTCTGCATAGGCAAAACTCATCTCATTCATGTAAAACTCCATACATGTATAATACGTATTAATGAAAACGTTTGTTTCCTAGAAGTTTTTTTTTGTAATTCGTGTTTTGCCTGACTAAGGCATTATCAAACGCATTAATTCGCCATGCTTGAAACATATTATTCACAAATAAAATTTTACTTCTAGAAAACAGACGTTTTCATTCGTATAAATTAATACATAATATGTCATGTGTATTCCGGATTTGCATTTTGCTATCACCATTTCCGCATTATTCCTTGAGCGTTCTACAGGCGATTGACAATTACAACTGAAGTCCAATTGATGTATTATAACTTTAAACGAGTCTAAAAAATTTCGCCTAGGTTTTTTTGTGATTGTCTGCAAAAACGACAGTTACAGTAGGAATTTGTCACTTTCTATTATTTCGGACTGTAGTTAATAAAATATTAGCAACACTAAATCTAAGCGATTCAAACCAAATTCAAGAATGTTCCGTAGAAATTTTAAACGCTTATCATTTTTATTGTTACTTTAAAATATCATTTGGTCGCATCAGGGATAGTTTAGAATGATAAAAAAAGAATGAAGAATGAATGGTAAAAAAATTATATGTTAACGAAACTAGAAATAGAGGAGGAAAACGTGACACGATCAAATAAATCCATTATTGAATGTCTACCACGTGAGGAGTTGTAAAAATCGACGTGCTTGCATGACACGATGTATGAAGTTAGTTAGTTTGTTTTCGCATCAGTGAGCAACATATGCGTTCATGTTGAACACTTAATTTACTGTCTACGCCGTAGACTCTACTGGGTGTCCAAGGGGTTTATGTGATTTATTTCGAAGCCTGAAAAAGCTCATTGATTGTTATTTTTATTGGATACTAGCCAAGATATGTAACAAAAATGTTAACTCATGCCTAAAGTATTTGCGTAATCAATCATCGAAAAATGTTTCAAATTTAATGTTGGTTCATACGCCGTAATAAAACAGTATTTTTGTTTTGCGGTTTCAGCGATAATAAAGGGGTCGGAGTGGTGGGGGCGCGCGTGCTGCGGGCTGGCTCGGGGGCGCGGCTGCGGGCGGGCCTGCGCGACGGCGAGCGCCCCCGACGCCCTGCAGCCCGCATGCCGCCGCAGTGACGAGCAGCCCTTCTACGAATGTCTGGACCGCCAGTCTCATGGCCAGGAGTGTTGTGGTCAGTAAACACTTTATTTTAAAAATTGTCGAATTTCTCAAATTTGTTGCATTCCCCAGTTAATTCCTCGAGTGGACGGGGGCGGGTCTGGGGATTATGATTGTAGTTTTATAATAACAATAATGATTATACTAATAAACTTATCCATAATACTTTAAATATAAATTATGAAAAAAATTAACTAAATCAATTTTCGCTTCCCCATAGTAATAATCATAATATAAATAGGCAAAAACTCGGATGTCGTCATGAAATAGTGCGAGAATTACAAGAGAGCGAGAATGGAATACTTCGATTCTCTCCGAAGATAATTGGAAATGCACACGATGCGCCTGCTTGAGAACGTTTTTGGATTATTTTGAATTTTATTCTTATTATTCTTATATGACATTAAACAAACTTCAAAAGAAAGGTGATTTTTAATAAAAAAAATCACGAATAATTTTTCCGTGCAGATTATTTAAAAAAAAAAGCTTTCGAAGAAAAAAAACGCAACATAAGTAGTCGTAGTATCGAATTTTACTGTGCGACAGTGTTTAGGTAACAAGTTCCCCAATCGGTGGATTGGTAGAGGAGGACCCATTCCTTGGCCTGACTTGACCCTATGGACTATTACGTATGGGGTCATATGAAATCTTTAGTTAAGATGTCTTTTCTTTGTCATCAATTGAGGAACTGAGGTAACGAATTATCAGTGCGACAAATCAAATTGAGACTACCTTAATATGTTTAGTTTTTGTGTTGATATTCGCCATGAAGAATCCCCCATCTTGCCAAGTTTTCCCTGGATCTGCCAATGCGTGTACAAAGTACCGATTAATCTTCTTCTTCTTCAAGTGCCCTGTCGAGTCCCCCCAACGTTAGCGATCACCTCGGTGAAACTGTCCCTGTCCTGCGCTGCTTGGAACCTCTCCTTCACACTTCGGATGCCGGTCCAGTCCCTCACGTTTCGCAGCCAGGACATTTGTCTCCTTCCGGGCCCTCGGCGCGGCGTCCCTCAATTTTTCCCTCCAATATCAGTTGGAGAAGGTGGTACTTTTCCCCACACAGTATATGATCCAGGTGTGAGATCTTTCGAAACTTGATAGTGGATAACAATTCCTTGTCAACTCTAGCTCGCCCCAGGACTTCGTTATTGGTAACCAAGTCTGTCCAGGGAACTCTGAGCATTCGGCGATGGAGCCACATTTCAAATGCTTCCAGTCTGTTCATTGAGTTAATTTTCAGGGTCCAAGTTTCACACCCGTACAATAAAACAGACCACACATAGCATTTGATCATTCTCTGGCGGAGCTTCAAGTTTACGTTATCATTGCAGAAGAGTGATTTCATTTTATGAAACGTAGCTCTTGCTGCCTCAATTCTGCATTTTATCTCTACATCAGGGTCAAGAGATTGCGTTAGTATGCTGTCGAGGTATTCAAACTTTTCCACCCTTTCAACGTTACGGCCGTTCAAATGCAATACTGACCCACTGTAGTCAATACCGATTAATAATGATTTTGAATGTAATGTTGCAGCCAACACACGGTCATTGAGCTGTCACCAGGCGTGCAAGGACGTTTTCCGCAGCCGCCAGACTCCATCTCGCGAGCAGCGCCTGCGGGTGACCGAGCTCTGCGAGGAGACCAGCCCCAAGCTCATGCTCTGCGCCCGCAACTACACCAAGGTCACTCCCGCCAGCAACCCGCTCAAGTGTAAGTTTTGTACCTTTGTAGTTGTTTCACATTACACCTTCTTGATTCCTTAATAGCTGCAGCCTGGAGACTGAGACAAAGATAAATTCAATTGATGTTAGATGAACAATATTCAACAGACAACAAAAGACATGGGGAAATCCATCAACCCAAGTTAAAATTTCATGAATACTTACCATAGACATATTCTTCTTTCTCAGCCTATTCCCGTCCACTCCTGGACAAAGGCCTCCTTCAATCGCTTCCATGTCACTCTGTCTTGGGCAGACTGCATCCAGGTTATTCCGGGGTGTCTGTTCAGATCATCCTTCTACCGTAGTTGCGGTCGCCCTGCACGTCTCTTTGCCGTCCGCGGTCTCCAAGTCAGCAGTCTTCTTTTCCATTTTTCATCTGAGCTTCTGGCTACGTGACTTGCCCATTGCCATTTTAGAGTCGCTACCCGGTGGATGATGTCAGTGACTTTTGTTTTTTCTCTCACCGTATCGTTTCTGACTCTGTCTCTTAGGCTTATTCCTATCATGGCTCTTTGGGTCACTTGCAGTTTCCCAGCACTTTGTTTGGACAATATTACAGTTTCAACACCATAAATATCAACTGGCAGAACACAGGCAAATCTGCTCATTCCTGTCCATTCTCTTATATTTCGCAGCCAGGACAACTGCCTTCTACCAACTCCTCGATGTCCATCTATTTTACACATTAATATCAGCCGTAGGAGGTGGTATTTTTCTCCTCTTAGTACATGATCCAAATATGAGACCTTTTTAACACTCGACAACAGCTCTCTATTTGCTCTGGCTCTCTGTAGTACGTCTGCATTACTGACCCTACCAGCCTGCGGTATACAGAGCATTCTTTGGCATATAAACATCTCAAACGCATCTAACCAGTTCATTGCATTCACTTTTAGAGTCCAAGTTTCACAGCCGTATAGTAGAACAGACTATATATAACATTTAATCATTTTTGTTTCAGGTTAAGATTATGTTTATAATTTCAGGTTAAGATTATGTTTATAATTAATCGAAATGATTAATCTTTGATATAGATTTACACTGTTGCACCGAGTCTGAGTCTATGGAGTGCCGATCCAGCTGCCAGGTGGCGCTTGCGGGCGGGGGCAATAGTCAGGAGATCCTGGACGCGTTGGAGCGGGGCGGCTGCGGCCCGCCGCTTCCTCAGCAGCCACTATGGCAGTGCCTGCTGCGTGCGGACTCCCTACCTGCCAACGGCCGCGCCGCCGCAGACCGCCCTGCCGTGGACTCGGCCAAACTCCACTGTTGCCACAAGGTACTAACTAACCAGCCAACCATCCTTTAAATCAGATTCTTCTGTCCTCCACATTCATACGCCATACACACGTTCATTCTCCGGAATAATAAATGTTATGGCTTCTAGGATTTTTTAATGGCTTTCATGGTCTTTTTTATTTCATGGCTCATTCATATTGTTTACATATACATTTTCACCACTTTTTTGCTCTATGTGTCCAACAATAACAACAACAACGGGTGCAACAGCCCACTATGGACCCCGGTCTCCTCCAGAATTTTTCGCCACCCTCCCTGGGGTCCATCGCTAGCATTCTCCAGTTTGTAACATCAATTGCTCTGAGGTCCTCCTCCACACCCTCTATCCATCTCAGTTTTTGTCTTCCCACACTTCGCTTTCCATCTGGTCGTGTATTGAGAATCTTCATTGGGATTCGATCTTCTTTCATTTACTGGTGGTGTCCCAACCATCTAAGCTGCTGTATTTTTTAACCTCACTATGTTGGATTCATTGTAAAGTCCTTCCAGATCCTGTATACACCTCACTCTTCACACTCCACCTTCACAGAGAGGCTTAAAGATTTTTCTCAACACCATCCTTTCAAAGACCAGCAGCTCTATGTCCAAAGCATCTTGTAATTCATGTATTAATAGATATAATTCTGTTATCTGCTCTGCATTATCCTCTTTCATTTAAGTTGTATGTTTTATAATAAACTTGTCTGGAATATATTTTTTGTTAATGCCCAAAGCATATTGTAATCCTTTTCATCTTTCATTTCTCTTCGTCTCTTTCTTTTACTCGAGGTTGCGTATTTGGATCATTTAGGAACATGTGTTTTGCTGGTAGGCATCTTAATCTTTAAGTCCTAGAATCTTAGTGTCCCTTTGGACATTCGTCAGCCAGATGTTTTGGAGTTTTCCTTTCCTTCTCTTCTTAGTACCATGGATAGACTCTTTTTCGTGACATGGTCGTGGGGTCTCCTCATTGCGTAATCATACTATCGGAGCCTTGATTCTGATATTTTTTTGATTATGGGTGCAACCTTAAAGTTTCCCCTCATATTTTCGTTTTGCACCTTGTCTTTTAATCTGTCATATGGAGCTTTTGTAAATTTGTCTGCCCTGTATGATATTTGTATATTAAAGAATGTTGTTTTACCACACAGTCTTTTATACAATTTTCGGGATTCTTTTGTTAATATTTTGCTTCACTTCTATACGCTAGTACCCACTCTTTTTATGTTGAATACATTGTAGTCCGCCACGAGCCACTGCAAGCGGCTATGCCAGAGTACCTTCACCAACGACTGGGCTGGCCGATGGGAGCGGTTCGACGCGGAATGCCTCAAACAACCGCAACAGGCCGCCCTGGTCAGCTGTATCGACGAAGGTAATGATCCATACTCTTCCAGGAAACTTAATACTTATCCCTTCTACGGATTCTTTTCCCCACTGCAGATACAAGGTATAGATACTCAAGCATAAGTGCGACAGCCATACCTATGCTAATTTTACCGTTTTTTGGAATCCTTTTTTCCATACGGACAAATATAATTTTGGATATATCTTATATAAATATTAGATGAAATTTTAGTAAATATTTATTTATTTATTTATTATAACAAACGAAAAACATTTAGGCGACTCATTTGGATACAAAACGGTGTAACAAAGATAAACCAACGACATAAAATCAAAAAAATCATGCATATCAGAAGGAACCCCAATATGTCCACGTTAGCGAGGCAGTACTCTTTCCAGAATTTGTAATATATTTTTTATGTACATTACCTCACTGACACTGAAAATGTCCAAATCCGAGATGATTAGATTCAACGTCCGAATAGCTCATCCTACTGGCATCACGAGGTAACAATTTAACAATACGTACATAAGGAGATTTGGGTTTCAAACCTGGATTCGATTATTTTGAGTTTCTCCTTCATGGTTGCAATCCTGCTGTGGATTGGTTTGTAACAAGCCTCACTCGTTCCTGTCTCCTCATTCACTCAGCCCGTCTCCAGCCATTATTTTCATCTCGGTGTATCTCCTATAGCGCATGTCTCTAATCACCTGGTTCATATAGGGGTCTCTTGGGAGACCTCTGCAGTTTCTGTTTCATTCCCTCCGATAGCGATAAGCAGGCCCGGATGCCTGATAATTTAGTGATGTCGGGGTTAAATCTTTTTTAAAATGAATAGTCCAATGAGTGTTGAATCTTCATTGCAGTGGAGGAACCGTGCGAGCTGGGCTGCGAGGGTCTGTCTTACTGCACCAACTTCAACAATCGACCCACGGAGCTGTTCCGTTCCTGCAACGCGCAGGCCGACATGGCGGCTCAGTACGATGTCGCTCTATGGCAGGCACAAGGGTACACATACATTTCACTAACTTCTCAAGTATACTAACAAGGGGAGGGCACGACATAGGAAATTTACTTCGGAATGGGAGTATGCAAAATTGTAGTATCTCCTAAGAGTCCTCCATAGTCAAAGTAAGAAAGCGCAATAGCCAGCCAATTTCTTCTGGACCATTAGATGGCAGCGAACAGCCGATTTTATGACAATTTATTTTAATCTATAACTATAAAATTATATTTTAATATTTTTGTATGAAGCATTCAATTTGTGGTGTGACATTATTAAAATAATATTAATACACTTTTATTAGTTTTAACCATGGCGATGCGGTTCGCAACCCATCACACCGCGTCTCCCGCGGGGACGAAAAGAGAAGGATGGAGTACCGCATCGGTTAAAG
This sequence comes from Lepidostoma basale, assembly GCA_022606425.2. Taxonomy (NCBI): domain Eukaryota; kingdom Metazoa; phylum Arthropoda; class Insecta; order Trichoptera; family Lepidostomatidae; genus Lepidostoma; species Lepidostoma basale. The sequence continues at coordinate 1,997,594 of JAHDVF020000010.1, forward strand.
TGTGCAGTCCATTCTTTTTGCCTAACCTTCAGAGAGAGGGCATATAATACTAAGTTAGTTTTATATTGTTATAACCAACCGGTTTCGCTACCGCCAGAGCAGGGACACTTTTGTTACCTTAGCGAAGCTGTAACAAAATAAGGTGGTGGAAAAACTAATAAAAATGTACTAATATTATTTTTTATAATTTTTCAGTTATGTGGAGCTGCCGGGAATGCGACTGCATGTACGAAACAGCACGGCGTGCGCGACAGGAGTGTGGCGCGCGGCCGCATGCGCGCTCCAGCTAAAGCCGTGCGCGCGCCAGGAGCACGCGGCACGCGTGTGCCGCGAAGACTGCTTGTCCGTGTTGGCGCGCTGCGCGGACTGGACGCGCGGTGGCGCGGGTGCCAGCGCAGCCGAGCTCTGCGCGCGCCTCTCTCCCGAGGACCCCAACGCACCCTGCATCGCGCTCAGGAACTTCATGGAGCCCAGTGAGTACACACAGGGTCGAAATATAACTCTTAAGGTCGATTTACATATATCAGTGATATGACAGTGCCCTGATCTGTCCGTAATTTAATCAAAAACAAGTAGAATACAGGCTTGAACTCATGTCCCCTAGAGAAGGAGCCAAGCGTTCTATTCAAGCTACTACCCTTTATTGCAAAATAAACATGATAAAAATGTCTGTACATTTAATTTTTCCTTAACAATAATGTTACATTTCTTATTAAATAATTAATACAATTGAAAATCCCTGTTTTCTAGAAGTTTTATTGTATTATGTAAACTTTGTGATAGAAAATAATTTTGTTATTTGAAATTGAACGGTAAAAGTTCTTTGCAAATAACGAATTTTTTTTTGTTAAAAATCTTTTTAAATGTACATTTAGTTTAAATCTACTAATTTTTGTGTTTTTGGCCGATTTCGGCAGCTCACTGCCATCTTCTGGGGTGGTAGAAGACACAAACATTAGTGGATTTCAACTAAATATACATTTTAAAAAGATTTTCACATTTTTTATTATTATTATTTATATTATTTGATTTTTCACCTGTAAAAGGCATTATCAAATGTATCAAAAAATCAAACGCGCTACTGTTTATATAGACAAGTTAAACAAGCAGAATACGGTAATTCAGGTAAATAACATGGCGGTACATTTAATATAAAAATATTTTTATATATACTCGTACATTTGACTTTTGGTTTGGTTTGGTTTGGGAGGTTTTGACTACCGCGTACAGGATTCCGCAGAGTTGGACGTCCCCCTGCCCGCTGGACCGACGATCTGAAGAGGATTGCTGGACCTTGATGGATGGGAGCGGCAATGGATAGGGGTAGGTGGCGTGCTTTGGGAGAGGCCTACATTCAGCAGTGGATGACAGACGGCTGATGATGTACATTTGACTGCGAAAACTTTCATTGATGCACCCCTTCCCTTGATGCCCTAAGCAAGTGCATACTCTGCAAGGTTAATCCAGTACTGAGTATACACCTGTTTTATGTTATTGGGTTGTTCTCCAGTACAATCTAGATCCTCCCAAAATTTTCAGGTATAGTCGAGATACTGTTTTTGCTGGTTCCTGTGTGTATGAACTTTAGTTAAATATATATAATTTTACATTGAGAAAATTGAATGTTTCTAGGCGACAACCCGTATACAGAACCGAGCGAGCAAGTGTCCTCCCCTTGTAAGGGTGATCCCTGCAGTGCCACGCAGGTCTGCTCTATCAACAGGAACTGCCCCCACGGCCAATCCTGCAACGCCTACACCTGTGTTAACGGCTGTCCTTTGGGTAATACAACCATTCTTTCTTATCTGCTCATTATGACCACACGAAGATACCATATCCTTTTACTTCTTCTTTATGTGCCGTCTCCTCTGAGAAAGTTGGCGATCATCGGGGCTATTTCCACCTTGTTGACTGCGGCCTTGAACAGCGATGTGGTCCCACTTCTGTGCAGCTAAGAGATTCTTCTCCTGGTCTTCTTCTTCCTGGTATTTTTACTCCAGATGCTTTTTCTTCTGTTGGAGAACAATCTCACTGCGAATTCTGTCTCTCCAAATTGTTTTGAGTATTTTTCTATATATCCAGAGTTCAAATGATTGTATTCCTCATCTCTGTCGCATCAGTCAGTGTGCAAACTTCCATACCATATAACAATACTGGAAACACAACAACGGACAATGCATTTTTAGATTCAGGGAAAGCGTCTTTATTGGTCAGAATGTTTTCATGAAGACTCCACGTGCTTGCTCAATGCGGCAATCTCTCATTGACCATACATCCTTGATATTTATATGAGTTTACACACTCTAGTCTTGTACCGTATCTATATCCAGTCGACTACAAATTTCACGTCTGTTGCCGAGTGTCCGAAGTATACCTTCATCGTCTTCCCCGTTTACCGAAGTCTTTATATTATAGAAACATGAGATACTCAACATTTGAAGTAAGAAAGTCGCATAGTTTCGGCATTTGTGAATTGTTTTGACAACGCCTAAAAAAAGTTGTGGTGACGCGAAGAGTGCATGAGGGTTTATATGTGTTCTTAATGGTGGTCGATAGAGCAGAATAATTGATCTCGCATACTTTGTTGCTTTATTTATATCTATCTTTATTGAAAATCCCTATTGATTAAGTTCTGTTCTATTTTCTATGTTCAAGGTCTGATCATGAAACGAGTTTTTATATTTTAGGCGAAGCCAGCCAGTTCTTGGTGCCCGAAGGATCCTATGTCCGGATCCCCATCTCCAACTCCCAGAAGGGCTGCCTGAAGATCTGCCAGTGCTCCGGGAAGGGGATGATCGACAAGTGCCAACCGCTGCCCTGCTTCTCCTACGATAGTTGTAACCTGGCTAACAAGGTCATTCAGCACGGTGAGTGGAATGATGGATTTCTATCCTTGGTCTTTGAACATTTAAAAATAATATATACATAAAAGTGTGTAGATATAATTTCAAGAAACACTAACATTTGAACAATATAAATTAGAGGCAGAGTAACCTCTGCATAATTGATGGCCAACATTAGGGAAACCTGATATGGTACAAGTGAGATTCTGTAAGTCTCAACGCTTACGGTGGGCTGGCTATGTGGAAAGAATGCCAGAGGGTAGAACACCACAAATTATATTACCCCGAGAAAAGAGACCAAGAGGCAGACCGAGGAAAGATGGGCGCATTGTGTGGAAGAAGATTGGGAGAAAATGGAACGAGCTGGGGAATGGAGAGAGATGGCCGGGGACAGAAGTCAGGGGAGGGCCATTGTGGAGGAAGCCAAGTCCCACACCGAGATGTGGCGCCGAGAAATGAATGAATGAATGAATGAATGATGATATGGTTCAAGAAAAATAAGGAATTAGAGTTGAAAATGTCGCTTTACAAAAACCATCCATTTTAATTTCCTAATTTTATTGGAAGTGGTGAATTTGATGGGATTTTAATAATGTTTTACCTTATTTGGGTTTTATCAAAAGGGTTTCCATGTGCCAATTAGAAATAATCATGTTATAAGGAAACTAAACAGCCAATCAAACTGATCATTTGGCTGTTCGATCAGAGGATTTATTTGTAAATGTGCTGATTTCCCCAGGGTCGATATTCTACATGGAGTGTAACGTATGCTCTTGCTTCGCGGGGGAGATCGTGTGCAGCAAGAAGCAGTGCGACTTGCAGGACAAGGGACTGGCTGGAAGCACGCTGCTACCCTGCAACTGCCCGCCGCACCACGTGCCCATGTGCGGGAGCAACGGAAATACCTACCCCAACGAGTGCCTCGCCAAGTTAGTTCATAAAACTGTTGATCAAAAATGGACAGAGTTGCTTCAATAAAAAAATATTCTGATACCATACACATATTGTCTTTCAATGAGAGCTTAGTGTCTTGCATTAATTGGCGGGATATAGTACTACTTCTTCTTTTTCTTTTAATAGATCTGGCAATCTGTGACACAAATATATTTATCCTAAGATGAAGTTCAACTATCCCTCCATCTCTAAGGTGGTCGACGATGTCCAGGTGGGATTTCGTTAGCTGCTGTATATGCGAGTCTGTTACTGTTCATGCTGGTTATATGGTCTATCCAGTCTTATCATGTATTTTTCTGAATCTACTCCACTGAGCAATGTCCTCATTTTTAATCAGTAGTGATCTAGGGGACATAACGCTAAGCCCTTTATTTACAGAACATAGGATCAATCATGGACATGACCCGATTCCTTCTTCACAATAACGAGAAAAAATCTCTACTGACATTGGAGATTTAAAAAAACTTATATTTTCGCAAATAAAATACCGACCTCTTTCTTAAGTATGAAGCAATAATTACCCCATCAATCAAAATTAAAAACACTAATGTGAAGATTAATAAATGGAAATAAAAATATTTTTTTTGTGTTAAAGAAATCACGACCTTCGTGGCCGAGTGGTAAGTGCATTGACTGCCACCACGAAGGTTCTGGGTTCGATTCCCGGCGAGGGCAGTGTGATTGTCAGACTGTCTTTTGTCTGATATAGATTTTACGGGACAATAAAATGGCGATAGATTAGCTACCTACCATATATCACGAGAATCACTATGATAGCTATAACACCCTTTACATCGATTTGGCTCATGCTATCATGATGTAAAGAGCGATTCAAGAAAATAACAATAATAATCTTTCTTCGTTGACATGAGTATTGTGTAAAATAACTGATTTGTGGTATGAAGTTGTATTGTAAACAAATAATTTGTCTTCTAGGTGTTCTGGACTGGGGGATGCTGACATAGAGTTCGGTCCCTGTTCCTCCAAGAAGCCGTGTGACAGTTCCCCCTGCCCACAGGGCTCCACCTGCCTCCCCAACCCCACCGTCTGCCTTTCTCTCATGCATCGCCCGTGCCCACAACATATTTGTGGTAAGCTAAAATATTACTCAATTGGTACAGTGAAAACAAGCGTACGAGCAAATCGGGCTGAAAAATGGAATGAGAATTGATAAATAAGGTTCAATAATATTTCTTCATTATTGAGTGTAAACGTGCCAAATGGTTTCTTCTGTTTTATGGATCATTGTAGTGGTGGTGGTCACTCACCATTGTTGTATTCTTAATGGTATCTTCTTATTCTCTTTTTTTAGATCTTTCGATCTGTCCAGACAAGGCATCAATCTTGGTCCTGTGATAAAGACGTCCAACTTTCTATCCGTTTTTATAATGTTCGTTTTGGTGGTCGACAGCCCTCTACAAGATCTTGGGAATCGTCTCTAGATCCATTCACTCGATGCGATTTTTCCGGAATCGTCTTCTCTGCCTAATCCCTTTCACCAATCCCCGATGTCATCTATATTTATCATTATCATCATCGGCTGTCCCCCGTGGGTTCGCATGTGACTGAGGAGCTCAATCCTGGATCCACATATTCTGGGGCATCTGGGGCAGGGGAAGGCTGGTAGCGGAGCCGTCACCGTTTCCCGATGATCTCTTCATTCTCCTCTTCTTTCTCTCTGCGCGTAGTCTCGGCGCTGTGCTTCAAAGTCCTGCGTACCTTTATGTGCTGTTATTCTCTACCTAGGTTTGTCTTCTGCAGTCTTTTCCCAGCAATCACAATCAATGTGGTTTGCTTTTAGGGAGTCCTTGAAGCGTTTACTCTGATCACCGTGTGAACATTTTCCTTGGGTCACCTGAGAGTTATATTACAGTTTCTGCAAATCTCTCTTCTTATCTCTAAGCCATACGACTGCAGAGAAGTTAACTATTAGGTTATAACTGATATTTTTTCTTGTGTTTATATCAGGATCTAACGTTTTATTACAGCCTGATCAGAATCTGTGTTAGTTGATTGTTCATAAATTAAAATGCGATGTTCCCAGTAAACGCGACCTGGTGTGCAGCCCAGCCTGGGCAGGCCGTGTGCGACACGGAGGGTACCACGCACGCCAGCCCCTGCCGTCTACTGGCTGCCGGCCGCCAGCTGGCCTACATGGGAAAGTGCCTCATCAAATGCGACCAGGTTCGTGTTACAAATTCCTTTTATTAAAGTTCTTTTTCTTAAACTGATAACCTTATAGTTTTGATCCAATCACCTTAATTAAATAAGAGCATCGTTGGTACTTATGGTCTTGAAACTGTAACACTGTCCAAACAAAGTGCCGAGAAACTATGAGTGACCCAAAGAGCCATGGAATGAGCCATGTTAGGAATAAGCCAAAGAGACAGAGTCAGAAAGATACGGTGAGAGAAAAAACAAAGGTCACTGACATAATCCACCGGGTGGCGACTCTAAAATGGCAATGGGCAGGTCACGTAGCCAGAAGCTCAGATGAAAAGTGGACAAGAAGACTGCTAACTTGGAGATCGTAGACGGCAATTAGAAGTGCAGGGCGACCGCATCTACGGTGAAAGGATGATCTGAATAGACACATCGGAATAACCTGGATGCAGTCTGTACAAGACAGAGTGACATGGAAGCGAATGGAGGAGGCCTTTGTCCAGGAGTGGACGGGAATAGGCTGAGGAAGAAAAAGAATAAGATATCGGGGCAAGGTTACAAGAGAAACTGGAACACAGAAGGGTTCCCCCCACATACACGAGGTTGTTGTAGGGCGCAACGGCGCCTTTTCGTCAGCCTTGCTTGTACACCTCCTAGGCTTGTCCCCGTCCATCCGAGACATCAATTTAATATGTGTATATTTTCTCCGGTGACCTGCACTTCCACATGTAAATTCTATTTATGTTTTTAAAGAGAAACCGAAACTATAACACCTGACGCCCCTGGATACGACACAAGTCGACCAAACCTTCCACCACAATTTCAAGAGAAACAAGAGAGGCGACACTTATTAAGGCCAATATGGTTTATGAAATTGGCTTGCAATTTGCATGCAGAAGAAGACAGGGAATAAATAAAATATGAAGACTGTACATAATAAGTATTAGATTTGAACTGAGGAGTGAGGAGGAGGTCCCGAGTTTCGGGCTCTTAATCCATTTGTCCTCTTTCAGAGTACGAATAACATCACGAACGCCTACTTCGGGTAACAACAGTTAACTGATGTTGCGTACAGTATGTAACAATTATAATTTAAAGCATCTATTGAGAACAGGTGAAATATAATATATAAAATCAGAAACGCACGAAAGGTGGTCCGACATTAGGAATACAAGATACTCTCTAAAGTCAAGATTATTTATCTTCTAAACGTACTTTGACTAATACAAAAGACGTCGATCTCCGAAGTGATCATGTTCAGCAGTTTGATTGCTCTGCCCACCGGTATCACCAAAGGCAGGTTGATTCTGCATGTTGAGAGATAAAATAGTCTGTGGTGACGCTGTTGAAGATAATTATCCGGAACATATAGATGGAGCCTCCAAGATGACGGAATAAATTAATAACTCATAGTCCAAGAAAAAATCTAAAAATTCACATCAAAACAGTTTTATGAAAAATCATGAATATTTTAATCTTTGATTATTATGATATATGAATAGGGCGGGTAAAGAGAGTCGTGCTACCAGTCTGTATTGCTTTCAGTCGGGGACCGTGTGCGGCATAAACGGCAACACGTACAGCTCGGAGTGCGCCGCGTGGGCCGACTTCGTGAGCGTGGACTACCCGGGACCCTGCGTGTCCGTGGGGCTCATCTCTCCCTCCGTGAGCAACAAGTGTGGTCTGGACCACGTAACCTGCCCCCCACTGGCTCGCCCCGACTGCCTAGGGTACACGCCCCCCGGCGCCTGCTGCCCTGTATGCGGGGGCGCCCTCAAGCTCCTCTACTCGAGGAAACAAATCGACCGCGCGCTGTATGCGCTCAGAGGGAATTCGCTGACTTCGCTGACGTTAAAGTCCATGTTGACCTCGCTGCAGAGGCACGTGCAGGTGGCTGAGTGCGTGGTGCGCGGGTACGTGAGCGTGGAGCTGGACATCTTCGTCATGGTGCAGAGCGTGGAGAGGCGCGCGTCCAGTCTGCAGGCGGAAGCGTGCGTGCGCGAGGCGGAGAAGCTCGCTAGTCTGGTCCGGCGGCACAGCGCGCGCATCGCCAGCGAGCTCAGCCTCGGCGCGCTCACCGTGGCCACCGAGGTGCACGCGTTGCCCGCCAATGGCGCTCCCTCCAGCCGGCCCTGCGCGCTCCTCTGCGCCTGCGCAATCTTCCATCTCCTACTTTATGTACACAAGACTGCATTTAAATTATTATTTTAGCTCTCACATTTCATTAATGATAACCTTTTATTGAATGTTAAGGCGTAAACACTGTTGAATTCCATCGTAATAACCATGGAATTGAAAAAAAAAATTATTATGATTCTTTTTACTTTCCACTTTAATTTATTAAATTTCTTTATATGTACAATTATCAATGAAAGCGAAAATGGCCATTCACAATGGAGTTCTGGTCCCAACCCTTATGTATGGAAGTGAAGCATGGAACTGGCAGAAGAAAGATAAGAGCAAAATAAATGCGGTAGAGATGAGGTGCCTTCTTGAATGTATGTGTAGTAGAACGATGTACGACAGAATCTCAAATGCTGATATTAGAAAGGAATGTAGAGTGAAAGAAGGTATTATGAACAAAATTATGAAAGGATCGCTGCTTTGGTTCGGACATATGGAGGGCATGGGTGAAGAAAGAATGGTTAAAAAAGTATACGTTAACGATGTAAATGGAGTACGGAGTCGAGGTAGACCGAGAAAAACATGGCATGACCAAATTAATCAAATTTTAAAGGTTGGTCATGTTCAGAAGAATCGACGTGCACGTATGACTCGCTGTATTAATGTGGAGGAAGCTAGAGAGGTATGTGTCAGGATAGAGTAGTGTGGCGGTCCATTCTCTCTGCCTACCTCTGCGGTGAAATGGCGTGATGGTTTGTTGTTGTTGTTGTTGTTGTACAATAAATTATTTAACCATGACATGTTTTGGAGGTGACCTCCATCCTCAGGTGTAAATATATAACTGTAAATAAACATATTTACACCTAAGGATGGAAGTCACCTCCGAAACGTGTGGTGGTTAATATTTTTATTATATAAAAAATATTTAATAAATTAAAGTGGAACAGCATTGTTTTTTAAATTCCAAGGTTATTAATGATTACCCTTATCCCTATTTATCCTTCTTATGACGAAGCTTACTTTTAATACTTTGAAACGTGTTTCAAGTTCTATTTAAATCAGCAAATTTATTGTACATTTTTGTGACAATTCGGAATACGCAGATTTAAAATAGTTAAAATTGTTTGTTGATGATTTAAAATGTTGTCATATAAACTGATGTGTGACGCTATAAATACTGAATCATAAATATTTGAGATTTTGAGATAAAGCACAGGGAGAAGGGTGAAAGAAATTAATAAATCATATGCCAGAACTGGATAAACGACCTTCAAAGACTGTCGAGTCAGACTATTTTCATTAGAAGTCTCATAAAACTAAACATATTCGCAAAAAAAGTTTCTCGCTTAAATTTTAAATACGCGTATTCCATACAAAATTTACCCTGATGCTACACCATGTATATACAGGGTGTCCCAAATGTCAAGCCGGATACAGATGATAGGGCAAGTTATGCTAGTTTTGAGAAAAATGTAAAAAAAAGTTTTGTATTTTAGAAATTATAGGCATTTAAAAAAAAAATCAAGAAAATCAACACCCGTTGGTCTTTTAACTCCCGTTACTACAAATTTTTACTTTTTATCAATTTTATTTTTATTATGTAATCCTGAATAATGCTTCTGTAAATTGTTGCCTAAAATTTAAAGCTAACTTCTCCAGCTTGGAAGAAAATGTGTCTTTTTGCCCAACCAAGTATTCAAAATTAATACTACGCCCAACTTTAACTGGCTGTACTGAAAATAAAAAGTACTGTGCTATTTATTTAGGCAGGTAACTTTAAAAGTTGGCGCACTTAATAAGGATTCCAAAATGGTATGACGCTTGCTTTATTATTTTTTAAATTAGGTGTGGACAATTTTTTTTATAATAAAATCCAGTTTTGAAAAAAAAAATTCTGAGACACTAAAAATCATTTTTTGAAGTGTGAGTGAGACAGATAGTGACACCACTTTTACTAATGTGTGAGACGGATAGATACACACCTGTTCTGTACAAGAAAAAAAGTGGTTCCAGCATGACGGATGCCCGTCGAATTTTTTTTTCTTGTATACAACAAGTGTGTATCTATCCGTGGTATCTTTCTGGGACACCCTGTATATATTCTAAAGCATAGGTTCCCAACCTTCTCTATACTACAGCCCCCTGGAAAGCTCCAGCGCCCACTGAGGGGTGGTATCACCCCCATTGGGAATCTACGCTGTAGAGACTTACAGAAATATAGATATTATGTATGTGTGCTCAGAATTAATTATAATATTATTTAAGGAATTTTATTATATTTACGTTTAAGATTATTTGTTATACGTACATTTCAGTCAGTCGAACCAAATATTGTAAATATTTTGTATGCGTACTATTTATTAAGAATCAAATAATTTAATATGTCCGTGCCATATTTTGTTAAGGTGCTTTGTATGCGCAAATTACCAAATAATACAATTAAAACATTGTCCCATACATATGTGCCATGTCCATTTAAAAATAAAACATTATAATTTCATTTGCAAGACTATTTATTATTTTATTGTTTCTTGAACACGTTGTAAAGCTCCATATTAAATAATTAGTACGATTGAAAACATTTTTTTTTCTAAAAGTATTTTTTTTGTAAGAATGACATGTTTCGCCTTGCTAAGGCATTATTAAATGCCTTAATTTAAATTCCGATGTTTTTTTAAATCAAATAAGTGTCATGTTCCTGGTGGTACAAACTACAAGTGGAAACCAGTCAGTAATAATATGGAAGGTTACACAATTTTTTTTTGTCATAAAATAAACTAGAAATTTCTAAAAATCTAAAATAATCGATTTAAAATGATTTTTTAAATTGATACCGCGATTTTCGTTAAGAACAAATGTATAAAAAATAAGTTTAGACGTTTTACTTCCAATAAATCGATTTATAAATTAAAAAAATACGGCTTTCGTGGCTTAATATTAACAGCTTTGACTGACATATTTAAGGTCCCGGGTTCAATTCCTCGCGATTACAGTGTGAAAAAAAATCACGCGGGCTTTGGTCTGGTATAATTCATTAGGCAATAAAAATGGCGATAGGATCTATCACATGTCATGAGAATCAATAGCTAAAAAAATTGTATACACTAGTAATTGGGTTGAAGTAACCAGTTGCATACAAACATGTGGAAAGGCAAGGGAAACAACCATATAAAATGCCCATGAGACATCCCAACAACCAGCAAAAAATGACACTTTGCTGCAAACCAATTCCTATGAAAATGATGAAAACTTAAATACGAAATTGTTCTACAATTCTAATGGTTAAAGGAACTGGGGACTCTCTGGACCACTATTGTATTATTTTTTATTAATTGTATCAAAACAAAATAATATGTTAGACGAAACGAAATCTATAAATAGTACGGAAGACAAAATGGAACGAGTAGGTATCTATAATAGGCAGAAACATTTCGTCACTTCAAGGGTAAAACTCACTAAGTGACATTTGAATTTTTTTTTTGCAATTTCTGTATCAGACTTGTGAATTCTACGTCAGAAAGTAATCACCAAGTGTTTTTATCAAAGAATAACTGTTATTCTTTAATAAATACACTTGGTGATTGTTTTCTGACGTAGAATTCACAAGTCTGATGCGGAAGTTGCAAGAAAAGGAGAAAAATTTGAAATGTCACTTAATGAGTTTTACCTTTGAAGTGACGATTTATTCCCCATGATTTTAAATATACTCGAACCAAGAATATAAAAAAATCAATGCCATCTATCGAAACTCGAAGAAACTACTTTGTAATGAGTTCGTGCACTTTCATGAATATTCAAATGTAAGTATTATAGTTCGTATCTTAATTACATAGAGGAAGTATCTATGCATGTATGAATAATTAAAATAAAATATAATTTTCTGAAACATGTTTGTTACACAATATATTTATGAACACTGGTGCCAAATTCCGTGTATTTTATTTTTATTAAGTCAAGAATTCTGTCTTTATATAGTTATGAACATGGAAAAAAGGAGGAGAGATAGATAAACGGCTTATCACTTTGTAAAATGTACCATGTGGCTATCTACGGGATACAAGACGCTTGGCTCCAGATCTAGGGGACTTGGGTTCAATCCAATAAACGAGCCGATTTATTCTTCGTAATAATAAACTATTATTTCTCTATGCATTGGGGATTGTATAAAAACATTTTATTTAAATCACTGGTGTTATTTTTTATGTGAAATACGACGTATAATAAAATTCTGAATGAATGAATAAGGAATGCAGAGTTGGACAAAAAATATCACAATAAGTTGGTTTGGACACGTATACCATTTGAGTAGTAAAACATTGTTAAAAAATTGTTTATGGAATATAAAACGAATCTACAAAATCTGTGGAAAACATTGCATTACTAAAATAATTAATTAATAATAGTCGGGCCAAATTGGAAATTCGAATAATGTAAATAAAATAATCGTGTTACGAATGTAAATAAAATGTCTTGATAGAACAGTGTGGTGGTTTATCTTTCCAGAGAAACGGTTTGATCGTTAGTAAAAAGTTACAAGAGATAGCTACCTTAGGAGACCAGAGTAGAACGAACGTGAGAATAAGATATTGTAGTTCAGGACGATAAAATATTTCAATGCTATTTAAACAACCTTCGTGACCGAGTGGTAAGTGCTACGACTGCCACACAGATTCGACTCCCGGCGTGGCAGTGTGTTTGTCACACTGTCTTTGGTCTGGTGTAGAATTCACGTGACAATAAAATGACAATAGATTACCCTATCACATGTAGTGAGAATCAATATGATAGCTATTCTTTATTTATTGTTTCTTGAACTCATTCTTCTTCAAGTGCCCTGTCGGGTCCACCCAACGTTGGCGATCACCTCGGCGAACCTGTCCCTGTCCTGCACCGCTCGAAACAGCTCCTCCACACTTCGGATGCCGGTCCACTCCCTCACGTTTCGCAGCCAGGACATTTGTCTCCTTCTGGGCCCTCGGCGTCCCTCCACAGAAGGTGGTACTTTTCCCCACGCACTATATGAGCCAGATGTGAGACCTTTCGAACCTTGATAGTTGATAACAATTCCCTGTCAATTCTAGCTCGCCTCAGGACTTCGTTATTGGTAACCATGTCTGTCCAGGGAACTCTGAGCATTCGGCGATGGAGCCACATTTCAAATGCTTCCAGTCTGTTCATTGAGTTATCTTTCAAGGTCCAAGTTTCACACCCGTACGATAAAACAGACCACACATAGCATTTGATCATTCTCTGGCGGAGTAACATTCACCTCGTAACTATTGTAAAACTATTTCAATTTCCGCAATTACCTTATTCTGTTACACTAACTTGGGTAATCCCGCACTTGATTCTCGACACATTTGATGATGCCTTAGAAGGGCGAAACATGTCATTCCTTAAAAAAAACTTAATAAAACTCCTAGGAGACAGATGTTTTAATTTATATTAACAACAACAACAACAACAAACCATCACGCCGTTTCCTCGCAGGGGTAGACCGAGAAAATGGACTGCCACACTACTCTATCCTGACATACCTCTCTAGCTTCCTCCACATTCATACAGCGAGTCATACACGCACGTCGATTCTTCAGGCTTCTGACATGACCAACCTTTAAATTTGGATTAATTTGGTCATGCCATGTTTTCCGTATTCCATTTACATCGTTAACGTATACTTTTTTAACCATTCTTTCTTCACCCATGCGTTCCATATGTCAGAACCAACGCAGCGATCCTTTCATAATTTTGTTCATAATCAAATCAAAATCAAATCAAATCAAATCTGTTTATTAACTCAAAAGACATTACAAACAGCAAAAGGTTTAAGGCATCTATTGAATACAGGTAAAATAAAATACCTTCTTTCGCTCTACATTCCTTTCTAATATCAGCATTTGAGATTCTGTCGTACATCGTTCTACCACACATACGTCTTAGGGACCGCATCTCTACCGCATTTATTCTGCTCTCATCTTTCATTTACCAGTTTCATGCTTCGCTTCCATACATAAGGGTACCCCATAATTTATATTAATGGAAGCTATTCCCTTTACATCGATTTGGCTCCGGCTGTAATGATTCAACAAAATAATAAATAATTGCTCGTTTCTTTAGAACCAAATATACTTTAAAAGCGAGCATAAATTTGGCACAATGATCATATTATATGTATATAAGCGTGTGCCATGTTTCTCTAAACGACAGTTTTAATGATTCATTTGTTATATTTTGACATATTTACGTTTATTTCAATTAATTATTCGGGAAACTTATTCTGGGAAGCAGGTCAATGTTAGCAGTCTTAGTGGCACTGCGCCCAAAACTCGAATCTTTACTTTTAAAACCACACTTTTTTACTCTTATTGAAATATGAGCCGTTATTTTTGAAAGTGGAATAAGTCCACTTTTGGAAAAAATTAGTTAATAGTAATTTTGGTAAGGTATTTATATCATTTTGATATTTATAATTATACGTTCAATGGACCACAACTTCTTACATAAATTGAAGACTACAGGGGAAAAACAAGGGATGTCAGTAGAAGGATAATTTGAATAAATTGAGAATAAAGCTAATCAAAGTCTATATATTTCTTAGCAATTAGCAATCGATTATCTGGCCATAGTCGATGACACACATGATTTTTGAATATGAAAAATTTACTGCGGATAGATACGTACAAATGCCGCTAGATGGCATTATTACATTTATTTTGAATTTTAACTGACATTCTTTGTTTTTACCCTGTAGTCTTCAATTAATCAATAAACAATCGTGAAAAATGTAAATCCAATGTGTATAAATATGTGGATTTAATTTTTCTCTTGTTTTTATTTCTTACAATATATTATTATTAAAAGTAGAATAAGTCCATTAGGAGTTAAAAAAAAACGTTTATTTTGTTTAGTAATCATTATAATCATTATTATTTTTTAAAGTTTAACAAAATTATAGTGGTAAAAACATCACCCATGTTGTTTTTGCCAATATTTTAAAATTAATTCAAACACCAATTCTTAAATATCTCGAAACATGAAAAAATGGACCTATTCCACTAACACGATTTATTAAAGTTGCCTAGGATGGAGGAAAATGAAAAATGTTTGAACAGGCCTAAAATCCAGCAGGGAAGAGTGCTAGGGAGAAAGGTAAGAAGAATTCACAAAATAAAAACACGAGATTTTGGAAAAATATGTACAGATTTATTAAATAACAAAAGTAAATACAAAATGGTTCACCATTATTCTATAAAATAAATAACACAAAGAGAGAACTAGCACAGAATTGATCTAGGGAAATCGTATAAAAATATTTGTGTAAATTAATTGAAAAGCTATTGCGCCGGACCCCTTAATCTCCGGTCATCATCTCCATGAACTCTGAAATATGAAATAATAAAATCATCATTAATGTTGTAATTAAACGTAACAATATACATTATTTTAACAGTAACATTTTTATTCCGCACATACATGCCGTTATAATCTGGGAAAATCTTGAAGGAATATTTTTCAGATATATTTTCATAATTAAGAAAAAAATCGATAAAATAGTATATGTAAAGAGTTTTAAATGACAAAATTACAAATCTTTGTTAGAAATCAACAAAAATAAAACGATTTTTAAATTGAATGAATTGCTAATACTCGTAGAAGGAAACCTGAGAATGTTTTACTTAAGAAATAAGAAATAATAATAATAATTATATTATATATTTTATAAAATTGTAAAAATATTCTCACATTATAAAAACAATCAATTAGTAAGTACAGAATTAAAAAAATGTATTCGATAATAATTAATTACTATCAATAGCTATATTTTCCCAAAAATCATTTATTTATTGCATCATGTTCGGTGAGAAAAAATATTCATAATTGTTACGTAATATTTGAATATGGAAAATAAAAATAATTTAAAGGATGTGTCACATATAAAATAGCCTTATCATATAATTATTTATTACAATGAAGATTTTACCCATTATTATGACTTACTGACAGAATAAATTAATTGTCATAATAAAAATTGATTAACTGTATCACATTTTGAATACAATTCCAATTAAGTATGGTATATATTATACTACTGTATTATATTAATTAAAAAATATTATTATCTATTTACTAAAACAAACGCGTATAATAAAAAATCATTGCTGCATGATTTTATAAATAAGCAATGAAAATAAATTTTTAAAATATTATATTATGAAGGCTGTAAGGCATTTAAATAGGATTTAATTATTTATAATTCGTGAATTAAAATAAAAATGGCATTAGTTACATGATATATTTTTCGTATTTATAAAAATTATAAGCCATTTCGTAATGTTGAAAAACAGACATATTAAATTTAATAATTAATATAAATGAAAAGTCTGTTTCCTCGAAGTTTTATTATAGTTTATGGAAATGACGTGTTTCGGATTTCTAAGGCTTATCAATGATATGTGATGATGCCCTAGAAAGACGAAACATGCCATTCCCAATAATTATAATACAACTTCTAGAAAACAGACGTTTTCATTCGTATTTATTATTAAATGTGATAGAGTTTTACATCATTGTTCAAGAAACAATAAAGAGATGTGTTAGGTTATAATTACCGTCAAAGTCCACAGTTCCTGAGCCGTCAGTATCGATCTCAGCGATGATTCCGTCGAGATCTGTGCTGCTGAGCTTGTCATCAAGAGCGCCAAGAATCTCCTTCAGGGTGGAGGTGGTGATGTAACCGTTTCCTTCACGATCGTACAATCTGAGAACAAAGATAATATCATTTTAGGTGATAACACGTTAAAATCTTCTGAGAAAACAATTTAAAACGATTTCAACGGGGTATATTAGATTATACGAGTATTTAGTGGTATTCACAGCCTATACCATACGCAAGCTGAAATATGGACAAATGGGTTATGAAATCTGAGGAACAAAATACCCAATGCCAAAACCAGGCGCCGGACAAAACTTGTCGATGTAATAGACTGTGTTGTCAAACTGAAGTGGAAATTGGCAGCACAAATGTCGCCAGACAGGCAATAGACAGATGGATACCCAGAATATTGACGTGGAGACCATGGGAGAAAAAAAGAAGTATCGGTCGATCCTTAAAAAGTTGGCCTGACGACATAATTCCAGTCGGGAGAAGAAGATTGATGAGTGTCGTATAGAGAACGTTTGAAGAGGCCTATATCCAGAAGTGGAGACTGAAGGAACAAAGAAGAAGAAGAAGATATCGGATAACTAAAAAAATATGTGAAATGTTTCTCAACATGGTAGCATACATACAACTTTCAAAATTAATTGTCAGATGTGGTGTTCGTAAGAAGTGCGGAATGGGGAATGTTGTATTACATAAAGCGATCGCTTAACCCAACCAATGACAGGTCATAAGTCCTGTAGACGCCTCGACCATCATATTCTGTTTCCAAATAATTTAAATATTCGTCTCTATTGAGATACAAATAATTCTTAATGATCTCTATTGAGATACAAATAATTGCGTAAAATCCAGTATTTGTATACATTAAAAAAAACAAAAAATAATGTTTTTTAAAGCAGTCAGGAGAATATAATAAGGATAACGAAGTGAAAAATAGAGTCCGAATTTTTATAATAGAAATTGTCTTAAAAATGTATTAAAATTAATAATTAAAATGAACATTAGTGATGGTTTGTAAGTTAGTAATTGAAGAACTATTTGCAATCTGTGAAATATTCACGGGAGTAAAGATTTTCTACCCTTTATCTCCTGTGATTTTCTACCTTTTAAAATTTTGGTTCACTGTACAATCGACTTCTTCTTCGTCTGATTGTAGATCTTGTGATCTGTTTATGCAGGATATCAACTTTGTTCCTGTGATGAAGACGACCAGCCTTCTCTCCATCTCTTTGGTGGTCGTCCTGGTGGTCGACCGCTCTCTGGAGTCTCATGCATCACGATCTTAGGAATTCTTGCTGGATCCATTCTCTCGATGTGGTCCTTCCAGAATCGTCTTCTCTGCCTACTTCAATTTTGCAGGATTTGCGAATTTCTTCATTGATATCCTATCTCTAAGGGTTTTCCTCACAATAGGTCGCAATGTTAAATGTTTTTAACTTTTAATGTAATTTTTTTTTTCGCACGCGTTAAAAATGTCACAATTAACAAAACCAAATTGTTCTTCGTTTGTTTTCTACACTACTTTGTGATGAATCGTCCTGGTCCGTGAGGAACCGAGGCAGAATCCCTCCTATCCTTCCCCCGCATCATCAACTACATACTATGGTAGTTCCTCCTGGGCACCACGGCACCAATGTGATGATTCCTCCTTGTCACCAAGGCACCTAACTGTGATGAGATCGTCCCCCGTGAGGAATTAATCCCTCCTATCCTTCATCCGCGAATGGTGGAGCTTCCTCCAGTCATTTCCTTTTCATCCAACTGTACGGAGCTTACAACTTTCATACAACAATAATCAGAAGAAAAAAAAAAACTGGAAACGTTCTCGGGGGTGCGCATCGTGTGAATTTCGAATTACTTCCGAAGAGAAGTGTTCAAAATATTCTAGTGCTCTTTCTTGACGACGTGTTGCTCTCTAGGTAGGATTTAAGGTGTGTGTGTGAAATTATTATTAGATGTTGATAAAGTTGAATATATTTTTTACAGAGATGAGCGTTCGGGTCACACCAGCACGCGGTAGGCAGATAGCGCTGCGGTGTTATCGAACTCCCAAAAATACGAAAAATCACGCACAATTATCAACAGTACAAAGAAAATACGAGTGAAAGGTCAACATATGAAATTTAATAATTGGCAAGCGTTTATTTTTATTCTGAAAAATATATTTATGTTGCGTTAAGTTACTATCGCGGGGCTAAAAACACACTAATTAAATAATTAATACGAATGAAAACGTCAGTTTTTTTAGACATACATACATAAAAACCATCACGCCGTTTCCCCGCAGGGGTAGGCAGAAAGAATGGACCGCCACACTACTCTATCCTGGCAAACCTCTCTAGATTCCTCCACATTTATACAACGAGTCATACACGCACATCGATTCCTCCGGCTTCTAACATGACCAACCTTTAAAATTTGATTAATTTGGTCGTGCCATGTTTTCCTCGGTCTGCCTCGACTCCGTGCCACATTTACATCATTAACGTATACTTTTTTAACCATTCTTTCTTCACCGTGTCCGAACCAACGCAGCGATACCGAATACCTTTATCCGCTCTACATTCCTTTCTTATATCAGCATTTGAGATTCTGTTGTATATCGTTCTACCACACATACGTCTTAGGGACCTCATCTCTACCGCATTTATTCTGCTCTCATACTTCTTCTGCCAGTTCCATGCTTCGTTTCCATACATTAGGGTTGGGACGTACAGTTTTCTAGAAGTTTTATTTTATTTTATGGGAATGACACGTTTCACCCTTCTAAGGCATTATCAAACGTGACGAAACTTCAACTCGTTGCAGTTTATATACACTAGTAAATGGAGCAGAATATGGTAATTATCCATTTACTAATGTATATAAACTGCAACGAGTTGAAGTTTCGTCACATTTGATAATACCTTAGAAGGGCGAAACGTGTCATTCCCATAAAATATAATAAAACTTCTAGAAAACTGACGCATTCATTCGTATTAATTATTTAATATGGAGTTTTACATCTTTCTTCAAGAAACAATAAATAACACTAATTAAACTTTTATCGACTGATACCTGTGCACACAGATTTTCTGTATTTTGTGAATAAAATTTAGACAAAATTTTCATACGAAGCACTCACTTTGTGGTTAGACATTTAAAACTTATAGATACAAAATAATAAAACACTTTGTATTTAACCACGGCATGGTTGTGATAATTGATGCCAACTAGTTTCGCTTGGACCCAAGCATCATCAGGGCAGTATAATATAGATATTGCACACTGTCTAAAATATTAGATTTTTTGTATTTTGTGAATAAAATTAAAACAAAATTTTCATATGAAGCACTCACTTTGTGGTTAGACATTTTAAACTGATTGATATAAAATAATAAAACAGTTTGTATTTAACCACGATGGTTGTGATAATTGACCCAAGCTTCATCAGGGCAGTATAATATAGATATTATACTGCCCTGATGAAGCTTGAGTCCAAGCGAAACTTTAGGCATCGATTATAATAAGCATATCATGGTTAAATACAAAGCGTTCTATTATTTTATATCTATAAGTTTAAAATTAAGATAGTTCGGATACATGGAAACTTTGAGTGAAGAAATAATTGTAAAGAGAGTATATTTAAACGACGCAAATGGAGTTAGAGATAAAGGAAGACCGAGGAAAACGTGGCACGTCAAATCAATGAAATATTTCATGTCGGCCAAATGAGGAGAAATCGATGTGCCTGCACGACACGATGTACGAAGTATATTAGAAAATAATAGTGTGGCGAAATATTCTTTCTGAGTACTAGTTCGGTGAGACAGCGTGATGGTTAGTTAGTTAGTTTGTTAAATTGAAATTATTAACTCAAAAAATGTTTAGAATTAATACTGAGTTGGGAACATTGAATTGTGTTAGGTTTTTTAGATCACTTCGACGTAAATAAACTTGGCGGGTGAAATATTTATTCAAAACTTAGCGAACAGATTCCAATGCATGGTCAGTATCGACATTTATCTCAGCAGAGTTTTAAGAAAACACTTTGTATTTATGTATAATTATTTTAAAAATAGAATATCAGATGCAGTGAGCGATAAATTATTAACGGAAAAATCGAATGCTTATTTTGTATCATTTACAAAATACAATTTTTTTTAGAATGATTTTTTTTTAGAAACATTTATTGAAGGATAAAAGCAAAAGTTGATGTTGTATTATATATACCTGAAGGCTTCCTTCAGCTCCTGCTGCATGGCTTCAGCATCTTCTTCTTCTAGGAAGTGAGCGGCGATGTTGCAGAACCCATCGAAGTTCACCTTTCCGGTACCTTTAGGATCAGTAATAAAAATAAATGGTTAACAGTGTAACTCAATTTTAAAGAGTTTCTTATGAAACATATAATATATTCTTTCGTATGAAGCATTTAATTTGTGGTGTAGCATTGCCAAAATGCCAAACGAGTAATAAACGAATATATAGAAAGGCGAAGGAGGGTCGTCTACGATGGTAAGGGTATGCATGCAGAAGGAATGAAGACTACATCACCTAAAAAATCTAAACTAAACTCGGATGTCTTGAGTGATGTAGGTTTATTTGTCCCTGATAACTACCCTCTGATCTTCTGCAATCAGTTCTCAAGATCTTAAATACTTCAACGATTAATTTAGTTGAATTGTCATGATTTACATAAATAAATTAAAATTTAGTAAGTGATTTCTAAAGTCTATATTAAACTAACACGACTCATCCCCGTGAGATATCTGCAACAAAACGTCCAATGTCACATTTAGTGTGTTAGTAATAAATGTCGGCGTAGTATTAATGAAGGCCATTACTAAATATAAATAGAAACATGATATTTTATCACGGGGCAAGAGGTTTTGTATAATTTTGAAATCTTTAATGATTTATTGTCATTTTTTACAAAGTAGATTAATTATCTATTTAATTATTTGCACATTGCAGTGTTTACATATAATAAGTGTCTATCGGCCATTCTTTATTTGTGTCTTAGCTTCACCTCTTAACCCGAAGTAGTATTAAATCAGTCTACATTTTAGCTTTATGAATTCATTCTTAATTGGGTACGTTTTAGACAAGAATTCAATGAATTCAAATTTATGACATTCCGTATACGAGACGAGCAATAAAAGCTGAAGATATGAGAATGATATGTGGGCTGCTTGAGCAACCTGGCTACTTTCCTCTTCCCATTTTCTGTCATAGGGATTAGTTTGCAGCAAAGCTTCCAGTCGCGTTCTCCACCCTGTTGGTTTTATGCAGACCTCTTCAACTCAACATATAGGTAATATGAGACGCAGAGGCGGTACCCCCATAGAAGCCCAGAAGCCCGGCTTGCGTAAGAAATGTTGAATCAAAACCCCCAAATCTAAGTAATCGTGCTCCCGCATAAACCAACAACCCACCAAATCACCTTCCAACAATGTTCCCATCAGACGTAAGAGGAATAGCCAGTCTGTTCTGGGATTCTATGGGAGTACCGCCACTGATGAGGCACATTCCGTGTCCTCGCATACCCGTTTCATTCCTGCCGCTGGCACCCTCTATAGCGTCCCTTACACGATCAATAATATTGTCAATATACTCAAGGAGTAAACGACTATATCAATATTATTGAGAATACCGCTATCGTCAATAATATTGATCATGTAAGGGGCGCTTATGATATGTACTTTCAAACTGTTCAACATTGAAGAACAAATCGTGTACGAAAATTTGTTTGATTTGATTTGTGAAATTTGAAGGTCTTAATAACGAATATTGGAGTGTTAATATTTATATGTTTATAGGTAAAAGGTTGCGAGAAATTAATCAAGGGTTTACCTTCTGGGTCGTTCTCGTCGATGAGGGCCTGGAGCTCGCTGTCGTCGAACAGCTGGCCCATGGTGTTGAGGATGGTGGAGATCTTCAGCACCTCGATGTACCCAGACTTGGTGGTGTCAAACATCTGGAAGGCCTTGCGCATGATGGCCATCTTCTGCTCATCGTCGGAGTCCTGTGCACAACAACAAGAGAATCAGTAAAAGACACACAAAATAACCTCTGCATTTTTTGTATCTAATTTTTATTATAATATCTAAATATTAATTACACCGAACCTCTGCATTTATTGTATCTCATTTTTATTTTAATACCTAAATATGTATTACAACTAACCTCTGCATTTATTGTATCACATTTTTATTTAATGCCTAAATATTCATTACAACTAACCTCTGCATTTATTGTATCTCAGTTTTTTGTAATACTTAAATATGTATTACGCCTAACCTCTGAATTTATTGTATCTCTATACTACTATCATAACAAAAATAACAAGTGGATAAAGGGCTAAAATATATTTTTCATCAACGTCCTAAATAAATATCCTGGTATATACGAGTATGAGGTTTTATATGTTTTGTATATTTTTATGAAAATGTCATTTTTCGTCTCATTTGATAATGCCTTCGCAAGGCGAAACATGCCATTCCCATAAAATATAAAATTTAACATTTCTAGAAAACAAAAGTTTTTATTCATATTCTACAGGTATATGCAGTTTTACATAATTATTCAAGAAACAATAGCTACAAACTATTAAACTGAATGGTATCAGATGAAAAGGTTATGTTTTCGGATATATTTTCTAATCTAACCTAAGAACTAATACGCAATTTTTATCTCCAGCAAGGTTCCAATTATCTTCTTCAGCAATTATAAAATTAAATATAAATTTAATATACTTGTATATTTGTATTTAAACCACTTTATTCTTTACAACAACCAACCAGTTTCGCTGCCACCGGAGCTTCGTCAAGGTTACAAATGACACTGTCTTTTCACGTAACTTACAAGTATATTAATTTTATATTTAATATTGTCACACCACAAATTAAGTGCTTCAAACGAAAGCAATTATAGAATTCCTCGCATTTTATTATAGTTTCGAGGTTAGGGCAACAAGCCGAAGGTAACGCGCTGGAAGGAGGGCAGGAGCGCTATTTTAATAATTTTTTGTCACCAAGAAGTGTGGCAACCAGATTTTGACACCTCGCCAAGAGTCAGAAGACAGAAGAATGTTTTACAATAATTTACGGTCCAGGGTCCGGAACTCCGGGCGTGGGCAACCCGCGGTTGCGTAACACCCCTGTTTATCTTATACCGCGTGCATGATACTCAAAATTAATGTGAACAGCAAACAAGTACAAATTTTTACAGCTCATTTTCGCATAACGAAACACGATTTCAAAGGCGTATATTTTTAGCGCCATTAATGTATATATGAAACAGATATATTTGTAAGCAGTGGGAAGTGATGGATCAGATGGGAATTCTATGTATCTCAACATTTTATAAGTTTAATAAAATTGAATGATTTATATACGTGTAAATACGTTTTGTATTTATATAACGATTTTACTGAAATCTCTTGATGAAAGTTTATTTTAAATTTTAAAAAAACTAACTATCACGCCGTCTCCCCGTAAGAGTAGCAGAAACAATGGATTGCCACACTTTTCATTCCTGACACACTTCTCTAGCTTCCGCAACATTCATATAACGTGTCATGCATGCACGTCGATTACCCCAACTCCTCACGCGGTCGATATTCTATATTTGATTTGTTCGTTCGTGCCACGCTTTTCTCTGTCTTTCTCTATTTCTAGTTCCATTTACATCGTTAAAATATACTCTTTTTTACCATTTTTTCTAAATAAATTCTTTCCATGTGTCCAAACCATCTTAAAGTTCACTTTAATTTACTTCTTTCATTACCATTGGACACTCTTACATACACAGATATTTCACACACTCGTCTAAGAGATCTAATTTCTAATGCATTTTTTCTACTTTCATCCTTCTTTTGCCAGTTCCATGATTCGCTTCCATACATAAGAGTCGGTACAAGAAAAACGAAAATAAAATTTAAATAATAATTAAATAAAACGATATTTTTAATACCTACTTTCACTTTGTCTTCATTTCGACCGTGACCGGTTTCACCAGGCTTGCTGGCATTGGCAGACTGACCAGTCTGTCAACGCCAGGGAGCCTGGCGAAACCGGTCACCGTTTAAATAAGTAAAAATAAAAATAGAATTAATATTTAAAAACATCGTTTTATTTAGAGTATTTTTACTAGAGATGAAACTGTCACTTCTCTAGCAGCTCTTAGCTTTAATGATTTTAGGATTAATTGGATTAGCCAAACTGTCCTCCAAGATTTTATTTCACAATAAATAAAGGCGTAAATCAGTTTGAAGTGACAATATATTAAGTTGATAAGTATTCCTAATCAATGTTGACTTCAGCTATGCGTTTACTTTCAAATTAATTAATTAGGTAGATAACTTATCTTATTACTATGAATTTGCGGATTCAAACACTTATATCATTGATTTTAGTCGTTGGCTATATTTTTTAGAAGTCACCCGTCCGACCCCATCTGATACTGTAAAATAAATGTTTTTTTTATATAAAAATGAAATTTAAAAACTCATAATTATTTATTTTTTACTTATTATAATTTTAAGATTAACACTGCATATAAAATAGTACAATAAGCTTAAATGCCTCTGCAATTTATAGTTTGGTATAAAAAAAATTTGTTTTTAAAATCATTAATTTATTACTTAAATATAAACTTTACTCTTAAAGTTGTCATCGCAAACAAAAACCTATACAATTAAGCTAAAATGGCAGTACCCAATCGTGTCCTTGTACCGAGCCTTATGTATGGAAGCGAAGCATGGAACTGGCAAAAGAAGGATGTGAATAGAATAAATTCAGCAGAAATGAGATCTCTTAGACGAATGTGTGTATATACTCTGTGTATGATAGAGTGACGAATGAAAATATAAGAAGCGAATGCGGTGCGAATAATGGTGTTATGAACAAAATAATAAAATAATCATGAGGATGGTTGGATACATGGAAAGAATAAATGAAGAAAGAATGGTAAAAAAATATAAATTAACGATATAAATGGAACTAGAAATTGAGGAAGACCGAGGAAAACGTGGCACCATTAAATGAATCAAATAATGAATGTCGTAAGAAGTCAGAGAAATCGACGTGCGTGCATGACACGATGTATGAATGTTGAGGAAGCGAGAGAAAAGACAAGAAAAGGAAAGAAAAGTGTGGCGGTCCATTCTTTCTGGGTATCACTTCGGAGAGACGGCGTGATGGTTAGTTAGTGAGTTAATTTATTATGAATTTTACACGAAAAATATTTACGGTCGGTTTTTTTTTGTGATATGGTGTAGGTACATATGCGTAATACCCATAATACGTTATTTAAACTCAGGGAAATTGAATGTATATATTTTTTTAAATAATATGTGTTTTGATAAATAAATAACTTTGAATACTTCAATGAACGAGTAAGATTTTTGTTATAATTTTACTATTCAGTATCTCTGTATTCAAATAAGTCTTCTGCTTTTACATTACCGAACTGAGTAATATAATCAGATTACATTCGTTTAATTTATAAATAAAAATAAAAATAATTTATTTGATCACTTATTTGTTTTATGATTTGAAAATTTCTTTCCACATGACTGAGCAAAAGCAGTAAAACCTACAGTTTCATGTCTTGATAAAGCTCTGTCATGCTGGAACACGAATTAATCGGCTTTGAAAAAACTTATTACTTTTACATTGAAAAGTAATTTTTATTGCCTAATATTATAATATATCAAACCACAATTATAATAACAATTCACTTTACACTCTTTTATTTATTGTTTCTTGAATAATGATATAAAACTCAATATTAAATTATTAATAGAAATGAAAACGTCTGTTTTTTAGATGTTATATAATAGTTCTTGGGAATGACGTGTTTCGCATTTCTAATGCATATTTGATTATGTTTTATAAAGAAAAAATATGTAATTCCCATTAGCTATAATAAAGTTTCTAGAAAACAGACGTTTTCATTCACATTAGTCATTGTAAGAAGTCAATACTTCTACCGAATTTATGGGAATGACACTCACCTTTCTAAGGCAATGTCAAATGTTAACATTTAAATTATCAAGTGTTAAGCTTAGAAAGGTGAAACATATATACAGGTAGATTAACTAATGGCGTTAACACTGTGGAATTCCATAATGAGGATTTTTTATGAATTAAAACACTGTTTTTTCCACTTTTGAGTTTATTTTTCTCGATATGTTTCGAAGGCTAACACCTTCATCATCGGGAGTTTATATCATTCTCCCGATGATGACGGTGTATGCATTCGAAACATGTCGAGAAAAATAAACTCAAAAGTGGAAAAAACAGTGTTTTAATTCATAAAAAAAATTTCATATAAATTCCATAAATTATAATTAAATTTCATAAAAACAGACGTTTTCATTCGTATCAATTACACTATTTTATGCAACGAGTAAGCAGCAATATCACAGTACGTAAATAGAAAATTCGTGTTGTTCGATAACGTTATAACAGTTATCAATAATGTAGGAGTGTTTACGTTTACGGCGAGGTCTTCGCCCTTTCATCTCCAGATGTCTGTCGCTAATTTGGCGACCGTAAACGATAACAAATTGAATAATTCGTAATGTTTTATATAAAATATTGCTTCGAATGCGGATTGAACGGGCTCCGGGTCAGCGGGTGGAATCGAATACGATAGCGGGACGCGAGACGCGACACGGCAGAGGAGAGCACAACACAGGAACGCCACTCACCATGGTAACGGTAGCGGGTGGCGGGAACAGAGGTACAGAACACTCACGCTGGACTTCTCTCCAGCTTCCCTTTATATGAGCCGCTGCTCGCAGGGCGCAGCCGTTGGCGGAAATAATAAAAACGTATATTAATTCATCATTCTGTGCTCATCTCCGAGGCTAAAATAATTGTTATTTTTCTTCTTCCTTGCTGTAGACCTATGCGGTCTGTTCTCCAGAGTGTTGCTCCTCCTGTGAGGTAGATTCCCAGCTGTCGTTCCATCTTTTAGGAGGTCTTCCACGACAACGAGGCTGAATATGTAATACAATATAAGGAAGTCTGGTGGTGTCCATTCTTTGAACATGACCGTACCAGACCCTTTTTCGCTGTCTGTTCCATCTTTTAATATCCTCAATCTCACATACCTCTCTTATTTACGCGATCTCTCAGTGTCTTGCCTCTTATCGTCCTCGGAAGTCCTCAAAACTTGTTTGGTCCTTACTGTGTCTGCCCTTGCTTCGACGCCATATGTTATTATTGGTCTTACGCATGCTTTATAGATTCTCATCCTACTCTTAATGGCCATGTCTTTGTTTTTCCATATTGTGGATTTTAGAGCGCCAGAGATTGCAGCTGCCTTGTTTACTTGGGCTTGTATTTCTTCCTGCAGATCAGCTTCTCCCACCAGGTCTATGCCTAGATACTTGAAGGTCCTGACCTGTTGTGTGGGTTGATTTTCTTTAACCAGGTTAGATGTTTTGGGAAAGGTCATACATTTTGCTTTTTCAATTTTCTCAAAAGAATACAGAATAAATACTATGTTTTATGTAAATCTGCGACATTATATAACCACTTACTCAAAACATTAATATAATCAACTTAATTATTATTAATGAAAAAACTTGTAAACATTTGCTTTAAATATATAAATTTAAAATATTATGCATTCAAAGTTATCACACGTACAAATATGTTCATATTGTTTTTAACGAATTCGTAAATAATGGTTTGTAAGTTAATAAAGAAATTGATTCGATTTAATTACTGAAGATACATATATTTGAAATAGTGAATTCGAATATAATATTATTATACAAGAAGACCATGGAAAACGTGGCACGATCAAATCAATTAAATATGAAATGTCGGCCACGTGAGTAGGTACTTGGAGAAATCGACATGTGTGCATGACACTATATATGAATTTTGAGGAAGCAAGAAGCATGTCCATTATTTCTGCCTACCCCTTCGGAGAAACGGCGTGATGGTTAGTTAGTTTTTTTTGTTATTTTCAACATAAATTAAATATTGTTTTATTAATTTATTATTTCTTGAATAATGATGCCAAACTCTGTTGATGAAAAAAAATGAAAATGTCTGTTTTCTAGAACTTCTAATATATTATAATAGAATTGAAAAATTCTTATTGGATTAATATTTAACGTGCTTATTTATTTTTTGTTTTATTTTTAAAGGCTAACACCAAAGATTTAAGTCAATCAAATTACAATCTTCTATATGAGCAGAAAATATCTCAATATTATGAAGGAGTGTCCAGGCTCGTACCTATGTCCTCTGGATCAGCAGCCAAGCGCTCTATCACCTAAACCACCACCGATAATATTCAACAAATGTATACAAAGTAAATTAATTTTGACGTATATATTTTCAATACACATTTTATATGGAGTTTTACATCATTGTTTTAATTTTATTATAATACATTTTTTATTTAATTTTAGATAAACTTTAGGCGTTAAGACAGTGGAATTCCATAATGACGAATTTTTTATGAATGAAAACACTGTTTATTCCACTTAAAGTTTATTTATCAATATGTTATGTTGAGAACGATATAAAACTGAGTTTTATATCGTTCTTACGATGATAAAGATATAAGCATTCGAAACATGTCGAGAATAATAAACTCAAAAGTGAAAAAAAAATGTGTTGTAATTAAATTTTAATTTTTTAAAAATTCATTAAACAGGAATTCATTTTTTATTTCATTATTATTTGGAGTTTTTTTTAAATAATTTGGTGGATTTTACTCCTGCGTTATGCGCCACGGGCCGACCACGTGGCCCCGTCCACAAATAATACAGAAACTGAAAATATAATGGGTTCGTGAAATATCTACCTCGCGAGCATCGTTCAGGAATTGCGGGAAACGGACTGTATCCGCCGAAAATGTAGTCCCGCGGTGCGTCAGTGGGCAGGGCCGCCACGGTTCAGGTCACTAGTTCAAGCTGACACACTTCTCTCCACTCCCCAACGATCAAACTAGTCAAACAATCTTCTGTACCAACCTGTCCCCGTTGATGTCGGTGGGGAGAGCAATCATAGGAGAGATAGACTTTTTCATATTGATGAAACAATGTTCAAAACATGCAGAACCAACCTGCCTCTGTAGATGCGGTGGGGAGAGCAATCAAATGAGAGATCGACATTTTTCATATTGATGAAATAATACAATACAAAAGGAAAATACTGAATATTGGAGAGTATTCAGCCTATTTCTTCATGTGTGACTATGTCGATGCATTCTTCCAAAAGTATTTATAGTAAATCAATAAATCTAAATTTGATATTTTGAATTAAAAAACAACCACCAGCTTCAATTATTAGGTATATATCGTCAGCCCATCTTTTTTGGAGTCAATACCTCTTTTTCCTTCCCATGGTCTTTACATCAAGAACTCTTCTATAAAATATAAACTCGTCTATATCATTCTCTCGATGATGAAAGTGTAAAACGTTCGAAACATGTCAAGAAGAGTAATCTAATATTTTATTACAAATTAACTGATAGAAATGTACATATGCAACGTATGTACACGCGTCTTGCCCGCGCGACAGTCGTGACCCCTGTCGGGTCGGGTGGTCACTTGGTATCCATCACCGTGCGGAGTATTAAAACCACTTCAATACCGTAAGGCCACTGGTGGCCGCTACGTAGACGCACCACCAATACCGCAAGGTTACTCTGCATTAAAAATGATTCCTGTAGGAATTTTAGCAATTTGTTCTCTGGAAGAAAAATAAACCTTCTGACGTTAGTCGATCTTATTGAAAAGGGGATATTTGTAGAAGTCAAGCACTAGGGTTACCACTTATGGTGAGATCGATATAAAGGATCCATATTATGTTTCAAATTTATATCTGAATTTCAAGTGTTTTGACCTTTTAACCTTGCCTTTACCATATTTCAGGACACAATTTCAAATTTGCCCGCTTATACAAAATAAAAATATAATAATTTTGCGATAGGCCTGAATTTTTATTTATAATAATATTGTAAACTCTTAACAATTAAATTTAAAGTGATAATATAAGAGAACTGATACTTTGATTTTTTAATGTTTGCTCTCAATAAATATTTTTTTCATAAAATTGTAACAATTATATTTATTTATGCTTGTGACAACTCTGAAATAAAAATCAAACATCCGAAATTTCGATAATGCAACTTGATATATCATATTGGTTCTGATTTTGAAAATTTGGTTTGGTTCACGCGGTGCTGCCGTAAATTTGGAGATATTTCGTGTATATGTAAATTGTTTTAGTAAATTTGATTGTTGCCGCACTTTATAATAGTTAATTGTGACACGTAATAAGTTTGTACTGTTGTGTTGTTAAAATTATACATTTTTTTTCGTTTATATAATGAATTTTTGACAGGTGTAAAAATAATTTTTTCATTTGTTCCAATGACAATTTGAATAATTTCTTCAATATTATTTTCAAGTTCTTACTGGTGTTGGTTTGTTTTAAGTGCCTAATTACTGCTAATTAAAAAAATGTGAATACGTGAAACATAAATTAAATAGACAATAAGTGCACCATCTAAAAATAACATTTTGTGTTAAATTATTTTTATTTTGGTATTTTATTTTATATCATTGTATTTTATATTACTTGTTTTAGATTTATTGTGTGGATTTTGGACGATCGAAGTGTGCGCGGGAGATGCCTATTGGTGGCGATGAGGTTCGCAACCCATCACACCGCGTCTCCCGCGGGGCGAAAAGAGAAGGATGGAGTGCCGCATCGGTTAAAGTGTGACATTCCATTCTTTCTGCCTACCCTTTCGGGGAGACGGCGTGATGGTTAGTTAGTTAGTTAGTTAGTTATATATCATTTTATAGGTAAACCATAAAATCCATTAGCCCTATTTTTAAAAAAATAATTGAAAACATGCGGTTTGTGAGTGTTCCTAAGCTTAAAACATCACGGTATTTAAACGGTTTATACGGGCTGTGATAGCCCTGTCGAGAAACGCGAGAGAAAAACGGTTCTGCTATATGTTAGAGCGCGCCAAGAGAAGAGCAAGGAACACTGCACGAGGTGAGAGCGAGGGCAGGTCTGGAGCACCCAGAATCCTGCTTCAGATATCTGACATTCCCCGGAATTTATATTCCCTAACGAAAACAAGGATCGTCATTTTAATGAGTTATTGCACATGTGACATTCTCGAAAGTCAATTTGGTTTGTATTTTATAAACATAATAAATTAATGAAAAATTTGTTACGTTTTATACACGTGAACGTATTTTAATCATTTGTTCATTTAACATTAAAAACATTTATACCAACAAAAGAAATAGTGCGAAATTCGCATTGTGTATTTTATTTAAATATACTTGAAAATTAGAACGGTCTCATATTTGGGTCATGTGCTAAGGGGAGAAAAATACCGCCTCCTTCGACTGATATTAATGGGTAAATTAGAGGGACGTTGGGGAGTTGGTAGAAGGCAGCTGTCCTGGCTACGGAACTTTAAAGAGTGGACAGGAATAACAAGAGTTCTTAACCTGTTTCAAGTGGCACAGGATAGAGATGCCTTTGCTGCAGTGATCGGCAACGTTGGGGGGACCTGACACGGCACCGAAAGAAGAATACTTGAATAACTTAAATTAATTAACAAAACTTTTTCTGCCTACCCTTTCGGGGAGACGGCGTGATGGATGTGTGTAATTAACAAAATAATTTCGAATTACAAATAAGAAACTTATTACAAATAACTATGTATTGTTAGGTGACATACATGTCACCTAACGATCCAAATACGTCTAAGACTATACCAAATTTATTATCTTGTCTGTGGAACGATGGACGAGAAAAATGGCTATAATGCAAGTTATTAGAATATTTTATAATATTTATATTATACATGTTGCTGAAAAAGTACAAAGACCCAAGAAAAAACTTATAAACAGAATTTACTAATTTCATTTTATGGTTAGGATATAATTTTTTTTTTAAATCAAGTTTTAATAATCAACTTCAGTCACCTTTTGTTATTTCTGTAGCAAAAAAAAATCTTACATATTTAACTTAAATCAAATTAATATGTTGATAACTTCACAGCATTAATATTATAAAAAAATGTTTCGAAAAAACAGCTATAATTTTTAAAATGCAAATTCATTTTCAATTATTAAACAGTTCTAATCCCTTTATCAATAGTCTAATATTCATATACGTAATGCTGACAAATAATGTTTTATCTGGTTGTAAAATTAAAAGGCGGAGAAAAAAATGTGTTATTTCATAATAATTCATTATTATGTAATACCACAATGTTTTTAGTTTATTAAAACAAAAAACAGTGTTAATTAAAAATTAGCAGTGCCGTTAACAAAACAATACGAGTCGGACACAATTTTAATTTGTATTTTCATTATCCACTGTAAAATGATAAATTTAAATCAAAACAAGGAATGTGGAAAAGAATATGCCTCTATGTGTGATGCTATTGTATACGTAACAATAATACCAAGAATCACTAAAAATGACATAATGTTGGCTAAACCATTCTCCACATATAAAGGAGAAAGAGGAGAGAAAATACTGTTTCGAGGGTAATCATAATGATATTATATATAAAATGAACTTCTATTCACACATAGAAAAAACTCTATTAAACAATAAAGTGAGAGTTGTATTTCATTCGGTTTTTACCGCAACATTGACAGGTATTACAAATAGATTAACCATTGATAAATATGTCATTAAATAATGACTTTGTAGTAATATTAAAAAAATAAAACATTTTGTTTTAACGCGCTTTCAATCTGAGCTTTGAGCTTCTCGCGAAATAGTGGCCTTTAGCTTTCCGCGGGTATTAAATCGCTGTCTATGCTTCGTATAGTAATTTACGTTCTCATACTTCTTTCATTGATAAGGTGGCTAGCTAAACGTTGATCCCGCCGAGAATTTGTGTCTGTTTAGAAACCGTCTGCGCTATGTTTAATCTAAATTATTCTTATGTGATCTCAGCGTCATTTCCGATGGCTGATGATGTCATACGTGTAGCGGTCAAACAGTTTCCAGCCACACTACATTAGGATAATTCGGTACTTATTTGGCAAAACGTCCCAGATGCGTTTTATTTGTGAAATTGAGTTAAATATACCATCAGTATTATCTTTGCACACTTTATGTTTTGACAAAACGTTAGATCTGTAATTTTTTTTTACAATTTTTTATGTATTTTTTTTATGTACAATTGCATATCCCTATTTTTTAAATATATTTATATATTTTTTAAACTTAGTTACTGATATATCTTGCCGATAACGTTATGCTACGTAAATTGACATTTGAAATAAACAATTTGGAACACAAATAACATTTTATAAATAATCAATATAATGTAAAAATCTTATTTTTGCTCTCTCTGCTCTGAAATATTAATTTTAATAGTAATACTCATATTGCAATATAAAAAGTTACAGAATTTAGAGAAGTCAATGTGTTTTTTATTGTTTTCTTTTATTTTGTACACTGAAATAATGAAATTAATGCCTTTAATGTGGATTTCAGTACAAGCTGAACCTTAAACGGTCATTCATTGGTGCTTTGACTCTATATCTAAATAAATAGCGATTATGTCGTAAAAAACAATTTTTTTACTTCTCTTCATTTTCAATACTCACGAGTCGGAAACTTTTGGATCTCCCGATGAAGATTAAAAATATATTCGCGAAACACAACAGCTAGCGCGATCTTATTTTCTTGGCGCGGCCTGAAATAGTTTCAAAGAGCTTTTTATACCAAAATGCAGAATCCACTACAAGCCGTTACCAGTTTAGAATATTTGTAGTTTATACTCCGTTATAGATTCAAATTATGTGATGGAGTATACAACATTCTTAATTATATCAATTACTTATTAAACTTTGATACGAAGCCTAATTACTTGGTAGTTTGACATATTTTTACAAAAGGTAGAGAAGAATATTGAAAGAAGGGTTGGGGCAGGCAACAGAGTAAATGGTGCACTCAAAGTTGTCATCGCAAACAAAAGCCTATCCAAAAAAGCTCATATAAGATGGCATTGCATAATGGTTTTGTGTAAATGTTAAATGCAGTAGAAATTAGATCTCCATGACGAATGTGTGATAAATCTGTATATGATAGTGTCAAATGCAAGTATAAGAAGTGAATGAAAGTGTTATAAACAAAATCATGAAAGGGTCGTTAAGATTGTTTGGACACATGGAAATAATGAACGTCAATGGAGCTAGAAAAAGAGGAAGGCCGTGGAAAACGTAGCACGATCAAATCAATCAAATATTAAATGTTGGTTACGTGAGGAGTCGGAGAAATCGACGAACGTGTATGAATGTGGAGGAAGCTAGTCAGGATCGAACGGTATGGCGTTCCATCCTCTCTGCCTATCCCTCCAGAGAAACGGCGTAATGGTTAGTTCGTTAATTAGAATGTAATATGTCATCTTCCCTGGAATCGTAATCTAATCAGTGTAACCTAAAAATATGCGTGTAAACATTATACAATATACAAAATCAAATTCCAAAATGCCCCAGCAAAGCGAAACACTCCACTGTAAAATATAATATTTTGAAACTGTTAGAAGAATGGTCTAAATAATATACAATAATCAACCTTCGTGGCCGAGTGGTAAGTGCATTGACTGCCACCCCGAAGGTTCCGGGTTCGATTCCCGGCGAGGGCAGTGTGATTGTCACACTGTCTTTGGTCTGGTGTAGAATTCAGGTGACAATAAAATAGCGATAGATTAGCTACCTATCACATGTCACGAGAATCACTAAGATAGCTATAATATCCTTTACATCGATTTGGCTCATGCTGTCATGATGGAAAGAGGGAATCAACAAAATAATAATAATGATAATAATAAAGAGAAATTTACTTTTCACAATAACATTGTATTGTAAAAATTCAAATTCTTTTGAAAGTGGAATATCAGAAGATCAAATATAATATTATAATAAAATCCTCTCCTTTATTTTTAAAAAGGCAAAAGATTCACACAAGTGTAAAATTATGAATAAACGTACTAGATAATTAGAGATCTGTTCATTAATTTCAATTAACTTCTAGTTTATTATATGGCTATGGGCTTAATTTAGACATTATTTCATCTTACTTGAAACATCGGAATGTGAGGAAAATTAGTATAAAAGATTTTTAAGCTGTTGGAATTTCTGTTGGTAAAATGTAGCTGCTTGTGTTTGTGTGTGTGGCACCTCACCATAATTTACTCGTATATGTTATCGTGGGGGCGAAACGTGATTTAATAGAGTCGACATAATTGAGACTAATTTATTATATAAATTCGTGCAACTTGCGAATTTATAGATATTCAGTATAAATATAAACCAGTTTTAAAAAACTAAACTAACTAACTAACCATCACGCCATTTCCCCGGAGGGGTAGGCAGAGACGATGGATCGCCACAATGCCCTGTCCTGGCATACCTCTCGGGCTATCTCTACATTCATACATCGTACCATGCACGCACGTCGATTATTCCGACTTCGAATGTGGCAGCCTTTTAGTAATTGATTAATTTGGTCATGCCATGTTTTCCTCGGTCGTCCTCGGCTTCTTTTCCCATTCACGCTGCTTGTGTACAACTTTTTAACCATTCTACTCTCATCCATTCGTTCCATATGTCCAAACCATCTCAGAGATCGTTTCCAGTTTTAAACCAGTTTTATATAAATTTAAATACAGTTTATTTATTGTGTCTTGAACAATGATGTAAAACTCCATATTAAAAAATGAATACGAATGAAAACGTCAGTTTTCCAGAAGATTTATTATATTTAATGGGAATGACATGTTTCGCCCATCTAAGGCATTATCAAATGTCATTTATTAATGCCTAAGAAGGGCGAAACATGTCATTCCCATAAAATATAATGAAACTTCTAGAAAACTGACGTTTTCATTCGTATTAATTATATAAATACGCTAATATATTATTGAAAAATGTTTATATCTTTGTAAATATAACACTTTCATACTTTTTTTCATGAACAGGTTTCGGACACAGAAGCTCTTCAGCAGTGAAGTTAATTATTGCATATACAAAATGAACATTTAATAATTTTTTTCAGAATATGGTCAGTTTTGACAGACATTAAAATGATTTTTTTTTCGAACGTTTATGTATTTGTTATATTAAGTTAGCCCTTATTATTATTATTTTTTATTTCTTACTCCCAATTTTTTTTCTTTGGGGATAGTAAGTAACTGGTAATTTTTGTGTAATTTTTATTTAATAATAACACGTGTCTCAAAGAGGGTGAACATTGAACACAATTAGTGAAATTCTTAAATTTTCGCAAAAACTATTTCATTAATTTTGTTTCAAATTTAAAACGCCTCACTGCCATTGTTTTCCTTTGGGACTAGTAAGTAACTGGTAATTTGTGTAATTTTCAATTAATAGTAACACGTGCCTCAAAGGGGGTGAATATTGAACAAATAGTTAAGTTCTTAAATTTTCGCAAAAATATTTTTATTAATTTTGTTCAATTTTCGAATCAAAGTCAAATAACTAAAACAATAAAAATAAGTTTATGTACTGGTATAATACAATAACATTAAATATAAATTTTAGAGGTTCATATACTGATAATGAATGCTTTGAGCGATATGGAAAAAGGCTCCGATAATATTTATGTAAAGCAATAGGTATTGCTTTTGTTCCTCATCTTGTGTTGTGAATTATTATATTCTTAAAGAAAAACGTGTCAATCGAGGGGAGTAGTGGCGTGCCTAAGGTCGACCAGTAAGGCAAGCCAAGGAATTATAAATAAATGTTCGTAAAGAAAAAACGTCATCTTTCTTTTCATAAAATTTTTGCACATAACGTAAATGACAGATAACATTTTGACAATAGAAAGGAAGTTCGTTACACATCGAATAGTAAAATACTTCAGAATGATAAAGCCCGGCTTCAAATCCATACAAAAACTTGTAGATATCTTCTGGTATACGAGTATATGCACAAAGCTATATGATTACAAGCCAAAAATAAATAGGTGCGAAAAAGACCCTTTTACATTTTGCAAGCCCAATGTGAAGCCCATCGAAAACATGAAACAAAACATGTAAACGTATGCGATTTCGCAGGCGCCTCACCTACGGTACGTATGAGTGAAATAAAATACTGCGCGTATGAGTGGGACAAAACAAACACGTGGGTCATTTCTTTTCGCGCGAAATCCAAAATATTATTTTATTCATAGACGGTTCAAACGCGCAAAAACATCGTTGTAAAATAGATTTTTTAAGGCAAGCCCGGCTTCTCGGCTTGTATGGACGTACCGCCACTGGAGGGGATAAGCAATCAGGCGTAAGCATTTAAAATGAGCGCCGATCAGAGATGTTCTGTGTAACTTGGAATTCATAACACTATAAGGAATCCAGATTGGCGTAGATTGATTGAATAATCATCAACTGTAACAGTTCGCTGTGGAAATAGCTCACGGCCTCGATATGCGGAGGAGGGAAGAACGGAATTTTCAATCGCGTACTATATTACGTGATCTATCTAATATTATCTTAAGGGGTTACGCCACCCTGACGCTCGAATTGGCATAAAAATAAATATTTTTTTGACTTCGCCATTAAAAATATAATTAATTCTTTATTTTACGTATACACATAATAGATTTAAAAACAATTTCCGATATTTAAAAAAATAACAATGAAAATGGCGTAGATATGAGTCGCTCACGACCAAAAAAGTTATACATTTTTCAAACTCAAAATTTTGATTGAATTTCGTTTTATTTTCATACAACTGTCATTTTGCCAAATTAAAAAAAATCCTTTCATTATATCTGTAAACTATTAACCAGATAAATTAATAAATATGTAAGAAATAATCGTATATTTCGTCCATTTGGAATAAAAAAAAAATTATTTTTCAAAATATTTTGCAGGTTCAACATTTTCGTTGATTTCATTGCGAAAATGCTATGAAATTAACGAAAATGTTGTTCTAAGGTATAGAAATAAGTGTGGAAACATCCGAACTGACAAGGGAAACTCAATCGCGTCACCCACAGGGGTATATTAAATGTTTGGGAATATGAAAAAATATTCAAAAGACCAGAGTATTGGTAACTATTATTTTTATTTGATTCCCACATAGGAAATATTATTTTACATTTGAATAAGGAAGTCTAATTTGTTTATTGGCTCTCGTGGGCATCCTCTCCTTTGAACGCCTTGTACGAATCATTGGCGGACAGGTAACCCTTGTGGTAGACGGTGACCCTTGAGAAGAATGTGTTGGGGGTGAAGAACACGGTCTGGTCGATGGGACGGTCGAAGGGGAAGCCGAAGGCGCGATCTTCGTGGAAGTGTCCCTCTGGGCCCTCTCCGCTGGCGTACTTGGGGAAGTGATCGTGTTTCTCGGGCTGGTAGGGGGTGACGATCACGTACACCTGGTACTCGATGCCTCCCTCGGAACCCTTGGGCAGCAGCAGGTTCTGGGGCCAGCTGTAGTCATTCTCGTACTGCTCGTATGAGAACTTCTGTTGGTTTTGCAGGGCGTTCTTGATCTTGTTGTAGAACCAGCGGCTGGGCTTGTGGTCTCCGGATGTAAATGCGAAGTCAACAGACTTGCGGGAAATAGAGTTCTTGCCGGCCTTCATCTGATATCTGAAGAAGTCAAGCTCCACAAAGTTAAACCTGTTGGTGTTCAGGTCGAACTGGTGGCCGAAGCTATCATATTTGGGTCCCAAGAAGATCCTCACGGAGGAATCGATTTCGCTTTCGGATGTAACGTCCATTGTGACGGTGAACGGCTTGTAGTTGAGGCGGTACTGCTTTGCCTGGAAGAAGAACTTATCCTTTTGGCTAAACATCTCCTCCTTGGTCTGATAAATTCCATTGGTGATGTCGAATTCATAAGGCTCGAAGTACGTGCTCAGAGGAGTAAAGTGGACGCTATCAACGGTTACACCATTGAAGGAGAGCTCCTGCTTGGTGTAGGAAGGAAGGGTATCCTTGAAGTTGTAGAAAAAGCGCAGGACGCGGTTTGTGAACTGGTAAAACATGGGGTCGCGGGTGGAAGTGATGTACTGCTCAAGAGACGATGGAACATTGTGGTTGCTGAAAACAGAAAAATAAGGATGAGTTGTTTTCGAAACTAAACGATTTAAAAACATTGAAATTTTTAAAAAATACTGAGAAATTTACCTGTACACAGCTCCACCAAGCAATCTCATAGCGATCTGGAGATACTGCCTGAAGAATTTCTTTTCTGCCTTCGCGTCGAAATCTGGGTTTCCTTCGGTGAAATCGGCCAAATGTTCAATATCTTCGGGTTTGGTTAGGGGAACTTTCTCTCCACCGAACTAAAAAAAATCATGTATTTAGTATAGGTTTGAAATAATTAAACGAGTGAAAATTTTACATATTTGCAAATACTCACCACGGTGAAGTATCCATTGTAGATGGCATCGCGAATGCGCCTTTCGTAATCTTCAACATACAGAATCTCGACGTCGCTGTATTCCTTGGTAATGTCATAGAAGTCGGGCCTGGCAGGCACTCTGGCACCGCCGTGAGTCAGGGTATCGGGATAGTATCCGTTGGGGATTGGCTTGCGCCAGAAGAACCTCGGGACCTCGCCCAAACCGTTAGCGTACCTCTCGAGGGTGTATCTGGCCAGCAGTTGCTGGTGCACATAGTATAACTGTTCACCACGTCTGTCGGATTTAACTCCATAGAGCTCGCCTCCAAACCAGGATGGGTTGTTCACGTGGAAGTAGAAATAATAGTTGTTAAGACCAACATCATTTGTGAAGTAAGCGAGTTTCTGTTCGTAGTTCTGGAATTCGTAGGTGAAGTTGTTTGTAAGGGTATATGTGAACTTGTCATCATGGGCAAAGACTCCCTGGCTCTCAGCGAACTTGGGGTCTGAGACGTAGCCTTGGGTCTTGATGCGATAGCTTGTCATGAAGACCTTTGCGTTGGTGAAGTATGAGGGGAAGACCTCATAATAAGGCGGCATGATGAGTCCCTTTGTGTCGGGCCTTTGGTAGACGGCGACAGTCAGGGCGTATGTGAAGATCATCTCGTTGACGTGCTCGCGAGCCCAGTTGGCGGCCTGGTAGAAGGTTTCGTAATCCTTGGCAAAGTAGAAGATGTTGAACAGGGAACTGAGTTCATTGTAGTTCCAGCGGAAAAAGGCGGGAGACCTGTTCTTGGGGGTAAGGCCATTCTTGACCCTCTTCAGCCATTGGTTTACGATATCGGGTTTCTGAAAGCAAATATTTTAGCACATGTTAGATAATGCAATTATAAATAAAAAGTTTTGCATTTACTTGACATTGATTTGAAAATAAAACATTTCATTGGCTTACGCTGAACTTCTCCATGCGAGTGGAGAAGAACTCCTTGGCAGTATTGAAACGATCAGGGACAGTCTTCTCATCGGCGGCGTAATGCTGGCCTACATTGTATACCAGGTCATACAAGTTCTTCTGCTTCAGAAGGAATTCCGCATCCACTATACGAGGAAAAATATATATAATTATATAAGCCCAGTGGCTCGCGAAAAACTGAGATAATAAAAAAATACATGTTTTTTTTTTCTTGTTTCAATCGGTTGGCGATGTCACAATCATCACGAAATATCTCGCCACTGCGCGATATCTTTTATGCATTAGTACCATACCTATGTATTATACGAGTATATCATATATGAATTTAACATGCGATGTGGAAAGCAACGAAAAACTACCACATTAAAAAGGCCCACGCCCAAGGGAGGGGTAGGCTGAGAAGATGGATCGCCATAATGGACATACCTCTCTTGCTTCCTCTACATTCACACATCGTAAGTTACACGCTCGTTTATTTTTCAGATATTACCCTTTGCTCGGTATTCCGCCATTTCTGGTTCCATTTACATCATTAACATACATTTTTTTTACCATTCTTTCTTCATCCATTCTTTCCATATGTCCAAACCATCTTAATGATCCTTTCATTATTTTGTCCATAACACCATCATTCGCAAATAAAAATAATATAACACAAAATGTTAATCTTAGATTATTGTGTGGAAAACCGGTATATAATAGAGTGTCGAATGAAAATATAAGAATTTAATGCAGTGCGTGCAGTAGACAAATACTGGATTTTACCCATTGCGGGTTAATCATTTTTAAAGATTAATTGTATCTCAATAGAGACGAAGGTGTAAAATTTTTTTGGAAACAGAATATGGTAGTCGAGGCGTTTACAAGACTTATAACCTGTTATTGGTTGGGTAAAGCCCTTCCGCCCTTCTTACGACCACCACGTCTAACAAATTTTTGGAACTTGTATATATGCTACTATGTTAAATAACTTCACATTTTTTAGGTCAATCTACACTAAAATAATGAATGAATCATTCTGATGGTTTTGACACATGGAAAGAATGAATGAAGAAAGAATTGTAAATAAAAAAAGCGTTGTCAAATAAATGATACAATTAATAGTATTCTTCTAATAAATGGTACAATTAATATATTCCTCGCACTTTATCATATTTAAATTTTCCACTCAACGTCTCAGAGATATCATTTCTTCTACTTTAATCCTTATTTTGCCAGTTTCATGCTTATGACATCACAATTTCAATTATTTACTTTTTGAGTGTAAGAGTTTTGTAACACTTAATGATGCCAACAACGATGCGATATCATGGCAGTGTATAATATATAAAAAATCATTTCCATACATATTTATGTTTTTGTACTACGATGCATAATTGAGGACCGTTTTAACAAAACGAAATATCTACAAAATGTTAAATTTTTAGGAGAAGGTTTTTTCATGTTTAAAATAAAACTGTTAGGATTTTAAATAATACAAAAATTACATTTTATAGATATGTAAAATCCTTACACATGTACTAAAAATCAACAATGTAGAGTCAGTAGAATTATTTATAAAAATGTTCTAAATTTAAGAATTTTCACAAAAAAGAAATATCTACATATTTTTGTGATATAAATGTATGGAAAATTTATTTATGTTGGGAATTTAATAAGTTTACTTTTGCGTGAATTCATTTTTAACTGATTTTTTGTAAAATTATATGTCTACTGACATATAAGTACGCATCTAAATATACACATTTAGGAATTTACCTTCTATATATTTTTTACATATATAAAAGCACAAATAAAATGATTACAAAATATATTTCAAATAATATAATTTTATTGAACACAAAGTTATTTAATGTTTTTAATTGAAATTTCTTGGTGGAAGTTCATTTTAAATCATGAAAATAATAATAAAATGATACAAAATTTCTTTATTGTTACGTATTTAGTGTGCTTCCACTTGTGTTTATGTTCGACCAGTTTTGGCAGCGTGCTGCCATCTTCTGGACCAGAAAATAGATAATTTCTGGACAAAGATCATAGATAATTTGACTTCTGTATTAAATGCCATAAAAATAAACATAACACCCCAAAAAATATGTAGATTTATATGTTTTGTGAAAACTTTATGGAGTGTAGATATTTCGTTTTGTAAAAATTCACGATATTTGAACCGCTTCAACTTCGCACATATATCGTTTTGTTAAAAAATTATTTCACCAATCGATAGAGCTCACATGGAAGATTCCATTTTCATAAAAAAATTGTGATTGAACTAAACTAAACAAATAATTGAATAATTTTACGGAAA
Organism: Lepidostoma basale; assembly: GCA_022606425.2. NCBI lineage: Eukaryota > Metazoa > Arthropoda > Insecta > Trichoptera > Lepidostomatidae > Lepidostoma > Lepidostoma basale. The sequence continues at coordinate 2,041,010 of JAHDVF020000010.1, forward strand.
TACCACGGTGGAAGATCATGCATATATAATTTTATTTCTCATACTTCATTATTTTATTGTATCAATCATCCATTAATTATCAATTCTAATACACATTGGCTCTAGAATATTACAATTTATTATAAAAAACTTTATTCATCTATGGTTTAAATAAAAATGTTTATATATATACAAATATCATTACAGAAAATAATATGTTTTGAAATCTATTAGTGTTTTTTTTAGGTAATATCAATTATTTTATATATTGTACAGTGTTGTCACAACTGCAATTCCAGACAAAAGTACATACTTTAGAACCAATGTTTTTTTTAAATTGAAATAAAAATATAGTAGTCTATTTTAATTGTATCTCAATAGAGACGAAGATGTAAATAGTTTTTTTTTGGAAACAGAATATGGTAGTCGAGGCGTTTACAGGACTTATGACCTGTCATTGGTTGGGTTAAGCGATAACTTTATGTTAACAACATTCCCCATTGCGCCGTTTTTACGACCACCACGTCTGAGAAATTTTTTTGAAACTTGTATATCGTTGGTTCAAAGGTAAAACTCATTAAGTGACATTTCAAATTTTTCTCCTTTTTTGCAACTTCCGTATCAGACTTGTGAATTCTACGTCAGAAAACAATCACCAAGTGTATTTATTGAAGAATAACAGTTATTCTTTAATAAAAACACTTGCTGATTACTTTCTGACGTAGAATTCACAAGTCTGATCAGAAATTGCAAAAAAAAAAAAAATCAAATGTCACTTAATGAGTTTTACCTTTGAACCGACGATATGTGCTACTATGTTAAAACACTTCACATTTTTAGGTCAATCTACACTAGCGCCATCTATTAAGATTATTTGTAAGATTATTACAATTAATCCTTAAAAATGATTATATTATCCCGCAATGGGTAAAATCCAGTATTTGTCTACAAGTATTTGTATACATTCAAACACAAATAGTCTATTTTAAGTTGTATCTACTTTTTATCTCTATAGAAATATAAATTTTAGGTTAAAATAAAAAATTGCATATATAATTAATTGTATAAATATTTAAAAAAAACTATGTATAGTTCCTATATTTCCACTACTTTACACAAGAAAAAATTGTACAGTGCGTATGTAATATTAAAAAATATACATATTATCACAATTTATAGTATTCTCTATAGCCAAATTTTTAAATTAAATTCGTTAAATGATTGTATTACAATTAAATAATGTAAGTTAAAATAAAAAACAAAACATCTGTTTTAAAATTTAAAATAAATAAATTTAATGTGAATCGTAGGATTGAATGTGGACTTACGATACTTGGTGGGGTGAGCGTCCTCTACCACAGTAGCCTCCACGAGCGCCAAGAGCAGGAAACACGCCAGAAACTTCATCTTGTCCCTTACCGTTTCAACTGTGCTGATTACCGATCTGCCGGGCCTTATATACCCGCTCCGAGTTCCCATTCTAACTGCTTATCTTTAAAAAAAAAAATACTTAGACACGCGTAAACCCGATGCCATTATCAACTCCGGAATTACAAATCATTTTTCAAGTAGCTACTCGAGTGACATTTAACTCTTAGATCCAATCATGCTAGAAAGCTTCTTCAAACCACAGAAATGTATTTTAAAAATGTTCTTCTTCATTGCTGTAGACCTATGTGGTCTGTTCTCAAGAGGGTTGCTCTTCCTGTGAGGTGGATTACCAGCTGTCCTTCCATCTTTTAAGAGGTTTTTCACGAGGACGAGTCTCGCGAGGCTAATGACGTAGTGCAATATAGGAGAATCTGGTGATGCCCATTCTTTGGACATGACTGTACCAGTCCTTCCTTCGCTGAAACATTAAAACAATTCTAACTAAGTAATACACAGTCTCCATATGTAAATATGATTACACGATAGACTGCTAAACCTGGTGGTGGACTTCCCTCCTTCGTGGGGAACCACCAACCTTCACCCGCGAATGGTGGAGCTTCCTCCAGTCATTTCCTCTTCATCCTTTTGTACGGAGCTTATAGGTGTTATACCTTAGGCGAGTTGGCCTTCATGGTCATCTAGAAATAATACTGTATGACCCTTCGTTATGACCGATGTAGTCCAAATTCTTTTATTGGCGAATACTGATAATCTCATGGAAAGAGCCATGCTTGGAATAACCTCGAGGGACAGATTTAGAAACGAATTTATTCGACAACAAACCAAGGTGACTAAGGTGGTTCTGCGGATAGGCGGGCTGAAGTGGCGGTGGGCTGGCCATATCTGTCGGAGAACCGACAGCCGATGGGGAAGACGGGTTCTGGAGTGGAGACCGCGTACAGGATTCCGTAGAGTTGGACGTCCCCCTGCCCGCTGGACCGACGATCTGAAGAGGATTACTTAACATGGATGGATGGGAGCGGCAATGGATAGGGGCGGTGGCTTGCTTTGGAAGAAGCCTACATTCAGCAGTGGATGACAGACGGCTGATGATGATGATGATAATCTCATTCTAAAGCTAATCTAACACTTCCGAATATTCTCAACTATCCTGACGATCCCACGTGTAATCACACTATATGTCTCAAAATAACATTAGACTCAACTAATACGAAAACTTAAACATATCTAAGTTTACAAAATATAAATTCAAATAGTATTTCTCGAAATTGTGCTAACTCTAGATTTAAACATTCACAAATAATATGAAACAAGGAAGAGCCTGAAGTAAGATTTAGCTGTTATTTAAAACAGTACACAAAAAAATTATAATGCACTGGAGAACAGCTTCCTGAAAGGTACAAATTACATGGAAATTTCAAATCAAATCAAATCAGTTTATTTTCTCAGAAGACATTACAAACATTTTTTATAGTTTAAGGCATCTATTGAGAACAGGTAAAACATAATATATATATAATACCAAGAACGCATGAGAGATGGTTCGACATTAGGAATACAAGATACTCTCCAAAGTCAAGAGTATTTGTCTTCTGAACGTACTTTCACGAATATGAAAGACATCGATCTCCGAAGCGATCATGTTCAGCAGTTTGATTGCTCTCCCCACCGACATCACCAGAGGCAGGTTGGTTCTGCATGCTGGGAGATAACAATTCAAAATTCAGTGTCTACATAATATAATAAGTGTATAAGGAGTTAGGGAAGATAGATATATTTATAAGTTTTGGTTAACTTATTGAACGCTAAGGCATTAACACTGTGGAATTCCATAGTAATATACTTTGGAAATTGAAAAACTTTGTTTAATCCACTATTTAAAAAAAATATTTAAAAACACGACATGTTCCGGAGGATACCTCCATCTTCAGGTGTAAAAATATAATAAAAACTAAATGATACTATGAAGAAACGTAATGAAATGAATGAAACTAAAAAACTAAATAAAAAATAAATTGACACAAGAAGTCTCACTACAACTCAATATAAAATATATCTGAAACAATACATAATTAATAGTAAGATCTAAAAATGCATCCATATAACCCAATTGGCTTTAGAAAAAAAAAAAAAAGGAAAGACTTTTAATATTCGACACAAGAATTCAAATTTAAAAATTAACCTGGGCTATTTGTTGTAATTAGGTTCTTACAATTATTTTTTAACTGCAAGAACTAATAAATAATAATAATACATGATGATAATATAAAAAAATATAAAAAATTTGGAATTTAGAAAAAACATACATTTAAAAAGACATAATTTATATATAAATCAATTAATGATTAATTTGCATTTGATTGGGAATGGGAGCTTGGGAGATTAAATGTAGACAAAGTATTTAAGGAGAAAGGAGTAAAAGGAGGAATCTGATTATTAATTATATTTTCACCCAATTTCACCGACTTGAGGATTTCTAAATTTTCAAGATTGTATAATTTATTGCTTTTGTTAACTGCATGTAGAATTTTTTTGTTATTTTTATCGAAACTATGGTCAAATTCAATACAATGGTTAGCCATCTCAGAAAAAAACAGGATATTAGGTGAAAGCTTGTTTGTGTTCGTTGATACGTGTTTTAAAAGTTCGTCCTGTTTTGCCTATGTAAAAAGCATCACAATCTTTACATTTAATTTTGTATACACCACTTTTTTGCCAAATGTCTGCTTTTTGTTTGGAATTTAAAAGGAGTTGGCCTAGGTTGTTTTGTGTATAAAGTACTGTACGTCTGAATGAGAAACTGGTGTATTGAGGTTGTGAATATATGTATGTATTGGTGAGATTCTTTTTTTGTTTTTTCAAAAGAAGGGAATCATTAATTTTAGGGCTGTATCCATTATTAAAATCAATTTGTTTGATGATATTAATTTTAGATTTGAAATTAATATCTGTCATTGGAATAATTAAAGCTCAGTGTATCATTGAGTGAAACGCTGCTAATTTATGATTAATTGGGTGATGTGAAGATGAATGTATGACTGCGTCTGTGTGTGTAGGTTTTCTGTAAATTTTGTAGTCAAGAGCATTGTCGATTATAGGAATAGTCAAAAAGAGGAAATTGAGGGAACTGTGAACATCCAACTCTATTGTAAAATTTATATTGTTATGTAAGTAATTTTTTTTAAATATATAATTGGCGGTCTGTTCCCGATCATAATTAGACATAAACAAAATTTCTTCTAAGTAATCAAGAAAAACATCAGATAGGATAGGTGCCCATAACAAGGCCACAATCTTGTTTGTAAAAATTTTTCTCTTAAAACTCATAAATTCACTAATCAAATTATTCTCCAAATGGCAATTAAACAAAATATTCTTTACTATCGTTTCATTTGTAGGAACACTTGGAAAAAGATAAATTACATCAAACGACACCAGTCTGGCATTTATAGGTAAGATAACATTTTTTCACTTTTTAATCAATTCACAGGAATTTTTATTTGTATGTGAAGGTTTAAAATTAGTAATTTAGAAAATTTCTTACACAAACATTTTCAATAAAAATGTACTCGTATCATCGAGTGAAATGCTGCTAATTTATGATTAATTAATTGATAAGTCGGTGAAATTGTGTGAAAATATAATTAATAATCAGATTCCTCCTTTTACTCCTTTCTCCTTAAATACTTTGTCTACATTTAATCTCCCAAACTCCCATTCCCAATCAATTGTAAAATTAATCATTTATTAATTTCTTTTATTCTGATTTTGAAAATTTGGTTTGGTTCATGTGGTGCTCCTGTAAATTTGGAAATATTTCGCGTATAAGTGAGTTGTTTCGGGTCAATTTAACTGTTGCCGCACTTTATAATAGTTAATTATGACACGTTTGTATTGTTTTGCTGTTAAAATTATATTAGTTTTATCGTTTTTATAAAGAATTTTGATAGGTGGAAAAATAATTTTTTCGTTTGTTCCAATGTCAATTTGAATAATTTCTTCAATATTATTTTAAAGTTCTTGCTGGTTAAGTGCCTAATTACAGCTAATTTAAAAAACGGTGGATACGTGTAACATAAATTAAATAAACACAAAAGTCCGGATCGTCCATGTCAACATGTGCAACATCGAAAAAAACATTATGTGTTATTATAATACATTTTGTGCTAAATTAAAAAAAACGGTGGATTCGTGGAACATAAATTAAATAGACAATATGTGCACCATCTAAAAAGAACATTTTGTGTTAAATTATTTGTATTTTGTTATTTTATTTTATATCGTTGTTTTTTATATTATTTGTTTTAGTTTTATTTTGTGGGTGTTAGACGATCGAAGTGTGCGCGGGAGATGCCTATTGGTGTCGATGAGGTTCGCAACCCATCACACCGCGTCTCCCGCGGAGCGAAAAGAGAAGGATGGAGTGCCGCATCAGTAAAAGTGTGACAGTTCATTCTTTCTGCCTACCCTTTCGGGGAGACGGCGTGATGGTTAGTTAGTTAGTTAGTTTTAATTTCTATATAAATTATGTCTTTTCAAATGTGTTTTTTCTAAATTACAATTTTATATATTTTTTTATATTATCATCATGTATTATTATTATTTAATATTATTTATTAGTTCTTACTGTTAAAAAATAATTGTTAGTACCTACTTATAAAAAATAACCCAGGTTAATATTTAATTTGAATTATTGTATCGAATTTGAAATGCGTTTTTATAAGTCTTTCCTTGTTTAGTTTTTATTATATTTTTACACCTGAAGATGTAGGTAGGTATCCTCCGGAACATGTCGTGTTTTTTAATATTTTTTATTAAATAGTGGGTTACACAAAATTTTTCGATTTCCAAAGTATATGTTTAGGTTAGTACGCAGGGAACCAGTCCTTTCGGCAGACTGGTGGTCTTTTCCCTACTGCACCACGGCATGGTCACCAGTTTTAGCTGGCTTCCAGGGCTATCCACTATCTTACCAGTAGGCCAGGGAATCCGAACCCTCTTTTCTTGTCCAGCTCGTAACATGGGGCTTTTCCGAAGATGGTCCACCTCCACCTATCTGCCGTAGTCGTCAGGTAATCTGAATTGGCTAACTCCTTTGTATACGATTTGTATAGAGCAAGTGTAGACGGCGCCAAGTTCGGCTATCTTTCACCAGACTTCACAGCATTCTAACATGAGTATGGTCTATCTACAATATCCGCACTTGCTGGACCTGAGAGAGCCGAAGACTCTAACACGGTATTCTACCATAGGCAAGGCAAGACGAGAGTAAACTTCCCAAACTCCCTTCATATCATCTCTATCCACTCAATCGCAACTTTGTAGCTGTCATATAGTTGTCATATAGACAAATATCGAATTATATTTGTTAATGAGCTAGACTTCACTAATTAGTGATCAAAAATCGTTGGTGGATTAGTAAGTGGTATACTAAGACGGGTCCTTTAAATTGCCCGTAGTGTTAAAACTTATTGTATTCTGCGTGCAATAAGGGAGGTAATCAATATAAGGAATACATGTATAATTAGGTTATTATGTAAACATATACAAGTATAGTTATGTTAGAAGAAGACAGATCTGTTCAATTCCTGAAAATAAGAATTTCTAATTGTTCTAGACTTGGCTTTTCGTCGACAGCTCTGGAAACTGAATTCATTCTTGTATTTTTAACTCTGCGTATGCTGCATCCTCAGGCCAGGGAATCCGAACCCTCTTTTCTTGTCCAGCTCGTAACATGGGGCTTTTCCGAAGATGGTCCACCTCCACCTATCTGCTGTAGTCGTCAGGTAATGTGAATTGGCTAACTCCTTTGTATACGATTTGTATAGAGCAAGTGTAGACGGCGCCAAATCGTTGGTGGATTAGTAAGTGGTATACTAAGACGGGTCCTTTAAGTTGCCCGTAGTGTTAAAACTTATTGTATTCTGCGTGCAATAAGGGAGGTTATCAATATAAGGAATACATGTATAATTAGGTTATTATGTAAACATATACAAGTATAGTTATGTTAGAAGAAGACAGATCTGTTCAATTCCTGAAAATAAGAATTCTTAATTGTTCTAGACTTGGCTTTTCGTCGACAGCTCTGGAAACTGAATTCATTCTTGTATTTTTAACTCTGCGTATGCTGCATCCTCGTGCCACTTTACTTCTATACAAAATAAAATGAATTTCTTGCTAATCAGAACAACAAAAGCACAAACTGAATTTAATACTTAGGTACGACTGCTCGCTCACTAAATCAACTGCCTCGGTTCAACGCCTCCCCTGCTTCACGACCCCTCTCGGTTAAACTACCCCTCACCCCCACTCCTCCCTCCTCCCTAGACAACACGCAAATCGCTCATCCAAAGGTCCCAACTCACAAACCACACATAAAGCGATCACCGCTACTACATCTAGTAGATCGAATATTTTTTCGTATACTTGAAATACGTATCTCTCTACGATGGTTCCATACCATCATAACCTCTTAAGCTTAACCCGAATTTATTTTTTACTCGTATTATAATTTTTCAATGTTATTAATTGAGATTTCTTGGTAGAAGTTCATTGTAAACATTGAGAGTAATTATTTTAATGTCTTATTTTCGTTCTTAGTTTTGATAGTATGACCTGTTTATGACGGTGAGTTGACCTGTAATGATGACGTCCAACCATCCCTCCATCTCTTCGACTGTCTTCCTGGTAGTCTCTTGCTGCTAGGGTTTTCATCATTCTTCTTCTTCCAGGTCCCCCCAACGTTGGCAATTACTGCAGCAAAGGCATCTCTATCCTGCGCCACTTGGAACAGGTTCTGAACTCTTGTTATTCCTGTCCCCTCTTTGATGTTCCGCTGCCAGGACAGCTGCTTTCTAACAACTCCCCGACGTCCCTCCACTTTACCCATTAATATCAGTCGAAAGAGGTGGTATTTTTCTCCCCTTAACACATGACCCAAATATGAGACCGTTCTAATTTTCACACTCGACAACAGCTCTCTATTGGCTCTCGCTCTCTGATATTCTTCATCATTGACAATTAAAATTATATTTATTAGAATATGATACATTCTTCTTCTTCCTCTTCTTCTTCTTTTAATAGTTCTGACAGTCTGTGACACAGAAATGATACAAAATGATGAGGTCCAGCTGTCCCTCCATCTCTTAGGTGGTTTTCCAGGTGGGCGGAGTCCGGAGGGGATATCATAAGCGGCTGTATATGCGAGTCTGTCACTACCCATTCGGCCTATGACAACCTCCATTTCGCAAGTTTTTCTTATGTCTGCGTTACGGACACGGTCTCGGAGAGTTTTTCCAGTAATTGATCTTAGGACCTTCATCTCCGATGTTCTTAGTAGACCATTGATTCGCACAGTGTCGGCCCGCGTCTCTACAGTGTACGTCATGATAAGTCGCACGCATGTCTTATAAATTCTGACCTTGCTGTCGATACGTGCGTGCTTGTTCTTCCAGATCAGATTCTTCAGACACCTTGATAAGGCAGAAGCTTATACTGACTTGTTCTCGTACTTCGGTATAAAGGTCATTTACGGCTGCAGATCTCTACTCCCAAATATCTGAAAATCATTACTTGCTCCACAGGTACATCATCACCAGTCAGCTTTCATGATATGTGTAAACTATTAACCAGATAAATGAATGAATATGTAAGAAATAATCATATATTTCGTCCATTTGGAATAAAAAAAATTGTATTTTTCAAAATATTTTGCAGGTTCAACATTTTCGTTGATTTCATTGCGAAAATGCTATGAAATTAACGAAAATGTTGTTCTAAGGTATAGAAATAAGAGTGGAAACATCCGAACTGACAAGGGAAACTCAATCGCGTCACCCACAGGGGTATATTAAATGTTTGGGAATATGAAAAAATATTCAAAAGACCAGAGTATTGGTAACTATTATTTTTATTCGATTCCCATATAGGAAATATTATTTTACATTTGAATAAGGAAGTCTAATTTGTTTATTGGCTCTCGTGGGCATCCTCTCCTTTGAACGCCTTGTACGAATCATTGGCGGACAGGTAACCCTTGTGGTAGACGGTGACCCTCGAGAAGAATGTGTTGGGGGTGAAGAACACGGTCTGGTCGATGGGGCGGTCGAAGGGGAAGCCGAAGGCGCGAACTTCGTGGAAGTGTCCCTCTGGGCCCTCTCCGCTGGCGTACTTGGGGAAGTGATCGTGTTTCTCGGGCTGGTAGGGGGTGACGATCACGTACACCTGGTACTCGATGCCTCCCTCGGAACCCTTGGGCAGCAGCAGGTTCTGGGGCCAGCTGTAGTCATTCTCATACTGCTCGTATGAGAACTTCTGTTGGTTTTGCAGGGCGTTCTTGATCTTGTTGTAGAACCAGCGGCTGGGCTTGTGGTCTCCGGATGTAAATGCGAAGTCAACAGACTTGCGGGAAATAGAGTTCTTGCCGGCCTTCATCTGATATCTGAAGAAGTCAAGCTCCACAAAGTTAAACCTGTTGGTGTTCAGGTCGAACTGGTGGCCGAAGCTATCATATTTGGGTCCCAAGAAGATCCTCACGGAGGAATCGACTTCGCTTTCGGATGTAACGTCCATTGTGACGGTGAAGGGCTTGTAGTTGAGGCGGTACTGCTTTGCCTGGAAGAAGAACTTATCCTTTTGGCTAAACATCTCCTCCTTGGTCTGATAAATTCCATTGGTGATGTCGAATTCATAAGGCTCGAAGTACGTGCTCAGAGGAGTAAAGTGGACGCTATCAACGGTTACACCATTGAAGGAGAGCTCCTGCTTGGTGTAGGAAGGAAGGGTATCCTTGAAGCTGTAGAAGAAGCGCAACACGCGGCTATTGAACTGGTAAAACATGGGGTCGCGGGTGGAAGTGATGTACTGCTCAAGAGACGATGGAACATTGTGGTTGCTGAAAACAGAAAAATAAGGATGAGTTGTTTTGGAAACTAAACGATTTAAAAACATTGAAATTTTTAAAAAATACTGAGAAATTTACCTGTACACAGCTCCACCAAGCAATCTCATAGCCATCTGGAGATACTGCCTGAAGAATGTCTTTTCTGCCTTCGCGTCGAAATCTGGGTTTCCTTCGGTGAAATCGGCCAAATGTTCAATATCTTCGGGTTTGGTTAGGGGAACTTTCTCTCCACCGAACTAAAAAAAATCATGTATTTAGTATAGGTTTGAAATAATTAAACGAGTGAAAATTTTACATATTTGCAAATACTCACCACGGTGAAGTATCCATTGTAGATGGCATCGCGAATGCGCCTTTCGTAATCTTCAACATACAGAATCTCGACGTCGCTGTATTCCTTGGTAATGTCATAGAAGTCGGGCCTGGCAGGCACTCTGGCACCGCCGTGAGTCAGGGTATCGGGATAGTATCCGTTGGGGATTGGCTTGCGCCAGAAGAACCTCGGGACCTCGCCCATACCGTTAGCGTACCTCTCGAGGGTGTATCTGGCCATTAGTTGCTGGTGCACATAGTATAACTGTTCACCACGTCTGTTGGATTTAACTCCATAGAGCTCGCCTCCAAACCAGGATGGGTTGTTCACGTGGAAGTAGAAATAATAGTTGTTAAGACCAACATCATTTGTGAAGTAAGCGAGTTTCTGTTCGTAGTTCTGGAATTCGTAGGTGAAGTTGTTTGTAAGGGAATATGTGAACTTGTCATCATGGGCAAAGACTCCCTGGCTCTCAGCGAACTTGGGGTCTGAGACGTAGCCTTGGGTCTTGATGCGATAGCTTGTCATGAAGACCTTTGAGTTGGTGAAGTATGAGGGGAAGACCTCATAATAAGGCGGCATGATGAGTCCCTTTGTGTCGGGCCTTTGGTAGACGGCGACAGTCAGGGCGTATGTGAAGATCATCTCGTTGACGTGCTCGCGAGCCCAGTTGGCGGCCTGGTAGAAGGTTTCGTAATCCTTGGCAAAGTAGAAGATGTTGAACAGGGAACTGAGTTCATTGTAGTTCCAGCGGAAAAAGGCGGGAGACCTGTTCTTGGGGGTAAGGCCATTCTTGACCCTCTTCAGCCATTGGTTTACGATATCGGGTTTCTGAAAGCAAATATTTTACCACATGTTAGATAATGCAATTATAAATAAAAAGTTTTACATTTACTTGACATTGATTTGAAAATAAAACATTTGATTGGCTTACGCTGAACTTCTCCATGCGAGTGGAAAAGAACTCCTTGGCAGTATTGAAACGATCAGGGACAGTCTTCTCATCGGCGGTGTAATGCTGGCCTACATTGTATACCAGGTCATACAAGTTCTTCTGCTTCTGAAGAAATTCCGCATCCACTATACGAGGAAAGATAAATATATAATTATATAAGCCCAGTGGCTCGCGAAAAACTGAGATAATAAAAAAATACATGTTTTTTTTTCTTGTTTCAATCAGTTGGCGATGTCACAATCATCACGAAATATCTCGCCACTGCGCGATATCTTTTATGCATTAGTACCATACCTATGTATTATATATCATATATGAATTTATCATGCGATGTGGAAAGCAACGAAAAACTACCACATTAAAAAGGCCCACGCCCAAGGGAGGGGTAGGCTGAGAAGACGGATCACCATAATAGACATACCTCTCTTGCTTCCTCTACATTCACACATCGTAAGTTACACGCTCGTTTATTTTTCAGATATTAGACTTTGCTCGGTATTCCGCCATTTCTGGTTCCATTTACATCGTTAACATACAATTTTTTTTACCATTCTTTCTTCATCCATTCTTTCCATATGTCCAAACCATCTTAATGATCCTTTCATTATTTTGTCCATAACACCATCATTCGCAAATAAAAATAATATAACACAAAATGTTAATCTTAGATTATTGTGTGGGAAACCGGTATATAATAGAGTGTCGAATGAAAATATAAGAATTTAATGCAGTGCGTGCAGTAGACAAATACTGGATTTTACCCATTGCGGGTTAATCATTTTTAAAGATAAATTGTATCTCAATAGAGACGAAGGTGTAAATTTTTTTTGGAAACAGAATATAGTAGTCATCATCATTTCTTCTACTTTAATCCTTATTTTGCCAGTTTCATGCTTATGACATCACAATTTCAATTATTTACTTTTTGAGTGTAAGAGTTTTGTAACACTTAATGATGCCAACAACGATGCGATATCATGGCAGTGTATAATATATAAAAAATCATTTCCATACATTTTTATGTTTTTGTACTACGATGCATAATTGAGGACCGTTTTAACAAAACGAAATATCTACAAAATGTTAAATTTTTAGGAGAAGGTTTTTTCATGTTTAAAATAAAACTATTAGGATTTTAAATAATACAAAAATTACATTTTATAGATATGTAAAAATCCTTACACATGTACTAAAAATCAACAATGTAGAGTCAGTAGAATTATTTATAAAAATGTTCTAAATTTAAGAATTTTCACAAAAAAGAAATATCTACATATTTTTGTGATATAAATGTATGGAAAATTTATTTATGTTGGGAATTTAATAAGTTTACTTTTGCGTGAATTCATTTTTAACTGATTTTTTGTAAAATTATATGTCTACTGACATATCTAAGTACGTATCTAAATATACACATTTAGGAATTTACCTTCTATATATTGTTTTAAAATTTTAAATAAATAAATTTAATGTGAATCGTAGGATTGAATGTGGACTTACGATACTTGGTGGGGTGAGCGTCCTCTACCACAGTAGCCTCCACGAGCGCCAAGAGCAGGAAACACGCCAGAAACTTCATCTTGTCCCTTACCGTTTCAACTGTGCTGATTACCGATCTGCCGGGCCTTATATACCCGCTCCGAGTTCCCATTCTAACTGCTTATCTTTAAAAAAAAAATACTCAGACACGCGTAAAGCCGATGCCATTATCAACTCCGGAATTACAAATCATTTTTCAAGTAGCTACTCGAGTGACATTAACTCTTAGATCCAATCATGCTAGAAAGCTTCTTCAAACCACAGAAATATATTTTTTAAATGTTCTTCCTCTATTGCTGTAGACCCAGGTTCTCAAGAGGGTTGCTCCTCCTGTGAGGTGGATTACCCAGCTGTCCTTCCATCTTTTAAGAGGATTTTCACGAGGACGAGTCTCGCGAGGCTAATGATGTAGTGCAATATAGGAGAATCTGGTGGTGCCCATTCTTTGGACATGACTGTACCAGTCCTTCCTTCGCTGAAACATTAAAACAAATCTAACTAAGTAATACACAGTCTCCATATGTAAATATGATTAGATAGACTGCTACACCTGGTGGTGGACTTTCCCCCTCCGTGGGGAACCACCAACCTTCACCCGCGAATGGTGGAGCTTCCTCCAGTCATTCCCTCTTCATCCACTTGTACGGAGCTTACAGGTGTTTTACCTTAGGCGAGTTGGCCTTCATGATCGTCTAGAAATAATACTTATGACGCTTCGTTATGACCGATTTAATCCAAATTCTTTTATTGACGAATACTGATAATCCCACGAAAAGAGCCACGCTTGGAATAACCTTGAGGGACAGATTTAGAAACGAATTTATTCGACAACAAACCAAGGTGACTAAGGTGGTTCTGCGGATAGGCGGGCTGAAGTGGCGGTGGGCTGGCCATATCTGTCGGAGAACCGACAGCCGATGGGGAAGACGGATTCTGGAGTGGAGACCGCGTACAGGATACCGTAGAGTTGGACGTCTCCCTGCCCGCTGGACCGACGATCTGAAGAGGATTACTGGACATGGGTGGATGGGAGCGGCAATGGATAGGGGGCGGTGGCGTGCTTTGGGAGAGGCCTACATTCAGCATTGGATGACAGACGGCTGATGATGATGATGATAATCTCATTCTAAAGCTAATCTAACCCTTCCGAATATTCTTAACTATCCTGACGATCCCACGTGTAATCACACTATATGTCTCAAAATAACATTAGGCTCAACTAATCCGAAAACTTAAACATATCTAAGTTTACAAAATATAAATTCAAATACTATTTCTCGAAAATGTGCTTACTCTAGATTTAAACATTCACAAGTAATATGAAACAGGAAAGAGCCTGAAGTAAGATTTAACTGTTATTTAAAACAGTACCTACACAAAAAAATTATAATGCACTGGAGTAAAGCTTCCTGAAAGGTACAAATTACATGGAAATTCAGTATCTATACTATAAGGAGTTAGGGAAGATAGATAAGGAAGATAGAAAAACTTTGTTTAATCAACTATTTAATAAAAAATATGTAAAAAGCATGGAACTGGCAGAAGAAAGATGAGAGATTACTTAGTTTTGATAGTATGACCTGTTTATGACGGTGAGTTGACCTGTAATGATGACGTCCAACCATCCCTCCATCTCTTCGACTGTCTTCCTGATAGTCTCTTGCTGCTAGGGTTTTCATCATTCTTCTTCTTCCAGGTCCCCCCAACGTTGGCAATTACTGCAGCAAAGGCATCTCTATCCTGCGCCACTTGGAACAGGTTCTGAACTCTTGTTATTCCTGTCCCCTCTTTGATGTTCCGCTGCCAGGACAGCTGCTTTCTAACAACTCCCCGACGTCCCTCCACTTTACCGAAAGAGGTGGTATTTTTCTCCCCTTAACACATGACCCAAATATGAGACCGTTCTAATTTTCACACTCGACAACAGCTCTCTATTGGCTCTCGCTCTCTGATATTCTTCATCATTGACAATTAAAATTATATTTATTAGAATATGATACATTCTTCTTCTTCCTCTTCTTCTTCTTTTAATAGTTCTGACAATCTGTGACACAGAAATGATACAAAATGATGAGGTCCAGCTGTCCCTGTGTCGGCCCGCGTCTCTACAGCGTACGTCATGATAAGTCGCACGCATGTGTTATAAATTCTGACCTTGCTGTCGATACGTGCGTGCTTGTTCTTCCAGATCAGATTCTTCAGACACCTTGATAAGGCAGAAGCTTTACTGACTTGTTCTCGTACTTCGGTATAAAGGTCATTTACGGCAGCAGATCTCTACTCCCAAATATCTGAAACTCATTACTTGCTCCACAGGTACATCATCACCAGTCAGCTTTCATGATATGTGTAAACTATAAACCGGATAAATTAATAAATATGTAAGAAATAATCGTATATTTCGTCCATTTGAAATAAAAAAAATGTATTTTTCAAAATATTTTGCAGGTTCAACATTTTCGTTGATTGCATTGCGAAAATGCTATGAAATTAACGAAAATGTTGTTCTAAGGTATAGAAATAAGTGTGGAAACATCCGAACTGACAAGGGAAACTCAATCGCGTCACCCACAGGGGTATATTAAATGTTTGGGAATATGAACATATATTCAAAAGACCAGAGTATTGGTAACTATTATTTTTATTTGATTCCCATATAGGAAATATTATTTTACATTTGAATAAGGAAGTCTAATTTGTTTATTGGCTCTCGTGGGCATCCTCTCCTTTGAACGCCTTGTACGAATCATTGGCGGACAGGTAACCCTTGTGGTAGATGGTGACCCTCGAGAAGAATGTGTTGGGGGTGAAGAACACGGTCTGGTCGATGGGGCGGTCGAAGGGGAAGCCGAAAGCGCGAACTTCGTGGAAGTGTCCCTCTGGGCCCTCTCCGCTGGCGTACTTGGGGAAGTGCTGGCCTTCCTCGGGCTGGTAGGGGGTGACGATCACGTACACCTGGTACTCGATGCCTCCCTCGGAGCCCTTGGGCAGCAGCAGGTTCTGGGGCCAGCTGTAGTCATTCTCGTACTGCTCGTAGGAGAACTTCTGTTGGTTTTGCAGAGCGTTCTTGATCTTGCTGTAGAACATGCGGCTGGGTTTGTGGTCTCCGGATGTAAATGCGAAGTCAACAGATTTGCGGGAAATAGAGTTCTTGCCGGCCTTCATCTGATATCTGAAGAAGTCAAGCTCCACGAAGTTAAACCTGTTGGTGTTCAGGTCGAATTGGTGGCCGAAGCTATCATATTTGGGTCCCAAGAAGATCCTCACGGAGGAATCGACTTCGCTTTCGGATGTAACGTCCATTGTGAAGGTGAAGGGCTTGTAGTTGAGGCGGTACTGCTTTGCCTGGAAGAAGAACTTATCCTTGTGGCTAAACATCTCCTCCTTGGTCTGATAAATTCCATTGGTGATGTCGAATTCATAAGGCTCGAAGTACGTGCTCAGAGGAGTAAAGTTGACGCTATCAACGGTTACACCATTGAAGAAGAGCTCCTGCTTGGTGTAGGAAGGAAGGGTATCCTTGAAGCTGTAGAAGAAGCGCAGGACGCGGTTTGCGAACTGGTAATACATGGGGTCGCGGGTGGATGTGATGTACTGCTCAAGAGCCGATGGAACATTGTGGTTGCTGAAACAGAAAAAAAGGATGAGTTGTTTTGGAAACTAAACGATATAAAACATTGAAATATTTAAAAATACTGAGATATTTACCTGTACACAGCTCCACCAAGCAATCTCATAGCGATCTGGGGATACTGCCTGAAGAATGTCTTTTGTGCCTTCTCGTCGAAATCTGGGTTTCCTTCGATGAAATCGGCCAAATGTTCAATATCTTCGGGTTTGGTTAGAGGAACTTTCTCTCCACCGAACTAAAAAAAATCATATATTTAGTTTAGGTTTGAAATTATTAATCTAGTAAAATTTTACATATTTTAAAATACTCACCACGGTGAAGTATCCATTGTAGATGGCATCGCGAATGCGCCTTTCGTAATCTTCAACATACAGAATATCGACGTCGCTGTATTCGTTGGTGATGTCATAGAAGTCGGGCCTGGCAGGCACTCTGGCACCGCCGTGAGTCAGGGTATCGGGATAGTATCCGTTGGGGATTGGCTTGCGCCAGAAGAACCTCGGGACCTCGCCCAAACCGTTAGAGTACCTCTCGAGGGTGTATCTGGCCAGCAGTTGCTGGTGCACATAGTAGTATTGCTCACCACGTCTGTCGGATTTAACTCCATAGAGCTCGCCTCCAAACCAGGATGGGTGGTTCACGTGGAAGTAGAAATAATAGTTGTTAAGACCAACATCATTTGTGAAGTAAGCGAGTTTCTGTTCGTAGTTCTGGAATTCGTAGGTGAAGTTGTTTGTAAGGGAATATGTGAACTTGTCTTCATGGGCAAAGACTCCCTGGCTCTCAGCGAACTTGGGGTCGGAGACGTAGCCTTGGGTCTTGATGCGATAGCTTGTCATGAAGACCTTTGAGTTGGTGAAGTATGAGGGGAAGACCTCATAATAAGGCGGCATGATGAGTCCCTTTGCGTCGGGCCTTTGGTAGACGGCGACAGTCAGGGCGTATGTGAAGATCATCTCGTTGACGTGCTCGCGAGCCCAGTTGGCGGCCTGGTAGAAGGTTTCGTAATCCTTGGCAAAGTAGAAGATGTTGAACAGGGAACTGAGTTCGTTGTAGTTCCAGCGGAAAAAGGCGGGAGATCTGTTCTTGGGGGTAAGGCCCTTCTTGACTACCTTCAGCCATTGGCTTACGATTTCGGGTTTCTGAAAACAAAATTTAGATAAATATAATTATAAAGAAATGATTTGCATTGACTTGAGATTGATTTGAAAATAAAATATATGAAGGGCTTACGCTGAACTTCTCCATGTGAGTGGAGAAGAACTCCTTGGCAGTATTGAAACGATCAGGGACAATCTTGTCATCGGCGGTGTATTGCTGGCCTACATTGTATACCAGGTCATACAAGTTCTTCTGCTTCTGAAGGAACTCCGCATCCACTATACGAGAAAAGATAAATATATAATTATATAAGTCCAATGGCTCCCAAAAAAACTGAGATAATAATATTATCATACATATTATGTAGTCAGAACTAAATACATTACAATTCAAGCGCATTTCAGATATATTATTCACACAAAAACATGTTTTTTTTTCTTGTTTCAATCGGTTGGCGATGTCACAATCATCATGAAATATTTCTCCACGGCGCGAATGCTTATATGGATTAGTACCATATTTATTATTTATATGAATGAACAATCCGATGTGGAAAGCAACGGGAAACTACCACATTAAAAAGGCTCACGTGAAAAACTATTATAATTAACTAACCATCACTCCGTTTTTTTTCCGGAGGGGAAGGCAGACAGGATGGATCGCCATAATGGACATACCTCTCTAGATTCCTCTACATTCATACATCGTAACATGTACGCTCGTCGATTTCTCCAATATTAGACTTTTCTGCAAACCAATCCCTTATCCCCGTCATAAACTTACAATAAAAACAACTCTTATATTAGTTTTATTCCCATATAAATTAACGGAGTTTTAACATTGAATACACATTTAAACTATAATAAAATAGTTTGGCTATTATTTTAATTATTCAAATTAACTACATAAAAAGCTTTTCCAAATATTATTATGTTTTTGTGTTAACTACGAGGTATGATAATGATCAAATTAAACTAAACATAGTCACGTTACGCTTTTACGAAAATCATATGATTGGTTAATTGTATCTCATTAGAGACGAAGATGCAAATTGTTTTCTGGGAACAGAAGGTGGTGGTCGAGGCGCTTACAGGACTTATGACCTGTCATTGGTTGGGTTGAGCGATCGCTTCACGTTTAACAACATTCCCCATTCCACCGTTATGACCACCACGTCTGACAAACTTTTGGAACTTGTATATATGGTAGGTTTCTACACCTATTTTTACATTTTTATGTTCACTCTACACTAGCGTCATCTATTAAGATTAGAAAGCATTAAGCAGAAAACCTTTATTAATGTACTGTGAAAAGTCTATGCAAATCGCACGGTACTAGATTTCGTCTCTATTGAGATACAATTAATCCTTGTAAAATAAAAATAATTTATCCGCAATGGGTGAAATCCATTATTTGTCTACAAGAATTTGTATACATTCAAAATGTTGTCATATGATTGAAGTTCATACATAAAATATTATAAACGATTTTTTTTTCATACTTCATTATGAGATTGAATAATATTGATCAATTCTAATACGCCTTGGCTCTAAAATATTACAATTTATTATACGAAACATCATTCATGTATGGTTTGAATAAAAATGTAAATATATAAATATTTTTATAGAAAATTAAGAAAATAATATGTTATGGAATCTAATAGTGAATTTTTTTTAAGGTAATATAAATTATTTTAGATATTATATTGTGTTGTCACAACAACAATTCCAGTTACGAGGTCTTGCAGAATCAATGTTTTTAAGATAATCAAATGATTTTACTGAAATCTCTTGATGGAAGTTCATTTTAAATAATAATTCAATAAAACATGACATTCCAGATACTCTTCTCCTTAACATAAGACATTTTCTTTATAAGGAGAGTAAGAGAAACGCAAATTAATGAATAAATGTTAAAATATATATTAATATTTTGAAATGTAACTTAAGTGCAACCATTTTATACACCATTCATATTTCAAATTATTACTTTACAATAAAATAATATATAATACAAAACAAACTTCTGTTTTAAGATTGAAAATAAAATAAATTTGAAGGCAAAGACTCGTAGGATTGAATACTAATGTGGACTTACCATACTTGGTAGGGTGAGTGTCCTCTACCACAGTAGCCCCCACGAGCGCCAAGAGCAGGAAACACGCCAGAAACTTCATCTTGTCCCTTACCGTTTCAACTGTGCTGATTACCGATCTGCCGGGCCTTATATACCCGTTCCGAGTTGCCCTCTAGCTGCTTATCTTTAAAACAAATGTATCCTATCACTAAGACACGCAAAAACTCGATGTTTTATTATTAACTACGGAATTACAAAGCATTTTTTAATTAGCTACTCGAGTAACATTTAACTCTTAGATCCAATCGTGGCAGCCATTATATAACAGAGCAGGAAAGCTTCATCAAACCATAGATTTTTTTAGATCTTCTTCTTCTCCTTCATTGTTGTAGACCTATGTAGTGGTCTGTTCCCAAGAGGGATGCTCCTCCTGTGAGGTGGATTCCCATAGTGAGGTGGATTCCCATAGATTTCGTCTTTCCATCTTTTAAGAGGTCTTTCACGAGGACGAGTCCCGCGAGGCTGATGATGTAGTGCAATATAGGGGAGTCTGGTGGTGTCCATTCTTTGGACATGACCGTACCAGTTCGTCTTTCGCTGTCTTCTCCATCAACTAATATTCTCAGCCGTACATATATTTCGTCTTCTGGTGTTCCTCGTGTCATCTTTTAGTGTATTGCCTGTTATCATCCTCAGTGTCCATTTTAAACATGAATCAAAATCAAAACGAATCTAACTAAGCAATACACAGTCTCTATATGTAAATATGATTATACGATACACTGCCACACCTCTTAACCCGAATTAATTTTTTTATTCATATTATATTATAATTTATTAGAGGTTTGAATATATGAAACAGGTCGTTTGAACCCAATTATTGCATATAGTATAATTTGTTATTTTAGCTTTTACTATACTATATGGATTCTCGTGACATGTGATAGTGACCTATTCTATCTCCATGTCACGTGAATTCTACACAGGGGCCAAAGATTATATGAGAATCACATAGCCATCACTGGGAATCGAACCCGGGACCTTCGGTGTAGATGTCATAGTTATTGCCACTCTGCCACGAAGTTCGGCAAGTGAGTTTTATTTAATTTTTTGTAGTTTCGATTTCTATGGTTTCGGCGCCCCGTTGCCATCTTCTGTTCTGACCAGAGGATGGCAGTGAGCTGCTGAAACAGGCCAAAACTAAAAACTTATCATATATATATATTTTTAATTTTTCTTCTTCTTCTTCGAATTAATGCCAAGAAAGCTTTGTATACCACAGAGGTGGCACTAAAAGGGCCTATGTCTCTTCTTTCTCTTGCCGTGGTGGTGGAAAGTTTGGTCGACTTTGTGAGGGGCACAGGATTTATTTTCTTTGTTTTATTATTGTCAGTTTTGTGTAACATATGCATTTAAAATATATATGAAAACACAAAGAAATAATTCAGTAGGGTCAATCATAATGTATGATACCACTTATATTACGTAAATCTTTAAAAAAATCAATTAAGAAAGTGTTAAATTAAAAAACAATTGTATTTTTATTTTACGCGACAGCTGTTTCGTCCACCTACAATATTATATCAAATATAAAATTTTCGTGATTTTTCGAACCTTTATCTATCGCCATTTAACTGTCACGTGAATTCTTCACCAGACCAAAGACAATATGAGAATCACACAGCCATCACCGGTAATCGAACCCGGGACCTTCGGTGTGGAAGTCATAGTTATTGCCACTCTGCCACGAAGGTCGTCAAGTGAGTTTTATTAAAAAAAAAATTGTTTCGATCTGTTTCGGCGCCCCGTTGCCATCTTCTGTTCTGACCATAGGATGAAATTTAAATAAAAAAGTCACGAAAATTTGACATTTGACATATTATTGTAACACCTGATGATGTCAACATACGTTGATGAAACAGCTGTCGCGTAAAATAAAAATACAATTGTGATGTATAAAACAAAGTTTTTTAATTTAACAGTTTATTTTGTTAAAGTATCATATTGTTTCGGTCAAAACAATGGACTAAAATCAATTAAGCATTGAATGTAAGGTCAAGCGAAGATTCTGTGAAATCTACGTGTTTGAATGACACATTGAATGAATGTTGAGGAATCGAGAGAAGTTTGTGAGGAAAAAACGGTGTGGTTATCCGTTATTTTGGCCTAAAATATCATAAAATTCGCGCGTCAATAGGTATAAAAAATTTGTTTTTAGAAAAATACTAACACCAAATATTTAAATCAATGGTATTAGGTCTTCAAAATGAGCAGAAAAACAGCTTATTATTATGAAGAACAGACTGGAAGCATTTGAAATGTGGCTTCATCTCCGAATGCTCAGAATTCCCTGGATAGACATGGATACCAATACCGAAGTCCTGAGGCGAGCTAGAGTTGACAGGGAACTGTTATCAACTATCAAAGTTCGGAAAATTTCACATCTGGGTCATATACTGCGTGGGGAAAAGTACCACCTTCTCCAACTCATATCGGAGGGGAATATTGAGGGACGCCGAGGGCCCGGTAGGAGACAAATGACCTGGCTGCGAAACGTGAGGGAGTGAACCGTCATCCGAAATGTGGAGGAGCTGTTCCGAGCGGCGCAGGACAGGGATAGGTTCGCCGAGGTGATCGCCAATGTTGAGGGGACCCGACAGGGGACTTGAAGAAGAAGAATAAGATTATGAAGAAGGAATTGGGTCGTGTCCAGGCAGTCAGCCCCCTTGATCAGGAGCCAAGCTTCCTGTCACCTAGACCACCACCCGATTTGGCGATGGAATAGCTACTTATCGTATTATTAGAATTAATATAATTGCTATACTCTTTACATCGATTTGATTCGCGCTATAGTGACATGAAGAACCATTCAACAAAAAAATACATATTTAACCTTGTGTTATGGATAGTTCAATGCTCTGTAATATCAGCAATTAATATTACATGTTGTATACGCGATAGTTTGAAGATGTGCTGATATGGAACAATAAAAAATATTTTCGCAGTTCAGATAACCCAAATGACTTAATATTTAACCTCGTATTTTTAATGAGACGAGTTATTCCTGTCATAACGGTTTTCATAAATTTCATCTGTTTGTTCTTGTGCAGCATTATGTAATATATTATAATTTACGGGAAAATAACTTATATTCCTGAATATCAAATATGAATAACTTTATTGAAGGTTAAGGCGTTAACATTGTGGGATTCCATAGTAATTTGAATTTCTTCTTCAATTGCCCTGTCGGGTCCCTCCAACGTTGGTGATCACCTCGGCGAATCTTTCCCTGTCCTGCGGTGCTCGGAACAGCTCCTCCACACTTCGGATGCCGGTCCACTCCCTCTGGTTTTGCAGCCAAGACCTCCTTACGAGCCCTCGGCGTCCCTCAATTTTCCCCTCCAATATCAGTTGGAGAAGGTGGTACTTTTCCCCACGCAGTATATGACCCAGATGTGAGATCTTTCGAACCTTGATAGTTGATAACAGTTCTCTGTCAACTCTAGCTCGCCTCAGGACTTCGGTATTGGTAACCATGTCTGTCCAGGGAACTCTGAGAATTCGGCGATGTGCTTCCAGTCTGTTCATTTAGTTAACTTTTCAAATCGGATTTGAAAGAGAATTTATATTTGTGCAATACGAATAAATGGCATCTGTGTACAATGTATACAGATACTTATAATAATAAATTTGCAAGTATTTAAGAAAGTAACTATATAAATTTGTGTAGGAAAATAAATTTATATAAATATGATAGACTGACTATAATTAGATAACCTATCCAAAAATGCTAAGATTGCAGTGCATAATGGTGTTCTTGTGCCGACCCTTATGTATGGAAGTGAAGCATGGAACTGGCAAAAAAAGGGTGAAATTAGCTGGCAAAAGAAGGTAAATGCAGTAGAAATGAGATCTCTAAAACGAATGGTAATTATGTATATGATAGAGTGTCAAATGCTTTTATGGAATTAAAAAATGCACTTAAAATGGGTATTAACAACAGTGTTATGTCATTAAGCCAATCTGCCTCTGGTGATACCGGTTGGAAGAGCAATTAGTCTGCTGAACGCGGTCTCCTCGGAGATCGACGTCTTTCATGTTAGTGAAAGTACGTTCAGAAGGCAAATACTCTTAATTCTGGAGAGTATCCTGTCTTCCTAATGTTGAACCATCTCTTATGTGTTTCTGGTAGTATACTATACATCATATATTACTATTTTACCTGTTCTCAATAGATGCCTTAAAAATAATTTTTGTAATGTCTGTTGATGAAATAAACTGATTTGATTGATTTGATTTGATTAAAATGGTTTGGACACATGAAAAGAATGAATGAAGAAAGCATGGTAAAAAAGGTATATGTTAACGATGTAAATGGAACTAGAAATAGAGGAAGACCGAGGAAAGCGTGGCACGATCAAATGAATCAAATATTGAATGTCGGCCACGTGAGGAGTCAGAGAAATCGACGCGCGTGCATGACACGATGTATGAATGTTGAGGAAGCGAGAGAAATATGTCAGTAGGTTCTGTAACCTTTTTATTAAATATAAAATTGGAATACATATATAAAATTAATTATAATTAGTAATATCCTTGAGTTAATCACCAGCAAGAATTATTATCCGTATAGAAACTTATAATTATTATCCGTATAGCTTTAAAAGTAGTTATTGGAAACAAGAATTTATCAATGAAAGCGAAAATGGCCGTTCACAATGGAGTTCTAGTCCCAACCCTTATGTATGGAAGCGAAGCATGGAACTGGCAGAAGAAATATGAGAGCAGAATAAATGCGGTAGAGATGAGGTTCCTAAGACGTTTGTGTGGTAGAACGATGTACGACAGAATCTCAAATGCTGATATTAGAAGGAATGTAGAGCGAAAGAAGGTATTATGAACAAAATTATGAAAGGTTCGCTGCGTTGGTTCGGACATATGGAGCGCATGGGTGAAGAAAGACTGGTTAAAAAAGTATACGTTAACGATGTAAATGGAGTAAGGAGTCGAGGTAGACCGAGGAAAACATGGCATGACATGATTAATCAAATATTAAAGGTTGGTCATGTCAGAAGCCGGAAGAATCGACATGCGTTTATGACTCGATGTATGAATGTGGAGGAAGCTAGAGAGGTGTGCCAGGATAGAGTAGTGTGGCGGTCCATTCTCTCTGCCTACCCCTGCGGGGAAATGGCGTGATGGTTTGTTGTTTGTTGTGTTGAAACTTATAAAGAAAAAAAGCGATTGGTCATTTTGACTGGGTCCATGTGGTGGCAAAAACGTCCTATTTCAAAGGTTCCCCATAGTCCAAATGATTCCCCATTTTCAGTTAAAATATTGCAATCCCTTGATCGACTTGTATTTGCAATCACTATCAATAAGGCCCAAGAGCAATCCGTCCCAATCTTGGATATGACTGAAGGGTGTTTTGTTGCAGAATAACCCTCTACTTAAGGCGCATGTCACTATGCAAAAATATATTTAAGCTCATAAACGTTAATTTATTAAATATCAAATATGTACGCAAGTCAATGAACTCGCATTAATTACATAAGAGTGATAAAAAATGATATTTTGCAAGCATTTTATTTTACAAAGGTGATTATATTATCAAATTAAACCAAAATATCGAATGTCTTTAATGACATTCGATATTTTGATTATACAGGGTGCGGCAAAACAGACAGTGCAGTTTTGAAGGGCTATTAAAAAAAATCGGCGCAACTTACAGAAATGAGATTAATTTTATTTTATTCGGTACATCATGCCATTTTACGCATCAAGTCTTGAAGATGCCATCAGAAAGGTGATGGCCCCCAGCAGCGAAACATTGATGAAGGCGATTTCTGAAGTTTTCGGCTGCATTTTGGCACATCTCGATGGGCATAGCGGCGATTACCTCCCGAATTCGATCCTAAAGTTCTTCCAAGGTGTGTAGTCGATGTTTAAAAACTTTTTCCTTCAGATAGCCCCACAGAAAAAAGTCGCAAATGCTTATATCAGATGAGCGCTCGGGCCATCCCACGTCACCCCTCAGAGAGACGAGGCGCGCAGGGAACATCTGTCGTGGTTTTGTCATCGAAACTCGAGCAGTATGGGCCGAAGCACCGTCCTGTTGAAACCTCTCAGATCTGTTTCCTCCATTAGTTCTTCCAATTGAGGTTCAAAAATTGTTTCCAACATGGAAACATAACATTGAGCATTGACAGTCACGGCTCCTCCAGAAAAAATAGGGCCCAATCACCCTAAATTTGGAAATCGCATACCACACAGCCCCTTTGGGGAGTCAAGAGGTCTCTCGTGAAGTTGCCTTGGGTTATTTTCAGCCCAGTACCGAATTTTTTTTTATTCACCGCTCCACTCAAGTCACGATTAAATTACGGTGAGGGTTGGTATCACGACCCCTAAGATTGAAGTGCAGCCGAAAGGCCCGTTGGGTGGCGATGACAGAATCAAGGTCATTTTCAAGAAACATGCGGACGGCAAAGCCCCGGTATTGTCCGGACCAAACCATGGCAACGAATAAAAACGGCAAAACCCTCTTAATACAATAAGACCACTCCCAGGTTCCTACCCCCACCACACGGGATTTACCGGCCTTTCAAAACTGCACTGTCTGTTTTGTCGCACCTTGTATAATGATTTCCATCAACGTAAAAATGCTTATATTTTTATTCTTGTAGATTCTTGTAGAATGTAGGGTTACTACAAATTAATTTAAATTGCGTTTTTAATATAAACATTAATTTAATAATCAGATTAAAAATATTGATTAGGTGATAGAAGTAACACTTTGCAATATGCAATAGAAATAGAGGAAGACCGAAGAAAATATGGCAAGATCACATAAATTAAATATTGAATGTGGGCCACGTGAGGAGTCGCAGAAATCGACGTGCTTATGAAATAATTTATGAATGTTGAGGATCGAGAAAACGATGTCAGTAAAGAAAAGGGGTTGATATTTAATGTTTGATTGATTTGATCGTGCAGCATTTTCCTCGGTCCTCCTATATTTCTTGCTTCATTCATATCGTTAACGTATTATTTCTTTTACATTCTTTCATCATTCGTTGTTTCCGCGTATCAAACCATTTTAATGAACCCTTTATTATTTTTTTCTAATCTTGTTAAATCTGCATTTGCCACTCTATCATATAAAGATTTTGTTAAATCACATTCGTCTTAGAGATCTCATTTCATTTTTATTTTTCTTTTGCCAGTTCCGTGCTGTCTCATCCATACATGACGGTCGCTATAAGAACACTATTTTAAACAACAACAACAAACCATCACGCCGTTTCCCCGTAGGGGTAGACAGAGAGAATGGACCGCCACATTACTCTATCATGGCTCTCTAGATTCCTCCACATTCATATCGCGAGTCATACACGCACATCGACTCTTCCGACTTCTAACATGATCAACCTTTAAAATTTGTTTAATTTGGTCATGCCATGTTTTCCTCCATTTGTTCCAGAATCTTACTCGTTATGTGAAACAGTTTTTCCCATTTTAATCAATGTTAAAATACGATAATGCTTTCCGTGCCGAGAAAAAAACTGTTTTATTTGTATTTATAACGTTTATTCAAATAAAATTACATACTTATAAATTGTCAAGGAACGTAACTACCTGGAATGCGATTTCGATTTGCAAAAAACAATAAAATAATCGATATAACTAGTTTATTATTTATGAAATTTTCTTCTTTTTCTTCTTTTAATAGATCTGACGATCTGTGACACAGAAATCATGTCTCGTCGGATAATGAGATCCAGCTGTCCCTCCATCTCTTAGGCGGTCTTCCAGGTGGACGCGCAGTCCGGAGGGGATTTCATAAGCGGCTGTATATGCAAGTCTGTCACCGTCGGGCTACATAGTCCCTCCAGTATCTTCTTCTGGATCTACTCCACTGAACGATATCCTCTATTTCGCAAGTTTTTCTTATATCTACGTTGCGGACACGATCTCGGAGGCTTTTTCCAGTGATTGATTTTAGGAACTTCATCTCCGATGTTCTTAGTAGTCCCTTGGTTCACACAGTGTCAGCCCGCGTCTCTACAGCGTACGTCATGATAGGTCGCACGCATGTTTTATAGATTCTGATCTTGCTGTCGACACGCATGTGCTTGTTCTTCCAGACCAGATACTTCAGGCATCCTGACACGGCAGAGGCTTTACTGACTTGTTCACGTACTTCGGTATAAAGGTCATTTTGGCTGCAGATCTCCACTCCCAAATATCTGAAACTCATTACTTGCTCTGCAGGTATATCATCAACAGTCAGCTTACATCTTGTAGGTTGCCTAGATATAGTGAGACTTACCACAATACCACAAGGATTTATGAATTTATGACAAATAATTAGTTATTTTTTACTAGAAAGCTGTCTAGAGACATATGTTTTTGTCTACGCTTCAAAATTGGGGGAAAATGTGACATAGCATTTTCATTGAATAAATTTGCAGGACGCATAGCGACCTCTTTATTCGGGTAGGGTCACACTGAAGTGCCAGAGTAGGAGTCAAGAAGAACACCTGGCGAACCAACGTATGGCGTACTATGGGACTGGCCACACTATACTAAACATTCCCCTGCCTATGTCAAATATTTCGTAGAGAAAGAAAATATTATATGTACATAGTTAAAGTCGGAGTAACGTAACGTAATGAAACATTTTCTTTAACACCCATTTATTTTGTTTCCAGACAACGAGCATGAACTACTGTATGTATGAAGTATGACAGTCTGCAACATTAGCGTGAATGGTGAAAATTTGGAACAAGTAGTTGAGTTCGTGTATTTAGGTAATATGTTTACAAGAGATGGGCGAGTGGAGAGGGATATTGAATAATGTATTTTGTATGGCAGTGCACAATGGTGTTCTTCTACCGACCCTTATGTATGGAAGCGAAGCATGGAACTGGCAAAAGAAGGATGAAAGTAGAATAAATGCAGTAGAATTGAGATCTCTTAGACGAATGTGTGGATACTCTGTGTATGATAAGGTGTCGAATGAAAATATAAGAAGTGAATGCGGTGCGAATGATGGTGTCATGAACAAAATAATGAAAGGATCATTAAGATGGTTTGGACATATGGAGAGAATGAAGAAGAAAGAATGGTAAAAAAATTATATGTTAATGATGTAAATGGAACCAGAAATAGAGGAAGACCGAGGAAAACGTGACACGATCAAATAAATCAAATATTGAATGTCGGCCATGTGAGGAGTCAGAGAAATCGACGCGCGTGCATGACACGATATATGAATGTTGAGGAATCGAGAGAAATATGTCAGGAAAGAAATGTGTGGCAGTCCATTCTTTCTGCCTACCCCTTCGGGGAGACGGCGTGATGGTTAGTTAGTTTTTATTTTGTTTTTAAAACTACCGACTGGTTTTGCTCCAAGTAGAGCTTCATCGGGGTAACAAAACTAACTTGTTTTCTTTATTTATAAAAGAGGTGTTACAACAAAATATTTGAGTAAATAATTTATTTATAGAAGATTTCGTGCGATGGGGAAGACTGAGAAGACGCTACTGGAGAGATCATGTTCTGAAAGAGTGATAAATATAGCCGCAAAAAAAGTACAAACAGGAAATCGACCTGCAGGAAGACCACCTAAAAGATGGCGAGACAGTTGGACATCTGCATCCCAGGAACAGGCTTCGAGAAATAACGGGACACAGTCCTAAATAAAGCAGAAGAAGAAGAGGAATAATTTATTTATATATAAAAACTGCCTCTTTATTTAAGACGTTATTTGTATGTTGTAGTGGGTATATAAAAGTAGGTATGTACATAATAAAAATACGATAAAAATGTATGTTTTATTTAAATGTATCTTCTTCTTCTTCCTTAGCCTATTCCCGTCCACTCCTGGACAAAGGCCTCCTCCATTCGCTTCCATGTCACTCTGTCTTGTGCAGACTGCATCCAGTTTATTCCGACGTGTCTGTTCAGATCATCCTTCCACCGAAGTTGCGGTCGCCCTGCACTTCCCTTTGCCGTCCACGGTCTCCAAGTCACCAGTATTCTTGTCCATTTTTCATCTGAGCTTCTGGCTACGTGACCTACCCATTGCAATTTTAGAGTCGCCACCCGGTGGATGATGTCCGTGACCTTTGTTTTTTCTCTCACCGTATCGTTTCTGACTCTTTTTCTTAGGCTTATTCCTAACATGGCTCTTTCCATGGCTCTTTGGGTCACTCGTAGTTTCTCGGCACTTTGTTTGGACAATGTTACAGTTTCAAGACCATTAGAACGAACTAGCTGAACGCGGGATTCACTGGCTTTTCGTTTCAGGTTGTTCGGTATTTCCCGGTTTTTAAGGTTGTAACCCATGTTTCCGAAAGCTGCCCAGCTTAGTCCAATTCTTCTATTTTTTTAAATGCATATTTAGTAAAATTCACAAATATTTGTGTCTTCGACCGGTTTTGGCAACACGCTACCATCTTCTGGTGGCATGTACATTAAAATACTGTTATTTTTTTTCGTTTCTCATAACTTGGCACATTATGAGAAAAACTAACTAACTAAATAATCATCATACCGTTTCTCAGAAGGGGTAGGCAGAGAGGATGGATCGCCACATTGTTCTATCCTGACATAACTCTCGCGCCTCTTCTACATTCACACATCGTGACATGCACAATGTTCCTACTTCGAACATGGCCGTCTTTCAGTAATTGATTAATTTGGTCATGCTATGTCTTCCTTGGCCTTCCTCTACTTCTTTTCCATTCACACTACTTGTATATATCTTTTGAATCATTCTTCCCTCATCCATTCGTTCCATATATCCAAACTATCTTAGTGACCCTTTCTTGATTTTATTTATCACGCATTCATCCGCTTTACATTCCTTTCTTACTTCATCATTAGATATTCTATCATACTTTGTTTTTCCGCACATCCTTCTTAGTGACCTCTTTTCTACGGCTTTTATCCTACTTTCATCCTTCTTCTGCCAACACCAAGCTTCACTTCCATACATAAGGGTCGGCACTAGAACTCCATTGTGTACTGCCATCTTTGCTTCGGTCGATATATTTCTATTTGCGGTAATGACTTTGAGTGCATCATTTATTTTGTTTCCAGCTCCAACCCTTCTCCCGATTTCTTTCTCCATTTTTCCATCTCTTGTAAACATACTTCCCAGGTAGACAAATTCGGTAACTTGAAACGGTAAGTGCTGCAACTGGTTATCCAGGGCAAATTTAACGTTAAACCAAGTATCGGGAGAGGAAGAAGAATATTCTGGTTAGAAAACCTTCGAGAATGGTTCAGTTTCAGCACAACATCCCTGTTTAGACCTGCTGTATCAAAGTTAAAATAGTCATGATGTTGTCCAACCTCCGATAGGAGAGGAAAACAAGAAGAAATTTTTATGGGAAAATTATTACTCGTAATAAAATCATATAAACGACCCAAATGGTTGGAATTGTGATCGGGTACTAATCGTACCTTAATTTTGTCAACAGTATTCTGATGATTTTGCTTGGGGGACGAAAAATATTTCATTTCATTTTAATCTGCCTCTAAAGCTTACAATATGCAGTATTTTTGATATTGATGACGTAAAATTTTTGTAATTAAAATAAATGATTGTAGGGTGTTTTTTTTAGAGGTATACATATTAAAAATAAATATAAACACATTTAAATAATGTTAATGTCTATAATTTTGGCTTTATTTAATAGATAATTTTATGCCATTATTGTTTAAATATAATTTCGGGCATACGAGCGCCACGGCTAGCTTGGATGGATGCGTATTATCTACTGTCTTTGTGGATGCGTATTATCTACTAGAGTGTACGTGGTGCGAAAACGATCCATGGTCTTCCATATAACTTACTCGGATGGACGATTATGTCGACCGTAAAATGGACGTAGTGCACGATAAGTTTGGCGAACCGAACCATAATTTTCAAAATAAATTTGCATAATTCGCAAGCGCTGTTCTGACGTAAGTCTATTCATGGTAAAATGGCAAAACGTACTGACTACAAATCAACTATCAACTTTCAAATTGACAGTCTGTAGAAACAATGTTGGTAGTTTAAAAACCAAATCTGTAAAAAAAACACATTGTATAAAAATGTATTGTTTTGCATATTCATAACTTTCAAGAACTAACAAGTTTACGCCATTACCCAATATCTTGGCCCTTTCTTTACTCTATACCTGAATTAGCTACTAAATCGTGGAACTTTGAACCATGTAATCATCACGCAAAACTTGGAATACACAATGGATGATGGAAATTATTGTTAGAAAAAAATATGTTAATTTTATCAAGAAGTTTTATTATTGTACATTTTTACAGAAACATTAAATAACAGTTATTAGGTACAAGATGGAGAACTAGTCTATTGGTTGATGTGCATTAAATTAATGGGTTTCCTCGGAATGATGGATTTTATAGGAGTCGTTGGCCGAGAGGAAGCCCTTGTGGTAGATGGTGACCTTCGAGAAGAATGTGTTGGGAGTGAAGAACACGGTCTGGTCGATGGGGCGGTCGAAGGGGAAGCCGAAGGCGCGGACCTCGTGGAAGTGTCCCTCTGGGCCCTCTCCGCTGGCGTACTTGGGGAAGTGCTTGCCTTCCTCGGGCTGGTAGGGGGTGACGATCACGTACACCTGGTACTCGACGCCTCCCTGGGAGCCCTTGGGCAGCAGCAGGTTCTGGGGCCAGCTGTAGTCATTCTCGTACTGCTCGTAGGAGAACTTCTGTTGGTTTTGCAGGGCGTTCTTGATCTTGTTGTAGAACGTGCGGCTGAACTTGTGGTCTCCAGAGGTAAACGCGAAGTCAGTAGACTTGCGGGTGACGGAGTTCTTTCCTGCCTTCAGCTGATACCTGAAGAAGTCAAGCTCCACGAAGTTAAACCTGTTGGTGTTCAGGTCAAAGTGGTGGCCGAAGCTATCATATTTGGGTCCCAAGAACACTCTCACGGAGGAGTCTACTTCGGTTTCAGATGTAACGTCCATCGTGAAGGTGAAAGGCTTGTAGTTGAGGCGTTGCTGCCTAGCGTGGAAGGCGAAATGCTCTTTGTGGGTGTACAGCTCTTCCTTGGTCTGATAAATTCCATTGGTCATGTCGAATTCATGAGACTCGAAGTACGTGCTCAGAGGAGTGAAGTGGACGCCATCAACGGTCACGCCATTGAAGAAGAGCTCCTGCTTGGTGTATGAAGGGAGGGTGTCCTTGAAGCTGTAGAAGAAGCGCAAGACGCGGTTCGCGAACTGGTAGAACATGGGGTCGCGGGTGGCGGTGAAGTACGTCTCAAGAGCCGATGGAACATTGTGGGTGCTGAAACAGAAGAAATAAGGTGTCAATAATTTTTTGATTTTGCGACATTTTCTGAATTATAAATAAAATAAAATACGGAAATATTTACCTGTACACAGCTCCACCGAGCAATTTCCTGGCGAGTTGAGGGTACTGCCTAAAGAATGCCTTTTGCGCTGTTTCGCTGAAATCTGGACTTCCTTGAATAAAATCAGCCAGATGTTCAATGTCTTCAGGTTTGCTCAAAGGAACCTTGTCTCCACCAAACTACAAATAAATATAATTATAATTAATACCCACTTCATATAATGATATGTAACCAGTGTAAAAAACAATTGTGTAAAGACGTACCACGGTGAAGAATCCGTTGTAGATAGCATCACGAATGCGCCTTTCATAATCTTCAACACCTAGAATCTCGACGTCGCTGTATTCATTAGTGATGTCATAGAAGTCGGGCCTGGCGGGCACTCTGGCACCGGCGTGGGTCACGGTATCGGGATAATATCCGTTGGGGATTGGCTTGCGCCAGAAGAACCTCGGGACCTCGCCCAAACCGTTAGCGTACCTCTCGAGAGTGTACCTGGCCAACAGCTGCTGGTGTACGTAGTAGTATTGCTCACCACGTCTGTCGGGTTTGAGACCATACTGCTTGGTTCCCATCCAGAATGGGTTGTTCACGTGGTAGTAGAAATAATAGTTGTTAAGACCAACATCATTTGTGAAGTAACCGAGTTTCTGTTCGTAGTTCTGGAATTCGTAGGTGAAGTTGTTTGCGAGAGAAAATGTGAAATTGTCTTCATGGGCATAGACTCCCTGGCTCTCAGCGAACTTGTGGTCGGAGACGTAGCCTTGGGTCTTGATGCGGTTGCCTGCATGGAAGACTTTGGAATTGGTGTAGAAGGCGGGGAAGATCTCATAGTAAGGCGGCATGATGAGCCCCTGAGCATCAGGCCTGTGGTAGACAGCAACAGTCAGGGCGTACGTGAAGATCATCTCGTTGACGTGCTCACGAGCCCAGGTGGCGGTCTGGTAGAAGGTCTCGTAATCCTTGGCGAAATAGAAGACGTTGAACAGAGCGGAAACTTCATCGTAGTTCCAGCGGTAAAAGGCGGGAGATCTGTTCTTGGGGGTGAGACCCCTCTTGGCTACATGCAGCCATTGGTTTACGACTTCGGGTTTCTGAAAACAATAAATAAAAATGTTTCTGGTGAGTAAATTTATGGCGTAAGTAAATAGGTACAGAATATTAATAAGTTTTCTGTGTGTTTCCAAACACTTACGGTAAACCACTCATGGTGAGTGGTGAAGAACTCCTTGGCAGTATTGAAACGGGTAGGGACAATCTTATCGTCGACGGCGAATTGCTGGCCTATATGAAACACCAGGTCATAGAGGTTCTTCTGCTTCTGAAGGAACTCCGTATCCGCTATACAAAAATAAAATAAAAATATTAGGATAGTCCTCCCGTAGTATTAGAATGATGATTTTTTTTAAATATCACTTCAAATGGAATAGCATTATTATTAGAAATACGAAGGTGGACTACCAAGTTCTTGAAAATGGTGGAGACTTACAGAAACTATTCGTTCTTATGTTGGCAACACTATTTTGTTTGTTTCTTTCTGCACTTCCAAATCTATCCTTGATATGGGGTGGGATGCTATCACTTGGCTTGGCAGCCGTTTGTAATGGAGCTCCAGTTATATTCTTATATTAAATTTTCATTAATTTCATTAAATTTATCTAATAATGCAGTAAGAAAGGAATTTAAGCTGATGAATGCGTGATAAATAAAATTAGGAAAGGGTCACTAAGATGGTTTGAACAAATGGAACGAATGGATGAAAGAAGAATGGTAAAAAATATGTAAACAAGTAGTGTGAATAGAAATGAAGTCGAGGAAGACCAAGGAAGACATGGCATGACCAAATTAAGTAGGAACAATAGACGAGCGTGCATGTCACGATGTGTGAAGAGAAGAGTAGAAGAGGCGCGTTAGTTATGACAGGAAAGAACAGTGTGGCTGTCCATCCTCTCTGCCTACCCCTCTGGGGAAACGGCGTGACGTAACCGTCTAACCGTCTAACTAACGTTAATAAGTTTTAATTTTATATTTTGAAATATCTAATTAAATTATAAAGGGTGCTAATGGTTGTAAGAACAAAATCGTGTTTTTTCATGATTTTAATTTCACGACCAGATAAAACGTTTAATTTTTTTTTTTTAATAACTCAAGCACAAAAAAGGAGGAATTTAGCGTAGTACTCGAAACCGGTTGGGATGATGTTAAGCATCAGGCATGCGATAGAGTCGGGTGGAGAAGATTCCTTGAGGGCCTATGCACCACGGAGGTGTGACAGGACAAAAGTAAGAAGGAGAAGACCGGTGGGGAAGAACTTTTGACTTACCAACTCGGGTGGGGTGAGCATCCTCCACCACATAAGCCTCTACAAGCGCCAGGAGCAGAAAGCACGCCAGAAACTTCATCTTGTCCTTTGCCGTCTCAACTGTGCTGATTACCGATCTGCCAGGCCTTATATACCCTGTCCAGGAGCTCTATAATCTCTACACCTTTAATCGAAGTGCCGAGTTCAAGACACCTAGATAATTATTTTACTCTGATAGCTCCAATATTATTTAAAATTATTCTTTGTATTGATGTATTTTTAGAAATGGAGGAATACTGTACTATTTATTATATAATGTATTATATACTGTACTACTGTACTATACCATCGCAAACAAAAGTCTATCCAAAAAAGCTAAGATGGCAGTGCACAATAATGTTCTTGTGCCGACCCTTATGTAGGAGTGAAGCATGGAACTGGCAAAAGAAGGATAAAAGTAGAATAAATGCAGTAGAAATGAGATCTCTAAGACGAATGTGTGGCAAATCTGTATATGATAGAGTGACAAATGCAAGTATAAGAAGTGAATGTGGTGCGAATGAAAGTGTTATGAACAAAATAAGGAAAGGGTCATTAAGATGGTTTGGACACATGGAAAGAATGAGTGAAGACAGAATGGCAAAGAAGGTATATGTAAACGGCGTGAACGGAGCTAGAAATAGAGGAAGGCCGAGGAAAACGTGGCACGATCAAATCAATCAAATATTGAATGTCGGTCACGTGAGGAGTCGGAAAAATCGACGTGCGTGCATGACAAGATGTATGAATGTAGAGGAATCGAGAGAAGTATGTCAGGACAGAACAGTGTGGCGTTCCATTCTCTCTGCCTACCCCTCCAGGGAGACGGCGTGATGGTATGTTAGTTAGTTAGTTTTCTGTACTATTAAACAATCTAACTTAATTGTCACGCTATTACGAAGACTAAGTTAAAAAGATGGACTGCCACTAATGTTATCCAAATATTTTGTCGTCTTCGAACACGGTCTTTCAGTCTTCTTCTCCGGTCTCAATCTAAAGATTGGTCTACAGCAAGGCGACAAGTCTCCTCTTCCACTCCGCATAAAGGTGCAGCCCATATCTCGGCTAGTCTGGTCTAGGTTTGCACCTGGCGAGACCGTCCTCTGCCAATCGATCCCTCGACCAGTAACTATTTTCTTCTTTCACAGTCTTTCAGTAACTACTTTCAATTTGATCGTGTAACATTTCTATCGGTTTTCTTCGTTATCTATTGTATTTCCATTCGCACCACTTAAATTCATTTTTTATCCATTCTTCCTTATCCATCCGTTAATTATGTTGACCCTTTTAAAATTTAATTAGGGATGTATTCCTTATCCCTGGTTCTACAGTCCTGGATGGACCTCGGCCGCCTCCAAAAAGTTTCTCCAGGCGACCTTTTCCTGTGCTCTCGACTTCCACTCCTCAGGACTAAGTCAACTGTGCGGGTGTTGACAGCTCTTCCGAGAGTCGAGGAAGACCGAGGAAAACCTGGCATGACCAAATTAATCAAATTTAAAAGGTTGGTCATGTTTGAAGTCGGAAGAATCGACGTGCGTGTATGACTCGTTGTATGAATGTGGAGGAAGCTAGAGAGGTGTGTCAGGATAGAGTAGTGTGGCAGTTCATTCTCTCTGCCTACCCCTGCAGAGAAACGGCGTGATGTTTTTTTATGTTTTCGATAGATATTTTCCTGACAGCGCCAGCATAGATCGCTCTATCTGTCGGCCTGCCTCTGGTGATGCGGGTGGGAAAGAGCAATCAGTCTGCTAAACATGATCACTTCGGAAATAGACGTCTTTCATATAAGTGAAAGTTAAAAAGATAAATTCTCTTGACTTTAGAGAGTATCTTTCCTTTTTAAAGTGGAACAATTATGCTTTCCTGGTATTTTACCTCTTCTCAAATATGCCTTAAGGCAGAAACATGCTATCAACACGCCACGCCACCCGATGCCACGTGATGCGTGTTGAGTCGAATCAAATTGTATTGTTTTCTATAGACAGAATCACACAACGAACACCCGACGCGACGCCATGCGCGCACACGCCACCCGATCCAGACGAGCTAGATCGACGTGTTGCCGGTGGTGGGAGTAAACACGCCACGTCGCGTGTTAATAGTATGTTTCTGCCTTTAAACTATACATATTATGTACCATATGTAATGTATTTTGAGAAAATAATCTGATTTGATTTGATATATTCTGTCCGATCGCCTTTTCAGCGTCAAAATCAACAAGGCCAAATCCCTTGTACGCCCAATCAGAGCAGGAGTTCCCCAAGGTTCAGTAATGGCTCCTACTCTGTTCAACATCTACTGGAGTGATATCCCTCTTCCCCGAGATCAGAACACCCACATTGTCCAATTCGCTGACGATACTAGTGCTAAAAGGCCGCTTCTCGCGACCCGCAGGGTGCAAAAACAGGCCGATGTGCTAGAGGTGTGGTGCAGAAACTGGCGCATTACCATCAACCCGAGTAAAAGCGCAGCGACCCTTTTCAGTAAAAGACACATTCCTCCAAACATTCCCAACATAAAAATGTTCGGCCAAGACGTTTCTTGGACCAAAACAATCAAATACCTTGGGGTTACCTTGGATTCTAAGCTGACATGGAGGCCACACATTACAAATAAAGTCAAAGCCGCGTCAAAAGCAATCTCAGCCCTCTACCCAATGTTAGCTAGAAACAGTAAACTAAGCATCGACAATAAACTCCTGATATACAAAACGATTATAAGGCCGATCTTCACTTATGCAGCCCCAATCTGGGGCTATGCAGCTTCGAGTCACATACAAAAACTCCAAATCCTGCAAAATAAGGCTATCCGTTTATCGCTTGGTGCGCCTTCATGGACCAGGATTACACAACTGCACCTAGAATCGGGAATCCCGATGATAGATGAATTCATTCTGAAACTTGCCGAACGTTTTTACAAAGGACTCCCTTCACATCCCAACCCCACAATAAAAGACCTCTCAAATTACGACCCAAACACTTCCAGCCGCCACAAGCGCCCAAAATCGATTCTCCTTCAGAGGAACACTCCGGACCACACAAATCATGCCCCCGAATAAACTAACAACCCACCAAATCACCTTCCAACAATGTTCCCATCAGACGTAAGAGGAATAGCCACATGAGCTGAACCTCTGTAAGCCAGAAGATCCAAGTCTAAGTCCAAGATTTGATATATTATTATAATAAAATTCTACAATAAATTTTTTACATTTTATTATAATTGAAATATTTATAGTTTATTATGAAAGACATTTCGCGTAAGCTTCTCAATAGTATGGTTGTAAATATCTATCATTCGGTTTTGTTTTATTATTCTTTATTTAAAACGTCACTTTTCACAAAAAACATATTTTTAAAACAGTATTTAAACTTCTTCTTTTTTTTATGTACGAGTATACAACAGGTTGTTTAAACCCAATTACTGTATACAATTTATTTTTTAGCTATTATATTGATTCTCGTGACATGTGATAGGTAGCCAATCTATCGCCATTTTATTGTCACGTGAATTCTACACCAGACCAAAGACAGTGTGACAATCACACCGCCATCGCCGGGAATCGAACCCGGAACCTTCGGTATGGAAGTCAGAGCTCTTACCACCCTGCCACGAAGGTCGTCAGAGTGGTAAGAGCTCGTGGTGTAATTGAAACATAATCTAAGCTAATAAATTATGACATTCTTTGTTTCTTGAATTCAATACTGAATCTAATGCCAACCTCTTAGACCCAAACTGCAAAATATAATAAACGAAAATATTATATAAACGATCCACATGAAATGACAATAGACAAATACAAAAAACTAGTTAGAGACAATAAAACGGTATGTTTAAGGTAAAAATACGTTTTAAAAATTAGACAATATGTGCACCATCCAAAAAGAACATTTTGTGTTAAATTATTTTTATCTTGTTCTTTTATTTTATATCATTGTATTTTATATTATTTGTTTTAGATTTTTTGTGGATGTTGGAAGATCGAAGTATGCGTGGTAGATGCCTATTGGTGGCGATGAGGTTCGCAACCCATCACACCGCATCTCCCGCGGGGCGAAAAGAGAAGGATAGAGTGCCGCATCGGTTAAAGCGTGACAGTCCATTCTTTCTGTCTACCTTTTCGAGGAGACGGCGTGATGGTTAATTAGTTAGTTAGTAAATATTATTTAACTAGAAAGAATAATTTCTACTTCTTCTTCTTCTTCTTTTAATAGAACTGACGATCTGTGACACAAAAATTATATCTCGTGGGATGAAGAGGTCCAGCTGTCCCTCCATTTCTTAGGCGGTCTTGCAGTCCAGAGGGGATTTCATAAGCGGCTGTATATGCGAGTATGTCACCATCCATTCGGACTACATGGTCCCTCCAGTATCTTCTTCTGGATCTACTCCACCAACTTGCAAGTTTTTCGTATGTCTGCGTTGCGGACACGATCTCGGAGAGTTTTTCCAGTAATTGATCTTAGGACCTTAATCTCAGATGTTCATAGTATTCCCTTGACCCTTGGTTCGCACAGAATAAGAATAATTTATAAGTCAATATACAATATAAGACAATTAACTTTAAACTAGTTGCAACCCGTGAAATATTCACGAAAGGAAAGATTTTCTACTTTTTAAAAAGTAAGTTCACTGTACAACACCAAAGTGTTCTCCTTTTGTTTTCTACACTACTGTCATACAAAAATAATCTAAACAAAATTTAAAACAATCCAGAATCATTCTCTAGCATGCGCATTGTGTGCATTTCGAATTACTTTCGGAGAGAATCGAAGTATTCCTCTCTCGCTCTCTTGTATTAAAAAATGCCTCCCTAGAACGGGTTATTTGGAATGTATTAAAAACATTTGTAATAACTTTTTAAAATCGAGGGACAGTTTTATACTAAAGTTATATAACATATAATGATTTTTTTTGTTTATAGTGATCTTAACTTCAAGACCTATTTGCTCCAGAACATAGGGGTTCTCAATAGAGCCCCGAATCAGCTTGAAAAAAAGCGTTGCCATAAATCTTTCCCTCCTCAGTTCGAGGGATTTTTGCCTAATCTTCGTGTAGTCGGTAGAAAAGCTCTCACACGTTTTAACATCGCGTATCTATTTTTCTATTTTATTAATTTTTATGCGCGAAACGAAGTCAAATATAATAAAAAAGTTTGTAAATCTGTGAGCTGTACCTATATACAATACATCAATACGATATGTTAGTCAGTATCTTTTGCTTCACTATGAAATCCATTGTTTCTTTATCAGGAGAACACCACGTTGTGTAGAGATATGTAAATATTGAACATTATAAATTAATGTAAATTTTAAATTCGTTGATTTTCGTTGTTTTGAAGTAATATGTTACGCCGGCTATAGTATACTCGACAAGAAACCGGTTAAAAGGATTATGATATCAATTTAGTGATAAAACCTTCGGGAAAAATGTACTCTGGCTTGCCTCAGAAAATATTCAAAGAAATTATATAAATTATTACGTGTTTGAGAAAAAAATTAACGTCTTCAATGCATGTATGAATGGTTTAAGTAAAATTGGCAATTAATACAAAAAACGTTTTCAAACTAAATATGCAGTTTCGTTCTATATGCCATATAGGACGAAACTGCATACTTAGTTTGAAAAAAAAAAATGTGTGTACTTGAACCGTTCATATGTACAATTAATTTTATTACTATTCGTATATGTGGAAAAGCTGTGAAAATACTTAAATTGATGAAGTGTACTAGGGTGTCAAAGCTATGCAATCCAAGAGTATAAGCAGTGAAATGGAGTATAAGTATAAGTTGGATATGGTCATGTTTGGCGTTTGAGTGTCTCTTGAATCCACGGAAGTGTAAACAGACCAAGACTGAGTTTGCACGAGGGAACTGTGGCCAACTGCTACACCCTGGATGAAGCAGAATAAAAGTAACAGGGGGTGGTGGAAACGACTTCTTATTATTATTATTTTTTTAAATAACTCTTTACATCATTCATCATCATCATCATCAGCCGTCTGTCATCCACTGCTAAATGTAGGCCTCTCCTAAAGCACGCCACCCCTCCCTATCCATTGCCGCTCCCATCCATCCATGTCAAGTAATCCTCTTCAGATCTTCGGTCCAGCGGGCAGGGGGACGTCCAACTATGCGGAATCCTGTACGCGGTCTCCACTCCAGAACCCGTCTCCCCCATCGGCCGTCGGTTCTCCGACAGATATGGCCAGCCCATCGTCACTTCAGCCCGTCCATCCTCAGAGCCACCTCAGTCACCTTGGTTTGTTGACGAATAAGACACATCATTACAGTGCGAGTCAAATCTATTATATTGATTCTCATGACATGTGATAGGTAGCTAATCTATGACTATTTTGTTGTTATGAAAATTCTACACCAGACACATACTCAGACAAATTCTACACCAGACACATACACACACACAGACTACATTGGTAAAATAAATTACGTTTTCTACCTTTCAGTTGATCATATAAAAACTTTTTCATGTGCATGTGGAAAGTTATACATAACTATGACAAATATATGTTCCCGGTCGGTTTTTTTGACAGCTTCGGCATATGTATTTTTCAATTAGTTTTGCCGAACCAACTTGCATCTGATGATGCAGGTAAGGAGAACAATCAAACTGTTGAATATGATCACCACGTTAAATAAACCAGTAAAGTCCTTAACGTTAAATTTGTTGTCGTGTTTCTAATTCGAAATGTTATTCCAAATTGATCTTTAAAATAGTCAAACTTATGAATTCCATTTGTTAAAATAAATAATTAGAATTTGAGTTTAAATAATATGAAGGTAGAAACTAAATGGAATAAGAAATGTACAGAAGGCAGAGAAATGTACGAGTATATGCTTTTTTTTATCTGTGGATATTTTTGTTAAATATTGTCTATGGTGCTCGTAAAAAATGTGGTATTTTAATCAGTTGTAAAAACTGTTATATGTTAAGTATGGCAAAAATTCTGTTCTAGTTTATTGGAGTGCATTGTTCGTGGAAGATAATTAAACTATTGTTATTTTTTTTAAATAAGGGTGGAGGCTGAATGGAATAAGGAATATGCCAATGACAAAAAATTGAATTTGCATTTTTATCCATGGAACATTTTGTTACACGAGTATTTATTGTCTGTGTTTGCCTGTTGAAAAATGGTGATATGAATCAGTTGTAAAAACAGTTAGATGTTAAATATGGTAAAATATACTGTCTTAGTTCATTTGAGTGTATTTAATGTTGGCCGCACAGTTGACATTCATTGTGGGAAGACCCCAGATTCGTTGGCTGGATGGTGTTCTGAAGAACCTACAATTGTTGGGAATCAGAGTCCAAGGCTCAGGATACGGTCGGCTGGAGAAACTTTTTGGAGGCGACCGAGGTCCATCCAGGACTCTAATGCCAGAGAGAAGAAGAAGATTAAAAATTGGTGTAAGATAATCAAACAATTATTATTATTTATATTTAATCAGATTTTATTTTGATAATTTTAAAATGACAAACTGTATTCATAAATTTTCTCCCCAACAGATCCTATATATTTTTTATTTATTTACGGAGTTAAAGATCGAAACATACAAGTGGGCGATTTTATTTCTGAAACAGCCAGATTATACTCGTACGAGTTCATACGAGTGTACTACAATAAACATGTATTTTTAAATTTAGTATTACCGGTTACATGATGGGACATTTTTGTATCCTGGCTTTTTTAATTGATTTTTTTAATTCGATTTAATATGGGAGTGTCGTGAGAGGACTCTCATTATTAAAACTACACTATTTATGACATGAGTTCTTTTAAACAGTATTTATGACATGAGTTCTTTTAAACACTATTTATGACATGAGTTCTTTTAAACATCATTTTAACCAGTAAATATATTTATTGCAGTTTGTGAAAAATTATACATAAAATTACTTAAAACTAACTAAACTAAACAATCGAACAAGTAAAAATTACATTCAATATATAATATTTACTATACAGATAATAAATAGAGAGAGAGAAATGAATAAATATATAAATTCTCGGTTAGAAACAGAAAGGCAGGGGTTTTGAAAATACCACGAAATAAATTCATACATAAAAAATAGATAGAATATGAGAAATTTAATATCATTTTAAATAAATTGCGGTATATGTTCCAAAGTGTTTACTCAAAAGTAAACAGTTTAGAATGTTGTCATATTAAGTTAAAAATCATTCTTTTCTGAAATCTGATTAAAGTAATATAATTTAAGTTTTTTTTGTTTGTTTCTTTTGTTTCTTTAAGGTGTTCCTTAAGTCTATTTAGTGCAAAAAAAGCTATGAATTTAAGAGGTTTTATTCCGTATTTAGTGGTGAATACTTTGGGGATATACGGGTTGTTTGCTTGTCTAGTGTTATGGTCATGTATGCTATTGTTGAGATTAAAGGTCGTATTAAAATGTAATGATTTTGAATTAATTGCTCAATTGTACAGGTTATTTAATATAGCAGCAGTATTTTTATTGGGAAGATTTTTGTCTTTTTTGTAGATATTTTTAGTGGGGCTTAGTTTTTGATCATTTGATTTATTCTTATTTGATGGCTCTATAGTTCTTATTGAGCCATGGCCTCCATCGGTCCTCACCTCACGGTAGTTGTGCAGTGTCCTTCCTCAC
Organism: Lepidostoma basale; assembly: GCA_022606425.2. Taxonomy (NCBI): domain Eukaryota; kingdom Metazoa; phylum Arthropoda; class Insecta; order Trichoptera; family Lepidostomatidae; genus Lepidostoma; species Lepidostoma basale. The sequence goes on from JAHDVF020000010.1 coordinate 2,085,269, forward strand.
ATTATCCTCCCATTGGAGTCTAGGCCTACTAACCCTTTTACTTCTACCCGGATATCTCTCAATGATTCTTTTTAGTGCCCTTTACATTGGCATTCTCTCCACATGTCCAGCCCATATTAGTCTACTCAGTCTAGCATGTATTTTGTAGATGTTATGTAACTTCTCATTGGACATTTGACAGCGGTTCTTTATTTACAAAGTTTTTATATGTTGGCAACGAACGTCTTTAATTGTTGGTGTGGTTAAATGCTGGAGGATAAAGAACGATGTCTCGCTTGCCTCGATCAAACTTCCTGTCACGCTTTTTGAAATGTATAATAATGATTTTCTACTATGTTCGCCATAACTTTGTGTAGTAGATGTTTAATGATTATTTTTGTATATACTTTGTAAACTATACAACACTCACATTTATTCCAAAATATATAAAAATTAAATATCAAACATGTTTCAGACTAACCAGCCCTATCAGTGATATTATATAAATATTTAAAATATTATAAAATTGTTTACAAATATGGTCAGTTTTGACAGAAAATATTATGAATAATCAAATAAATTTAACGTCAAGTCCAATCTTTGATTTATTTCCTTTGTTGTAAGTTAATACCTGAACCCCAATAAAAACTACAAATTATTATTTTAAATTTATTCGTAATATTTGTTATAACAAAAGCATAAACGTTCCAAAATAAATCATTATAACATCTGTCAAAACTGACCATATTTGTAAACAATTTTAAAATGTATTAAATATTTATATAGTATCACTGATGAAGGGCTGGTTAGTCCGAAATATGTTTGATATTTAATATTAAATTTTTATATATTTTAATAAATGTGAGTGTTGTATACAAATTATATAAAAAAAGAAACGTATAATAAATCATTATCTCAATACTGCAGTGAGGTGACAAGTGACAAACTCCTTTTTAGGTACCATAGAAACAATGTCCTTCTCTCGTTGGTTCACGTATTTTTCTCCACTATCTTAAGTTGAATTAATTTTTATTTTTATTGTTATCTGGCATGAATATTACAAAAATACTATTTATCAGCCGACTACACCTCCTGATGTAGTGACCTGTTACCTATCAGACATTGATATTTCACGGATTTATCTAAAGGTCAAAAACAATGTGTAATTTCTCCAGACTGATTGCATAAATTTATGGAAAATCATCACGCGTGAATTAATTTGTTCTAATCTCCGCAAGTAAATGTGTTTTTATGACGAACAATAAAACGAAAACAGTCTTCTCATTGTCAGATAGCAGGTCCACATGTACGACCGTTATTATGTAAAATAGTTTTTGACTAATTAAAAATGTATTGCTGTTTTCTACACTCAAAAGGGGAGGGCACGACTTAAGAACTTAACTTCTGAATGAGATTTTGTAGAATTGCAGTACCCCCAACAGCCAGCCAATTTCTAAAAATAAACAGCCTTTAAACCGTTGCTTATATAAATTTCAATAGCTAGGTGGCTGAATGAATAGTTTCCCTTCTCTATTCTGCTGACCGGTCGGTCTCCGCTTCAAATCCCGAAACACACGTTTTTTTTTCTCTTTCTTATATACGAGTATAAGCAACAGTGAAATTTATTATAGAAATTGACTGTCTACAGCGCTTTCTTACTTTGTTTAAGGACAACTCTTAGAGGGTAATATAATCCTGTAAAATCCTATCCCGAAGACAATTTCCCATATCGTGCCCCCTCTTTGTCAATGTAGAATAAAATAAATAAACGTGAAAGCTTTCATTTATGATTATTAATTTAAGAAATACATTTAATGTTTTCGACAAAAAAAATATCAAAAGGATTAATATTTATTAAAAACTATTTTAAAAAAAACTTCGTTCCATTGGTAAATCATTTCAAATATGAACATTGTAGCTATATGTTTCAGATAAGGTTATTAAGGGATCATTCTGGTTTATAACTTTCAAAAAAAAAATTACCATTTTCGAAAGTATATATAGATAACTAAAAGTATTGTGTTAAAAGTTGAGAGTGATCGGAGCAGGCCAACTATATTATTTCACAACCTTTACGTTGCTCAAAAATTGAAAAAATCAAAAGATACGACTTTCGATGTGCACATTGATCAAACGGCTGGTTACAGCATTATAAGTTTTTTCCTAGTTTTCTCAATGCTATCGAAATATTTAAAGTGCAAAGATTGTAACGGAGATGTTTCGTTCACAAAATATGGACAGATGGGATTAGGTTTGAGCTGAAGGGATTTTGTATGGTGCAGGCATCGCTGATCGACTGTAGGTAAGACATTTTCGTTCAAAAACTTTAAACGCGTTTTTCTCAAAACTGTATTTAGTTCGGTCGGCGGCGGTGATTTCTCCGGAACCACTGAAGAGATCTTCATTAAATTTTAACCACATATTCTACACAGTAAAAGCTTCAGCGCAAACTACAATCAAATAATAAATAAAAAAAATACAATTTTTTGGACCGAAATCAGTGAAAAAAACGTATTATTATTTTTTTTTATTTAAAATGTCCGCCATGTTATCTATAAATAAATATTAACTTCCGTAGTTTTCGTTAGAGCCACTAATATACTGAAGCCAATTTTTTTTAAATGTTTTAGATGAGCCTTAATTTAGTTATCACCGCCACCAGCGACATACCAACTTTTTAAGGCATTCCGTTCGCCGGTTGTTTATGTTAGTCAAAATAAAAATTAATGAATACTGATGTGAAAGTGTTACCATTGAGCTTAACAACCCTTATATCAATATCTATAATAGTATTTTCATAAAAACAGTATTTTTTTCGACGGTCTAAACCAGAATGATCCCTTATGTTGCTGTGGTACAAAATATATCTTCGCCAGTTTCAATTCAAGGGGTTGGTTTGCAGCAAAGTGTAAATATTTTTGCTGGTTCTTGGGATGCCGCTTGGGCCTTTTAATGTGGTAGTTTTCTATTGCTTTCTATATTTGTATACAGCAAATTATTTTAACTGAATTATTGAATACAACTTTTTAGCTATTATAGGTAGCTAATCTATCACCATTTTATTGTCACGAGAATTCTACAGCAGACCAAAAACAGTGTGACAATCGCACTGGCATCACCAGGAATCGAACCCGGGACCTTTGGATATAAACATAGCTTTGCATGTTAAACTTTTATTTTGTATCACTTACGAAGGATATTAAATCGCTACCGATCCTCATTTAACCCGACTTATCTCTTAATATGTTGTTTTTCAACTGTAAGTATATATGTATTGTTCTTTATATGGTAATAAATTGTACTCGTATCAACGAGTGCGCGAGATATACAAGAGTTTTATTTTTATAGTCAGTATATGCCTAGTCATTAATGTGACAAGAGGGACTATAGTCCATCTTGTCTTGCTCCTTTCGTTAATATTAATTTTAACGTCATATTAATGTTAATATTAACGTCAGTCCCACGTGAGGACATTGGTACCTATGCATAAGTGAGAGGAATTGATTCATCTAGACTCCCCCACATTGTATAGAACGCAAATGTGAACTAAACGCCAAATGTCAATGTGACAGATTTGAGTTTTTGTTTGCATGGTCGCCGTGATATTTAGTTTTCTTTATTAATTTGAGACCTACAATGCCCAAAGTTATAAAAATCAGCATTAGAGAGACTATTCTAAAAGTTAAAATCTTTTTGTGAAGAAGAACAGTGAATATTTGCCCCAATAATTCCATTCGAAAAAGTCAACGCGCGTATTGGTAAAATGACAGATAACTGTTGTTATCCGTAGAGATTAAACAACCTATTTATGATTAGTGTAATAATAATACAAACATTTATTGTATATTTTGTGTTGATTTTATAGGTGTATTTGAACATTCGGTCCAGAGAATTGTTACCGAGGGAAATGCAGCCGCGAGTACTTCAACAAAAATTAGCACACCTGGAAAGAAGAGGAAAATACAAAACAATAGTATAACAAACGAAATATTTGGCTAGATGAAGAAGAGGAATTTCTTTTTTCAATTGATAGAGACACTGAATCATCAAACTCTTCAGATGAGGAATGTGATGATGTCGCCCTTGAGATGAGTAATTCATAAAAATGGCGCTCTACAAATTATCCAATTTATTATTATAACTAACTAACTAACTAACTAACCATCACGCCATCTCCCTGAAAGGGTAGGCAGAAAGAATGGACTGTCACACTTTTACTGATGCGGCACTCCATCCTTCTCTTTTCGCTCATTATGAAATCATATATATTATTATAATTATGAAATCAGAGTTCATAGATAGATCTCACTTATTCATAATTATGTTGTTTGTTATTTAATTGTTTTTACGTGTTTTGTATTAAATTCTGTTATGTAAAATATTTGTTGAAATAAAATGATTCAAGTGTTTGTGATTGTATATTTTGACTACCACTATGGAAATGTTTGATTAAAAAAATGTACATTTAAATAAAATGATTACGATAATCGTTTTTGTGCTATTTTATTTGATCCCAATAAAAATATTCCGTATGGCCATTCTGAATTTTCTTATAATTCGGGAAGATATTTCGATCCGGCAACCCTAAATTGCATTACGGCGCCCTCGTTTTGTATCATCATAAGCTTGTCAATCTATAATGCAGGTCAACCTCAAGGTAGCCGATCACAAAGCAGACCAACAAAAAGACGAATCGACTTTGCAGGAGACCAATCCCTGTTGAAAAACAAGAAGTCTACATTAGGAAGAAGAAGAAGAAAAACTAATATTTTGTGCCTCAAATGTAAATAGTAACTAACTAACCGTCACGTCGTTTCCCTGGAGGGGTAGATGGAGAGGATGGACATACCTCCCCTGGCTGACATACCTCCCTAGCAGTGGTGAGTTTGAGAACGACATTTATTTTGATCCCAACACCGATCCTTTTTTCGATATCTTTCTTCATTTTTCCATCTCTTGTAAACATACTTCCCAGATAAATAAATTCGGTGATAAATAAACTTTCGTTTCGCATAGTTCGCAATTATGTCACAATTTGTCATACATTCTTCCTTTTCAAAAAAGGCGGCCACATTCTCAGTCGGAAAAATTGACGAGCGTGCATGTTACGATCAAATCAAATCAAACCAAATCAGTTTTTATTCTCAAAAGATATTACAATCAACAATTATAGTTTAAGGCATCTATTGAGAACAGGTAAAACATAAAAAATATACCAGGAACGCATGAGAGATGGTTCGACATTAGGAATACAAGTTACTCTTCAAAGTATTTGTCTTCTGAACTTTCACGAATATGAAAGACGTCGATCTCCAAAGCGATCATGTTCAGCTGTAGGTTGGTTCTGCATGCTGGGAGATAAAACAGTCTGTGCTGACGCTGTCGAAGATAACCATCTGGAACATAGAGATGGATAGCCTCCAAGATAACGGAGTTCTCAAAGAATCCCCTGATAAGTCTGACGAAATAGGTAAGTGTGCACGCATCTCTTCTTATCTGCAAACTATTGGTCCAAACGATGTACGAATGTAGAGGAAACTAGGGAGGTATGTCAGGACAGAGCAGTATGGCGGTCCATCCTCTCTATCTACCCCTCCGGGGAAACGGCGTGATGGTTAGTTAGTTTTTCTTCTTCTTAACCCTCCCCTTGGCTCAGGTGTCAGCAAGCCGGGCTCTCGTCTAAGAGTTTCGAGTTTTTTTTCTTCTTCTTCCTAATGTAGACTATGTGTCTTGTTTCTCCTGCGAGGTCGACTCCCAGCTGTCGATCCATCTCTTTGGTGGTCTACCTTGGGGTTGACCGTGCAACACAATGAAGGGGAGTCTGGATGGATCCATTCTCTTACCAGTATCTTATCCTTTGCCTTCCCCACCTAACGACATCCTCGACCTCGCATATCTTTCTTTTCCTTGAATTCCTTATTCTATCTTGTAGTGTCTTTCCAGATATGTTTTTGAGATAGAATAATGATATTTTGTTTTAATTATAACTGTCTGTATATTGAGCATCAGCTATAAAAACTGTAATTAGTTACAATTTGTACTACTTATTGATAGTTTAAGGCACATTTAGTTACGTAATTCAATGTTTTGATGATTTGTATAATTAGATGGTTTTCTACTTACTTCTAGTGTAATGTTGATTTCTCTGTAATCTTAAACCCGATGTTTAGTTTAAACACCTCGTTTGAAAGTTTAAACTATGGAGATGTTTTAAAAATAATTTTCACGAGAAATTTATGTGATATATTTTTTAAATCGCCTTTCTTATGGAGTTTGTTAAAAATGTATGATATTTCCGTCTGGTATTTCCTAATGTGGACAGACAGTTTTAGTTTTTGTTTTGATAATAAATGTCTGTTATGTTCACTAATTACGAAAAAAAAAAATATTTGTTTAAGACGAAGAGTTATTTTTAAATTATTTTTTAAAACACCTGACCTCCATAATTTAAAAAAAAAAATTTAATTCGTTTTATCTAAAAATGGTTCACTTTTGAAAGTAACCTCTCCTACAACCTCCTAGAAGGAATGTATTCAATAACCAATAGCCCTGTATATTAGTAGGCAATGAACAGTTAAATCTAAATACAATATATTGTTTTTTTTTTTACTTCAAGGTGATCTAAATTACGAATTATTGTAGCGTGCATAACAACTGTCTGTATCGCTCGTAGATTTAAAGGTCACAGGTTAAATTTATTACGGTTTCCAAGCGAATGTCTAAAGCATCACCTGCGATTATCGAGCGGTTATTATAATCAAACATTATAATTTTAAAGACAATTTAAATAAATAGTTATAATCGTTACACAATATTTTCATTCAAACACAAATGAAGTCTATGACATATCTTATCAGTCAGAGAAAAAGACACTTTGAAAACAATTTTTTTTGCATGTAAATTGAGCGATGGTTTTCTACCTTAACAACTGCGTGACCGTGTTACTTATAACTATGTATTATCTAAGGTACATTGATATCCATCAAGAAAATCTAAAAATACAATTGTATATAAGGGTTTAAAAGTGTACAATGACCTGCCACGTCATTAAGAACCCTGAAAATGTTCTTAAGTTCAGGTATCAATGTACATATAGTGTACACTCAGCCATGTTTTTAATGGTTTTAAGTTTTTATTCAAATTATTTTTTTGTATGTTTTCTGCCTTTTTGTGTTAAGTTTAAACTATTTTTGTTGTATTAAAAATGTTATACATTATCTGTATGATGTGCTATTATTTTTTAACAAATAAATAACTAACTATCATACTAATATTTGTTCATTACACCGGTCCCATTTTTATTCATTTACTCATTAAATGTTGGGATGATGTTAAACATCAGGCATGCGATGGAGTCGGGTGGAGAAGATTCCTTGAGGCCCTACGCACCACGGAGGTGTGACAGGACAAAAAGAAGAAGAAGAAGACTAGTTAAATGTTTTAATTTTGAAACACTGTTAGTGTACGTATAACAATTTATTTATTAATTTTTATGAGATTGTCGTGACACAGTCGGTGTCAATTGTTCATAATATCTGATAAAGCCAACTTAGGTTTGGTAAACAGCTGTCGCGGCAATCTCATAAAAAAATATGAATAAATTGTGATGTTTAATTATAAAATTAAAATATTTCGTCAGGTTGATGTACGAGTATCACAGTGTTTCAGCCAAAACAATATATTATTTACTCGTGTTTATCAGAAAACACATTTTTTAAGTTTTTTAAATGTATGTTAAAGGCGGTGAATGACAGTTTGAGTCGAGATGTGTTGTATATAATGTATTACTCGATCATTAGCCGATGTTTACGGCATTAATCGCAGCGAGAGAAACTAGAAGAAATGAGAATAAAACAGAAAGGAGTTGTATTTAGTGATATATTTCGTAAATCACACAAATGAAAGCACTCGGCTCTTGCGGACGGCCGGATTCACAATCTTACGAAGAAATAAACATCTAGATCAGTTGGTCATTCATAAATAAGTAGGGTCTGTTCAATCCTGGGCGGCCATGTTGATGTCGCTCTCCTTCTTGTGGAAGATGAGGACGTCCTCGAAGTGCACGTTGTTGAGGACGGGGAAGAAGCTCTCGTCGATGGGGCGGTCGAAGGGATATCCGTAGGGCAGGGAGTCCACAGCGCGTGCGCCGGAGCCGACCCCGCTGGAGATGGCGGCGTTGTAGCCGGTGCCCACGGCCTTGGTGGGCGCGTGGTAGGGCGCGGCGATCACGAACAGCTGGAAGGGCATGCCTCCCTTGCGGCCGCGGGGCAGTGCCAGGCGGCTGGGGAAGCCGTTGTGGGCCTCGCTCATGTCCAGCTTGAAGTCGGTGTCCTTCTCCAGAGCCTCGTCCACCATCTGGTAGATCTGGCGAGATGAGGTCCAGTCCTTGATGTTCCACATGAAGTCCTTGGAGTTTCGCTCAATCTTGTTCTTGCCGCTCTTCACTGTAAACAAATTGTGAAATTAACCATCACGCCGTCTTTCCGGAGGAGTAGGTAGAGAGAACGATCCTGCCATAACTCTTGCACCTCTTCTACATATAATACAAGACACTCACGCTCAATTAATCAGTTAATTTTATTATTATTTTGTTGAATTGCTCTTTACATTATGTCAGCATGAGCTAAATCGATCTAAAGAACATTATAGCTATCATTGTGATTCTCGTGGCATGTGATAGGTAGCTAATTTACCGTCGTTTTATTGTCCCGTGAATCCTACACCAGACCAAAGTTAGTGTGACAATCACACTGCCCTTACCGGGAATCGAACCCGGAACCTCCGGGGTGGCAGCCAATGCACTTACCACTCGGCTACGAAGGTCGTCAATCAAGAAGAATTCATCAGAGAATACCTATCAAATCAATACTACTGAGATTACATATCAATGCAATTGCAATTGCAACCAATTTGGTAAACCAAAGCCTTAAAATTAATAGAAAGAAATTGTTAATGAAAAAAATGACTTTCCATGTCTTCAAAAATGACAAAACTGAACATAATTTGGTAAAGTATTTTGATACAGGATCAAATGACAATCATATATGTTATACATATGTTTTATCAACTTGTGAAATAGAAACTTGGTTTATTGAACTTACATTCGTACACAAACTGGTCCAACTCGACGAAGTTCAGCCTGTTGTCGTTGAGGGACAGGGGGTGACCTTGTCCGTCGAACTTGGGTCCCAGGAACAATTTGAAGACAACCTTGCTGGCCTTCTCGGAGACTACGTTGGTGGTGACGGTGAAGTGCTTATGATTCAGCCTGTGCTGGCGGGCCTTGATTATGTGGTTATCCTCGGCCTTGGCGACTGGGGAGAAGTTTCACAATTATTAGACTAATTTTGTAGAGAAAATGTGAGGTATCTTTGTGACCTAAAACATCTTCGAGGGTGCGTGACTTTTATTGAATATCAAAAGTATGTTTCGTGATACAAAAATGACTCTATAAATCATTGTTTTGCTGACCAATCTTTAGAAAAAAACAATGCAAAATTCTTCTTCTTCTTATTCGTCAGCCTTTATCGGTCCACTGCTGGACATAGGCCTTTTCCCTTCCCTTCCACTTCCCTTCCTGGCTACGGCTGGCAGGAGATAGAGACGAGTGGAAGGGAATGCAGAATTAGTGTTCGTAATTTAAGAAAGATGGTGTCAGTAAGAACTATGTATAAAAACATGATTACAATAAATTTTCTTACCTTCTTCCTTGGTCTGGTAAACCATGTTGGTCATGTCAACATCGAAGTGGTCGAAGTAGGTGATCATCTTCTCGACTTCAACGTTCTCGATCTTTACTCCAGGGGCGACGAGCTCGTCCTTGGTGTAGGGCTCGTACAGGTTCTTGAACTGGGTGAAGAATCCCACGTAGCGCTTGAAGAGCTGGTAGAACATCGGGTCGCGAAGAGAGGTCTGGTATTGCTCAAGAGCAGATGGGTTCAGTTGGTGCCTGTGCGGACAAATCATTGTTTAAAAAAAAGTGTTGAGAAATGCGACAAAAGAGTATTACAGTGCATTTAACAACTTACCAGTTGAGAGGCTTCACGGAGTTACCCAGGAGCATCTTAGCGACGAACAGTGGGTACCTGTAGAACCTCCAGTTCTCCACATCAGCGGTAGTCTCGATGATAGAAGCCAGCTGCTCGATGTCTTCGATATGCCTAAGGCTGGTGGTGGTTCCGTCCTTCTGTAATATTAAACAAAAATATTATCATAAAATTCAAAGGATTTGTATTACGACGATATCCGTATATGGATTGCTCATTGAGTTAACATTATATATTTGAAGAACTTGCCTTGAGGAGGAATCCGGCATCGATGGCCTGACGGATGCGGCTCTCATAATCTTCCACCTGGATAAGGTGCTTGAGGAAGTCCTCCTGGTGCAGGTTGAAGTGGTTGGGCCTGATCGGGAAGGACATGCCGTTGTGGTAGCTCATGGACGGGTAGTATCCGGTCTCCACTGGCCACTTCCATGAGAATTCGGGGATCTCTCCCAGTCCGTTGGACAGCCTCTCGAGATAGTAGCGGGCCAGGAGCTGCTGATGGATGTAGTAGAAGAGCTCGCCGCGTCTATCCTGCTTCAGGCCGAATTCCTCGCCGTTCATCCAGAAGGGATAGTCCAAGTGGTAGTAGTAGTAGAAGCTGTTCAGCCCCACGTCCTCGGTGAAGTAGGACAGTTTCTGTTCCTCGTTGTAGTTGACGTACCAGCCGGAGTAGTTGGCGCTGATGATCACAGAGTTGCCTTCTCCGGCGTGGACGTACGGGGAGATGTGCTCTCCGTGCTCCTGCATCTTGACTTTGTAGGCGTTGTGCACGACATCGTCGTTCAAGAAGTAGTAGGGGAGGATTTCATAAGGAGGAGGCAGGATCATTCCCTGGGTGTCGGGGCGGTGCACCACGGCGGTGCTCACGATGTAGACGAACATTTGCTCGTTGAGGTGCTCGCGGGCCCACAGGACGGTGTTGTAGAAGGTCTCGTAGTCCTTGGCGTAGAACAGAACCTTGAAGAAGGCGTACGCTTCCTCGATCTGGGCTGCGTACATGGGCGAGAAGATTCTGCCCTTCGGCAACCAGCGGCTCTTGTACTTCTGCATGACATGCTTCACCAGTTGGGGCTCCTACAAACATATTATAAAATTAATTATTATACATGAATCTAAACCATTACTACAGGGTTCATTCTGAACTTACGGAATATTTATCGAGATTGGCCTCAATCTGGTAAGCCTGCCCTGCGGACACTTGTTCCTGATGGATGTTGGGTTGGTGCACATGGTACAGCACTTGGAAAAGATTCTTCTGTCTGACCAAAAATTCGTGGCTTGCTGCAAATGTAGAGAAAACATGTGTAGATTCTTGAAAATATTTAAAACTTTACTAAAGGGTTGTTGAGTGAAATAATTCCAGAAATAAAAATAATGAAGACGCTTACGTTTCTCCGCTGGCGGATAACGCGGCTCGACCAGGGCGGACGAGACCAGCGCCACGCAGAAGAACAGGAACGCTAAAAGACCCCTCATGGCTCTTGGAAGGCAATGAGTGCAGTGACTAACCACGGCCGAGTCTGGCCTTATATACTCTTCCTCAGGACCCCTAATCTCGTGACCGCTACAGAACCCCGCTTATAGATAGGTCCCTAATCTAGCGTATTTGTTTTTGTTGCTACGCGTACTAGGTACCAGGTCCCAACTTGACAATACACGGCATGAGTGTATTCCTTCGTCATCCAGACATAAGCAGATATCCCAAATGTTCAATAAAATTAAACAATTATAATAAAATGTTTCATATTTAATGTAAGATAACAGTCCATTCATAGAGCAAAACTATTAGTAAATAACTCTTCTGAATGCTGATTTATGATTTCTACGACTCCTACCGTGTCCGACATTTAATATTTAATCATACCGCGTTTTCCTCGGTCTTCCTCTATTTCTAGTTCCGTTTACGTCATTTACCATGTTGTGCCATCGACGTAAGAAGGGTTGGTGCGGGTAACAAAGTGAATGGAGCTTTAAAAATAGTTATTAGAAAAAATAATTTATCAATGAAAGCGAAAACGGCTGTTCACAATGGAATTCTGGTACTAACCCTTGTGTGTGGAAGCGTAGCATGGAACTGGCAGAAGAAGGATGAGAGCAGAATAAATGCGGTAGAGATGAGGTCCCTAAGACGTAGTGTAGTAGAACGATGTACGACAGAATCTCAAATGCTGATATTAGAAAGGAATGTAGAGCGAAAGAAGGTATTATGAACAAAATTATGAAAGGATCGCTGCGTTGGTTCGGACAAGTGGTGAAAAGAAAGAATAGTTAAAAAGTATACGTTAACGATGTAAATGGAGTACGGAGTCGAGGTAGACCGAGGAAAACATGGCATGACCAAATTAATCTAATTTTAAATGTTAGTCATACTAGAAGCCGGAAGAATCGACGTACGTGTATGAATGTGGAGAAAGCTAGAGAGGTGTGTGTTGGATAGAGTAGTGTCCATTCTCTCTGCCTACCCCTGCGGCGAAACCGCTTGATGGTTAGTTGTTGTTGTTATATTTACCATTCTTTCTTCATCATTATTTCACACCATGTGTCCACCACATATGCAGCTCTCATACTAAATATGTTTATTGTGAACTAGTTCATAAAACGGAGTATTTTCTACAGCGCCCTTGAGGTGATCAATTCATAAAAATGCCGTTCTATAAATTATGTAATATATTATTATTATTATATTAATGACCCTTACCATTATTTTGTTCATAACACTTGCATTCACACTGCATTCACTTCTTATATTTCCATATACACTTTTTTCTAAACAGATTTAACACTCATTTGTCTAGGAGATCTCATTTCTACTGCATTTATTCTATTTTCATCCTTCATTAGCATATTTTATTTAACATACACAATTACACATATACTAAAAAACGTAAGTAATTATTAGCAAAGACTGCCTGTGTAAAGGAAAACATGGCATGACCAAATTAATAAAATTTTAATGGTTGGTCATGTTAGAAGTGGGAAGAATCGACGTGGGTGTATGACTCGTTCTATGAATGTGGAGGAATCTAGAGAGGTGTGTCAGGATAGAGTAGTGTGGCGGTCCATTCTGGTGGTTTGTTTGTTTGTTTTTAAAATTAAAAGTAACTAATCTCAATTGTTGCAAAACCTACTAGAAAATTCATGCTGTTAAAACGACCATAATTTTTCTGTTTATATAAATTGTTGTGTTTTAGTTTTGTTAGGTAGGGACAGTTTGGGTAAACTATTTAAAAAAAAAACTATAAATCATTGTTGGACCAAAAATTACCTTGTAAATGATAATTAAAAAATATAAGCTTCAGGCTACAGTCACATAAGTCATAGCCTTGCTTGGTGCTTAGAGCTATGCTGCAAGCAACCTACCATTGTATTATCGCGATAGCCACACTGCACGCTTCGCAAGGTGCTACTTGACTCTGTAGTGAAAAATGTTATCACCGAGCTTAGGACTAAGCGAAACACTTTGGTGTGGCTTTATCAATAGGACAATTCAGTAGGGTGGTAGCAGTAGCATGTTTCCTATGTCTATGTTAAAATTAATCTTCTTATTTTTATCCTGTGTCAATAATCAAATGTTGATTAAAAGTAGAAGAAATTTGAAATATTTCAAACAAATTCTTATAACCCTCTTCGTAAGTGTTTCATCTATGTATGTAAATGTTTGTATTACATAAAATCATTGTGATAATTTATTTACAAAACAATCATAGTGATCAAATCTTTCCATAGGACTTAGTAACAGTGTATTGGTAGACTAAAATATTTGCCACTAGGGGAGGGGGGGGCAAAGTGGGATCCGTAAGGTTTGGTGACTCCTAAAATCGGTTATTGAAGATCTACATATCCCATTTAAGCTGAAATTTATAGTTTGATATCTGATGTATAATTTTGCATATAAACTTTCATTTTAATATTGTAAATTTTGGCTCTATGCAATTTTATGAAAAGTGGCATTTGTCCCGCTTTGCCCCGGTATGTGGGGCAAAGCGGGATAGCAAGAGGGGCAGAGTGGGGTATACAATTAATGATAAAGCAAAACAATGGATTTATAAAAAAAATATAATTTATATTTTTAAATTACCAGTTATAACAATTAAAATGAAAATCAGAATCTAATGACTATTTATCAACGCGCATAGCACATATATTAGTCGCTTCATCATCCTCTTTATCCTCCCCTGCTCAAGAGCAGGGAGACCATAGATTGCACTTAAAGCACTTGGTCCATTCCTCTGATGACTGAGACCATAGATAGCCACAGTGAATGCAATTAGCATCTTCATTACCCGAGGATGTATTTGGAGTCGTATTTTCTTTTAAGGCTTTACTCTTTTCTTCTGTTTTCCTTTTGACTTTTTTAATCAGTCATCAATTTTCCTATTTCGGCAGATGTTAAAGTTCCCACCTGCCGTGTACCGGTGGAAGCAAGAATTTTGGAGTGGTTTTTGGGAACTGTAGAAACACCTGTTTCATTTACATCGGATACACGATGTGCAATTGTTTATGTTTGTCATAAACCTCCTCCAAAAACTTGTGATATTTTCCGACAGCCTCTCTGTTAAAACCCATAGCTCTGTTTGCGGAGGTAGATTCCGACTTCCTGTAGCTACTATCTGGGTGCCGCTTCAAGAAACCCTTCAGCCAGTCTACCCCTGCTAGAGTTTTATCTGTATTAAATTTTTTTCTGCGACCTCGTACGTGAGCCTTCTCAGTTCAAAGGATGTCGGACCATGAAACCTCCCTTAAATCGTTTTTATATATGAACCAGTTTTTCCTCTTGTTTTTTAGAAAATACAGTTTTATAACGGCCCAGATTTTTCTAAAAAATAGTATTATCAGGGTTACTCCGATGCTGACGAACATATCGTTCAAGGGTTGTTTGCGGTACGCCATGGACCTTTGATGCCTTTTTCCATAATTTATTTATTCCATTTTTCTCGATACAACACTCTGTACTGCTTTTTTTAATGGATTATGGAGACCAAGATTGTTGGTTTACGGACTTTTCACAATTCTGAACCATTTGGTCTGTAACAAACATATACATTGATATAATAACATGGTTATTAAATTCAGAAAATAATAAGAGGCAAAGTGGGTACCTCATTTCAGTAGTATCCCACTTTGCCCCAATCGCCTTGAACAACAAAACACGGATACTGCCATTTTACCTTCGTTTATCAGCAACTCTGAAGTTGAGGCGTTTAATCTGATAGGGTTCACCGAATTGACCAGTGATATTTCACCCCGATCGCAGCACTACATCCCAAAATGATTCCACGCTGAATTTAGACGACACTTTTAACCAAAATGCAATTTTACAATAAATCACCGAAAACAAAAAAATCCGGCTTGCGGCAGCGTGCGACGGCGGTCAAGGGTATAAACCGACTACAGACCAATCACCGAGCGTCATTTGAATTTAGATGCGACCGTTAATTTGTCCAATAACTTGGGTATCCCTCTTTGCCCCGGGACCCCGCTTTGCCCCCCTCTCCCCTATAAGGATTCATCAAAATATGGCAGTGTAATTGTCACACTGTATTTGGTTTGGTGACAATAAAATGGCGATAGATTAGATACCAATTACATGTCACGAGAATCAATATAATAGCTAAAAGCAAAATTGTTTTCAGTAATTGGGTTCAAATGATCTGTTGTATAGAAAAAAAAGAAGAATATATGTCTTCTCTTTCTTCTACATCAGCCCATTCTTGACCACTCTTGGACAAAGGTCTCCTCCATCTGCTTCCGTGCCACACTGTTATGTGCAGACTGCATTCAGGTTACACCAAAGTGTCAGTTCAGTTTATCATTCCAGTGTAGTGGGGTTGTACTTTATTTTCCATCCATGGTCTCTAAGTCAGCAGTCTTCTAGTCCATTTTTCATCTTCTGGCTACGTGACCTGCCTGTTGTCATTTAAGAGTTGCATCGCAATGATGTGACTTTTGCAAGTACCATGGCTGTACCATCAAAGACTTTTTCGAATAAACACATTTCTTATTCTATTAAGTCAGGTCACTCCAGCAGCCCAACTCAGCATCATCATCTATGCCACATGCAGCCTGTGGTGCTCTTAACTTACAGCCCAACATTTCGAACCACAGAACATGGCCGGTTTTTATTCTAATTGAAGATTCAATATGGAGTCAAGAAACAATAAATACTTGCAATAAGATCTTCATTTGTTATTTCTACTTGTTATAATATAAAATTAAAAAGTGAACTCATAATACTTCATAGCTTATAGTTTTTATTTCTGACAGTTAGCAAAATTTTCTCCTATTTTCACCAGCCCACAGACGTAAAAATGTTGGGAAACGCTGACTTAATATCTGCATAATTCATAACACAGTTATATTTTTTAATGTTTATATCAACATTGATTTATTGTATTACCCATAATATGAAATAGAGAACATGATAGTAAATTATAATGCAATAATTCATCTTTATTTATAATGTTCATGAAATTGCATCATATTGAGAATACTCAATCACACTCTTGGAAACGCATCCTATGAAACAATTTCATCTTCACAAATCCTATATTGTAGCACTTTCATCACTCGTACAGGGCAATATTTTTATTTTATTTATTTTATAGACATACAATAGTTACGAGTATACTGTACTCCCATGAGTATAATACTGATTATGGGACAAAATGACAATTTACTTATTTAATAATTACATAAAAATATAAAACAATCGTAAGACTTTCATTAAAAAACAAATATCAAAACACAGACAAAGAAACTAAAACAATATAAAATTTACAAAATTACAAAAACGTTCGGCCAGTTTCAGAATGAATTCATCTATCATCGAGATTCCCGATTCTAAGTGCAGTTGTGTGATCCTGGTCCATGAAGGCGCACCAAGCGATAAACGGATAGCCTGTATCTAAGAGCCATAAGTGAATTTTTTTATCAAAATGAGTAATGCACATTTATGATATCATCGACACATTATCCAGTATACGAGTATAGTATAATTTATCCAGCACACGGTATAGAATACAGTTAGAAGTAACCATTTGGATAGAGAATTGCCCTTGATGAAATCATAACATAATGAAAAAGAGTGCCCTGACTTGTTCCTCTGTGAACGGAAAGAGTAAGCGAGGTAGATCTAGAGACTCTTGGAGAAGAAACCTGCAGGACGAGGTTAACGTTAGGCGCAGGTCTCACTTGGAATGGTGTTAGGTTCAGGCGTGCTATAGAGTGGAGTGTAACATAATATAATGAAGAAGAAGACACAGCACCGGAAAGGAAGGTTTAAATAATATCAGACTCTAATATGTCAGAAACAATAATTTATTAATTTCACTTAATAATAAATTTACTGAACATGTGTACTACATATATGTTATCAAATAAAACACAATGATTTCATGATTTCACTTTCATTTTTAGAGAAAATTAATGATTTAAAAAAAATATTCTGTAATAATTGATTTTTGCAAAATATATTTCATTTTGGGTAAGAAATCAATGTACCCACAATGATCCATGGAGAGACAAAACAAGAAATTAGAAGTCGAAACGAAGTTGCAAAATCATGAATTTTACAGCTAAATTGAAGTGGTAATGAGCTGGACATATAGCCATACATGAAGGTACAGGACAATACCAGATAACCACCCAGAATACTCCAATGGAGGCCATGGAAAAGGAGTGTCAGGAGGCCACCTAAGAGATGAACTGATCTAGATGCGGAAGGGCCAAAACAGGGAAGAGTGGAGAAAAATAGAAAAAGCCTATATCCAGCAATGGAACGGGTGAAGAAGAAGAATAGAAATAAACCAATTGAAAAGCTAGGATAACATCTTGTTTCATATGACATTAAACTCAATTTGCATTTTATTTAAATACCTGTGAGTAATATGTTTTTAAAATATAATAGCGACTATAAAATATGTATAATAATGATATCATATATTTTAGCTACGTGTCCCATCCGTCTGACCTGGGTCATCTCTTCCAATTGTTATCCTAATCTCTCCCTAGTTACATTGTGAATATACA
This sequence comes from Lepidostoma basale, assembly GCA_022606425.2. Lineage (NCBI taxonomy): Eukaryota > Metazoa > Arthropoda > Insecta > Trichoptera > Lepidostomatidae > Lepidostoma > Lepidostoma basale. Next base: position 2,103,322 of record JAHDVF020000010.1, read on the forward strand.
TTTCTCAGCTCAGCAGTAACATGATTATTCGACAAAATAATTATGTATTGTATTTATATTTATCTAATATTAATAAATAGGATCATTCTCTGTTTACCTGCTTGAATATTTTTCAGTGGGCTTCTAGATACTCTTCAATATCTTGACAATATCGTCACCTGAGAGTAAGAGGGTTCCAACTAACAAAATTTCACATTTGGCTTTTTTTCGTGAAAAGGGTTCTTACTAACTTTATCTATACGTACAATTAAAAAAAAAACATGTAATAGTATCGTCATTTTGATGCTACGAAAAGAATCAAGTTCCATTTGATCATTCAAAACACACGATTCACTGAAGAAAGATTCATTTAAACTAAGAACTTTATTATTCCAACTGTTGCCAGACAAAATTTACACGTTTCTCGGTAAAAAAATCTCTGGAAATTGGAATAAAACCCCTTTATTCCAAGATATACACCCGAAACCAACAAAACTTTAACTTCATTTTTCTCAGCTTTTTACTTTTGTCAGTTTTCTTCTTACTCTCAGGTGACGATATGTTGAACTCATTTTCACATATTAAATAATCACTTTGTTTTCTTAGGGTTCCTGAATTTAAAAAAATTTACAGAACACTTTTCATTTGTCTTCAGTTTACTTTTAGCAGCTTTACAGCTCATACTTTTCTTCTCTACGCACATGACCCAGGTAGGACACCTTCCAGACCTTGATATCATTCAGCAATTGTCTATCTATTCTTACTCTTTGTAGCACAACAATATTGCTAACCATATCGGTCCATAGAATGCGTAGCATTCTACGATGTATCCACATCTCGAATGCCTCTAGCCTGTTTATATTGCTGATTTGTGTCCATGAGTTCACTCCGTACAAAAGCACTGACCAAACATAACCAACACTTAACAATTCTTTGCCGGAGCTTCAAATTAATCTTTCACATTTTACTGAATGCTGCTCGTGCTGTCTCTAAATTCAATTTCTGGGTCGATGTTTTCAACTAGAACAGCAGGTATTTAATCAAAATGTTTAATCAGACTATTTACAGATATGAATATTTTTTTTATTTACTCAATTTTACAAAAATGTTAGAAAAATTCGTGAACACCACTTAAAATAAATACATTTTATAAGATTCCGTTATCGTTGGGCGGTTACTCATACGAGTATGTCATTTTTAAGAATTTGAATAACAATAATTAATAAATGTATAGTATTGTAAATACATATCTACCTATCAATGTCTCTGGTCTTACTCAGTTTTATTGAATTATATATCCTAATATCTTCTTCTTCTTTCGGAATGCTTGGAACCAATTCTTTACAGCTTCCAAGAGATGGGCATCTCATTACCCATTTCTTTAAATTAATCAAGGGATATTTCGAGAACTCGGCCGTGCTAGAGGGCGTTGGTCTTTTTGTCCCTGATAGATTTCTCCGACAGCGACAGCACAGATTGTTTTACCTACCGGCCACCAGAACTAATCTGCCTCTGGTGACACCGGTGGGAAGAGCAATTAGTCTGCTGAACGCGGTCTCCTCGGAAATTGACGTCTTTCATATTAGTGAAGGTACGTTCGGGAGACAAATACTCTTGACTTTAGAAAGTATCTTGTCTTCCTAATGCCGAACCATCTCTAATGCGTTCCTGGTACTATGTTGTATTTTTATAATATTTTATCTGTACTCAATAGATGCCTTAAAAATTTTCCTGTTTGTAATGTCTTTTGAGTTAATAAACTGATTTGATTTGATTTGATATGACTATCACTTAAGAGTAGGCATCTCTATCCCTGGCAGCTCGAAACAGCTCAACGCTTTTTAAGCCAGTCCCGTTCCTTGTGTTGTGGAGCCAGGAGATTCACCTCCTGCCAACACCTCATTGACCATCTATTCTGCCTTCAGTGATCAGGTGCAGCAATTCATATATTTTTATGAATACCTAATATATCAATTTTAATAGTAGATACGGGGACAACTTGGCAAGATTTCTTCGAGGGGATGATCTGTCCATGCTTCCCAGTCACCTACACAGAAGAAAACCTGGTTCAAGCATGGGTTTAGACTTCTGAGGCAACAGTATATGAAACTACCTTTGGCATTGACAAGACATGGCTAACTGAAATATTGTTACATAATTGTTTGACTTTTAAGTTTTTTACCCATGAATTAGATCAGTGATTCTTAACCGGGGCGCCAGCGCCCCATTGTGGGCGTTTTGGAGGTCTGGCGGGGCGTTATTAAATTTTTAGCATGTAGGGGGCACTGCAGAAGTTCGAGTAGGCATTGCGTCAATATAGAAAAATTAGCTCATTCACGAGCTATGTACACTGATACACTTTCTTTAGGATCTTTGATTTTGTAAGTTCTGTTTAATAAACTACACTTTCACACGCAAATTTTTTACCTTCGGCATAATACTTTATATCATTCTTCTTCCTCAGCCTATTCCCGTCCACTCCTGGACCTTAAAGGCCTCCTCCATTCGCTTCCATGTCACTCTGTCCTGTGCAGACTGCATCCAGGTTATTCCGACATGTCTGTTCAGGAGATCTTTCCACATTAGTTGCGGTCGCCCTGCACTTCACTTTGTCGTCCACGGTCTCCAAGTCAGCAGTCTTTTTGTCCATTTTTCATCTGAGCTTCTGGCTACGTGACCTGCCCATTGCCATTTTAGAGTCGCCACTCGGATGATGTTAGTGACCTTTGTTTTTTCTCTCACCGTATCGTTTTTGACCCTGTTTCTTAGGCTTATTCCTAACATGGCTCTTTCCTTGGCTCTTTGGGTCACTCGTAGTTTCTCGGCACTTTGTTTGGACAATGTAGCAGTTTCAAGACCATAATTACCAACTGGCAGAACGCAGGCTTCATAGACTTTTCGTTTCAGGTTGATCGGTATTTTCCAGTTTTTTAAGGATGTAACTCATGTTTCTGAAAGCTGCCCAGCTTAGTCTAATTTCATTATCTTTGTATAAAATAAAAGCACATTCAAAAGGTTCAAAATATCGCCTATCATTGTAAGTTTTGTACCGTCCGAGGCTTTTATTTATTTGTAGTAGGAAATCCTTTGCATAAAATAAATACCTAAAATTTTTTTTTTAATTTTAAATTTCGTTTTTTGTTGGGGGGGTGCGCTGAATTTTACTGTGGTAAAGGGAGCGATTCTTTCAACACGGTTAAGAAACACTGAATTAGATAGTTACCCTAATAAATTTAGGCAACTGGTCCATGGATGACGCAACCAGACTGTCGAAACTGAAGCTAGTAGCTAACAGGATTGAAACGTTATGTTAATTACTGACATTTAAGACATTATTGTTCTAGTTTCTGTTGAAATGTGTTGCTTCCGCGTACTGATAGTTGTTACTGTCGATACATGTAATAGGTTTGCAGCAGAGTCCATTAACGTATTTGCTGATTCTTGGGCCTTTTAAATGTGGTAGTTTACCAATGCTTTCCACATTTTTGTATTGAACCCAATCAATGTATAATTTATTTTATCTATTGATTCTGATGACATATGATAGATAGCTAGCCTATCGCCATTTTTATTGTCATGTGAATTCTACCATACTAAAGACAGAGTGTTTTTTTTTCATAAGCCGGAACTTCGGAGTGGCAGTTGTAGTAAAGTAGCAACTCTGCTATGAATGCCGTCTTACTTTTGAATATTTATTTAATACTTATTGTGCGTCCAGAAATTATATATTAGGTCCTTACATTTGAAATTGTCGTTTTGTATGGGAGGAACATAAAGTTGATTTTTTTTAAATATAATATATTTATTTAATCAAAGTATGTACCATTGCTATCTATGCACTTTTGCCATCTCATAGGTAGTTCATCGATCCCTTCAATAAAATCTTTGAAGTCGGTTTGGACTGCCCCATCGGAGTTGAATTTTTTCCCTTGCAAGAAGTTATCCAAATTTCGAAAAAAATAGTAATCTGTTGGGGCAAGGTCCGGAGAGTACGGTGGATGTCTTAGACATTCCAATTGAAGCTCTTCTAATTTGGTAGCCGTCTGTTGTGCAGTGTGTGGTCTAGCGTTATCATGAAGCAGCAGTGGCCTAGAGCGATTAACCAGCCTCGGCTGTTTAGCAGCTAGCTTTTCCATCATGGTTTGCAGTTGCTGACAATAGACATCTGCCATAATCGTCTGGCCAGATTTATGAAAGCTGTAGTGAACGACACCAGCACTAGTCCACCAAACGCTCACAAGTAACTTTTTTGGAGTCAATTTTCGCTTGGGGCATGGTTTACGGTTCGGCAGGGTTCGCCATTGTGATGAGCCTTCCGATTATCATACAGGATCCACTTTTCATCACAGGTAATATTGATTCAAAATCCCTTCATTATTGTGCCGGTTGAGTAATGCAATGCAGCAGTCAACGCGCGTTTGTTGATTTGCTTCACTCAATCGTGAGGTACCCACTTTTCAAGCTTTTTCACCTTCCCAATTTGCTTCAAGTGGATTAAAACAGTTTTATCACTAACACCGCAGCCTGCAGCTAACTCGGACGTGGTTTGCGATGGATCCGCTTCCATAATAGCCTTCAATTCTTCATTATCAACTTTGGTCTCCGGCCGTCCACGGGGCTTGTTCTGCAGGTCGAAATTTCCAGAACGAAAACGTTGGAACCAAAAAACGCACTGTGTTTTCTTTTGCGGCACCGTCGCCATACACATCATTAATCCTTCGAGCCGTTTCTGCAGCACTGGTGCCACGGTGGAACTCGTACTCGTAAATAACACGATATTTCAAGTTTTCCATTTTGTAAACTGAGTGACGCAAAGAAAAAAAACAATTGAGGAAAAAACAAAATAATTATAATTTTCGAAACACAAATACTTGAGTAAATAGCTGTATAAATTTGAATTTGGAATTCCTAACCAAAGAGAAGATATTTGAGATCAAAGTTGCCAGTACGGCAAAACGCCAATTTCATATGTAAGGACCTATTACCATAAAATCAAATAATTAAAATAATAGACACCAGAAACAGAAGTGTCAGGAGGTCACCTAAGTTGAAATTGCCTGAAACACTTGGATGTGAAAGGTACCAAACAGGGGCGATTGGAGAAAAATGGATGAGGCCTATCCAGCAGTGGAAGGAAGAAGGCTGTAGGAAGAAAAAGAAGAATAATAGACAGAATAATGATTTGAATATTGCTTTATTGATTTATTTTAAAGATACACATAAAACACTAGAATGATTGCGTATTTAAAGAACTTTATATCGAGCCTTGTTGACGGAGTGGTGGGAGGAGGTTTGCAGCTTGAGCAGCTCCTCTTTAATGATGCGGGTGATCTCAGATTTAGCCTTGGCAATGGCCAGTTCCTGAGAGCTCTCAATGGCGAGGTACAGCTTGCGCTCTCCTTCGGGTGGTGCCTTGCCCGGGGGCACGTAAGTGCCTCGCACTGTGATTCCCGCCTCCGAGTACTCGCTGATGAGAGCCAGTGCCTCCTGTAATATTGCAATAAAAATATTTTTAATAACAACAACAACAAACCATCACGCTGTTTCCCCAAAAGTGTAGGCAGAGAGAATAGACTGCCACTCTCTTCGACCTCTAAAATTACCAACCTTTAAAATTTAATTGATTTGTTCATGCATGTACCTACATATTTTCCTTGGTCTACCTCGACTTCATACACTATTTACATTGTTAACGTATACTTTCTAGACCATTATTTCTCCATCCATGCGCTCCAATGTCCGAACCAACTCAGCGATCCTTTCATAATAACTTCTTCCGCTCTACATTCCTCTCTTATATCAGCATTTGAGATTCTGACATACATAGTTCTACCACACATACGTCTAAGGGATCTCATCTCTACCGCATTTATTCTGCTCCCATCCTTCTTCTGCCAGTTCCATGCTTTGCATTTATTGATAAATTTTTGTTTCCAATAAGTTTTTATTTTATATTTTAATAAATTGGTTAAAATTAATCTTCAATAAGAACGATTTAAAAATAATGTTCATAAAGCTTCATTCTCATAATGAAAAATAGAGTTATTTATTGTTTTTTAAACACCGATGTAAAACTCTATATTAAATATGTAACTAATACAAAAGAAAACTATGTTTTCTAGAAGATTTATTATATTTTATGGGATATGATAATGCCTTAACAAGGTGAAACATGTCATTCCCATAAAATATAAAAAAACTTGTAGAAAACAGATGTTTTCATTCATATTAATTAAAATGTGAGGAAACAAAGAAATTTACGTGCATGCATGACATGATGTATGAATGTTGAAGAGTGAGATAAGTGTGTCAGGAAATAACAGTGTGGCGGTCTATTCTTTCTACCTACCCCATCGGGAGAGGTGTGATTGTGAGTTAGTTTTTTTAGAGGTTAAACAACCATACAATAATTCCATATCAAACCTTGCTGGTGACTCTCCAGCGAGCCTGCTGCGGGAAGTCATTGATCTCAAGCTCCTGCTCGTACTTGCGGAAGGTCTCCTCCGCGGAGGCGGGAGACCCGGCCGCGCCCCCTTCCGTTCCTCCTGTGCCCCCGGAAGTCATTCCCCCGTCCTCCCTCGGCTGGTAGTTTAGCCGAGTGTTCAGTTTGGCCGCCAGTTGCTCGGCTACCGTCTTTGCCTGCGAGAGATAACACAAATGACACAGATTGTTTATCCAATATCTGCCTGAAATAATTTTATATTAGGCCATAAAATCATGTACAGTGAAATCCGGATTTTATGTCCCCATATTTAACGTTTTCCTGCCGATTGCGTTTAATTTTTTCAGTCTCGATATATTTTAATACATTTATTACCCGCTTTTACGCTTTTTTTTTTCCCGCAATTTACGTCGAAAATATTCAAAATATACGAGATACGCCCGCTTGACAATGAGTCAGCGTAGTAGACACGTGATTGGTCGGCAAGCGACGTTGTGATTGATCGGCATACGGCGCGCAACGCGGTGATTGGCCGACACGCGGGGCGCAACGTGGTGATTGGCCGACATTCGTCATCTGTCATTCGGTTTTCGAGTCGATTTGTAACATTATTACCTTTGTTTTTATTATTAAAGTTAATTACAATATTTTCTTCCTTTTTACATTGGTTACGTTTTGGTTTTTTAGCACGCGTTTTGGTAACTAATGTACGTGATTAAAATAAAAATTACATTTTCCCTCTATTTACGATTTTTTTTCTCAGTCCCTTAAAAAAAGTTAAATAGGGGTTTCACTGTACCATGTTTTGTGAAATTGGGACATAGAAGTGAAAAGAAATTAAGTTATATTAAATGTGAACTAGAGTCCCTTTAACTTTTTATTTGAATGTTGCATTCCCCAGTTAACATAAGTCCCGCATGGATGGGGGACTGACCTAGGGATTGCATGAACAAAGCTGACGAAAGGGTGCCGCTATGTCCTGTAACAGCTTCAGGTAAGCGGTGGATAACCTTCTATATATTTTAAGTGTATGTTTATTCATTTGTACATATATTAAAAATCGCTGTATGTTACTAATAAATATTATTTAATAATTGTTTCTAGAATAATGATGTAAAAGTTTAAATATTGATTAAAACGTCCCGTCTCTATAAGTTTCATTATATTTAATAGGAGTGACATGCTTCACCTTGCTAGTACATGATCGAAGCATTTAATAATGCCCTAATAAAGTGAAACATGTCACATAAAAATAATTGTGGGTGTTGGACGATCGAAGTGTGCGCGGGAGATGCCTATTGGTGGCGATGAGGTTCGCAACCCATCACACCGCATCTCTCGCGGGGGCGAAAAGAGAAGAATGGAGTGCCGCATCGTTTAAAGTGTGGCAGTCTATTCTTTCTGCCTACCCTCTCGGGGAGACGACGTGATGGTTAGTTAGTTAGTTAGTTCAGAAAATTAACATCTTCATCAATTTTAAATGATAAAATGGTTCATTTCTTACTATGGTAATTCCACCAACACGCATAAGAGCAAAGAACTCATAAATCATCACTAAACACTCAATGGTTAAAACTTACAGTTATAAAGGTGTGAGCGTGAGAGGCTCCTTTGAGGATGGCCTCGGCGGCCTGCTGCGTGGCCCCCTTGTGCTCGGCGCCGAGGTTACGCTGCAGGTGGATGCGCGAGGCCAACTTCTTAGCCAGCTCAAGCTTCTGGCCGCCCGGGGCCACTCCGGATCCCGCGGCTGTCCCTGCCACTGCTCCCGCAACCGCTCCAGCCACCGCCTAGCCATACAAATCACAAATATTTGATTAAAATAATAAAAATCATTTTTTAGGTTGCAAAAAGAATGATATCTGCCCGACAATGCATTTAGAATTAAAATAGAACTTAATTTTGAAATAAAAAAAGGTAAAGCTAATTGTACAGATTTATAGCAATACTATGAATGATTGGAGTGTGGAGTCGAGGAAAACGTGGCACGATCAAAAATTTCAAATTTCATTAGAAGTCAGTAGAATCGACACGCATTTATGACTCGCTATATGAATGTGACCAGCTGGGTGTCAAGGCAAGACTCTCGCAGTTGTCTGAGAGTGCAGAAATATTTTGGACACATTGCCCGGAGAGATCAGGACAACCTTGAAAAGCTCATCATCATGGGCAAAGTGGAGGGAAGGCGACCACAAGGACAACCACCGAGCCGCCGATCTGATCAAGTCAGACTGGTCTCTCATTAGCTGCAGCCTGGAGACTGATGGGTGACAGAAGCACATGGCGTGCCATGGTCAATGGTTTACAGGATGGACAAGACCCTCAATCATGAGGAATACGACTGAGAATAGTTATGAATGTGGAGCAGTCCATTCTCTCTGCCTTTCCGGGGAAACGGCGAGATGATTTTTTGTTGGTGTTAGAGTTAATGTGGTTCGTTGTTACTAATGAAATAGTTTGTATTCTTATATTTTTTAATGCATTGTAATTTTAATGAAAAATAAGTTAAATATATGAGAAGAAAATCTATATTTTATGGCAGCACATTCAAAAACGAAATTGAAATATCATTTAGACTCTTTAAAATTTCCCGACATCAGAGATTTATAAATATTTGTTCAAATGCAACCTTCAACATAATAATAATTCAAACTAAAACGAGTTAGTATTAAAAGTGGTCTTTTATTCATTGTTTCTTGAAAAATTATGTAAAGTATTTATTATGTTTTATGGGAGTCGCATGTTTTCTTTCGCTGGGGTATTATCGAATATTTCTCAGCAAGGGAATTAAATGGAGGGATGCACATTTGATAATGCCCATAGTCAAGGCGAAATATGTCACTGCCATAAAACATAATAATATTTATTACTTCATGTTGTTACTAGAAAATATCTTAATGTTTGTGTCTTTACAGCTGAAACAATATTCAAGTACATACAGATTGCACTGTGAATGAGAGACTTATAAATAGACAATTTAAGATTATTTGAAACAATTAGACCGTATACTGGTACACGTTTCGATATCTTTCTTTCTTTCTTAAACAGTCGTTGTCGTCCACTGCTGGACATAGGCCTCCCCCGTACTTCTCCACGTATTCCTGTCTTGTGCCTTGTTCATCCAATCGCCAGCAATTCTTTGAATGTCATCAGACCATCGTGTGGGGGGTCTCCTTCTGTTTCTTTTATCTTCCCGGGGTCTCCACTCCATCACCCATCTGATCCATCTATCGTCTACCAATCTGGCAACATGTTCCCGCAAATGACCCTTTTAGCTTAGCCACCCTTTCGACGACATCTGTTATTCCTGACCTTCTACATATTTCAGTATTTCTTATCCGGTCTGCGAGTCTTTTTTTTCTTCTTGTATACAACAGGTCATTTGAACCCAATTACTGTATACAATTTATTTTTGAGCTATTATATTGATTCTTATGACATGTGATAGGTAGCCAATCTATCGCCATTTTATTGTCACGTGAATTCTACACCAGACCAAAGACATTGTGAAAATCACACTGCCTTCACCGGGAATCGAACCCGGGACCTTCAGACTTATCAGGGGATTCTTTGAGAATTCCGTCATCTTGGAGGCTATCCATCTTTATGTTCCGGATGGTTATCTTCGACAGCGTCAGCATAGACTGTTTTATCTCCCAACATGCAGAACCAACCTGCCTCTGGTGATGCCGGTGGGGAGAGCAATCAAACTGCTGAACATGATCGCTTCGGAGATCGATGTCTTTCATATTCGTGAAAGTACATTCAGAAGACAAATACTTTTGACTTTGGAGAGTATCTTGTATTCCTAATGTCGAACCATCTCTCATGCGTTCCTGGTATTATATATTTATTATGTTTTACCTGTTCTCAATAGATGCCTTAAACTATAAAAAATGTTTGTAATGTCTTTTGAGAAAATAAACTGATTTGAAATTGAATTTGAATTTGACCTTCAGAATAGAAGACAGAGCTCTTACCACTCTGCCACGAAGGTCGACTTATATGTAGCATGGCTCTTTCGTGTTTCCTCTGTGCTACACGAAGTCTCCTTATGGTCAACTTGGTGAGGGTTAGCGTTTCTACCCAGTATGTCAATACTAGAAGTCATTGATTATACATTTTGCTGTTCAGACATTGGGTAATTTTACTATCAAAGAACTTCTTCAAATTGCCATATGCCGCCCACCCATGACCGATTTTCCTCTGAAGCTCAGCAGTCTGATTATCTCTGGAAAGTAACATGTTGTGGTCGAGATATTTGTATTCGTTGACTTCTTCTATTAGCTGATTGTCAATCTCTACAGCACCACCGAGGATCAGATTCGTCATTATATTGGTCTTGGTTGTGTTTATACAGAGCCCTACTTTTTTTGTCACTTCCGTGAGCTCTTTCAGCATGATACATGCTTCATCCAGATCTTCAGATATTAATACAATGTCATTGGCAAATCTTAAATGGTTTAAGTTTATTTCGTCCACCTTGATACCTTTTTCTTCCCAGTTCAGGTTTTTAAAGGCATATTCCAAAACCGCTGTGAACAATTTTGGGGATATACGTTTCGATATGCAAAAGTTAAAATAAAAACGTAGTTACAGAGATGAAAAAAAATGTCAATGAACTCGCAAAAATCAGGAGTTCAATGACATAAAATTGTAAAAATAATAAATAAAAATATTATAAAAATATATATACATATCTTAATAGGGTTTAGTGTTATCAAGGAGAGGGCAGGTCAATTACAGAATAAGGAGTGATAGGAGGTAAATTCAACAACATGTAATGTACTCATATACAGATAAGCTGACCATTAAATTAAACTAAAAATGATTGCGAGAGAATTGGTTTAACAGACCTGTTATTTTCCGTTAATTTAAAAGAGATAAAAAAAATATTATGATTAGTTTAAATGACATTGAAAACAATTACAAATAAAAATAAATATATTACATAGATGGAAATACAGTATTAAAATAAAATAATAAATCTAAACCTTGACTTCTTTTATGATCTTCTTCGCAGCGAACATTGTCTCTATGTGCTGGTCCAGGTCTCCTTCTACGTCCTCGTCATCCGAATCCTGTAGTCCGAGAGCGGCTTTTTGGAACTTTTTACGTTCATTAGCCGCCATGGCTTCAGACTCGTCAAACTTGAAACCTAATTAAAATAAATACGACATTAATAAAACATAATGGGCTAAAATGACAATGCACAATGTTGTTCTTGTACCAATATATTATACCCCTTCGAGGAGATGACCTGATGGTTAGATAATTAGTTTATAAAATATATCTACTTCCTAGTACCAAAGCATTTAGTCATTAAATTATTTTGTTTATAGAAATAATTTATATCTTGGTGAAACAAAATCTAATATACATAAAAAAACTTTCCACAAGTTTCATTATAATATGTTTGCATTATCAAATGTGACAATAATCAAAGAGTATCCATTAATATATTAGAGTTATTGAAGCTGAATAAGATTATCAAGGTATTGAAATTTATTTCTTAATAAACCCTTTGGCCGCCATGATGTTTCATAAAACACTAGCAAGAAATGCTGGCATCTGTAATTAACTTTGAAAAATATAAATTAAATACTTCCTTGTACGTGCAAAATTTAGATAGCGTACAGATTGTCTATGGATCGAATGTGATCCGGTATCTTTCTCTATTGCTTGTTTGTACGAACGTACAAGTGAGTAATTTGGAATTTTACGAATATAATGTAATTAAATACAAGCAATAAAAAGTCAACTTTTAGGCAACGACGACTGGCATTAGCATTTCTCAATGGTTTAGAGTTGACGAACAATAAAATATTATAGTTAAGCATTCTAATGATTAACCCTTATCACTCCAATGTCAAGTGTGACTCGACGTAGAATTTCTTACACCGACTCTTATGTCGACCAAGATTCGACATTGTACGAGGAATTTTTTTAATTAAATACTTATAAAAACTATAAGAAACTCTACACATTCCTATTAAGGTTTTTGACGGATACACTTTCCTTGTGTCTTTTCTTAAACTAATTAAGCTGCTGGTGGGACGAAGAAAAAAACAATCTCAATAATGATTAGATAAATGTATTTACATAATGGCATTTTTTTTTTATTTTTTTTATGTACACAACAGGTTGTTTGGACCCAATTACTGTATACAATTTTTAATTTTTTGTAGCTATTATATTGATTCTCGTGACATGTGATAGGTAGCCAATCTATCGCCATTTTATTGTCACATGAATTCTACACCAGACCAAAGACAGTGTGACAATCACACTTCCATCGCCGGGAATCGAACCCGGGACCTTAGGTATGGAAGTCAGAGCTCGTAACCACTCTGCCACGAAGGTCGTCGGTGAATGCAGAAGGTTTCTTCTGCATTCACCGACTAATTGACAACAATAACAAACCATAATGCCGTTTACCCAAAGGGGTAGGCAGGATTGGACCGCCATACTACTCGATCTTGACGCACCTCTCTAGCTTCTACTACATTCATACAGCGAGTCATACACACACGTCGATTCTTCAGACTTCTAACGTGGCCGACCTTTAAAATTTGACATTGAATAAAATAAGATAAACATTGTTTCAAAAACCTTAATAATATTACAATTTTGCTTCAGTAATAATCATAGAATAATACAAATTGCCATATAGAGACTGCTCCTAAATTCATTCATACTAGAAGAGATAATGTATTATCAAATTTAATTTCTAAAACAATAACTAAGTGCAGACTGTGGCGTGTTTTAATATGTCCAATCAAATGGACATAACACAAGATTAAAACATGTTTACACTTGCAAATAGTGTAATCAAAATATTTGTTTCAACTTTGTTTATTGCGATAATTTACAAGTATTTATGGGTATGATCCGTGTAGAGAAGTAAGTACTACGCAGTTACAACGGCTATGATAAAATGATGTACAGAACGCAAGGAGAAAAAAGGAACAATGAACATCAAATAACTGCAATATCCATATTAACAGTGGCGGTACTTCCATACAAGCCTTAAATACTTCCATAAAAATGCTTGCCTTAAAAAATCTATAATAAAACTATGGTTTTGCGCGTTTGAGCCGTCTACGAATAAAATAATATATTGAATTTTCGCGCGAGTTAGAGCGATTTAATTCATTGCGTTGCAAATGACTCCGCTGACATGCTTAGAAATGACCTAAGTGTATGTTTTGTTCCACTCATACGCACCGTATTTTATTTATAGTGAGATGCTTGCGAAATTGCAATGTTTTGTTTCATGTTTTCGATGGGCTTCTTATTGGGCTTGCAAAATGTAAAAGGTTCTTTGTCGCACTTATGTATTTTTGGCTTGTAATCATATAGCTGAGTGCATATATACCAGAAGATATCTACAATTTTTTGGATGGATTTGAAGCCGGGCTTTATCACTCTGAAGTATGTTACTATTCGATGTGTCACGAACTTAATTTCTATTGTCAGAATGTTATCTATCATTTACGATATGTGTAAAAATGTTATGAAAAGAAAGAATATGTAATTTCTTTACGAACATTTATTTATAATTCGTGTTTCGGTGTTAACAAATTTATTATTATTGTCTATTTATGTCAACGGAGTCATTTGCAATGCAACGAATTAAATCGCTTTAACTCGCACGAAAATTCTAAATATTATTTTATTCGTAGACGGCTTAAATGCGCAAAAAACATTGTTTTATTATAGTTTTTTTAAAGCAAGCCTGGCTTTACAGCTTGTATGGAAGTACCGCCACTGCTGTATACCTAGTACAAATTGCTTCTCATAACGTTAAAATCTAACTAACTAACCATCATGCCGTCTCCCCATAGGGGTAGGCAGAATGAATAGACTGCCATACTTTTCTATCCTGACATACTTCTCTAGATTCCTCAACTTTCATACATCATGTAATGCACGCGCGTCGATTACTCTGACCCCTCACGTGGCCAACATTTTATTTATTTGATCGTGCCATGTTTTCCTCAATCTTCCTCTATTTGTAGTTCCATTTACATAATTAACAAATACTTTTTTTTTACTATTCTTTCTTCATTCATTCTTTCCAAGTGTCCAAATCATTTTAATGATCCTTTCATTATTTTGTTCATAGCACTCATTATACTGCATAACTTTAATATCTCTATAAATTCAGATACTTGTATTAATCTGTTATACATTTATGCATTAAATGAAATAATTATCTTATAATAAAATAATTACTTTTTGGATACAGAATAAGTATTTAATTGGAGATATTTTATAAATACGATTAAAAATCTACTGTCACATATACACTCTTTGCAATTCACTCTCGCCTCTTCTATATTTGTATGTACAAGAGAGACAAGTAATTAGTTGTGCACACAGAAATTTTACTGATACATCAGTCAGATTCAGCCCGCTTACATAAGTTGACTTCCCGCTTGATTTTTTAAAACATTTTTCCTAATTTTTTAGCAATTAGATTTAAAATATTATCATTTTTCGACTTAAACTATTGTTACTTGAAGAATTAACCTATGAATATTCCATTTTTCAGATTTTAAACTCTCATTTTGGAGTGTGTAGTATAATTTGTTACCTTTGCCGCTAAAGCCTCCTCCGGTATGCACTCGGTTGCCGTCTTGTTCCTGCCGTGCTTTGTATCCCTCCCAGAGGTGGCGCAGTGGAGAGGGTGGCGTCTGTCCCGCCAGCTCCAGCGCCCGCATCACGTCACCAGCATAGCGCCCCTGCTCAGGCGTCAGGAAGGTCCATGCAAAGCCCTTGTTGCCTGCCCGACCCGTACGACCACACCTGTTCACATTAATTTAATTTATCTAATCCATAAACAACAACAAACCATCACGCTGTTTCTCCGCAGGGGTAGGCAGAGAGAATGGATCGCCACTCTTCTCTATCCTGACATACCTCTTTAGATTCCTCCACATTCGTACAGCGAGTCATACACGCACGTCGATTCTTTCGGCTTTTTACATGACTAACCTCTAAAATTTGATAAATTTGGTCACGCCATGTTTTTCTCAGTTTACCTTGAATCCGTACTCTATTTACATCGTTAACATATAGTTTTTTAACCATTCTTTCTTTACCCATGCGCTCCATATGTCCGAACCAACGCAGCAATCCTTATATAATTTTGTTCATAATTCAATAAGTATTTGAGATTCTGTCATACATCGTTCTACCACACATACGTCTTAGGGACCTAATCTCTACCGCATTTATTCTGTTCTCATTTTTCTTCTGCCAGTTCCATGCTTCGCTTCCATACATAAGGGTTGGGACCAGAACTCCGTTTGCGAAAGGCCATTTTCGCTTTCATTGATATATTCTTGTTTCCGATAACTATTTTTAAAGCTCCATTCTAATCCATAAACTAAATCACAAAAGTCATAACCTGTGCTCGACCATTGTTCAACATCAAATATAAATGACTAGATTTTTAACACTTGGATTTCTACGGCTTTTCAGGATTTTACTCTTAGAAACCAATCTTATTATTCAAAACCCTAATTGTAATGTAGAATATCCACTTAAATCATTGTTAAAGCCAGTTTTCATTTGTTTTTCTCTTGAACTTCAGCTGGCTAAATTCTGTAGACAGATCATCCGAGTTAATCATAAAATTAGCATAATTTTGCAGCAAGAAACAAAAGTAAAAATCAAATAATTGCGTAGATTTTCACGGTTAGTAGCAATATGTTTTTGGGATCTTGGGAAAATCAATATAACTTATCTATTTGGACTGATGTTTTGGAGATCGTTGCAGTCTCCATCTATGGTCTCCTAATGATATAACATAACCACTCTGAAGATGGAAACTGCAACAATCTCTGAAACGTTGGCCCAGAAAGACGAGTTTTACGGATTTTCCCAATATTTGAAAAAATATAAAAGTAAAAATGCTTATTAGATTTATTCATACGTGAGCTGCAAATGTAGCTAGCTGCTGCTAGGCATCCTAAATAAATGTAGAACTGTCGGGGTTAAATGCATGACTTATATAAGTGGACTTCGACTGCTGAATCAGCATATTTCATGATGAAATATATTACACGAATAACCGAAAACGCCTGACTTAAAACCTACTTATCAAAAGTGATGAATCGGGGCCCAGATTTATTCACACAGGTCACTAGGTGACTAGAGCAGAGCATCGTGTGAAAAGGGAAGCAAAGCATATAAAAGCGGTACATCCGACCACCATGGAGAGTATTCCTTCTTGCGACTCCTAACTGACACGAGTCTACGCCGTCAAGTCTATGTACAAAGAACCCCCGACTCTCCCACCGAGCTACGCTACTGTCTACACTGCTACGCCACGTAACTTCCGACGAATCTTCGCTCCAGCCGACCGACGCTACTGCCCAGCAAGCCATCATCCTCTACTGCTCACCACCCGGACTCCACCCCAGCTGCTATCGACATCCAGGCGTACGCTCCATTACGGGTACATAATACTGTCAACGCATGATTACTTGTGATCTGCAATAAACGCTGAAACCTCCACTGCTTTTAACTCTCACCACATCCCCCAAAGAACTAGAGAATAGCTACCTGTGAACATAGTCCTCGTAATGGTTGGGGCAATCGTAGTTGACAACCAGAACGAGCTGCTTGACATCCAGCCCTCGGGCCGCCACTGAAGTGGCCACCAGTAGCTTCACCTTCCCGGCTTTAAAGTCCACGATGGTTGAGTCACGGTCAAATTGGTCGATACCTGCATAATACAAACTGTAAGTGTGCCATATCTCTTGTTTGATAAAACAAGAGTTTTTTTTATGTATTAGAATTGAGGGATACCTAGACTTGATCATTTACCAAGAAAATGGATTTCACACCTCCCAACTGGGGTACTTAAATAACTTATAACCTATATTTTGTGAGTAGTTATGTATAGGGTGTTTTTTTTAGAGGTTAGGTTTTTAAACTGGCAACATTGTTTCTACAGACTGTAAATTAGACAGTTGATGAAAATTGGACTTCACGATTGCGCTTCATTCGAACTAGCAGTGGCGCTCATATGCCCGAAATCATATTTAAACAAAAATGCCATAAAATTATCTATTACAATATCATAGACATTAACATTATTTTAATGTGTTTTTTTTTTTTTTTTTAATTTGTATACCCCTAAAAAAAACATCCTTTATGTAACAATGTGTATAAGGCCATTTTTTTATAGGTATACAAATTCAAAATAAATAAAAACTTATTAAAATAATATCTGTGATATTGGCTTTATTTAATAGATAATTTTATGCCGTTATTGTTTAAATATGATTTCGGGCATATGAGTTCGAATGAAGAGCAAACGCGATTTCCAATTTTTGACAACTTTATCGAGCAACTGGGTGAAATGGCAAAACCTATTGACTACAAATCAACTGTCAAATTGACAGTCCGTAGAAACAATGTTGCCAGTTTAAAAACCAAACCTCTAAAAAAAAACACCCTATATATCAATATACATATGAAATTGTAAGATTTAAATAGAAACCTGTTATATGTCATCAGTTTACTATTGATGCTGAAACCTATTGGTAATCAAAAATAATGATTTCAATACTAGTTTTGAATTATTTAGGTAAGAATATTATTACATTGAGAAGAGGAAATTTACCTCCATGCAGACTCATGCAGTTGTAGGAAGCCTTCATTAGATCTTTAAGGAGGATATCGGCATTCTCCTGTTTGTCCACGAAGACGATTATACTTCCGGCCTCCTGGTATATGCCAAGCAGCTCCAGCAACTTAAAGAACTTGGCCTCGTCTTCGAGCACGGCCACGTGCTGCTCCACATCCTTGCATACCACACTGCGTCCGCCAACCTGCAAGAATTCACATATTCAAAATATATTTCTCACTAATCCTCCGTAAGAGATTTTTTTATTAAATCAACATTTAAAAAGCATTAGAGACAATAAATTCTATAGCAGTTCAGAAAATAATTGTCTAGTATCGTAGTATGAAAGTAAAAACATTCCAAGATGTAAGTTATAAAAACTAGTTGTTAAAAATGTGTATGTGAAAAAACAAAAGATAGTTCGGAAGTAACTAAGTTTACCATGTACAAAATTTAATTTATTATGTTTAAGTCTAAACAAGCATTAGCTTTTATTTTTCGTAAAGTTGAAATAATAGTATTTTATGTAAATGTGCCCTTAACACACGGTATATATAAATAAAAAGTGTCGGAATTTTTAACGCATATGTATAATCATAGTCCATTGTTTTGGCCGAAACACTTTGATACTTTAACATTATACGAGTATAATGTTAAATTTAAAAAAATTATTTTATGTATCACAATATATTATAATTTTAACTAGCTAACTAACTAACCATCACGCTGTCTCCCCGAAGGGGTAGGCAGAAAGAATGGACTGCCACACTTTTCTTTCCTGACATATTTTTCTCGCTTCCTCAACATTTCATACATCGTGTCATGCACGCGCGTCGATTTCTCTGACTCCACACATGGCCGACATTCAATATTTGATTTATTTGATCGTGCCACGTTTTCCTCGGTCTTCCTCTATTTCTGGTTCCATTTACATCATTAACATATAATTTTTTTACCATTATTTCTTCATTCATTCTTTCCATATGTCCAAAACCATCTTAATGATCCTTTCATTATTTTGTTCATGACACCATCATTCGCACCGCATTCACTTCTTATATTTTCATTCGACACTCTATCATACACAGAGTAGCACACATTCGTCTAAGAGATCTCATTTCTACTGTATTTATTCTACTTTCATCCTTCTTTTGCCAGTTCCATGCTTCGCTTCCATACATAAGGGTCGGTAGAAGAATACCATTGTGCACTGCCATTCTAGCTTTTTTGGATAGGTTTTGTTTGCGATGACAACTTTAAGTGCACCATTCACTTTGTTGCCTGCCCCAACCCTTCTTTCAATATCCCTCTCCACTCGCCCATCTCTTGTAAACATACTACCTAAATTTATGTATAATAATATACATATAATCATATAATTACGCATAAAATAGTAAATATAATAATGCATAAAATGACGACCTTCATGGTAAGTGCATTGACTGCCACCCCGAAGGTTCCGGGTTCGTTTTCCGGCGAGGGCAGTGTGATTGTCACACTATCTTTGGTCTGGTGTAGAATTCACGTGACAAAAAAAAGGCGATAGATTAATTACCTATCACATGTCACGAGAATCACTATGATAGCTATAATACCCTTTACATCGATTTGGCTCATGTTGTCACGATGTAAAGAGCGATTCAACAAAATAATAATAATACTAATAAATAAAGTTGCTCGACTCTTCCCGAATTCTTTTGTTTTTATTGCCTGACATAATTGGAGCTATGTATTCATGATATGTGCATGTTAATTGGTAAATACTGTTTTAAATTACAAAAAAATTAGGAACACAAGAAGAATTTTTTTTTATATAATTAGCGTGAAATTGTCAGTCAGACATTGAAAGATACCTGAATCTGAATTGGTTTTTGTAAGATTCTTCTGGCTAGAGCTTCCATTTGTCTGGGGAATGTAGCACTGAACATTACGGTCTGCCGGTCCGGCCTTACATTGTCAATAATTCTCATAACCTGAAAAGTAATGTTTAAATTAATTTACAAAGAAATTATGAACACTTAAAATACTTTAAACATACTTCTAGAAAAAGAAAAAAAAACATATGATTACACATTTAAAAAAACAAATGAAAACTTCTGTTTATTAGAAGTTTTATTATAATTTATGGGAAAGACATTTTTCACCTTACTAAAGGTCCATTTACACTGGACAGTCATCAGCCGATACCGACACATCACGATAAAAATAGCCTTGAATCTCACTGACTCGTTATCTGAAATGCTATAATAAAATCGCCGTCGGGGGTTGCCGAAGAAAGCACCTACCTACATAAAATTGATACTTAATAAAAATGATCAATATTTTTTAGGACGTGTTTCCTAGAGTATATAATTCTTTTTAACCCTTAACGTACCGTGTTCAAAACAAAACGCTCGCTCCCATGTGGTAAATTCAGTTTACCGCTAACTTTATCTTAATATCAAGCATATGACTCGATGAATCAAAATTTAATTTATGTCATCTTGTAGGGAATTTCATTAGGAATAGATCGATATCTATAACATACATGGATTATTTGAAAAACATATCATTATTAATTTTTTTCTGGAACCATGCGATTTCTGATATGGAATGCGTCACAGCATACGAGCAATTGGACTACAAGTATAAACATGTCTCCGCGCCGCGGCCGGCGGTCGAGACTTTACGAGATTTTACGTATGATAAAGGCACCTAGGCAAAATGTATAGTACGTTCAAGACAACGAGTACGTATTAATATTTGTCCCTTTTGGTGAAGTGTTAATATTTTCACAGTTCTGATATTATTATGTTGCGTGCTGCGTTTCCATCCAGTCGGTATTATTACGTACCTATTGAAAAGGCCAAACATATAATTTATAATACGTTCAAAACAGCGAGTAAGTATTTGTCACTTTTGATAAAGTTGTGAATATTAGCAAAACAAATTCTACCTTAACACGAATGAAGGTGAGGGCAGTCTTAGAAATATTTTTTTTTGGGATGAAGGAAGTAATTTTTTGCTTTTTTTTTTTTACGAAATATTGAGAACACTTCAATGGAGGATTACAATTTTTTTTATAATATTAGGGTCCATAGGTTTTAAGAAAATCAACTTTAAATTGGCAGTGGAAACTCAATTGACCACATGGCAACGCGACGGTTAACAGAATACCGTTTTTACTACCATTTAAATTCGCCGTGGAGAAGGCGATTATCTTGGAATTTAAATATAATATGAACGGAATCGGCATCAATTAAAAGTTACAAAACACCATCAAAACAAGCAAAACGATTATTTGCTCACTGCAAACCCGTGACGTGTCTGTATCAGCTGATCACTGTCCAGTGTAAATGGACCTTCAGGCGTTGTCAAATGTACAGTGTTTTTTTAGAGGTTTGGTTTTTAAACTGGGAACATTGTTTCTACAAACTGTCAATTTGACAGTTGACAGTTGATTTGTAGTCAGTACGTTTTGCTATTTCACCATGAATAGACTGATGTCAGAACGGCGCTTGCAAATTGTGCAAATATAATCGTGCACTACGTCCATTTTACGGTTGACATAATCGTCCATCCGAGCAAGTTATTCGGAAGACCATGAATCGTTTTCGTACCAAGTACACTCTAGTGGATAATACGCATCCACAAAGCGATAATTGTCGAAAATTGGATTTCACGATTGCGCTTCTTTCATTCGAGCTAGCCGTGGCGCTCATATACCCGAAATCATATTTAAACAATAATGGCATAAAATTATCTATTAAATAAAGCCAATATCATAGACATTAACATTATTTTAATGAGTTTTTGTTCATTTTTAATATGTATTGTATACCTCTAAAAAAAACACTTTATACTTGATAAAGCCACAACTTGTCATTCCCATAAATTATAATAAAAATTCTAGAAAACAGGCATTTTCATTCGCATTAATAATTAAATATGGAGTTTTACAAGATTGTTCAATATATATATGATATACATTACGAATGAAATACCTGGGGTTCAAATCCCATATCAAACATCCGGTCGGCCTCATCGAGGACGATGTAGGTCACCCTGCGCAGGTTGGTAACCTTCCCGCTGTTGGCTGCGAGCATGTCGATCATCCTTCCTGGAGTACAAACAATTATTTCAGCACCTCGTTTCAATTCGGCTATCTATTGGGAAAATTCAAATGTACAATACGTGATACATACATATTAAAACACAAATAAAAACTTCTTATTCATATTTAAATACCAAATATATATCCGTACCTATTTGGCAAAAGCACACACATCATTTTTTGCATTTTACACAAGAGTCTTTTTAATATCTATCCAAAAAAGCTAAAATGTATGGACCCTTATGTATGGAAGCGAGGCATGGAACTGGCAAAAGAAGGATGCAAGTAGAATAAATGCAGTAGAAAAGAGATCTCTTAGACGAATGTGTGGATACTATGTGTATGATAGAGTGTCGAATGAAAATATAAGAAGCGAATGATGGTGTTATGAACAAAATAATGAAAGGATCATTAAGATGGTTTGAAAAGTAGCACAATCAAATGAATCAAATATTGAATGTCAGCCACGTGAGGAGTCAGAGAAATCGACGCGCGTGCATGACACGATGTATGAATGTTGAGGAAGCGAGAGAAATATTTTAGGAGAGAAAAGTGTGGCAGTCCATTATTTCTGCTTACTCCTTCGGAGAGATGGCGTAATGGTCAGTTAGTTAGTCTTTTTAATTTTAAAGAAGTTCCACAAATCCGAGCATGAAAATAAGAGTGTTTTAAACATATGTTTTTTAAAAAAATCACATATGTGCATATGCATAGGGCGGTTAATGGCATATAGGGTTTTGACATATCATTCACGTTTCGCCATGCTTGAGTTTGATATTCTGTGAGATATATTATTTTTCCAATGGGTTTTGTACAAAATCTACAAGTTTTAGAAACATAACCTTTTTCATAATATGTAAGTTGGTATTTAATGAAATATTGGTAAAATTAAAATCTTGAAATTGACGTCAAAAACTGACATGTGTGCTTTTGCCGAATAGGTATGAATATGCACATATTTGCTAGATGCAAATCATAAAACATAATCAGAGAACAATATCTCATTACGAATCAAGTTGCTGTAAATAATTGTACATATTAAGAACTGATCTACAGTTTTAAAATAAATAAATTATGTTATACTGAAATAAATGCAAAAAATATTACAAATTCGCATATGCAATCCTCGGCTTAGAATAATGAATACCTGCTCTGATATCCCAGTGCCTCCGTAAACGCAGACCACATGCATGTTGAGGGACTTGCAGAATCTCTTGATGTCCTTGCCGATCTGCATGCAGAGTTCGCGCGTTGGCGTCATGATTAGCGCCACCGGCCCATCCGTCTCCTCAAGGGGAGGCTGGTCCAGCACGTGTCGGAACATGGGCAGCATGAAGGCCAGTGTCTTTCCCGACCCCGTTTTCGCTATTCCAATTAGATCCCTGGGAGATAAATATATTAATAAAACAGATATAATAAAATAAAAAACATAATAGAAATACATATTCAGTGGTGCGGATACCATTTAAGCTATAAGCTACACTTGGCCATTGACGCATGTCAAAAATATGAATATGAATATTATGTGGAAAACTAAATTTATTGTTTCTTGAACAATAATGTAAAACTACATATTAAATAATTAATATGAATGAAAATGTCTGTTTCTAAAAGTTTTATTATATTTTATGGAAATGAAATGTTTCGCCTGTCTAAGGCATTTTTATTTGATAACACTTTGCTAAGGCGAAACATGTCATTCCCATAAAATATAATAATACTAGACTAACAGACGTTTCTATTTGTATTAATAAAAAACCTAAATATTCATTAAAGACCTAACAAGATATATATTGTTTCTTGAACAATGATGTAAAACTCCATATTAAATAATTAATATGAATGAAATCAAATGTCATGCCATTTGTCACATTTGATAATGCCTTAGAAAGGAGAATAATGTCATTCCCATAAAATATAATAACTCCTAGAAAACAGATGTTTTCATTCATATTAATTTCAGATATTCAACAATGGCCAATCAGAACTAATAGGGAACATTTAACCCTTAACGTACCGTGTTCAAAACAAAACGCTTGCTCCCATGTGGTAAGTTCAGTTTACCGCTAACTTTATCTAAATATCAAGCATATGACTAGATGAATCAAAATTTAATTTATGTCATCTTGTAGGGAATTTCATTAGGAATAGATCGATATCTATAACATACATGGATTATTTGAAAAACATATCATTATTAATTTTTTTCTGGAACCATGCGATTTCTGATATGGAATGCGTCACAGCATACGAGCAATTGGACTACAAGTATAAACATGTCTCCGCGCCGCGGCCGGCGGGCGAGACTTTACGAGATTTTACGTATGATAAAGGCACCTAGGCAAAATGTATAGTACGTTCAAGACAACGAGTACGTATTAATATTTGTCCCTTTTGGTAAAGTGTTAATATTTTCACAGTTCTGATATTATTAAGTTGCGTTCTGCGTTTCCATCAACAGTCGGTATTATTACGTACCTATTGAAAAAGCCAAAGATATAATTTATAATACGTTCAAAACAGCGAGTAAGTATTTGTCACTTTTGATAAAGTTGTAAATATTAGCAAAACAAATTCTACCTTAACACGAATGAAGGTGAGGGCAGTCTTAGAAAATATTTTTTTTTGGGATGAAGGAAGTAATTTTTGCTTTTTTTTTTATTACGAAATATTGAGAACACTTCAATGGAGGATTACAATTTTTTTTATAATATTAGGGTCCATAGGTTTTAAGAAAATCAACTTTAAATTGGCAGTGGAAACTCAATTGACCACATGGCAACGCGACGGTTAACATGTAATACTAACCTGCCAGACATAATAGCTGGGATGGCTTGGGCCTGAATGGGTGTTGGTTTTTCGTATGCTAACTTCTTCAAGATATCTAACTCTTTTTTGCTGATCCCACATTGAGCCCAGTTCTTAATCGGTTTGGGGCAACCCTTTCCCTTTACATCGATACCTTCTAGTTCCAATTTGTAGGCATCCACCTCAGTTTGAGACATGCGAGATATTTCTGGTACCTGCAATGTCATAACAAAGGATTTAAACAAAAAAGTCAATTAGAGGAACAACAACAAAAAAAGTGAATCTGAACAGCTAACCATAAAGCCGTCTCAGGGGTAGATATAACGAATGGACAGCCACAGTTCATTCCTGACACACTTCTCTTGCTTCCTCAACATTTATACATCGTGTCATGCGTGTACATAGATTTTTTTGACTTCTCCTTGTGCCACGTGTTTGTCTTCTATTTCTAGTTCCATTTACGTTGTTCACATATACTTTGTTTACTTCTTCTTCTTCGATGGCCCTACAGCCCATATCGAGCCTTAGCCTCCAGTATTCTTCGCCTCCAACTCCTCCTGTCCTCCGCTTCGACCCTCCAATCTGACACCCGTAACAACTTCCCCCATCTCTCCCAACTTCATCCTCCCATCGCAGCCTTGGTCGTCCAATTGGTGTTCTACCACCTGGGTGCCACTCCAGCAATCTTTTTGGGGTTCGCGGTGACGGCATCCTCTGCACATGACCGGCCCATCTCAGTCTATTCAGTCTGTGTAGAGAGACTGTGTGGAGAGACTTTCTTTACTATTCTTTCTTAATTCAATCATTCCATGTGTCCAAATTATCATTGATCCTTTCATTGTTTTGTTCATTTGCACTGCATTCACTTCTTATATTTGCATTTGACACTCTATCATATACAGATTAACTTCACATTCGTCTAAAAAAAATCTTATTTCTACTGCATTTATTCTACTTTCATCATTTTTTTCCCAATTCCAGCGATATTTACTTAGTGTGTGCAAAAGCACTGCACATATTAGCTTACCTCGGTATAAAATGACTTGGTGAATGGGAGGTATTTGAGTGCCGTGTGATCTACTTTAGCAAGATCCTTCCTCTGCCTGGAGGCAAGATTTGCAGCTGTGTCTTTAATATCCTCCGTTTCTTCTTCGGAAGAATATTCTAGACCATCCTGATTCTGTTCTATCAATTCGCCTGAAAATACAAATGTAAATTAATACCCCATGTTTTTAATATCAGAACGTTTACACAATGAAAATAAATAATAAATAAATAAAAACATTGTATTGGGGTAGTATGTTTACAAAAGATGGGTGAGTGGAGGGGGATATTGAAAGAAGGGTGGGGCAGGCAACAAAGTGAATGGTGCACTTAAAGTTGTCATCGCAAACAAAAACCTATCAAAAAAATCTAGAATGGGAGTGCATAATGGTGTTCTTCTACCGACCCTTATGTATGGAGGCGAAGCATGGAACTGGCAAAAGAAGGATGAAAGTAAATATAGTATAGAATAATTACAGTAGAAATGAGATCTCTAAGACGAGTGTGTAGTAGATCTATATATGATAGACTGTCAAATGCAAGCATAAGAAGTGAATGCGGTGAGAATGAAAGTGTTATGAACAAAATAATGAAAGGGTTGTTAAGATGGTTTGGACACATGGAAAGAATGAGTGAAGACAGAATGGTGAAGAAGGTATATGTAAACGACGTGAACGGAGCTAGAAATAGAGGAATACCGAGGAAAATGTGGCACGATCAAATCAATCAAATTTCAATTAAAAACATTGATATTCGGAATGTTTACCTTTGTTTTTCTTTTCCTGTGTTTTAGTAGCTGATCCAGACAGAATAACTACTCCCGAGCCACTCAGAGGTTGTCCTTTTTTGCCGTCAATGATACCACGCGCTTGATCCAACTTATTCACTTTGCGAACCTCCTACGGAAAGAAAATTTACCGTGATCCAAACAATAATTGCAGGCCTACAGTATAATAAAGAGAATATAAAGAACACTTACCTGTTGTACTTCAATCATGAAGGCATCTAGAGGATCGATTTCTTCATCTTTTTCAGCCTGGGTCTGATCGGCACCCGTGCCGTCTTCTCCTAAAATTAACACGAACATTTCAGATAAAGTGGAGAATATCTTCTACAAAGAATGAAACATAAACATCTACTATTCACTACAGGGAACTCATATTGATTGGAGATTATATTGGACTTCATTTCCATTTCCATTAGACTTCATTTCCATTTCCCGCAGCTCTTCATTAGTTTGCTATGTGTCTGAATCTCTAATCCACACATTGCTAACTAACTACACATTGGTAACTAAACTAGCTAACTAACTAACCATCATGCCATTTTCCCGGAGGGGTAGGCAGAGAGGATGGATCGCCACTATGCTCTGTCCTGGCATACCTCTCAGGATTCCTCTACATTCATACATCGTACCATGCACGCACGTTGATTATTCCGACTTCGAATGTGACGACCGCCTTTTAGTAATTGATTAATTTGGTCATGCCATGTTTTCCTCGGTCGTCCTCGGCTTCTTTTTCCACTCGCGCTGCTTGTGTACAACTTTTTAACCATTCTACTCTCATCCATTCGTTCCATATGTCCAAATCATCTCAGGGATCCTTTTTTAATTTATCCATGATGCAGTCATCTGCCTTACATTTCTTTCTTATTTCATCGTTCGGTATTCTATCATACAACGTTTTCCCGCACATTCTTCTTAGTCATTGGCAAGGCAAAAACTTATTTATAAAATAAGATTGCGATTTAATGAATCTACACAATCACAAGGATCGTAAAATGACGATAAAATGCAGTCACCTTCATCGGCAGAGTCATCCTCTAATGACCACTTCTTGGCGGAGGCGGCATGCTGGGCGGCGGAGAGCAGCGTGCCGCGCGTGAGCTCGCGCTTGGCCGTCTCCAGCTCCTTGCGGCGCCGCTCCACACGCCACCGCTCAATGCGCTCGCGCCGCTTTTGCATTTCCACCTCCAACTGCTTCTGCTCCTCCTCCTACCATACAAACATAGATATATTTAAATACAACTATTATTTTTTTACACAGTAAATACTTTCCACCAAAAATTAATAATTGGATATTTTTATTTCTTCTATACTCGTATACGTCATACTTTGTGTTGTTATGATGGTTTATTTCTATTTTTCTTTTTTATACACTTTGTATACACAACACTTATATTAATAAAAAAAATAATTATATACACATGTTTCGGACAAACAGTCCTTCTTCAGTAAAGATACATATTTAAAAAAATATTATAAAATTGTTGTTGTTTACATGATCTCACAGATGTTATAAAGATTTATTTTGGAACGTTTATGCTTTTGTTATAACAAATATTATGATTCAATTTAAAATTTAAAATAATAATTTTAAGTTCTTATTGGGGTTCAGGTAATTACTAACAACAAAGGAAATAAATCAAATATTAGACTTGACGTTAAATTAATTTGATTATTTATAATATTTTCTTTATTTTTAATTTCTATAATTTCGAGATTGCTCAAAGTTATATTTCAATTATTAACATGCAAAATTTCAACACCAATATCTTTATTAGATGAATGATCTTTTTCTATGAGGTGGTTAGCAAATTCAGAAAAGTTATTATTAGAGAGACATCTTATGTGCTCTTTTATTCTTACAACAACAACAACAACAAACCATCACGCCGTTTCCCCGCAGGGGTAGGCAGAGAGAATGGACCGCCACAATACTCTATCCTGGCAAACCTCTCTAGCTTCCCCACATTCATATAACGAGTCATACACGCACGTCGATTCCTCCGACTTCTAACATGACCAACCTTTAAAATTTGATTAATTTGGTCATGCCATGTTTTCCTTGGTCTGCCTCGACTTTGTACCCCATTTACATCATTAACGTATACTTTCTTAACCATTCTTTCTCCATCCATGCGTTCCATATGTCCGAACCAACGCAGCGATCCTTTCATAATTTTGTTCATAATACCTTCTTCCGCTCTACATTCCTTTCTTATATCAGCATTTGAGATTCTGTCGTATATCGTTCTACCACACATACGTCTTAGGGACCTCATCTCTACCGCATTTATTCTGCTCTCATCCTTCTTCTGCCAGTTCCATGCTTCGCTTCCATACATTAGGGTTGGGACCAGAACTCCATTGTGAACGGCCGTTTTTGCTTTCATTGATAAATTCTTGTTTCCAATAACTATTTTTAAAGCTCCATTCACTTTGTTACCCGCACCAACCCTTCTTTCGACGTCACTATCCGTTCGGGCATCTGCTGTGAACATACTACCTAAATACACAAATTCCTCACCTGTTCCAAGTTCTCTTCGTTCACACTTATATTACAAACTGTCATTTGCTCTTCCCTTTCGAAAACCATCACCTTTGACTTTCCGACATTCATCATTAAATCATTTGACTTGCATACCTCATACATTCTCGACACCAAGACTTGTAATTCGTCCGCACTATCCGCAACGAGCAAAGCTGACAGTTTTTTTATTCTTTTATTCTTAATTTAAAATTATGCCTTGTTTTACCAATATAAAAAACATATTTTTTTATTTCTGAGAATCACGTTAGATCAAATTATTCATGTTAAAATATGAATATAGCTTTGTCCTTTTAGTGGACTTCAAAACCATGTAAAAAAAAAGAATAATGTCCGAGTAATTTTGTATTATTACACCTGCACCTTTATTTCAAATATAACACACGTTAAGTGGTAAAGCCATGTATTGAGTCAGTATCAAAGATTTTAAGCATCTGCATCAAGAGCAGAAAATAGCCAAGAAAAGAAAGTTGAATCTTTAATTGTACAAAAACTCATAAAATCATCAAATATCGTTTAACTTTTAGTTTGAAGACAATAATTAGTTTCCAATTTACCTTATCGACATTTCCCGGATCAAATTCTGGTTCTTCCTCTTTACCATGCTTCTCTTTAGACCTGGAACGCTCCTTATCTTTCGGTCGCTCTGAATCCCTGGAATGCCTTCTCGAGCGAGATGAGGATCCTTTATCTTCTCTTTTAACACTAAAATCATTAATAAAAAATATATTAAAATTGCCAATATATGCAAGAATGCAAATCGAATTAAAAAAATTGTATCCATAGTGGACAATAAAAATAATTATGACTGTACACGCACGATTTACGTTCTCTGCTGTGGGAGCGCCTCTCGCGCTTGCTCTCTCTATCACGGCTACGACTCCGCCTGTGCTTTGAGGACTTGGATGTTCTCTCTCTACTCCGAGATCGTCTTCTCTTCCGCTCCGGGCTCACTGACTTGCTTTGCGACCGTCGCCTACTTTCCCTGTCACGTCTAAACATATAAAAGTTGATATAAAACATCAAAACAATCAAGATTATCTTTAAATATAGAAATTTATCCTTATCGTATAAAAATCGTATCTATCAAGTATTATTTACCCGCTTCTGGTCATTATTTTATGAAATCGGTGATGAAGATATATTAAAAATAAAACATATAATCATGTATTCAAAACAAACTTATCGAAATTTCATAAAACTTATTGTTAGGAATAAATATTTTTATCAGAAATATAACCTAAACATATCACATCCCGCAAAACTGACGCATATTGTTTGTCTATGGAAAATTGGAAAATGGACATTTTAAATTATTTTGCATCCATAGTGTTGTTCCTGGTGTTTTTGAAAGAAATCGACATTTTAGTACTTAAGTAAAAGAAGTCGAACTGTCATATTTTTAAAGTTCGAGATGGCTTCTCCTCCGTTTTCACAGCCGAATGTGTGGCCATCCTGGAGAGTCTTAAGTATGTAATCTCTCAAAACTTAACAAAAATTATTATTTTATCAGATTCCCTGAGCGCCCTGCAAAAAATCCGTGAACCTCCTTCCCAGTATCCCGAAGATGAATTCTGCATCGAGATTCGTCATGCGCTATGCTTGTTGCAAGACTCAGACAGAGAGATCGCCTTGGCTTGGATCCCGAGTCACAGCGGGATCTCTGGAAATGAAAGAGCAGACAATATAGCTAAACAGGCAATTCATTCTGGTGATGACAAATATATCACTCACATCCCCATCAATGATCTTATCCCTGTAATGCGCGAAAAATTGCAGCTCACATGGCAGAATGATTGGAACATCTCCAGTCAGTCCAAAGGAAAAATGTATTCGGAACTTCAGCCCGATGTCCTGTCGACACCCTGGTATAACAAACTAAAATTAAATAAATTTGAAACCAGCTCGATCTGTAGAATGCGCATCGGTCACTGTTGTCACAGAGCGCATCTTACCAAAATCCATATTCTAGACTCTGCCATATGTGAATGCGGCATCGAAGATGAAAATCTCGACCACATATTCTTCAACTGCCCGTTTAATGTACAATACCCAAATTTTATTCCAGACCTTATAGACCTTAATATATCCTTACCTACTAACATGTCCACTCTCATCTCCTCATCTAACAAAAACCTGTATAAAATACTAACAAAATTCCTGACTCTCAATAACATAAATCTGTAACATATTCCTTACTACTAACAAAAATTTATTAGATACTAACCCTAGATGTAATTTGTATATATAACAATCTTCCATAGATTAATCCCTTAACCCACTACTACTATTACACATCTACCCTTACTTGAGACTGGCCCAGAACACCCACAAGCGGTGAAAAGCCATAAAAAAAAAGAAGAAGAAGAAGAAGAAGAGATGGCTTCTGACAGATGATAGGTTAGGTTAGTAATTTTCTAATTTAGTGTGATGTATTATTTTTAGTACCGATGATTTTGCCGTATGAATGAGTAACACGTCATAAAGGCCAAAATTTAACACAGTATGCCTAGTTTCATTCTCAAAAAGATCGAAACGATCACTTAAAATTATATAAAATCATGGAGATCCCATATATGAAAATATTCATTTATTGTTTAACATTTTTGGCATATGCATGGACTGGCATGGGATCTGGTATATTACAAAACCTGAAAGATGCTGTTCTTGCAGCAGAAACTGTGTTTGGTGATGTAATGAAAAACGTTATCACTGTTGCCGAAAAATTTCGGTCAATGCATGATGTTTTTGATGCGGCCATAGAAGAAAACTGCTTATTCAACTGTCCAGATGGTGAGTCCTTAATAAAATCATATATTTATTTAAATGGATTCACTATCGATCGTTTTTTAAAATAATTACTTGCATTATTTTTTTACAGGAGCTAAGCCTACTAAAAACCGAAACCATGTTCCCTCATCTGATGGTTGTGGTTCGCTTGGAATACAAATTGCCTCGGAATACTTGCCAATTAGAGAA
This sequence comes from Lepidostoma basale, assembly GCA_022606425.2. Taxonomy (NCBI): domain Eukaryota; kingdom Metazoa; phylum Arthropoda; class Insecta; order Trichoptera; family Lepidostomatidae; genus Lepidostoma; species Lepidostoma basale. The sequence continues at coordinate 2,135,640 of JAHDVF020000010.1, forward strand.
ATGACTTCATGCTGTAACGATCATGACAAATGTTATGATACATGTAATTCGGGAAAAGATTTATGTGACTTAGAGTTTAAAAGATGTTTATACAACTACTGTGATACTTACAAAGGCTCTCTAGGTGGAGATACATTTGTAAAAGGTAATATTTCCAGTTTATTAAATTCTCATTATTGCATCTCTGTTTTGTTATTAACTTATAAAATGCACGAAGACAATAATTGTTGATGCAGGTATTTGAAAATGTGACGATCACACATATTTCCTCAAGTTTATAAAACAACATTGTGCAATAAGGTAACTTTTCAATTATATTGTTTTATGCAGTGGCTACAATTAAAGCTAATTATGTGAAGGATATGAATTAAATGATAAGATTTGTACCTAAATTTCTTTTTTTTTTTTGTTTTAGTTTTATTGTATGCTTAATACATTTTATTATAGGGTACTTAAGATTAATCTATTAACTATCTATCAGTTTACAGTTTAGTTCGGAGCAGACTCAAAAGAGGTTCTGTGATATGGAGTCCTCAAGAGGCGAGATATTCCGTTATGCTGGAGAGGGTTCAGAAAAAATTGGAGTTATCTCTACATGAGGGAATATGGTAGCTATCCGTGGCTCTATCCCACGGCATTTCTTTCGGGAATGCCTGGGACCAACTCTCTGCAGCTTCAAAGAGATGGGCAACTCATAACCCATTTCTTTAGATTATTTGGGGGATATTTCGAGAACTCGGCCGTGCTGGAGGGTGTTCGGCTTTTTGTCTCGGATAGATATCTCCGACAGCGACAGTATAGATTATTTTACTTACCGGCCGCCAGAACCAACCTGCCTCTGGTGACACCGGTGGGAAGGGCAATTAGTCTGCTGAGCGCGGTCTCCTCGGAGATCGACGTCTTTCATATTAGTGAAAGTACATTCAGAAGGCAAATACTCTTGATTTTGGAAAGTATCTTGTCTTCTTAATGTGGAACCATCTCTCATGTGTTTCTGGTATATAATAAACTATATACAATATATTATTTTACCTGTTTTCAATAGATGCATTAAACCTTAAATTTGTAATGTCGTTTGATGAAATAAACTTATTCGATTTACGTGATTTTTTTTACTTGTTATGTGTATTGAAGCAGGTTGCCTGATTCAAGCATCAGTGGATATAAATATCTCAAATTAGATGATATTTTGAACTTGCAATAATTTAAATGTAAAATCATATAAAATCTCTTTTCCAATATAAATGATATATATTTTTTCAGGTTGTAAAGGGGCTGCCAAACTTCTATTCACTGGCACGCTGACACTTGGCTGCAAGTCTTACTTGGATGCCCAACAAAAGGCTTGTTATTGTCCACAAAAAACTAAATACAAAAAGTATACAACGGGATCTGGAGATTTATGATCTGCATCATAATTATTTCCATATACTATTTCAATGATGTATGCATTTAAAATAAAAAGGTGATGGAAACACATATTTTAATGTACAGTCATACCTCAGTTCAGAAACAACTCTATTTTTGAGCAAATCGAATCGTTTACAAACAAGATTTTCAGACAAATCTTACTTTGGATCTCAAATTACGTTTTGGTTCACAAACTCGGTTATTATTCTCTAACACAGTTTAAATGTCATTCGCTCACGTATTTAAAATATTTGTTTGTGCAATGTTTGCTCTAAATTAACCCTCATATGGCTCCCAAATAAGTTTCAAGAACAAGTGATAGTGTTATTAAGAAGCCTAATTGAATCACTATTTAAAAAAGAAGAAAACAATAGCTAAACATTAGATCGGTGTTCGTGTTTCCCGCCCAATGCCACTTGAGGGTTGCGGCCAGCTTGATGAAGTCGTAGACTTTTGTCCTGGCTCATATGTTCTCATTCTGTCCCGCAAGCTAATATCTGACATGGCTCTCCATTGGAGAAGCTGCTAGTTCAAATAAAAAGGCTACAATCGGAGAAAGATGAGGATAGAGAGGAAGTTTCTATTGCTATGATAGAAGAAATTTGCAGAAAGTGGAGTGAAGGTATTAAAAAGCAATATCAAAATAAATACTGTGACCAATGGAGCAATTAATATTCAAAATTACTATGTGATGGCCCACTTCTGGAAAATTATTCACGAAAGCAGAATAAAAATTTCTCTGGATTAGTTTATTGTGTGAAAATCAACCAGTGAATTATAAAATAGACAATAAAAAAACAGCAATATCAGAATTGCTCGGTATTATTCTGCAAGTAGACCATCATCCATCAACAACCATACGTATCAGCGATTATCCGCTACAAAGCTAAAATGCAATGCGAACAATTATCATGTGTTTACTTTTGTTATTTCTTCTGAACTAAAAAAAAACAAATAAAAATATTGTGTTTCTAGGGTTGGAACAGATTTAATTATATTTCAATTGATTTAAATGATTGCTTCGGTTTGCCAACCGAGTCTCAGAATGAACTGGAACTCATAATTCATGTACTGAGGTATCACTGTACCAGTCACTCAGTCTAATTTAGTATTATAAGATATATTTTATATTGTAAATAAATTATTTAATACAAAAATGCTTTAGTTTTCTTTATATTACTCGATTTCAGCGATTGAACACATAACTGTACCTATGTTCAACTTTATGTCTCTACTGAAATAATACTAAATTAAAACATATAAAATGAGAGGCTTACGTCCAGCAGTGGATGCAGAAAAGCTGACGAAGAATAAAAAGACATTATACTTTTAAAAAATCATTTATTTTCGAGGAATTCTACAAAAACCTGCAATAAAGTTACACCAAAAACCAAACCGTTGACAAGTCTAATATTTAAATACGTAAGATATACATTGATGATTTAAATCTTAATTACAACAATAAGTTAGATACAGTTACAAGTGTTTTAGTTAAACACATCTAATTAATATTGAAAGACAACATAAGAGTATTTAGCCAACGACATGATGTACATGAAACACAAAAAGCTTTATTTTATAAATACATATAACAAAAGTATTTGTTTGCCGAGTTTTCGAGAGATCAATCAACAAGAACAGGAAACAATATGTGAGAAACATTGAATCGAGTTGATAAACTGTAGATTTATTGGTGACACAATGGGAGGATATCCCGTTCAATGGAACAATGAGTCTTACCAAAATAACAAAAGCCAGATTTAATTTTAGTTAAATAAATAAATAGATAGATTAATCAGTTAAAATAACGTATTTTAATCATATTTGATACAAAACTTGATATGGTTGTATAGAATGTAAACGAAAGTACAATGATTATCTTTATAAATATAAAAAGAATATAAAATCAAAATATCACTGCCAAAACATAGAAAGATGAAACACAAGACTATATCCTAACATCCCTATGTGAGGAGTTGTTTGATCTCTTGTTTCTCCGCAGCCTCCAAGTACGGGAGACCCTCTGGAGTGGATCCACTCTTCGACGCTCCCTTAAATTAGACACATTGACATTTATACATCAGTATAGATTAATTAGTAAGAAACATGCCTGAAGGTGGCTAAGTAGCAGTGGCGGTACTCCCATAGAAGCCCAGAAGCCTGGCTTGCGTAAGAAATTTTGAATCAAAACCTCTTCTGGCTCTTGTGGCTATTCCTCTTACGTCTGATGGGAACATTGTTGGAAGGTGATTTGGTGGGTTGTTGGTTTTCTTAGATTTGGGGGGTTTGATTCAAAGTTTCTTACGCAAGCCGGGCTTCTAGGCTTCTATGGTAGTACCGCCACTGCTAAGAAGCATGTAGTCCACAAGAAAAAAAATTTAAGATTTCGTCGTTGACAATTCTACGCATTCTGATACGTGTAGCAGTTGAACTATCCTATGAAATTTCTTTAACATGTTCCTGGGGTCAATTCACTGGAATTGTGAAATAATGGAATGCTCAATCCTTCAAGTAGTTTAAATTAATATTTTGGAAATCACACTACACCGGGAAAATTGTTTTATTTATCTCAGCTTCAGTTTAGGTTGTTACATTTCCCTAGCTATGGGACCAACTTTCCTATGGCCATACCAGAGAATGAGTTATTGGGATGCTGAATTGCAAAGTTGTATCAACATTTTTAATACTAGTGAGACAAAGTTTTCTTAGTACTATCCTATTTTTATCTCAACTATTGCAAGTACATTAAGTAAGAAAAAACTTCAGTGATTATTTATTTATTTTTTGAATGTATACATATACTTGTATACGAATACTGGATTTCACCCATTGCGGGTTATCAATTAATGATTTAATTGTATCTCAATAGAGACGAAGATGCAAATTGGAAACTGAATATGGTTGATCAAGGTGTTTATGGGACTTATGACCTGTCATCGGTTGGGTTAAGCGCACGCTTTATGTAATTACAACATTCCACATTCCACCTTTCTTATGACCATGTCTGACAAATTTTTGGAAGTTGTACGAGATATGTTAAAGTCCAACACCAGAATTCACATGTCAGTTTCAATGCGCCATCTATGAAGATTTGATTATATATGTTAATCTCTAAGATTACTCTATATAATCTACATACTAACGCCATCTAAGAAGATTTATGTTTATTAAGCATTAAGCAGAACATCTTTTTAACACAATGTGAAAGGCTACCCCGCCTTTTGCATTGTTAGAAGCCGCCTGGAGATGTCACTCCTATCTATTTGCCAAACTTGGACCAGATATGTTTACAATATTTTTTAAATGTATACATATACTTGTATACGAATACTGGATTTCACTCATTGCGGGTTATTTATTTATTTAGATAGTAAAAGCTCAAAATGAAACCAGTGCTTTGCAACAGAGACCTACCCATCGAATTGCGAATGAGAATAGTTTGATGTTATGTGCTTATGGTATGGAAACATGTAGAAATTGAAAATGTGGATATATCGCAGAATGTCAAAAATATCATGGACAGAAAGAGTCATGAACAAGGAAGTACTGCAGCGAATGAAGAAAGAAAATGAAATGATCATGACCAAAAAGCACAGGAAACTTGAATACTTCAGGCACGTTATGAGTAACAATAAATACAAAGTAATGCAACTGGATTATCCAACGTAAAATAAATGAAAAACAAAGTGTCAAAAGAACAAGAAAATCCTGGCTAGATAATCTTCGAAAATGGTTCAATTGCAGCACAAAAGTAAAAATAGCCATGATGTTGTCCAACCTACGATAGGAGAGGAATAAGAAGAAAAGTTTCTACATTCTCCGTATTGTTTAAATATAATCATTTGTTGTATAAATTAAATGCATATTATAAATAAGCATTTTTGACACAATATTTTTTCAAATTACAAATAATCGATTTCACATGCTTAAAAAACATGAGAATGAAAGGGTTAAAGATAATATGATGTGTAATGATTGATATGCATATTGATAAATACAAATTATATGGTAGTGTTACTTTCCAATGTGCAATGTTTATTCTATATGACAGAGGTGGCCAACAAGTCAATTGCGAACGACCAGTCGATCGTTCGCAATGTCTAAGCTTAGAAACCAATTAGACTACATGATAAATAGAGTACTAATTTAGGACCACTGCACTATTCCGGGACTATAATTTAGTCTGAAACCGAACATATACCATGGTATCAATGTTCCCTCTAATTTTCCCAAGATTATAAGCGCAAAAGACATTGGGTGTACAGCTTTAAAAGGAAATAAAAAAAATTTACCAACCTTTAAAATTTTATTAATTTGGTCATGCCATGTTTTCCTTGGTCTACCTCGACTCCGTACTCCATTTACATTGTTAACGTATACATTCTTAGCCATTCTTTCTCCATCCATGCGCTCCATATACCCGAACCAACACAGTGATCCTTTTATAATTTTGTTTATAATTATACTTTCTTTTGCTCTACATTCCTTTCTTATATCAGCATTTGAAAATCTATCATAAATCGCTCTACCACATATACGTCTTAAGGACCTCATCTCTACCGCATTTATTCTACTCTCATCCTTCTTCTGCTAGTTCCATGTTGGGACAAGAACTCCATTGTGAATGGCCATTTTCGCTTTCATTGATAATTTTTTGTTTCCAATAACTATTTTTAATGCTCTATTCACTTTGTTACACCAACCCTTCTTTTGACGCTCATTGCTCGGCCATCGCTGTGAACATGCTACCTAAATACACAAATTCACTCACCTGCTCCAAGTTCTCTTCGTTCACACTTATGTTACAAACTGTCATATTTTATGGCCCATTAAATAATTATGTTATTTTTCACATAGATAGATACGTATGTTTGAACATATATTTTGCTTATCTAGCCGTATCTTGCAAGAGTGTACTTCGTACTAAAAAAAATACAGTGTACAGACGACCTTCGTAGCCAAGTGGTAATTGCTTTGACTGCCACCCCGAAGATCTTGGGTTCGATTCCCGGCAATGGCAGTGTGATTATCACACTTTCTTTGGTCTGGTTAGAGAATTCACGTGATAACAAAATGGCGATAATCAATATGATAGCTATACCCTTTACATCGATTTGGCTCACGCTGTAATGATGTAAAGAGCGATTCAACAAAATAATCTTCTTCTTCGCGTGCTGTATCAGGTCCCCCTGACGTTGGCAATCACTCCGGCGAAGGCTTCTCTATCTTGTGCAACCCGGAACAGCTCCCCACATGTCTCATCCCGGTCCAGTCTCTTATGTTGCACAGCCAAGACGTTTGCCTTCTACCAGGACCACGCTACCCCTCAATTTTTATCAGTATTAGTTGGAGCAAGCTGTATTTATCTCCCGGGCAGAATGTGACCCAGATATGAAATCTTACGGACCTTAACGTCCTTTAATAGTTGTCTATTACAATATATCCCCCTCCCCATTTAGACTTTGCATATGGCAATAATTCGATCGCGAAACATTTTAAAGATAAAAAGTAGATCTTATGTACACAAAAGTTGGCCACCTCTGTTATATTATATTAGATATGCTTGTAGTGAGAGATACCGTAACTTTGAAACCCATATCAGGGATCTAAAAATACATAGTGACTCTTGAACTGTTGGTACTAATAAATAATATGCACTTACATTTTTCAAAAGGATTTGTACACAGTCAGTGTGGCCTTCCCAAATAGCAGCCAATAGTACTGAGATTCCATGCTTGTCAAACACCTATAAAACATAATGCAAACAGTAATATGCTATATGCAAACAGTAATACGCGTAGATAGAGGTAAACTGTGGGAAATATTGTCGGAATATGGAATAAACACAAAACTGATCACGGCAATTACATCGCTGTACACAGAAAGCACTGCTAGTGTCAGAGTAAATGGGGATCTTACAGCCTGGTTCGATACCAATAAAGGTGTCAAACAGGGGTGTGTAATGTCTCCATGGTTGTTTAATCTATATATGGACAAGTGTATGAAAGAGCTGAAAGGGTTGAAAGCAGGTGCAAAAATGGAAGATGTTTCAGTAAGCTGTTTGTTGTATGCGGACGACGCTGTGCTACTTGCAGACAACAAGCACGAACTGCAACCCCTGGTGTCTAGTATGTATGAGGTATGCAAGCGATACGATTTGATGATGAATGTGAATAAGTCTAAGGTAATGATTTTCGAAAAAGAAGGAAGCATGACAGTCTGCAACATTAGTGTAAACGATGAAAATCTGGAACAAGTGGATGAATTTGTTTATTTAGGAAGTATGTTTACAAAGGATGGGAGGGTGGAGAAGGATATTGAAAGAAGGGTTGGGGCAGGCAACAGAATAAATGGTGCACTTAAAGTTGTCATCGCAAACAAAAGCCTATCCAAAAAAGCTAAGATGGCAGTGCACAATGGTGTTCTTGTGCCGACCCTTATGTATGGAAGTGAAGCATGGAACTGGCAAAAGAAGGATGAAAGTAGAATAAATGCAGTAGAAATGAGATCTCTAAGACGAATGTGTGGCAAATCTGTATATAATAGAGTGTCAAATGCAAATATGAGAAGTGAATGTGAATGAAAGTGTTATGAACAAAATAATGAAAGGGTCGTTAAGATGGTTTGGACACATGGAAAGAATGAGTGAAGACAGAATGGTGAAGAAGGTATATGTAAACGATGTGAATGGAGCTAGAAATAGAGGAAGACCGAGGAAAATGTGGCACGATCAAATCAATCAAATATTAAATATCTGTCACGTGAGGAGTCGGAGAAATTGAAGTGCGTGCATGACAAGATGTATGAATGTAGAGGAAGCGACAGAAGTATGTCAGGACAGAACAGTGTGGCGTTCCATTTCTTTCTGCCTACCCCTCCGGAGAGATGGCGTGGTGGTTAGTTAGACATGTTTCACCTTACAAGGTCATATTTGATAATGCCTTTCCAAGGCGAAACATGTCACTCCCATAAAAAAAATTTACTTCGAGAAAACAGACCATGTCATTAATATCAAAAACTATTATCATTTCTTCGACGACCTTTGTGGCCGGGTGGTAAGTGTTTTGACTGCCACACCGAAGGCCCCGGGTTCGATTCCCGGCAATGGCAGTGTGATCTGGTCTGGTTTAGAATTCACGTGACAATAAAATGGCAATAGATTAGTGAGAATGTACATGTCATGAGAATCAATATGATAGCTGTACTCTTTACATCGATTTGGCTCACGCTGTAATGATGTAAAGAGCGATTCAACACAATAATAATAATTCACCATTACTTTGTATTGCGGATTCATAATTTAATAATATTAACACTTTATTTAACAACAACAACAAACCATCATGCCTTTTACCCCAGGGGTAGGCAGAGAGAATGGACCGCTACACTACTCTATCCTGACATACCTCTCTAGCTTTCTTTACATTCATACAGCGAGTCATACATGCACGTCGATTCTTCCGGCTTCTGACACTTTATTTAAAATACAAATTATAACACAAATAAGTTTAGGACGCAGAAGTCCTTCATCAGTGTAGTTAAATATTGTATATACAAAAAAAAATTCAACTATTGTCATTATTCAATCAATTAAGTTCTATTAAAATTTTAATTCTATTAAAAAGTAAAAAAAAATTCAATAAATATATATATGTTTTTTTTCTACCAATAAAAAATCATTTGAATAATGATTTGTTTTATAGACCTTCTGGAAGCGAATATGTTTATGTATTTGCACACTTAACTTAAAAGAGGAGAGAGAAATATGGTTGGCCATGATGTAATATTACATTTGTATTTGTCAAAATACGCCATACTAGTTAATAATCTTACATTTGGATCGGCTCCCTTCCCAAGGAGGTAAGTGAGAACAGCCGCCTGGCCGTAGTCCGCAGCGTAGTGCAGGGGGACTCTGCCATCGATTTGGGCATTTACATTTATATTCTGTAAAAAAACAAAAAATAATAGTTATATTATTCACAATTGTATGGTCCAGTATAAATGGACCTTAAGGCAGAATACACTGTAACATAAAGGGTAAATAAAGCGAGCAAGAGAGCACTTTTTAAAATAAACTAACTAACCATCATGCCGTCTCTCCGAAGGGGTAGGCAGAAAGAATGGACTGCCACACTTTCCTTTCCTGACATATTTCCCTCGCTTCCTCAACATTCATACATCGTGTCATGCACGCGCGTCGATTTCCCTGACTCCTCACATGGCCGACATTCAATATTTGATTTATTTGATCGTGCCACGTTTTCCTCGGTCTTCCTCTATTTCTGGTTCCGTTTACATCATTAACATATAATTTTTTTACCATTCTTTCTTTCCATATGTCCTAACCATCTTAATGATCCTTTCATTATTTTGTTCATAACACCATCATTCGCACCGCATTCACTTCTTATATTTTCATTCGACACTCTATCATACACAGAGTATCCGCACATTCGTCTAAGAGATCTCATTTCCACTGCATTTGTTCTACTTTCATCCTTCTTTTGCCAGTTCCATGCTTCGCTTCCATACATAAGGATCGGTAGAAGAACACTATTGTGGACTGCCATTCAAGTTTTTTTGGATAGGTTTTTAAATAAAAACAAATAAATTTAAAAAAAACTAAACATTGCGCCGTTTCACCACCACACTGCTCTATGCCGACATACCTCTCACTCATATACTGTAACATACACACTTGTCAATTTTTCCGACTTCAAGTGTGGCCGCCATTCAGTAATTGATGAATTTTGTCATGCCATGTGTTCCTCAATGCGAGATTGGCAAGAGTTGTGTATCTATCAGACTCTGTCCAATTTTTAGTGCTCATACTGTCTACAATAACACGTTGCCTGCGGCGCACTGACCGGGACAGTGGTCCGCCATTTGGGTTTCACCTCTTACTGAACGGTATACGGCCTGACCTAAACAGGGGTCCGCCGTTTGAGTTCTCTCCTTATCACTGTCCCAGTCAGTGCTCCGCAGTCAACATGTTAAATATTGTCCCCTACGACAGCAACAATTAATTAACTGAGCTACCGCAACAAAAATTCCTTTCATTTATATTATTTTACATGGTTTTGAAATAACACAGTGCTGCATTCTTAGCATGCACTTACTACTCAGTAAACACATGTGAGGTGGGGGGGAAGCAGCAAAGAGTTTGTTTATTATCTGATAGTGATAGTGAATAATCTTTTATAAAGTAATTTAAAAAAAAAAACTAATCCTGAATTAATTTTTATAAAAGGAAACCAATCCATTATTTTTTATTTCAATTGATTTTATTTACAGTGAATAAGAATCAAGATTATCAAGTCATGAAATGCATGGGGCTCATCAGAAAGAGATCACCCAAAAGGCATTTTTACTATTAAGCGACGTCTTAAAGAAGCTGATTTCTCGAATCGAATCACCATGAAGGAACCATTATTAATTGCAGCAAATACAAAGAAGATTCCCAGATGGATAAAACAACATCAATCATGGACAACTCAAGATTGGAAAATTGTTATGTCTTCTTCTTCTTCTTCCTCTTAGTTTAGGTCGTATGACCTGTTTATGACGGCGAGCTGTCCTAGGATGATGAGGCCTTCCTGGTAATCTCTTGCTGCTTGGGTTTTCATCTTTAAATTTTTTTGTAATTCTTGTATTAGCTTCTTTCCCATCTTACTATGTCCTCAACACCACAGATAGACCTTATTGTATCATTTCTGATCCGATCTCTGAGGGTTTTGCCTGCGATGGAGCGCATAGGGTTCACATTTCTGCTACTCTAAGAAGGTTCTTAGTCCTATTGGTATCGGTTCTGACTTCTATTCCATACGTCATGATGGGGCGGACGCATGCATTATATATTGTTATGTGAAGCAACAAATCAAAATACAGGGTGCGGCAAAACAGACAGTGCAGTTTTGAAAGGCCGGTACATCCCGTGTGGTGGGGGCAGGAACCTGGGAGTGGTCTCATTGTATCGGGAGGGTCTTGCCATTTTCAGTCGTTGCCATGGTTTGGTCCGGACAACACCAGGGCTTTGCCATCCACACGTTTCTTGAAAATGGCCGTTTTGTCATCGCCACCCAGCGGGCTTTTCGGCTGCACTTCAATCCTGGGCGTCGTGATACCGTCGCTCGCCATAATTTAATTGTGACTTGGGTGCGTACATTAAAAGGAACTGGTTCCACACTAATACCTAGAGGTTTAGGAAGACCCAAAACCGTAAGAACACCCGAAAATTTAACGAATGAGAGAAGCTATTGAACTATCGGCTCGGCGCTCTGCCCAGAAGCGTGCAATTGCATTGGGCATTGCTGACCGCTCACTAAGGAGGATTTTGCATCAAGACTTATCATTCCACCCATACAAGATTATGATTGTCCAAGAGTTAAAACCTCCTGACTATGAAAACCGCATGAAACGCTCCCAAGAAATGTTGAACCGAATGCATGCGAGGTAAACTTTTTTCAGTAGGGATGAGGCCCACATTCATCTCTGTAGAGCGGTGAATAAACAAAAATTTTAGTACTGGGCTGAAAATAACCCAAGGCAACTTCACGAGAGACCTCTTCACTCCCCAAAAGTGACTGTGTGGTGTGCGATTTCCAAATTTGGGGTGATTGGGCTGTATTTTTTTGAGGAGAATGGACGAACCGTGACTGTTAACACTCAACGTTATGTTTCCACGTTGGAAATTTTTTTTGAACCTCAATTGGAAGAACTAATGGAGGAAAAAGGTCTGGGAGATATCTGGTTTCAACAGGATGGTGCTATGGCCCATACTGCTCGAGTTTCGATGACAAAACTGCGACAGATGTTCCCTGCGCGCCTCGTCTCTCTGAGGAGTGACGTGGGATGGCCCGCGCGCTCATCTGATTTAAACACTTGCGAATTTTTCCTATGGGGCTATCTGAAGGAAAGAGTTTTTAAACATCGGCCTCACACCTTGGAAGAACTTAAGGATCGAATTCGGGAGGAAATCGCCGCTATGCCCATCGAGATGTGCCAAAATGCAGCCGAAAACTTCAGAAATCTCCTTCACCAATGTATCGCTGCTGGGGGCCATCATCTTTCTGATGTCATCTTTAAGACTTGATGCGTAAAACAGCATGATGTACCAAATAAAATAAAATTAATCTCATTTCTGTAAGTTGCACTGTTTTTTTTTTTTTTTAATAACCCTTCAAAACTGCACTGTCTGTTTTGCCGCACCTTATATGTAGTTTTTGGCTCCGGGTGAAAAATTGGCATTCGAAGAATTGAGGGAGAGAAGGTATTAAAACAATGTATTGTGCCATCGGTGAAACACAAGAAGCTTTGTTATGGTAAGGGGTTGTTTTCTCAGAAATTAAACAGAAAAATACTATCCATATACAGGGATTAATAAGGAATGAGTACTATCGGAGAATTCTGTAAAATCATTTGCTTTCCTCTGGACAGAGGATTTTTTTTAATGATTTATTTTTAGGCATGATAATGATCCCACGCATACTAAATCAATTGTTCCCTTCCCCATTCAAGTTTTTTTTAACACAGTCTAATGTTTAAAATTACATTCAAATTGTGATATGTATAATTACGCCATTTACTCGATGCAAAATATATTATGGGTAAAAAATAAATTGAAATCTAAAATACTATGACAATGAATGTTTAATTACACTATGGATTTTTTTGGTGGAAAACCAGTGAAGCATGCATCTCCCCCAATGGGCTAACTTAAATCTTGTACATTGGAAACACAGCAATTAAAAGAAAACCATGTAAATACTTTATATCGCAATTACCACCCTGGAAATGACAGTATTAAGTTATTTTAGTAAAAACAACTCATTGGAAACATGCAAAAGTGACAAAGTTCTCAGTTGACATTTGGACATTACCTTATTCTCAACAATATTCTTCACTTGATCAATATCACCATTTTTGATTCCCCAAACCAATTCGCCCATTTTTAAAGGTTTTCGTAAGAATTTTCACTGTAAAATAAAATCAAAAGCGGCCGGCGGATGTGACATCTGTCAAATCGCAATGAAATATCTATTGTCCACGGTGGTACGTCTGTCCGTGAAAGTTGCTGATACATGCAATAAAAAAATGCGTCTAGTACCTACTCATTCAAAAATATTTTTAGAGTAGCGTGGGGCCCGAACTCAATCATTTTTAAAAGTGAAATAGACGAAATGGGGGTTTTAAAATATAATTGCCTCATAATTGTTATAAACATATATAGAATCTTTATATCTCAATCCCCATGATGCTCTGGTCAGCTCCTGCGGTTTCTTGATGTGGGCGAATGCTCCATCTTTCAAAACTTTTTTCTACTTATGAACTATTGCTATCCTAGGAGGACTTAGGAGCAAAACTTCGTGTTTCTGTCTGTTGACAGACTCTGTGCACTTCAATCAACTGAACATTACTGTTAGGCCAGATACGTAATGTTCCAATCTAGAGTATCCCAAAAACTATGCAACTTTATACACTATTGTCAACCTTATAATATAAAAACTTTCTACTTATGAACTATTGCTATTCTAGGAGGAAAACTCTATTGTGTTGATACAATTTAATATATAGCAAACCTACAATACTTATATCTATCTACCTTTTTATTTTTCCCTTCCTGTGTTAAAAATGTCCGCGTGTTACGGTGCTGCATATTTACTTTGTCCGTCTAAATGAGAGTTTGAAATCGAAAAAACAGAATATTCATAGGATAATGCTTTAAGTAACAGTTGAAACGAAATCCGAAATTTTTAATCCAATTCCTTAAAAACATGGAATACCATCTAGTGAGAATACGATGTTACGTAAATATTTATGTGGCGCCTCCCTTACTTTTCGAACGATTGAATATTAAAAATGTATTTCTTGTACTTAGGAATATATTAGGTCCTTACATATGAAATTGGCGTTTTGTACGGGAGGAACATAAAGTTGATTTTTTTTTAATATAATATATTTATTTAATCAAAGTATGTACCATTGCTATCTATGCACTTTTGCCATCTCATAGGTACTTCATCGATCCCTTTACTAAAAAAAACATTCGGACGGGAATCAATAAAATGATGGACTGCCCCATCGGAGTTGAATTTTTTCCCTTGCAAGAAGTTATCCAAATTTCGAAAAAAAATAGTAATCTGTTGGGGCAAGGTCCGGAGAGTACGGTGGATGTCTTAGACATTCCAATTGAAGCTCTTCTAATTTGGTAGCCGTCTGTTGTGCAGTGTGTGGTCTAGTGTTATCATGAAGCAGCAGTGGCCTAGAGCGATTAACTAGCCTCGGTTGTTTAGCAGCTAGCTTTTCCATCATGGTTTGCAGTTACTGACAATAGACATCTGCCGTAATCGTCTGCCCAGATTTAAGAAAGCTGTAGTGAACGACACCAGCACTAGTCCACCAAACGCTGACAAGTAACTTTTTTGGAGTCAATTTTCGCTTGGGGCATGGTTTGGCTGGTTCGGCAGGGTTCAGCCATTGCGATGAGCGCTTCCGATTATCATACAGGATCCACTTTTCATCACAGGTAATGATTCGATTCAAAATCCCTTCATTATTGTGCCGGTTGAGTAATGCGACGCAGCAGTCAACGCGCGTTTGTTGATTTGCTTCACTCAATTCGTGAGGTACCCACCTTTCAAGCTTTTTCACCTTCCCAATTTGCTTCAAGTGGATTAAAACAGTTTTATCACTAACACCGCAGCCTGCAGCTAACTCGGACGTGGTTTGCGATGGATCCGCTTCCACAATAGCCTTCAATTCTTCATTATCAACTTTGGTCTCCGGCCGTCCACGGGGCTTGTTCTGCAGGTCGAAATTTCCAGAACGAAAACGTTGGAACCAAAAACGCACTGTGTTTTCTTTTGCGGCACCGTCGCCATACACATCATTAATCCTTCGAGCCATTTCTGCAGCACTGGTGCCACGGTGGAACTCGTACTCGTAAATAACGCGATATTTCAAGTTTTCCATTTTGTAAACTGAGTGACGCAAAGAAAAAAACAATTGAGGAAAAAACAAATGAATTATAATTTTCGAAACACAAATACTTGAGTAAATAGCTGTATAAATTTGAATTTGGAATTCCTAACCAAAGAGAAGATATTTGAGATCAAAGTTGCCAGTACGGCAAAACGCCAATTTCATATGTAAGGACCTAATAAACGCAGCGGGAGTGAGGCAGGAGTATATTCTTTAATTTAATTCGCAACAATACTAAGTAGGGAGGATGGACTGCCATACTGCTCTGTCCTGACATATCTCTTGAGATTCCTCTACATTTATAAATTGTATCATGCATGCTCGTTGATTTTTCTGACTTTGAATGTGGCCGCCTTTTAGTATTTGATCAATTTGTTCACGCCATGCTTTTCTTGGTCTTCCTTGCCTTCTCTTTCCACTCACACTGCCTGTATACAACATTTTAACCATTCTTCTCTCATCCATTCGCTCCATATGTCCAATGATCCTTTTTTAATTTCACTAATAATGCAATCATCTGCCTTACATGATTTATTCCTTATTTCATCACTCGGTATTCTATCACATATCTTTCATCAAATTTCCGGCATATTCTTCTCAGTGATCTAATTTATACGGCATTTACCCTACTTTCATCACTCTTTTGCCGGCATTATTTCTATACATAAGGATTGGCACTAGAACTTCATTATATACTGCCATCTTTGCTTCAGTAGATATTTTTCTATTTGCGGTGATGACTTTGAGACCGCCATTTAATTTGTTCCCAGCATATCTTTCTCCATTTTTCCATCTCTTGTGAACATGCTCTTGAATATTATTGCCTTAACACTTTCATTGTGGAACATTTTCAGATATCTAGTAAGATACTCAAATTATGTCTTATTTAATTATAAAATATAACCCATAGAAATTGAAAATGTTCCAAATAAATATTTACTATTTATTTTTGTATATTATACACATCGGTGAGTATTTATTAAAACCTAAAGTGCTGGGCGGATATTGAGCACTTAACGAGATTCCGGTTGTACGTGTCTAGCGCATACTCAGCAACCAACGTGTTAAGACATTTATTGACACCCCATCTGCAGTGTAAACAAAAAAACAATAAAACACTTTTAGTAAAATATTTTTATTGACCTTAATGAACCATATTGGTCTTTAAAACCAATTTCAATACATTATAAATTTGGTATTATAACCTACGAATGAAAAACAAATTAACAATAATGTAGCATTACTGATTTATAATTAATATAGTTATACAGAGGAAATAAAAACAACTAAAACGCGTACTCTTTCAACGAGATAAAAATAAATATTCACCAAATAAAGTTACTTACGAGGGAAATAGGGTTGTCAGCAGAAGTCATTTTTAGTCACTCAATGGAAGAACCATTATGAAGTATTCAAACATTTCAAATGTTAACACCAATCGTACTTAAATAATATACATACATATTAAGGAGTTATGATTTTAGAAAAAACATAAGCAAATGCCAAAAGTACTTAACACAATGTATCTAAGAAGTACATAAATTCATATTATGTATTATAGTCTAACACAAATGTAACAATTTGCTAAAAACTTTAAAATATTGAAAATAAAATCATATATATTTTTTCTCCTTCTTAAAATATATTATGTTTACTTGGGACATAAGTAAGACAGTCTAATATGCATGCAACTGATATCGCAGTGCCGAAGCTGAAAATAATATGTAAGAGAAAAAAAAAAATGATCCGTTGATGCGATACAAAAATGACAGCTCTGTATTATTGGTTAATGTAACAGCTTCACAAGGTGTAGGTAGATTTTATTGTGGAACTGGGTTTAGATGACGAATGTTTATGTGAAAGAAAGTTAATTTGATTCCGGGGACCCAATTTTAAAACTTCCTTTAATTTTTTTCCAATTTCCATAACGGTAGTTGACTTTGATGCGTCTTTCACCCACACAGCTGAAACAAAAGGAACGTTTGATTGTTAGATAATTACAGAAAAAATATGAAAAAACACAAAAGTTATGCACAAAATTATATGCAATAGAAAGTTATTTTAATTATACTAAAGAACTGAAGATTTTTTTGAATTATTAAGAGACAAAGTATTTAGGTTAGATTTTTAATATCTAAACATATCTTTCATCGAGTTTTCTTTGAGTCTGAACATAGCGGACCATAGAGATTTGCTCTATAAATTGAAATAAACATAAACACCACAAGTAATAATAATGACAGTCAGAAAGCTGATAGTGGTAATGATACCGTAGAATGTACAAATTACCCAATCAAGAGTGAGAAGGGAGACAGATGCCAAAGGCTCGGGTCACAGTGAGATAGGAAAAGTGACATTTGCTACAGATAGTACTCACCAACTTTATCCTGCTTGGGTCTAACATTAACTACAGCTCCATTTACTTCGCTGCCATATTCAAAGGCTTCACCAATGAGACATAGACACTGGAACAAAAAAAAAGGGGTTAACACAAAAAATAAATCAGGATTTTCCCAAATCTCATAATTTACCAAAATATTTTTTTACTAAGAATTATGAGTATTTTTTATTTATTCTTCTTCTTCTTCTTCTTCCCTTTTTGTAGACTCAGGAGTTAGTTATTTCAGGCGGGTCCTCTTGAGATGCTGAACTCCAGCTTTCTCTCCACCGTTTCGGGGGTCTTCCTGGTCGGCGTTGTCCGTTTGGCGTTCCATGGAGAGCTATGTGTGGTATTCTATTTGAGCTCATCCTTTCTAAGTGTTCATGCCAGTATCGCCGTCTTTGACATCCCCATCTGACCACATCTTCGACCTCGCAGATTTCTCGGATTGCTGTATTCCTAACTCGATCACGTAGGGTCTTGCCAGCTATAGCGCGGAGCGTTTTCATCTCGGTTGTCCTGAGCATGCTCTTTGTCTTGACAGTGTCTGCCCTCGATCCAATGCCATATGTGAGGATTGGTCGCACACAGGTCTTGTAGATGCGTACCTTGCTGTCAGTCCTCATGTCCCTGTTTCTCCATATGACATCTTTCAGGCAGCCTGCAACTGCTGCAGCCCTATCCACCTGTGACCTTACTTCTCTGGCGAGGTCATTAGAGCTGGTTACTTCGCTTCCGAGATATCTGAATAGGTCCACCTGTTCAATTTCCTCCTGGCGTACGGAGACTTCGCATCTCAGTTGATTTCTTGCGAATGTCATACACTTCGTTTTTGGGGTGGATATGATCATGTTATGATCATGTTTTTTTAAATTAAAATATCTTAATTTTGATCTGATCCTTAAATCAGAATATTGATTTCACATATGGCTGATTTGATACACATTATTTTGCCGACTCTTTAAACTACCAACTAACAAACAGGCTGTCTCATCGTAGGCAGAAATAATACACTGCCACACAATTATTTCCTGACACACTTCTGTTGCTTCCTCAACATTCGTATATTGTGTCATACACAAAGTAAAAAAATATATAAATACATAATAACAAGACTCCAATAAAAAATATCACTCTTTTGATAATTAATTTTTTTGGGAATGCCGAATTTAATCAAATTGTTTATTAATTTTCAGATAAATTAATTCTTGGATATTGCAATGTAATAATTTATTTGAGCAGATAGTGAAATTAAGTGGAAAAGTAAACTAGCAGAACAGAGACTAGATAGGAATGAATAACTTACAACATCTAGCCATACTCTGTCGAGATCTGTTGAGCGATGTCTCTTGTCCAAGAGGAGTAACCAGCGGCCCCCGAGCTTGTTGGCGTCATGTTCCCAGAAGGGCGGGATTTCCCCCTTGAACACCGAGTAGTCGCATCCAGTTTTGATTTCCGAAGCTTGTTTAATATGGTGATAGATACTAGACAAAAAATATATACAAAACAGTTTGATATACGATAACTTTTACATTAAAAAATATCAATCTTGATTTTTCTAACAGGTATATTTGATAGCATCAATCAAACTGCTGAGGATAATTGAATCAGAGAGACCCATTTTTCATATGAACGAAGAGGAAAATAAATACACTTGTATTTATGGAGTTATCTGGTTTCTTAATATCAAAGTATTACTCTATCTCCCCTTGATTTAACGTGTCTTAAATATGGTATATTTGTAATGACAGTGTAACGGCGGGTTATTATCGGGTTATGACTTGTGTGCATTACAATTGTTTGACTTTAGAACTACAATCTAGGTTGTCCGCTACAACTAAGTGTGGCACTAACAATCTGTGCACGATATACAATGATAACTATGTGCATGTCCGCATAACAGTCAGAATTACCTGTAGCTTCATTCAAGTAAGCTAGTGTTGTCTCTGTATTAAATAAAGCATTTTTTTAGCTAATTCGTTGTTATAACATGGAGCCTATGAGTTCTACTCAATGCTACTTATAACCAATTCTTTGTATAGTGTGAGAATGATTATTATAACATGATGTCCACACCGTTGAATTATACTCAATGTGACTTCTAACCAATTATTTCTATTGTGTGAGAATGATTATTATAACATGGTGCCCACACTGTTAGTTATACTCAATGCTACTTCTAACTGTGTGCCCACTCTGGAGTTATAGTGAATGCTACTTCTTACTAATGACATATATTTGTGAAAAACACTGCTAGGATATTGGTGTATGTGTGTGAAAAGTAATCCCACACCACAGATGGTTAATTTGCACCTGCACAGCGATAAAGGGATATGTATTGTTGTATGTTACAAAATAGGCAGAAGTCCCGACATAATTTGCACACTGAACCCAGACACATTCCCAAGCACGATGTCTCCATGAGCACACTCTCTTGCCTCGGACACATTCTCCCGCATGGAAGTCTTCTCTCTCCTTCTTTCACTTCATTACTCAACGCTTGTATCAGTGCATAGTTAATAATACTTTCGACTACAACCCATGACTTTTCATTTGACACTCTCAAACCACCCGCAGCCAAATGTTTAAACAAGGTGCCAATATTGAATAAAAATAAAAACAAACATGCATGAATAATAGCAGATAATCATTAAAATTTGATTAGTTACCTCCAAAAATCTTCTACAGTATCAAAATTGCAAATATCTCTTTGTTTATCCTCCCAACTGCCGCCTTGAGCGGGATCCATGTACCACAATTTCCAACTATTTTGTAAGGGGTGTTTGATGAGAAATTCCGGAGCAATCTCAGTTCCCTCTTCTTTCGTTGGTGCATCAGCGGATAGAGGCTAAATGAAACATAAAACATTGCAATTTAAAATATATGTGGTAAGACCCTTAGATGTTCCAAACACTAACTCAATTTTGGTGTTTAATTTGTCATTACATTACTTTTTCGATGAAATTGGTATTACAAGCAATTTCGTAAAAATTGGTTATCAGGTATAAATTCTTCTTTGGAAATAGGGAGTAATTTTTTTATTAATATTGATTTTGAAAGCTGTATTTTATAGAATTCCTTCATGGCAGAATGGTAACAGCCATGATTGCCGCACCAGAGGTCCCGGATTCAATTCCCGGCGATTTGAAAAACAGTTTGAAAAAGAAAATCCTCACGGTGTCTTTGGCTGGTAGAAATAGAATAAAAATGGCGATAGACTACCTGTCTATCACATGTCATGAGAATCAATAGCTAAAAAATTGTTTACAGTACATTGGGCTCAAATACTGCAGTATACAAAAATGTAGAAAGCAGTGGGAAACTATCACATTAAAAAGACCCAAGTTACGTCCCAAGAACCATAAAAAATATAATACTTTGCTGAAAATCAATCCTTAGGATTGAAACTTTACATGTCTACCAATTAATAGTGAAAGAAACAAGCGCAAACAGACGACAGCCGAAACACAATTGACCATTGAAAAAGTCAATGTCAAAAAACGATTTTTTAATACGATACCCTTAATATTTAGCATGATAAAGATGACTACACAAGAGATTACACATCTAAATATATAATTCTTATTATTTTATTGAAAATGGCTACAAAATTTAATTTATATAATTATTTAAAAGACAAATTCGACAATTAAATATTTATATGATGTCCCCTTTTCTGGATGCAATGAGCATGTGTTCACTTTGCTTATAGGGTTAATCCAGTACTGTGCGTGATGTATTTTCCATTTAGCAAACGTCAGTGTATCAGGAAAAAAAAAATTAAATGCATTCCAAGGTAAAGACTGCATCTACATCCGGTAAAAAGAGAAAGTCTTCAAATTATTTAAAACGAAAATATGGAAATAAATGATGGGCGATAAATTATTTACTATTGCTGATAAATATAATTTAGCACTATTTTTAGTACTTTAGCCTTAGCCTATAAATGAAACGTCAAATATGTTAGGAGTCGGCGTCCTATTTAATACAGAAGTAATAATCTCGTGTAAAACTTAATAACATAAAATAGCTAATGGAATTTAGAAAGGGATTTTAAAAATTAAATAATAACTGTCACATCGACGTGGGCATGAAAGCAGCATGCCGATTTAGGTATTCAAGATGCAATATGGCATCCGCCGTACAAATATTGAATCATCACACCGACAAACTTAATCAAAGAAACATACTAAATAATTAATGTGATTATATAAAATTATGTTAACTATTACCTGAACATCCTCAGCCCTCGCTACTTCCATTATGTTATCTTATAAATAATAATTGCGAAGTATCCAAGCACCGTTGCCACCGTTGATAGGATTAACAATCCATAGAAGAATTTGTTCAGATCGTCCATTTCCTTTTTTATCTATGATTAAAGAGACGTTCTTTAGAACTGGCTTTTAATTCAAAATCGATACTCACGTGTGTCAAGAAAGTAGGTACTTACATTTATGTGATGAAAAGTGATTAATATTGAATGATTTATATTATTAATCATTAATGTTAATTTTAAATTACAACAAAGAATGGTCAGATGCTATATTTGGCCAGTGCTGTTATACGTGGTGGAGTCATGGACCTTTAAAGTCAATATTATGAATCGATTAGAGGCCTTTGAGATATGAAAACACCGAAGGATGTTACGCATCTCCTGGACTGACATGGTCAGCAACACAAACGTTCTCCGTCCTACTTGGGCCATGTTCTGAGAGACGAAAAGTACGCACTGTTACATCTGATCTTGGAGGGTAAGATTGAGGGTCGACGTGGTGTTGGGAGAAGGCGGGTTTCCTGGCTGGGGAACATCCGAGAGTGGAAGGGGCTAAGGACCGTGGGGGAGCTGTTTCGAGCTGCCCAGGACAGGGAGGCCTACTCAAGGGTGATATTCAACGTTGGGGAGACCTGACAGGACACGGAAAGAAATATGTTGCTTTCAAAATATGTTGCTGGAGACGAATGACATCGATTTTCGGATGGTAATCTAGGAAACAGAAAATTCGTCTCTTGATCCAAGGGACTTGGGTTCAATCTTGGACATACCTGATTCATTCTTCATAATAAAGAGCTTTGATAAATCATGTCCCCGCATAAACCAACAACCCACCAAATCGCCTTCCAACAATGTTCCCATCAGACGTAAGAGGAATAGCCACAAGAGCTGAACCTCTGTAAGCCAGAAGATCCACGTCCTAGTTTAAGTTCTGCTCACATTGGGGATTAATTCACAATGTCTAGCAATAAATATTTTTTTTCCTGGTGAATTTATTCATCGAATGCTCTCCATCTCCAGATCACAATTCTTATCAGCGAGGAAAACGACCGTATAAAGAAAAACTATTTATAATGACATTTTTAGAATGTTTCATGATATTTTTTTTAATTCATCGCTAAAATTAAAAAAGATATTTTTTGATTTCTTTGATCGTGTCACGTGTACTCCGGTCTTCTTTTATTTCTAGTTCCGTTTACATCTTTATTCTTTCTTTACCATTTTTCTTCAATCGTTCTTTACATGTGTCCAAACCATCTTAATGATCCATTAATTTTTTGTTCATAGCATTTACATTCAGACTGATACTTTCTGATTTTCCACTTATTTGTCTAAAGATTTAAATTCTACTTCATTTATTTTATTTTCATCCTTATTTTAACAATTCCATGCTTAACATACTCGTATAAGGATCGGTACAAGAACACTATTTACACTGCTATTTTGGCTTTTTGTATAGGCTTTTGTTTGCGATGACAACTTTAAGTGCATCATTAACTTTATTGCCTGCCCCAACCTTTTTTTCAATATCCCTATCGACTCGCCCATCCTTTCTAAACATAGGTACTACCTTTATACAAACTCATCCTCTTGTTCCAGATATTCACCATTCATGTTGGAAATTGTCATGATTATTATTAATAATAATGATTGTTGTAAATTGTTATTTTTGGTGAATAAAATAATATTATTTTACATTAATATTAATAAATAAAAATGAAAGGGTCTGTTACTTAAAAGTTTTATAAGAATGATTAGGCTTGCCTTAGATTAACAACAAACTTTTAGAAAACTAACGTTTTAATTATTGAGTATATAAATTTTCAAGAAACAAGAAATATGTTTCGATGTTATTAATTGAAATACCTCGATCATTCCATAATAAATACATTTTATGTAAATAAACATCACCAAGTTGTTGGCTTTATAAATATACATGGTATTTAAAAAAGCTAAGATGGCAGTGCACAATGGTGTTCTAGTGCCGACCCTTATGTATGGAAGTGAAGCATGGAACTGACAAAAGAAGGATGAAAGTAGAATAAATGCAGTAGAAATGAGATCTCTAAGACGAATGTGTGGAAAATCTGTATATGATAGAGTGACAAATGCAAGTATAAGAAGTAAATGTGGTGCGAATGAAAGTGTTATGAACAAAATAAGGAAAGGGTCATTAAGATGGTTTGGGCACATGGAAGACAGAATGGTAAAGAAAGTATATGTGAACGGCGTGAACGGAGCTAGAAATAGAGGAAGGCCGAGGAAAACGTGGCACGATCAAATCAATCAAATATTGAATGTCGGTCACGTGAGGAGTCGGAGAAACCGACGTGCGTGCATGACAAGATGTATGAATGTAGAGGAATCGAGAGAAGTATGTCAGGACAGAACAGTGTGGCGTTCCATTATTTCTGCCTACCCCTCCGGGGAGACGGCGTGATGGTAAGTTAGTTAGTTTTTGGTATTTAATTAAATGTCATAAATAAAACTCAGACAAAAGTAAAAAACGTTTATTCTTAAAAAAATGTACAAGCTTTTAATACTGGTAATCTACTTATATTTTAAAATAAAGAAATGTATTCGAAACCATAGATAAATGCAAACGATTTTTGAAATATTCATATTTTTGCGATTTAGTTATTTATCCAGAAAATAAAATATATAATGAAAAAGGCCAGTGTGTTATAATTTCTTACATCAGCTTTGGCAATTTATTATCGAAAACGTGCGTATCATGTAATTGATTATATATTCTACTTACCATAATCTGTATTGAAATGTGATTTTACTCGTATATTTAGAATAGTTTAAATTTCGTGGTTCAAAAACATGTATCGACTGTTTTCGTAAAAGTAGGTACTGTTAACATAAAAACATTGAAATGTTGATGCAATTTATGGGCACCTTACTATAAGCAGAAATAAATACCTAAGTAACTTAAATAATTATGAAAAATGTATATATGATAATATAATTAGTAATAAATATTCATAGTAATTACACCATATATTGTCATAAATTATGATAGTTGTCTATGGAAAAAAGATAGGCATTGAGAAATTGAATGATCACACGTGACAAAAAATGGTTTTAGAACACAGATTTCAAAAATATTTTATACAGAGTTGTCCCAGAGAAATTTAATATTAAATAACTATGTACCTACTTATTAATAAAAGGAATAACTTATCATAAAAAATCAATAAATATGTAATTATGAGGCACAAGCAATATTTTTATAACTGAAAATAAGAAATGCATTCAATAATTACCTTTGTACATATTTGTATTTTATGAACACTATTATTTTTACTGAACTAGAAGTCATGTTGTATATAGTAATTTATAGAATAGAAAACATTGTAAAAAAATATTTTATTTTACAAAAGTAGAATTGAAATTGTAATAATTCGACGCAATTCGAAAAACAAAACTAAAACGTATGTATGTACACAATAATGTTATAATAGGTACATTAGATTATTTAAAAATACACGTTCAATCGGAAAAATCGTGAACTTCGACGATTGTTTTAGGATGCAAGGCGCTCAGTTGATTATTCATGACATAGGTCTTTTGCGTCACATTCTCAAACGTGTAGGCCAGCTTCCCCTTATTCTTCTTCTTCGATCGTTCGTTTCTCTTGTCGTCGATTGAATTCCTGCTCCTGATCGTATTGACCTTGGAAGAGAGTAGAGTGTCGGGCGCGTCGCCGTCCAGGTGCGAGTTCCTCTGCCTGTTGAGCTCGTCGTGTAGGCGCTCCTTCCTCGTCTTGGCCCGCTCCTCTCTCTTCCTCAGCCTCTCCAGCCGGCGCAGATGTTTGTCGACTTGTGCGGGGGTGAGGCCGCTCTTGCCGGACTTGAGGGCGTTTACATTGTGGATATAAGCTGCCTCTGGATCATTCTTATCGTAAACATACCCCCTGAAAAGTTTTTTCTTGTTGTTCTTTTTGGTACCGTTTTTCTTGCCGTCCTGCCTGTGGGCGTAAGCTGTTTTGCCGATGTTTTGATCAGTATCCCCTACGTCATATGTAGTATCCAACTGAATCTCGGTAGACACATCATTTCCGATTCTATTATTCTTCTTTTTACCCCTGTGAATTTTTCTCCTCCGGTTTACGTCATTAGTAGTAGTAGGATTGACATCGCTGTTTATGTTCTTGATGTATGTCTCGTGGTCTATCATGTTTGGCACCGATACTTCGTTCGGTTTGTTACCGGTTCCATTGGGGTTCCACTTCTGCCGTAGTTTGTTTCGTTCCGATCTCCTAACTTTCCGCAACCTCGTCTGGCAAATGTAGTACCTTTCCTCAACACAGCTCTTGGGGGCCCACCTGGGAAAATACAAGGAATACACAATTAGAGAACAAAAAGTCATTGAAAAACAAAGCACGTGTCCTTTAGGTAATTCTATCCGCAGAGTTCAGCCAGCCGGGACAAATTGTCATGAATAATTCTAAACGGTTCAAGATTGACAAACTGGGAGACTCCTTTTTACAAAATACGTCATTTCACGGCAAGCAGTACATAAATATTTTAAGAAATTTTCTGATCCAACAACAAAAACATAGATATAGGTACCATTGGTTCACTCATCTGTCTGGTATATTATTATATAGTAACATAAAAAGGTACTCAATTACTATCCTAATCACATTTCTTTTAATCAAATGGGTAGGTACGCAAATGTTGCAAACTTTATTCATCGATTAATAGTTGTTGAAAATCATTTACATTTCCCAAAAAAAAAAAAAAATAATAATGACCGACTGCTGACCTCGGAATCAGAAGATCAAATGGATGAAAGCTACATATTGATTATAATATTGTTTATTTATTTTCATTATTTATAATGAACTTCACTAACAAGGGGAGGGAGTGGGGTTTTGCAGGATTTTAGTACTCACCAAGAGTCGTTGATAGTCAAAGTAAGAAATTGTAATGGCCAGTCATTTTCTAGAAAAAAGCCTTTAAAGTTTTCACCATTGCTTATATTACTTATTAGAAATAAAATTAAAAAAAACTAAGAGCATGACGTAGGATTTGAACGGGGACCCAGTCAGTCAGCGGAATAGATAAGGAAGGTAAGCTATCCGTTCACTCAATTGTTGATTTTTCTAACATAATATAATATATTAAAAACGGTGGAAACTTAGAAGGTTTTTTCTAGAAATTGGCTGGCTATTGCGCTTTCTTACTTTGACTATGGACAATTCTTAGGGGGTACTACAATTCTGCAAAATCCCATCCCGAAGTCAATTTCCTATGTCCCCCCCCCCCCCCCCTTGTAAGTTATTTCAACAACAAACATTAATACAAAATATTAAAATTGTTTACAAGCTTCAAATAATCTATCGATATTCCGAATTCATAATAGCCAAAAAATAAAATAAATTTGAAACTACCTGTAGTGAAGTTCCGGGATCATGGCGACGCAGTGCCAGCGCAGGTCCTGGCCGGGCGGCAGGCGCATGCGCGAGAAGGACTGGTAGTTCATGGTCTTCATCTCCCCGCCCCACTTCCACGCCTTGGCCTCCCAGTCGTAAACGCCTCCGATCCACCGTTCCCGCTTGTCTGGCGAAAAAAACACAGTTTACCAGTTTAACAGCTTCTTTTGTTTTATTGTTCCTTTTACAAATTCGTTCGTAAAAAAACATATACGAGTATAGCGTCAACATTTTATCTATGGTTATGGCTAATAAAAAACGGATTCTAATATGGTTCAAGTAAGAATTAAACTGTCTTAAAACAATATAATCTCTAAGATTAATTTGATAGTATAATAATATATCCTTTATATTGTTTTAAATGCCGATTAATTTTATCCCTTACATTGATATCACTATTCTCAGCATCACAATCCTCGGTGGGTCTTTACTTCCATCAAGAAACGTTTCCATCTTATTATGTCTGCTTGCCACCTTCCAGTTGTGTGGCCTCAAGACCCTACAGTCTGCCACGAATCTTTCAACCATCGTAGTCTCAGTCCGTCGAGACTTCATTGTCTTAATTTTAACAGGGTTAAGCAACACTGATTTTGGGGCTCCAGACCTCATACGGTGCAAATGCCCTAGCCAACGCGATACATTAATTTTAATAAACTTTACTACTTTGACGTCCTAGTATAAGTAACATATATCGTAGAGTTCCGTGTAAAATATTTTTCTCTATGTTTGACCTTCCTTAAAAGGTCCAATAATTCTGCCGAGGATTTTCCTTTCGAAGTAATCTAATCTCGTTCCATCAATGGTAAATGTCCAGATCTCTGAGACATACCTTAATATTGGTCTAATCAATGTTTCTAATTAAAGTCGCCGACGTAGAGTGCAAAATAGCCTCGTTGAAGTGTAATTGCACCGACCATATAACGAGGACAACGGATGATCGGTGGACCAGACACACAGACCACAAGTGAAATGGTCTGAATACATCAAGAGAGTGACAGAAGGTCAATGGCACAAAGCGGCGAGGGATAGAGAGTTATGGAAGTCGGAAAGGGAGGCCTATGTCCAACACTGGACGACTAAAGCCCGATGATGATGATGATGAATCCAAGTTTTTATATAACATGCCAAAGTTACTTCGGTTTGCTGCAAATATTCTCTTTCCGATTTCTTCGCTGACATCATTTTTGTTTTTGACTAGGGATCCTAGGTATGTGAGCTTTTCTACTGATTCAAATGATTAATAATTGGTGTTGATGCCCGAGGATTGGCTGTTACCAAACATGTTGTATTATAGGTAACACAATCCATCAAATATAATAATAATTTCTTTTTTTATAGATTTGCAATGACATATAATAAAATTTACACATAAATTGTAAACAATACTGTCATTGTAAAAAATCGTGTTTAAAAATCATGGTCAAAATAGAATATGTAATCGGTTTAACCCTAGATTTACTGGCTTTGATTGTATACCCATTTAAAATTAAAATCGTCATTTTGACCGGTGTTCAAAAAATATTTCAATACAATTCTTGTAATAAGAAGACCGTCATAGGAAATGGATTTACCGTAGACACTTATTCATATCATGATATAAGTATTAACTATTTACATTTTTATTGTTAAAAAAATAACTTTCGACTCTCGGTTAACCATTGTTTGATTAACTGCGCAATAAAACACAAGATATTTTCTAAAAAAAAAATTTCTCGTAACTTCTGTTTTTTTTTGCTCACTTTTAGGACGAATCCCGGTTTTAGAGTGTTGTAGTTAAAAGTTTTACGTGTGGGTAAATTGTTGTTTACATCGTGCGGAACATATGTTTTCTTCTTCTTCTTCTTCCTCTTAGTTTAGGTCGTACGACCTGTTTGTGACGGTGGGCTGTCCTGGGATGATGATGTCCAGCCATCTCTCTATCTCTTCGGCAGCCTTCCTGGTAATCATCTTTACCAATTTTTGCAATTCTTGTATTCTCCATGCGGTCCACGTGGTCTCTCCAAAAGCGCCTTCTGCTTCTTCCCCATCTCACTATATCTTCAACACCACAGAAAGACCTTATTGTTTCATTTCTGATCCGATCTCTGAGGGTTTTGCCTGCGATGGAGCGTAGGGTTCGCATTTCTGCTACTCTAAGAAGGTTCTTAGTTCTATTGGTATCGGCTCTGTCCTCTATTCCGTATGTAATGATTTGTTTTCGTGTTTCATAATCACTAAGTATCTTTTATAATTTCAAAAAGTTTGGTTAATTTTTTTTTTTATGGTTACTTTGTGCTAGTTTGCGTGCTGATTATTGGAACGAAAGCACAACCTGTAGTGAAAATGTCATAAACGGGGCTCATACAAATTTTTTATCTGATTTGATTTAAAGATTATCAAGAGAATTTATCCCTGGACGGATAATCGAGTCTACTGTACATTGTTTTTTTTTTTTAACAATATTTGTCTCCGCCCAAACAGATTTTTTTTGTATTTTTGTTGAATCCGTCAATTTGACGTGTCCCGTAAATCTAGTGTTAATAACAATCCCACCAGAAAATTATTTGGTATTAACGTACTTTTGCCTCATAAAACGAGGCCTTGACTGCGAACAGAAATATTAAAGGTGTGAGAATAAAATTTATGCGCATCTCCGTACAGAACTTTGAAGTTATAATTAAAATCTATTGTGACCGTCTTTTATTGGTTTGCTTTTGGTATTTATGAACACCCAGTATTAACGACTGTAAGATCATTTCCTGTTTAAAATTTTAACGAGTTTTTCAGTTCTTTATGTGCTTACGCGTTAATTAGAGCGGAATTTATGAAAACTTGACCTTCGGCTAGTCTTATACACAGTTGAAATATTAGAATTCTTACCAATTTCAGATTTGCTTAAATATTCCCTCAGGTTCCTGTCTTCCCAACGCTGCGGGGCTGTCAGATTGCTTTCTTTATCCTGGAACACGAAATACATATATTTAGGAACAATGTATGGTATAATAGAATACTGAATGAATTAGTAAGAATCGAATGTAAGGCAGATGAATTTGTACTAAATAAAATAGTTACTGATTTGTATTTATTGGTTTCTTGAACAATGATAGTAAACTCCATATAAAATAATTAACACGAATGAAAGAATTTCTTCTATGTTCGCTATAACTTTTGTTGTAGATGTTAAATGTTTTTTCTGTATTTAATATTGAATATGAACTTCCATCAAGATATATAAAATCATTAGATTATCTTATAAACAGTGTACACTTGTCTATCATAGAAGAATCCCTAACTCATATTCTGTAAGCTTGTCAACTCTGTTATCAATAAATTTACAGGAGAAAACGGTGAAGTCTTGTATAAACAATTGAAGTATTATATGTACACATATTTCATATAATTTTTATATTCTTAGATGTTTAATTCATGAAAAAAAAAACATTTTTATATCTAATTACAATAATTAATCTTGTAGTTTTTGCCATGTGTCAATTTAATACAAACATTTTAAACTGGATCGAGTCCAGCACCGCTGGTAAATGATGAATTTAGAACCGTTAAGCGTGTGTTAGCAAGAATCATCTTTATGCTCATCGTTTTTAAAGCTGATTTTCGAATACATAAAATGAGTAAGTGTCGCCCTGTAATTATTTAGAGATGGGGTATTGCTAAAGGAAGCGAACTTCCTTTACCTAATTGAAGTACCTGTCTATCTAGTCAAAGTAATGTCCCTCCCCTATTCTCTGACAAAATGAATTGTATTTTTCGCTTGAGAGTACATTACTTTTGCGGTTTGGGAACTTAAATAAGAAACCGTAACTCGAGAACCTGTACCACTGTACAATACAATAGAAATGAGAAAACTATTATTGTATTGTATAGTATTATATAAGTACCGTCCTTCATTTACAACTGCACATACTCGTACATACGAGGTCTGTCCAAAAAATTCGCGAACCGATTTAAAAAAATATATATATTCCAAACTTTAGGGTAAATCAATCTTATCCCCTTCCAAATGCTCCCCATTTGTATCAATGCACTTCTCCCACCTCCGTTTCCATTGTTCTAAACATTCCTGGAAGTCTTCAAGAGTCATGCTGTTGTTTGTCGTTTCACGTTTAATTGTCTACACGTCATCCCAGTGCCGCCCAAGCATGACCTTTTTACATTTTGGGAACAAAAAGAAGTCGCCAGGGGCTAAATCTGGTGAATAGGGAGGGTGATCAATCACAGAAATCGTATTATGGGTCAGAAACTGGCGGACAATCAGTAATGAATGTGAAGGCGCATTGTCTTGATTTTCTCAACTTCAAATGTTCTGTGTAAATCGTTTGCACAGACGATTTTCCTAAACTTAGTTCATCAGCAATCATCCGAACAGTTCATCAAAGATTGGAAAGCATAACAGACCGAACACGTAAAATGTTTTCATCAACACAGGAAGTCGACAGTTGTTCTGAACCTGCATCATCCTTGCAGTCATCACGGCCCTCACTAAAACTTTTG
Organism: Lepidostoma basale; assembly: GCA_022606425.2. Classification (NCBI taxonomy): domain Eukaryota; kingdom Metazoa; phylum Arthropoda; class Insecta; order Trichoptera; family Lepidostomatidae; genus Lepidostoma; species Lepidostoma basale. The sequence continues at coordinate 2,167,620 of JAHDVF020000010.1, forward strand.
ATCCACTTAAAGAGGGCGATTTTCTTATAAACAACTTCACAAACAGCCTTTAACATTTCATGGATTTCCTGATAAATTTTCTTAAGTTTATATAATTATATAAAAAAATATGGAAATATTTTTTTGCCTTTTGTATTCTTCTTTCCCTTTGCCATTTCCCATCATCTGGGGTCGGCCCTCCTCGTACGAAAACGCCAAACTTTCCTATTTTGACTCATCTCCACTGTCAGGTTCTCGTGTTGGAGCTCCTTTTCCATGTTGGCCCACCATGTTGCCATTTGGCGATCTTTTCTTCTTGGTTTTGTGGGAATGCTGAGGGCTTTTTGGACAATGTGTTCTCTGTCTCTTCGCATCACATGACCGTACCACCGGGGTCGAGATTCTCTTAATTTTTCTGTTATTGGGGCAACCTTAAAGCTACCCCTCACGTATTATTTTTATTATTTTTTTTGTATACAACAGGTCGCTTGAACCCAATTACTGTATACAATATGTTTTTAGCTGATAAATTGATTCTCGTGACGTGTGATAGGTAGCCAATCTATCGCCATTTTATTTTTACGAGAATTCTACACCGGACCAAAGACAATGTGACAATCACACTGCCAGCGCCGGGAATCGAACCCGGTACCTTCGGTATGGTAGTCAGAGCTCTTACCACTCTGCCACGAAGGTCGCCATTCGCGTATTCGTTCCTTACTTGGTCCAGCCTTGTGACGCCTCAGCATTTTCATCTCGGCAGCGTGGACTTTTTTGTTGGTCCAGCACTCTGCTCCATATAGCATAGCGGGCCTCACTGTAGTCTTGTAGACTCTCTCCTGATTGGAATTTTTTGATCACACAGGACACCAGATAGAGACCTCCACTTGAGCCAGGCGGTGTTTGTCCTGTGTTTGACATCAGTGTCTACGTTGGCGTCTGCAGTTAAGGACCGAAAGGATTTTTTGCCTTTTGTATTAAAAAAAAAACAGCGTCTAGTTTTTTTTAAACGCATTGTCACTCACACTATTGCAATGAATCTCCCTAAAATGAACGGACACACTAGTTATCTTATTCGTATTTGATTTGCCGGATCTAAATTGTCACAGGCTACCAGCGGAATAGCATACATTCTACCGAGTGATATTATGCATGCAAACTAAAATAGTCTCAATGTTATGGGGTTAGTGATATCATCTATCGATTTGCTCGATCGATTACGAATATCGATTCGAAACGAACTATGTTTATTGTATTCGATAAATCTGTTATGAGATTCACGATCTGTTTAGTTTAAATTCCTCGACCTATTTAAATGGCGTTTATATTCTAGTTGTAATTCAACAGCATCGCGAAATAAGCTGGATTATCTATTTACACGTTTTTGAAATATACCAGTTGATGAAAAGTGATCAATTATTTTTATTTGAATAACTTTTACTAATATTTTACTAATTTAATTTTCATTTCATTTCATTTATTTATTTAAACATATCAATAGCATCGCAGAACTGCATTTCAATATACCAATGATACACAATATTATTAATAAAAATAATAGTAAATAATTCACAATGATATAATATACGAGTATAATATGATGAACTCACAATAAACATCGCCTCTCTCAGATGAACTACACTATATGTCGACTTCCGAGGTGCATTTAGTAAAGATATTGCTCTACCTGCCGACATAAACATTGAAAGGTTGGTTGTGCATCGTGGGAGATAAAACAATATGTGGCCCCTTCGTCGAAGATAATTATCAGGGACGAACAAACCTACATCACTCAGGATAATGTTGTAATACTGGGAACAGTTGGCAGAAGTCCTGGCTGCAAAATATTAGATAATGGACAGGAATGAGTACAGTGGAGAACCTGTTTCAAGTGGCGCAGGAGATGCTTTCGCTGCAGTGATCGCCAACGTTGAAGGGACTTGACACGGCACCAAAAGAAAAATAATGTTGAATAAATCGAAGGCAAGCACATGTTTTGTCAAGTAATGGCATTGAACCGCCAATGAAGTTATAAGTATGCAAAAGAAAATAAAATATTAATTTAATTTATTTAATAGCGCAATTTAAAAAAAAAATAACTAGCGGACCCGACAGACGTTGCCTTGCCCGAACGTTGGCTTGCCTACTATTAGCTGGTTCAGCAAACGTCTTTTCTATAGTCGTATCTTCGATAAACTATCTACTAAATGACATCTGAAGTCTTTCTTTTACTATGGTTTATTATTCATGAACTTCCCGGAACATTTTAAGTCACTTACCGGGTCCAATTGTGAATCTAAACCATCCAGGGATCCACTCAAACACGTACAAAAAATTTCATCAAAATCGGTCCAGCCGTTTAGGAGGAGTTCAACGAAATACGGCCGTACAGAAGAATTGTGGTTTATATTTTATATTCAGATATAACCTTTCATATATTATACAAGATTTGAAAGTTATTTGTACGGAAGAACCTATTTCTGGGACGCATCCCTTGCACAAAAATGAATTGTGTACATATCTATTTGTTGAAATCAGGGATTTCCAAACTATGTTCCGCGACAAGTTTGAAAGGTTTTATTCATTGAAAACATTTAAAAATCTTTTATTTCAGAAGACCATTTTTTCTCGCATAAAACAGATTTTTTTCCATTATTTACCATACAATGAACTTCTATTAACCATGAAATTTCAAATAATAAAATATTTTTTCATTTCATTTCATTAACGACGGTTGTCAAGATTGACAGAACGGTTAGGTGCGCTAATAAATATTTTTCATAAACCTGATTAAAATATCAGGAGTTTTAAAATAAACTATAATTATTCAGCATATCAGTGTTTAAATAATGGAGGAAAAAGTCGACGGGAAGTTTCGTAAGTAACTCCGTGTTGTTGTTTTAACTAGCTAACTAACTAAGCATCAGCACAGATTTATTTCCTGACTTATTTCTCTTGATTCCTCAACATTCATACATCGTGTTTTGCACGCACGTCGATTTGTCCGACTTCTCACGTGGCCGACATTCGATATTTGATTTACTTTTTACTAACTAACTAACCATCACGCCGTCTCCCCAAAGGGGTAGGCAGAAAGAATGGACTGCCACACTTTTCTTTCCTGACATATTTCTGCCTACAAATATAAGTATAACTTTATCCCAAAATAATTAAGAACGTCGCGTCAGATGCCCGCTGTATCCGAGAGATCAATAAATCTGTATCAACAAAGCACATGTTAAGAATGTTATTGGAGTAGCGAAACTTCCAAGGCCAGAGTCTCGTCTATTTATACAAGAAATACATTACAGATCTAATGAGGCATATCTAAATTTAATGTTGTCCAAGGAAGTGCGGAGTAATACGATTCTACTTAGTACCCAAACAACTGTATATAGACAAATACCATTTGCTCTTTATGGGCGCTTATATAAATAGAAAGTGCGTTTTGTCTAATTCAATCTGACAACAAACAAAATTGGCAAACAGTGCCGAATGTTTTTACAAAGGACTCCCTTCTCATCCCAACCCCACAATAAAATTAATAAAGGTTTTCTGCTTAATGCTTTCTAATCTTAATAGATGACGCTAGTGTAGAGTGAACTTAAAAATGTAAAGATAGGCGTAGAAACCTACCATATATACAAGTTCCAAAAATTTGTCAGACGTGGTGGTCATAAGGCGGAATGGGGAATGTTGTTAAACGTGAAGCGATCGCTCAACCCAACCAATGACAGGTCATAAGTCCTGTAAGCGCCTCGGCCACCACCTTCTGTTCCCAGAAAACAATTTACATCTTCGTCTCTATTGAGCTACAATTAATCCTTATAAAATAAAAATACCTCTCAAATTACGACCTAAACACAAGCATCCAAAACCGATCTTCCTTCAGAGGAACACTTTGGGCCACACACGTCAAGCCCCCGCATAAACCAACAACCCACCAAATAACGTTTAATAATAAATAATAATAATAATAATATGCTAACTTTTAAAGCGCCGTTTTTGTGATGTAATCACCTCAAGGGCGCATTAAGATGTGTTTTAAATCTAAATGTGAACGCTGCATCTGATTGATATTCGCGAACAAAATATGCATGTTTTAAATTGGGTATGAACTATGAAAAAGGTGGATTTTCAGCTTAGATCTGTAATCTGTCTAATAATTTATGCATCTTAAGTGTGAAGGGAGATTGTTCCAAGATGATGGACCGGCCACCGCAAACGCTCGATCCCTGAAATTTGTACTAGGGCAACTCTTCGGCTCAACTAATCTTCCCATTTTCAACAATGTTCCCATCAGACGTAAGAGGAATAGCCACAAGAGCTGAACCTCTATAAGTCAGAAGATCCAAGTCCAAATAAATAATAACATAATGTTTATAAATATATGGACAAAGCAAAATAACAGAAATGCAGTAAACAAACTGATCATTTAAATATATGAATGTGAAATCACACATTTGTGTAACGCGTTCGGAAAAAAAATGAAAAGCGTTATTTTATGCATCGACTCCTACTCAGTAAACTATGTGCATGTTCTTGCGTATAAGCTTGTTATAATGTGTTAATTGGAAAAAAAAATGTTTAAAAAGATAGCTAAACGAAACGGGATGTTACAGATGAATGATGATGCCTTAGACAGGCGAAACATCTAATTCACATAAAATATAATAAAACTTTTAGTAAACAGAACAATTTGTTTATGTATGGTACGCAACGGAGTGTACGCTGGATTGCCAAATAAGTAATTAAGCAGAATACAAAGCGTATTCAATGCTGCTGCCCGATTGATTATGGGGCACCAAAAATACTGTCATACACGTATCACGCCGCTCCTGAAGGAACTTCACTGGCTTTAAATCCGAGAGCGAATAAAATACAAATTGTGTTTGACAGTGTTTAAGGCTCGACACCAGAGAGCGCCAGCCATATGGATAGCCGTGTTCCTAATCCTATCTCGAAGAGTCTTTCCTGCTATCATCCAGGGTCCGCATCTCTGCCACCCGCATTTTAGCATTCGTTCTTGTGGTGTCCACTCTGGTTTCAATGCTATATGTCAGTATAGGATTTGTATTTTAAAATGATATATGATATAATGCATTTTAGTGACATAAGAAACTATTTGATTTAATAAATAACTTGGACTCGAACATGGTGTACAGAGGTTCAGGTCAAATGACCTCCTCTGAAAGAGGGCAAACGGGGAATTTTGTCTTAAAATGTAAACATTTCCTTTGCTAAACCAATAGATAATCGTTAAAAAAAAAACATAAAAATTAACCTATTCTGCTCTTATTATTGTTACCTTGGTAGTCTAGGTTAAATTAATATCCAAGTGTATCATTATTTAATTCTGGTATTCTGCTTAAAAAACAGTAGTTTATATCGTTATCCCGATGATAAAGGTACAAAACTGTCGTAACATATCGAAAAAATATACTGGCACGTGGAAAGACAGTGTTTGAAATAAATTCTTTGAAAATACCGTTAATATCGCCATATCCTTAATATATTATTATATATAAAGGTAAATGTTATTGGCTTAAAAACTTGTATTGTGTTGTTGTGCTTATAAGGTTTGAGAATAGTTTTAAAATAACAGTCGTTGAAATTAATAAATTATTACGACTTTTTATATGGAACAATAAAATCAGTTCAAGAAATGGCAGTCCTTGGAGAACTGGATTGTGGGAATGGCCATTAAAAATCCATATAGAAGATGTAGAGGTGAAATGAATCAAAGGCCAAAATTTTAAATTTTCAAGAAAAGAAACAAAACAATTTTTTTTCTTTTTAAAAAAATAATAGTAACTATTGTTGCAATTTCGAATATTTTCGTGGATTTTTACCAAACATAAGTCGGTTATAAATTATTAATCAAAGTGAATAAATTCAAATCAGTTTATTTTCTCGAAAGATATTACAAACAAATGTTTGTCGAAATAACAGGAACTGAAAAATTGTTAGACTTTAGGAAGACAACTTACTCTTAACACTTTATGTACCAACAAATTAAAAAAAATTATAAGTAAAGCATATTTATTTTTGAATATTTAAGTTCGTAAGAAATATCATTTTTAAATGAATAGTTCAAATTTGAAATTGATATAGTGATTTACGTAATTGTGAGAATTATTTCCAGTACGTAGGGTAGAAAAACGAACTAATCGGTGTTTGGTCGTTTACGGTTGGCAGTTAGGCTTTTGGTAGTTAATGTGTTTATCAAGGATATTAATTGTGCTCTCTTTCTTATTCTACCAGCTCCATGCTTCGCTTCCATACATAAGGGTTGGCGAATCGTGGACTGGCAAAATAAGGATGAAAGTAGAATAAATGCAGTAGAAATAACAACATTTTGAATGTATAAAAATACTTGTAGACGAACAACTGGATTTCACCAATTGCGGGCTATAAATTCAAAAATCAATTGTATCTCAATAGAGACGAAGATGCAAATTGGAAACAGAATATGGTTGATCGAGGTGTTAACAGGATTTATGACCTGTCATCAGTGGCGGTACTCCCATAGAAGGCCAGAAGCCCGGCATGCGTAAGATTTTTTTTATCAAAACCTCTTCTAGCTTACAGAGGTTCAGCTCTTGTGGCTATTCTTCTTACGTCTGATGGGGACATTGTTGGAAGGTGATTTGGTGGATTGTTGGTTTTTGCGGGGGAATGATTACTAAGATTTGGGGGTTTTGATTCCAAATTTCTTACGCAAGCCGGGCTTCTGGGCTTCTATGGTAGTACCGCCACTGCCTGTCATTGGTTGGGTTAAGCGCACGCTTTATGTAATACAACATTCCCCATTTCACCTTTTATTTTTTTTCCCCTTATGACCACCGCTTAACCCAACCAATGACAGGTCATAAGTCCTGTAAACACCTTGATCAACCATATTCTGTTTCCAATTTGCATCTTCGTCTCTATTGAGATACAATTGATTCTCAGTAGAAATAAGATCTCTTAGACTAATATGTGGTAAATCTGTGTTAGAGTGCCGAATGAAAATATAAGAAGTGAATGCGGTGCGAATGATAGTGTTATGAATAAAACAATGAAAGGATCATTAAGATGACGATATTCGTGGCCGAGTGGTAAGTGCATTGACTGCCACCCCGAAGATTCCGGGTTCAATTCCCGGCTAGGGCAGTCTGATTGTCACACTGTCTTTGGTCTGGTGTAGAATTCACGTGACAATAGCTACCTATCACATGTCGCGAGAATCACTATGATAGCTATAATACCCTTTATATAGATTTGGCTCATGCTGTCATGATGTAAAGAGCGATTCAACAAAATAATAATAATAATAATTAAGATGATTTGGACACATGGAAAGAATGAATGAAGAAAGATTGGTAAAAAAGGATATGTTAACGATGGATGGAACTAGAAATAGAGGAAGACCGAGGAAAATATGCCTCGATCAAAAAAATCAAATATCGAATGTCGGCCACGTGAGGAGTCGGAGAAATTGACGTGCGGCATGACACGATGTATGAATGTTGAGGAAGTGAGAGAAGTATGTCAGGAAGGAAAAGTGGGGCCAGACATTCTTTCTGCCTTCCTCTTCGAGGAGAAGGCGTGATGGTTAGTTAGTTAATTAGATTTTTTTATTATTATGTTGAATCGCTCTTTACATTATGACAGCATGAGCTAAATCGATGTAAAGGGTATTATAGCTATAGTAGTGATTCTCGTGACATGTGATAGGTAGCTAATCTATTCGCCATTTTATTGTCACGTGAATTCTACACCAGACCAAAGACAGTGTGACAATCACACTGCCCTCGCTGGGAATCGAACCCGGAATCTTCGGGGTGGTAGTCAATGCACTTACCACTCGGCCACGAAGGTCGTCAATGATAAGTTCTTGTTTCCAATAACTCCAGAAGAAATTTGTTATTTTGGCGTTTGAACCGCTTTTCTCTAGCAGAACCCATATTCGGTCTTGACAACCGTTACGGCATCCGTGTGATCTACAAACTACATACTAGTCCAGAGTCTAGCGCTGTTTCAAAAGCTTCCGTTGTTTTTATCCCATTGACAGCCTTTCTTATTCTTATGGCCGGATAAAACCCGTTAGTGATGTATTGAGGAATCCGCCCGGCGTGACACCCGCCAGCCTGTTGGCTTTAATAACTATCGATTGTAAGGAGAGATATTCTATCTTTACACGATCGGTGATTTCCCAGCGTAAAGTGTACTAAGCTGCTTCTTCCGTGGTGAAAACGTCAATTTAAAATGACGGACGGTATGGTAGTGATGATTAATTAAGTTTTTTTAATATTGATAACTTGGACTCTGAAAGTGAACGGTTGGAAGCGTTCGAGATGTGGATATACCGCAGAATGCTCCGTATACTGTGGACCGATAGGGTCAGTAATGCAGACGTACTGCAGAGAGCCAAAGCCAATAGAGAGCTGTTTTTCAAGTGTGAAAATTAGAAAGGTCTCGTATTTGGGTCATGTGCTAAAGGGAGAAAAATACTACCTCCTTCGACTGATATTAATGGGTAAAGTGGAGGGACGTCGGGGAGTTGGTAGAAGGCAGCTGTCCTGACTGCAGAATATCAAAGAGTGGACAGGAATAACAAGAGTTCAGAACCTGTCCCAAGTGGCGCAGGATAGAGATGCCTTTGCTGTTGTGATCGCCAACGTTGGGGGGACCTGACACGCACCGAAAGAAGAATGTTGATAATACGATCGAGTTCCATATGATGTTCTTTTCATTTCATTTAATTATTTAAAAATATCAAAAGCATCACAGAACTACATTCCAATACACCAAATGATACATAATATTATTAACAAAAAGTGAGATACAAGAGTAAATAACATATTATATAATGAAAGAACTCACAATTATAACAATGACAGAGACAGCGCCAGCGCCTCCCTCATGTCAACTATACTATCACTAAATACGTCGACCTCTGAGATGACACGATTTAGCAAAGATATTGCTCTACCTACCGGCATAACCATTGGCAGGTTGGTTCTGCATCGTGGGAGATAAAACAATCTATGGCCTCTTTGTCGAAGATAATTATCAGGGACGAACAGACCTACATCACAGGATTTCTGAGTTGTGTATACAACCGCCTATAAGTCGAAATAAGTGAACACCCAAGTGAATGTCTCGTCTCCTCTCGAGTGACTGGTAGCCCAGCATCCCTAGCAATAAATCAGTCGGAAAGAGCAACGGGTAATATCCATGACAATGAGTGCTTTTACAAACGCTGGAAAATTTTACTGTGGCAAAGGGGGTGATTCTTTCAATAGGGTTAAGAAACACTGGGTTCATACGTATATCATCCTCAATCATTATGTTCAAACCATTTTAATTTTCTGGATTTGGATTTGGATCTTGGTCATTGGTCTGGTGGAGAAATCACGTGACAATAAAATGGCGATAGTTACATACCTAACAATCCCTAGCATTGACAATTAAAAAAAACACTTAAAGTCATGTCGAATGTAGAAGAAATATCTTGGAATTTTAATGCGAGGAAATGAAACAGTAAATGTAATATGTCTAGAAAGTAAAGTCATGAATCCTCTTTACCTTGCATGCGAAATGAGCGTCCTGCCAGGTAGCCATGGTGGTGGAGAAGAAGTAACAGCTGTTGCCCAGGCGCACGAAGTCCGGGGGGCACACGTAATATAGCGAGCGGTTGTGCTCCACCTCTGAAGACATGTCAGTCGCAGCTGAAACATTGCATATGTATAATTCATTATAAAAAAATATAATTTTGACACATGGAAAGAATGAATGCAGAAAGAATGGTAAAAAATGTGTATCAGATGTATAAGTTATAATCCGCTGTTTTAAGTACGAAAAAATCTTTTTTTTTTCATATAAGAAAAAGTGCTGGCACTCTTGGAAATCTACCGCGGACATTATTGGAAATCTCCAGGTATTTATAAATAGGTGACTTTGCTCAATTTTCTAGATCCATATCCTATCAAATGCCGGACAATCTGGACCATGGCAGGCGAAAAGCCACAGTGGGCCTCACTTGGGATGATGTTAGGCATCAGGCATGCGATAGAGTCGGGTGGAGAAGGTTCTTTGAGGCCCTATGGACCTCCGAGGTTTGACAGGACAAGAAGAATAAGAAGTCGGGCACTCTCTAACTACAATTCCCTTCTCTCGAATTACGAGTACTTTCGGAGTAAATCCAAGTATTCCTATCTCACTCTCTTGTATATTCTCGTACTCTAATAAAAGTAAACACGATTGTTTAGTGGTTGGATTTAATTTATATAAATGATATAAATTGTGACAAATTTGTTTCGCCTTGCGAGGGCATTCTCAAACTGTTTGATAATCCCTCGCAAGGCAAAACAAATTTGTCACAATTTACATAATTTATATAAATTAAATCCAAGTAAAACCACTAAACAATCGTGTTTACTATTATTAAATTAATATGGAGTTTTACAAAACTAATACCTCAACCATCAATTCTTGTACTCATTGTTGATGACATCATTTTTGCCTATTTATATTATGATTATAAATATATTAACTTCGGCGAATGGTCAGACTCTGTAAAGTCAAACTATGGTACACATAAACAGTAGCGATTCATCTCATCTGAATCACGAGAAGAAATCTTTTAATCTTCGTAAAAACGTCTGGGAAGCTATTGAAGTCACCGCATGCGTTCGTGCCTGCCGCTTGGAGCTCAAATTTCAAACATGAAATAGCTTTTTGCTATATTGCGATACGACGGCAGTTTATCGCGTCGATGTGAATTGAACCAAATATTATTATTTTAGTAATGCTAAGGTATGTATGATATTATGATACCTTTGGTTTCGTTTTCTGTTTAAAACATAATTTAATTACTACATTAAATTATTGTAAATGAAATTATTTGAAAAGTTATATAAGTTCTGATCCCATCACTTATGTATGGAAGCGAAGCAGGGAACCGGCAGAAGAATGATGAAAGCAGAATAATTGCGGTAGAGATGAGGTCTCTAAGACGTATGTGTGGTAGAATGATATACGACAGAATCTCAAATGCTGATATAAGAAAGGAATGTAGAGCGGAAGAAGGTATTATAAACAAAATTATGAAAGGATCGCTGCGATGGTTCGGACACATGGAACGCATGGATGGAGAAAAAAAGGTTAAGAAAATATACGTTAATGATGTAAATGGGGTACGGAGTCGAGGCAGACCGAGTAAAACATGGCATGGCCAAATTAATTAAATTTTAAAGGTTGGTCATTTTAGAAGTCGGAGGAATCGACGTGCGTGTATGACTCGTTGTATGAATGTGGAGGAAGTTAGAGAGGTTTGCCAGGATAGAGTAGTGTGGCGGTCCTGAATGCAGTGAGAATGAAAGTGTTTGGAACAAAATAATAAAAGGGTCATCAAGATGATGGCAGAGAGCAGCCAAAACCGGTCTAAGACACAAACATTAGTGGATTTTAACTTTAACTTCTCAGTCGTATTCCTCATGATTGAGGGTCGTGTCCATCCTGTAAGCAATGGGTCGGCAACCAGCGGCCCGCGAGGCGTCTTGGTGCTGCCCATGCCCACAATATCCTCGCCGCTAGTGACGGACGATATCATATAACTTTTTCAATCCTGAATTATCGAAAAAACAAACACTGTTCTCGGTTATCGGATTCACATTTAGACGCAATACTACGCGTCTCCAAAATGCAAGGTAAAAAAAATAAACTTGCCAGTCAAATGCAACCACACAAATCTCATTAATTTTATTAACTACAATAAATGTCGTAAAAATATACAATAAGCATTTTATTTTAAAAACTTAAATATTTGTGCTTATTGATGGCGATGAGGGTCGCAACCCATCACATCGCGTTGATAACGGAATTAGAAATAGTGGAATACCGAGGAAAACATGTCATAAATCAAATCAATCAAATATTAAATGTCGAAGTCACCTTAAGAGTCGAAGAAATCGACGTAGGCACCTTAATACCTTTTAATATGGCACGATCAAATCAATCATAATATAAATAGGTAAAAACCCGAATGTCATCAAAGAAAGAGTACGAAAATATTTTGAATACGAGGGGGCGAAAGAGGAATACTTAGATTTTCTGCGAAAGTACATCGAAATGCACACGATGAGCATGCCCGAGAACGTTTCTGGAATATTTTGCATTTTGTTCTGATTATTGTATACACATTAAACAAACAAACAAACGATAGAACTTAATGTAATATAATTTGGTTTACTTCCGTGAACATTTCACGGGTTGCAACTAGTCAAATGTGCATTACACGATGTACGAATGTTGAGGAATCGAGAGAAGTATGTCAGGAAATAACAGTGTGGGGGGGTCTATTTTCTCTGCATACCCCTTCGGAGAGACGGTGTTTGCTTAGTTAGTTATTTTGCCTTGTAATATAACTATTTACTATAAAAACTCATTAACTAACCATCACGCTGTCTCTCTGGAGGGATAAGCAGAAATAATGAACATCCACACTGATTTTTACTGATATATTTCTTTATTACTATTAAAATTTAAAACACTGTTATAATATCACAATTTCTTTTTATTCACCTAGAGTGTCGCGACAGCTGTTTCGCCAACCGAAGTTGGCATCATCAGGTGTTACAATTAACAGTAATAATGTTGAAGTATCATAGTGTTTCGGCAAAAATAATGGTTATATTTCTTTGGCTCGTTCCAGGGGGCGTCAGTTGGTCCTTAACGCCCCCTTAGTTTCTTTGACGTCCACCAGTTGTCGATACCGACCCCGTTGGGAACCACTTAAGTATTTTATACCCAGAGAACGGGTTAAAGGAATTTATAGTCAGACGTCTTGCAATTTAGAGGTCGCAGTGACATTCGTTAGACCAAACTATTTTATCTTAAATGTTAAATCATTATTAATGAAGAATTCCTGATATTGGTAAAAAGGTTTGGGAATAGATATTTATGAATAGTAATTCTGAACTCCTTTTTTTTTGTTTTTATAAAAGCGCTTTATAGACACTAATATAAGATTATTTAATTCATAGAAGGTTACTCTAACATAACTAAGAATAATACTAAAAAACTTTTATAATACTTGTTAAGTTTTATCCTGCTCATTCTTTAGGTTCGACCGGTTCGATCTTCTACATAAAAGTTTGTTAGGTTTAAACTTGTGTATGGTTTGGTAATGGAGGTGGTTGAAATTTAATTAATCCAAATAATCCCATGCCATTAATGTTACGAGTAAGTGATTCTAAAAGGTATTTTTACAAAGTACAATTATTGGTAGTTTCTATATAATTAAAATAAAACAATTAATGGTGTGACTAATATTTATAATAATGTTACTCAATGTAAAAATATTATTACACTTATATAATAAGTATAATATTATGTAAATTTTATAAAATAGAATCCAAAATATAGTAAAATATAAAATAACTAACCAGCTAACTAACTAACTAACTAACTAACCATCACGCCGTCTCCCCGAAGGGGTAGGCAGAAATAGTGGACTGCCACACTTTTCTTTCCTGACATATTTCCCTTGCTTCCTCAACATTCATACATCGTATCATGCACGCGCGTCGATTTTTCTGATTCCTAATATGGCCGACATATAAAATTGATAGCTTATAAAATATAAAATAAATTATAAAATATAAAATTGATAGCTTAATTTAAGGAGTCTGATTGTAATTTAAAAGTGTAGAGAATATGAATAATTTACCTCACTGATAATCAAATCAAATCAAATAAGTTTATAACTTAACAGACTTTACAAACATTATAAATGTTTGAGGTATCTATTGAGTACAGGTAAAATATTAAATTTATACAACAAAATACCAGGACCGTATGAGAGATGGTTCGACATTAGGAAGACAAGATACTCTCTAAAGTCAAGAGTATTTGTCTTCTGAACGTACTTTCACTAATATGAAAGACGTCTATCTCTGAGGAAACCGCGTTAAGCAGACTAATTGCTCTTCCTACCGGTATCACTAGAGGTAAATTGGTTCTGACGGCCAGTAAGTATAACAATCTGTGCCGTCGTTGTCGGAGATATCTATCAGGGACAAAAAAACCAACACCCTCCAGCACGGCCGAGTTCTCGAAATATCCCCTGATTAATCTAAATAAATAGTTAAGAGATGCCCATCTCTTCGAAGCTGCAGAGAGTTGGTCCCGGGCATTCCCAAAAGAAATGCCGTGGGATAGAGCCACAGATAACGATCATACTCCCTCATGTAGAGAAACCTCAAAATTATTATGGAGCAGTTTAATTGCATTATAAAAAAAAATTAGTTAGATATTTAAAAAAAAAACTTCCAGTCTATCCACACAGGTCAGACTGAATAGACTGAGATGGGCCCGTCACGTGCAGAGGATGCCGTCATCGCAAATCCCCAAAACGATGCTGGAGTGGTACCCACGTGGTGGAAGACCAATTGGATGACCAAGGCTGCGATGAGAGGAAGGAGTTGGAAGAGATGGAACGAAATTGTTAGGAGTATCAGATTGGAGGGTCGAAGCGGAGGACAGGAGGAGTTGGAGGCGAAGAATATTGTAGGTCAGGACTCAATATGGGCTGTAGGGCCATCGAATAAGGTATTTTAAAAAAGAGGAGTGGAAGTCCAGGGCTCAGGATAGCTGAAGAAACTTTTTGAAGGGCGGCCGAGGTCCACCCCAAAGGTCCCAGAGGTCCACCAGAAAGAGGAAGAATAAGAAGATATTTAGAAAAATATTGGGTTATTTTGTCAGAAAAGAGATTAACGTAAAACGGTCCGGCAAACTGCAAATTATTCAGGTAATTTTATGTAAATAGAAGCAAAAAAAATCTATTACACACGCGTAATGTTCATCTATTCAATATATGAGATCTTATTTATAACTGTTTCGTGGCAAAAAAAAACCCATTAAATTTCTTAATTTTAATCGCGTTAAGTTCACTTTCCCGCCCTTTCATAGATAAAAGCAAAAATACGATGTGAAAATTTGAAATTAAAACAAAACCTACATTTAAATTTAGAAACATTAAAATTTCTACATTTTTATCGCATTAAGTTTACTTTCCCGCCCTTCCATAGATAAAAGCCAAAATACGCTGTCAAAATTTGAAATGAAAACAAAACCCACATTTAAATATAGAATCAATACACACAAAACAAATCAATTCTATCTAGGTAGGAAAGGCCGTCACGTTTGACGCTTGTTCGATACACGACTCGAAATATATTATAGCGTCTTGATTTTAAAATATTCAGTACTTACCCGCTCCAGATAAACAGGACACCAGCCAGGATGAAAGGAGAGCCCCGAATATGATATTCCGTTTCTCCAGGGAACGTTTATTATTGAATGTACCCATGATTTAGTATGTGGATTAAAGTGACACAAAAAATTACTTCCACGGAATTAAAATGTTCATTTCTTTGTTCTGCCCGTTGTTATGTACATACTCCGAATGTCTTCCTCCTTACATCAGAGACGCGCGCCTTTGATCTCGCAGCGGTGTATACTTCACATCCGACTTTCTGAAAAAAAAGATAAACAATATTAGTTTAATGTAGTGTATTTTTGAAGCTACAGAAAAAATATATTTTTTTGATCGTCAGATTATATGACGTATCTTAGACGAATAGTAAGAAGAGTGATTGAAAAATATTCCCATCCTTAACAAATATGTAAAAGCTTTTACAAAATTCATATTAAATGTATTAATATTCTGCCGTACTTAAGATAAACGCATTAACTAGGGTTTGACGCTTTTCGAGAAAAACGCGTTTAAACTTTTTATTTTTATTTTTCTTGTATCTCAGGAACTAGATAAGATACCAACATAAAAGTTGTACCAAAACAAAGAGAAAAGGGTTAAGAATACTAAAAAATACAAACATACTCGTATGTAAAAATAAAATACAGTGCACATATAATTAAAAAAAATTGCTTATCGCTAGCAGCCTCTAATACTTTTAGGCCATAGTAACTAGTCATAAACGCATCAGCTACCCTACTTGATGCATTTATGTTTTTCAACAATACATATGATAAGTGCAACTACATCACATAATGCATTTATGTTAAGGTAAATAGCTATTTGAATAAAAATATTGTAAAATCTTGTAAAATTAGTGCGATTCCTCAAACATAATGCATTTATGACTAAGAAGCTATTGAATGCTAAAAAACAAGCCTGTACTAACTACAGCTAGTGCGTTCTTGATAAGTAAAACTGCACTCGAAATCTTAGTTAATGTGTTTATGAAAACTGAAAAACCGAGAAAATGAAGAAATCATGAAATGTCACTTTGAGAAAGTTGTAGATCTCGTTTACCTGATATCAGATAATGAAATAACTCAATTTCGACAAAAACCTTAGTTGATGCGTTTATCGTAAGCGCGGCAGAATTAAGGTTAAATAGATTTAATTTCTACTGCATTTATTCTACTTTCATCTTTCTTTTTTCCAGTTCCAAATAAAGCATGAAACTGGCGAAAGACAGATGAAAGTAGAATAAATTTAGTAGAAATGAGATCTCTTAGATGCATGTATGTAAATCTATATATGGTAGAGATCATCTTAATGAGCCTTTCAACAAAATAATGAAAGGCTCATTAAGATGATTTGGACACATGGAAATAATGAATTAAGAAATCATGGTAAATAAACTATATGTAAACGACGTAAACGAAACTAGGGATAGAGGAAGACCGTTGAAAACGTGGCTCGATAAAATCAATCAAATATTAAATGTCGGTGTAAATGAGGAGTTGGAGTGGTCGACGTGCGTGCACCATACCATGTCCAGGTCTAAACCTATAACCCGTGAATTTATAGTCAAATTATCTGTCGTTTAGACTACCACCCGGATATCCGTAAGACATGAAATATCCATGTGAATGAATTTTAAAATCATTAGAAAAAAATATAGTGAAAAATATAATTTATATTTATGGGTGGGTGTAGGTTGCAGACGGATATATAAATAAATTAGGTAATTTATTACAAATCTGGTGATAAACAATGTTAAATAAATCACTAACAACAAATGAAGGTAACGCTTGTAATAAAAAAGTGCTACCAACGCATACTTATAGTATATGTGTTTTATTAAAAAACACAATAAATCCTCAGGTGCGTACTTTGAATTACTAGCTCTTTTATTTTCTTTGTATACAACACTAACTTTAAAAAAAAATTAAATATCAGACATGTTTCGGACAACCCGGTCCTTCCTCAGTGATATTATAAAGATTTTTAAATTAATATAAAATTCATGATTTAATTGTATCTCAGTAGAGACGAAGATGCAAATTGGCAACTGAATATGGTTGATCAAGGTGTTTACAGGACTTATGACATGTCATTGGTTGGGTTAAATGCACACTTTATGTAATTACAACATTCCCCCTTTCACCTTTCTAATGACCATGTCTGACAATTTTTTGGAAGTTGTATATATGTCAAAGTACAACGGCAGATTTCACATGTCAGTTTCAATGCGCCATCTATGAAGATTTTGATTATATATGTTAATCTTTTTTGCGATTAATCTATATAATCTACATACTAACGCCATCTATGGAGATTTGTGTTTATTTAGCATTAAGCAGAACATCTTTTTAACACAATGTGAAAGGCTACCTGCTTATTAGCACATTGTTAGAAGCCGCCTGGAGATGTCACTCCTATCTATATGCCAAACTTAAACCAGATATGTATTACAATATTTTTTGAATGTATACTTATACTTGTATACGAATACTGGATTTCACCCATTGCGGGTTGTCAATTCATTGAATTTAATATTAAAAATATTAATATAAAATTGTTTACAAATATGATCCGTTTTGACAGATGTTAAAAATATTTATTTTGGAACGATTATGCTTTTGTTATAACAAATATTATGAATAAATTAAAATTTTAAAATAACAATTTAAAGTTCTTATTGGGGTTCAAGTAATTACTTACAACAAAGGAAGAAAATCAAAGATTGGACTTGACGTTAAATTAATTTGATTATTTATAATATTTTCTTTATTTTTAATTGCTTTTTTAATTTCTAAAATTTCGAAAAAAATACTAGCTCTTTGTTTATTTTCAAAAAATAACTAACCGTTACGCCGTCTCTCCGAAGGGAAAGGCAGAAATAATGGACTCCCACACTTTTCTTACCTGGCATATTTCATACACGCATGCACGCACGTCGATTTCTCCGACGTGGCCGACATTTAATATTTGATTTATTATATTGTACCACATTTTCCTCGGTCTTACTCTATTTCAAGTTCTTTCTTCTGTCATTCTTTCCGTGTGTCCAAGCCATGTTAATAATCCATTCATTATTTTGTTCATAACACAAACTTCGCACCGCATTCACTTTTTATATTTTCATTCGACACACTATCGTACACAGATTTTCCACACATTTGTTTCAGAGTTAAAATAAGACTATCGTTTAACTGCAAATAAAATAAAACATGTTAAATACGAATGAAAATGACGATTTTTTTTATATATATTGTAGTTGGGAATGACGTGTTTTTGAATAACACAGCAGGGCTCCTCCATACTTCGGATGCCGGTCCACTTCCTTATGTTTCGCAGCCAGGACATCTGTCTCTCTCAATTTTCCCCTTCAATATCAGTTTAAGAAGTTGATATTTTTCCCCACGCAGTACATGACCCAGATGTGAAATCTTCCGAATCTTGACATAATAGTTGAAAACAACTCCCTGTCAACTCTAGCTCGCCTTATGACTTCGGTATTGTAAACCATGTATGTCCAGGGGATTTTGAGCGATAGGATACATTTCAAATGCTTCCAGTCTGTTCATTGAGTTGACTTTTAAGGTCCACGTTTCACACCCATACAATAAAATATACCACACATAGCATTTGATCATTCTCTGGCGGAGTTTCAAATTTATGTTATCATTGCAGAAGAGTGATTTCATTTTATTAACTAACTAACTAACTAACTAACCATCACGCCGTCTTTCTGAAAGGGTAGGCAGAAAGAATGGACTGTCACACTTTTACTGATGCGGCACTCCATCCTTCTCTTTTCGCTCCGCGGGAGACGCGGTGTGATGGGTTGCGAACCTCATCGCCACCAATAGGCATCTCCCACGCACACTTCGATCGTCCAACACCCACAAAATAAATCTAAAACAAATAATATAAAATACAATGATATAAAATAAAATAACAAAATAAAAATAATTTAACACAAAATGTTCTTTTTAGATGGTGCACATATTGTCTATTAAATTTATGTTCCACGAATTCACCGTTTTTTTAATTAAGCACATAATGTTTTTTCGATGTTGCACATGTTGACATGGACGATCCGGACTTTTGTGTTTATTTAATTTATGTTACACGTATCCACCGTTTTTTAAATTAGCTTAAATTTTATTAAACTTTTAAAATTCCAGAATGGTTAGAACCTTTACCTTAGACGTATGTGTGGTACAAATATGTACAATATTGCCATTTCGCTTATCGCTTGTTGTAAATTTATTGCTACCTAGTAAGTTTATGACACCCCTCTATTGATGTGTCGCTCATTAAATAAGAACCTTGCTTTATATCGGGCTAATGCGGTATACAGTCCATGTTGGAAAACTGCACTGCTCTGTTCGCTGGTAAATCGTTCAGTGGCGACGATGCATATTAATATCGTGAAATCAGATCAAGTGTGGCGGCCTGCCTTTATGACGGAAGATTCTCGCAGGAATTCGTGGCGGCGATCATTCGCTGGGTTGGGTAGACTCGTCTTTGCGCAACTTGTCGCGTGCACTGCTGTGAGTGGCATTTACTTATCTACTCGTATTTAACCCTGCAAGACCCGCACAATTTCAATGAAACTAATGAAAATAGATGTTCCTTCCATTTTCTCAGAGTCCTATATAACGCATTGTTTCGGAGCAACTCCAAAGTGGTTCTGTGATATGGAGTCCTCACGAGACGAGATATTCCGTTATCCTGGATAGGCTTTTAAAAAATTCTGAGGTATCTCTACATGAGGGAATATGGTAGCTATCCGTGGCTCTATCCCACAGCATTTCTTTTAGGAATGCTTGAGACCAACTCTCTGCAGCTTCGAAGCGATGGGCATCTCGTAATCCATTTCTCTAGATAACTCAGGGGATATTTCGAGAACTCGGCCGTGCTGGAGGGTGTTCGGCTTTTTGTCCCTGATAGATATCTCCGACAGCAACAGCATATATTGTTTTACCTATCGGCCGCCAGAACCAACCTGCCTCTAGTGACACAAATGGGAAGAGCAATTAATTTGCTGAACGCGATCTCCTCGGAGATCGACGTCTTTCATTTTAGTGAAAGTACGTTCAGAAGGCAAATACTCTTAATTTTGGAGAGTACCGTGTCTTCCCAATGTCGAACTATCTCTCATGCGTTTCTGGTAGTAGGTATACAATATATTATATTACCTGTTCTCAATAGATGCCTGAAACCTTAATTCTGTAATGTCTTTTGATGAAATAAATTAAAAAGAAACACTTCGTGTTTTAATAACTTTTAGAAAATATCGTATTTTCACATTCCTTTTTTTACTTTTCACAAATGTTTTGGGACACAGACGCCCTTCCTCAGTATAAAATTTATACAATGAAGAAAGTCCTCTGTGTCCCGAAACGTGTTTATGAAAAACGGAAAAAGTATTGTGAGAATACAATGTTCTCAAAAAGTTATTCAAATAAAAAATATGTAACCGATCTATTGAAGATAAAATGTAAAGATGTAATAAAAAAATTAAATTGAATTTCATTTTGAAACCGTGACAGTTTTACGTTCTGAAATTTGATATTAACAAGAATGCAGTAGAAATGTTACCAATACCGAAGTCCTGAGGCGAGCTAGAGTTGACAGGGAACTGTTATCAACTATCAAGGTTCGCAAAATTTCACATCTGGGTCATATACTGCGTGGGGAAAAGTACCACCTTCTCCAACTGATATTGGAGGGGAAAATTGACAAATGTTCTGGCTGCGAAACGCGAGGGAGTGGACCGGCATCCGAAGTGTGGAGGAGCTGTTCCGAGCGGCGCAGGACGGGGACAGGTTCGCCGAGGTGATCGCCAACCTTAGGGGACCCGACAGGGCACTTGGAGAAGAAGATTTAGTAGCTAAATAAGTGGACACTCTCTATCTAAGTATGTTAAATACATTATTAGTAGAATTTCTAGTAAATGTCCAAAAAACTAACTAAGTCATTACTGCAAATAGAAATATATCCACAGAAGCAAAGATGGCAGTACACAACGGAGTTCTAGTGCCAACCTTCATGTATGGAAATGAAGCTTGGAGCTGGCAAAAGAAGGATGAAAGCAGGATAAACGCCGTAGAAATGAGATCACTAAGAAGAATGTGCGGGAAAACGTTGTATGATAGAATACCGAACGATGAAATAAGAAAGAAATGTAAGGCAGATGACTGCATCGTGAATAAAATTAAAAAAGGATCCCTGAGATGGTTTGGACATATGGAACGAATGGATGAGAGTAGAATGGTTAAAAAGTTGTACACAAGCAGCGTGAGTGGGAAAAGAAACCGAGGACGACCGAGGAAAACATGGCATGACCAAATTAATCAATTACTAAAAGGCGGCCACATTCGAAGTCGGAATAATCGACGTGCGTGCATGGTACGATGTATGAATGTAGAGGAAGCCCGAGAGGTATGCCAGGACAGGCCATTGTGGCGATCCATCCTCTCTGCCTACCCCTCCGGGGAAATGGCTTGATGGTTAGTAAATGTCCAATACTTATAAATTTGTGATTCGTATACAAATGATCAAACTGCAATCGGACGTTCTTGTGTGGAAGCATTACTACGCGTTCAGGGATTTAATCGTGAACACATATACCTGGATACATACGAATATTATTGTAAAGCAAGTATGTATGAGCATCGCGCTCCATTAATTCAGCTGATAATCGTGCCGCCTCTGGCATTGGTCAAATTAGTTGCGTCGTCTCTATTGAACAAACATTAAGCCTGCGTTAGTGATCGGAGATATTTATGAAATGAGACAAAATTGTTAAAAATATTTAATTTATTTTTCTTCTTCTTCCTTGCTTTAGACCTATATGGTTTGTTCTCTAGAGGGTAGCTCCTTCTGTGAGGTAGATTCCCAGCTGCCTTCCATATTTTAGGAGGTTTTCCACGAGGACGAGTCCCGTGATGCTGATATAGGGGAGTCTCGTGGTGGCCACCCTTTGGACATGAACGTACTTGTCTTTCCTTCGCTGTCTACTCCATCTTATATTATAAAATCACGATTCTCAAGTGTCTTGCTTCTTATGATCCTCAGTGTCTTTATCTTGGAAGTCCTAATTAAAAATAAAGAATACAGTTTCTATCAAAACAATGGATTGATAGAAACTGTATTCTTTACTTTTCTTTTAATAGATCTGATGATCTGTGATACAGAATTGCTTCTTCTTTTTCTTTTAATAGATCTGATGATCTGTGATACAGGAATCATGTATCCTTGGATGATGAAGTCTAATTGTCCCTCCATCTCTTAGATGGTCTTCCAGGTTGACAGTGTCTGGAGAGGATTTCGTAAGCGGCTGTATATACGAATCTGTCACATTCCATTCTGGCTACATTTTTGGATCTACTTCACTGAACAATATCCTCTATTTCGCAAGTTTTTTTTATGTCTGCGTTACGGACAAAATCTCTAAGAGTTTTTAAAATAAAGGATCTTGGATCTTTACCTCAGATGTTCTTAACAAACCCTTGGTTCATACAATGTTGGCCCGCGTCTCTACAGCATACGTCATGAAAGGTCGCACGCAAGTCTTATTTTTTTTTTACCTTGCTGTAAATAACCATATATGCTTGTTCTTCCAGACCAGATTTTTCAGACACCATGACACGGCAGAGCCTCTATTGACATGTTCTTGTACTTCAGCATAAAGGTCATTAAAGGAACTGTATTATTTCTTCTTCTTCTTCTGCTTTATTTAAGACTGTGTACTATTATTTCTCGAAGCCTGTTCCTGGGATGTAGATGTCCAACTATTATTATAAATTATTAATTTTTAATGGAAATATTCCCCCACAGAGAAACTACGAGTGACCCAAAGAGCCATGGAAAGAGCCATGTTAGGAATAAGCCTAAGAGACATAGTCAGAAACGATACGGTGAGAGAAAAAACAAAGGTCACTGACATCATCCACCGGGTGGCGACTCTAAAATGGCAATGGGCAGGTCACGTAGACAGAAGCTCAGATGAAAAGTCGACAAGAAGATTGCTAACTTGGAGACCGTGGACCGCAACTACGGTGCAAGGATAATCTGAACAGACACGTCGGAATAACCTGGATGCAGTTTGCACAGGACAGAGTGACATGGAAGAGAATGGAGAAGGCCTTTGTCCAGGAGTGGACGGGAATAGGCTGAGAAAGAAGAAGAAGAAGTTTTCACAGTGGAAGACAATTTCAAAAGTCTTCTTGCTGATGGAAGCTTTGCTTTACATTCTCTTACTAAGAACCCACACACAGTCACGCATCGCCTTTTCGCATACCAATATGTTATTTTGCTCGCTTAAATTCGCTCAATCGAGACCCAGTGGATCCATTCCAGAAGTCGACAAATCGTTCTGAGAATTTACGTGACGGATCAATGGCGTTCCTTAAACGATTTATGTGTTTCGTTGCCGAGGACCGGGGCACAAAAAATCACGAGAAATTAAATTCGTGCATTCGAGTGGTCGCGGAGTGATGCGCGCTCTTTAATGGCTACAATGTCAAACAAGATCATTTTATTGTTTCTTTATTCCGTTTTACGATTTACTAATAGGAACAATAATGCAGGTTCATGATAAATATCTATATCACAGACAGTGGCGTGCCTAGGGTCAACCAGTAAAGCAAGCCCGTCCGACTTTTTGTGTTATAATATTAGTAGAGGGTCACGATAATGTATTTTTTCGGATTAAAAGAGTCCTTCTTTAGGTTAAAAGAGTTAAAATTAAATTAAATTCGGATTAAAAGAGTTCTTTCGTAATTAATTTCGTGATTTAATTGATTTTAAATCCCACATAAAACTCATGTTCTTGTATAATATAATATTGTATTTACAATACAAGAAGAAATATAATTGATAAGAAATAAGCCGTAAATAGACACCGAAACATAAATTATAAATTCGTTTGTCAATAAATTACATAATCTTTGTTTTCATAACAATTCTCTGCACATAACGTAAATGACAGATGACATTCTGACAATAGAAATGAAGTTCGTGACACATCGAATTGTAACATACTTCAGAGTGATAAAGCCCGGCTTC
The DNA here is from genome assembly GCA_022606425.2 of Lepidostoma basale. NCBI lineage: Eukaryota > Metazoa > Arthropoda > Insecta > Trichoptera > Lepidostomatidae > Lepidostoma > Lepidostoma basale. The sequence goes on from JAHDVF020000010.1 coordinate 2,191,924, forward strand.
AAATCCATACAAAAAAATCGTAGATTTCTTCTGGTATATATATGCACCTAGCTATATGATTACAAGCCAAAAATACGTAAGTGCGACAAAGACCCCTTTACGTTTTGCAAGCCCAATATGAAGCCCATCGAAAACATGAAACAAAACATGTGGACGTAGGCGACTTCGCGGGCATTTCACCAACGGTGCGTATGAGTGAAATAAAATACGGCGCGTATGAGTGGAACAAAACATACACGTAGTTCATTTCTGCGCATGTCCGCGTCAGAATTAAATCGCTTTAACTCGCGCGAAAATTCAAAATATGAACGCGCAAAAAACATCGTTTTAGTATAGATTTTTTAAGGCAAGCCCGGCTTTTCGGCTTGTATGGAAGTACCGCCACTGATCACAGACGTATCTTGTTTCATCATTATTAGCCACTATGGTGGCTGCCGAACAAAAAATCGTTCAAAAGATCATTAAAATACAAAACTATAATCATAAATCAACGTATAAAAAATGATAGAAACTGTATTTACATTGTTACTATCCATTATTAGAGATGATTAGTAAAATAATATTGTATTATGCACATAGTTAGGGATTTTTATTAACTATTATACTTTTAAACTGCTAAATCAAAAAAAACTTTGTTTAAGTATCACAATTGACGACCTAATAGTGGCCGAGTGGTAAGTGCTTTGACTGCCCTACCGAAGGTTTTTTCATTTTTCATTTCATTTTTTCATTTTCATTTCATTTATTTTGATAATAATCACAAACATTACAGACATACAATTCCAAATCGCTTGCAATTCTATTATAAAAAAATAAAAATTAAGCTTAAGAATAAGAAAAAATCATAACATTGATATTGCATCCCTGAGGCAACTCACACTATCACGAAATATGTCGACCTCCGAGGCGATCCGATTAAGTAATAAGATTGCCCTACCCACAGGCATAACCATTGGCCGGTTGGTTCTGCAGCGTGGCAAATAAAACAATCTGTGCTGTCTTTGACGAACGTAAATATCAGGGACAAATAGACCTACATCACTCAGGACATCCGAGTTCTGTATACGGCCGCCAATCAGCTGAATTCAGGTTCTGGGTTCGATTCCCGGCGATGGCAGTATGATTGTCACACTGTCTTTAGTCTGGTGTAAAATTCACGTGACAATAAAATAGAGATAGATTGGCTACCTATCGCATGTCAATATGATAACTATACCCTTTACGTCGATTTGGCTCGCGCTGTAGTGATGTAAAGAGCGATTCAACAAAATAATAATAACAATAATTATAATAATTGTATTTTTATTTTGCGCGACAGCTGTTTCGTCAACCTGTGTTGACATCATCAGGTGTTTCAATAATATATATCAAATGTAAAATTTTCGTGATTTCGTCAACACAGGTTGACGGAACAGCTGTCGCGTAAAATAAAAAAACGTCTATGTGCTTACGGCCTGGTAATACTTTCAAGACGGCGTTGTTTTAAATATTGGGCGAAATGTCTGTTTTCTAGAAGTTTTCCAGAATAATTATTTTATCATTTTAATGCCACCTCTATGCTTCAGTTTCTTTACGCAAGAACCGGTATGATAGAAGAAAAAATACGACACAGAACATAATTGAAAAATGACATTAATTGTCATTTGGGAAGATTTACATATTTTGTCGTTATGTTTCATTAAAAATACTATATTGCAATTTAAACAACAACAAAAAAATTATATCTAAATATACACATATATTTTTAGGTTATAATAATCGTTAGCATATTATTATTATTATTATTATATGTCCTGCTTAGGTTCCTAGCTTAGGTTGATTGACCTTACTTCTCTATTTCACAGCTTAAAATGATTATATATTCAAGTTTTTAGCACTTATTGAACTTTGATTTAATTATATTTAATTTATATGTTAAAACATTTATCAAAATAGTTATGTATACGATTACAGATATTTTTTTAATAGTATATTTAAAATGATATATTGTGATTTATGTAAAGTTTGACCAAACATAACGTACAAGTATTATAAGTAGGTACTTACATGTACACCGTAATTTATTATGATAATCGATCAAGCAAAAAATAATGTCATAGTATGTTTCGTTTGTTATGACACAACAAGGATCTTTATATCAGCTATCGCTATAGAAAACAAGTATTAATTTTTTTTGTTTTATTTACTTACGTTAAAAATAAATGGCATTGCATTCCCGTCAGTTTTGATAACTCATTCAGGGACATCATTGAAATATTTTAACATATAAAGACAATTATTCAAGATAAAACCCGAATAATAAAAAAATGAAAAGCTGTGATAATAAAGAGTTACTGGAATCTATTAATGGAAGTTCAAATAAAATAAAAATGAAATAAAACGAAGTTTTTAAATAACTACTTCCACTTTTGTCTTTATATCAACAGCTATCTTTACTTCGACTGACAGAAAATAAAGACAAAAGTCAATGTTATGATTTTTTCTTATTCTTAAGCATTATTTTTTTTAAATGCTTCTGTTTTATAATGTAATTGCAAACGATCTGGAATTGTATGTCTGTAATGTTTGTGATTTTTATCAAAATAAATGAAATGAAAAAATGAAATGAAAAGTGGAAGTAGTTATTGAGAAACATCGTTTTATTTGATCAGTGATAATAACGATAATATTGAGACGTAGAGATGAGACATGGAGATAAGACATTGAAATGAGACACAGAGACAAGACATAAAGCTGAGATATAGAGATGAGACATTGAGATGATACATAGAGTAGAGGCACAGAGAAGAGACAAAGAGATGCGGCAAAGAGATAAAACAAATAGATGAGGCAAATAAATGAGACATAAATACGAGACATAGAGACGAGACATAGAGATGAGACATAGAGATGAGACATAGAGATGATCATAGAGATGAGACATAGAGATGAGACATAGAAATATGACATAGATATGAGACATACAGATGAGACATAGAGATGAGATATACAGATGATCATAGAGATGAGACACAGAGATTGGACATATAGATGAGACATAGAGATGAGACATAGAGATGAGACATAGAGATGAGACATAGAGATGAGACATAGAGATGAGACATAGAGATGATACATAGAGATGAGACATAGAGATGAGACATAGATATGAGACATAGAGATAAGATATAGCGGTGATCATAGAGACATGATCATGATGTATAACGTCTACTTGAAAACATATCTGAAGCCTCGAAATACCCGTCAATTTTATTTCTTCAATTGAATAAATTTACAACATTTCAAGGAATGGAAAATAATCAAAACAGTCCTTAGAATATCTGGGTTTTTTTTTCAATTATATCTGCTTTATTTAATTTTAAATAATATTCAGTTAATTAATGACTTTCGTGAATTCTTATTTCTACTTGTGTCTCACAGTGTTGTGGGAAAAATCAATGAAATTTGATGCCTGTGAATACCTAAATGGTCTGGCAACGGGCGCCACTGTATACGATTCTGACTCGACTCCTGAATTGGGCTGTGGTTATGATTAATTTAGGTATGTATATAGTTACACATTTTAAAAATGCTATTGTAGTATTGCAAAGATCTATAGACCTTCAATACAAATCAAAACGTCCATTTTCTAGAGTTTTATTACGTTTTATGGGATTGAGAATTTATTATCATCTAAAAAATATACGTTTTTTTAAATAATATTTAACTTCTTCTTCCTTTCGGCTTAGGTTGAATAACCTGTTTATGATGGTTGACTATTCTGCAATTTTCGGCGGCTTTCATGGTAATCTCTTGTTGCTAGGGTTTTCAGTCTTAGCAATTTTGGCATACCTCGCATCTTCCATGTGGTCTACATAATTCTTCCCCACCTTACTACGTCTTCAACACACTTCTTTAGTGCCTCATTTCTGATCCGATCTCTAAAAGTTCTAACCGCGATGGATGGTATGAAGTAGGAACCGCAGTTCATGATAATTTATTTATAAAACAAAAGAATTTGCATTTCTTATTTGTGAAGCCACATGTCAAGTACTGCTCTAATGACAAAAAAAACGTATATTATCGATGCTTACAACCCTAAATCCCCCCTCGGCCTCTTTTGGAGGGACACTCAGGGCCATACATTTAGTCCCATCATAAAACAACTACCAAATCACATTTCAATCAATGTTTCCTATAGACGTAAGAGGAATAGCCATTAGAGCTGAACCTCAATAAGCCGGAAGATCCAAGTAAAGTCCACTTGTATTTATACTATCACACTACTCTATTCTGACACATTCATACTTCCTCCAGATTCATACAACATGTCATAGTCGCACGTCGATTCATCTAACTCTTACATGACCAACCTTTAAAATTGGATTAATTCGGTTATACCTTATTTTCCTCGGTCTATCTCAACTCCGTACTCCATTTACATAGTTAACGTATTCTTTCTTTATCATTCTTTCTCCATCCATGCTCTCCATATGTCCGAATCAACGCAGCGACCCTTTCATAATTTTATTCATAATACCTTCTTCCGTTCTACATTCCTTTCTTATATCAGCATTTGAAATTCTGTCGTACATCGTTCTACCACACATACGTCTTAAGGACCTCATCTCTACCGCATTTATTCTGCTCTCCTTCTTATATTTAATAATATTTTAATACGGATATATATACCATTTCTAAGAAAAAATTCTACAGACCACTTTATGACATGACTTCTGAGATTAAACACTAACTGGGTGGTGGTCTAGGAGACATAATGCTTTACTCCTGATCCAGGGAATATGGGTTCAAACCTAGACACGTCCAAATTATTTCTTAAAAATAATGAGCTATTTTCTTCTCATATTAGAGATTACATAATAAATTATAATATCGTTGATTTAAATCTTCGATATTAGTTTAAAAAAAATCCATCATACATACTTAGCGGTTTTAAGATAATCGAACGATTTTACAGAAATCTTTTGATGGATATTCATTTTAAATAATAATTAAATAAACGACGAAATACTTCCACTTTTGTCTTTATTTCGACAGAGACCGGTTTCGCCAGGCTGGCCGGCATCGGCAGATCAGTTTGTCAATGCTAACCAGCCTGGGGAAACCGGTCGCTATTTCGAACCTTTTTATTCGATAAAGTCAAAAGTGGAAGTAAATATTAAAAAATATAAATAATTTAAAATTTTTATATGAAATAGTTTTAAAACGCTTAATTCAAAAACTTTGTTTTATATCACAAATTGTATTTATTTTACTTTACGACAGCTGTTTCATCAACCAATGTTGACATCATCAGGTGTAACAAAAATATTTATTATATTTTTGTAACACCTGATGATGTCAACATTGGTTGATGAAACAGCTGTCGTAAAGTGAAATAAACACAATTTGTGATATAAAACAAAGTTTTTGAATTAACAGTTATAAATTGTTAAAATATCATAGTGTTTCGGCCTAAACAATGGACTATGAAATAGTTTTAGTTTCAAAAAATGGATTTGGTACAAAACAAGTCATGTGTATAGAGGAGTCAACGAACTTAAAAACGTTAGAAGTTAGAATACTTATAAAACAGATGTATTAATATCCTCTGTGGAATACAAAACATTCAAAAGACACATTCATATTGTAACAAAGTCATTAAACATGAAATTTGTTTTTCTTTTCACGGCGCACAATAAAAATTAATCATCGAGCTTGTCTCGCAGAATAAAAGTGACAATTACATTACGGTAGCTATTTAAAGAACTGAAAAGATGTCAGATATTTTTAAATTTGTGGGTCAGTTATGAACGGTGTTAGAAAACAATGGAGGAATCCGTGGGTTGCTCTTTACTTATACATATCTATTGAGCAATGTATTTCTATGTATTGAGTTATAAAAACGACCGATTTGACGACATTCGTGGCCGAATGGTAGTGCTATGACTGACACCCCGAAGGTCTCTGGTTCGATTCCCGGCGATGGCAAAAATCTGCATGTGGAAGATGTCGTGCGATGGGGAAGACTGAGAAGAAGCCACTGGAGAGATTATGTGGAAAGAGCATGTTCTGAAATAGTGATCCACAACTATTTCGCGACTATTTGCGACCTTCGTGGTAGAATAGTAAGAGCTCTGACTTTCATATCGAAGATCCCGGGTTCGATTCCCGGCAATGGCAGTGTGATTATGATAGTGTCATTGGTCTGGTACAGAATCTTTGTAACAATAAAATGGCGAGATATAGATTAGCTACATATCACATGACACGAGAATCAATATGATAGCTATACCTTTTACATCTATGGCTATGACACATCTCCACATTCATACAGCGAATTATACACGTACGTCGATTCTTTCGACTTCTTACAATGGCCGATCTTTAAACATTGATTAATTTGAACATGCAAAGTTTTCTTCGGTCTGCTATGACTCTGTTATCTGTCTCTTTTATTTTTTGGAAATTGTTATTAAAAATATACATTTTTCAATTGTAATCACAAATGCATTGATATTATAAGATGGAGCAGACAGCGAAAAAGGGACTGGTACAGTAATTTTCAAAGAATGGACACCACCAGACTCCCCTATATAGCATTGCATAATCAGCCTCATGGGACTCGCCCTCTTGGAAGACCTTCTAAAAGATGGAGGGACAGCTGGGAGTCTACCTCACAGGAAGAGCAACACTCTGGAGGACAGACCACATAGGTCTACAACAAGAAAGAAGAAGAAGAAGATGAATAGTTATTTTCTTTCACTCTTTCCTTACTATTTATCAGAAATCCTTTTCTATGGATCGTGTAATAAAATGCATTATTTTGTATTAAATATCGATAAAAACGTGTGTTTCATATTAAAATTCATAAATGTATAATACGAGTACAATAAACTTGTACTTGTGATTTGTTTCGCTTGTACCCAAGCTTCATTAGGGCAATATAAAAATTTAATAAATTAAATTAAAACTGAAATGTTCCAATATTGCTCTGAAGAAGTTTGGGTGCTCAAATATACTCGTCCTCTTGGAAGACCTCCTAAAAGATGGAACGACGGCTGGGAGTCTACCTCACAGGAGGAGCAACACTCTGGAGAACAGACCACATAGAAGATAAATGCATCGGAAAATGTCTGTAATGATTATGATTTTTTAAAAATAAATTAAATTGAACTGAATTTTAACCATTCTTTCATTTCTAAAAAAATATACAAGCAATCGAAATTAAAAAATTCCTGTCTAGAATAAACGATGATTAATAGATTTTTAAACAGTCGTATTTTGTCTATGGACGCCTCTGCATAACATACAGAATACTGATGCATTTGCTTCAATACACACATTTATTTATAGTTGGCACATATAATAAATATTGTACAAATTTTCTCATGTGTAGATTCTGACATAACTGATATTTTTGTTATGTATTTAGGTGGGTGCGCTAGGATGGCGCCTGGCTATAATAACAAACTCGTACATTATAACGTCTGAGGCGCAAAAAATATCGGTATCAAAAATGCTAATTCCAAAACGATAAATTTATTATTCAAGGCCGGAGAAATTCTTTGACTGAATTGTATACAAATTATTAATAAGCGTCTGTCAATATTAATGGTTGACATTGGGATCGGCTAACATGTTAATTGATTAATTTAATCATCTTCGATACAACGCTGTTCTGTCCTGCGCCACTTGGAACAGGTTCTGAACTATTGTAATTACTGTCAACTCTTTAATGTTCCGCAGCCTGGAACTACCTTCTACCAATTCCCCGACGTCCCTCCACTTTACCCATTAATATCAGTCGATGGAGGTGGTATTTTTCTCCCCTTAACACATGACCCAAATATGAGACCTTTCTAATTTTCATACTCGACAACAGCTCTCTATTGGCTCTGGCTCTCTGTAGTACGTCTGCATTACTGACCCTATCGGTCTACGGTCTACGGAGCAATCTGCGGTATATCCACATCTTAAACCCCTCTTACCGGTTAATTACATTCACTTTTAGAGTCCAGGTTTCGCACCCATATAGTAGACCATATATATAATTTAATCATTCTTTGTCGAAGTTTTAAGTTAAGATTATCGTTTCAAAAGAAGGTTCTCATTTTATTAAATGCAGCTCGTGCAACGTCAAGTCTGCATTTTATTTCAATGTCCGGATCAAGCGCTTTAGTAATAATGATACCAAGGTATTTAAATTAGTCGACCATTTCAACGCTGTTTATATTCCACTCTAACTTATTAGAGCGAGTGGAAATTATGTGAGTGGAAAGAAAAGTCGTGGAAGACCAGGGAAAGCATTGCATGACCAAGGTAATCAAATATTGAAAGGCGGCCACATTCGAAATCGGAAACATCGACGAGCGTTACGTTGTATGAATGCAGAGAAATCTTGAGAGGTATGTCAGGACAGGGCAGTATGGCGGTCCATCCTCTCAGCCTACCTCTCCGGGAAAACGGCGTGGCTCCGAATGGGTAGGCAGAAGTAATGGAGTGCCACACTTTTCACACCTGACATACTTCAATCTTTTCCTCAATATTCACAGATCGTGTCATGCACGCACTCACGTGGCCGACATTAAATATTTGATATATTTGATCATGCCACGTTTTCCTCGGTCTTCCTCTATTTCTAGTTCCATTTAGATAGTTACATACACTTTTTTTTACCATGCTTTATATATTCATTATTTCCATGTGTCTAAACCATCTTAATGTTAATTTCATTAATTTGTTTATTACACTTTTATTCGCACCTCATTCATTTTTTATATTTTCATACGACACTCTATCATATACAGATTTTCTACACAATCGTCTAAGAGATTCCATTTCTACTGCTTTTATTCTACTTTCATCCTTCTTTTGCCAGTTCCATATTTCGCTTCCATACATATAAAATAAAAATATCAACCACGACATGTTTCGGAGGCGACCCCATCCTCAGGTGAAAATATATTATTAAACTCTAAGGTTATTACAATGGAATTCCACAGTGTTAACGCTTTAACCTTCAACAATGTAATCTTTGATTGACAATATTCTATCTAATTAACGATTAAAATAGTAGTGAAATTAAAGAAAAATTGCTGTTAGCAAGATAAACCTTAGCAAGTATTCAAAATTAAGGAAAAAGTATAAAACGTTTTCTATGTTGTTAAATTTCAAGATGGATTCTCTTGTGTTTATTTAATCACATTTGGTATTGCGCTTACTAGGTTCCACTAAAGAACACCAAGGAGTTTGTCTACCTCGGGAGCAAAATAACATGGGACGGTCGGTCTAAGAGCGAGGTCGACAGCCGTATACATCAGGCTAGGCTTGCATTTAATAAAAGGTCGAAAATAATAGAATCAAATAATATAGACCTAAAACTGAGAATACTCCTCATCAAGACCTATGTATGGAGTGTCTTGATGTACGGCTGCGAGACATGGTGCCTATCCGAAAGGGATAAGCGGAGACTAGAGGCTTTTGAGATGTGGTCCTATAGAAGACTCTTTGGAATTTCCTGGAGAGACCACATCACGAATGAGGAAGTTCTTCAAGGAATCGAAGGAGGAAGGCACCTGCTCAGGACCTTGTCCGAAAGGCGTGCAAGATGGATCGGCCATGTAATACGTCAAGAAGGTCTCTTGCATGCCATAATGGAGGGTATGATCGAGGGGACAAACTCTAGGGGACGCCCACGCCGAGAGTACCTGGAGGACCTGTTGGTGGACGTACGCTGCATCATATGCAGATCTCAAAAGAGCCGCACAAGACAGGGAAAAATGGAAGAGAATAATGGAGGAAATTGCTGCAAACCAATCCCAGGATTGAAACCAGAGAAGAAGGAAGGTGAAACGCGTATAAACTCATAATGAAATTAAACTTTTAGAAAACGTACGTTCACTATAGTTCAAGGCTAGAAAGGAAGCCATAATGCAGTCGCCTATAAAATATTAATTAACTTAGTAATAACTAATTTGATTTTATTTCTTCTTCTTCTTCTTCCGCAGCCTATTCCCGCCCACTTCTGGATAAAGGCCTCCTCCATTCGCTTCCATGTCACTCTGTTTTGTGCAGACTGCATCCAGGTTATTCCGACGTATCTATTCAGATCATCCTCGTCGCCCTGCACTTCTCTTTGCCTCCCACGGTTTCCAAGTCAGCAGTCTTCTTGTCCATTTTTCATCTGAGCTTCTGGCTACGTGACCTGCCCTTTGCCATTTTAGAGTCGCCACCCAGTGGATGATGTCAGTGACCTTTGTTTTTTCTTTCATTCTCATTAATAAGTGCGTGGATTTTCACGGTTTGTGTCAATATGTTTTTTGGAAACTTGGGTATATGCATGTATCTCGATATCTACTTCAACCATCGTCGAAGATCGTTGCAGTCTTCATCTTCAGGCTTGGATGAATTTTTAGACTTTGTTTTAAGAATTTCACTTGTTTGAGATACACGCTACTGAAATTCACCAGTTCATGATAATTTATTTATAAAACAAAAGAATTTGCATTTCTTATTTGTGATGCCAAATGTCAAGTACTGCGCTAATGACAAAAAATCGCGTATTATCGATGCTGACACTTGTATTTATACTAAGTAATCATCACGTAGTTTTAAAGGAGAAGTTGCCAGAGAGGATCAATCGTCACACTGCTCTATCCTGAAATGCTTTTCTCGCCTACTTAATATTCACACATTATGTCCTATGTGACTCCTCACGTGGCTGACATTTAAAGCACAATTTCTTATTCGAAGGTCGTCTAATTCAACAACAACAACAACAGCAACAACAAACCATCACACCGTTTCCCCGCTGGGGTAGGCAGAGTGAATGGACCGCCACACTTCTCTATCCTGACACATCTTTTTCATACAACGAGTCGTACACGCACGTTGATTCTTTCGACATCTTACATGACCAACCTTTAATTTTTGATAAATTTGGTTATGCCATTTTTCCTCGATTCAAGGAAGACGAAGACGCTTCTTGAGAGATCATGTGGAAAGAGCATGTTCTGAAAGAGTGATCAATATAGCCGCAAATAAAGTACCAACAGGAAATCGACCTGCAGGAAGACCACCTAAAAGATGGCGAGACAGTTAGCAGAAATACCAGGACACAGGCCTAAATAAAGAAGAAGAAGAAGAAGTTTGTATGTGTATGCACGTATGTACAATTACAATTTGCTTATTACATTTTTAATAAAATTTTATTGCTTGCTTTATACATTAATCTATGAAATGTTTGTATTGCTTTTTTGTTTGCACAATCTGGACCTGGATATGATGAAAAACTGTATAATTGGAAAACCTGGTTAATTGAGCATCGTAGGCCTGGTCCCTTGGAATGACACTTATCGAGGTTCTACTGTGTTTATATAATTGACACTCTGTTAAAAATAATTAAATTACATTCACTCCAGAGTTGTAATATCTACAGCATTCATTTTAGTTTCATCCTTCTTATGCCAATTTCATGTTTCATTTCCGTACATAAGGGTTAGTTCACTATATTTTTTGCATCACTTTACGCAACTGTGTAGTCTGTACATCGCGTATTTTTTTATTACCCATAAAATGTTTAACGAGTTCAAATTGCAAATTAATCCATTCATGTCGGCAATGAAATGATGAATTATTACTACTCAATTAGGCTCAAATTTATGTAGATTTGATTTGATTCCAATGTGGAATACGACCCACCGGTTCACAAGTAGTTGAATTCATTCATACATTGTTATATTTAGCATATTTACTGTACAGATAGCAACAGAAATAAACAAAAAATATTAGTTCAATTAATTATAACCTTACATTAGATTTTCACGGTTGGTAACAATGTTTTTTTTTTGACGACCTTTGTGGCCGAGTGGTAAGTGCATTGACTGCCACCCCAAAGGTTCCGGGTTCGATTCACGGTGAGGGCAGTGTAATTGTTACACTGTCTTTGGTCTGCTGTAGAATTCACGTGATAATACGATAGATTAGCTACCTATCACATGTCACAAGAATCACTATGATAGCTATAATACCCTTTACATCGATTTTTTTCATTTTATTTTTTCATTTTCATTCATTTTAATTAAAATTACAAACATTACAGAAATATTTCCAGATCGTTTGCAATAACATTATAAGAATTTAAAAGAGAAGCATAAAAACATATGAATAAATAAAAAAGTTTAAGAATTATAAATAATCATAACATTGATATTGCATCCCTGAGGCAACTCACACTATCACGAAATATGTCGACCTCCGAGTTGGCTCATGCTGTCATGATGTAAAGAGCGATTCAACAAAATAATAATAATAATAATATCCGTGTAACTTGGCTTTCTCGTACGACGTTTCGGAGATCGTTGCAGTCTCCTGCTTCAGCGTAGTTATAAGCTTTAAATATCAGGGTGGAAGTATTGTCAGATGGGACAGACAACGCAGAAGATACTAGAATGCGTACGTGCATATAACGGATCATCAATTTCGTTTTGGCTACCGTCCCTCCGAAAGACCACCAAAACTATGAATGGATAGCTGGGAGTCAACTTCCCAAGAGAGGCCAGCCTGACGATAAGGACAGACCAGGCGTCTAAAAGCAGAAGAAGGAGGGTCTAAAAGGAGAAGAAGAAATATCAGAGTATTATATAGGTTTACAATTATATTTAGGAATCTGAATTTTAGGCTTCACATAATTAAGTGTTACTAGGTAAGTAAGGACTACTTCCTCACGTGGCGATATTCTATATTTGATTTTTTTGATATATTTCACCACCCAAACTTCTTCTGGGCAATATACAAATATTTCAGATTTAATATAATTTATATTTTTTTATTGCCCTAATGAAGCTTGGATACAAGCGAAACTAATGACAATATTTCATATTATACATTTATGAGTTTTAATATAAAACATACGTTTTTATCGATATTTAATACAAAATAATTCAGAATTTCTTCTATGTTCGTCGGACTTTGTGTTGTAGATGTTTAGTTTGTCTTTTTCTTTTTTATATACATTGTATATACAACACTAACTTTAACATTTTTTTAAATTAAATATCAGACATATTTCGGACAATCCGGTCAGACAAACATGTCTGATATTAATTTTTTTTAAAGTTAGTGTTGTTTGAATATACAAAATACATAAAAAAAAGAAAAAGACAAACAAACAAATTCATTTTATTACACTATCCATGGAAAATGATTTCTGATAAACAGCAAGGAAAAAGTGAAAGAAAATAACTATTTATACAGACACATATTTAAGAATTCATAAACTTATATCGTATTGTAACTAAAATCAAGTAACAAAAATAATTTTAAATAATTCACGACCCTTAAAAAGGTGGTAACAATTTTTTTTAAATACGTTAGAATGGCGTAATTAATATAAATGATAGTTTTGTGAACCCTGAATGTTCAAAGGTCATTGACTGTTTGCTAAGAGGACTCCCTTGATCATTATAAAAATCCTTTAAGCGCATGTCAGATTATAAATAAAAAAAACTAACTTACCATTCAGGGTTCATTATAGTACATATCTTTGTTTTTGTATTATGTATTATACAATTCGGTGTTCTTTTAATTTTTTAATAGATCTGACGATCTGTGGCACAGAGATCATGTCTCCTCGGATGATGAGGACCAGCTGTTCCTCTATCTCTTAGGTGGTCTTCCAGGGGGACAATGAACTGGGACTATCTGTCAGATTTGTGAATTTTTTTTTACTGCATTTTTTTTTACTGCAAATGCAGCCAGTCGCACAATGGGGGTTAAGATGGTTCTTTTTATGTATGAACATCCAAGTAAATGTTTTTGTAAGTCTCTAACTAACTAACCATCACGCCTTTTGGATTGACTGCCAAACTTTTCTTTCCTGACATATTTCTCTCGCTTCCTCAACATTTATACATCGTGTCATGCACGCGCGTCGATTTCTCTGACTCTTCACATGGCCGACATTCAATGTTTGCTTTATTTGATCGCGCCACGTTTTCCTCGGTCTTCCTCTATTTCTGGTTCCATTTACATCGTTAACATATAATATTTTTACCATTCTTTCTTTCAATATGTCCAAACCATCTTAATGATCCTTTCATTATTTTGTTCATAACACCATCATTCGCACCGCATTCACTTATAATATTATATTTTCATTCGACACTCTATCATACACAGAGTATCCATACATTCGTCTTTGATATCTCATTTCTACTGCATCTATTCTACTTTCATCCTTATTTTGCCAGTTCCATGCTTCGCTTCCATACATAAGGAAATAAGTTAATAATAAATCTTTTAAGTCTCTGATATCAAATAACAGTTTTATTTAAACTGCTATGCATTATTTATTGTTTCTTGAACAACGATGTAAAACTCTATGATAAATAATTTAAACAAATGAAAAAGTCTAGAAGTTAAGAAGTTAGTTCTAGAAGTTATATTATATTTTATGGGAATTACATGATTCGCCCTTCTAAGTAGCATTGTCAAATGTTTTGGTCAAAAATCAGCCATAAGGGCTTGGACTTGGACTCGGATCTTCTGGCTTACAGAGGTTCAGCTCTTGTGGTTATTCCCCTTACGTCTGATGGGGGCATTGTTGGAAGATGATTTGGTGGGTTGTTAGTTTATGCGGGGGCATGATTTGTGTGGACGGAGTGTTTTGATCGATTTTGGGCGCTTGTGGCGGGTGGAGGTGTTTGGGTCGTAATTTGAGAGGTCTTTTATTGTGGGGTTAGGATGTGTAGGGAGTCCTTTATAAAAACGTTCGGCAAGTTTCAGAATGAATTAATCTATCATCGGGATTCCAGATTCTAGGTGCAGTTGTGTGATCCTGGTCCATGAAGGCTCACCAAACGATAAACGAATAACTTTATTTTGCAGGATTTGGAGTTTTCGTATGTGACTCGAAGCTCCATAGGCCCAGATTGGGGCTGCATAAGTGAAGATCGGCCTTATGACCGTTTTGTATATCATTACTTTATGTGCTAAGTTTACTGCTTTTAGTTAACATTGGGTAGCTTTAGTTTTAGCTGAGATTGCTTTTGACGCGGCTTTAATTTTATTTGTAATATGTGCCATCCAAGGTGAAACATGTCATTCCCATAAAATATAATAAAACTTCTAAAAAAACTGACGGTTTCATTCGTATTAATTAGTTTAGCATTATATTCTATTTTAACTTACGGAATGATTTTTTAAATATTGTTGGCTACCAACATTTAGGACATGTTTGAAGTCGGCAGAATCGACGTGCGTGTATGACTCGTCGTATGAACGTGGAGGAAGTAGAGAGGTGTGTCAGGATAGAGTAGTGTGGTGGGCTTTCTCTCTGCACCTTTCCGGCGTGATTCTTAAGTGTTATTTAAGACAATGTTCGAAAGATTTGTATTACTGTGAACACATAATATAATAGTGTCAGTGCATAATGAACATTTGCTGGAATCCAGCACAGGGTTAGTTTATTTGTCTGCCCAACTCATTTGCTGTTTTAAACGAGAATTAGCAAATGACCCAAATGAATTTAGAATTGAGTACAAATAGCTCATGCAGTTCTGACACACTGTATGCAAACGTATTCACATATTATTTACTGAGCCACGAGTACCAGACACGCGTACGTACAAATGTACAGATCTTATGTATGTTATTCTAAACGCACCTGTATGATATCCAAATAAATGTGGACCGTAATACGCCAGAATTGAAGACTTTGAAATGTAATATTGGCATAGCATTCTGGGGATATCATGTACGGTAAAAATGACGAATAACAAGTCCTTTTTCTACTTCTTCTAGTGCCGTGGCAGGTCCCCCCAACGTTGGCGATCACTGCAGCGAAAGCATTTCTGTCTTGCGCCACTTGGAAACATTATTTTATATTTCGCAGCCAGGATAACTGTCTTCTACCAAATCCCCGACGTTCCTTTATTTTGTTTATGATTATCAGCCGAGGGAGAAGGTATCTTTTTCCTCTTAGCACAAGACCCAAAGACAAGGTACTAGATATCTTGGCCAAATCATACAATTAGGTAGAAACAATTTCGAGAAAGAAGCCGACCGAAAAATTCAGTTGGGTTGGGCGGCCTTTGGAAAATTATGTCATGTTCTCACACAATGCCTCAAGACTAAAGTCTTCAAACAATGTGTCTTGCCAGTCATGACGTACAGACGTGGACACTGAAAAAAGGTCTAGTCTACAGATTCAAGGTCGCCCAGCGCGCCATGGAATTAGACATGCTTGGAATAAACCTTGAGGGACAGATTTAGAAACGAATTTATTCGACAACAAACCAAGCTGACTGAGGTGGCTCTGAGGATGGGCGTACTAAAGTGGCGATGGGCTGGCCATATCTGTCGGAGAACCGACGGCCGATGGGGGAGACGGGTTCTGGAGTGGAGACCGTGTAGGTACTGGATTCCGCAGAGTTGGACGTCCCCCTGCCCGCTGGACCGATGATTTGAAGAGGATTGTTGGGCATGGATGGATGGGAGCAGCAATGGATAGGGGGCGGTGGCGTGCATTGGGAGAGGCCAACGTTCAGCAGTGGATGACAGACGGCTGATGAGATAAGATGATATGATCGGTGAAAATTAAAAATCAAAATTCTTAACTTTTTTATGTTTTTAAGCGTATCTCTCCAACGTGTAGAGTCTCTATTAATAATTTACTTTTGGAAATTTATTATCGCCATATATTTTATACATATAAGTATGCTGTGATTGAGAATCCCTCTAAAACAGTTTACACTGGTATAGACGAATGTGTGGCAAATCTGTATATGATAGAGTGACAAATGCAAGTATGCGAGCGAGCGAATGTGGTGCGAATGAAAGTGTTATGAACAAAATAAGGAAAGGGTCATTAAGATGGTTTGGACACATGGAAAGAATGAGTGAAGACAGAATGGTGAAGAAGGTATATGTAAACGGCGTGAACGGAGGTAGAAATAGAGGAAGGCCGAGGAAAAAACGTGGGACGATCAAATCAATCAAATATTGAATGTCGGCCACTTGAGGAGTCGGAAAAATCGACGTCCGTGCATGACAATATGTATGAATGTAGAGGAATCGAGAGAAGTATGTCAGGACAGAACAGTGTGGCGTTCCATTATTTCTGCCTACCCCTTCGGGGAGACAGCGTGATGGTTAGTTAGTTAGTTAGTTAAGTATGCTGTGATTGAGAACCCCTCTAAAACGGTTTACACTGGTATGCCTGTAAGCACCTTAGTAGATTTTTAACTCCACGCTGAGAAATTTTCATAGTGAACTTTGAATAAAGCAATAAAGAGTAACCTTGAATATTTAAGCCCGCCTGTGGGGGCAACCGTACTTACAGAATTCTCAATAGGCATTAAAATAGATATTATGCCAATTGAATAAAACATCTATTTATATCATTCAAGTGGAAAGAAAATCTACCGCTAGGAAAATATGCGCCAATACTTCTCACCTACACACACGAATCACATATAATACATATATAAATTAATATACTCGTACATACAGTATTGTCAATGGTGTTCTTGTACAGACCCCTATGTATGGAAACGAAGCATATAACTGGCAAAAGAAGGATACAAGTAGAACAAATGCAGTAGAAATGAGATCTCTTAGACGAATGTGTTATACTCTGTGTACGATAGAGTGTCGAATAAAAATATAAGAAGTGAATGCGGTGCGAATGATGGTGTTATGAACAAAATAATGAAAGGATCATTAAGATGCTTTGGACACATGGAAAGAATGAATGAAGAAAGATTGGTAAAAAAGTATTTGTTAACGATGTAAATGGAACTAGAAATAGAGGAAGACCGAGGAAAACGTGGCACGTTCAAATAAATCAAATATTGAATGTCGACCATGTGAGGAGTCAGAGAAATCGACGCGCGTGCATGACACGATGTATGAATGTTGAGGAAGCGAGAGAAATAAGTCAGAAAAGCAAAGTGTGGCAGTCCATTCTTTCTGTCGAGACAGCGTGATGGTTAGTTAGTTAGTTAGTTATAGTATTGTCACGTAATATAATGAATTAAGTATATTTTAACATGTTTTGGGCTATTTCTCAAGCTGTATGAAAACAATATCCTACAACAACACACCATCACGCCGTTTCCCCGCAGGAGTAGGCAGAGAGAATGGAACGTCACACTTCTCTATCCTGACATACCTCTCTAGCTTCCTCCACATTCATACAGCGAGTCATACACGCACGTGGATTCTTCCGACTTCTGACACGACCAACTTTTAAAATTTGATTAATTTGGTCATTCCTCGGTCTACCCCGACTCCGTACTCCATTTTTGTTTCAAATATTATTAACGCAAAAGGATTCCACGAAATATACAGCTATAATTCATTAGCTTTCTATTTCTGAAAATACGAAGAAAAAAATAGTCTCCGGGAATAATTTAACTTAAAATATTTTTCCTTGAAATTTCAAAAATGTTAAAGGAATTATTCTGAATTTTAAAGATTCATTCTTCAACTTCTTCTTCTCAGCGCTATATCTCAGTGTGGGACTTGGCCTCCTTCACAACAATCTTCCACTGGCTCCTGTCTCTGGCCATCTCTTTTCAGTTTCAGTTTTCTCTCCAGATCTTTCCGATTTCTCCCAGTCCTTTTCAACGCAGTCCGTTCATTTTTTTCTTGTTTTCTTTTTTGACATTCATTAGAGAATACAACATTATGTTTATATGAATTTAAGAAATATTCCGGGATCGGAATAAGTGTTTCATACGAAAGTAATTTGATTACTATTGGAACCCACTTTATACAATTTGTTTTTAGCTATTATATCAATTCTGAGAGATAGGGTGAGGAACACGGCTATCCGCGAGATCTGCAAGGTGGAGGATGTCGTGAGATGGGGCAGATAACGCAGAAGATACTGGAATGCGCACGTGCAGAGGATGGATCCCACCAGAATCCCACACGCTGTGGCGCATCAGATTAATGCCGGCTGCCGTACCCCCGGAAGACCGCCGAAGAGATGGAGAGATAGTTGGGAGTTAACCCCCCAAGAGAGGCCAGCCTGATTTCAGGAACAGACCAAAGGTCTATAAGGAAAAGAAGAAGAAGAAGAAGACATCGATTTTCATGAGATGTGATAGGTAGATAATGTATCGACATTTTATTGCTAAGTGATTTCTACACCAGACCAAAGACAGTGTGACAATCACACTGCCATCGGGAATCGAACCTGGAACCTTCGGTATGGCAGTCAGATCTCTTATCACTTAGCTACTAGATTGGAAGTTTACTGTTGCACGTCATTTCAACAGCTTTTCATTCAATCTCTTTGACCTCTCGTCACCTTGATTTCCCCCTGTTAGATGTCAGTGAAAAACTAGTGATAACACATAACGCGGCTTATGCAAAGTACTCACCTTTTTGCCATGTGTTTATTTATACACTTCTGTCTCTCTTTGAGGTTACATTAAATATTTTGACCAAGTACATTTGCAAAAAAGTTATGCTAGCATCCGAATAGCCTTACAATACGCACAGACGAAGAGGGAAAAGAAAAAAGTATTACTTACCTAATTATGTATACTTATTTCTAATTGATTGAAATATTTAGAATAAAAAAGGGCGATTAAACACTCAAATCAACAAAACAAACCATCACGCTGTTTCCCGGAAGGGCTGGAAAAGAGAATAGACCGCTACACTAATCTATTCTGACACATTCATACAGTAAATCACACACGCACGTTGATTCATCCGACTTCCAACTTGACCAACCTTTAAAATTTGATTATTTGGTTATTACATTTTCGGGAATGGTTTTAAAGTTTTTATAAAGAATTTTGACAGGTGTAAAAAATAATTTTCACTTGTTCCAATGACAATTTGAATAATTTCTTCAATATTATTTCAAAGTTCTTGCTGATTAAGTGCCTACTTACAGCTAATTAAAAAAACGGTGGATACGTGTAACATAAATTAAATAAACACAAAAGTCCGAATCGTCCATGTCAACATGTGCAACATCGAAAAAAACATTATGTGTTTTTACATTATGTGCTAAATTAAAAAACGATGGATTCGTGGAACATAAATTAAAAAGACAATATGTGCACCATCTAAAAATAACATTTTGTGTTAAATTATTATTATTTTGTTATTTTATTTTATATCATTGTATTTTATATTATTTGTTTTAGATTTATTTTGTGGGTGTTGCACGATCGAAGTGTGCGCGGGAGATGCCTATTGGTGGTGATGAGGTTCGCAACCCATCACACCGCGTCTCCCGCGGAGCGAAAAGAGAAAGATGGAGTGCCGCATCAGTAAAACTGTGACAGTCCATTCTTTCTGCCTACCCTTTCAGGGAGATGGCGTGATGGTTAGTTAGTTAGTTAGTTAGGGAATGGTTCAGTTGCAGCACCATGAAAAACATTGTTTTAATATTAAATATACGCAAATTAGAAGACAAAAAACATTAGAAGAAACACACGAACAATATAGAAATCCGTGCATGAAATGTGACCGCAGCCATTTTTGTGCTCTATATAAGAACGATGACTTGACGACCTATGCGACAGAGTGGCAAAAGCTATCACTGCCACACCG
Source organism: Lepidostoma basale (assembly GCA_022606425.2). NCBI lineage: Eukaryota > Metazoa > Arthropoda > Insecta > Trichoptera > Lepidostomatidae > Lepidostoma > Lepidostoma basale. Next base: position 2,212,486 of record JAHDVF020000010.1, read on the forward strand.
AAGGTCCATAAAATGGCGATAGATCAGCTTGCCTATCACATGTCATGAATCGATAATTAAAATAGTTCTATACAGTAACTAACTAACCGTCAAGCCGACTCTTCGAGGAGGTAGGCAGAAATGAAGAACCGCCACACTGTTTTTTCTTGACATACTTATCTCGTTTTTTAAACATTCATAAATCGTGTCATTCACGCACGTCGATTTCTCCGACTCCTCACGTGGCTGACATTCAATATTTGATTACTTTGATCGAGCCACGTTTTCTCTGTTTCTATTTCTATGTCTTCCTCTCTTTCTAGTTTCATTTATATTATTAAAATGTTATATTTTACCATTCTCTATTCATTCAATCTTTCCATGTGTCCAAACCATCTTAATGATCCTTTCATTATTTTGTTCACAACACTTTCATTCGCACCTTATTCACTTCTGTCATGCACGCGCGTCGATTTCTCTGACTGCTCACTTGGCCGACATTCAATTTTTGATATATTTGATGGTGCCACATTTTCCTCGGTCTTTCTCTATTTCTAGTTCCATTTACATCGTTAACAAATACTTTTTTTACCAATCTTTCTTCATTCATTCTTTCCATGTGTCCAAACTATCTTAATGATCCTTTCATTATTTTGTTCATAACACTTTTATTCGCACCTTATTCACTTATAATATTTTCATTCGACACTCTATCATACACAGAGTATCCACACATTCGTCTAAGACATCTCATTTCTACTACATTTATTCTACTACTATCCTTATTTTGCCAGTTCCATGCTTCATTTCCACACACAAGGGCCGGTACAAGAACACTATACAATTATTTTCATATATTTGTTGATTGCTTTCCTCACCGGCATTAACAGAGGCAGGTGGGTTTTGCATGCTGGAAGATAAAACAATGTGTGCTGACACTGTCGAAGATAACCATCCGGAACATTAAGATGGATAGCCTCCAAGATGATGGAGTTCTTTATAATCCCCTAATAAGTCTGAAGAAATGGGTAAGTGTGCACCCATACCTCCTTATCTGCAAACTATTGGTCCCCAGCATGCCCAAGAGGAATGCAGTGGGATAAAGCCACGGATAGCTACCAAACTCTCTCATGTAGAGATATCTCAGCAATCTTTTCTGAACCCTCTCAAATTAAAAAGGGTCGTTTGGATTCCCTAGAACGAATGCAAAGATGTTAATAAATTTTTATATAAACTTCTTCTTCTTTTTCTTCCTTATTGTTGACTTATGTGATCTATTCTCCAGACTGTTGCTCTTCCTGTGAGGTAGATTACCAACTGTCCTTCCATCTTTTAGGAGGTCTTCCACGAGGACGAGTCCCATGAGGCTGATTATGCAATGCAATATAAAGAAGTCTGGTGGTGTTCATTCTTTGAACATGACCGTACCGGTCCCTTTTTCGCTGTGTGCTCTTGTGTATAATATTCTCAACCTCACATATCTATCTTATTCTGGTGTTCCTCACGCGATATCTCAGTGTCTTGCCTGCTATCGTTCTCAGTGTCTTCATTTCTTACTATGTCTGCCCTTGCTTCGACGCCTTATGTTATTATTGGTCTTACGCATGCTTTAAACTTATCTTTAGATTTCAAACTAAAAAAATAATCATAATAAAAGCAGAGCAGTTTCTTCGACAAGCGGGCAACCGAAATCCGGTTTAAAAGAGTTCTTAAATTGTGAACCGCTAAAAGCTACTGCGGGTGAATTTGATATTATGTTAAAGGTAATATATACGTCTGTTGTATTATATATTATTATATATTGTGTGTTTCGGCTTTTAAGGCCTGAGACCGTGGATAATTTCAATCTAACCGTGAAGACTGGATGAATAAATGTGGCTCGTTCCCTCTCCCCTTGGTGCACCGTAACTATACAAGCCTTTCATGAATGGCAATAGATAAAAAAAAGCGTTATAATCATCCCATGACTTAATCATATCGGAGGCGGTGAAAAATATCTGCATAATCTTTGCAATTTTAAGGTTAGGAGGAGGTTCACGGATGAATAGGCAAAATAATTGATTAAATACGATGATAGATACTTTACAATCGAGATAAAAATCTTAAAATTAATTAAACAGTTTGTCTGTAACATGTATGTCTGTAATAGAGATGCGCCGAGTACAAGTTTTACCGAGTTACCGAGTACGAGTTGTACTCGGTTTGATGTTTGCCAAACCGAGTATTAGGCCGAATAACTCGGTTAAAATTCAAGCCGGTGAAATCTGCCTAAACATAGCGGATATGCAAGGAAAGCTTAAAGATGAAGTTCAGGATCGCTTTCAAGGGTTAGAAGGTGATAAATATTACTGTTTGGCTACTTTATTGGACCCCAGATTCAGAATGAGATGTCTGTAACATACTTTTTCATTCGTATTAATAATCATAATTGATTAAATTGTCGGTTTCTGGAAGTTTTCATATTTTATATGAGAGTGAAATATTTTGCCTTCCTTAGATTTTATATCCTAATAGCAAATATAAGTTTTCTTCTTCTTCTTCTTTATTTAAGACTGTGTCCTGTTATTTCTCGGAGCCTGTTCCTAGGATATAGATGACCAACTGTCTCGCCATCATTTATGTGGTCTTTCTGCCGGTCAATTTCCTGTCGGTACTTTATTTGCGGCTATATTGATCACTCTTTCAGAAAATGCTCTTTCCCCATGATCTCCCCTCAGTCTTCCCCACGACATCTTCCACATTGCAGATCTTTCTTATTTCAGAATTTCTTATTCTGTCTCGGAGTGTCGTTCCCGCAACGAATCGGAGAGTCTTCATTTCTGTGGTTCTTAGGAGACTTTTTGTCCTGATGGTGTCAGCTCTCGTTTCTATTCCATATGTCATTATACGACGTACGCATGTCTCTATAAGTTTTTATTCGTATTAATTATTTAGTATGAAGTTTTTCATCATTGTTCAAGAATCAATAAATATGATATCTTCCATGTTAAATTGAATGATTTTTATCTCTATTACTTTGATAAGAGGCTATTATTTGGTGGTCAGACATATTTAACAATTAATTAAACAATTTTTATGTATTTGGTATACAACCATATTAGTTTTGAGAATGAGGGCCTTCCGGTTTCGTCTATGTGAGCTTCCTCATGGCTTTATATGTACTAAAAATTAAACATTAAGATACAAATTACATTAAGGGGAGGTGGCTACTTTAGAAAACAGAGAGAGAGGGATGTCTATAATTAGCTATTAAGTGCAGTGGCGTGAGGAGAAGGGGTAATCTTTGGGATTATTACCGGGTGATTACGAGGAATTGGAAACATATATAAGATGGGAATGCAGGTTAAGTTGATTTGGTTGTTTATAATTTAAGCGTTGGAATTTAATCCCTTTTTTATTTCAATGGTCTTTAAGATGTTTCTCTTTCTAAATTAGCCACCTCCCCTTAATGTAATTTGTATCTCGATGTTTAATTTTTATATATGTTATCATATAACATTTCTTTATTAAAAAAAGTCTTCAACATTTGTAAATTTTGTTTGGCATACATTTATTTTTTTAATTGCGAGTGCCTCTTTGCATAATAACTATGTAAATCGCGTTGAAATATTTGCTCACCTGTTAAAATTGAACTATCAAATGAATTTTGCAACTGCGTACAGAGCAATAAATATCTTGGTAATTGGTGTAAAATTAACAATATTTTCATATGAATATATGTATAATAAGAGGGTATGAAAAGATATATATTGTGTACTTTAAGATATCCGAAATCACCATATAACATATGTTTGGAAAAACATTATTATATACATTGGAATTGCGAATTGGATTTTTTTGCGTCTCTATAAAAATGTGTTTAGATCAGTTATGTCGTGAAATCACCGACAAAAATAAATACATCTCATGCATTAATTGTAAACAAGGCAATAGTGATCAAAGAATACGTAATATTCTGAAATAAAATGTTCTTAGGATGCCATTTTATTATGTAATTTAAATCAAGATGTGACCTAATATGCGGAACATTTGATTAAAAAAAACATTATAATTAATTATAAATATGAATTTACTGATTTATATTCATTCGTCAGATAAGATGTTCTGAAATGTTGAATAAATCTATAGTTATATTATATTATAATTTATTTAATTTCTTATGAAATTGTCGCGACAGCTGTTTCAACACCTGGTGTTACAATCAACTAAAAAACCTTGTCCGGAGTTAATCAAGTTTTTTAATTGATTGTAATACCTGATGATGCTAACATTGGTTAGCGAAACAACTGTCGAGACAATTTCATAAGAAATTAAATCAATTGTGATATAATATAACAGTATTATAATTCAACAGTTAATAATGTTAAACTATCAAAGTGTTTCCGCCAAAACAATAGATTATTTAAATGTGTAGTATTTTCACAAAATTAGCACTTTCGTATGAATCAGTTAATTCGTGTAATATTTATTTTAAAATATAAAGTTTAATGTTTGCGTTAAACTATGAATTAAAAACACCGTTTTTAGCACTTTTGGGTCTTGAAATGTTACGAAGATTTTACACCTTCATTATCGGGAGAACGATTTACACAGAGAAAAATCAACTTAAAAATGGAAAAAACAGTGTTAACAAAAATATTCGTCATTTAAAGTTTACCTCGATGAAGCATAATATGGAGCGAAACCGGTTGGAAGTGTTAACATAAAGTGGTCAGAAATTAATTAGTATGAAAATATTTTTTTAAAGTAAAAATATGTTTAAGAAATTATCAAATGCCTTAACAAGGTTAAATATGTCATTCCATAAAATACAATAAAACTTCTAGAGAACAGGCCCTTTTGTTTTATATTTAAAATTTAATTAAGAGTTTTATATCAAGGTAAAAGAAACATCTTCTTCTTCTTAGTGTAGGCTTTGTGGTCTGTTTCATGAGAGGAATTGGCCTCCTGCGAGGTCGACTCCCAGTTGTAATCCATCTCTTTGGCGGTCTGTCAGGGGGTCGTCTACCTTGGGGTTGGACGTGTAACACAATGAGGTGGAGTCTTGTTGGATCCATTCTCCTCACGTGTGTATACTAGTATCTTCTTCTATGCCTTCCCCACCCAACGACATCCTCGACCTCGCATATCTCCCTTATCCATGAGTTCCTTATTGTATTTGGTAGTGTCTTGCCAGATATGTTTCTGAGGGTCATTTCTGACACTCTGAGCGCGTTTTTTTAAAGTGATATTTTAAGCTTAGGAACACTCACATACCGCATGTTTTTAATTATTAAAAAAAAAGAGGGCTAATGGATTTTATGCATTTTGTTTAAAGTTTATCTATAAAATGATATATCAAGTTAAAATTTTTCAAGTTGCATTATCGAAATTTCGTATATTTGATTTTTCTTTCAGGGATGTCACAAGCACGAATAAATATAATTTTTACATTTTTGAGAGCAAACATTAAAAAATCAAAGAATCAGTTCTTGTCTATTATCAGTTGAAATTTGATTCTTATGAGTCTACAATTATATTATAAATAAAAATTCAGGCCTATCACAAAATTATTATGTTTTCATTTTGTAAAAACGGGCAAATTGTAAATTGTGTCCTGAAATATGGTAAAAGCAAGGTTAAAAGGTCAAAACACTTGAAATTCAGGTATAAATTCAAAACAAAAAAATAGATCTTTTATATTGATCTCACCATAAGTGGTAACCCTAGTGCTCGAATTCTACAAAAATTCCTTTTTCAAAGAGATCGACTAACATGTTTGATGTGTTTTTGGGTAACACCGTGTGATAACTCCTTCTCGACCGACGTTTCGGAGATCGTCATCTTCTTCAGGGTTACCCTGAAGATGGAGACTGCAACGATCTCCGAAACGTCGGTTGAGAAGGAGTTATCACACAGTGTTACCCAAAAACACATCAAACATATTGCTGCCAACCGTGAAAATCTACGCAATTACGAGATCGACTAACGTCAGAAGGTTCATTTTTCTTGCAGAGATAGTGTATAGATGTCGCTAGCCACACAAAAAATAATTGTTAAAATTCCTACTGGAATTATTTTCAATACAAAGTGGCCTTACGGTATTGGTGGTGCGCCTACGTAGTGGCCTTACGGTATTGAAGTGGTTAAAGAAACAGTAAATAAAAATACGTTATATTTTCAATTGAGTTTCAATCACACAAAATATTTTAGTAACATATTTTTTTTTAAACTTACGAGTATGCTTATAATTGACAGAAATATGTTGCAATAAGGCTGCATTTCAAAAAGTTAATTTCCGTTTGGGAGTCATCTTATACGAATATAATACATTGTTATTGAGTACATGAGACAAAATGGACGACACCATCGTTAATGTTACATAAAGAGATTATTCAGTGAGCAGTATAGTAATATATCTGGAGATGAGTTAATACCGACGGCCATGAGGATTTATGGTTAGTTTAATTAGCTCGCATCACCGCTGGATGTGCTCCGCAATATCCCTCTATTCAGATCATCGCGGAAATGGGACCATAAACAAACGTTTCCCATGAAGGCCACGGTATGTCGCGGAATTGATTGGTTATATGTACAACACATTTGCGGTTTAATATCCCTATTTACAGAATTCTTTCCTACATGAGATCTTTCTGGAGCGTCTATTGACAGATTCTTCTCAGATTCTTCTTGTCAATTTAACTATATTATTTTTCTGCTTTATTTAGAAATATTAAAATATCTCTAACAAAACCAAAACCTATTTCGATTGGGCCGAGATAACCAAACCGCAGAGCTTAAAAGAAGAATTGGACTAAGCCGGGCAGCTTTCGGAAACATGAGTTACATCATGAGGGAGTATGGTGGTTTCCGTGGCTCTATTCCATGGCATTTCTTTTGGGAATGCTCGGAACCAATTCTCTACAGCTTCGAAGAGATGGACATCTAATAACTCATTTCTTCAGATTAATTAGGGGATACTTCGAGAACTCGGCCGTACTGGAGGATTTTGGTATTGTTGTCCCCGATAGATATCTCCGACAGCGACAGCACAGATTTTTTTACCTACCGGTCGCCAGAACCAATCTGCCTCTGTTGACACCGGTGGGAAGAGCAATTAGTCTGCTGAACGCGGTCTCCTCGGAGATCGACGTCTTTCTTGTTAGTGAAAGTACGTTCAGGGAACAAATACTCTTGACTTTGGAAAGTATCTTGTCTTCCTAATGTCGAACGATTACTAATGCGTTCCTGGTATTATGTTGTATGTGTATAATATCTTACCTGTACTCAATAGATGCCTTAAACATTTATGCTGTTTGTAATATCTTTTGAGTAAATAAACTGATTTGATTGATTTGATTGATATCCTGGACTAAGAAAAAAACAGGTCTGTGTATATTGTAGGAAGTATTTATGAGAGATTACGTTTTATTTAATTTGAACTTAATCCAGATAATGTAAACAGTATCGAGTGAATGAAAAATAATGTTATATTTTCCTGAACCCAATTCTTTGCTGTAGGTAAAACCGATATTTAGTGTGGTTTTTACATTTTGCTTGCGGATATAACAGATAAAATTAAAACGATCACCTATTAATAAAAACGAAATTATCTTGCTTTAATAAATTATATCCTGGTATTTTTTTCGTTCGTGTGAAAACCGGGATAAGTTAGCAGCTAGTGATTGAAGGATAATGAAACTACAAAAAATGCGACATAATGAACGTATAATACTTAATCATTCTTTGTCGGAGTTTCAAGTTATGATTGCAAAAGAAGGTTCTCATTTTATTAAATGCAGCTCGTGCAACTTTAATTGTACATTTTATTTCAATGTCTAGGTCAAGCGCTTTAGTGATAATGCTGCTAAGGTATTTAAATTGGTCGACCATTATTTCAACTTTCGCACCATTCAGTTGCAGTGTGGATGTTGAATTACATAATTTATAATTTATTCATCCTATTTATGTAAAATCAAAGCATGATTAAAATAAAATATTATTTATAATCAACATTTTTTTTTTTGTAATTTTCACATTTTATATAATTACCCATTAAAGTTAAATAATAAAAACATAAAAAACAAAATATTCAATTAAAATTTTTTTTCGTATGCCAAATTTTAAAACATTTGTCTATGCATAGACGTGTTTTAGTCAGTGGTGTAGATTGTGTGTTTTATTAGGCGGACCATAATAAAACAACGCAGATCCCAAGAGTCGACCTTGTAACGCAGCTATAAACAATACTATAACGCATCATGACAAAACTATTTATCGGAACCAAAAATAAAATTATGGATCGGTATCTCAATAACATTATTTACGTAAGCTAATATTCATATTTTGAATACGTTTGTCATAAATCAGTGTAATCCGATAGCGAAATGCACCATAATCACCGGTCCCGTACGGGACCGTTGGGCATTGAACGACGCATATCTGCGGTCCCGTCCGGGACCACTGGGCGTCTAAAGGTTAAACGTGAATCCACAATATGGACTATACTAGAGCCGCTCAGAAGTGAGTCTTGGGGCCATAAATCATTTCCCTATGTCTATCTCGCTTGCACTTACGGGCCTTATGGAGCGGTTTAGGGATGGGCGTAACAATAAAATAAATATATCGATAAGTAACGTTTATTATCGGCCCCATTCCGTCCTTCTTACGACCGCCACGTCTGACAAAATCTTCACATTTTTTAGTTCACTCTACACTAACGTCATCTATTAAGATTGGGAAGCATTAAGCAAAAAGCTTTATTAATGCACTGTGAAAGGGTCTGCAAATCATACAGTACTAGATTACGCCTGGAGATGTCTCTCCAATTTTTATGCCTTTACTTGGACCAATTATTTTACACAACATTTTGAATGTATACAAATTATTGTAGAAAGACTAGGTACATGCGGCGCCCAGTTGACCAAAAGTAACGAATCATCACGCCGTTTCCCGAAGAGGTAGGCAGAAAGGATGGACTGCCATACTGCTCTATCCTAAAATACTTCTCGAGCTTCCTACATCGTATCCCCCATACTAGAATGTTTTATTTTTAACAAAAATGTTTATCTTTAACAAAATGTTTGTTTTTAACAAAATGTTTATTATAACTAAATATTTATTTTGACAAAATGTTTATTTTTAGCAAAAATATTTATTTTCCACTGTATGCTTATTTTTTACAAAAATGTTTATTCTTAACAAAACGTTCATTTAATTTTTTTTAAATATTTTAAACAAAATGTTTATTTTTAACAAAATCTTTATTCTGAACCAAAATTTTCGCTTTAACTAAAATATTTATCTTCAACTAGTTCATAAAATGGAGCTACATCGCCCTTGAGATGATTAATTCATAAAAATGGCCATTTCACGTGGTTTGTTGAAATTAAGAGAAGCTATTTTATTCGGATCACTTTTCAATTCATTGACAAACAAGAATACGTTGTGAATCACTGTTCGAGTTTGAGGGCTAATATCGCCATGTAATTTCTTCAAATCAATGTTGGAAAATAAAGTATCCATAGTGCGTGACGAGTGGTGACACACGAATGAATTCATTTAATTGCAGTAAACACATTTATAACAAAAAAGCACTGCATTCGGTAAAAACCAATCATTAGTGACTCATCGTACATATCATAACGTACATATCATTACAAAATCATTATAGTGACTCATCGACACCACGAGAGCAGGTAGCCGTATACCGATAACAGTCCTGGGGCTTCCCATCCCTATTTCTATTGACATTTATGGCCCCACGACTCCGTTTCAAACGGCTGTAGTATAATGGTAAATATTACTAAATATATAGTGCAAATGTAGTTTCACAAGCCAAAATATAGGGTGTTTTTTTAGAGGTATACAATACATATTCAAAATGAAAAAGAAAACACACTAAAATAATGTTAATGTCTATGATTTTGGCTTTATTAATAAGATAATTTTATGTCATTATTGTTTAAATATGATTTCGGGCATATGAGCGCCACGGCTAGCTCGAATGAAGCGGAATCGTGAAATCCAATTTTCGACAATTGTCTTTGTGGATGCGTATTATCCACTATAGTGTACATGGTGGGAAAACGATCCATCGTCTTCCGAATAACTTGCTCGGATGGACGATTATGTCGACCGTAAAATGGACGTAGTGCACGATAAGTTTGGAGAACCGAACCATGATTTAAAAAAATTGCACAATTGCAAGCGCTGTTCTGACGTCAGTCTATTATTTGTAAAATGGCAAAACGTGCTGACTACAAATCATTTATTAACTGTCTTATTGACAGGCTGTAAAAACAATGTTGCCAGTTTAAAAAACAAACCTCTAAAAAAACACCCTTTACATGTTTTGTAAAATACAATGTTTTTAGAACGTTATTCAAATAATTTTATAAGCACAACTATGTTATAAGCACGTTAAGACATTTATTAAATCAATATTTATAGTTTGTAAATAAACCACGCTTCACTTCGCCTTTCAATTTGTTGTGCAATTATATTTGTTTATGGAAGCTCTTCACTTTAAGTGTTCCGTAGTATTTAATTCACTCTATTAATTCTTAAAACCGGTTTCACTTTGTGGTAGCATTCATGCCGGTTTGAGTCCAGGACTGGGTTGTATAGCGAGAGTTTGAGCAAATTGCAAATTAGGGTAAACTGAGCTAACTTCGTGATACTAAGCGGAATTTCAAGTTTATCATATTTAGCCACACTATGTATTTGAACGTACGTGATACGTTCACTGTGACTGTACCATTATGCGCTATCCTGTATCACGTACGCGCTTGAGAAAAAATAATGTACCTAAAATGTACAAACTGTTAGGGATACGCGCGTGTGCCAACAACACTCGAGTACAACCTTCATGAATATGATAGTTTTACAAGGGGCAGGCGAAGTGTGCGGCCGAGTATTTGACGTTTCGTAATTTAAAAAATAAAATTAATATATAATTAAATTTCATTAATAAAAAACCTGCTATTTTTTGCACATTTCTCTGAAAATAACCCAAAGGTAAGGCAGTTAATATATTGAAAAACATAAACATAGCATGATTGGCAAGAATATACAATTACTAAACCCACCTTAACTCAAATAAAAATAATATAAATGATTTGATAAGCTTTTCTAAAGCAATTAAAAAATAGTAAAATGTATTTTACTTTGTGTCATGAGCTTACCCCGTGATACAATGCAGGTAATTCCGTGATATTGAAAATTAAATATATCTTAACGAAACAGAAACATTATAATTGAATAGTTAGCTTTCAGTTGATGATATCTTACTGTCATATGAGAGAGAGAGAGAGAGAGAGAGAGAGAGAGAGAGAGAGAGAAAACGCAATATATCGACCGATTATTGAAACTGGCCAGGCTCCACTCTCCTTAGGGTAAGTATTGATCGAAAAAGAATGACCGTAACTAAATGCAATTTAAATAGAAACTATCACGAAGTTAAGGATATCACGGAGTTAACTAAGTTTTTATTTTGTTTGTGGAAAAGCCATGTTTCGCCTTGCTAAGGCATCATCAAAATATTTCGTCTTAACACCAATTTCAAATCAAATCAAATCAAATCAATTTATTTACTCAAAAGACATTACAAACAGCATAAATGTTTAAGGCATCTATTGAGTACAGGTAAGATATTATACACATACAACATAATACCAGGAACGCATTAATAATAATAATAATTATAATAAATTGGATAATTTATAGAGCGCCATTTTTATGAATTACTCATCTCAAGGGCGCTAATTAGTGATGGTTCGACATTACGAAGACAATATACTTTCCAAAGTCAAGAGTATTTGTCCCCTGAACGTACCTTCACTAACATGAAAGACGTCGATCTCCGAGGAGACCGCGTTCAGCAGACTAATTGCTCTTCCCACCGGTGTCACCAGAGGCAGATTGGTTCTGGCGGTCGGTAGGTAAAACAATCTGTGCTGTCGCTGTCGGAGATATCTATCGGGGACAAAAAACCAACATCCTCCAGTACGGCCGAGTTCTCGAAGTATCCCCTAATTAATCTGAAGAAATGGGTTATTAGATGTCCATCTCTTCGAAGCTGTAGAGAATTGGTTCCGAGCATTCCCAAAAGAAATGCCGTGGGATAGAGCCATGGATAACTATCATACTCCCTCATGTAGAGATACCTCAGAATTTTTTTCTGAAGCCTCTCCAGCATTTTGATAATACCTTAGACAGGTGAAACATGTTATTCTCATAAAATATAATAAAACTTCTAAAACTTCTTCTTTCTTCTTATTAAATGGAAACTAAACAAAAACAGAGGTTAAAAACAGGTAAGAACCATTAATTTTAATTTAGACTACAAAGTTAATTCCGAAAATGATTAATAACATGTGAATTCAATTATTAAATAATCTTATTATGAAGTTACTAAATGAGCATATAACATATAATTAAATCCGATAATTAACAAATTTATTACTTTAATAATATTGATAGCAGATAACAATACCAAAATCTTTTTATTTTACGTAAACAATAATGAGTTAATTGAGTATATTTGACCTTCGTTAAATCCTCTCACGCTAAAAATAAATATCAAATAAACGTAATGATAAAAGTGTTCCAAATGTAAAATTTCAAATATCGAATTTTAAGAGTTTTTAAAACTAATTTACGAACCATACTGCTGTATCAACAACAATAGATGAAACAATAGACCGCCACACTGTTCTCTCCTAACATACTTAAATCTATCTAGATTCCCCAACATTTATACACTCACGTCGATTTCTCCGACCCCCCATGTGGCCGGCATTAATTTTTTTTATTTATTTGATCGTGCCACGTTTTCCTAGGTCTTCCTCTATTTCTAATTCCGTTTATATCGTTAACATACTTTTTTATCATTCTTTTTTCATTCATTCTTGTGTTGTTACATCATCTTTGTGTTTTTTATATGAGCTACACATAATACTCGTACAATCTTTCTGGAGAAATTGATTAATAATTACAATCGTGTATTTTCATAAAATATGATAAAACTTCTAGAAAACAGACGTTTTCATTCGAATTAATTATTTAATATGGAGTTTTACAGAATTGTTCAAGAAACAAAAAATTCATTCATGAAGGTCGTCTGGGATTACCTTTTCGTATATTCAAGCGGTCCAGAAACTGTAATAAATACTTATTTAATTATGCCAAAAAGAAAACATTAAACAAACAATCTATTACTATACTAAATCGTAGATTTTAAGAATTATCTGGACGATTCGATTGTAATCTTTTCTAAAAAAATATTTAATTTTACAACACTCTTTTGGGGGGCTCCCATGCGGTGCAAGTGCCCTAGCCAGCGCAGTCTGTTAATCTTTATAAACTTGACCACGCTGACGTCCTGGTATAGATTGTAGAGCTCTGTGTTGTATCTCCTTCTCCACGTCTGACCATCCTTAATGGGTCCGAAGATTCTGCAGAGGATCTTCCTTTCGAAGCAGTTTATTTTGTTTTCAAATTTAAAAATATAATATAATTTTGTTTTTAAGGATGAAAACATTTTTTTTTATTTAAAACTTTTGGGGTTGATTGTTCTCGACATGTTTGGAACACATTCGAAAGCAACGGGAAACTATCAAATGAAAGGTCCTTGTGGCGTCCAAAGAACCAGCAAAAATGTTACAATTTGCTGCAAACCAATCGTAAAGTTAAAAAGATCTTCTGCTTGATGCTTAAAAAAAATCTTCATAGATGGCGTTAGTGTGTAGATTGCAAAAACTACCATGTAAAGGGTGGTCTTACAGATTTACATATATACAACTTCCAAAAATTTGTCAGACATGGTGGTCATAAGAAATAAAAAGATGGAATGGGGAATGTTGTATTACATAAAGCGTGCGCTTAACCCAACCAATGACAACACCTCGATCAACCATATTCTGTTTCCAATTTGCATCTTCGTCTCTATTGAGATACAATTGATTATTAAAATAGAACTACCCATTAGTTTATTTATAAGATTGATAGAATAAAAAAATTGCGCTGTACGTTTTAAAAAAAAAACTATCATATTAAATAATTTCTCGGATCCCGGTAGGTGAGCGCCAGGTACTTCATGTCTGTTTGTTCAGAAGAATGTCTTGAGGATTGTAAAATTTTGCTTGTGTACTTGACGATAACAACCCGCGGTGATAAGGCGTACTACACCACGGCACAGCTCAAGGCTCGTTATCAGCTCGCTGCTGCCTATTAATACTGCCAGATGAGAGCTAAACATATTACGTAATGTTTTATTGTGCCTCAGGAATTTCCCCCCTCCACAAGCGAGACGTGACATATATTTTTCATAACAGTATCCACGGAATTAAGTGAAAGCGTTTTGCAAACAATTTACAGTACATTTTTTAATGAATCAAAGTACTGAATGTGAATGATTTAATATATAATACTATTACATGTGAATCATGAGAATACGTATGTTTTTTTAGAAGTTTTATTATACATTTTATCAAAGTAATCTTCTCCTTTTAGACCTTTGGTCTGTTTCTATAGTCAGGTTGGCCTCTCTTGAGAAGTGGACTTCCAGCTATCCCTCCATCTCTTTGGCGGTCTTTCGGAGGAACGGTAGCCAACAGCTTCTGGCTGTTTCAAACTGCTTTTATATTTAAGTGATAATCAACGTCGGGGGGACATGACATGAAACCGAAAGAAGAAGAAGATATAATGACTTGTTTCATCTTGCTAAGAAGGCATTATCAATTTTTTTTTTATAATTTAAAACATCTGATATTGTCTTAGCAAGGCGAAATTTGTCATTCCCTAAAAATATATAACTTATTCTACATAAGAAAACTGTATTCGTGTAATAAAAATATGGAGTTTTATATCACTGTTCAATAATAAATATATTTTTTTTTTCTATTTTGAGTTTACTTTTCTCGACGTGTTTCAGAGGTATTTTAACTTTCTCGTCAGAATCTCTACCCTTTACCTAATGATAACTAGGAACAGTAAACTTAGCACCGATAATATAGGATTTACGCAACCCCTAATGTAACGCAATTTCGTGTCACACACCATAACTTCAAATCCTGTTAAATAAGACCATCCGATTGTCATTCATGGACCATGATGACACGTAGACTTGGGAATTCTGACAATAGAACGCATAAATACATTCAGAAACTTGCGGAACGTTTTTTCGAAGGACTCTCTTCACACCCCGAACCTTACAATAAAATATCTTTTAAATTACGACCCTAAAAGAACCAGCAAAAATCGATCCTCCTTCTGAGTAACACCTAGGGCCTCACATATCAAACTACCACATAAACCAACACAACATCATAATGAAAAAATGTTCTTTTCAGATGTAAGAGGAATAACAACACAAGAGCTGGACTTCCGTTTGCCAAAAGATCTAAGCCCAAATCAAGATACAAATAAATCGTTCATCCAGTGATGAAAATGTCGTCATACCTTTGAAATACCCTCCGAGCCACACAAATCAAGTCTACAATCGACCAAATCACCTTTCCAACAATGTTCCCATCAAACGTAAGAGGAATAGCCACAAGAGCTGAACCTCTATAAACCAGATGATCCAAGACCTTTGAAATGATAAAAAAAAATAGCGTTTTAATTCATCAGAATTTATAATGATGGTATTCCTAGTGTCACCGATAAATGATCTTTCTTCAAGTTAAATTGGACATCCATACGCCAGAATATCCAAGTGCAAGTGCAAGTTCAAGTTCTAATTATGTGGCGTTATATTTCTTGACGTGTTTTGTAGATAACACTTTAATCAGGAGAATGATATATTTTTTTATAATTCAGCGTCTCAAATCATTTCAAGATTCAACTGAGTATTTTAAGTGAAACCCTGTGCATACAAGCATCACTTGACAATTTTGTTTATTAGAATTTAACAGTTTTAAAGAATTAATAGCATGCAAATGTTATTATCGTCCGTGTTTAAAAGGTTTGGTTAAATACGATAAAATAACTACCTAACTAACAAACCATCACGCCATCTCCCAGAAGGGATAAGGCAGAAATAATGGATTGCCACACTTTTCTTACCTGACGCACTTCTCTCGATTCCTCAACATTCATACATCATGTCATGCATGCGCCTAGAAACTTTTTTTTACAATTCTTTCTTCATTCATTCTTTCCATATGTGCAAACCATTTTAATGATCTTTTCATTATTAGCACCGCATTCACTTCTTATATTTTCATTCTACATTCTATCATACACAGTTTTTCCGCATCTTCGTCTAAGAGATCTTATTTCTACTGCATTTATTCTTATTTTGTCCTTCGCTTCTATACGTATGGGTCGATACAAGAACACTATTGTGCACTGCCATTTTAGCTTTTTTTAAAAAAAGGTTTTCGTTTGCGATGACAATTGGGTCGTGAACCATGGAGCTACCCTTGGCTAAAACAAAACGCATGTTTACAAAGTATAAACACACTTCGATCGTCTAACGTCAAAAAATAAATCTAAAATAAATAATATAAAATAAAATGATATGTAATAAAATAACAAAATAAAAATAATTGAACACATAATTTTCTTTTAGATGATGCACGTGTTGTCAGATAGACGATCCAGACTTTTTTATTTATTTAATTTATATCCCACGTATCCACTGTTTTTTTTAAATTAACTGTAATTAGGCACAAAACAATCCACACCAGAATTTAAAAATATTATTGATTGCGTGTATGACTCGCTGTATGAATGTGGAGGAAGCTAGAGAGGTGTGCCAGGATAGAGTATAGTGGCGGTCCATTCTCTCTGCCTACCCCTACGGGGAAACGGGGTGATGGTTTGTTGTTGTTGTTATTGAAGAAATTATTCAAATTGTCATTGGAACAAATGAAAAAACATCTGTCAAAATTCTTTATATAATAATATAACATAAAATCTAAGTTTGTAATAAAGGCAGGGGAGATCTTTAAGAGAAAACATTTCTCCGAGTACTTGTAGAATTTGAATGATAATAAATTCACGAAACGAAACCAAGGCATTTCCTGCAAATTGTTTACGAGCACATCTATGAAAACCGAGAATAAATCGTTTTTCAACGTCGCCGTCGACCAAGTCAATAAAAACTGGTAAATGATTTCAAAAGCAGAGCGTGAAATAGATCATTGAACTTAGTGATTCGTCTAATAGCCGCAGCATCGTAAAGTTTGATTTCTTTATAAGCCTGTATGCGGTATGCATTAAAAATTTCACGCGTAATTTCCAGCAAAGTGGTATGCCCATTCCCCGTGCCCTAGGACAGGAGAAATTACACCTTCACCTCCAGTGACAGCCAGAAGACAGGAGGCCTCGTCAGAGATCGTGTTTTCACTTCTGTTTTGACAGTAATAAACTGTAACACTAAAATGCTTTATACTCTATGTACTCGTATAATACAAACTTTACCGCACCGTCTTGTTTCACATTTAATTAAATTTTAGTTTTATTAATGTAGTACTTACTTGCAGACGGGAACACAACAAAATTTTAAACTAACTAACTAACTAACCATCACGCCGTCTCCCCGAAGGGGTAGGCAGAAAGAATGGACTGCCACACCTTTCTTTCCTGACATATTTCTCTCGCTTCCTCAACATTCATACATCGTGTCATGCACGCGTCGATTTCTCTGACTCCTCACATGGCCGACATTCAATATTTGATTTATTTGATCGTGCCACGTTTTCCTCGGTCTTCCTCTATTTCTGGTTCCATGTACATCATTAACATATAATTTTTTTACCATTCTTTCTTCATTCATTCTTTCCAATATGTCCAAACCATCTTAATGATCCTTTCATTATTTTGTTCATGACACCATCATTCGCACCGCATTCACTTCTTATATTTTCATTCGACACTCTATCATACACAGAGTATCCACACATTCGTCTAAGAGATCTCATTTCTACTGCACTTATTCTACTTTCATCCTTCTTTTGCCAGTTCCATGCTTCGCTTCCATACATAAGGGTCGGTAGAAGAACACCATTGTGCACTGCCATTCTAGCTTTTTGGATAGATTTTTGTTTGCGATGACAACTTTAAGTGCACCATTCACTTTGTTGCCTGCCCCGACCCTTCTTTCAATATCCCTCTCCACTCGCCCATCTCTTGTAAACATACTACCTAAATACACGAACTCAACTACTTGCTCCAAATTTTCACCATTCACGCTAATTTTAACAAACATTTTATTAATTTTGTGAAGAAAGAATTTTCTATGTGTTTTAAACTTTGTGGTGACATATTCAATAAGTATAAATAAGCACAAATAACTTAGTTAACACCACTTTATTATGAGTATATTTATTTGTATACATGTTTCGAAAGCAATGCTTTCATCTTCAGGAACAACAGTATACATACTGCTGTATGTAGTTCGAAACATGTAGACAAATAAATATACTCATAATAAAGTGGTGTTAACTAAGCTATTTGTGCTTATTTTAACATTTTATTTGTAGAAAGTTAGGACCAAACAAGTTTTGAGGACTTCCGAGGACGATAGCAGGCAAATCACTGAGAGGTCGCGTGAGGAACACCAAAATTAGAGATATATGTGAAGTTGGGGATATTATAAGACGAAGCAGACAGCGAAGAAGGGACTAGTACGGTCATACCAATAAATGGCCACCATCAAACTCCTCTATATTGTACAATATAATCAGCTTCACGGGACACGTCCTCGTGAAAGACATAAATATAGAAGGACAGCTGGGAGTCTACCTCACAGGAGGAGCAACACTCTGGAGAACAGACAACAGGTCTATAACAAGACGAAGATTTTTTTGTAAGTAATTCAAGTACTCGACTTTTTATTAATACCAAAATAAATATTAAAATGAGATAAACAGTCAAGTTATTAAAAATAATACCTATAGTAAACTAACAGGGCGTCAGCGATATACGGTAGCTTAAAGCACACAATATGGAGAAACAAACACATGCTCATAGATAGCAAAAACAACAACAAATCATCACGCCGTTTCCCCGAAGGAGTAGGTAAGAGAGTGGACCGCCACACTTCTCGATTCCGACATACCTATTAAGCTCTCTCTACATTCATACAGCGAGTCATACCCGCACGTCGATTCTTCCGGCTTCTGACATGACCAACCTTTAAAATTTGATTAGTTTGGTAAATCTTTTCCTCGGTCTACCTCGACTCCGTACTCCATTTACATCGTGAACGTATACTTTTTTAACCATTCTTTCTTCACCCATGGGCTCCATATGTCCGAACCAACGCGGCGATCCTTTCATAATTTTGTTCATAATACCTTCTTTCGCTCTACATTCCTTTCTAATATCAGCATTTGAGATTCTGTCGTACATAGTTCTACCATATACATGTCTTAGGTACCTCATCTATACCGCATTTATTCTGCTCTTATCTTTCTTCTGCCAGTTCCATGCTTCGCTAATACCAGGTTGGGACTAGAAATCCATTGTGAACGGCCATTTTCGCTTTCATTGATAAATTCCTGTTTCAAATAACTATTTTTAAAGCTCCATTCACTTTGTTACCCGCACCAACCCTTAATAAGGTCCAGGATCAACCAGATACTTCTAATAATATAAAGCATCGATTTTTCTAGAAATAAAACACTTTTTATTGGTGTATAATTACACTGTGTAAGGGCCATACCTAAGAAAATTTTACTTAATAATAATTTTACCTAATTACCCTGTACAACAAGCACCGAGAGAAATAGTTTCCAGGCTTGGATTGGCCACGACTTCGAGTCAGTCCAGTCGAGTCGAGGTCGTCTTGAAATAGACGAAAGGAACCCAGACAAATTTGTTATTTGGACAAGTTGGACGGCTGTGAGTGCTGGGATCAGAAGACGTTAGAACACTGGAGATATAGCTACGAGTATTAATAATCACGTTTAAGGGGTTACACCACCCTGACGCTCGAAAAAGTCGGCATAAAAATAAACCTTTTTTTTATTCAGCTTTTAATAATATGAATTATGCTTTATTTTACGTATACATATAACAGATTTATATATATTTTTTCAATATTGGAAATTGTTTATATCTCTATTATATGTATAAGTAAAAAAAAGAATAATTTATATTTTTAATGACGGAGTCAAAATTTATTTGTATTTTTAAGGCCCCGGGTTCGATTCCCGGCAATGGCAGTGTGATTGTCACATTGTCTTTGGTCTGGTGTAGAATTTCCGCGACAGTGAAATGGCGATAGATTGGCTACCTATCATGTCTGGAGAATCAATGTAATAGCTAAAATATATTGTATACAGTAATTGGGTTCAAAACGACCTGTTCTATACAAGGGAAAAAAAACAGAATAATGCGGCCAATAAAGTACCAACAAAGTCCTAAATAAAGCAGAACATGAAGATCAAAATATTGCTACGTACGATTAAATTCGCAAAACATTATATGAAAACTTGTGTAACATGTTACATTGTAAATTTATACTCCATTGTATTTGCTCGTAGTATTTGCAAATAAATTATTTGATAATGTGAAAGTATTATACTTAGCAACATTAAGATAACGGAATATGGTGAACCAGATAATTGGAGTGTATTGTTTAAATGAATGGGCTGCATTCGCAATACTCTTATCTTTGTATTTGCAGAAAATAAGTGAGTGTTGATTAATAAACAGCTGTTTGGTGGGAGGCTGAAGTGCCTAGACGAGATGGTAGGAGGGCTGGTTTGTTTGCAAAGGCGTTTCACTTAAGTAGAAAGGTTACAGTGTTATTCAATATCTCAAAAAGCAATTCCTTAGTATCTCTATGTAAGGAAAAAATATTGTCCTGCTACCCACTAAACAGAATCGTTTTTTAATATTATGGATAAAATTAATTATTCTAATTTATTGTGCAAATAATTTTAAACGTTCTGTAGCTTTTTTGGATCTTGTGAATATTTAACGTTAGTATATAGCATACCATTGTTATCCATGTAAAATCTTATGTTTATATGTCTGCATTATGTGGGAAGTTTCAGGCACTTCGTCTGATTATATTCTTCTCTTTTTATTTTTAGTGTACACCTTCTCTGTTTCTTTAGAGGTTGGCCTTCTGCAAAGTCGCCTCCCAGCTGTCGATCCATCTTTTTGGTGGTCTGTCCGTGGGTCGCCTGCAGTTGGCCGTGCAACGCGATGAGAGGGAGTCTGGATGGATCCATTCTCCTCACATGTGCATACTGGTATCTTCTCCTTTGCTTCCCTCACCTAACTACATACTCGACCTCGCATATTTCGCTTATGCTTGAGTTCCTAATTCTATCTCGTAGTGTCTTGCCAGATATGTTTCCGGGCGTCTTCATTTCTGACACACTGAGTTTTTTTTGCGATTGTGGTGTCCACACAGCATTCGATTCCATGCCATGACATATCATGATGGGTCGCATACAAGCTATGTAAGTGTGTTCAAATAATATTTGTAAAGGATTAATGTTTAATAGGTTTTGAATATGAAATAGATTTTTACAATCGCATATATTTCGTCTTACGAGGACATTGTCAAAATCTAAATATATTATTTATGTATTAAATAATAATTTGAACGTTCTAAAGCAAAGATATCCAACCCTTTTTAGACTCATGAACCCTTTGGAGTACGGTCATGTGATGTGAAGAGACAGAGAAAACATTGTCCAAAAAGCCTTCAGCATTCCAACAAAATCAATTGGAAAAGGCCGCCCGATGGCATCATGGTGGGCCAACATGGAAAAAGAACTGCAACACAAGAACCTGACAGTGAAGATGAGCCAAAATTGAAAAATTTGGGGTCTTTGTACGAGGAGGCCCGACACTCTAAATGATAGAAAATGGCAAAGAGAAATAAATAATAAAAAAGTCCCATTTAAATCAATTGCTAATTCAATGTTTATGTCGGTGACAAAGTGTATAATTGTTAAATAGTTGAATTAATATTAAATTGAATTTAGAGAATTTTATTATTATTACGTTACATGAATTGATGCACTTTTAATATGAATTAGAGCTGTGGTAGTGGGAGTATTAATCCCATTTAGTTAGAAAGTTTCAATCCTGGGATTGGTTTGCAGCAATTTCTTATATTCTTCTCTTCCATTCTTCCCTGTCTTGTGCGGCTCTTTTGAAATTTGCATATGATGAGCAGCGCACGTCCACCAACAGGTCCTCCAGGTACTCTCGGCGTGGGCGTCCCCTAGAGTTTGTACCCTCGGTCATACCCTCCATTATGGCATGCAAGAGACCTTCTTGACGTATTACATGGCCGATCCATCTTGCACGCCTTTCGGATCTTTCAGATTCCACACACCCAGCTAAACTATGGCGCTAGTATGCTGGTAGCAGCATAGCGCCCCCTGGAGATAAGGACTCCGTCTTTACTCCCGGTTTTACTACCGCGTCCTTCGGCCCGCACGCTCTCGCCTAGCTATTGTTTATACACTTGTGTCTGTGCCATAATAAATAACTGTGAACAGACTTGTGAATTTTAATTTGCACAACCGAACCACATCACAACTACAAATTGGTGACCCCGCTCTAATATCGTGATCATGATCACTCAGGGGGAGGTGTGTGGGAGTAAGAGGATTAATCCCATTCACCCAACTTAACTATGGAGCTAGTATGCTGGCAGTAGCATAGCACCCTCTGGAGACAAGGACTCCGTCTTTACATATCTTTATATTTATTTTTTTATTTATTCAGTAAGGGCAGCATACAGCGATATCAATATATTAATTAAGAAAAATAATAAATAAAGCCAATTATATGCTACCACAAATACAATAAACAGTTAATTGAATTAAGGCTAAGGCAAAATATGGCCAAACAAAATGATTGAGAGTTAAACATAATAATAGTAGTAGAAAAAAAGAACAGAATTAAAAGTAAAAATAAAGGTATCATATTATAATACCATGTAACATTATATAGTATATATTACAAGTGTGACCTGTGACTTTTCATTTGCACAACCAAATCACATCACAATTACAGAGCTAATAGAGTTTTTTTATATTATTTTTAAATGGTGCAAATAAACTATCAACATACAGATTCTTTGGACACCATATTTATTAAATGTATCGCGCTAATGGCCGTTCACAATGGAGTTCTGGTACCAACGCTTATGTATGGAAACGAAGCATGGAACTGGCGGAAGAAGGATGAGAGCAGAATAAATGCGGTATAGATGAGGTTTCTAAGATGTATGTGTGATAGAACGATGTACGACAGAATCTCAAATGCCGATATTAGAAAAGAATATAGAGCGAAAGAAGGCTTTATGTACCAAATTATGAAAGAATCGTTGCGTTGGTTCGGACATATGGAGCGCGTGGGTGAAGAAAGAATGGTTTAAAAAGTATACGTTAACGATATTAATGGAGTAAGACCGAGGAAAACATTAACCAAATTAATCAAAATGGTTGGTCATGTCAGAAGCCGGAAGAATCGACGTGCGTGTATGACTCGCTGTATGAATGTGGAGGAATCTAGAGAGGTATGTCAGGATAGAATAGTGTGGCGGTCCATTCTCTCTGCCTACCCCTGTACCTGTTTGTTGTTGTTGTTGTTGTTGTTGTATTGCGCTAAGATATCTGTAAAGTATACACTTTCTGACGGGTACATGCAAAATGCATTACATTTCATATAAAAAGTAAAGTAAATTATAGCTGGTGTGTTTCTGAACAAAGACGTGAATAAGACAGACGATTTACAACAGTAAATTCGGGTAGCTTTAAACACAAGATTGCGCGTTTATTTAATCAACCAAATACGAAATACCAGGAGTCAAAACAACTTAGAGAACACCTTAATATGAATTAATTAATATCATTTAATGTTAATGTGTTGGAGATCAGAATGCTTACCTACACCAGACAATCATTAATTATTTAGTTTAATGATCCGGGTGAGATAATAAATAATTATTTTTTTCAATACTCTGTCCAAATAACCAATGAAGAAATATTTGCCAATATATTTTATTTTACATACATATACAGGCTGTTTTTTTAGAGGTTTGGTTTTTAAACTAGCAACATTGTTTCTATTTCCTCATCTAACAAAAACCTGTATAAAATACTAACAAAATTCCTGAGCCTTAATAACATTAATCTGTAACATATTCCATTCTACTAACAAATAATTATTAGATACTAACCCTAGATGTAATTTGTATATATAACAATCTTCCATAGATTAATCCCTTAATTTACTGCTACTATTACACAACTACTCTTACATGAGACTGGCCAGAACAGCCACAAGCGGTGAAAAGCCACAATAAAAGAAGAAGACGAAGAACATCGTTTCTACAGACTGTCAATTTGACAGTTGCCAGTTTTGCCATTTTACTATGAATAGACTGACGTCAGAATTTTACGGTCGATATAATCGTCCATCCGAGCAAGTTTTTCGGAAGAACGTGGATCGTTTTTGCACCACGTACACTCTAGTGGATAATACGCATCCATAAAGCCGACAAATGTCGAAAATTGAACTTCACGATTGCGCTTCATTCGAGCTAGCCGTGGCGCTCAAATGCCCGAAATCATATTTAAACAAAAATGGCATAAAATAATCTATTTAATAAAGCCAATATCATAGACATTAACATTATTTAAATGTGTTTTTTTTTTCATTTTGAATATGTATTGTATACCTCTAAAAAAACATCCTATATATCTTAAAGAACACACACGATTGTATTTGTGAAACTTACAAAACCATCGTGATTTGAGTTTCTATAAAAAGTTATTTCTTTAATCGTCGATAATCGATACTTTTGATTTAAGTTAATATGGAGATTCAACAAAAATTTTGATTTATGATTTTAGTTTTCGTCATTAGATTGCTTATGGTTAACGAATT
Organism: Lepidostoma basale; assembly: GCA_022606425.2. NCBI lineage: Eukaryota > Metazoa > Arthropoda > Insecta > Trichoptera > Lepidostomatidae > Lepidostoma > Lepidostoma basale. Next base: position 2,237,323 of record JAHDVF020000010.1, read on the forward strand.
ACGTTTTGAATAGTTATTAAATAAAGCACAACTTCGTGTAACTCCATGCAATGATATAAAATTTAAAATGAAATATTAATATATTATATTGAGGCATCAATCTTCTGACATACAGATTTTCAGCTTTCATAGCTAATCTTCTTATGTCTTTTGGAAACATTATTGGAAATATGATCTGATGGGTGGTTTATGCGGGGGCTGAATTAAAATTCTGTTTTCTAGATTTTCTTAAAATATTTTTTTTTGGGAGTGAGATTTCGCTTTGTTAAAGCATTATCAAAATTGAATATCTTAAAGCCAGGTGAAACATGTCCCTCACATAATATATCACAAAACTTCTAAAAACATGTATTGAATAATTAATACGAATGAAAACGTCAGTTTTCTAGAAGTATAAATTATATTTTATGGGAATGACATGTTTCGCCCTTGTAAGGCATTATCAAATGTTTGATAATGCCTTAGAAGGGCGAAACATGTCATTCCCATAAAATATAATAAAACGTCTAGAAAACTGACGTTTTCATTCGAATTAATTATTTAGTTTTATATCATTGTTCAAGAAACAATAAATATGTATTGAAATTTTTTAATCATTGTGTTCAAGAAGATGTTGATTATATTATGATGAATGAAAACGTCTGTTTTCTAGATGTTTTAAAATATTTTATAGGGACGAAAGATGTCATAAATGGTACACTATAAAATTAAATAAAACTTCTATAAAATAAATTAGGAATTTTACACCATTGTGAAGCAAAAGGCACAGAGGATAGAGGAGCTTCAAAAGTTGTACGGCCATCTAAAGTATGTTTAATTAACGACACTGATCTCGACATATAACATCCCACAGGCTATTTCTTTTTTTTAAATATTAAATATAATTTGAACTCCAAATTGACGAGCATGTTACGATTTTTGAGAGATCCTCTCTGCCTTCCCCTCCGGAGAAACGGCGTGATGGATTATTAGTTAGTTAATAATGAACTTCACTGAGATATTTTTATTTTCATTTCATTTCATTTCATTTATTTAAATATATACTTAGCATTAGAGAATTATTTTCCAATACACTAAGGATACGAGTTGCAGATACACAATAATAAGTAAAACGCAATAAAATAATAAAAAGAGCGAGAAACATAAGATACATGACAAATTAATAAAATGAATATACAATTATATTATAATAGGGACAGTACTTCCCTCAGATGCGCCAGACTTTCACAAAATACGTCAAATTCCGAAGTGGTACGATTCAACAAAGATATTGCTGTACCTACCACCATAACCATTGGCAGGTTGGTTCTGCACCGTGGGAGATAAAACAATCTATGGCCCAATCTATGACAGTGCTTCCCCCAGTGAACGTACGAGCATAATGTACCACATTTTAAATGCATGTCATGTTCCACTTGTGTTTAATCACATAATAATAATAAAACTATAAGTGGATAGAAACGAAATGCCGAACGTCATTAAGATCTTAAATATTAAGAGAACTTTTAAAAACACCGGTTATTTAAAATCAATTATCTTTCAGGGTTATCAAATTTATCTTTTCGTCCTCTCAGCGCGATGATCTCACAAAAATTCACCTAAATAACATAGACCAGCCCAACCCGATATACAGTGCCTTTATGGTGAAATAAATTGGGTGACCTAACCTGAAATAAATTGGGTGATAGTACCTAAATCAATTGGTTTTCTACCGCAAACCTTAGTTGTCAACGCATTATTAATCTCACCTTGGAGTAAGACTAAAATGGACAAATGCCTATTATTTTTTTAGAAGAGACCATAAAATAATTAACATTTGTTAGTTATGCGAGTGACGTGCGTAATGAACATGTAGTCATGATTATTAAGTACTTACTTCTTACTATAAATCTAAACAGAAAAAATAGTTGTGTCTATGGACTTAAAATTACATTCTCTCAAATGCTTTTTTTCCATCTAATACTCGTATCTACAGAAATTTATCGTAAGGTTTTTTCTATTAGATTATTGAAATGTTATTCACTTCCCATAAACACATATTTTTTCAAGATTTAATAACATAACGTTCTTGAAGATTATAGGTTTATGATGTTTTATCTGCCATATAAATTTGCATTGATTCGCTTGGATATATGATATTTGTGCAAAGATTGCTGGTTCAGTGTTTTTAAAAACCACTAGGAATCGAGTATTTTCTTTGTGATTTCATAAATACAAGCCAATAATACGCGGCTATCCTCGCAATAATCAATTCAACCGCCGTTTTTTTTTTAATAAAAATATATTTAATAGTCCATTGTTTTGGCCGAAACACTATGATACTTCAACATTATTACTGTTAAAATTTAAAACACTGTTATAATATCACAATTTCTTTTTATTCACCGAGGCATCATGGCATCATCAGGTGTTACAATAAACTTCAATAACTTTATGAGCTAACTGTATTTTTATTTACGGCAACTTCTTATTTTTAAAAATCTAGTCGCTGAATAACAAGTGATTATCGTAGTATATCAATGTTAATTTTCTTTACTACACTTCACTATTTATAGTGAAAGTTTTTCTTTATTATCGGAAGAAGTCGTTGCTTTACTATTCTATTATAAAGTCGTAAAAAAAGTTTATATTAATGGAGTTATGTTCGTAACTATTCTATTAGATCACTCAAGTGAGAGGATTAGAGACAGAGACAGAAAATGATTTAAAACATTAAATAATTTATTATCTTTTGAATACCAGGAAATTATTCAAATTAACTTAACAGGAAGAAGTTTATACGAATCTTCTAGAATGTTTTATTTAATTAAATTTTAAAGATTTATGTTTCTTCATCTTTCGAGAATGCCACTAGTTTCAGTAAATGATTTTCTATTTGATTTTTAATTTAATTTAAAATGGTATTTTGGTCGGTCAAGATAGAAGTCGGAAGAATCGACATGCATGTGTGACTGTGTAGGAATCTAAAGAAGTTTATTAGGTTAGAATAGTGTATCGGTCAATCAGAGACGGGCTGATTGTTTAGTGCTGTTGTTAAAATGATATACGAGATATGTGATATTAAGTTTACAAATTTTAAGTTATGTAGTTGCAAAATGAAGGTTTATATTTGTGCTACTCATATTACACTGCATATTCAGATATGAATAATACATTAACCTATTAAGTTTTATTTGGTATACTAATGTATTGTTAATTCTATTCAAAACTATGATTGTTATCACTCATAGTAATAATTACCAGAAATTAGTTTTTCAGTCAGTGTATTCCCGGAACACTGGATGAGTTAATGACTTGTGTCAATATTTTCACGATTATTTCATTCCTGACGTGCTTGATAACAATCAAACGCTCTCGCAAAATTAAAATCAATGTTATGCGTGTTCAGTCTACATTTTTTTAAATGTTGTTCAAAAATAGAGTAAATAAGCTTGATTGGAATACAAAATACCATAATGACAGTTCATGAAAATACAGAAATCACACTTATAATAAGAAGAAACATAAAGAAACTAAAAAACTCAAAAACATGACCGAACGTACACTCTAAATTGGTTACTACATTTTTAACAGCAACAGAGTTTTTGATGTCCTGGTAGCATTATATATTTTTAAATCCTTATACCACATATTCAAACAACATAAAATATGGACTGACAACATTGTCAGAATAGCTGGCACGACATTGATGTGGAAGGGTCAAGAGAGGGACGAATGGAGAAAAATGGAAGAGGTCAATATGCAAGTGGAGGGAAATGGTAGAGACCTTAAAGCAGTGGAGGGAAGAAGGCTGAATAAGAAGAAGAAGATGGCATCAATGAATTTATTTAAAAATACTTATATTACTTTTATATGAAACTTGATCTAATTTTAAGTGATTGTAGCAAACGTATTAATTTTATATACACATGATTAATTTACAAGAATTTTTTTTTAAAGACTAACACCAAGGAATTCAATCAATTTTATTAGAATTTACTATACAATTTCCAAGATGCTCATAATTATAAAGAAGAAATCTGATCGTGTCCAGGTCCCCTAGATCATGAGCCGAGCGTTCTGTCCCCTGGACCACCACCGGATTCATTTAATATATTAAACTACCACAGATAATTTTCTGGTGTTTAAGATTTTTTTTGATATGTTTATATTCTTCCTTTAACAATAATTATTTTAAATAATGAAAACAAAAAAAAAATGATTAAAAATTTCTTTATTTAGGGTGCTTACACTTGTGTTTATGTTCGGCCGGTTTCGGCAGCTTGCTGCCATCTTCTGGTATGAGGATCTTCTGGTATGCCAGAAGATGGCAGCAAGCTGCCGAAACCGGTCGAACATAAACACAAGTGGAAGCACACTAAATACATAATAATAAACAAATTTTATGTCAACATTTTTTTTGTTTTCATTAATAATAATAAATAATAATAATAATAATAATAAAGCGCCGTTTTTGTGATGTAATCACCTCAAGGGCGCATTATTTAAAATGAACTTCTACCAAGAAATTTCAATTAAAAACATAATATGTTTAATAATTATTTTATTGAATTTTTTTAGTTTAAAGAAGGTTATATAAACATTTATTCAAACAAATATTGGAATTTCTCATTTCTCTTCGTTTATTTCAAGAACAGTTTGGCGATACACATCAAATGTGCCAAATAGCTGCTGTGGTTGGATTGTTGTCTAAACAATAGAAATATAGACCAAACATTGGTAACAGTGGGTGAATGGACGTTGAAAGACTGGCCCAGACAAAGAAGTTAAAAGTTTTGATGGGTTTGTTCAATGAAGAGTTGCTTACATTCGCAGTCTATAAAAAAGATAATAAAAACAGTTTCATAATACCAAAAATATAATTATACAATAATATAACTGACTAATAGTCTCTTTTCTTTCCTGACATGTTTCTCTCGGATCCTCAACATTCATACATCGTGTCATGCACCCACGTAGATTTTTACGACTCGCCACGTGGCCGACATGCAATAGTCATTATGATCCAAAGTTTTTAATTAAATTACCGTATTGTGTTAATATACCTCAATAAATATTTACCATAATAACTTAGTGAATACATCAAATAAATAATAATAATTTATTGTTATTTACATTTTTGCAAACTTTGTTTTGTAAGTAATTTCGCAAAATCAAAATACATATTGATAAGTAATTACCTAATGTATGGAAATGAAGCTTGGAGTTTGCAGAGGAGAGATGAAAGTAGGATAAATGCCGGAGAAGTGAGGTCACTAAGAAGGATGTGCGGAAAAACAATGTATGATAGAATATCTAATGATGAAGTAAGAAAGGAATGTAAAGCGGATGAATGCGTGATAAATAAAATGAAGAAAGGGTCACTAAGATGGTTTGGACATATGGAACGAAAGGATGATGGAAGAATGATTAAAAAGATGTATATACAAGTAGTGTGAATGGGAAAAGAAGTCGAGGAAGGCCAAGGAAGACATGGCATGAACAAATTAATCAATTACAGAAAGGCGGCCATGTTCGAAGTAGGAATAATCGACGAGCGTGCATGTCACGATGTGTGAATGTAAAAGAAGTGTGAGAATTATGTCAGGATAGAACAATGTGGCGATCCATCCTTTCTGCCTACCCCACCGGTGAACGGCGTGATGGTTAGTTAGTTAGTTAGTTTAAATATTTACCATAATTTTTGTTTGTATACAACAGGTCGCTTGAACCCAATTACTGTATACAATATGTTTTTAGCTGATATATTGATTCTCGTGACATATGATAGGTAGCTAATCTATCACCATTTTATTGTCACGATAATTCTACGCCAGACTAAAGACAGTGTGATAATCACACTGCCAGCGCCGGGAATCGAACACGGAACCTTCGGTATGGTAGTCAGAGCTCTTACCACTCTGCCACGAAGGTCGCCAATATTAACTTAGTGAATACGCCAAATAAATAATAGTTATTTATTGGTATTTACTTCTTTGCAAACTTTGTTTTGTAAGTAATTTCGCAAAATAAAAATATATTTTGAAGTAATAATGACACAATAATAAAGGAATTAATAACATTATATTTAATAAGATTATACATTTTCGCATCGTTAGATAGAGTAAATTTTTATGATGAAACTACAGAAATCGGTCAACGTAAAGCGATATGTAACTAAATATTCCTACGATTTTATACAATATTTTAATATGACATTTATCTGTGTACATATAGTACATACTCGTAGAAAAATAAAGAAGTAAAATATAAGATATAGTTTGTGGTAAGGATCTGTGTACGTGAATATGTTAAGGTATTTTTTCCATTTAATTACAATGATTAACATATTTCCATTTAATTATATGTAATTTAATTCAACATTTCTTTCTTCGTTATTAATCATTAAAAAAAATAACCACAGTGCGTCATGTTGGCTACTTCTCGTGATTAATGCAGAGATAAACTTGGTAGGCCTATGACATTCCATTGATGAACTAGACAAACGTACATACATACGTATTAATCACGTAGATTTTAGGTATACTTAAATTTGTACTCATAAAGCTCAATAAAGAGATTGGATGAATATGAGTTACTTACAAAATTTTCCATGGTGCAATTTAAAAAGAAGAACGAAAAATTATATTTTTAAAGTGTTCATAAAAACTGAAAAAAGTTGGTAAAAACCACTACATCTACATCAAACCGGTATACTTCATTACATACTCGTTTAAACCACTAAGATTATATTAAATTTGAATTCAAAATAATTATTAACACATTGTTTTCGACTATCAAAATTTAAAACAACTAACTAACCATCACGCCGTCTGCCCGAAGGGGTAGGCCACACTTTTCTTTCCAGACATATTTCCCTCGCTTCCTCAACATTCATACATCGTGTCATGCACGCGCGTCGATTTCTCTGACTCCTCACATGGCCGACATTCAATATTTGATTTATTTGATTGTGCCACGTTTTCCTCGGTTTTACTCTATTTCTGGTTCCATTTACATCGTGAACATATAATTTTTTTTCCATTATTTCTTCATTCATTCTTTCCATATGTCCAAATCATCTTAATGATCCTTTTATTATTTTGTTCATAACACCATCATTCGCACCGCATTCACTTCTTATATTTTCATTCGACACTCGTCATCGATCATAAACAGAGTATCCACACATTCGTCTAAGAGATCTCATTTCTACTGCATTTATTCTACTTTCATCCTTCTTTTGCCAGTTCCATGCTTCGCTTCCATACATTTATACAAAATACATACATATGATTTCTCATACATACATATGAAAAATTAATAGTAGCATAATTACGAACATGTTATATTGTTATAATATCTAATATTGATGAAAACGTACACTTTCTAGAAGTTATAATATATGTTATAAGAGTGACATGTTTCACATTTGACAATGCTCTAGCACATGTCATTCGCCAGAAGATCACATCGTCCAAAAACCCTTACAATTGAATGCAGGAAAGAGGGGATTGGTTTGGTTTATGGCTATTTGGCTCTCAATCGTCAAAAATGATATGAAATTACAGTAAATAGACAGTGTAATAGTCCAAGACCTAGAAGCCTGGTAATGTTCAGTTAGGAAAGCCGTCCCCAAATAAATGGGTAATGGCTAGGAGAGAAGAAGAATTAGAGACTCTGAAGGGGTATGCAGAACGAATGGACCGCCACACTGTTCTTTCTTGCCATTCTTTTTTTGATTTCTCAGCATGCATACATCGCGTCATGCACGTATGTCGATTTCTCCGAAATTCAATATTTGGTTAATTTGATCCTGTCACGTTTTCCTATATTTTTTTGCCTTAAACATTTATTCTGTTTGTAATGTCTGTTGAGTTAATAAACTAATTAAAACTGATTTTTCCGTTTAGATCGTCAATCTTTACTATTATATTTTCATCATACATTTTTTACACGTGTCAAAACCATAATAATGACCTTTTCATTATTTTGTTTATAACACTTTCATTCGCACTGCATTCACTTCTTATCTTTGCATTTGATATTCTATCAGATGCCGGTTCTCTCGCGATCTTTCGTCGAAAATTCTTTCAATATGTTCCAAGTATCGATATTTAATGTTTTGGATGTTTTTCGATTTTTAAATTATTATTTAAATTATCCAATCTTAATAGATGGCGCTAGTGTAGATTGAACTAAAAAATGTGAAGTGTGGTGTTACATTGAAGGATATATACCTCTTCCAAAAAATTGTCAGACGTAGTGGTCGTAAGAAGGGCGAAACGGGTAATGTTGTATTACATAAAGCGTGTGCTTAACCCAACCAATGACAGGTCATTAGTCCTGTAAACGCTTCGACTACAATTAATCCTTAAAATGATAACCCGCAATGGGTAAAATCTAGTATTCGTCTACAAGTATTTGTATACATTTAAAATGTTGTATTATTTAATTGTTTATCAAAGATTGTTTTATAAGTTGTAAAATGTTCCTGGAATGTTTTATAAGTTTATTTAATAAAGAAATAAATATACCGATTTTCTTCACATTCGTCTAAGAGATCTTGTTTCTACTGCTAAGAATAATTTTACATAATTTAAAGGCAATGTTATAGAATCTGACATAATACATTAATTAAGACTGATCTACCAGATAATAATTGACATTCGTTATCTTGCCTCCGTTTATCATATCAATGCCGAGTTGTAAGTTCTACGCAAGAAAATTAACAAACTATTTTTATTGCATTTTATAATGAGTGACAGGACGCTGATCACATATTTATTGGGTACTTGGTGTCTGTCCTCATATGGACACTGAGAGATTAATAATTTTATTAATGTCCTGCTCAACCAAGGATCTTTTGGTCACGCCGACCTCGTTTACTGTTAACGACATAACTGTTAGAAACATGGATCTCTAATCTAATTGCAAATCATAAAAATTGCTTTAATATAGCGAAACTAACTGGTTAATGCATTTTGTACCGGTGGGTGAGCCCATCTGGTTATTAGATATGGCGTAAGTATAGTGGAAGAGCTGCGGATAGAGTAATGTTGTAGATCAGTATAGCAGACTGGGTGAGACGTACCACTATTAAAATCAGAACAGTCGAGACGTCAGAGTGTCAAACATCATCGGAAGAGTGGGAGCGCTAAGATGATGCTGGGCAGGCCATGTCGCTCGCACCTCTGAAGATAGATGGACAAAACGCCTCCTTTGCTGGCGGCCTAGGACTGTGACCCGAAACCCAGGACGTCCCCAACTTATTTGAAGGGACGATATTAAAGAGACCGCCATTACGACATGGATGCGTGTTGCCAGATTCGACAAACTTGGAACCAGATGGAGGAAGCCTACGTTCAGGAGTGGACGGATATATCCAATGATGATAAAGTCGACCTTCATGGCAGAGTGGTAAGAGGTCTGTTTTCCATACCGAAGGTACCGGGTTCGATTCCCGGCGATGACAGTGTGATTGTCATAATGTCTTTGGTCTGGTGTAGAATTCACGTGACAATAAAATGGCGATAAATTGGCTTCTTATCCCATGTCATGAGAATCAATATAATAGTTAAAATAAATTGTATACAATTAATTTTAACTATTATAATTTAATTAATTTTAAGTAATTGTATATAAGTTTGATCTTCATTTCTGCCGTATGGGCTTTTAAATTGTATAAAAATATTACTTAGGGAACTCATAAGGGCGATTTTTAATAATGGTGTATTTAGAATATCACTGTAATGCGGATAGCAATCGTTATAAAAATGATAAAAAAGACTCAGGTAAGAATATCTAAAACAGTATCAATAGAATGCGAATGACATAATTAATTAAAATAAGAAAAAGAGACGCTTGGATATGTAGGTACGTAACAGTATTATCAAAAATTTGATAGTAAGGCGAAACTTTTCTCAAATATTAAATCAACAATCGAAGTCCAAGTCCCATCAAATCACCTTTCCAAGAATGTTCCCATCAGACGTAAGAGATATAGCAACAAGAGAGCCTAGACCTCTTTAAGTTAGAATATCCAAGTCACGAACCAATTCATCAACAATAATTATTTACATACACTTTTAAACAAATTCATTATTTTTGTAATTTAACGATACTACCTGTGAACCATCTGTCACAAATGTTCCAAGTTTTTAGCAATGCAACTATAATACCGACGGAGTTATTCACATTTTAAATATTCCGTGACGTCATCACTCCCTGTTACTTGTCAACCTTTTAATGTCGGGTTGTGATATATGTGTGTACGATAATTTTATATGGAAAAAAAAGATTTCCTACGTCTCATTTATCTTTACATAATCCTAATGGGGTCTTTGCAGGGATATGTTTGAATTTATAAAGAATATGTATAACTTTTTTTTCTGATTTTAATAGTGTCCTTTTTATATATTATTTTTATACATACATAATTTTATAATTTGGTAATTGTATTATAGTCTCCCGCAAACGGCGATTGGCGGACTAAAGACTGTGAAACTCTTCTCCCGCATAAGATGTGTTAATATTTTTATATATATTTGAATGACTGTTTCCAGAACCCTGATTATTTACAGTTTTTTTTACTAAATTATGCTTAATCGCAAATTCCAAAGAAAAACAATTACAACAAAAACAACAACAACAACAACAACACCAACAAACCATCACGCCGTTTCCCAGTAGCAGAGAAAATGAACCGCCACACTCCTCTATCCTGGCACAACTTTCTAGATTCCTCCACATTCATACAGCGAGTCATACACGTACGTCGATTCTTCCGACTTCTAACATGACCAATCTTTAAAATTTGATGAATTAATAGTGGTGAAGAAAGTATACGTTAATGATGTAAATGGAGTACGGAGTCGAGGCAGACCGTGGAAAACATGGCATGACCAAATTAATCAAAAACAAATACGTTATATTAAAATCATATTACTTTTTAAACATTTTAAGTATCCCTCAAATACTAAAACATTTTATCGTAACATTGTTTAATAAACATACGAGTGTAAGTGTAAATTTGCACTTTTGATCCAATCTGTTCACATCTTGCGAGAGAAGATAATATCCAATAAACAGACCAAGCACTTTATCTCTTGTGTATATTTATTTTCGGCTTTGTACATCAAAATATGATGTAATTCCTGAAGCATTGTATTTTTTACGCGAGTAGGTAGGTACCACTCCCTAAATGTTAATGCGGCACTCTGCTCTGCGAAAAGGCTACGTATCAAATATTGCTTATCCCTCGCCCCATATAGGGAAAGGGGGTCATGGAGGATTCTTACCTTTAACAGTTGACCGAATTTCAGAGTCGCCATACTTTCTCACGACGATTATTTTGCAAGTGCAAAATATTATTATAAGAATTTACGTCCAAGTCTGGAGCGACATCTCTTAACAGCGACTGCCGCTGCATAAGACCAACGGTTAGGCTGCAGCCACACCGAAGTGTTTCGATTGGTGACTCGCTTGCTGTCCCTCCGAAAATGGCAGAGACTGATTTTACAGCGTTGTCAAATTATTTTATTTGAAATCGTCACGCCATTGATTAAGCTTTTATATTTACTTTAACTAACTAACTAACTAACCATCACGCCGTCTCTCCGAAAGGGTAGGCAGAAATAATGGACTGTCACACTTAATCCGATGCACACTCTTTTCGAGACGCGGTGTGATGAGTTGCGAACCTCATCGCCACCAATAGCCATCTCCCACGCACACTTGAATCGTCCAACATCCACAAAATAAATCTAAAACAAATCATATAAAATACAATATAACAAATACAATATTTACTTTAATTTTTGAATAAATCAATTAAAAACAAGGGCAATAATTATTTGTGATCATAATGTTGGTCAAAAAATTATAAACTCTAAATTATTTTCAAATCGACTTTTTTTTTCATTTTATAATTATTTTTATAATTTTATAATTATTTTTATAATTTTATAATTATTTGCGTAGAATCAAATAGTTAAATAAAAAAATCAGACGCAAATTTTATCTAATGAAAAATAAAATAAATTTTGTTGAAAATAAATGTGAGTTTATAATTTTTTTACCGTTAACTTTGTGATCACAAATCATTTGTGCCAATTATAATAATAATAAATTGGATAATTTAAACAGCGTCATTTTTATGAATTAAGCATCTCAAGTGTAGAAAAAAATGTACTGGTAAAAAATAAATATATTTTCATTAGGATACATAAGAAAAAGTGCGTTTTGAATGGGGAATTAAATTAAACTCTGACGGGTTCTCAATACACTTGTCTAAAGGAAGATTGTTCCAGGCTGAAGAGCCGGCTACCGCGAAAGGTCGCCAAAGTTTGTGCATGGACAGCGTTTTGGCACAGTCAATCTACCGATCGCAGAAGACTTTGCTGATCGCAATGTAGACTGTCTGGATTTAGTACGTATTTAAATTTAATCACTTGGACTTGGACTTGGATCTTCTGGCTTACAAAGGTTGGTACTCTAATGGCTATTCCTCTTACGTCTGTAGAAAACATCGTTGGAATGTGATTTGGTAGTTGTTTTATGATGGGGCTGTATGTATACCGGAGTGTCCCTCCGAAAGAGGGCGAGGGGGGATTTAGGATTTATGATAAAGTTTATTATCGGGAGATGCCTATTGGTGGCGATGAGGTTCGCGGGGCGAAAAGAGAAGGATGGAGTGACGCATCGGTTAAAAAGTGACAGTCCATCCTTTCTGCCTACCCTTTCGGGGAGACGGCTTGATGGTTAGTTAGTGAGTTAGTTAGTCTTACATTATTGTCAAGGAATGGAAGATCAGTTAGGGTTGGGATTGTATTTATAAAAAAAGTCTGTTTCCGATGGGAAGATAAGAGGAGCAGTACCTGGATGGAGTTGTGGCAGGAGATAGCATCCTGCGTGAGACCATTTTGTTTGGCAATCGGGGAGGATTTTTTTTTATCCGCATTGATTGCAGGAGGGGTAAAGGACCGAATGATGGTGGATAACTTGGTGGTAAAGGGTCATTATTGATAAGGAAGATGTTAATAATTTAGGTCGTGGTCTGGAAATAATAGAGATGAAGTACCTATAACGTGACGTTTTCATATAAAATAATTTGATAACGCTGTCAAATCAATTATTTTCGGACAGACAGTAAGCGAGTCACCAACCGAAATGCTTCGGTGTGGCTGTAGCCTTAATAAAATAAGTTTCAAGTAGACATTCATCACAAGCGAGACAAGTGAAACACTTTGCTGGGGGCAAATGCCATGTAATGTGCAGTATTCAAGCAATTTATTTATAAGAGAGACAGATCTACCAATGTACGGGGTAGTGACAGTCTTATTAACTCCGCTTCACATACTTACCGCCCAGGAGACGATCAGTCTCATAAATGCGATGAATCGTATGAGATGCGTTTGAAGCGACTAGTTTTTGCAATGTTGATAGCGAATAATACATATTTTTAAGCATCTCGACAGATGCCACTGACGTAGGCGATCATTACACCGAGCGTTTTATAATCATTTTTGTTCGGTTGTAGCATGGAACGATTTAAACAATTTGGATAGGTATAGACAACCTCCGTGGCCTGCATTGACTACCACCTAGAAGGTTCCGGGTTCGATTCCCGGCGAGGGCAGTGTGATTGTCACACTGTCTTTGGTCTGGTGTAGAATTCACGTGACAATAAAATGGCGATAGATTAGCTACCTATCACATGGCACGAGAATCACTATGATAGCTATAATACCCTTTACATGGATTTGGCTCATGCTGTCATGACTTAAAAGAACGATTCCACAAAATATTAATAATAATAATATGAATATGAATATACGCAATTGAATCATCTAACATCGAATCTAAATTATCTAGAGTTATGTGAAATTAAATAACAATTCATTAATTTTTTTAACAATGATGCAAAACCCCTGTGAAATAATAATTAATGAAGACGACGGTATTTATTGTTTCTTGAACAATGATGTAAAACTCCATATTAAATAATTACCTAATACGAATGAAACATTAGTTTCAGTGAGTTTTCTAGAAATTATTATATTTATGGGAATGCCATGTTTCGCCCTTCGAAGGCATTATCAAATATATAATATAAGATTTGATATTGCTTTAGAAGGGCGAAATATGTCATTCACATAAAATATAATAAAACTTCTAGAAGACGTCCGTATTAATGAAGTTTTATTATATAATTTTTACGAATAAAAACGTTTGTTTTCTAGTCCATTGTTTTGGCCAAACACTATGATATTTTAACATTTTATAACTGTTAATTCAAAAACTTTGTTTTATATCACAAATTGTATTTATTTTACTTTACGACAGCTGTTTCATCAACCAATGTTGACATCATCAGGTGTTATAAAAATATATCAAATGTCAAATTTTCGTAATTTTTCGAATCTTTGTGTATTAGTTCCTAAGTCTATTTTAATAATTTAAAAAAAAAAATTTAAATTAATTAATTTAATTATTTATAAAATTATTAAAATAGACTTAGGAACAAATACACAAAGATTCGAAAAATTACGAAAATTTGACTCTTTGGTGGTCGACGGCCCTCTGGAGTCTCGTGCATCTCGATATTAGAAACTCTTGCTGGATCCATTCTCTCAATGTGGTCCCTCCAGAATCGTCTTCTCTGCCTACTCCATATCACTATGTCTTAAATTTTGCAGGATTTGCGAATTTCTTCGTTGGGTTTCCTATCTCTAAAGGATAAAGACATTATAGAGAAATCAATGTTTCTGCAAACGTCCATGAATCAACGGTGCAAATATTGACATTCGAATGAAGTTCCATCAATCTCACTGCAATTGAAACTGTCAGTTATATTAACACATTCGACAGTTTCATTGACCTTCTACGGGATTTATATAGGTAATAATGGGTATCGAGTGCCTTGTTGTAAACAGTTTAATAGTACAATAGTATTATAATTATCTTTGTTTTTAGATCTTTTCTATCCTATTTTCGCTTTCATGTAGGTGTAAACTTCACTTGAAAACTTGTTAATTTTTTAAAGTGGACCATTTTTTATTTGTAGTATACACAATGTACAGCTTGTTTACCCTGAGTCTGAAACGCTCCTACTAGAGTTTACTATCTCCATAATCGAGCCTCTGCACGTCCAATAAGAACGCCGCCAGGGATTCGCTTCAGGCTTTATAGTAATGACAGCCATTTTCTACTGCGATAGAAAGTCAGAGAAAATTACTGTGTCCTATGTATTACAAGGCTCGAGATAAACTGTCAAAACTAATAATTTATTAGTTTTGACAGCTTATCTTACGTATTTTTGCAGCAAATTCAAGCAGGTGATGTTTTAAATGGACGCATTGTGATTTGTGCTTTGCGCGGTTGTCACGCGTACATTATCCACCATTATCCGTAACAACGATGGATGGTATTGCTATTATACGAGTATATGACCCGGTAACATTACATGATTACGTAACGCGGTCAGATTTAAAACCGCCTAATAAAGCACCATTTATGACTGCTAAATATTGCACAAGCAGCCGCACAGAATGCAGACTTATCCCGATTTAAAAACCGGTTTTGAGGGGAAATAAACATGTAAGCACGCGCCATATATCACCACGGCTCGTTTGAAATTGTAAAGCGTATCCCTGTCCTAATTCGACTGTCAATTCCGTGTTTGAGTTCTGGCATTCTGCAAAGACTTCGCGGCTTCTGCAAATACTATTTTCGCCCCTCATTATTTACCCAATTTCAATAATTTATGACCCACTCGCGACCCACTAAATTATATCGTGTCCCGGAATAAAGTGGTGTCATTGGAGGCCGGTTGTGGCAATCCGTTTTAATAAAATTCGTGTTTAATCTCAAATGTAATTTTTCATGTTGACTGCTGAAATACATAACAGAGAAATGCACCCAGATTTCGCGTACATACATAATATATCACGACGTTTTTTTATGAATATTCCATTAAGCTTTTTTCGGTGGTCCAATTTAAACCGGATCGGTCTGAAGTCTTTATTACTGGGTATTCCGAAAGATTTATTATTATCTTTAATGAAACAGTTGATGGAGAATCTAACAACCGTTGATTAATAATAAAGAAGTAATTAAAGATTTGCTACGGTTAGACGTGAAATGTTTCCTTTCTTGGCGTCGGATACACATCTATTCAGTTTTATGTGTTGCCAGATGTCTCGTTTTAATTTTATCGAACAGGTGTCAATCATACAGTTTTATTTTCAATTTGTATTAAAATTTGAATAAAACGTGTTGAATAAAAATTGCACACGTTTTTAACACATCCATTTAATGCAAGTATTGGTTTTGAATCATCCTACATAAATAAATATTTAATTTTTAATTTAGGTCTAACTGACTGAATAGCTATCCATCTTGTCATATCTCCGATGGGGTAATTAGATACGATGAACAGACATATCTTTATGAATTTATACATTTTATGACACACATCGTGTTTAAATGTGCTCAATGATTGTCCTAATTCTGAAAATGTAAATTAATTTATTTCATTTATCATATTTATGCAGATGTTTCTCTTAGAGTAATAATATTATCTTCTTCTTCTGGTTTATATAGGACTGTGTCCTGTTATTTTCGGAGCCTGTTCCTGGGATGTAGATTTCCAACAGTTTCGCCATCTTTCAAGTGGTCTTCCTGGAGGTCGATTGCCTGTTGGCACTTTATTTGCCGCTTTACGAGTATTTATCAATCTTTTAGAACACGATCTCTCCAATAATGTCTTCTCAGTCTTACTCATCGCATAAATTCTTCGACATCGCAGATCTTTCTTATTTCGGAAATTCTTGCACTGTTCTGAGTTCTTGAATTTCTGTAGTTCTTAAGAGACTTTTTGTTCTGATGGTTATAAGCATTACTCGTTATATCAGGGAATATGTATTTTTAAATGCTTACAAACATACCCATCACATGAAGACATGAAAAAACAAATTCGCGTTCCTGCGATGATCAGGAAGAATCACAACAAAAGACAAGGTGCGTTACAAATATGTGAGGGGAAATTTTAAGGTTGCACCCATAAATGAAAAGTTATCAGAATCAAAGCACCGATGGTACGGTCACGCAATGAAGAAACCCCAAGATCATGTTTTGAAAAAGTGAATTTTGGTGCCTAGTAAGAAGAGAGAAGACCCAAAACCACCTAGCTGATGAATGTGCAGAGGGACATGAAGACTTTGAGAAGGAAGATGCTTATCAGCGAAACACTTGGCTCCAAGCCGTAAAAAAGACGATTCCGAGTATCAGTAAGAGGCGAGGAGAAAAAAGAAAGATAAAAAATCTTACATACTAATTGTTTCTAGAAAAATGACCTCAGACTTCAAATAAGGTATATGAAGTTGATGACAACAGACGTTTTCATCATAATATAAATAGGAAAAAATTCGGATGTCATCAGAAAGAGTACGAGAATATTTTGTGTACAGAGAAATACTTTGATTTTCTCCAAAAGTAATTCGAAAAACATACGATGCGCATGCCTGGGGACGCTTCAGGATTAGGTAGTGTAGAAAACAAAATATGATCGTTTTGGTGTTGTTAATTGTGAAAAATTAAACGTGTGTGAAAAAAATGTTTTCCATTATAACTTGAACCAAATTTTTAAAGGGTAGAAAATCTTTACTTTCGTGAATATTTCACGGATGGTAACTAGTACTCGTATATATTAAATCTTAATTAAATTATCATAGTTAAATATAATTAAAGAGTTTATCTGATTGGTGTATCATAGAAAATATTCTGTGGTCTTATTCATTCACGGTCATTCGCGGTTTTGCAGTATTAACGCCATATTAAAGCATTATTATTTCTTTTTGTTTTTGAATGTAGACAAATACTGGATTTTACCCTTTGCAGGTTAATCATTTTTAAGGATTAATTGTACATCTCAATAGAGACGAAGATGTAAATAGTCTTTTTTTGGAAACAGAATATGGTGGTCGAGGCGTTTACAGGCGTTTACATATAGGTAATCAAACAAAAGCCTATCCAAAAAAGCTAAGATGGCAGTGCACAATGGTGTTCTTGTGCCGACCCTTATGTATGGAAGTGAAGCATGGAACTGGCAAAAGAAGGATGAAAGTAGAATAAATGCAGTAGAAATGAGATCTCTAAGACGAATGTGTGGCAAATCTGTATATGATAGAGTGACAAATGCAAGTATAAGAAGTGAATGTGGTGCGAATGAAAGTGTTATGAACAAAATAAGGAAAGGGTCATTAAGATGGTTTGGACACATGGAAAGAATGAGTGAAGACAGAATGGTAAAGAAGGTATATGTAAACGGCGTGAACGGAGCTAGAAATAGAGGAAGGCCGAGGAAAACGTGGCACGATCAAATCAATCAAATATTGAATGTCGGTCACGTGAGGAGTCGGAAAAATCGACGTGCGTGCATGACAAGATGTATGAATGTAGAGGAAGCGAGAGACGTATGTCAGGACAGAACAGTGTGACGTTCCATTCTTTCTGCCTACCCCTCCGGGGAGACGGCGTGATGGTAAGTAAGTTAGTTAGTTAATCTTAATAGATGGCGGTAGTGTAGATTGACCTAAAAAATGTTAAGTGTGTCTCAACATAGTAGCATATATACATCTTTCAAAAAATTGTCAGACGTGGTGGTCGTAAGAAGCGCGGAATGGGGAATGTTGTTAACATAAAGCGATCGCTTAACTAAACCAATGACAGGTCTCAAGTCCTGTAAACGCCTCGACCACCATATTTCCAAAAAAAAACATTTTCATCTTCGTCTCTATTGAGATACAATTAATCATTCTTCTTATTCTTCTTCTTCCTCAGCCTATTCCCGTCCACTCCTGGACAAAGGCCTCCCCCATTTGCTTCCATGTCATTCTATCCTGTGCAGACTGCATCCAGGTTATTCCGACGTGTCTGTTTAGATCATCCATCCACCGTAGTTACAGTCGCCCTGCACTTCTCTTCGCCGTCCACGGTCTCCAAGTCAGCAGTTATTATTTCGCTACAAAAAACGTTTTAATTTTTTTTAAGATCTGCAATCTGTTTTTCATATACGAGTACATGCTCGCATATAAAGATCTGGTATTTGATTATATCATTAAAGTCATAAATTCATAATATTAGAAATTTAGCCCAGAACAATAATAAATAACACGTTATACACATAAACTTTATTTTATAGATACCAAACTATAGGCTGTCGGAGATTGCAATCTTGTAATCGTTTGACGGGTGTCAAGGTATGTATTATTATTTCAAATTATAAACGGGGGGCGGTCTTAAAATGGCGCAGTGTCACAGTGTGGAAAGCATTCTAAAAAAGAAAGGCGAAAAAAACCTGAATGTAGGTAGATATAGGGTGATTTTTTTAGAGGTTTGGTTTTTAAACTGGCAACATTGTTTCTACAGACTGTCAATTTGACAGTTGATAGTTGATTTGTAGTCAGTACGTTTTGCCATACTGGCGATGAGGTTCGCAACTCATCACATCGCGTCTCCCACGGGGCAAAATGAGAAGGATGGAGTGCCGCATCGGTTAAAGTGTGGCAGTCACTTTTTTTCTGCCTACCCTTTCAGGGAGACGGCGTGATGGTTAGTTAGTACGTTTTGCCATTTTACCCAATTGCTCAATAAAGTTGTCGAAAATTGGACTTCACGATTGCGCTTCATTCGAGCTAGCCGTGGCGGTCATATGCCCGAAATCATATTTAAACAATAATGGCATAAAATTATCTATTAAATAAAGCCAATATCAAATACATTAACATTATTTTAATAACAATGTGTATAAATGTGTTTTTTTTAGAGGTATACGATTCAAAATTAAACAAAAAAACAAGTTAAAATAATGATAATGACTATGATATTGGCTATATTTAATAGATAATTTTATGCCATTATTGTTTAAATATGATTTCGGGCATATCAATGCCACGGCTAGCTCGAATGAAGCGCAATCGTGAAGTCCAATTTTCGACAACTTTATTTATTTATTTATTTATACACAAATGAGACATTACAAACGATAAAACATTTAGGCGACTCATTTGGACACAAAACAGTATTACAAAGATAAAATAAAACTAAACAACATGAGACCAAAAAAATCATACATGTCAGAAGGAATCCAAATATGTCGACGTCAGTGAGGCAGTACTCTTATCGAGCAACTGGGTGGAATGACAAAACGTACTGACTACAAATCAACTGTCAACTGTCAAATTGACAGTCTGTAGAAACAAGTATAAATACCAAACCTCTAAAAAAACACCCTGTATAAAAGGCACTCTATAAAACTTTAATCATCATAAAATATCAATTAACCCCCTTTTCACAACGCGCGGGGATTTGATTTAGTTAAGTAAACGAGATGTTTTGACTCAGTAAGATTGTTTATAGACTTTATAGAATTATGGAATTCCGTAATTCTGAATTTATGAAACACGTGAAAACACTGTTTACATTCTGCCTTCGAAACGTATTGGAATAAATAAACTCATGAAAATGAAAAAATATATACTCGTATATTGAGATAGATGAAAATCCAGATTGATAAAACTAAATATTTTTTCTATAATATTTTATGTTTGGTAGGGTTACGCTTTTTAATCATTAATGTGTTTAATGTTATGATTAAAAATTGAAAGAGTGAAAATACATTTGTGCTCTTAGATAACATACTCGTATAAGATTATAAAGTAATGATATAAAATACACATTTAAAGATTTTAAGAAAAAAATAATATAAAGAGTTGTTATTTAAAAAAACAGCTAATATGTGAGTCGTTTGTATATGATGAAAAGATTTTATAAGGCTTATGAGTTATATAAAATTTTAATTTTATATGGACTCACCCAAGTTTTCAAAGTCAAAATTTAACATTTTTAGGTGTAAATAGGAGACAACCGGCCCCTTAAAATACTAAGCAATGATACATATATCGTTTTCACAAAAAATATACAAAATTCTTATAACGATCTTCGTTTCTCAAAAAATTACTCGTATTAAAATACTTTCTGTGTGACAAAAAGTGCATCTTGCTCGAACGCTAATACAAGCAAATAAGAAAGAAAGGGTCAGCGCACATCCGTTAGACGGTTCTAGTACTATGTATATAAAAAAATATGGATGGTAGCATTTCATGCTAGTATTTAGAAAAATATTGTAGTAGATGCATTTTTCCCATTTTTTACAATAATTAATAAGAAAGAAAACGTCGGTTTTCTAGAAGTTTTACTTTATTATATTGGATTGAGATGTTTCCCCTTGCTGAATATATTAATATTTTATAGGAATGACATGTTTTGCCTATTTAAGGCAAAACATGTCATTCCTATAAAATATAACTCAACTTTTAGGAAACAGATGTTTTTATTCGCATTAATTACTTAATTTTAACTTGGATTTGGACTTGGAACTTCTGGCTTTCAGAGGTTAAGCTTTTGAGGCTATTCCTCTTACGTCTGATGAAAACATTGATAGTTTATGTGGGGGCTTGATTTGTGGCTCTGAAGCAGGGTCGATTTTGGGCGCTTGTGGTGGATGGAAGTATTTTGGTCGTTATTTGAGAGGTATTTTATTGTAGGGTTAGGAGTGAAGGAACTTCTTTGTATGAACGTTGGGAAAGTTTCAGAATGAATTCATCTATCATCGGGATTCTCGATTCTAAGTTCAGTTGTGTGATCCTGGTCCATGAAGTTGCACCAAGCGATTTGGAGTTTTCGTATGTGACTCGAAGCTGTACAGCCCCAGATTGGGGCTGCGTAAATGAAGATCGGCCTTATGACCATTATTTATATCAGGAGTTTATTGTCGGTGCTTAGTTTATTGTTTCTAGCTAACATTGGGTAGAGGGCTGAAATTGCTCTTGACGCGGCTTTGACTTTATTTGAAATGTGTGGCCTCCATGTCACCTTAGAATCCTATTTTAAACAATTAATTCATACGATGTATTTTCATAATGATTTTTAAATAGTTTTCCTTTATAAGTTCTCAATCATTGTAGGTTATGTATTTTTTTTTAATTGGTCAACTTGAAAATAAAGCTAACATCGAAATTTCAGTCGAAGTATGTTTAACAGCGTTAAACTGAGATGCAAGTCGCGTCAAAGACTTAAAAGAGCTATTAAAATTGAACACTCTATCTTAGTCGAGACACGGGCAATTCGTTACGCCGCGCCAGCGAGATGGCACAAACAAAATTCTCATATGTAACTCTGTACAGATGATGTTGTGCAATATTATGTTTATAGGCACTTAAATAATGTGGTTAGGAAGGTTCTTGCACCTTTCTGCATGTAAAAATTAGTTTCGTGTCTAGACAGTGACGCTCCTACACATTGTTTTAATACTCACAACTTCTTACAGCTCACAATTTCCACGTTTTTTTTTAATGAATCTTCTATAGACACGACAAGTGTAACCCCTACAAACATCTTTGTGGGAGGTAAATTGTTCTCTAACGCTAAGGACGTTACAGTCTAGGTTTCATTTGAAAACTTAGAAGCATGGTCAAGCGAAAACATTTCGACTTTATAGGACGTTGGCCACCAAATTGTCAGTACGCATTTAAGATTTAAGCTGATATAGTCCGGCTAAGCTATGAATAACAGTATCTTCAGTAGACGCCTGCGTATTTATAACACAAACATACATACGAGGTATGTTCAAAAAGTATCCGACCATAATTTTTATTGGCAAAACAAATAACGCTTTGAGGGCGGAGCTTAGACGACCGTTTGTAGGTATACCTAGTGCGCATGCTAAATTTTTTTCACGTCCACAGCGCCACATCCACAGCGTCAATAAATGTTGTTTTTATGAATAAAAGTCGGATACTTTTTGAACAGACCTCGTACATCAGTGATAAAAAAAATTAAAAATTAATTATTTAAATTCCACATAATCATTTCCTAATCCCAAAAACCATACAATAAAAATGGAAAAAATAAATATTGGTAAAAAAATATGCGTTTTATTGCTTCATTATTTGTATTAAGAAACTAAAACCGACGACCTTCGTGTCAGAGGGGCAAGAGCTCTGACTACGGTACCGAAGATCCCGGGTTCGATTCCCGGCAATGACAGCGTGATTGTCACACTGTCTTTGGTCTGGTGAAGAATTTACGTGACAATAAAATGGCAATAGATTAGCTACCTATCACATGTCATGAGAATCAATAAAATAGCTAAAAACAAAGTATACACAATAATTGGGTTCAAACGACCTGTTGGTACAAGGAAGTTGTGTTAGGTACCTAATTACGGTTAATTAAACGAACGGTTAGTTACTTTTTATACGGCAAAAACAAAAAATTGTGATACCATAAACAGAGTTTTATAATTTAAAGGCTAAAAAATAAAACTAACTAACTAACTAACTAACCATCACGCCGTCTCCCCGAAAGGGTAGGCAGAAAGAATGGACTGTCACACTTTTACTGATGCGGCACTCCATCCTTCTCTTTTCGCCCCGCGGGAGACGCGGTGTGATGTATACGATGTATACGATCTGGTCAAATTCTTTGGCATATAGATAGGAGTGACATCTCCAGGCGGCTTCTAACAATGCGCTAATGGCGATAGCCTTTCACATTGTGTTAATAAAGATTTTCTGCTAAATGCTAAAATTAATCTCCATAGATGGCGTTAGTATGTGGATTATATAGAGTTATCTTAAAAAGATTAACAAATGTAATCAAAATCTTCATAGATGGCACATTGAAACTGACATGTGAAATTAGGCATAGATTTGTAACATATATACAACTTCCAAAAATTTGTCTTACATGGTCATAAAGAAAAAGGTGGAATGGGAAATGTTGTAATTACATAAAGCGTGCGCTTAACCCAACCAATGACAGGTCATAAGTCCTGTAAACACCTTGATCAACCATATTCAGTTTCCAATATGCATCTTCGTCTCTATTGAGATACAATTAAATTAAATTATTGTATCAAATATTGTAGTGCCGTTACTGACACTGAAGGTATGCACTGGACAAAAATGAACGCAGTCGTATTGGTCTTTACATAAATATGAATACATTTTAATGACTCATTACGGATTGCTAGTGTGTATTACATGACCGCTCTTCACGAGCACTGATGCCTACCCCTATCACTCTGCACGTGAATGTAAATATGTACATAACTAATGTGAAAAACAAATATAAACAGATGAATGTATAATTTTTAGGTGCGTGATCCATCCCGTGTTCATGGGCGGCTCTTAAATTTTATTATTTTGATAAAAAAACTTATAAATATTTGATCATTCTTTGCACACTTCCGCGATCTTACACAAACGTTATAAATATGCACGTTTTCGTAATTACGACGATTTGTATATTAAATTGGATAATCACACAATATAAAAGCATTTTAAAAACATTTTAAAACATTCTTCTTCTTCTTCTTTCGGTGCCGTGTCGGGCCCCCCGGACGTTGGCGATCACTGCAGCAAAGGCATATCTTTCCTGCGCCACTTGGAACAGGTTCTGAACTCTTGTTATTCCTGTCCACTCCTTGATATTCCGCAGCCAGGACAGCTGCCTTCTACCAACTCCCCGACGTC
The DNA here is from genome assembly GCA_022606425.2 of Lepidostoma basale. Classification (NCBI taxonomy): domain Eukaryota; kingdom Metazoa; phylum Arthropoda; class Insecta; order Trichoptera; family Lepidostomatidae; genus Lepidostoma; species Lepidostoma basale. Next base: position 2,261,901 of record JAHDVF020000010.1, read on the forward strand.
CCTCCACTTTACCCAATAATATCAGTCGAAGGAGGTGGTATTTTTCTCCCCCTAGCACATGACCCAAATATGAGACCTTTCTAATTTTCACACTCGACAGCAGCTCTCTATTGGCTCTGGCTCTCTGTAGTACGTCGGCATTACTGAGATCTCGCTATTTACGTGATCGTAATAACCGAGTTCGACTGTACATTAAAATTAGGAAGTGCTTAATTAGACTGAATTTTTTTTTTTTCAAAATTTGGGTTCGTCAACAAACACTCTACCTATGGCGACGAAATTTACACTGGTCAATAATATGATTGTATCATTATTCAGCAAAGGTTTAAAAAGTTAATTTAGTATGAACCAAGATATAACGCACTGTTAAAATGCATATAAATAAATTCTTAGTGTGACAGACAAATAGTTCTATTATGGCTAGGGGCATTACAGTGTATATTAATTAGTGTGAACTAATTTCATTTAATGTGAGTAATGTAAGTCACCAAGAGATGACGTTCGAATCGGTTTAAATGACAGTTGACTATTTTGTGACAGATGATAGTTGTGACATTACTTTGTGTGTATTCAAACAAAAAAATAAGTAAGGCAAAACATGTTCTTCACATAAAATAAAATAAAACTTAGAAATAAACAAATGATTTTACTGAAATCTCTTGATGGAAGTTCATTTTAAATAACAATGAATCATGTTTACCACCCCTGATCTGTATGTATATAAAGGACTAAGTTTACAATAGTGTCACCAGTCTGTCGATGCCAGCAAGCTTGGCGAAACCGGTCGCTGTCGAAATAAAGACAAAAGTGGAAGTAGTTAAAAAACATCGTTTTATTTCATTATTATTCTAAATAAACGTTTTCGTTGGTATTAATTCCTCAATAATTTTGATTATGACTGAATGTATCACATTTATGACCATGAATTTAATGAAAATATGTATGAATAAAAATATTCATTTTGTTTTTATATTTTTCATTACTCTTGCGCGCCGCCACTGAGGTCTACATCGGAATGGAACTCCTGTTTGCGTTTTATTCCAGTGCGCACACGAGCAAACAATGCAACGTTTTCACTGCAGGTGACCCACAAAATGTTTTTTTTTACACTTAAAACAGGTGATAAGCGATAAGCATTTTGCTTATGGGACAAGTGCGGCACAAAAGTACAATAAACGGCTTCATCCAAACTACATCAATAACTGATGATCATAAAAGAACTTAAACCTTTTTATACTTATGTTTATCAATTTCTTAAAACTCTTTTATTCGAACTGATAAACCAGTCCATTCTCTCTACCTACCCCTTCGGAGAGACGGCGTGACGGCTTAGTTAGTTAGTTAGATTAGAATACTTTATTAACTAACTAACTAACTAACCATCACGCCGTATCCCCGAAGGGGTAGGCAGAAATAATGGACTGCCACACTTTTCTTTCCTGACATATTTCTCTCGCTTCCTCAACATTCATACATCGTGTCATGCACGCGCGTCGATTTCTCATGGCCGACATTCAATATTTGATTTATTTGATCGTGCACGTTTTCCTCGGTCTTCCTCTATTTCTGGTTCCATTTACATCATTAACATATAATTTTTTTACCATTCTTTCTTCATTCATTCTTTCCATATGTCCAAACCATCTTAATGATCCTTTCATTATTTTGTTCATGACACCATCATTCGCACCGCATTCACTTCTTATATTTTCATTCGGCACTCTATCATACACAGTGTATCCACACATTATTCTAAGAGATCTCATTTCAACTGCATTTATTCTACTTTCATCCTTCTTTTGCCAGCTCCATGCTTCGCTTCCATACATAAGGGTCGGTAGAAGAACACCATTGTGCACTGCCATTCTAGCTTTTTTGGATAGGTTTTTGTTTGCGATGACAACTTTAAGTGCACCATTCACTTTGTTGCCTGCCCCAACCCTTCTTTCAATATCCCTCTCCACTCGCCCATCTCTTGTAAACATACTACCTAAATATACGAACTCAACTACTTGCTCCAAATTTTCACCATTCACGCTAATGTTGCAGACTGTCATGCTTTCTTCCTTTTCAAAAATCGTTACCTGAACTTATTCACATTCATCATCAGATCATTTCGCATGCATACCTCATACATACAATTCACCAGGACTTGTAGTTCATGCTCGTTGTCTGCAAGTAGGACAGCGTCATCCGCATACAAGAGACAGGTTACTGACACTCCGTTCATTTTGGCACCTACATCCAACCCTTTCAGCTCTTTCATACTTTTACTTTTATGTTTATAATTTATTTAAACTATTTTATTCGAACTGATAAACCAGTCCATTATTTTGCCTACCGCTTCGGAGAGACGGCGTGATGGTTAGATTAGAAAACTTTATTATTTTTCAAAAAGGTGCTTCGGATAATCAACACCCTTCTTCAGCATAAACCTGAATCTCAACTGAAGAAAGAATTTTTTTTTTATATTTTCAAAAATAACTAACAATATTCGCGTATTTTCGTAACCTTTAAAATATTTTTTTATTTGTTTATAAAACCTCACTTAGCAATTAGAGCCCACATAATGATAATGATCTTGCAATAGCTATATATGGTAGATAATATAATAATTTACCATATACTTACGTGGGCAGGATGTTTTCGTATTTATAAAACAGAAAAAAAAATGATCATAAAATATCAATGTAATGGTTTCATCATATTGTACTGCTAGATTTGCATAAGTTATAACTTTAGATTCTATTAAATTTCATCTAAAAAAGGTAAAAAAGAAATCTTACCAAAAAAGGCAGCAAATGTAACATCTTTGTATATAGTTTCTTCATTACTATGCCCTAAAATAGTCGTAACCCAATTACGTGATAGTGAACTTTTGAGCATCACACGGAATGATTTGTTACATAATTTACTATTTCTAAATCTTTCTTTCAAATATGTATTTGAAAAAATAGCGTAAACCCCTGTCGTGCCACTGACTACATTTGCAGTCTAAAATTAGTTTCGAACCGCGGCAGGCCACATTTGCAGTTCACGTATGTTATGAATGTATCTCATAAATAATTAATACGAATAAAAACGTCTGATCACACAACTGCACCTAGAATCGGGAATCCCGATGAAAGATGAATTCATTCTGAAATTTGCCGAATGTTTTTATAAAGGACTCCCTTCACATCCTAACCCCACAATAAAATACCTCTCAAATTACGACCCAATCACCTCCAGTCGGCACACGCGCCCAAAATCGATCCTTCAGAGGAACACTCCGGGCCACAAAAATCATGCCCCCGCATAAAAAACCAACAGCCCACCAAATCACCTTCCAACAATGTTCCCATCAGACGTAATAGGAATAGCCACATGAGCTGAACCTCTGTAAGCCAGAAGATCCAAGTCCAAGTCCAAGTTCAAGTTTTCCAGTAGATTTAATTATTATGTTTTCACGTATTTCCCATAAAATATAATAAAACCGTTTTCGTTTTAAGTTTTATAGCTTCTTCTTCTTCGTATTTCTCTCTTTTTATCGTTAGTTTCTAAAACGATATATGATAGATTACCGATCGACGAAATAAGGAAGAAATGTAAGGCGGATGATTGCATCACAAGTAAAATTAAAAAAGGATCCCTGAGATAGTTTGGACATATGGAACGAACGGACTAGAGGAGAATGGTTAAAATATTGTATACAAGTAGTGAAAGAGAAGCCGTGAAGAACCAAGGAAAGCACGGAATGACCAAATTAATCAAATGCTAAAGGGCGCCCACATTCGAAGTCGGAAAAATCGACGAGCGTGCATTTTACGATGTACGAACGTAGAGGAAACTTGAGAAGTATGTTAATACAGAGCAGTGTGGCGGTCCATCCTTTAAGCCTGCCCCTCCGGGGAAACTGCATGATGGTTAGTTAGTTAGTTTTCAAATCAAATCAGTTTTTTTAACTCAGCAGACATAACAAACAACATAAATGTTTAAGGCATCTTTTGAGTACAGGTAAAATATTACATAAATATATGCATAATAATACCAGGAACGCATGAGAGATGTTTCGACATTAGGAAGACAAGATACTTTCTAAAGTCAAGAGTATTTGCTAATATGAAAGACGCTGTTCGCCAAGGAGACCGCGTTCAGCAGACTAATTGCTCTTTCCACCGGTGTCACCAGAGGCAGGTAATAAGGAAGTAAAAGAAAATACAAAGTTTATAAATAGTATGCTATCAGAATTTGCTCAGAAATTCAATAGCTCTTTTTTATGGACATTTTTAATTGAAATATAAATTCTTAATTGAAACAATGAAGAATGGACATTTCTACCAGAACAAGCATAACAACTATTAAGAGATTCGTGACCCCGAGAGCACAAAACAAGCTCCTAAATCATCTAATAACAGTACCTATTGTTATAGCCGAATCTATGGCCTTAGTTCAGGAACGCCGATTTGGAGGGAAAAATAATTGGACTGATTCATATATTCTACAAATGGACTGAATCATTTTACGAATGGCGATTTAATAATAAAAATTATATCAAACATAAACATTTTACTTTAGGTAAGGGGGAATTTTTTATAAAAAAAGACAATTACCAAGAATTTAAATCAATGGTATTAGAATATATTTTTTAATGGTATTAGATTTTTTATGAAGAAGGTATACAATATCTCCTGAATCAGAAGCCAAGCGTTCTATCTGTTAGACTAGGACTTGGACTTGGATCTTCTGGCTTACAGAGGTTCAGCTCTAATGGCTATTCCTCTTACGTCTGTAGGAAACATTGTTGGAATGTGACTTGGTAGTAGTTTTATGATGGGGCTAAATGTATGGCCTGGAGTGTCCCTCCGAAAGAGGGTGAGGGGGGATTTAGGGTTTATGATTAAGTCCTACATTATTGTCAAGGAATAGAAGACCAGTTAAGGTTGGGATTGTATTTATAAAAAAAGCCTGTTCCCGAGGGGAAGATAAGAGGAGCAGTGCCTGGATGGAGTTGTGGTAGGAGATAGCATCCTGATTTTTTTGTATCCGCATTGATTGCGGGAGGGGAAAAGGACTGAATGATGGTGGATAACTTGGTGGTAAAGTGTCATTATTGATAAGGAAGATGGTAATAATTAAGGTCGTGGTCTGGAATTGAAGAGATGAAGTTGGAGTAGTGCAAGGAATAATAGAACTGGAGTCGCAGTATTCTGATGTACCAAAGGAGTGTGATGACGTGGGCTGTCATCGGGCAAAGACGCCAATATTACTCACTAAATGATATGGACCTGTCTTTCCTCAGTGCCAACCTTCCTCTTTAAAATTTGAACATCAATGTTCATATACCGTTTTGAGCTCTCTAATTTTACCGAATAAGTCTATGTGAAGTAACAATGGCGTATATTGGTACCACCTGCATGATTAACTTTAAATAAGATTCTTCAGTCATGGCCATGGACTTATAATAATCGGTATAAGTAGTTATCGCTCTTGAGGCTTTTCCTGATATGTTTGATATAAAGTGGTGTGATATATTATAGCTCACTGGAGACAAGCCGAGATGGACGGGGATCAATGAAGATTCTTACTCCTCGAGTTCAATTTCATTCGTCAAATCGATCAAATCCAAATAAATAACGTTTTATCATTCCAATGCACCATATTAAATTCCACACAAATCCAACTGTACTCCTACAATTAGACTTGGGAATGAATTAGTATACTTTTTCCCGGCGATGGGAGTGTGATTGTCACATTGTGTGGTCTGGTGTAAAATTCACGTGACAATAAAATGGCGATAGATTAGCTACCTATCACGTGTCACGAAAATCAATATGATAGCTATATCCTTTACATCGATTTGGCTCGCGCTGTAATGATGTAAAGAGCGATTCAACAAAATAATAATAATAAGGAATAATACATCAACACATAATAAAAAATGATTTGAATCTATGGTATTATAATTTTTTTAAATAATATCTAATGTCTCCCCGAAGGGGTAGGCTGAAAGAATGGACTGCCACACTTTTTTTCCTGACATATTTCTCTCCATTCCTCAATATTCATACATCGTGTCGTGTACCCACGTCGATTTCTTTGACTCATCACGTGGCCGACATTCAATATTTGATTTATTTGATCGTGCCACGTTTTCCTCGGTCTTCCTCTATTTCTAGATCCAAAATAGTTATAGTTTCCCTTAAATCATTTATTTATGATAATCAATCATGTTTGTTCAGGTACCACGAGTATATTTTAAAAACTCGATTGTTTTTTTGGTTTAGCACTGTTTTATTATTATTCATATATGTAAAATAATAATACAACAACAAACAATCACGCCGTTTCCCCGCAGGGGTAGGCAGTGAAAATAGACCGCCACACTACTCTATCCTGGCACACCTCTCCAGCTTCCTCCATATTCATACAGCAAGTCATACACGCACGTCGATTCTTCCGGCTTCTGACATAACCAACCTTTAAAATTTGATTAATTTGGATATGCCATGTTTTCCTCGGTCTACCTCGACTCCGTACTCCATTTACATCGCTAAAGAATACTTTTTTAACCATTCTTTCTTCACCCATGCGCTCCATATGTCCAACCAACGCAGCGATCCTTTCATAATTTTGTTCATAATACTTTCTTCCGCTCTGAATTCCTTTCTTATATCAGCATTTGAGATTCTGTCGTGTATCGTTCTATCACACATACGTCTTAGGGACCTCATCTCTACCGCATTTATTCTGCTAACATCCTTTTTCTGCCAGTTCCATGCTTCGCTTCCATACATTAATGCATTGTGAACGGTTGGGACCAGAACTGCATTGTGAACGGTCGTTTTCGCTTTCATTGATAAATTCTTGTTTCCAATAACTATTTTTAAATCTCTAAAAAAAAAAATTATGTTTGAAAATGCCCTTGCAAGAGAAAATAATTTTCTCCCGATCATATTTTTTTTTATATATAAATAATAATAAAAAAAATCAATGTGGAACCATAAATAGATCGCTTTTTTAATACATACTCGTATTATAATGGAGTTTTACCAAATTAAAACCACATCCATCAATATGTTTTTTCAGGTTTGCTTGTAGACTGTAAAAAATGTGACTCGCGTAACACGCTATAAAAATTAATTTATAAAATGTGATGTTATATATTTTTTCTGTGATTAAAAACAGATTCATATTTCATAATAATTTGTAATGTATACATTCCGAGAATAACGTTCCACCAAAACGAATTAATACGATCTTCAAGTGTTTGGAATAAAATATTTTGCAACGGTCTGTGATTAAAAATAGTTGTCAGTTGCTACAAATAGTTGGCATTGATCTTGCTGAATACTTAACTTGTGCACTTAGATATCGTGTTACTTAATTTATCGATATGTTATTCGGTAATGTACACTTTATCGCTATATCCCCGTCTGTGTCATCCATTTATAATCAGAACTCACGCGAATATCGTAATATTAGTATAAAAAAAAAAAAAAAAAAAAATTAGGCGAATTTTTTTGTAAACTAACTAGCTAACTAACCATCATGCCGTCTCCCCAAAAGGGTGGGCAGAAAGAATGGACTGCCACACTTGAACCGATGTGATGGGTTGCGAACCTCATCGCCACCAATAGGCATCTCCCGCGCACACTTTGATCATCCAACATCCACAAAATAAATCTAAAACAAATAATATAAAATACGATGATGTAAAATAAAATAATAAAATAAAAATATTATAATTTAACACAAATGTTATTTTTAGATGGTGCACATATTTAATTTATGTTTTTTTTTTAAATTTTAAATTAGAGAAACCGTTTTTTTTAAAATTAGAGAAATTGGGCACTAAAAACAAACCAACACCAGCAAGAACTTAAAAATAATATTGAAGAAATTATTCAAATTGTCATTTTGTAAACTAACTAACTAACTAACTAACCATCACGCCGTCTCCCCGAAGGGGTAGGCAGAAAAAATGGACTGCCACACTTTTCTTTCCTGACATATTTCTCTCGATTCCTCAACATTCATACATCGTGTCATGCACTCGCGTCGATTTCTCTGACTCCTCACATGGCCGACATTCAATATTTAATTTATTTGATCGTGCCACGTTTTCCTCGGTCTTCCTCTACTTCTGGTTCCATTTACATCGTTAACATATAATAATTAAATAAAACAATTAGAATAATAAATTGGATAATTTATAGAGCGCCTTTTTTATGAATTACTTATCTCAAGGGCGCTGTATAAAATGCTCCGTTTTATGAACTAGATAATAAAAATTGTATGAGGGCTGCATCTGACGTAGTCGATCAGCCCTTCCTATCAGGAAATGATAATTTGAAAAGGTGTGTTTTAAGTCTCGATCTAAACTCTATGTTTAACGATGTTTTTAATTACTTTCCTTTTTATCTTTATTTCGGCAGTGACCGATTTCGCCAGGCTCACTGGCATCGACAGACTGGTATGGACTAATCTGCCAATGTCAGCGAGTCTGGCGAAACCGGTCGCTGTCGAAATAATGACACAAGTGTAAGTAGTAAAAAAAACAACGTTTTATTTTATTATTATTTAAAATGAACAAGAGATTTCAGTAAAATCATTAGAGTATTTTTTGTGTATGATGTAAAACTATTATACAATGATGTAAAACTCCACATAAAATAATGAATACGAATGAAAATAAAATTAATAAAGGATCCATGAGATGGTTTAGACATATGGAACGAATGGATATGAGAAGAATGCTTAGAGTTGTATACAAACAACATGAATGGAAAGAGAAGCCATGGAAAATCAAGGAAAGCATGGAATGACCAAATCAATCAAATACTAAAAGGCGGCCACATTCGAAATCGAAAAAATCAACGAGCGCGCATATTACGATATATGAACGTAGAGGAAGCTACATAGAAATGTCAGGACAGAGCAGTGTGGCGGTCTAACCTCCCTTCCTATCCCTATATATATTTTTTTCTGAAATCCCTTGAAGGAAGTTAATTTTAAATAATTATTAAATTAAACCATGTTTATCTATAACTACTTCCACATTTATATATATTTATGTTGAAAAAAAAAAAAACGTGTAAGTAATTATTAAAAAAACTGTTTTATTTAATTTTTATATAAACTGTGTATTTGAAACACTATTTTAACGTCACAATTTATATACTCAATTTCTTTGTACTGTTGGCATCATAGGGTGTTACAATCAAGCCATGCCAATATCGGCTGATGATGCCATCACCCATGGGCGAAACAGCTGTTGCGAATTTAATACAAATTAAATAATTAAATTGTAAAAATGTTGAAGTATCATATTGAATTACTGCCAAAATAATGTATTATATTTAATCAATAACAGTAGGTACTTTAAATATTAAAATACATTCTCATTTTACTTTCATTGACACGAAAAAAATATTTATGTGTTATTTGAAATGCATTTTCAAATATTTCGACATATTTAAAATACAATTTAATATATAGATAGTGATATCATAATGATATAGTTATTTATAAGAAAAGGATAAATAACAATTTAAACTTATAGATATAATAACCATACTTTGTATAACCAAAGTATGGTTATTATAAATGATGCCAATTAGTTTCGCTTGGACATAAGTTTCATCAAGTTATGAAAATTTTTAAAATAACAATTTGATGAACGCATTTTTATTTTGTGATAATTTTTTTGTTTATTATTTTAAAATGTACTAGTACAATATAGTATTTATTTTTTACTTACATAAAGTTATTTACATATCCCTGGAGCAATGTGGTTGTTGTAATGCAATTGTAAGAATATTTATATGCACTAAATGTAATAAATAAAAACTGCACAACTGTATCACAATGATCAAACACTTGTTTTTATTTACGAATTAGTTGGAAATATTTTTAGTTCTAGATCGTTCAAATGTTACAAATGATTTATGAAGATGCCGGTTGAAATGTGAGGTGATCGTGAATTGAAGAAATTTCCCGATTATTCGCCGGTCGGAGTAGTCTGTCAGGAGATGGCGCGCACGCCGGCGTCGCTAAACCGAATGAACGGAAAATCGTAAATACGTACGGAATCGGTAATGTCAACCGCGTCTGCACAAGTCGCTTGTGGACAATGCCGTAAGCTGCGTGCCGCGCCGCCACGATACCGCGTACCGTGCCATGTGCGCGCCGAGCGCCAAACGTACTCTAGTGATGTTCTTCCCAAAAAAAATCTCCCTATTTTTAAATTGAAAAAATTCCCTAAATTTTCAATAACAGTTATAAAAAATTGAAATTAAATTATAAAACAGTGCTGTTTTTTTATTGAAAGATACGTCATTATTAACCGCCCAACCTTTGGGTTATTTTCCGAGAAACGTGCAAAAAACAAGCAGGTTTTTTATTAATGAAATTTAATTAAATACTAATTTTATTTTATTTTAATTACGAAACGTCAAATTCTCGACCGCACACTTCGCCTGCCCCTTGTAAAACTATCATATTTATGAAGACTTGTGCTCAAGTTTTAATGGCACACGCGCGTATCCCTAAAAACTTTGTACATTTTAGGTACATTGCTTTTTCTCAGGCCCGTACGTGATACGTGATATCGTAGAATGGTACAGTCAAAGTGAACGTATCACGTACGTTCAAATAGGTAGGGTGGTTAATATTCGACGACCTGCGTAGCCGAGTGGTAAGTGCATTGACTGGCACCCCGAAGGTTCCCGGCGAGTGCAATTATCCAGGTTCTACTGTATAAGAATTGAATTAGACGGCTAGTTAATAAATAGTTATTAGAAACAAGGATTTATCAATGAAAGCAAAAATGTCCGTTTACAATGGAGTTCTAGTCCCAGCCCTTATGTATGTAAGCGAAGCATGGAAATGGCAGAAGAAGGATGATAGCAGAATAAATGCGGTAGAGATGAAGTCCCTTAGACGTATCTATGGTAGAACGATGTACGACAGAATATCAAATGCTGATGTAAGAAAATAACATATATCGGAAGAAGGTATTATGAATAAAATTATGAAAGGATCGCTGGGTTGGTTCGGACATATGGAGCGCATGGATGGAAACGACCTTCGTGGCCGAGTGGTTAGTACATTGACTGCCACCCTGAAGGTTCCGGGTTCGATTTCCGGCGAGGGCAGTGTGATTGCCACACTGTCTTTGGTCTGGTGTAAAATTCACGTGACAATAAAATGGCGATAGATTGGCTATCTATCACATGTCACGAGAATCACTATGCTACACCACACATGCTGTCATGATTTAAAGAGCGATTCAACAAATTAATAATAATAATAATAATAATAATATATTTCATTATCGTATTGAATTTTTTTTAGTTTATTCTGCAATTGATAAATAATCAGATCAAACCAATTTATTTTTCTCAAGAAACATTGAGAACAGGTAAAAATGCCAGGAACACTTGAGAGATGGTCCGACTTTAGGAATACAATATACTCTTTAAAGTCAAGAGTATTTGTCTTCTGAACGTACTTTCACTAAATAAAAAAAGAGGTCGATTTCCGAAGCGATTACATTCAGCAGTTTGATTGCTCTCCCCACCAGCATCATCAGTTTCGTTGGTATCGAAAAAAATATCGTTCTATTATTATTATTTAAAATGAACATGCATCAAGGGATTTCAGTAAAATAATTTGATGATCTGAAAAATGTTTGGACTGAATCGCTTTTTAATTGACTGCTGATATAAGAAAGGAATGTAGAGCGGAAGAAGGTATTATGAACAAAATTATGAAAGGATCGCTGCGATGGTTCGGACGTATGAAACGCATGGATGGTGAAAGAATGGTTAAGAAAGTATACGTCATGATGTAAATGGACTACGGAGTCGAGGCAGACCGAGGAAAACATGGCATGACCAAATTAATCAAATTTTAAAGGTTGGTCATGTTAGAAGTCGGAGGAATCAACGTGCGTGTATGACTCGTTGTATGAATGTGGAGGAATCTAGAGAGGTTTGCCAGGATAGAGTAGTGTGGCGGTCCATTCTCTCTGCCTACGTGATGGTTTGTTTGTTTGTTCATTCTTAATATGAATTAGATAACGGTCGAATATAAAACTCCCCAAATCTGGGGATTTCATTCCACGGCCGAACATCACCAAATAGCGAATAACAGAGAGTAGTGTAGAAGAGAAGCGAAAAAGAAAGATCGAGGGACAAAGCGAGTGCCGCCAATTCACCGTCGCGTTCGGCCAGTTGCTACACTTATTATAATAGTTCGCTGGTGTTGCTATCTTCACGCCGATCTCGCCAAGTAGCGCCTTCGCCATGTAATTCAATTTCTTTACTTGACAGTAATTGCATTCTAATAGCTATTAAAAACCTATACCGTACGTAGGCGACAAAAGATACCCAATTAAGGATTTAAGCGTCCATAAAGACGGCGTTTAAAAATATTTGTGGGAATTTCGTGGCCTGAACTTCACTTTTATAATTAATCACTAATGATTTACAGCATAGTAAATACTAAGCTCTGCGCGTTTATTAACGTTCATAGTATAACATCAGTAGTATGTAGGTAGTATGTTTACAAGAGATGAGCGAGTGGAGAGGGATATTGAAAGAAGTGTTGGGGCAGGCAACAAAGTGAATGGTGCACTTAAAGTTGTCATCGCACCTATCCAAAAAAGAATGAATGACAGTGCACAATGGTGTTCTTCTACCGACCTTCTAAAAGCTTCTAAAGAAAGTGTAAAAGTGTATAAGTGTGGATAGCTCGTGAATAAGTTTATTTTTCTATATTGACGCAATGCTCGAACTTCTCCAGCGCCCCCTAAATGCTAAAAATTTAGAAACGCCCCGCCAGACCTCCAAAACGCCCACAAAGGGGGGCTGGCGCCCCGGTTAAGAATCACTGCATTTAACTGTCAAAATGTTTGTAATGTCTTTAGAGGGAAAAAAGTAATTTGAAATGAAAACACCAATACATCGTTAAAAAAATGTTTAAGAAGAAAACCCCAACAGCAAGAGATTACCAGGAAGGCTACCGAAGAGATGGAGAGATGGCTAGACATCATCATACCAGGACAGCTCACCGTCATAAACAGGTCATACGACCTAAACTAAGAAGAAGAAGGAGAATAAATATTGTTTCATGCATGCACGTCGATTTCCCCTACTCCTCATGTGGCCGACATTTAAAATTTGAATGAACTGATCTTCCTCTATTTCTAGTTCCGTTTATCCTGTGTAAACATACTTCCTAAATATACAAATTCATCCATATGTTCCAGATTCGCTCCATTCACGCTAATGTTACGGACTGTTTTGTATTTACATTTACAAATTTAATTACAATGGAATTATCGCGGCGGCTCGCTCGCCAAACGATGTTGGCATCATCAGGTGTTACAATCAACTTACTTAGTATTATAATCTGATGATGCTAACACCGATTAGCGAAACAGCTATCTAACAATTTCATAGAAATTTAATTAATACATTAATGCACAAAACAGTCAATCAATCAAATCAAATCAGTTTATTTATTGAAAAGACATCACGAACAGAATAAATGTTTAAGGCATCTTTGAGTACAGGTAAAATATTATACACATACAACATAATACCAGGAACGCATTAGAGATGGTTCGACATTAGGAAGACAATATACTTTCTAAAGTAGAGAGTATTTGTCCCATGAACGTACCTTCACTAATATGAAAGACGTCGATCTCCGAGGAAACCGCGTTCAGCAGACTAATTGCTCTTCGCACCGGTGTCACCGAAGGCAGATTGATTCTGGCGGCCGGTAGGTAAAACATTGTCGCTATCGGAGATATCTATCATCCAGTCTGCAACATTAGAATCTGGAACTTTTGGATGAATTTCTATATTTAGGAAGCATGTTTACATAGGATAAACGAAACTAGAAAGTGTTCCGAATTATATAGGATAAACGGAACTCGTAAGTGTTCCAAATTAAACAGTTAATATATTAAATAATCTTGAAATCATATAGTGTTTCCGTCAATACGATGGATTATCTATTTTATACAGGTCTCAAGTTAATCTAAGTATTTTTTATGTGGTTATGATATTAGGTTTTCACTAGTGGGAATGCCTTTTTTATAGTTTTTTTAATACGAAAATCTCCTTTTTTACGTATTCGTCTGATGTTATATAAAAAATAATGACCCTATGTATTAAAAATAATAAAGTTTTTATCGTGACATTTTATAGGCTTATTAAAGTAAACATTTGGTTTATCTTAAAAAATCTCAACTTTAAAACTAATGTCGTAAGATAAAATACATCAAACTTTCGAAAGAAGTATGTTAAGGCATCATGTGATATTAAGATTGCGAATTTCGTTACGAAATAAGCTAATAACACGTGTATTTATGTACACATTTCTTGAAAACGTTTCAAATAGATTATTTTTTTTTTTATAGTTTGATTTATAATAGATTTTGTTCCAATCATTTAGACCTGATGTTATCTGATGTTATAAATATTTTTAATAATTGCTTTTACCCACTTTCATAAATCATTTCCAAACTTTTTACAATGCATGAAAAAATACATAACTAACTAACTAACCATCACGCCATCTCCCTGAAAGGGTAGGCAGAAAGAATGGACTGTCACACTTTTACTGATGCGGCACTCCATCCTTCTCTTTTCGCTCCGCGGGAGACGCGGTGTGATGCGTTGCGAACCTCATCGCCACCAATAGGCATCTCCCGCGCACACTTCGATCGTGCAACACTCACAAAATAAATCTAAAACAAATAATATAAAATACAATGATATAAAATAAAATAACAAAATAAAAATAATTTAACACAAAATGTTATTTTTAGATGGTGCACATACTCGTTTTGTCTATTTAATTTATATTCCACGAATCCACCGTTTTTCTTAATTTAGCACATAATGTAATAACACATAATGTTTTTTTCGAAGTTGCACATGTTGACATGGACGATCCGGACTTTTGTGTTTATTTAATTTGTGTTTCATTTATTGTATCCACCGTTTTTTAAATTAGCTGTAAGTAGGCACTTAACCAGCAAGAACTTTGAAATAATATTGAAGAAATTATTCAAATTGTCATTGGAACAAATGAAAAAATTATTTTTACACCTGTCAAAATTCTTTATAAAAACTTTAAAACTAATAAAATTTTAACAGCAAAACAGCACAAACGTATTACGTGTCACAATTAACTATTATAAAGTGCGGCAACAGTTAAATTGACCAAAACAATTCACTTAATGAAAAAATATATATTTCGATAATTGTCCTGAAGAAGTAGTATCAAAAGTAACCAGTCTTTGAAGTAGAAAATTTTTAAATCATAAAAAACACAATATATTAACGCAAAGTTAATCTTCACTATGTTCTATCCTTGTTAATTTATCAAGCATCAACTCCAAACGCTTTTGCTCGTCCTGCATTATCTTCAAAATGGAGTTCTGGTACCCAACCCTTATGTATGGAAGCGAATCATGAAACTGCCAGAAGAAGGATGAGAGCAGAATAAATGCGGGAGAGATGAGGTCCTTAAGACGTATGTGTGATAGAACGATGTACGACAGAATTTCAAATGCTAATATAAGAGAGGGATGTAGAGCGGAAGAAGGTATTATGAACAAAATTATGATAGGATCACTGCGTTGGTTCGAACATTCCGAGCGCATGGTTGGAGAATGTATGGTAAAGAAAGTATAGGTACGTTAACGATGTAAATGGAGCACGGAGTCAAGGTAGACTAAAAGGTAGAATCACATTTTAAAGGTTTGTCATGTTAAAAGTCGGAAGAATCGATGTGCGTGTATGACTCGCTGTATGAATGTGGAGGAATCTAGAGAAGTATGTCAGGATAGAGTAATCTGGTGGTCCATCACTTTGCCTACCCCTGTGGAGAAACGGCGTAATGGTTTGTTGTTGTTGTTGCATTATCTTTAAATATTAGAAATATAAAGAAATGTAGTCGCATAGAACTATAGTCTAAGCTTTATTAAGACGAGGAACGCACAGCTTTAAGTTTTGGCCCACGATGTTCAGGCGGGAATCCGGCAAAACATCGGACCCTCCTATGAAAAATGTAGTCATTCAATCTTAAGGTCTTTTTACACTCATCAGTTATTAACGACCCGGCCGACACGTCACGGTAAAATTCAAAGCAATTTTTATCGTAACGTGTCGGCCGGGACGGTAATAACGGATGAGTGTAATAGACCTTCATTACTTAAAACAATATATTATAAATATTACGACTGAGGATGGACGAATGAGTTCGGCTTTGAACCTATAGATCATAGGTTCCCAACCTTATCTGGATCCCACATATCATATAATAGTTCAACCAAATATTACGATATTATTGAACCATTTTATTTATCTATATTTTGATACATGGTAGATTGTTTTTAAGGATAAATTTGTTTCTCAATAGAGACGAAGATGTAAATTGTGTTTTTTTTTTTGGAAATAGAATATGGTAGTCGAGGCGTTTACAAGACTTATGACTTGTCATTGGTTGGGAAGCGATCACTTTATGTTAATAACATTCCCCATTCCGCCGTTCTTGAGATACAAATTAATCCTTAAAAATGATTAACCCGCAATGGGTAAAATCCATTATTTGTCTACAAGTATTTGTATACATCAGAAAACAAATGGTAGATTGTGTTAATTCTCTCTTTGCTTAGCATCTTTCTTGTCTTGTCACTGACTTTACTAAAGCGAATTAAGTATAAGTATACCAAATACTTATTTAAATTATTTTGTATTTTTTACACGATAATAATAAGTTGTAAATTTTAGATTTAGATAGATAGACTAATGTTTATTCATTAAAACAGAGTTTTATGATTAATTTCTTAAATAAGTTCGCCAGGTCCGCCCCCCTGACTGCCTAAACGCCCCCTATTTGCCTCTGGACATGCTACCGCCTCCTTGCAAGGCTCGAGGTTGGGAGATTGGGAGCAAACTATAAATTGTTTTTGTTTCAACCACTGATTATAATCGATGGGTGAATGTTCTTTATATCGCTATTCAATCTCTCTCTATCATAACGAATATATTATTGTAAATTTTATAGGCATATAACATTTTTATTGTAGCTGCCTGGACTGCCAAATATTCATATTCTACTTGCTGATAAAATAATATAGAATAATAACATACACTAGAGGCGCCATTAATACTCCTACTACACTGAAAACACATTGAATATAACTTTGTTTACGCGATTTTGAAGTTACTCGAATAGAAGTGACAACACTAACGACAACAATAAGTGACAACACTAAGTGACAACTACTAATAAAAAATAACAACAATAATTTTATCGATTTAAATAATTAAATCAAATCGAATCAGTTACATTTATGATTCAAAGTATTGTCCATCGCTGGCCACTACTTTCTCTCATCTTTCGGGCAGCATACGAATCCCGCGTTGAAAAAACTGGTCATCTTTTGAAGCGATCCACGAATCGATCCAATTTTTTACTTCTTCATAAGACCGGAAGTGCTGGTCAGCTAGGCCGTGTGCCATTGATCGAAACAAGTGGTAGTCCGAGGGAGCAACGTCTGGAGAATACGGCGGGTGGGATAGGACTTCCCATTTCAAAGTTTCCAAGTATGTCTTGACCACTTTCGCAACATGGGGTCGAGCATTGTCATGCTGTAAAATCACTTTATCATGTCTCTCGTTGTATTGCGGCCGTTTGTCTTTCAATGCTCGGCTCAAACGCATTAATTGCGTTCGATAACGATCGCCTGTGACTGTTTCAGTCGGTTTTAACAACTCATAATACACTACGCCGAGCTGGTCAACTCGTACGGCACCCAATTTCCTTGTTTCTGAATCATTCCCATGACTTTCAGGCGTTTTGAAATGGCTGGTTGCGTCACTCCCAATGATCCTGCCAATTCTTGTTGCGTTTGACACGAGTCTTGATCAAGTAATGCCTCCAATTCTGCATCTTCGAAAACCTTCTCTCTTCCACCGCCATGCTGGTCTTCGACGTTAAAATCGCCGTTCTTGAAGCGTTGAAAGCACTCTCGGCACGTTCTTTCACTAATAGCGGCCTCACCATAGGTAGAGCATTCGATGAGCCTCAGCCGCAGATTTCTTCATATTAAAGCATAAAATTAAAACCTCCCGCAAATGACTAGAATTTAGCTCGTAAGCTGACATGTTTAATCGGGAATAACTTTATGATGCAGACACAAATCGACTAATATTTCGATGGCGTTATGTTTACAAATACTTAAGCTTATTGTATGACATCTATGATCTATTTATTCCAAATACCACTTACCGCTACTGCCATCTATTGCAAAACGGCGGAAGCAAAGTTATACACCTAATACTTTAAGACATCTATTGAGGACAGGTAAAATATAATAAATATATAATACCAGGAACGCATGAGAGATGGTTCGACATTAGGAATACAAAATACTCTCTAAAGTCAAGAGTATTTGCCTTCTGATTCTTTGATTTTGTATACCTCTAAAAAAACACCAGGTATATAACAATGCGTATAAGGGAGTTTTATTTTTAAAGATGTACAAATTTAAAATGAAAAAAAAAACATATTAAAATAATGTTAATGTCTATGATATTGGCTTAATTTAATAGATAATTTTATGCCATTACTGGTTAAATATGATTTTCGCTAGCTCGAATGAAGCGCAATCATGAAGTCCAATTTTCGACAACTTTATCGAGCAACTGGGTAAAATGGCAAAACGTATTGACTACAAATCAACTGTCAACTGTCAAATTGACAATCTGTAGGAACAATGTTGCCAGTTTAAAAACCAAACCTCTAAAACAAACACCCTATATATACAATCATTTAAATACATATTAACATATTGAGGAAAACGCGCTAATTCTAAAAGTTATTAGATATCATATAATAAAATAGTGATACAGTCAATTGTTTTTGCCGAAACACTAATATATAATTTGATTTATTATTGTAACGCCTGATGATGTCAACATTGGTTGATGAAACAGCTGTCGCGTAGAAAAAAATACAATTGTGATACAAAAAACAAAGTTTATTTATGAACGGTTTAAAGTTGGGTTTTAATTTGTGTATGAAATATGAAAAATATGAGTTTTCAGCGAGGATCTGAAATCTGTCGGATCATTTCATTTCAATCGTGTAAAATGAGGTTCAAGTGTATTACACCATCTAGCGACAATATAAGCATTATAAACACGATGTTTCAAACTGCAGGTTACGTCATTGTTTACATTATTATAATTTTCCGAGTATAAAAAATCTATTGTGCTATGTTTGAACTATTTACATAAACATTCATGCTTACTTCTATATACTCTTATATGAAGATTGTGAGGAGGGTATTACTTAATTAGAGGTAAAGCGGTAGCCTTCGACACGTCAGCGGCCGAGTCTCGTTTGTTATAGCTAATGAAATAATTAGGACTTGTCATCATGGGCGGAACGAAATCTTCAATACATCAAACACATCTGGTGCGGCTCGCTGCTGTTGTCCCCGCTCTTAAGGGGGGAATAGGTTTAGACGACAAAAACATATATATTTTATTATTATTCCATAGATCGTTAGTAAAACTATTTAAAGATGTGCTCTCAAAGTATCAAATACAATTTCAATGCATTTGAAGTTATAAGCGGTAAAGTGAGCGCCTCTCGTTAAGTTTCCCTTTTTTCAAACCCATTTTTCTCAAAACGACTTTTTTAAATTTGAGTACACCCTAGATTAAAAAGTTCTTAACCAATCATTTTGAAAAACGATATTTAGTTTCTTTATGCATTGGCGCTCTTTATTAACCTCAATTCGTATTAATTTCATGGCTCAAGGAATGTAACAATGTCGCACCGTGAGTGTAAAACCGAATTAAGTGCAAATATACATTTTGGAGATATGGGAGTATTTATAGGTATATTACTTTAAACCAAAAATCATTGGTTTATTAAAAAAAACAGTTTTTCCAAGCAATATGAAACCTTTAAACTCCCATATCTCCAAAATATATATTTGCACTTAATTCGGTTTTACACTCACGGTGCGATGTGTATAAGGGTGTTTTTTTTAGAAGTATACAAATTCAAAATAAACAAAAACAAATCAAAATAATGTTTACGTCTATGATATTGGCTTTATTTAATAGATATATTTATGCTATTATTGTTTAAATATGATTTCATATGAGCGCCACGGCTAGCTCGATTGAAGCGCAATCGTGAAGTCCAATTTTCGACACCTTCTTGCACAACTGTGTAAAATGGCAAAACGTACTGACTACAAATCAACTATCAACTGTCAAATTGACAGTCTGTAGAAACAATGTTGCCAGTTTAAAAACCAAACCAGTAAAAAAACATCCTACATATATATGACGTGTATCCAAAGTTTCAATTAATTTTATACATCCCTTCCATGCCAAAAACCCCCCAATACATTCAGTAAATAAGCGTCGCTTCGAGTATAAAACTATAAAGTTAAAAAGATCTTCTGCTTAATGCTTAAAATACAATCTTCATAGATGGCGTTAGTGTGTAGACTAAAAAACTACCAAGCAAAGGGTGGTGTTGCAGATTAACATAAATACAACTTCCAAAAAATTTGTTAGACACGGTGGTCATAAGAAAAAGGTGGAATGAAGAATGTTGTATTACATAAAGCGTGCGCTTAACCCAACCAATGACAGGTCATAAGTCCTGTAAACACCTCGATCAACCATATTCTGTTTCCAATTTGCATTTTCGTCTCTATTGAGATACAATTAATTCTTGGATAACACTATATCTCCCCTTAACGGGCGTTCGTTATTCACGGAAGTGCAGCGGATTATGGTACTCGAAAACACATTATGTCGTGTGCAGTGTACGGCACGCTCGGGCGAGATGAAACAAGGCATCGCACACGATATTCGGCCGGGGGCTCTTGCGTAACTGGAGGAGATTTATTGACCGCACACAGTCTTGGATGATGATATATGATTATGGAAATTATCCTCACAAAATGAATTGCTGTATTTAGGTGAGAGAATGCCTCACTCTAGATCTAGGAGACGCGGGTTTGATCTTGAGCGTATCCTTTCCTTTCTTCAAACCAATGAGCTATTACAAAAAGTAAAACATAACTTTTAAGTCATGGAAATATCAGCAATGGACTTAATTTCAGGGTTGTGGTCGATATATGCCACAAGAGGTTCTGAAATGTCCTTGTATTATTAACCTTTCCCTACTAAAATAGAGTTCCCCCGTAACGTAGCAGTATAATGATTACACATTTCATAACGAAAGATATTGATTCAGAATATATAATATTCATAAGCAATTGCTTCAGAAGTATCAAGGGGAGGACACGACTTAGGGAAATGATTTCGGGGTGGAATTTTGCAGGATTGTACTACCCCCTAAGAGTCGTCCATAGTCAATGTAAGAAAGCGCAATTGCCAGTCAATTTATAGAAAAAAGGCTTTAACATTTCGTTTCACTTCATTTCATTTATTTATTTATTAAGATTAGAAACATTACAGATGCGTCCAAGTCGTTTGCAACCTCAAAATTACATGATATATTTTCAAAATAACATTAAAAAAAATACATAAATACTACGGCATCAGAGATAACAATCAAAACATTGATATTGCATCCCTGAGGCAACTCACACTATCACGAAATATGTCGATCTCCGAGACGATCCGATTAAGCAATGAGATTGCTCTACCCACAGGCATAACCATAGGCAGGTTGGTTCTGGAGCGCGGCAAATAAAACAATCTGTCCATTCCACAGTTGCTGGTCGGCTGGTCTCCGGATTTGAACCGGACACCAGCAAGACCTAGAGCTATTGAAACTAGTGGTGATTTTTTTTTATATAAGCAACGGTGAAAAGTTTAAACGCCTTTTTCAAGAAATTGGTAGACTATTACGCTTTCTTACTTTGAATATCGACGACTCTTAGGAGGTTATAATATCCAGGATTATCCCACCCGAAGTTAATTTCTAATGACATGCCCTCCACTTCTCAAAAAAACATATTATTTAAATGTTAATGAAATAGAAATTAGAATGATCAAAAGCTATTTGTGGTCTGTTTTATTGTATGGATGTGAAACGTGGACCTTGAAAGTCAACTCAATGAAAAGACTGGAAGCATTTGAAATGTGGCTCCATCGCCGAATGCTCAGAACTCCCTGGACAGACATGGTTACCCATACCAAAGTCCTGAGGCGAACTAGAGTTGACAGGGAACTGTTATCAACTATCAAGGTTCGGAAGATTTCACATCTGGGTCATATACTGCGTGGGGAAAAGTACCACCTTCTCCAACTGATATTGGAGGGGAAAATTGAGGGACGCCGAGGGCCCGGTAAGAGACAATTGTCATGGCTGCGAAACGTGAGGGAGTGGACCGGCATCCGAAGTGTGGAGGAGCTGTTCCGAGCGGCGCAGGACGGCACTTGAAGAAGGAGAAGATGAAATACTGATTAAAATAGAATATGATTTAATTGTATCTCAATAGAGACGAATATGCAAATTGGAAACTGAATATGGTTGATCAAGGTGTTTACAGGACTTATGACCTGTCATTGTTTGGGTTAAGTGCACACTTTATGTAATTACAACAATCCCCATTCCACCTTTCTTATGACCATGTCTGACAAATTTTTGGAAGTTGTATATATGTTAAAGTCCAACGCAAGAATTCACATGTCAGTTTCAATGCGCCATCTATGAAGATTTTCATTACATATGTTAATCTCTAAGATTAATCTACATAATCTACATACTAACGCCATAAAAAAAATAGAATAGTACAATAAAGCAAGTCGAATTAAATAAAAGCAGATAATAATATCCCATTTTGAATCGTAATGCACTATTTTGTTTACAAGTTAATTATAAACTCGGCGAGATTCAGCCTGTGATTCGAAAGCGCGAAATCCAAAACAAATGACCCAGTTAATTGAACAATAAAGGTTTTATTCGAACTAATAACCGCATTTGGGAACAGCGCAGCGTTCCCTCTGATTAAAGATTCAATGTGTATTATTAACAATGTTCGCCGAAGTCTCGTTCGTTACTTCGATACGATCAGCGAACAACTTTATTCGCTCAACATAATAATAGTAATTGTAAACTTCAAGGTGAGTTAAAGGATCATTATTAACTGTTAATATCTGGATGACCTAGGGGCCTTTTTGCCTTTTATTTTGCTGTTTGAATTATAAGTCAACTATTAACATTATTTATACGTTCAAAATTGGATGGCAATCATTATATCATGATCGGCTATCTCTCGTGTCCGAGGAAGACTCTCCTTCATGGCTGTGGATCCGCATGTGAGCCAAACTCTGGACTCACACACTCAGGGACATTTTGAGCAGGAGAAGGTATTGGCTGTGGAGCCGCTACTGTCTACCGATGGTCTCTTTTTTCACTTCTTCCTCCTTTCTGCTGCATTGTCTCTGCGCTGTGCTTCAGAGTCCTGCGTGCCTTTATGTATTATTTTTATCCACCTAAGCCTGTTCTGCAGTCTTTTCTCAGCATTCACTATCGATGTAAGTCCAAGTCCTTCGGAGATTCACTTTTAGGGAGTCCTTGGAGGGTTTATTCTTTTTTTGCTATGGTTTGAACCCAATTTCTGTATATAATTTATTTTCGTTATTATATTGATTCTTATATTATAACATGCGATAGGTAGCCAATCTATAGCCATTTTACTGTCACGTGAATTCTACACCAGGCCAAAGACTGTCAAATCACACTGCCATAGCCGGGAATCGAATCCGGGACCATCGGTATGGCAGTCAGAGCTTTTACCACTCTGCAAAGGTCGACCACCTATGAACGTTTCCATTGGGTCAACTGAGAGTATAAATTTTTTCCTTGGGAGTCTATTCTCAGGCATTTTCATAATGTACTATATAATTATAATATACGACCTTCGTCGCCGAGTAGTAAGCGCTTTGACGGCCACCTCAAAGGTTCCGGGTTCAATTCCCGGCGATGGCAGTGTGATTGTCACAAGGTCTGGTGCAGAATTCGCGTGATAATAAAATGGCAATAGATTAGCTAACCTATCACATGTCACGAGAATCATTATGATAGCTATTACCATTTACATCGATTTGGCTCGCGCTGTAATGATGTAAAGATCGATTTAACAAAATAATAATAATAATAATAATCATTTCTTATTTTAGCTATTATATTGATTCTCATGACATGTGATAGGTAGCTTATCTCGCGCCATTTTATTGTCACGTAAATTTTACACCAGATAAAAGACAGCGTGTCAATCACACTGCCAACAATGGGAATCGAACCCGGTACCTTCGGTATGGCAGTCAGATCTTTACCATTCTGCTACTAAGGGCGTCCGATTAACCGCAAATTATTTAGTTTTAAGTTATTTTATTTATATTTTTTCACTTATTTTAAATAACTCTATGTTACGGGCTCTTATAATGAATATAATAGCAATGTCATAAATAGTGGGGTTACAACAATGAATGACCTCGCATAATTCGAATAAAAAATAAAATACTTGTAATACACAATTATAACTATCACTGTTTACTTATGAATCGGAGTATTATTTAAACATATTTATTGCTAAATGAAGATTGTTTGCAAACATTTGTATGGAAATATGATATTTTCTTCTTTTTTATCCTCGTCGTTAGAATATTCATAAATTCATTGTGGCTATAACAGAGATTCGCTTCGGATGACAACTTTTAAAAGAGACGTATCGATTTCAATGCAGCAGAGTTTTGAAACGCTTCCGTACGGAAATTCCAAGTGTTAAAAATCGTGGGTCCTTGATCTATTGTAGTTGTATGAAACGTATAAATTAAATTTCATCAATATTTTTAATGACATAATAATGTAAGCCCCGGACAAATATTTTCAATGTGATAGACTGTATTACCAAACTAAAATGGAACTGGGTAGGACATGTCGCCAGATAGGGAATGGATACACGGGTACCCAAAGTCTTAATGTGAAGACCATTGGAAAGGAAAAGAGGCGTCGGTCGATCTCAGAAAAGATGGGCTGACGATATTATTCCAGTTGGGAGAAGAATATGGGTAAGTAAGAGTCGTGCAAAGAAAGAAAAAAAAATTGACTATTTGAATAGGCCTTCATCCAGTAGTGGAGATATGACTGGAGATAAAAGGAAGAAAAAACATTGATTGGTGGTCGTAAGAAAGACGGAATAATAATAAAGCGATCGCTCAACGCAACCAATGACAGTTCATAAGTCCTGTAAGCGCCTCGGCCACCATATTCTGTTACCTCAACCTCACATATCTCTCTTATTCTGGTGTTCCTCACGCGATCTCTCAGTGCCTGCTATCGTCCTCAGTGTCTTCATTTCGGAAGTCCTCAAAACTTGTTTGGTCCTTACTGTGTCTGCCCTTGCTTCGGCGCCATATGTTATTATTGGTCTTACGCATGCTTTGTTTTTCCATATTGTGGATTTTAGAGCCCCAGAGATTGCAGCTGCCTTGTTTACTCGGGCTTGTATTTCTTCCCGCAGATCAGCTCCTTTGATCTTGAAGGTCCTGACCGGTTCTATGGGTTAATTTTCTATAACCAGGTTACATGTTTTGGGTGTTTTGGAAAAGGTCATACATTTTGTTTTTTCGATGGAGATCGTCATGTAATGTGTGTATATGAAAAAAAACGTGAAATTATTTGTAATATCGAAATACTGGTATAGTAGATAAAATTAAATATTGATTGGTTATTTAGTAAAATCGATGAATGCATTATTATCTATGCAATACTTTGTGTATCATCTTTTATGTTTGTGAATAAATAAGAACTTCTTTCTTAAACATAATACATAATTTTACGTTGATGCGTAAAATCTAAAGTCTGAATTTAAATTTAAATGTCATATTTTGCATTTATTATACATGTTTTTTTTAGTATCATTCATTGGGATTGGTTTACTACAAATTCTGGGATGCCACTTGGGCCTTTAACCCCCATAGTAAGTACGCCTGTCTACATTTGCAGTACAAAAAAAAAGTTTCGATCTGCGGCTGACTACATTCGCAGCTCATATTTGAATGCATCCTGTGAATAGTTCCTTACTAAATTGTACGTAATATTATGGTGAACTGGGACTTTTTTTACTACTGCAAATAAAGCCAGCCGCAATATGGGCGTTAATGTCGGAGTTTCTCATTAATTTCCACATTATATAATATATATATTATATAATACATATTATGATGGAAGATGGAGCCAGATGGTTACTGAATGGAGGCCAGGGTTGGGCTGGAGAAGTGTCGGGATACAGTCTACCAGGTCGAGCGATGATATTGTGCCAACGGCGAGAAAGGCTTGGAGAACACTGGCAAGAGACCAAGAGGGATAGGGTGAGAGATTGTGCAAGTATATTTTGAAAATTTTCCAGTTTGAATAAATATAATTATACTTTGTATTACAACACTTTTTATTTTCACTAAACTCAGACATGTTTCGGTAACAAGTAACTTTTATCAAAGTTTACAATTTTAACCTTTTAACCCTTTTGCCAATTTTTTCCTATTGGTGGCGATGAGGTTCGCAACCCATCACACCGCGTCTCCCGCGGGGCTAAAAGAGAAGGATAGAGTGCCGCATCGGTTTAAGTGTGACAGTCCATTCATTCTGCCTACCTTTTCGGGGAGACGGCGTGATGGTTAGTTAGTTAGTTAGTTAGCGAATTTTAACCTTTTAACCCAAAGTTAAAATTGTATACATTGATAAAGGTTACTTGTAACCGAAACATGTCTGAGTTCAGTGAAAATAAAAAGTCTTGTCATATAAATTATAATTATTTTTATTCAAATATGAATCCACAACACAAAGTGAAGGCGAATGTAGAAGAAATTTTCTAGTTTGGTAGTGTTGCACCCGCACAAGAAGTGTTAAGCTTTTTGACTTGAGGATCACTTTTCGCTGCTCTTGGTAGCCTGTAGTTTGAAAATCTGCCCCAAGATATAAGCTATACTTATCCTTTCCTCTTTGACCCGCACGTTCTCCAGGTATATTATTTTCCCATATACATTATTACAAACATCGCATCTATCTATTCTAGTATTTTCCTAAGAAAGTGCAAAAAAGTACTTGCTGTTAAAGGCTCACATTTTCTCCAGAGTAATACATGTAATTATCTACTCGTTTTAATAATACGAGAATGTAAACAACTAGACTTTTCTCTTGCAAACAAGCCACGTAAAATGATCTCTGACATAGTCCATTAAGCGGGACATGAAATCAACGGAAGAACATCATACAAGTCCAATGCACTACAAAGGTGTTACAAGATGACAAAAATTACATCTCTCTCTTTCTCTCTTTGAGAATATCGCGACAGCTGTTTCGAGAAACCGATGTTGGCATGATCGGGTATTACAAACAACACCCGATGATGCCGAAATCGGTTTGCAAAACAGCTGTCACGACATTCTCAAAGGCGTATAATAAAAAAAATGTGATGTTATAGTGGAGCAAGTAATGAGTTTCATATATTTGGGAGTAGAGATCTGCAGCCTACCGAAGTACGAGAACAAGTCAGTGAAGCCTCTCCCGTGTCAGGGTGTCTGAAGATTCTGGTCTGGAAGAATAAGCACATGCGTATCGACAGCAAGATCAGAATTTATAAGACATGCGTGCGACCTATCATGACGTACGCTGTAGAGACGCGGGCCGATACTGTGCGAACCATGGGTCTACTAAGAACATCGGAGATGAAAGTCCTAAGATCAATTACTGGAAAAACTATCCGAGATCCTGTCCGCAACCCAGACATAAGAAAAACTGGCTAAATACAGAATGTCGTTCAGTGGAGTAGATCCAGAAGAAGATACTGGAGGGACCATGTAGCCCGAATGGAGGGTGACAGACTCGCATATACAGCCGCTTATGAAATCCTTTACGGACACCGCCCACCTGAAAAACCGCCTAATACATGGAGACACAGCTGGACCTCATCATCCAAAGAGACATGATTCCTGTGTCACAGATCGTCAGATTAAAAGAAGAAGAAGATATTATAACATTTAACAGTTAATAAAATTGAAGTATCATAGTGTTTTGGCCAAAACAATAGACTATTTTATTATATCATAAGTTTCTAGTTCTAAAAATAGCAAAAATATAAACTGTTGACATCTCTGAAATAGGAGTAAGAAAAAATGTATCTATTTTGATACGTGTACACATGTACACATCTCATAAATATAATATAACACATTGCACCGCTAGAAAAAAACTCGAATGGACGACAACAAAAGAGCCGTCTTGAAAAAGTAACCTCTGTACTGTTAATTATGAATTTTATGAATTTATTACACTGGTATGCTATAGAGGAATATACGTGGATTTAATTTTAAATTGGTGTACTCTCACGTGTTCCGAAATATTAATCTTCCTTGTTATGAAAAGTATTGAATATAGTAGCGCTCAAAACATATTCAATTTGAATTTCTCTTCAAATTAATTATTTTCGCCTAAACTGGATAAATCTCCTTTGGCATCTAGTACCCCTCCTCTATAATTATAAACACTTGACTTTGATTTATGGAAAAATATAGATTATACATTGATTTCACATGATTCCTTGATCGGGATCGAAGCGTCAATTCTTCTAGACATTTTGACATTTGATAGTGCCTTAGAAAGGCGAAACATGTCATTCTCATAAAATATAATTAAACTTTTAGAAAACAGACGATTTCATTCTTGTTATTTAGTTAGTTTCCAGCGCAGCGCTGGGCTGGTCACGTCGTCAGAATGCCTGAGACAAGACTCCCAAGGAAGATTATGTATTCTCAGCTTACCTAAGAAAAACGCTCACATGGTGGCCAGAGGAAGCCCTTTATGGACTCCCTTAAAGGAAACCCACAAAAGACTGGCATCGACTGTGATTGCTGGGAAAAGACTGCAGAGGACAGACCTAGGTGGAGAACAGCAGTACATAAAGGCACACAAGACTCTGAAGCACAGCGCAGAGACGACGGACGCCGCTGAGAGGAGGAGGAAGAGAAAGGAGAGACCACTGGGAGACGGTGACGGATCCATTACAAGCGCCTTCCCCTGCCCCAGATGCCCCAGAATATGTGGGTCCAGGATCGGGCTCTTCAGCCACATGCGGACCCACAACCGTGAAGGACAGTCTTCCTCGGACACGAGGGACAGCCGATGATGATGATGAATTAGTTAGTTTCATTTCGATATAACTTAGATTAGTCGCTTTAAGATTTTTATTTTCGTACATGGCAACAATAATCGCCATGTTACATTTATGTCACTTAGACGTGTTTGTGCTGTGTAAAATCGATTAATTAAATCAATACCGAACCACGCCGGGCAGGTGGCGGCCAGCTCTAGCAATGACTAATTCTAATTTCGCTAAACTGTCGTGACCTATTTTCAACAAAGCCCTTTTGTCAAATAATGACGACCGTTTATTAGTGCGGGGCCGAATTCTCCCGCGAGGTTAGGGCGTGCTGGAGGGTGCCATATGGGCGATGCATTGTGCATTGTGGACTCAGGAAGGATTCACATTACCTTCCTCCCATGAACAAATTGTGGGCGCATTGTGAAACGGGTATCCTTATATCGGTAAGCACTGTTTGTTTCATTGTTCGCATCCTTATTTGGCTGAACTTTCGTTTAGTTGGTATTTTATAGGTAGAGTCCGTTCATTTCAGGGAGATTGTTTACACTAGTGTGAGTGACAGTGCGTTTCCAAAAAAACTACACGCTGTTTTTATTTTATTTTTTATGAATAGAAAAGGCAAAAAATGAACAAATTTATATTAAAAAAAAAAGTTTTATTGATTGTAATAATCTCAAAAATAAATTCCATTGATTTATTAAACGTTATTTTTTTATTTTTCTCAGAAAAACAATTATGGATCGAACTAATATTATAATAATTAATACGAATGAAAACGTCAGTTTTCTAGAAGTTTTATTATATTTTTTGGGAATGACATGTTTCGCCCTTCTAAGGCATTATCAAATGTTGATAATGACATTTGATAATGCCATAGAAGGGCCAAACATGTCATTTCAATGAACTGATGTTTTCATTCGTATTAATTATTTACATCATTGTTCAAGAAACAATAAATTATATTATAATGATAATGTATTATACATGTTATATTATTTTATATCGTTGTATTTTATATATAATAATTTGTTTTAGTTTTATATTGTGGACGTTGGACGATCAAAGTGTGTGCGGGAGATGCCTATGGGTGGCGATGAGGTTCGCAACTCATCACACCGCGTCTCTCGCGGGGGCGAAAAGAGAAGGATGGAGTGCCGCATCGGTTAAAGTGTGGCAGTCCATTCTTTCTGCCTACCCTTTCGGGGATTTTGATGAAATTTTTCGTGTGTTT
Source organism: Lepidostoma basale (assembly GCA_022606425.2). Lineage (NCBI taxonomy): Eukaryota > Metazoa > Arthropoda > Insecta > Trichoptera > Lepidostomatidae > Lepidostoma > Lepidostoma basale. The sequence continues at coordinate 2,292,311 of JAHDVF020000010.1, forward strand.
GAGTTGGTCCCTGGATGGTTTAGATTCACAATAGGACCCGTTAGGCGACCTTTAATATAACCTGAAGATGGACCCGTTAGGGCCCATTAATTCTCGTTAAATCTAAAAATAACGCTATCGGATTTCGGGAAATTGAACGAAATGGAATGGTTCATAGTTATAATAAAAAATATATGTATGAAAATAAGTAAAAACCTTAATAATGATAACATTTATAAGGATATCATTACTATCAATATATCAATTTTATCCACTAAAACTAATCTAATTATGTACTGTTTCTAGAAATTTTGGAAAACTTTGCATATAATTATTTATGAAAACAAATATTTTCTATACTTAGGAATTTGTAAATAACTTTGTTTACTCCACTAATTATTAAAAAAACACGACATGTTTCGGAGGATACCTCCATCTTCAGGTGTAAAAATATTATATACGAAAATATTATATACTCGTACGTATATTTTTACACCTGAAGATGGTTATGATATTTTTTTAATAATTAGTGTATTAAACAAAGTTATTTTCAATTTCCTAAGTATATTACTATGGAATTCCACAGTGTTAATGCCTTAGCGTTCAATATATTTTCTATCTATAGTTTTTTATGTATTTTATATAGGTACGAGTATACCACATTTCGCCTAGTTAGGAAATTATTAAATTGAAACATGACACTCCCGTATAATATAATAAAACTTGTAGTAAACGTCCGGAAATACATTAGCAATTCATTATTCCCACTGACATGACCAAGGGCAAGTTAGTTAGTGCAATAGATATTAGAGTATGCCTCATCTATGCTTATAAACCGATGATTAAGACAAAGTAACCATTACTTTGATGCCGAAGATAATACTGGAGGACATTAGAATTTAAAAAAATATGATCGTCATCTTTTATAATGCAATGTTTTTCTTTTGCAAAATATTAATATAAAACTGTCATACTGATAGTACACTGGCTTTGCATTTTGACTTTTACTATCATAATACTATATTATACAAAATGCCAAAAATTTCGAATGTCAACAAGAAAGGGTACAAGAATATTTTGAATATAATAGAACGAGAAAAGAATCGATTCTCTCCGAAAGTAATTAGAAATGTGCACAATGCGCATGCCCGTAAACTTTTTTGAATTATTTTGTATTTTATTCTTATTATATTTGTATGACAGTAGTGTTGAAAACAAAAGGATAACATAATGAAAATAAAAATAAATTATTAAGAATTTTTTTTTTCTATGTTTATTTTTAGTGTAAAATCTACTTATTGATTTTCGTCTTCGACCGGTTTCGGCAGCTCGCTGCCATCTTCTGGTGATGTCTTCTGCCATCTTCATCACCAGAAGATGGCAGCGAGCTGCCGAAACCGGTCGAAGACGAAAATCAATAAGTAGATTTTACACTAAAAATAAACATAGAAAAATTCTTAATAACTTTTTTTTATTTTCATTATTTACAATGAACTTCTACCAAGAAATTTCAATAAACAACATAAATAATTTAAAAGGATAACAATTTGGCACTGTTAATTGTGGAATTTTAAACGTATGTGTAAAAAAATTATTGACATTAAAAGACGACCTTCGTGGCCGAGTGGTAAGTGCATTGACTGCCACCCCGAAGTTTCCGGGTTCGATTCCCGGCGAGGGCAGCGTGATTGTCACATTGTCTTTGGTTTTGTGTAGAATTCATGTGACAATAAAATGATGATAGATGAGTTCCCCATCATATGTCACGAGAATCACTATGCTAGCTATAATACCCTTTACATCGATTTGGCTCATGCTGTCAAGATGTAAAGAGCGATTCAACAAAATTATAATGATAATAATTACTGATTACGATTAAAATGTCAGGTTAGAACAGTGTTGGGGTCATCCTCTCTCCCTATCCCTGCGGAAAACAGCATGATGGTTAGTTTAATAGATTGTACAGTGAACCAAGTTTTTGAAGAGTAGAAAATCTTAAATAAAATCATTAAAATTGTTGTTAAATTTAGTTCAAAATATGAATATAATTATTTCACAGGAAAACTATTGACATTTATAAAATGAGTATTTCAAGAATAAAATGTATGTTTCACCACAATTCTATTTAAATGTGTTTAAACCTGTTCGTAGTAAATTTTAGTTGATATTTTAAACAATTGATACAATTTAATTATCTTTGTGGTCTGACATTAGATTAGTCAATAAAAATAACTGTGTATTACGGTACAAGAATAAAATATTACTCATTACAAAAATATCACCATTGACGTTTTACACATTTCCTTTTTTATTTTTAGATGAAAGATTTAGAATCATCTAAACCAGCGGTTCTTAAACTTTTTTTGGCGACGCGGAACCCTTTTGATACACTTAATATTTTTTGGAGACCTAAAATAAGCAAAACCTGGTTTTATGTTTATTATTTAATTATAATAAAATCATACAATAATAAGCATATTATACACTACTGACTTCTACAACAATATAAAAAACAATACAATATAATATAATACACAAAATAACACGGTAAATTATTGCTAAAAATAACATTAATGTGTGGTATTCGTTTTTTTTACTAACTCTTTAATGTCAGACGTGATTAAAGAGAGTGAAAGATGCAATCAGGTTCAGCATTCAGATTTTTTTTTGCTATTTTGTCTTTGTCGATGCAAATTTTGAGAAACCCATTAAAACATTGATTTTTTGGATATTTTATGAAAAATATTTGTTTTCATTATTTCGTTTTAACGAATACATATATAATTATAAAACTTGATGTATTTTTTATTTTAAAGAATTATTTTCTACAGTAAACACTATCAAAGTGAATAGCTCTGTGTCAGCTTCAAAAACAAATTTATAGTTATGGATGAACTTGTTATTTGGGATCTTTGGAAAATCCGTGTTATTCGTCTTTCTGAACCGACGTTTCGGAGATCTTTGCAGTCTCCATCTTCAGGGTGGTTTTGGTGGAGACTGCAACGATCTCTGAAACATCAGTCCAGAAAGACGAGTTAATGTCCATTTACACTGGACCGCCATCGGCCGATACCGACAAGTCACGCGTTTGCGTTGAGCAAATAAACGTTTTGTTTATTTTGATGGTGTCTTGTTACTTTCAATTAATGCCGATTCCGTTCATATTATATTTAAATTCTGAGATAATCGCCATCTCCACGGCGAATTTAAATGGTCGTAAAAATGGTATTCTGTAAAAAAGAATTATATACTGTAGGAAACAAATCCTGAAAAATATTGATCATTTTTATTAAGTGTCAATTTTATGTAGGTAGGTGCTTTCTTCGGCAACCACCGACGGCGATTTTATCATAGAATTTGAGATAACGAGTCAGTGAGATTCAAGGCTATTTTTATCGTGACGTGTCGGTATCGGCTGATGACTGTCCAGTGTAAATGGACCTTTACACGGATTTTCCCAAGATCCCAAAAAGCATATTGCTTCCAACCGTGAAAATCTACGCAAAGATGAATTTGTAAAAAAATGAATATTAGTTAAGCTGGGGGTCTACACAAAAAACAAAAAATCGGCAAAGGATCTACGGGACAAAAAAGTTTGTAAACCTTTGCTATAGACTTCGATGCCCGAACAAGTCTGACAGCGCGATGTTTCTTCCGCCACTTGTAACCGGTGAGCAATTTTTACAACTTGAATGAATGACGTAGGCCTCGCAGCAAACTGTTAATTAACAAAACGACCAAACCAAATATTCGCCGAGTGTTAATAATAGTAAATGGCATAGTACACAGATTGACTTAATGTTCGAGCGATGATATTTTTGAGGCGTGCAGCGCCAGCGCCTCGCCCGCGCCGACCGCCCCGCGCCGGCGAGTCATTTCCAATCAGACAGGCGAGACCTTGTGCCAATTTGTTCAGCACTGGGTAAGCTCTGCCTGCAGCAGACGAATATGTAAATAAGAATTTTAATGATATTCAACTCGGTGTAATCTGATAATCTTAACAAATGTCGACTCGAGCTTTTGAATTCTAAAAGTATAATGTGTATTAAAATTCGTTGACTAATTCTTCTTCTTCTTCACTTTTGGTAGACTCAGGAGTGTGTTATTTCAGGCGGGTCCTCTTGAGACGCTGAACTCCAGCTTTCTCTCCACCGTTTCGGGGGTCTTCCTAGTAGGCGTTGTCCGTTTGGCGTTCCATGGAGAGCTATGTGTGGTATCCTATTTGAGTTCATTCTTTCTACATGTTGATGTCAGTATCGCCGTCTTTGACGTCCCCATCTGACCACATCTTCGAGCTCGCAGATTTCTCGGATTGCTGTATTCCTAACTCGATCACGTAGGGTCTTGTCAGCTATAGCGCGGAGTGTTTTCATCTCGGTTGTCCTGAGCATGCTTTTTGTCTTGACAGTGTCTGCCCTCGATTCAATGCCATATGCGAGGATTGGTCGCACACAGGTCTTATTATAAGACCTGTGTTTACTAATATTGAACTCACAAAACTCTTAATGTGTGTGGTAGCTACGTATCTATAATGTAGATACGTAGCTATGTAGATTCTACATAATTATGTGCCGTTCAGTGCACAAATAGATTAACTCCATCAAACAAATAGTTGAGAAAAAATATACTTAACTAACTAACTAACTAACTAACCATCACGGTCCAATAACACTGGATAGTGACCGTAAAGGCACCGTAACGTCACCGACGTAGCCTTAAATCTCACCGACTCGTTATCTAAAATGCTTTAATAAAATCGCCGTCGGAAGAACTGATAAGAGTCAGTTTTACGTCTGCGCGTCTCTAATCAAATCTCCCAACGACTTACTAACTAACTAACTAACCAACTAACCATCACGCCATCTCCCTGAAGGGGTATGCTGAAAGAAGAGACTGCCACAATTTTCTTTCCTGACATATTTCTCTCGATTCCTCAACATCGTGTCATGCACGCGCGTCGATTTCTCTGACTCCTCAAATGGCCGACATTCAATATTTGATTTATTTGATCGTGCCACGTTTTCCTAGGTCTTCCTCTATTTCTGGTTCCATTTACATCGTTCGCATATACTTTTTTTACCATTCTTTCTTTATTCATTCTTTCCTTATGTCTAAACCATCTTAAAAGATTCGCACCGCATTCACTTCTTATATTTTAATATACATTATTTTTTTCAAATTCCCTTTAGAATATAAATTCAAATATATATTGTAAAATGCATAAATACCAATAAAGCTTTCATCTAATGGTCTGTAAAAATAATTAGAAATAATAGACTGGTGTCTGTCTGCAACATTAGTGTAAACGGGGAAAATGTGCAACAGTGGAAGAATTTGTTTATTTAGGAAGTATGTTTACAATGGATGGAAGAGTGATGAAGGATATTGAAAGAAGGTTTAGGGCAGGCAAAAGAGTAAATGGTGCACTTAAATTTGTCATCGCAAACAAAAACCTTTCCAAAAAATCTAAGATGGCAGTACATAATGGTGATCTTCTGCCGACTCAATGTATGGAAGTGAAGCATGGAACTGGCATAAGAAGGATGAAAGTAGAATAATTGCAGTAGAAATGAGATCTCTTAGACGAATGTGTGAAAAACTCCCTCGTGTAGAGATATGTATCTCAGAAATCTTTTCTGAACCCTCTCTAACATGGGCGAGTATCTCGCCTCGTGGAGACTCCATATCACCGAACAACCCTGGAGCCGGCTCCGGACCAATGAGTTAGGGATTCCTGAAAACTCCACCAGTTCGGAGAATAAACCCCAATCTTTTTAGTACATTTAAATTGTGTGAGGTGAGGTTTGGACCTTTCTAACATTATTCAAATTTTAAGCCAATTTACTGGAAACCCTGTAACGGTTACTTTTATGTCCCCTGTAACGGAGTTAATAAAAATGGTCTCTGAAATAAATTATTTATTATTCAATGGCCAATTTTTTTTATTAATTTAATAGTCTTAATCTTAATTATTCAGGAAAGTTATTACAAATATAAAAAGTTATGACTATATCAAGTGCTTTGACACTTAAATTTATGATTTTTCAAAATGTGGAGTTAATCGATTTGTGCACTGAGCGGCTCATATTATAGTATTATAATTTAAATACTTCTTGTCTTATATCGTCAGTTTAAAAATAATACTCTAGAGACCAAATGGCTTATGTTTAATGATTTTATATGAATAAAATAAATGTATTATAAATGAAATGTCAATAAAGTATAGTATAACATTTGTGTATTAATACACAAAGGAGTATATCGCGTATGTTCTTCGTTTATTTCATAAATTCTAAATTAACTCAACATACAAAAAAAAATTAACGTTTTATTTATTTATACATAATACATAAATGATACATAACAAACGAAAAACATTTAGGCGACTCATTTGGACAAAAAACGGTGTAACAAAGATAAAACAACGATATGAAACCAAAAAATTATACATATCAGAAGGAATTCAAATATGTCGACGTCAGTGAGGCAGTATTCTTTCCAGAATTTGTAATATATTTTTTATGAACACTGCCTCACTCAAAACTGAAAATGTCCGAATCCGAGAAGATTAGATTCAACGTCCGCATTGTTATAAGTGAGGCGGTATTCATTAAGAGTGTATTGTCGATTCTGAAAGGGGTGCTGCCTCACTGACGTCGACATGTTTGGGATCCTTCTGAAATACTCGTATGTTCCTAGTTCTATATCGATGTTGCATTTTTTTTTTTGCCGTTTTATGTCCAAGCGAGTCGCCTAGATGTTTTTCGTTTGTTGTGTCTCATTTGTGTGTAAGAATAACAAATAAATAAATAAGTTGGTATCATTAGTATCATTATTTTGCAAAGATAATCTTAACTTGAAACTCCGACAAAGAAGACAAATAACAATCGGGTGGTGGTCTAGGGGATAGAACGCTTGGCTCCTGATCCAGGGGACATGGGTTCAAGCCTGGACACGACCAGATTCCTTCTTCATAATAATGAGCTATTTTCTGCTCACATTGAAGATTGTAAAATAAATTCTAATATCATTGATTAAAATCCTTGGTATTAGTCTTTTTTTTTAAATAAAAAAAAATGTTATATATGGTCTGTTCTACTATATGGCTGCGAAACCTGGACTCTAAAAGTGAATGTAATGAACCGCTTGGAAGCGTTGGAGATGTGGATATATCTCAGAATGCTCCGTATACCGCAGACCGATAGGGTCAGTAATGCAGACGTACTACAGAGAGTAAGAGCCAATAGAGAGCTATTGTCGAGTGTGAAAATTAGAAAGGTCTCATATTTGGGTCATGTGCTAAGGGGAGAAAAATACCACCTCCTTCGACTGATATTAATGGGTAAATTGGAGGGACGTCGGGGAGTTAGTAGAAGGCAGCTGTCCTGGCTGCGGAATATCAAAGAGTGGACAGGAATAACAAGAGTTCAGAACCCGTTCCAAGTGGCGCAGGATAGAGATGTCTTTGCTACAGTGATCACCAACGTTGGGGGGACCTGACACGGCACCTAAAGAAGAATAATGGACAAACAAATATATTTGTACCACGTTTTCAAGTTATTATTATATAATATATATTTTTAAAAATTATTAATAACAAAACTAATGTTTTTTTTTATTTATTGAAAAGATATGAAAATCTTCGTATCAAAGAAACGTAGGCTTTCTGTGACAGTTCTGTAATATTTTCGAGAGTATTGTACGTGTTTCGACTGACATTTGATAATGCCTGCAAGGCTGAATATGTCACTCATCTTTATTATTATAAAACCACTTTTTGTTGTTGTTAAATGTTCATAAAATCTTTTCATTATGTAACAACAATTTCGTTGCTGTCTCTAAATCCTAAAAAAATTAAGTTAGTTATTAAGCTAACGTCCTAGCTAGATTAGAGAAGTTTTGGAAGTTTTGCCGAAGAATGTGTACTTGGACTAGGAGCTTCTGACTTCTTTATCTTCGCATCAATAGCAAGAAAGCTTTATAAATCTCATCTTTATTTTGGCATTATGGTGGAAGGTTTGGCCGACTTTTGATTGTTTCCAGGGGCGCCTGGTGTTAAATAACACCACACGTGGAGCCACCTTCCATGCCTTCCTTTTGGCATACTGAGGTTTAACTCTTGTAGCTATTCCTCTTACGTCTGATGGGAACATTGTCGGAAATGTGGTATGGTAGGGGGTTTAATTTGTATGCCACGAGTGTTCCTCTGAAGGAGGATTGATTTTGGGCGCTTGTAGTGGCTGGGGAGGTGTGGGTCGTAATTTAAGATTTCTAATAATGTAGGGTTAGGATGTAAAGGGTGTCGCTTGTGAAAATATTTCTGAATTAACAGACTCCAGATTCTTCTGAAGTTAGTTAAAATAAAAACTTTTAAGAACTGCGTAACATTAATAAACATATTGGCAGACTACTTGATCCATTTTTTTATTGAATATGCTTTGATGAATCTATTTATTACTTTTGCAATGTACGTAATTTTCTAAGAAAATTATATTTACGTCTGCTTCTAAATAACATAAATTGCAAATAACCCAGTTTTGTGGTAGATTCGAATCAAGGAACACACACGCGGTATTTCATATCTAAAAATATTAATTATTTTGGACAAGTAGGCATGTATATCGAGTCGTATGTGGTGCCTGACGATTCTTCGTAGATAAAATTCTAGTACAAACTAATTGCTACGAAGCATTCAAAATATTCCGCCGACTATTAATTATCCAACTTGATTTGTGCGCTTCTTACGGCAGGTACATTTTTCATCTGATTGCCGTAAAATATTGTTATGCTTTCTTATTCAGCAAGCCTCATAAATAATTTTAATGTAGAAAACCCCAGATAACAGATCCTCCAGCAGAAGATAACTTACTTAAACAACCGTTGTCGTCCACTGCTGGACATAGGCCTCCCCCATACTTCTCCACGTATTCCTGTCTTATGCATTTTGCACCCAATCGCCAGCAATTCTTAGAATGTCATCGTGTCTCCACTCTACCACCCTTCTGGTCCATCTATCGTCTACCAATCTGGCAACATGTCTCGCTAATGACCTTTTAAGCTTAGGCACCCTTTCGACGACATCTGTTACTCCCGACCTTCTACGTATTTCAATATTTCTCATCCGGTCTGAGAGTCTTACATGTAGCATAGCTATTGGATTGTTGGATTGTTTTAAGTGCTAATTACAATTTATTTAAAAAAAAACGGTTGTTACGTGGAATATAAATTAAATAAACACGGTCCGGATAGTCCAGCTCACAACAAGTGCACCATCTAAAAGTACATAATGTGTTAAATTATTTTTATTTTGTTATTTTATTTTATTTATTTTATGTTTATAATTTGTTTTATATTTATTTTGTGGGCTTTAGACGATCGAAGTGTGCGCGGGAGATGCCTATTGGTGGAGATGAGATTCGCAAACCCATCACACCGCGTCTCTCGTGGGGGCGAAAAGATATGGATGGAATGCCGCATCGGTTAAAGTGTGGCAGTCCATTATTTCTGCCTACCCTTTCGGGGAGACGGCGTGATGGTTAGTTAGTTATTCTTCTTTTTCTTCGATGGCCCTACAGCCCATATCGAGCCTTAGCCTCCAGTATTCTTCGCCTCCAACTCCTCCCGTCCTCCACTTCGACCCTCCAATCTGACACTCGTAACAATTTCGCCCCATATCTCCCAACTTCATCCTCCCATCGCAGCCTTGATCGTCTAATTGGTCTTCTACCACCTGGGTGCCACTCCTGCAATCTTTTTGGGGTTCGCGATGACGGCATCCTCTGCACGTAACCGGCCCATCTCAGTCTATACAGTCTGACCTGTGTGGAGAGACTGGGAGCTTACTAAATATGGTACAGCTCATCATTATGCCGCATCCTCCAGCCTTCACCGTCATTCACAGGTCCCAGAATTCTTCGCAGCACCCTTCTCTCAATAGTATCCAGTCGCTCTGCGGATTTCGCTGTCATTGTCCACGTCTCACACCCATAGGTCACCACTGGATGATTGTCTTTCCTTTTTGGTTTTCCTATGTACGTTTCTTGATTTTAGCACTGGTAGTAGAGAGAATAATGTTTTGTTGCCGATTGTGATTCTTCTTTCGATTTCCTTGTGATCTTCGTTTTCTTTTGTTATAGACGAGCTCAGGTAAGTGTAGTCCTCCACCATATTAAAGTTGTGATGGTTAGTTAGTTAACAAACAAACAAAACAAACAAATCATCACGCCGTGTCCCCGCAGGGGTAGGCAGAGAGAATGGACCGCCAGACTACTAAATCCTGGCAAACCTCTCTAGCTTCCTCCACATTCATACAACGAGTCATACACGCGCGTCGATTCCTCCGACTTCTAACATGACCAACCTTTAAAATTTGATTAATTTGGTCATGCCATGTTTTCCTCGGTCTGCCTTGACTTCGTACCCCATTTAAATCATTAACGTATACTTTCTTAACCATTCTTTCTCCATCCATGCGTTCCATATGTCCGAACCAACGCAGCGATCCTTTCATAATTTTGTTCATACTACCTTCTTCCGCTCTACATTCCTTTCTTATATCAGCATTTGAGATTCTGTCGTATATCGTTCTACGACACATACGTCTTACGGACCTCATCTCTACCGAATTTATTCTGCTCTCATCCTTTTTCTGCCAGTTCCATGCTTCGCTTCCATACATTAGGGTTAGTTAATTAGTTAAATAAGAATAGAAAATGAAGACTCAGCACTGCCTGCGCCTCTGAAGTTTTCCAATTGAGTGATTGACAGTCGGGCGCCCGCCCCCGCGGCAGATGGACCGATTGTCCCGGAGAACGTTGGACACATTCAACAATGATGTAACGAGTCTCCTAGCGCGAGATAACAGCGCCAGTGCTCACGGGCGCCGCTCATTACTCCGGCTTATTCCAGCCGTTGACCGACATCGCTCTCCGATAATCTCCCAACGCGCGGAAATCTATTTCGATCAATGAAAGACATATTCACCTTAAAGTTTATGGGTTCTAATGCGCGCGTTATTTCTCGCAATAAAATCAGAGATGTGTAAATATTAATAAATATTTTTGAGCTTTTGAAGTTGATGTAAGAAAGTATCAACGGTGTAAATGCCGGACGTGTTTTTTTAAAGTATCTCAAACGTTCGAATTTATCGATTTTTATTTTATTTATCTTCTTCTTCTTCTTCCTTGTTGTAGACATTTGTGGTCTGTTCTCCAGAAGGTTACTCCTCCTGTAAGGTGTATTCCCAGCTCTCCTTCCATATTTTAGGAGGTCTTCCACGAGGAACTTCCCGTGAGGCTGATTATGTAGTGAAATATGTAGTGGAATATACTTCTTACACACCTCAGATGCTTTGACAATCCGACAGTTTTTAAATCTCACCTAAAAACCCACCTTTTCAAAATATCCCATAAAATGTAAACAACGGTTATCTGATTGCCGGTGTCACATGCAGCTCTCATGACTATAAACACTGTCAAAGCGCCCTTGAGGTGAGCTATTCACGAAAACACGAATTCAAATTAGCCTAATTATTATTTTTATTATTACTCCCATAGAAGCCCAGAACTCCGGCTTGTGTAAGAAAATTTGAATAAAAACCTCTTCTGGCTTACAGAGATTCAGCTCTTATGGCTATTCCTCTTACGTCTGATGGAAGGTGATTTAGTGGGTTGTTGGTTTATGCGGGGACACGATTACTTAGATTTTGGGGGTTTGATTCAAAATTTCTTACGCAAGCCGGGCATCTGGGCTTCTATGGGAATACCGCCACTGATAGGGGAGTCTGGTGGTGTCTATTCTTTGGACATGGCCGTTCCAGTCCCTACTTCGCTGTCTACTCCATCTTATAATATCTTCAACCTTTATATTAAGGAAATGAGAAAAAGATTCTGGAATGAACATATGACCAGAATGGCAAATTCGAGGGCCGTAAAAGTTGCAAGGCAGCTGACCTCAGGGACAACTTCCAGAGAGATGGAAAGACAGCTGGCAGTCCACTTCTCAAGAAGGAGCTTGACGCAAGGAATACTGGCCAAAGGTCTGTAGGACTGGGAAGATCAGCCCCATCCCCCTTACCCTAACTAAGTATGCTAGCAGCAGCATAGCGCCCCCTGGAGACAAGGACCCCGTTTTTGCTCCGGGTTTACTACCGCGTCCTTCGGCCGAGAAACACGCATCTGCTCGTTCGCTCTAGCCCTATCTATTGTTATACACTTGTCTGTGCCGAAATAAATAACTGTGTACCAACCAAACTGTGACTTTTTACTTGCACACCGAACCACCTCACAACTACAGGTCCAATCCAAGTAGTAGAAGATGAAGACATAAATATCTTTAGAATTTTAAATAACCGGGCATATAAGGCATGCGTCCGCCTCATTATGACATATGGGAAAGAAGCGAGATACGATACCTACAGGAATGAAAACCTTCTCAGAGTGGCAGAAATGAGAACCCCATGCTCCATCGCGGATAGAACTCTCAGAGATTGGATCAGAAACGAGGTAAGGTATGCCTGTGGAGTTGAAGTGAGGTAAGAAAGAAGCAGAAGGTGTTGTTGGAGGGATCATGTCAACCACATAGAAGACACAAGAATTTCAAAAATTGTAAAAAAAAAATGAAAACCCGTGCTGGAATAGGCTATCAGGGAGGCTACTGAAGAGATGGAGAGATAGCTGGACGTCATCATCCCATGAAAATACACTGTCACAAACAAGTCATATATTTATTTTTTATTCGCCTTCACTTTTTGCTGTGGATTCATATTTGAATAAATATAGTTATACTTTGTATTAAAACACTTTTTATTCTTACTGAACTCAGACACTTTTCGGTTACAAGTAACCCTTATCAATGTATACAATTTTAACAATTTTAATTTAAAATTGTATACATTGATAAAGGTTACTTGTAACCGAAACATGTCCGAGTTCAGTAAAAATAAAAATGTGTTTTAATACAAAGTATAACTATATTTATTCAAATAAGTCATATATTAGTCAAACGATTTTACAAATCTCTTGATGGAAGTTCTTTTTAAATAATTATTAAATAGAACGATGTTTTTTAACTTCTTCCACGTTTGTCATTATTTCGGCAGGTTTTGCTCCTCTCGCTGGCATCGGCAGACTTGATCTAAACCAAGAAGAACAAGATGAAGAAGAATTTGAAATATGTGGCTGCTCTTGAAGTATTTTAATTATAGCTGATTGAATTTTCAGCCGAAATATAATATCGGTATTGGACTATTATTAGCGCAGTTCTCCGTGATGTCATGCGCACTGTTTGATGCCATTAAAAATACATGGCACTTAATCGGCGGCGGTACGCGAGATTGATAAATGTTCGGATAAATGGGTGTAATTAAAAAGGCGAAGGCGCTTGCTCATTCTACCACTTGACTCCACTGTGATAACAATACAGATTTTTCAATTGAACAAGTGTGCCCGCGCTCGCAGCGCCTGTATCTAGAAACAAACAAAAACTGACAAAACACACAATGTATGTACACTAACTACACGGGATACTCGTAACGAAACTGTAAATAACTTAACAAACTTTATTTTCGGTTACTAAATACGGTGATGATATAATTTTGCAAACACGCACACAATAATAGGCTCAATTCGCTTTCGTTTGTGCAAATCTTGGACTTGGATCTTCTGGCTTACAGAGGTTCAGCTCTTACGGCTATTCCTCTTACTGCTGATGGGAACATTGTTGGAAAGGTGATTTGATGGGTTGGTTTATGCGAGGGCTTGATTTGTGTGGTCCGGAGTGTTCCTCTGAAGGAGAATCGATTTTGGGTGCTTGTAGCGACTGGCGGTGTTTGGGTCATAATTTGTAAAAAACATTCGGCAAGTTTCTAAATGAATTTATCTATTTTTCATTAGGATTCCCGACCATTCTAACCTTTAAACTCGATAACAGCTATCTATTGGCTCCAGCTCTCTGTAGTGCGTCTGCATTGATGATCTTATCGGAGCATTTTGCGGTATATAGATTTCAAATATTTAAATAAAAAAGGAAAAAGTAGGTACATTAAAAATATTAAAAAAACATTAATATAAAATTTAATAATGCCTTAGATGGGCGAATCATGTCATTCCATCTATAATAAAATAGAATAAAACTCCTAGAAGATAGATGTTTTAATTTATATTAATTATTTCATATGGAGTTTTACATATTATTAATTATTAATTATTTAATATTCTTTTGTTTTTGAAAATTTGGTTTGGTTCATGTGGTGCTCCTGTAAATTTGGAGATATTTCGCGTATAAGTGAATTGTTTTGGTCAATTTAACTGTTGCCGCACTTTATAATAGTTAATTGTGACACGTAATACGTTTGTACTGTTTTGCTGTTAAAATTATATTAGTTTTATCGTTTTTATAAAGAATTTTGACAGGTGTAAAAATAAAATTTTCATTTGTTCCAGTGACAATTTGAATAATTCCTTCAATATTATTTCAAAGTTCTTGCTGGTTAAGTGCCTAATTACAGCTAATTTAAAAAAACGGTGGATACGTTGAACATAAATTAAATAAACACAAAAGTCCGGATCGTCCATGTCAACATGTGCAACATCGAAAAAAACATTATGTGTTATTACATTATGTACTAAATTAAAAAAACGACGGATTCGTGGAACATAAATTAAATAGACAATATGTGCACCATCTAAAAAGAACATTTTGTGTTAAATTATTTTTATTTTGTTATTTTATTTTATATCATTTTATTTTATATCATTGTATTTTATATTATTTATTTTAGATTTATTTTGTGGGTGTTGCACGATCAGAGTGTGCCCGGGAGATGCCTATTGGTGGCGATGAGGTTCGCAACCCATCACACCGCGTCTCCCGCGGAGCGAAAAGAGAAGGATGGAGTGCCGCATCAGTAAAAGTGTGACAGTCCTTTCTTTCTGCCTACCCTTTCAGGGAGATGGCGTGATGGTTAGTTAGTTAGTTAGTTAGAGTTTTACATCATTGTGAACAATGATGTAAAATGTAGAAACAATAAATAAATAAAAACATTTAAGTCGCCGATTTGAAAGAATGCATCGACATTGCAACATATAACAAGTACCTACAAGGCTGAATATTTTCCAATATTTGGAGTATTTTCCTTTTGATCATTGTTTCATTAATATGAGTCGATTTTCGAAACGATCATGTTTAGCAGTTTGATTGCTCTCCCCACAGGCTTCATCAGAGGCAGGTTGGTTCTGCATGTTGGGAGATAAAAAATTATGTGCTGACGTTGTCGAAGATTGATGTTGTATTCTGTCGCTTTTTCGATAAGTAGTCAAATGGTTATATTTATTGCAGCATTTCCGTATGTGACTCGAAGCTGCAGAGCCCCAGATCCGTCCCTCTATCTTGTATATGATAATCAGCCGAATGAGGTGGAATTTTTCTCCCCTTAGCCAATGACACAAATACGAAACCTTCAAACCTTTTACACTTGACAACAGCTCTCTATTGGCCTGAATTTCTGAGCTATTAGCCCATTTGGGCTAGTATTGATCTTATTTTTGGGTTATTCTATTTGTTTTATTTTTTGTAAGGAGCTAATATAGGTGGGTAAACTTAGTTAGTTATAGCTGATCTGATCCCAAGTACCTATCCACACCTCCTCGACTTTGGTCTCCCCAGGAAACTATGCGAAATGTTAGAGATCGAGTGTGAATAACCTCGGTGGATAATATTGATGCATAGGCTAACGTGGAAGGACACCTCGCCAACCCGTCTGGCAAGCGTGGCGTTGTAATGTCAACCACCCCCCGTATGACATGTCATACATAGAGAAGTATGGGGGAGGCCTATGTCCAGCAGTGGACGACAACGGCTGTTAAAGAAGAAGAAGAAGGTGGGAAAACAAGCTAATTGGACATTGCTCGAATAGCTGGAACGACCTGGATGCGGAAGGGACAAGGCAGGGACGAGTGAAGAGTAATTGGCCTATATCTAACAGTGGAGTTAAAAAGGTCAAAGAAGAAGAAGAAGCTGTCGGAGATACCCATCCGGAACATTTAAACCTCCAAGATGACGGAATTCTCAAAGAATCCCCTAATAATACTGTAGAAATGGGAAATCTTATCTGATTGAACCCAATTGCAGCTTGGAGCCACGTTGCTTCATCTTAAAAACTTCCCCTCGCCAGTTAATTATATCTCTGATATTGCTCCTCCTATAAACATGACATATTGTCATTCTGCAGTCCGCATATGGCGAAGGGCACGGCATAATGGCTTTTACGAAATCAGAAATATGTTCTTACACAGATCTTAATTTCCTTGCGGGACAACTCACTAAATAAGTTTATGCGGGTATTTTGATTAAGTCATAAGAAAAAATACATGTCATGAGAATGTTAATAGATACGAATCATCACATTGTATATAATTGGAACGAGTTTATTGTCTTTACTTCATACACTCTCTGCAACTAATTTAATAACTAGGGCGTATGGTATTTTGTATTATAGGTGTTCCATCTTAATGAAAGTGATTTTTAAAAAATGGTTGGAGCAACCCTTCGGGGCGAATGAAACTAGTTACTTTACTTTTTCTTTTCTTGCCTTTTTCTTTTTTTACATTTTAAAATTATATTTCATCTTTAATTATTCATTATTACTAGTAATACTAGTTTTCTCTTTAACTTATCAAAGTGTTACTTATCAAAGTGTTACTTTATTCTTCTTATATATTTAACCTTATGTCAGTAGTTATATAATATTTGTGGAAGCATGTAATTGGCCTTATAAGGACTATGATTTGCGTATTGGTACCTGGAATGTACTTACTTTGTACAGACCAGGTCGACTGAAACTACTGACGGATACTCTAACAAAATATAGCATAGACATCGCTGCCCTACAAGAGATTAGATGGACTGGCAATGGAATTATGGACAAAAGAGATTGCACATTGTACTATAGCTGTCATAAAAAAGACCACATGTTTGGTACAGGATTTATTGTTGCAAAAAACAGAAAACATCTTGTAATAGACTTCCAACCTATAAACAAAAGAATATGTACTATGAGAATCAGAGGAAGGTTCTTCAACTACAGTATTATTAATGTGCATGCACCAACGGAAGACAAGAGTGAGGATGAAAAGGATGAATTTTATGAGTGCCTCGACAGAACATGGAACAAATGTCCAAAACATGACATTAAATTAGTAATAGGAGACCTTAATGCAAAAGTCGGGTCCGAGACAGCATACCGCCCTACAATCGGTGTACACAGCCTACACAAGGATAGCAACGAAAATGGCTCTCGACTCATATCATTTGCGGCTGCCAAAGGAATGGTCATAGGTGGAACACTATTCGATCATAAGGACATACACAAAGCTACATGGAAATCCCCTGATGGCCGCACCCATAACCAAATTGATCATGTTCTGATTGACTCTAGGCACTGCTCAGACCTCATAGACACGCGTAGCTTTAGAGGTGCAAACATAGACTCTGACCACTGTCTGATGATAGCAAAACTCAGAGCTCGCATTTCAAATGCAAAGAAAGGAAAGCCAACTAGGATTAGGAAATTGAACATAGACAGACTTAAAGATAAGGAGGATTCTGAAGCTTTTTGCCAACAGATAACGGAAAGAATACAAAATGATACACAACAGGGTTCAGCATTGAATGAGAGATGGACACGGTGCAAGGAACTCATCATGAAAACAGCTGAAGACACACTGGGATACCATAATAATAGTAAAAGAAATGAATGGTTTGACGACGAATGCCGAACAGTCACCAACAATAAAAACACAGCATATCTAAACATGATAAGTGAACATTCCACCAGAGCGGCAAAGGAAACCTACCAAAGTCTCAGACGAGAGGAAAAACGGATACACAAAAGAAAAAAACGTGAGCACGAAAAAGGAGAAATAAAGAAAATAGAAGATTTACACCAACAGCATAACACCCGAGAACTTTACCGCCAAACCAATTCGCTTAGAAAGGTCTTCAAACCTAAAACTACCGCATGCAGAAACAAACAAGGCCTTATTGTTAGCGATAACAATGCGGTACTGGAGAGGTGGGTGGAGCATTTCGATGAATTACTTAATGGAAGCAGCCAACCAACAATTGACGAATCCCTAACTAGAAAATCACCTGATGAAACTAACATAAATGAACCAACACTGACGGAGGTCCAACTGGCTCTAAAGAAATTAAAAAATAACAGAGCCCCTGGCGAAGACAACATCCCCAGTGAACTGTACAAACATGCGCCAGAACCTCTTATCAGGATAATACATCAAATAATAACTGAAATCTGGAATGCAGAGACGCTACCAGATGATTGGTCCCAGGGCGTTCTGTGCCCATTACACAAAAAAGGAGACCAGTTTGACTGCAAAAATTACAGAGGCATAACATTACTGAATACTGCTTATAAAATACTCTCTAATATCCTCTTTTCAAGGCTCTCGACATACACTGAGAAAATCATTGGTACCTACCAATGTGGTTTCACAGCAGGCAAAGGCACAACTGACCAGATCCACGGCCTACGGCAAATACTAGAAAAGTGCCAAGAATACAATATTGACACCTTCCACTTGTTTATTGACTTCAAAGCGGCCTATGACAGCATAAATAGAAAATAACTGTATAAAGCAATGTCCGAATTGAATATACCAAATAAGCTGATACGACTTGTAAGAGCAACAATGAGCCCAACCATAACCAAAGTAAGAATCGACAAAGACCTCTCAAAACCATTCCAGACATATAATGGCCTACGACAGAGAGATGCCTTGGCATGTCTCCTATTTAACGTGGCTCTAGAAAAAGTGATAAGGGACTCAAAAATAGATACCAGAGGCACTATATTCTACAAGTCAGTTCAGCTACTCGCCTATGCAGATGACATAGATATTGTGGGACGGTCACTTGAAGCTACCCGTGAAGCGTTTGTAGCATTGGAGGAAAAAGCAAAAATAATGGGACTTGTCATAAATGAAGATAAAACAAAATTGATGATTGCTTCTAATACCACATATCCATACCCCCAGGTTTTCTCATCTGCAAATTACAACTTTGAAATAATTAATTCATTTACATACTTAGGCTCAACAGTTACCAGTGATAATAACACCCGAGAAGAAATTGACAGAAGGATAATGGCAGCAAACCGATGTTACTACGCTCTCCAAAAACAGTTAAGATCCAAATTACTGCGAAGAACCACAAAAACACTATTGTACAAGACCCTGATCAAACCAGTCCTCACATATGCCTCTGAAACCTGGGTGATGACAAAACACACTGAAAGGTCCATCGCAGCATTTGAAAGAAGGGTTCTTAGGACAATATATGGCCCAGTGAGAGACCACAATGGTTGGCGTCGTCGATATAACCGAGAGCTATATGATATCTATAAAGAGCCCGATGTGATCAGATCCATCAAAGTAGGGCGCTTGAGATGGGCTGGTCACATAATCGGAATGGACGACGACAACCCTACAAAACGCCTCACGCTCTCAGTACCACAGGGACGTAGAAGACCAGGAAGGCCCAAAATGCGATGGATGGACAGTGTCAACACGGATGCATCGGTGTTGCAAGTGAGAAATTGGAGAATAAGGGCATCAAACAGACAAGAATGGAGGAAGCTCCTGGATTCAGCCAAGGCCCACCCAGGGCTGTCGAGCTTAGGATGATGATGATGATGATGTAATTGGCCTTGTTTTGTTGTCTCTGTGTGTTTATATTCATATACTGTATTTACTGTTGGTTACCCTTGTCGGGGTTAAATGCATAACCCAGATAAACATGGCAGTGTGATTGTCACACTGTCATTGGTCTGGTGTAGAATTCACGTGACAATAAAATGGCGATAGATTGGCTACCTATCATATGTCATGAGAATCAATATGATAGCTAAAATAAATTGTATACAGTAATTGGGTTCAAGCGACCTGTTGTATACAAGGAGAAAAAAAAAAAAAAAAACATATTTCATGAAGAAATATATAGAGCACCCAAAACGGTCAGTCCACGCCACGAGGGATATCGGACTCCCTCCGACGCCGAGCTACGAAGCTAGAGCAGTCCACTCCAAACGTCAGTCAACTCTAAACGTCAGGCATTATCGCGATCTCGAAGAGACACGAATCTCCACAACCCAGCCTACGTACGAGAAACCTCTGACGACTCCTCGCTCCAGCCACTCGACGATACCGCCCAGCAAGCCCTCATCCTCTACGACTCACCACCGGACTCCGCCCCGCTGCCATCGACCTCCAGCCACGCTCCCGCTCGAGTACATCATACCGTGAACGTAGTGTTACCTGTGACCTGCCATAAATGTCGAAACATCCACCGTCGTTCAACTCTCACCACAAAAACCCCACACCCACAATAATTAAAAAAATATAAAAATAGGTCGGCCATGTTAGAAGTCGGAAAAATCAACGTGCGTGTATGACTCCCTGTATGAATGTGGAGGAAGCTAGAGATGTAGGTCAGGATAGAGTACTGTGGCGGTCCATTCTCCTTGCCTACCCTTTCGGAGAAACATTAAAGTGATTGTTCAAGAAACAATAAACAACAACAATAAACTATCACCCCGTTGATACCTTTTGAGATTCCTCTACATTCGTTCATTGAAACATGCACGCACGTTGATATTTCTTATCTGGAAGGTGGTTGCTTGTTAGTATTTGATTGTAATGTGGTGTAAAAACAAAATAAAGTGGTTTAAAAATATTATAAAGTAAACTGATTCTTTTTCTTCTTCTCCTTTTAGACCTTTGGTCTATGCCTGTTGTCAGGCTGGCCCCTCATGGGAAGTTGATTCTCTCATGAAGTGGTCTTCTGGGGGGACGGTAACCAACAGCAATCTGAGGCATCACAACGTGTGGGATTCTGGAGGGATCCATTCTCTGCACGTACAGATTCTGTTCGGTTGTCTGCCCCATTTGACAATATCTTCCACCTTGCATATTTCGAAAGTGTCTTTCCTGATTTTGTCTTCAGCGTCCACATATCTGCCACCCGCACTTAAGCTTCGTCTTGTGGTCTAAATCGGGCGAATAATAAAGTAAACAAGTGTTATTATTTCTTCTATATTTGCCATACTTTGTGTTGCAGATGCTTTATTTCTCTTTTTCTTTTTTACATACTTTGTATATATATACAACACTTATTATATATTAAAATAACCCATTTCTTTAGATTAATCAGGGGATACTTCGAGAACTCGGCCGTACTGGAGGACTTTGTTATTTTTGTCGCCGATAGATATCTCCGACAGCGAGCGCACAGATTGTTTTACCTACCGGCCGCCAGAACCAATCTGCCTCTGGTGACACAGGTGGGAAGAGCAATTAGTCTGCTGAACGCGGTCTCCTCGGAGATCGACGTCTTTAAAATTAGTGAAAGTACGTTCAGGGGACAAATACTCTTGACTTTAGAAAATATATTGTCTTCGTAATGTCGAACCATCACTAATGCGTTCCGGGTATTATGTTGTATGGTATTTATATAATATTTTACCTGTACTCAATAGAAGCCTTAAACATTTATGCTGTTTGTAATGTCTTTTCAGTAAATAAACTGATTTGATTTGATTTGATTTAAAAAAAAAAAAAATTACAAAGACATGTTTCGGACCTTCTTCAGTGATACATATTATAAAGACACATATATAAAATTGTTTACATGATCTGACAGAAGTTACATAAAAAAAAATCTTTACAACATCTGTTAGATCATGTAAATCTTATAATATTTTTAATATGTATCTTTATAATATGTACTGTTGATGTTGATTTTTTTAAATATAAGTGTTGTATATACAAAGTATATAAAAAAGAAAAAGAGAAGTGTGATAATATTGGATTGGATTTAGATCTTCCGGCGTACAGAACTTAGCTCTTGTGGCTATTTCTCTTACGTCTTATGGGAGCATTGTTGGAAAGGTGATTTGGTAGGTTGTTGGTTTATGTGGGGGCTTGATTTGTGTGGATTTTTTAATTAATTCTTCGTTTGTTTACCCACGCTAGTAGAATTGCATTCACATTTTGAATAATTTGCTTTATCTAAAATTCTAAGAACGCGACTAGACCAGATACAAGACAGTTGGGTAGCGGGTAACATGGATATGTACATATTGTAAGTAAGCAAACTGCACATGTTTGACTGTCTGTTGGGGCTTAGAGATGAATTATTGCGCTTTGTTTGCTATATATGCACATTGCACATATGCACACGCCTTAAGTAGGAAAAACAACGCAAAGAACAGTTCTCGCATTGTATTATAATATTTTAATGGTCGTGCCCACGTAATTAAAAACAGGAAAAATAATTTGCGTAACAGGTTTACAAAAATGTAAACAAAAAATACACACTCTATAATGATGTAGCAAATAAAAAAGTCATCGCATTGTTCCATTTTGACAGTAAACAAATATAAATTGGTACTTATTTGGCAAAAAATCCCAAATGCGTTTTTTTTATGAAATTAGGTTTCTTCTTCTTTATGTTCTGGCAAAACGTTGGAGCTGTATTTTTAATGACTGTAGAGCTCTTGTCCAAAAGTCTTATCAATGGCAGAAGGTCACATTTGCAGTTGGAACTTTTTGCCAAATGAAAAAATAATTGCTGTGACAATTTTTGAAAAAAAATATTTAAACAAATAGTATTACTTTATAATAGTAAACACGATTGTTTCATGGTTTTAGTTGGAATTATTTCTTCCAGTAATAATGGAGTTTTACAAAACTAATACCATCAGTATAAATATTATTTATATATAATATTCTTCAATATTATTTTAAAGTTCTTGCTGGTTAAGTGCCTAATTACAGCTAATTTAAAAAACAGTGGATACGTGTAACACAAATTAAACAAACATAAAAGTCCGGATCGTCCATGTCAACATGTGCAACATCGAAAAAAACATTATGTGTTATTACATTATGTGCTAAATAAAAAAACGGTGGATACGTGGAACATAAATTAATTAATAATTATTTTTATTTTGTTATTTTATTTTATATCATTGTATTTTATATTATTTGTTTTAGATTTATTTTGTGGGTGTTGGACGATCGAAGTGTGCGCGGGAGATGCCTATTGGTGGCGATGAGGTTCGCAACCCATCACACCGCGTCTCCCGCGGGGCGAAAAGAGAAGGATGGAGTGCCGCATCAGTAAAAGTGTGACAGTCCATTCTTTCTGCCCACCCTTTCAGGGAGATGGCGTGATGGTTAGTTAGTTAGTTATAATTATTTTTCTTCTTGCCTGTTACGACTACATAATATTCACGACTTCATGACTAAATGATTAGAAATATACTAATGAATTTATTCATTTAATAAAGAATTTGCAGAATTATCGATAGCTGCATTACTCAGCATTTACGTATTTTATGGAACCTTCAAGAAGAGAAAAACAGGTTGCATAATGATGTAATGCAAAAATGAAGAATAGGGCTTGACCGAGAGTGTTCTATGCGGTATCCGTACGTGTCGTGTGGGAGACGTTTTAAAATACGAGTACTTAGGTACTACACAAATTCCTATACTTTTGAAATACTGAAGTATCTTTTCGTAACTTTGCACATAGGTGGCCATTGAGATTTTTTGAAATGTTACGAATAAATAAACAATTTCTTTTGGTAAGTACCTATTTAGAATGTAATCGTGTTTGCTTACAAATCTTACAATTGACAATCCAATCACACTTTTTTTTGTAAACTTGTAATGACTTTTTTAAATATTTTTTAAATGCTAAATATTTTAAATTATTTCATTTATAAAGGGTAAAAAAACTCGTTTTTTGTACACAAAAAATAGGGCTAATTATAATATAATGTATATATATTACATTCTTCTTCTTTCTGTGTCCTGTTAGGTCTCCCTAACGTTGACTATCACCTTTCATAGTGATGACCTGGGGAAAAATATCCAGAATGGTATCCCCTTGCCTTCTCTGGAGGATTTTCTGTCGGGGTTACCTTCCCTTAGCTGGGTGTATCCAGTTTTATGGCGCTGGAAGCTCGCCATTCGCCCTCTCTCAATCTGCTATGGCACTAAAAGGCGGGCCACACTGTTTGAAACAAACTCTCCACAGGGGTGACCTTGGTGGGGAGTTGTGAAGCCCGCGGTTGGTGTAGCGTCCACACTTGGTTTAAAACAAGCTCTAAACACGTGGAATGCGTGTTTAAACGCGCGTCCGTCCACAAAGTTTGTTGAAGGTCAAACGAATTTTGGTTTCAAACAAGTGTCTACACAGTTTTAAACCGTTGGTGGAGACCGTTGTGGAGAGCTTGTTTATAACAGTGTGGCCCGCCTTTTAGTAATAAATATGTGCCACATTGCCCGGGTTTCGCGGGGTCTTTAAAACACCTCTCGTGGACGCTAGGGAGTTGGACTTGATAGTAGTGTTGCTGTTGTTAATGCAACATGGCATATTACATTAATGTAAAAAAAATATGAATTAAAATGTATACCTATATTTTTATATGAATTTAAATATATAAAATAAAATGTATTTTTAGTTCAATTTAACTTAGGGTTATAGCTATCAGAAGATGACAGCGAGCTGCCGAAACCTGTCGAAACCATTACCCTTAGTGGAATTTAACTAAATATTTTAATTTTATTTTAAAATATTAACACATTTTTAAATTTCCAATTAATTAGAATAAGAAAAAGCAATTCAACGTCAAATATTAACCAAATCTTTCATAAATATTATACAACAGACAGCACCGACAAACTAATAAATAAATAAAACTCTGACGTCCACAGCAACTGGACTAGAAACTGTAACAGATATCACTTACTAAAAACACTGTCAAAGACAGGACACTCTAGAAAAATGAAAGTAGATTAAATGTAGTAGAAATGAGATTTGTGGAAAAACTGTGTATGATAGATTATCGAATGAAAATACTGTATTATTATACTGCGCATGCCCTCGTCTTCATCTACTAGTACTAGACAACTAGATTCTGTCGCCAGGATTCTTATTAGCGCGCTTTTTTTATATATTTGTTTAAATTCTACTGCGAGTTTCTTTCTTTTCGAAAACGGGACGTTTTGGCGTTCCGAAGCTGTTTTTGGGGACACCGGGACACGCTGCCTGAAAACGGGACTGTCCCGGTGAAAACGGGATGTCTGGTTACATTAGATATAGTGCAAAATAATTTTGCTAATTTTCACTTACCGCCAATGTTATTAACAATACTTTCCTGTTCATAGTTTATGGTTGGTGAAAATTCACCTTCGTTATTCACCTTTTGCAAGGTTTTTCTGTATATATCCGATATCGAATGTATATATCAATTCTGTGTGTATCGATTATGAATGTTCACATAGCTGATTGATGATGCATTTAAATTATCCACGAATGAATTAAAATTGCAAATCTGGATTATTTCTATATAATCATATAATCGTAAATCCATTCAAACCAATTGCTTCATCGCATATGCACATAAACTATACATCGACTTTATCATAAATATTTTTAAACCGCATGATTTAACTGTGTTATTAATGCTAGGAAAAAAACTGCATAAAAAGTATTCAAGATAGATAATTATTTTAACTTTATGACTTCAGGAGTTATTTTTTATGATTCAATCATTCATAGATTTAAATAGCAAGAGGTACAATATTTTCTGTTTTGTTTATTTTAAAAGTAAACTATTTTAAAAATATTCAAATTACAAATAGATAATTATTTAAATTGTATGCCTTCAGGAGTTATTTGTTCATAGATTTAAATATATACATTTAAATTATAAGATTTAAGATTTAAATTTTAATATTCTATATCAATATTATTTATTTCATTTGTTTTAAAAGCTCACTATTATTTAAAAATAATTACTCTATTTATGTATATATTGAAAGAAAACAGTGCAAAAATCAGTAATTTCTTAATACAAATGAAAACGTCAGTTTTCTAGAAGTTTTATTATATTTAATGGGAATGACATGTTTCGCCCTTCTAAGGCATTATGATAATGCCTTAGAAGGGCGAAACATGTCATTCCCATAAACTATATTAAAATTCCTAGAAACTGACGTTTTTATACGTATTAATTATTTAATATGGAGTTTTATATCATTGTTCAAGAAACAATCAATCAGTAGTTTCTTTCCCTTACATTACATTTACAGTTTATATTCTAATGTATCATATGAACTTTTTTTTTCAATTCGAATTTCAAAGTGAATTTTACGTAATATGATGATGAACTGAGACTATCTGTCTGAGCTGCAGATGTAGTCAGCCGCATAATGGAGGTTTATCTTACGTCGATGTCCTCATGCTTTTTCATAAAACAATTATTAAGGACAAAATAAAAAAGTACAATTTTTTGAGAACGACGATGAGGCCGACATTCAATATTTGATTTATTTGATCGTGCCACGTTTTCCTCAGTCTTCCTCTATTTCTGGTTCCATTTACATCGTTAACATATAATTTTTTACCATTCTTTCTTCATTCATTCTTTCCTAATGTCCAAACCATATTCATGATCCTTTCATTATTTTGTTCATAACACCATGATTCGCACCGCATTCACTTCTTATATTTTCATTCGACACTCTGTCATACACAGAGTATCCACACATTCGTCTAAGAGATCTCATTACAATACAATCAATCAACATTCAATCAAATCAAATCATACACAGAAATTTATAATTTTATAAACACAAGTTTACCCCTCTGTACTTTGTATTAAATTAATGTCGAAAGTAAATATAATATATGAACTTGGCGATCATGCAACAGTTGTGCAACGCATGCTTGAATGAGATATCTCTTCATTAATACATATTAACACATTAGGTACTCATAAATGAGATTAAACAAACACGGGAAGATCAAGGCACTCTTGAGTGGCAGGTTATCGGTACCACATCAAAGAATAATCTAAATAAAAGCTCTTAATAGGGATACTCTCGTTGCGTATAAATGATATGCTTATAAACACTAATAGCGTATGAGTAGGTACCTACGTTTAATATAAAAATATATTTCGGTTTTCAAATCAAATCAACTCAAATCAAATCCGTTTATTTTCTCAAAAGAAATTACAAACAATCAACATATTTTAAGACATCTCTATTGAAAACGGGTAAAATATAATAAATATTGTATATAATACCAGGAACGCATGAGAGATGGTTCGACATTAGGAATACAATATACTCTCCAAAGTCAAGAGTATTTGTCCTCTGAACATACTTTCACGAATATGAAAGACGTCGATCTCCGAAACGATCATGTTCAGCAGTTTGATTGCTCTCCCCACCGGCATCACCAGAGGCAGGTTGGTTCTGCATACTGGGAGATAAAACAGCTTGTGCTGATGCTGTCAGAGATAACCATCCGGAACATAAAGATGGATAGCTTTCAAGATGACGGAATTCTCAAAGAATCCCCTGATAAGTCTAAAGAAATGGGTAAGTGTACACCAATCCCTCCTTATCGGTAAACTATTGGGCCCCAGCATGCCCAAAAGGAATGCAGTGGGATAAAGCCACGGATAGCTACCAAACTGCATCATGTATAGATATCTCAGAAATCTTTTCTGAACCCTCTCCAACATGAGCGAGTTTCTCGCCCCGTGGGAACTCTATTATTGCTCTTCCCACCGGTGTCACCAGAGGCAGGTTGGATATGGCGGCCGGTAGGTAAAACAATCTGTGTTGTCGCTGTCTGAGATATCTATCAGGGACAAAAAGACCAACATCCTCCAGCACGGCAGAGTTCTCGAAATATCCCCTGATTAATTTAAAGAAATTGGTTATGAGATGTCCATCTCTTCGTAGCTGCAGAGAGAAGTAGGTATACCAGGATAGAAAAGTAACGCGTTATATCTTACCCCCTTTTTGAAAAATGGCGTGATGGTTGGATAATTAAACATCATTTGAAATTACGTAAGAAGATGTTTAAATTGTTATTTACATACAGAATGATCTTAAACGACGAAAATAAAGCAGCACCATGCCAGAAAACGAAACATAATGGCGATCTGCTTTGAAATACATCCAAAATAATGGCGATCTGCTTTGATACATGAATTTAATAGCACCAAGAATATCAATTAGTTATTTCCTTCAGTACTACATAAAGCATAGTAAACAGTTAATGCTCTTGGCATTACTCTCTTACACACGTGAAATGTTTACCATTCAATATTGTGTACTTATTGCATGGCGTCAATATTTATATTTCTACAACAAATTTTATTGCATCTTAGATACGTTCTAGCTAACACTGTCATCTGAGCTCAATGATTTTCGAAGGCTACGGCCACACAGGTAGGAACCTCGTTAAGTGCCTTATATTGAGATGGCCACACGGTACGCTTCGTGCCACGCTATGTGACTTTTGAGTAGATAACATTAACATTTAGCTAGGCACTTAGTGGAGAATTTCAGCGTGGCTTTAGTTTAAAATGGATTCATAGTTAGAATGGTTCAGTGACAAAAAGGGGGATTTCGACTATAAGAACTGTACATTAGATCAAGTGAATTTCTCTGCGAGATAGTTATAGTAACCCTATAGTTATCTACTAAAACACTTATATATCCCAATAATTAAGTTGACTACATGATTGACAAGTTAAGAATGTTCGTACGATTTAAATAAGCCCAGAAAGATGTTGAAATCTTATAGTATTAACTGACTCTTACTGTACCTTACTGAAATTCAAATAAAGGAACAAAGTAACAATAAATACAATTAATCCACAAAGAACGTAAGGCGGCAAGGAGGATAATGGACCATCACAACAGAAGTAAATAGATCCACAACCTTATCTCAGACCTGAAACTGTGGATGGGGGAAAATTTTTGAGATATTGACAGAATATGGATGCTTTCAGAATTACTTTTACAGATTTGGAAAAATATCAAATGCTTAATACGTCTATGTACTGTGAAGCGAAAGACACGCCCAAGCATACCTACCATTTTCAAAAGTAGAAAATGAAAATATATTAAGAAAGGCCGCGTGGACGATGAGTGGAAAAGAACTTCAGACTGATGATATGGTGGGAGCTATGCTAGAGAACAATGATATTTGGGAGACTATCAAAAAATAACTGGCACCATAATGACGAAAAAGGAGGTCGAAGAAAGCAAAGGAAGAAGAAAATAAATGTGTGAGAGCCCCCTTGAGCATAACACATTTTTTTTTAATTATCATGCTACCGCATTGCCATCTAGCGAATAATCAACGAAACGTGCGTTAATCTCGTTGCTGGACAAAAATAATGTTTTATTTAAACATGTTTTGCGGTACGCATTTTTTTTTTTTTTTTAAACAAATTAGTGTGTAGTTGTATCGAATATAAATTATAATACGACAAATTACCAAAAAATATATTTTTATTTATAAAGTGACATCTCTGAGAATATTACAAAAGCTTTATTTACACTTGATAACGTAGGAATAAACTTGTAAATAGTTGAGAAAGTTTATCGATAGTAAATAAGTTTGTATTGTTAGTGTCAAATGGTGATCTGATTGTGAGATGATAAAAATGGTTCGTACTCTATTTACATAATTATTTATTAATTTGTTTATTTAATATAGCAATAATTTCTTGCGTCTTATATATATTATATATTAATATTATCTCTAACTGCAAGGAAACAGCTGGGATCGTAATCACGTCCAGTAAACCAGGAGTTACACATATTGTTCTACGAACCATTATCAGGCTTTACCGAAATGATTTACCTAGTAAATTGATAAAATTTGATGCAGATACCAGCTTATAATCGAACCCACTTTTTTAGATTGTGAGCCAATGTTAATTCCAGTAAATATAAAATAATTTGATTAATTAGTACAAGTGCTTGACTAGTAAAAAAAAATACTTAGGACTACGAATTCTTCGTCTTCGTCGATGGCTCTACATCCCATATTGAACTCTGGTCTCCATTAATCCTCGTCTCCAACTCCTCCTGTCCTCCGCTGCGATCTTCCAATTCTGTATTTGAAGCAGCTGAATTGCGTTCCTCCCAACTTCGTCTTCCATCGGTGTCTTACCCTATAATATATACATTTAGAATAAATAAAGTTTATAAAAAAATACGTCGTCTTTGATGATTGGGACACCTCCAGCGAATGATTGATTCTCAGTACGAAAATTCCGGTTTCGGAAATGGTGAATCATTGTGTTAATTTCGACAATCAATTTGAAACTAATTTCTAATTAACGTTTTTCTCACTTTTATTATATAAGTTTATAAAATTATGTAGTTTCTTCACCTAATTAATATTAACTGTGAAAATTTTTTTTATTGTGTATAATTGTTTTTTCTAATCACTGTTTTTTTTACACATTTTTTATATTTGCTTGTAAAATTGTACACGTAATGTTTATCACTACAAAATTATCACTAAGATATCAAAAAATTTCAAATGTACTCGTATTTGTTCGCAATTATAGCTAACGCGTATGTTTTTATTATATAGAGAAACATACCGGAAAAGGTTCGTATGTTGAGTTAGCTGTGTGGTATTATATCCCAATTGTGATATAAATATTTGTTATTATCTAATGGAGCAAGACCGTTATACAGCCATTTCATTTTCATTGAAATTCTCTCCGAAACTAGTAAACAATTGTTCAATCGATGAAATGTATTCAATTGTTACATACAATTTACATAACTATTGAGTCTATGTACGTAAATGCCCGTTTGTAATTTTAGATTGTTAGAAACAGTTTTATTTCACGTATAAAATACATACCTAAATAACTTTCAATTATACTCGAAATATGTTTTTAAGAAAATGGCTCATCGTGGATAGATCATCTTCTTCTTTCCCCTAGCCATATCCCGTTATTTGGGATCGGCTCTCCTAATACGGCTCCGCCAATTTTCACGATCCAGGGTCATCTGGCTGTCCGGTTCCAGCACCTTCAGGTCGTTCCTAACTGTGGACATCCACATTGCAGGAGGCCAACTCCTTTTCCGTCTTCCAGTTGCAGGTTCTTGTGAACGATGTATTCATTGTCTCTCCTGCTCACATGGCCATACCACCGCAGTCGACGTTCCCTAGTTTTTTCCGCTATGGGAGCGACTTTAAGGCTGCCTCTGATGTGCTCATTTCTAGCTTTGTCCAGCATCTTCATTTCTGCTACGTGCAGCCTCTGTTCTTCTTGTCGTCTCGCGGCCCAGCATTCCGATCCGTAGAGCATAGCAGGTCTTACGGCGGTTCGGTACACTTTTCCTTTTATTTGCACGGGTATTTTGCTGTCGCAAAGTACTCTTGAAAGGGCACGCCATTTAAGCCATCCTACGTTTATTCTATGCTCTACGTCATTTTCGATCCTGCCATCATTGGTAAGAATAGAGCCGAGATATCTGAAGTGGTCCACCTTTTTTAATGGGATGCGTTCCAGGCAAATATTCGTTGGTTAGGTCCTGGCTCGTAAGAAATTGCAAATCATATGCTCCGTTTTGGTTCTGCTGATTCGAAGCCCATTGTTTTCAGACACATTTGCCATTGATCTAGTGAGTTTTGTAGTTCCACGCTGGATTCGCTTATCAAGACCACGTCGCGTTGTCCGCGTATAGCACTGAAAATCTCATCAACATGGGCAAAGTGTAGGAAAAGGCGACAACAAGGACGACCACCGAACCCCTGGTCCGATCAAATCAGGGATCTAATTGGCTGGAGCCTGGAGACAGACGGGTAACAGGAGCGCATGGCATACCATGGTCAATAGTTTACAGGTGGACACGACCCTCAATCATGAGGAATACGACTGAGAATAAGGACTATATATAACTTTTTAGCTATTGATTCTCATGACATGGGATAGGAAGTTAATCTATCGCCATTTTATTGTCAGCACTACACCAGACCAAATATAGTGTGAGAATCACACTGTCATCAATCGAACCCGGGATCTTGTGTGACAGTCATAGCTGTTGCCACACTGCCACGAAGGTTGTCAGCGTGTCATGCGGAATTAGAACACAGAGTTTTAAAAATCGTCAGCGTCCTGCAGCCTTCCTTAAGACATTTCTAAAGTGGAAACTACTGTCCAATAATACTAATTTGTGTATTTATAACACCATCAAGCCACCATATGGTTTTAAGTCATGGAGAATGGGTCTTAAAAACATCAATGAATCTACATGTTTGAGAATAGGATGATCCTGCGAAGCAGAACTGATGTTGCAGTGAGTACTTCAAGTCATATGAGCAAATAAGAGATCCCCACAATGACCCAACAGTCCCTTATTACGAGCACCGTGAGACACGTATACCAAATTGGTTAGACCTGAAGAACAATTAAGTCTCTGCATTTGTAGTCAGAGTAAAACCTTTAGAAAGGCCTTACTTACATTCTTAAACAGCCGATGTCGACCACTGCTGGACATAGACCTCCACCATACTTCTCCACTTATTCCTGTCTTGT
Source organism: Lepidostoma basale (assembly GCA_022606425.2). Taxonomy (NCBI): domain Eukaryota; kingdom Metazoa; phylum Arthropoda; class Insecta; order Trichoptera; family Lepidostomatidae; genus Lepidostoma; species Lepidostoma basale. Next base: position 2,324,751 of record JAHDVF020000010.1, read on the forward strand.
GCCTTTCGCATCCAGTAGCCAGCAATTTTTCTAACGTCATCGGACCATCGTGTGAGGAGTCTCCCTCTGTTTATTTTGTCCTCGCAGGGTCTCCAATCCACCGCCCATATGGTTCTTCTTTCGTCTACAAACCTGGCAACAAGTCCCGCAAATGACCATTTGAGTTTAGGGGTCCTTTTGATGATATCCGTTACTCCCGACCTTCTACGTATTTCTTATCCGGTTTTGAGAGTCTTACATGTAGCACGGCTTTTTCATGTTTGCTTAATGCTACACGGAGTCTCTTTATGGTCAACTTTGTGAGGGTAAATGTTTCTGCTCCATATGTCGTACTGGAACTTCCAGTACCTTTATACTATGTATTGAAATAACATGTAAATTCCTAAGAATGCATTGAATACACGATTGATTGCATATTGTTAGTTATTCAAGTATAAAAACATAACATTAGATCACCTGTAATTTAAAACACGGTGATGGTTTCACACACCTTTGGCATGATTCATCGTTTATGAAAACACGTCGATAGTATAATCCAAACACGTTACGTATATTGTCATTTATCACTTAGCTTGTAATCGTATTCGTACAAAGATACATTATCATAGTTTTCATTAAAATAGCCCCGCCTTACAAATTGTTGTATAATATGTTGTGTACATCACTTACAACTTTTATTTTGATTAATAAATATGAATATACAAAACAGAATAAACAAAACCTGAGTAAGGCCTATACTGACATATAAAATAGCATTGAGACCTGAGCGGATACCACAAGAACGAAGTGCGGATGACAGAGATGAGAGGATGAAAGATTCCAGATAGGGTGAGGAACACGGATACCGGCGAAATTTGTAAGGTGAAAGATTTCGTAGGATGGGGCACACAACGCATAAGATACTGGAATACGCACTTGCAGAGAATGGATCCCTCCATAATCCCACACGTTGTGGCGCATCAGATTCCTGTTGGCTACTTTCCTACCGGAAGAGATGGTGGGATAGCTGCGAATCAACATCCGAAGAGAGACTAGCCTGACTACAGGAACAGACCAAAGGACAAAAAGAAAAGGAAGAAGAAAAAGAAGAATAAATATGAAAAGAAATCGATGTACCTCCCCTGTCGAGAAGATTCTGCGAATCAGTGACTGTCACCATCTATAATCAAATCCATTGAATGTGTTTAGAAATATATAAAAAAAAACAAGAGATGTTTGCAACTAAAAGCTTTGAACACATGAACATCAGCAAATATTCAAGAGAATTAATCAAATAAGTTTATTAACTCAAAAGACATTACAAACAGCAAAATTTTTAAGGCATCTATTGAGTACAGGTTAAAATATTATAAAAATACAACATAATACCGGGAACGCATTAGAGATGGTTCGACATTAGGAAGACAAGATACTTTCTAAAGTCAAGAGTATTTATCCCTTGAACGTACCTTCACTAATTATGAAAGAAGTCGATCTCCGAGGAGACCGCGTTCAGCAGACTAATTGCTCTTCCCACCGGTGTCACCTGAAGCAGATTTGTTCTGGCGGCCGGTAGGTAAAACAATTTGTGCTGTCGCTGTCGAAAATATCTATCAGGGACAAAAACACCAATACCCTCTAGCACGGCCGAGTTTTTGAAATATCCCCTGATTAATCTCAAGAAATGGGTATTCAGATGCCCATCTCTTCGAAGCTGTAAAGAATTGGTTCCGAGTATTCCCGAAAGAAGTGCCGTGGGATAGAGCCACGGATAATTACCATACTCCCTCATGTAGAGATAGCTCAGAATTTTTTTCTGAACCCTCTCCAGCATAACGGAATATCTCGCCTCATGAGAACTCCATATCACAGAACCAATTTCGATTCATCTGTAGGCTATCATCTATAGGCTAGTAGTTCATTCTGATTATCCATATTTTGTCTGTTATCATATTTTTGGTCTATGGTTAAAACAAAAAGGGATTTATTCGCTTTTAAAAATCTGGTTCTGTGATAAAAGTGTCAGATTTATCAATAAAGTAATATAGAAGTACAAGAAATATGTTGTAAAAATGTTACTTAAATAGAAACACATTGCGCAAACATATAGCCGTCTAGGGAATAAATCGGACAGATAAATGTCACATAAATTCGCCAATAAGTAGGCGATAAGGATGATTGGGAAGGATTGGAAGATATTTATTTAGATACGACCCGTGCTAGTAGAACCAATAGCATATTGTGATATCCGAAAGTCTATTATGTATGTGTGGTGTCTTATTTTGTTACCTAACCATCACGCCGTTTCTCCGGAGGGGTAGGCAGAGAGGATGGACCATCATACTGCTCAGTCCTGATATACCTCATTGTTTCCTCTACATTCAGACATCGTACCATGCACGCTTGTCGATTTTTAGTATATAAGTAATTTGGTCATGCCGTGCTTTCCTTGGTCTTGCACGGCCTCTCTTTCCACTCATACTGCTTGTATACAACATTTTAACCATTCGTTGCATATGTCGAAACCATCTCAGGTATCCTTTTTTGATTTTACTTATGATGCAATCATCTGCCTTATATTTATTATATTTCGTCGTTTGTTATTCTGTCATATATCGTTTTACCGCACCTCTTCATAATGATCTCATTTCTACGACATTTATCCTACTTTTATCCTTTTGACAGCTCCAAGATTCACTTCCTTACATAAGGGTTGGCACTGGAACTCCATTACGTACTGCCATATTTGCTTTAGTGGATATATTTCTATTTGCAGTGATGTCTTTGAGAGCGTCATTTATTTTGTTTCCGTTTTTGTTTAGATGTCTTTTTTTTTTTCATTTTTCCGTATTTTAATAACATGCTTGCCAGGTTTAAAGTGTAATAATATGCAAAAAAGTAAAATAGGAATACATATTTTTTTTTCAATTTCATTTGAACGGCCGTAACGTTGAAAGGGTGGAAACATTTAAATACCTCGGCAGCATACTAACACAATCTCTTGACCCAGGTTTAGAGATAAAATGCAGAATTGAGGCAGCAAGAGCTACATTTAATAAAAGGAAATCACTCTTCTGCAATGATAACATAAATTTGAAACTCCACCAGAGAATGATCAAATGCCATGTGTGGTCTGTTTTATTGTATGGATGTGAAACGTTGACCCTGAAAGTCAACTCAATGAACAGACTGGAAGCATTTGAAATGTGGCTCTATCGCCGAATGCTCAGAATTCCATGGACAGACATGGTTACCAATACCGAAGTCGTTAGGCGAGCTACAGTTGACAGGGAGTTGTTATCAACTATCAAAGTTCGGAAGATTTCACATCTGGGTATAATAGTAATTTCATTTAAAAAAAAAATCATTTCAGAGACAGATGTCCTGGCTGCGAAAGGTGAGGGAGTGGACCTGCATCCAAAGTGTGGAGGAGCTGTTCTGAGTGGCGCAGGACAAGGAGATGTTCGCCGAGGTGATCGCCAACGTTGGGGTGATCCGACAGGGCACTTGAAGAAGAAAAATAAAGTACACTATTTTTACTATTTTTTCTAGCCATTAAGATGTGTATAGATATACCTCTGAGATGCGCATAGGAGATGTGCGCATCTCAGAGCCATGTATTATATTATAATACATACCTTCGTGACAGATACATTAACCTAATATTGATCGCACATGACTACGTTACGGAGATTATCATGTAACATTGCATCAAATTGATCTCTTTGCTCTTTTAATAGACACATTTTTTTCTAGTCGGAAAATAGCAAAAGAAATAAAGGTCTAGGTAAAAGATTCCCAAACTGTTGTGGTCTAGTGCCCCCCTCTTGCAGAAAAAAATGAAATACGCTCCATAAGAAGGTAGATCCTTCAAACAATCAGAAAGATACAGTTTATTATATATTCGCCATCACTTTGTGTTGTGGATTCACATTTGAATAACTTTTTTGAAACATTGTATTTACAAAACACTTTTTTGCGCTTTTCACAAACATATTTCGGGACACAAACTTTCCTTCTTCAGTGTATGAATTTTAACAGTTAAATGAAAGAGAGTTATTACTTATATACTAAATGACGACTGAAAAGGTGCAAGGTAAATTGTTGTTAAGTTGGAATTATGAGACAAGGAAAATAAATCAATTATGGGACTAGAAGTCAAGTTAAGCTGGTTGTTCATAATATCTTCATTGTTTTTAAAGCCTTTTTAATGTCTTGATTATTTAAAGTTTTATTTCTATTATTTATGTGTAAAATTTCAACGCCGCTATCTTTGTTAAACGAATGATCTCTTTCAATGAGATGATTTGCAAATTCCGAAAAGCTATTATTAGATCTTCTTCTTCTTCCTTGTTGTAGACCTATGTGGTCTATTATCCAGAGTGTTGCTCTTCGTGTGAGGTAGACTCCCAGCTGTCCTTCCATATTTTATGAGGTCTTCCACGAGGACGAGTCCCATAAGGCTGATTATGTAATGTAATATAAGGGAGACTGGTGGTGTCCATTCTTTGAACATGGCCGTACCAGTCCCTTTTTCGCTGTCTGCTCCACCTTATAATATCCTCAACCTCATATATCTCTATTATTCTGGTGTTCCTCACGCGATCTCTCAGTTTCTTGCCTGTTATCGTCCTAAGTGTCTTCATCTCGGAAGTCCTCAAAATTTGCTTGGTCTTTACTGTGTCTGCCCTCGCTTCGACGTCATATGTCATTATTGATATAACATTGATTATCATGACATGTGATTGGTAGCTACTCTTTCGCAATTTTATTGTCTCGTGAATTCTACACCAGACCAAAAATAGTGTAATGTCACATTGCCATCGCCGGGAATCGAACCCGAGATTTTCAGTATGACAGTCATAGCACTCGCAACTCGGCCACGATGGTCGTCTAAGCAAGGCGAAATATGTCATTCCCATGTAATATAAAAATTTCTAGAAAACAGACGTTTTCATTTGTATTAAAAATATACGAGTTAATGATCGAAATCAGTAACCATCGGTGGATCGGCTCTTGAAGTGGTACAACAATACACATATCTTGGCCAAATCATTCAATTAGGTAGAAACAATTTCGAGAAAGAAGCCGACCGAAGAATTCAGTTGGGTTGGGCCTTTGGAAAATTACGTCATGTTCTCACCTCTAAAATACCACAATGCCTCAAGACTAAAGTCTTCAACCAGTGCGTCTTGCCAGTCATGACGTACGGAGCCGAGACGTAGAAACTGACGAAAGGTCTAGTCTACAGATTCCATGTCGCCCAACGCGTCAAGCCATGCTTGGAATAACCTTGAGGGACAGATTGAGAAACGAACTTATTCGTCAACAAACCAAGGTGACTGAGGTGGCTCTGAGGATGGGCGGGCTGAAGTGGCGATGGGCTGGCCATATCTGTCGGAGAACCGACGGTCGATGGGGAAGATGGGTTCGGGATTGGAGACCGCGTAGAGGATTCCGCAAAGTTGGACATCCCCCTGCTCGCTGGACCGACGATCTGAAGACGATTGCTGGACCTGGATGGATAGGGGGCGGTGGCGTGCTTTGGGAGAGGCCTACATTCAGTAGTGGATGACAGACGGCTGATGATGATGATGATGGGTTAATGATGTGAATGAAATATAAAATTGATGATAATCGTAAATACATAGCACGACTAAATTAATCATTTTGAAGTCGGTTACATTAGGAGTATTAAAAATGTACGTGCATGGATGACACGTGTGAATGTGGAGATGTATAGAAATGTATACTGGGATAGAATAGTGTGGCGGTTCATCCTCTTTCTACCCCTTTACGGGTACGCTAGCTAATAAAAAAAAAGTATAAACAAACACGTATACCTTGTCTGTCCTTCCCAACGATAGCAAACACATCCGTTATATTGTACATTACTAATTAGTTAAGGCCTGTCGACCGACTAGATCAATAACAACTTGCATTATGCAATTAGTGTTAGTAAATAATGCACCTATAAGCACAACAACATTCGTGGCGAGTGGCAAGAGTATTGAATGTCACACCGATGGTACCGAATTCAATCAGTCACACTGTCTTTGGTCTGGTGTAGAATTCACGTGACAATAAAATGGCGACGGATTGGCTATCTATCACTTCTTCTTCTTCCTCAGCCTATTCCACTCCTGGACAAAGGCCTTCTCCATTCGCTTCCATGTCGCTCTGTCCTGTGCAGACTGCATCCAGGATATTCCGACGTGTCGGTTCAGATCATCCTTCCACCGTAGTTGCGGTCGCCCTGCACTTCTCTTTGCCGTCCACGATCTCCAAGTCAGCAGTCTTCTTGTCCACTTTTCATCTGAGCTTCTGGATACGTGACCTGCCCAACGCCATTTTAGAGTCGCCACCCGCTAGATGATGTCATTGACCTTTGTTTTTTCTCTCATAGTATCGTTTCTGACTCTGTCTCTTAGGCTTATTCCTAACATGGTTCTTTCCATGGCTCTTTGGGTCACTCGTAGATTTTCGGTACTTTGTTTAGACAATGCGACAGTTTCAAGACCATAAGTACCAGCTGGGTATCTACCACATGGCATGGCAATCAATAGCTAAAGAGTTGAATACAGTAATTGGGTTAAAATAATCTGATACTTATCTATACAAATGTAGAAAGCAACGGAAAACTACCACATTAAAGGCCCAATTGGAGATCAAGAACCAACAAAAATGTTACACTTTGCTGCAAAACAATCCCTTGGATTGAAACTAATGGAAGAGGACAGCATATATTTCATGTAACATAAATTTAGGCAAAAATAAATGTAACATAAATTTAAATAAATTCGTGAAATCACAGAGATGCATCAGAAAAGAGACAATAAGCTCTGTCTGTAGTGTTGAAGGCATAGTACCAAGGCATAGTATGTAAGGCGGGGGAAGAAGCAAAAGGCGCTTTGGGAGGGATCACGAAAAACCCAGCAGCAAGAGATTTCCAGGAAGGGGATGACTGGACGTCATCATTCCAGGACAACTCACCATCATATACAGGTCATACGACAAACTAAAAAGAAGAAGAAGATAAATTTACTTAAAGATTAAAATAAGCATGAGAGATTTTCAAATTTTTCTATTTATTTTTCTTCCTTCTTTCAATGCATTTGAATCTGCTACAGCCCCCTAGAGCTGATCTGGTTGTAAACTAGTTCACAATAAAAGTCCATTAATACTGGATAGTGAACGTAACGTCACCGACGCAGCCTTGAATCTCACCGACTCGTTATCTTAAATGATAGAGAGAAGAGCTGACAAGGGTCAGTTTTACGTCTGCGCGTCTCTTATCAAATCTCCCGACGACTAACTAACTAACTAACTAAACATCACGCCGTCTCCCCGGAGGGATAGGCAGAATGAATGAACCGCCACACTCTTCTATCCTGACATACTTCTCTCGATTCCTCTACACTCATACATCTTGTCATGCACGCACGTCGATTTTTTCGACTTCTCACGTGACCGACATTTAATATTTGTTGATTTGATCGTGCCACGTTTTCATTGGCCTTCTTCTATTTCTAGCTCCGTTCACGTCGTTTACATATACCTTCTTCACCATTCTGTCTTCACTCATTCTTTCCATGTGTCCAAACCATCTTAACGACCCTTTCATTATTTTGTTCATAATACTTTCATTCGCACCGCATTCACTTCTTAAACTAGCATTTGAAACTCTATCATATACAGATTTAACACACATTCGTCTTAGAGATCTCATTTCTACTCCATTTATTCTACTTCCATTCTTATTTTGCCAGTTCCATGCTTCACTTCGGCACAAGAACATTATGCACTGCCATCTTAGCTTTTTGGATACGATTTTCTCCCGACGACGATTTTATTATTGCATTTGAGATAACGAATCGGTGAGATTCAAGGCTACGTCGGTGACGTTACGGTGCCGTTACGGTCACTGTCCAGTGTAAATGGACCTTAAGTGGGCGGTTGCACCCACTTTGGGAATCTACGGGCTAGGTCGTAAAGTAACAGATGGGGTACTCTCGGGGTCGTAAAGAGCGCGTCTCTAATGAGGTCGTTTGATTTTATTTGCTGGGGGACACACCACATCAAAGTCGTGAAACGACTAAAAATAGAGACCGTTTCGCCAAAACTGTGAAATTCTCGTAACTGGCAAATGTCGATAGAGAATAAATATTGGGGAAGACGGCTCCTTAATTTAATTATGACCTTTAAAATATATGTATCTGAGGGCACTACGTGCAAAGTCAGCCACGAATTTTTATTTTGCGAAAAATGAAGAAATGTGTTATTTTTGTTCTGGATATCATATATAATATGTTTATGGCTTGTACGTGTTTAATAAAGGAAGAAAACGAGGATCACCAAAAAAATATATATTAAAAACAAGAGTAAAACTGAGATAAATTGAATTATACGATTAGTTTGGATTTTGCTGACTTTGATCAATACATTTGGAGGTTACCGAATTTGCAAAACACAACTTTGGAGGTTACCTACTTTGATTATAACATCAGAGAAAATAATGTTACAGGCAATCTCCGAAAATTCTGACGAACATTTATTTAACTAACTAACTAACCATCACGCCGTCCCCCCGAAAGGGTAGGCAGAAAGAATGGACTGCCACACTTTAATCGTCTCATCGCCACCAATAGGCATCTCCCGCGCACACTTCGATCGTTCAACGTCTAAATAATAAATCTAAAACAAATTATATACAATACAATGATATAAAATAAAATAACAAAGAAAAATAATTTAACACATAACGTTCTTTTAGATGGTGCACTTGTCGTCAGCTGGACGATCTGAACATTTGTGTTTATTTAATTTTTATTCCACGTTATTCACTGTTTTTTAATTTACTGTAATTAGGCACTTAAAACAATTCAACACCAGCAAGAACTTTAAAATATTATTGAAGAATTTATTCAAATTGTCACTGGAAAAATCAACAATTTATTTCTACACCTGTCAAAATTCTTTTTATAAACGAAAAATCTTTATTTATTATTAAAAAAAAGTTATTTTTATTAACACAGTCTTAATTATTTTTAAAAAAAGTATTTTAACACAACAATAATTGTTTGAATCGGGGACTGCTATTGGTCGAGACAAAATCAAGATTATCATTACTTGAAATTAAGCTAGTTTTGATCCTTACATTTGCAAACAATATACAAAAATACTTGATTAATTTACCTTTCAAAGTTGAAAAAAAAAATTTTTTGGAGGTTACTGGCTTTGCAAGTAGTGCCCTCATCTATGTTATTTTCTTGGGTAATATGTATTTTTAGAACTCGGTTTCTATGCAGTTCTTTTGCTGTTATTTAAACAACCCATAAACTACCCATCACGCCTTTTCTCCGGAGGGGTACGCAGAGGAGAGGATGGATCGCCACATTGTTTTATCCTGACGTAACTCTCGCGCCTCTTCTACATTCATACATCGTGATATGCACGCTCGTCGATTGTTCCTACTTCGAACATGGCCGTCTTTTAGTTATTGATTAATTTGGTCATGCCATGTCTTCCTTGGCCTTCCTTCCTTTTTTTCCATTCAAACTACTTGTATATATATATCTTTTTAACCATTCTTTCCTAGCATCGACAAAAACGACGACATCAACAACAATAACAACAACAATAACAACCATTATAACCATAATAACAATAATAATATAATAATAATATTCATATATTTATTATTTAAAAATATATTATAACACTTTTACTAGTTATTCCTCAACTTGCAGTGGTGAAAACTAGTAATAGTGTTTTAAAAAATATTATTTTAAATAATTTCACACCGCAAATTAAGTGCTTATACAAAATTATGTATAAAAATAATAATAATATTTATTTATTATTATTTATGATCTGTGCATGTCCATAATTTTCTCGATATGTTTCGATGATATTTTCCATTAACGGAAGAATAATAAAAAAAATTAAAAATGATTTTGATTTTGATGACAAAAACTTTTTATTCAACTTTGTTGTTACAGGTCAATACAAGACACACCTGTAAGTCCTAATCTGTAAGATGATATCTCTAAATCCACATATTTTTATTTGATACTGCTATTCATTATCATTATCGCTTTACTATTATACTTATGTTGAAGATATTATCTTATCAATTTCCTAAATTTTGCTACAAAAAAAATTGGCTTGTTAGTGCCTTTTTATACGCTTTGTTCTGTGCGAACTGTTCTGCTGTTTAGATTGTTTTGGATAATGAAGTTGTAACACCATGAAAAACTACACAGTAATCGAGTTGACTTAGATCTAGACAGAATAACTATGCATATCTTTACTAGGTCAAAGAGTAGATTTTTAAAGGTTAAACTTCCATAGATAAAAATACTCCAATAAATTAAGAAAGGGTCTAGACTTGAAATTATAATAAATAATACACTTTAAAGTGTGTAATTTTTAACTAACTAACTAACTAATCACTATGTCGTCTTCTAATAGGCAGAAATATTGGATCGCCACATTGTTATGTTCTGACATTCTTCTCTCTTCTTCTATATTTATACATCATGTCATGCATGTGTGTTGATTTCTCCAGCTCCTTACGTGACATTTAATTTAATCACGTTTTCTTCAGCCTTCCTCTATCTTTAGCTCCGTTCACGTCGTTCACATATATAATACTTTTTTCAGCATTCTGAATAAACACAGAATAGTTAACATTTGTTGAAACCATCTTAATGACCCTTTCATTTTCTTCTTGACACTTTCATTCGCACAGCAACAAAAAATGTTACAATATTAATAATTTTAAGTAGATATCATATTATATGTTTTGTTAAAATCCGTCTAATAAGTTATTAAAAGTACTAACTTTAAGTTATTATTTGTGAGATTTTAATTCTTAAACTATCCTATGCACTATAATAATCCATTTTAATAATATATTGTCGAAGAGGGCGGGGGAGGATTTAGGCTAGGTTAGGTTATGGAAGGAATAGAAGACCAGTTAGGGTTGGCATTGTTGAGAATGATGGATCAGTCTAATTATTTTTTAAAAAACATTTGTTTCTGAGAGGAAGAGAAGAGGAGCATTGCCTGGATAGAGTTGTGGTAGGAGATACGAGCAGCATCCTGCGTGGGACCATTTTGTTTGGCGGAGTACGTAGTGGGCTATCGGGGAGGTTTTTTTTTATCCGCATTGGTTGTCCTTTATTTTAAAATTTCTTCTCTTGAGACGCACTTTTTAAAATTCAACCAAAAATTAGGATGTGTCTTATCATTTTTTTCTTATTCTATAAGTTGATAGATACATTTTGGGGTACGTTTTATGGTCCGATTTTTCTTATTGTCCGTAAACTACGGTATGATATCTATAATACATACGAGTACATATAAAGATATTTTTCTTATGATTCATGTGATCTTCGTGACACCATATAACGTCCAACAAGAGTAAACTTATTAGAGAGAACAGGAAGATGCTGTGATATAATATTTTCTAATAAATCACGTACAAGATGTATCATCGTTGCCAGGGAGGGCTGAAGGCCATTATTATAAAGCCTGCATACACACAAGGCTAACGTAACATAATTCAATTCAATGTGTATATTAATAATGTCAACTTATCCGAAGCAAAATTTATTACTAGCTATTTTTCTAATACATAAATTGAAGTGAACTTAAACGTATTCAATTTAAAAATTATAATATTTAAAAAATGATAAACTTGCGGCATTCGCTTCGCAAGTTTCAATCCAAGGGATTGGTTTGCAGCAAAGTATAATATTTTTGTTAGTCCATGGGATACCATCTTCTTCTTCCTCTTTAAAAGCCGTTGTCGTCCACTGCTGGACATAGGCCTCCCCCATACTTCTTCATGTATGACATGTCATACGGGGGGTGGTTGGCATTACAACGCCATGCTTGCCAGACGGGTTGGCGAGGTGTCCTTCCACGTTAGCCTATGCATCAATATTATCCATCAAGGTTATTCACACTCGATCTCTAACATTTCGCATAGTTTCCAGGAGAGACCAAAGTCGAGGAGGTGTGGATAGGTACTTGGGATCAGATCAATCCTCCAGCGTAGCATGGCCATCACCACGGTGATGGCCATGCACCGCTCGAAGAGTCAATAAGATCACCCTTACTTCCCCCATGGGATACCATATGAGCCTTTAATGTGGTAATTTCCCGTTGTATTCCAAATTTGTTACAGCGGGTTATTATAGAAACTTCTTATGTACCTAAATAATCATTATAATTAAGACCTAGATAACATTAGCTACCTATGACATGTCATTAGAATCAATTTAATAGCAAAAAACAAATTGTATACGGTAATAAGAACCTAACGATCTGTTGTTCATCATCATCATCATCAGCCTTTAGTCGTCCAGTGCTGAATATGACCTCCCTTCCCGACTTCCACAACTCTCTATCTCTCGCCGCTCTGTGCCCTTGACCTCCTGCCACTCTCTTGATGTCATCAGACCATCTGGCTTGTGGTCTGCCAGGATTTCAAAGGCCGGATCTCGGTCGCCACTCCAGGGTGCGTCTTGTCCACCGATCATCCGTTGTCCTAGCTAAATGCCCGTTCATCTGTTGTAAACAAAAATAAAAAAGTAATGAAAATGGGTTTTATGTCCGATAGATCGTTATTTTTGATAATATACTCGTACTTGTCGAATACAGTTGTTTTCCAACATTTACAATTGTTAATAAATTATAATACTAACTAACTAACTAACTAACCATCTCACGTCGTCTCCCCGAAGGGGTAGGCAGAAAGAATGGACTGCCACACTTTTCTTTTCTGACATATTTCTCTCGATTCCTCAACATTTATACATCGTGTCATGCACGCGCCTCGATTTCTCTGACGCCTCACATGGCCGACATTCAATATTTGATTCATTTGATCGTTCCACGTTTTCCTCTGTCTTCCTCTATTTCTGGTTCCAATAACATCGTTAACATAGAATTTTTTTTACCATTCGTTCTTTCCATATGCCAAACCATCTGAATGATCCTTTCATTATTTTGTTCATAACACCATCATTCGCACCGCATTCACTTCTTATATTTTCATTCGACACTCTTTCATACACAGAGTATCCACAAATTCGTCTAAGAGATCTAATTTCTACTGCATTTATTCTACTTTCATCCTTCTTTTGCCAGTTTCATGCTTGGCTCCATATATAAGTGTCTAATAATATAACTACTATATGTTTGTATAAATATATATATATATATATATATAGTATATATATATATATATATATATATATATATATATATATATATATATATATATATATATATATATATGTATACATATGCATGGGTACATATACATATAGATACATATATATTCATTATTTCTATAGAGGTATGATTAAAATAGAAAACATTGGAATAGTGAAAAGAAAAGTTTCACAAAGAGATTTTTACGGTCCATTCTGATAAGAGCGTTATCAAGAGTTATTCTGGGGCGAATGACACGGAAAGGGATGTCGATACGTTGTATAGTTTAGATAGACGAAGTGGCTATCTGCGGAGTTATCGGAGCGCGCGCGATAAGTGAAATGGCGCCCTTTGCGTTCCGCTCCCCTTGGGAGATAGTGCGATACCGAATCAATTCGCCAGAGGAATCTCTGGCCAGGGCGCCCTCCCCCAGCGGGCCCTGTCTCCGAGTCGGCCTGCCATTAGTTCAGCGTATGACGTCGGTTAGCGCGGTCACCGGGCATCGTCGCGGTACTGTGCTATAACGCATTTACCTCCGTCGAATTAATGCGCGCGTTTCTTAACTCAATGGCTTCGGAGTTTGCCAGGTTGTTATCTCCCGTGTCACTCGTGGGCTAGTTCCAGCCGCGGCCGGTTGGCGTTGCAGTCCACTTGGCGGGTGTTTTAATCTCATGTCAAAATTATAAACATTGCAAAATCAGTGATTGCCAGTGTGACGAGAGCTAGACAGCCGATACGTCCCGGCACTGCGTGCCTCTTGTGGTTCGGTTCATAGACAATGTTCTACTCGCATTTCCCCGTGTATTGCTAGGTATTCTTGTATTATACGTAGAAAATCATATCGTTTTAGTAACATTATATGTAGTCGTAGCGCTTGATACAAAACTGTTGCATATTAATACGACACAATAAAAGTGTTTGTCTGCTTTGTGATGCTTTGATTTATTTGGTTATCAAAAAACGAAAATATTTGATTCGGCACGTTTAAACTTTACTTAGGCATTATCAAAATGTTATCAAAAGAGTGATATGTCAAATAATATTATCTGAAATACATACAATATAATTGTATCTGATTTTCTATAAAGTTGCGTTATCGATCTTTTGGATTTTTTTATTATTTTTATTTAATATCATTCGTGTTTTATTCATTTCTCTATTGCTTTTTTATGTACTTTGTGTACACAACACTTACATTAAAAAAATTAAAATTACATAGACATGTTTCGGACAACCAGTCCTTCTTCAGTGATAAATATTATAAAAATACATATTTAAAATATTATAAAATTGTTAACATGATCAGACAGATGTTATAAAGATTTATTTTGGAACGTTTATAATAACGTTAAAAAAAATCTTTATAACATCTGTCAGATCATGTAAACAATTTTATAATATTTTAAATATATATCTTTGTAATATGTATCACTGTAGAAGGACTGGTTGTCCGAAACATGTCTATACCTAGATGTAATTTAATGTTTTTTAATGTAAGTGTCGTATATACAAAGTATATAAACAAGAAAAAGAGAAATAGAGCACCTACAACACAAAATATGGCGAATATAGAAGAAATGTTTAATTCTTTCAATATTTAGATTTGAAGACATCCAAATGATTCTTCTTCTTATTCCTTGCTGTAGACATATATGGTCTGTACTCCTGAATGTTGCTCTTCCTGTGAGTTGGACTTCCAGCTGTCCTTCAATCTTTTAAAAGGTCTTTCACGGGGACAAGTCCTGTGAGGCTGATTATGTAGTCCAATATAGGCGAGTCTGGCGATGTCCATTCTTTGGATATGACCGTACCAGTCCCTCCTTCTGTCGGCTTCAATCTATAATATCTTCAGCCTCATATGTATCTCTAATTCTGGTGTCTGCCGCGCGATCTTTCAGTGTCTTGCTTGCTATTATCCTCAGTGTCTTCATCTCGGAAATCCTCAAAACTTGTTTGGTCCTGACTGTGCCTGCTCTTGCTTGTACGTCATGTTATTATTGATCTTATGCATGATTTATAAAGTCATCTCAATTATCAATAAACGTTAAAATATTTTCAATATCACTCCGCGATCGTGTCTTTTGTTAGTATATTCGTAAAATATCATTGTTGTTAATTGAAATTTCTTATTTTAAGTTCATTGTAAATAATGAAATTAAAAAAGCATCATAATATATTTATTTTTTAATAAACATTTATTTTTATTTTACTTGAACAATCGACATGAGGCACGATTAAACAAATCAAATATTAAATGTCGTCCACGTGAGGAGTCGAAAAAATTGACGTGCATGCAAGACACGATGTTTGAATGTTCAGGAAGCGAGAAAAATATGTCAGGAATGGCAACAGTGTTGCGATTCATTATTTCTTCATAATGTACTTAGGAAATTGAAAAACTTTGTTTAATCCACTATTTATTATAAAACACGACATGTTTCGGAGGATATTTCCATCTTCAGTTGTAAAAATATATTAAAAACTAAACGAAGAAAGACTAATAAAAAACGCATTTAAATTTCGATACAATAATTCAAATTTAAAAATTAACCTAGGGTATTTGTTATAAGTAGGTACTAACAATTATTTTTTAACAGTAAGAACTAATAAATAATATTACAATGGAATTCCACAGTGTTAATGCCTTAGCGTTCAATAATTTTCTTCATAATCCTTCGGGGAGACGGCGTGATGGTTAGTTAGTTAACTAAGAACAAGTGGAATAAAAGTAAATATTCATTATGTAATACATATATTATAAATATTTTTTTCTCCGTGTACGTAAGTACTTTTATGTATGTTCCTGAAATTCGTAGTTTTAATGCAAGCACTTTTCATTTTATAATATATATTATAAAGAATTTGTTCTCTGTGTACGTAAGTACTTTAATATTAGTTTTTGAAATTTGTAGTTTTAATGCAAGCACTTTTCATTTGCACAAGTAAAAAGTAATGTTTGTGTTGCTGAAAATAGAAACATTTTAATGATTCGCTTTACCAATACGTTAACATATTGGAAAATGAGTTGTTTTGGCTTGGAGAACGGCCAAGTAATTACATTAACTATGAACGAACTTTTATTTGCAGTTAGACCCATCATAATGAACTCTCCTGCATCTAATAACTCGGAAAGATACCGAACAATCGAACATTGTTTCTCCCCGCGGTATAAATACGGCGGCTTCTCATAAATCAGGCAAATCTTTGATGTTATTTTAGAATCAAAATCTTCTCACTCGCCTCACTTCCCGTAGGTGTTAATTTGTAACTGTCGTGAACAGCCACCTATCTATCGGTGGACTTAATGCAAGATCACGAATAAATATCTGGACATAATGAAAATAAAACAAATATTTTAAGTACATACATTATTTAATTTTAGATAAACTTTCGGCGTAACTTAGAAAAAATGAAATCACTGAAAAAAATGTGCGGGAAAACGATATATGATATTTTTAAGGATTAATTGTATCTCAATAGAGACGAAGATGTAAATTATTTGGAAACAGAATATGCTAGTCGAGGCGTTTACAGGACTTATGACCTGTCATTGGTTGGGTTAAGCCATCGCTTTATGTTAACAAACATTCCCCATTCCGCCCATAATTTACATCTTCGTCTCTATTGAGATACAATTAATCCCTTAAAAAATGATTAACCCGCAATGGGTAAAAATCCAGTATTTGTCTACAAAAAAAATAAATTCGATATATGATAGTTTACCTAACGACGAAATAGGAAAGAAATGTAAGATGATTGCATCATAAGTAAAAATAAAAAGGATCCCTGAAATGGTTTGGATATATAGAACGAATGGACGAAAGAAGAATGGTTAAAGGTTGTGTACAAGCAGTGTGAGAGGAAAGAAAAGCCGCGTAAGCCCAATGAAAGCATGGCATGACCAAATTAATCAAATACTGAAAGGCGGCCACATTCGAAATCGTAAAAATCGACGAGCGTGCATGTAACAATGTATGAATGTGGAGGAATCTAGAGAGGTATGTCAGGACAGAACGGTATGCCGGTCCATCTCTGCCTACCCCTCCGGGAAAACGGCGTGATGGTTAGTTAGTAAGTTAATAACTGTTATGAACCGCTGTATAGCTATAAGCAAGGTATTTTTAAGGCACTTTCTTCAAATAATTTCAAAATCTTCTTCTTCCTTTTCATAGATCTAAGTGTCTATCTATTGTCTTTTTGTAAGGTTGATTTTCAGCTGTCTTTCCATCTTTTAGGAGGGCTTCCAAGAAGACGAATCCCGTGAGGCTGATAATGAAGTGTAATATTGTGTCCTTTATTTGGACACCAGCCTCTCCTTCGCTGTCTACTCCATCTTATAATATCTTCAGCTTCACATGTCTCTTTTATTCTGGTATTCCTCACCCTATTTCTTAAAGTCTTGCCTGATAACATCCCTACTATCTTCATCACAGAAGTCCTCAGAACTTGTTTGGTCCTGACCGTGATTTCCAGCTAAAGTTTTAAAAGCATTCAGCTGATTGATACCGGCTGTTGGTCTTTTTTCATTATCATATGAACAATAATTTTGTGCCCAAATGCAATAATAAAAGAAAACATATCATGACCAGAAGATGGCAGCGAACTACCGAAACTGATCGAAGACACAAACATTAGTGGATTTTAATTATATATACATTTTAAAAAGATTTTAGTTGACAGCGGTCGCCGTCGGCGATTTTGTTATTACCTTCCACTGTCTACTTTTGGCGATTTTGCAAAACGTTTACGCAAATTGTCATAGTTTCTAAAATACTTAAATATTTCAATAATTCTTTTGACTTTGTACTCACCATTATATGTAGGATCAATGTATCAACTTCACAATATTATATTATTGTCACATAATATAATTATTATCCCAAAAGTACGATATAAAATAGAATTATGCATATAATGAATAATTTTCTAGTGTGTGATAACATTCGAAACAAGTTCCTCTATGTAGGGGAATATTACAGATAAATAATGTAAGGGAATATTATAAATTAAATATTTTCATTTGCAAAATTATTGAAAACGTCAGTCTGTTTTTTTTTTTTAATATTTATTTATTTGACACATTCACCATGGAGTGTTTTGTTTCATACAAGTAATAATACATTAAGGTTACATATTTATATACAAGCAATTAGTACATTTAAAAATAATATCATTGACTAACATAATTGAACAGTTTAAATTAACAAATATTTATTATATTCTTAATAATTATGTGAAAAAGGAATAAAGAAAACTAACTTATAGAATAATAACATTATAAAATCTTGAAATTCCTATAATTTTAAATTATTAACAGAGAGAAAATGATTTAATGAAATAATTACAAGTTTTGATTGCGATGACAATAATACTTCTATGGTGATTGGAAATGTGAAAAATACACTAATGATTTCTTTGAGGAAGTATTCCCGCCCTTCTAAAAGAGGGCATAACGTCAGTCTGAACTGAACGAAAGCATGTACCAAACCAAAAAATTCGATTTCTGTCGATAACGTAATCTTCTAAATATATACTACCAACCTTCAACCACAGATGGCAGTAAAAATATTTAAATAATTGTCCACGGAATAATTTGCAGCCCGCAGATAACGCATGGATAAAATGAAAAACGGAAAAATCCGTTGCCCGCTGATAGGCGCTAGGACATACAATCACGGAATATTCCGTGATCCGCAGGCCAAATGTTAAAATTTTTAATATTATCATTATTAAAACATATTTTGTTTCTTCCCGCTGATCATTGATTTTTCTAGGCGATCAAAAGTTTGAGTAAAAAATAATAAAACAGAAAAAAATTAAACTAACACTAAACTTGTTTATTGTTTCTTGAACAATGATGTAAAAACTCCATATTAAATAATGAATACGAATGAAAACGTCAGTTTTGATAATATCTTAGAAGGGCAAAACATGTCATTTCCATAAAATATAATAAAACTTCTAGAAAACTGACGTTTTCATTCGTTTTAATTAACACCAAAACGTTGTTAGAATTTATTATACGAGTATAATACAATCTCTAAATTGTACAGTACTAAATCGTTATAATGAAGAAAGAACCTATTACATCCGAGTTTGAACCCAAATCCCTGGATCAGGAGGCAAGCGTTCTAGCTCCTTAACTATCACTCGACTAATAATGTATTGTGTTTAACAAATATTATTAAAAACGTAACAAAATGAATAACTTCTTTAGAGAATCGCACTAGTTAAAAGTAAGATGCATAGAAATACATTATAATACTTTCATAGAAAGCCATAATTTTGTGATATACGTATGACATACATAATAAAAGTTATTTCATACTGTTTACTATATGGATAATTAATTTCTTCACGAGTTTTTAACTAGATATCCAATTAATCTTTATGTTTTAACTCAAGTTTGTTTTCACTGGTATAGAATATGAACTATAAACAAATAAACAAACAAACCATCACACCGTTTCTCTGAAGAGGTAGCCAAAGGGGATGGACCGCTACATTACTCGATCTTGATACACCTGTAGTTTCCTCCACATTCATACAGCGAGGCATACACACGCACGTCGATTCTTGCGACTAACATGGCCCACCTTTAAAATTTGATTAATTTGGTCCTGCCAAGTATTCCTCGATCTCCCACGACTTTATACCCCTTTCACATCGTTAACATATACTTTTTAGTCATTCTTTCTTCAGCCATGCGTTTCATATGTCCAAAGCATCGCAGTGATCCGTTCATAATTTTTTTTCATAAAGCTTTCTTCCGCTCCTCATTCGTTCCATATATCAGCATTTGAAATTCTGTCGTATATTGTTTTACCACAGATACGTCTAAGGGATTTCATCTCTACCGCATTTATTCTACTCTCATCATTCTTTTGCCAGTCCCATGCTTCACTTCCATACATTAGGGTTAGTATAATACTAAAACTCCATTGTGGAAAGGCATTTTTACTTTCATTGATATTTTTTTGATTCCAATAACAGTTTTTATAGCTGCATTCACTTTGTTACCCGCAACCTTTTTTCGCACACACTACACCAACCCATTTTTCGACGTCACTGTCAGTTTGATTGCGAGCACTGTGATTGTAATATTTTCTAATGAAGGAGTATGTTCAAAATGCGTCTAAACGTCGCGGTAATCGACTGTCCCAGAAATATCCCTGTCGCCCGTTAGAATGAATGTTGGTTTTACGAAAATATCATCAAATTCCAGGTTCCCTATGACGGTTTTATGAGACAGTTAATTGACCCAAAATCCTGGCCCGAAATAGCTTTACCTACGTAATATATTCGGACGTGAAAGGATGGTCACTCTTTCAGCATCTTCCTCTTCGGGGTCATTAGGCGGCTGTATTAATGAATTCAAATTGGATCAGTTAGCTAGAATAGCCTTTGTAACCTAATAGCTGGTCGCTTATATAGGTCAAGATATCATTTACTTCGTTCTATCGTTAGGTACTCCATTAGTTAGGAAAAAAAATACTGGCGCAAGTCGAGAGGGACAAACTCTTTTATTTAAAGGAAAATCAAACCGCAAATAATTGTATAAATAAAACTAGCGAACCCGACAGACGCAGTCCCGCCCGAACGTTGGCTTGCCTGCTATAAGCTAGTTCAGCAAACGTTTTTTCGATATTCGTATTTTCGATAAACTATCTACTAAATGACATTTGAAGTCGTTAGTTGCGTTGCTCTTGACTTTTATTTGTACGTGTGTTTGCAACCTGGTGTTTTAAATTTTCATTGTCAGAAGGTCAATTATTCATTATCATTATCCTAGAAGATTTTAACGGTCACCTACCGGGTCCAATTGTGAATCTTAACCATCCAGGGAGCTACTCAAACACACGCGAAAAATTTCTTTAATAACGGGCGAGCCATTTAGGAGGAGTTCAATTACATACGCCCGTAGAGAAGAATTACATATATGTATATAAAGTTAATACCGAAACTTTGGCTCCCGTTAAAACCAAATACACATTTTATAACAACAACAACAAAAAAATAATAACGTCATCAAGAAAGAATACGAGAATATTTTGAATACAAGAGAGCGAGAGAAGAAGCGTGGCACGATCAAATCGACGCGTGGCACGAGTCGGAGAAATCGACGTGCGTGCATGAGCATGACAAGATGTATGAACGTAGAAGAATCGAGAGAAGTATGTCAGGACAGAACAGTGTGGCGTTCCATTCTTTCTGCCTACCTCTCCGGGGAGACGGCGTGATAGTTAGTTAGTTAGTTAGAGAGAAGAGTGCTTCTTTAAATTTTGTTCTGATTCTGAATATAATTTTGGAATTTTGTTCCGATTATTGTTGTATGACAGAAGTGTAAAAAACAAAAGGCGAACAATTTGGTATTGTTAATTGTGAAATTTTAACGTGCATGGAAAAAATTATTTATATTAAAACTTATTACTGATTACGATTAGTGAATCAAGTTTTTAAAGGTTAGATAATCTTTACTTTCGTGAATAATTCAAGTTTGCAACTACAATAGTAACCTATATAATTTGTGGTGTACACCAATTAAGAAGTTCGCCTCTATGTGGAAAACGAAAAAATTAATTAATATAGTCACGAATAGTATTACAGAAAAAAAAAACTAATTTTCATTTGAATCGTTACCACATTTTCTATTTGTGTAGGTTGAGATCATTTCTTGAACTGTGGGTATATTTTATCATTGTCCTAAGATCGAGCTCGTCAATATTGACCGTAGCCATTGGTAGTGGGCGGCTTTCAGCTCTCGACAGAGTTTGGTTCGGCGATTGACGGCTGTCAGGAACACGTGATAGGATGGTGATGGTTGCCCTTTTCTATTAAATCGCGAAAATGGAAACGTCGGTGATGACTAACCGTGGAACGAGGACGAGTTTTCATCGGAAAATCTCAGAATAACTTTCCATATTTACAATTCAAATAACCGGGTGGTGGTTTAACGGACAGAACGCTTGGCTCGTGATCCAGGGGACTTGGATTCAAGTCTGGACACGACTAGATTCCTTCTTCATAATAATGAGCTATTTTCTGCTCAAATTCTTCTTATTCTTCTTCCTCAGCCTATTCCCGTCCACTCCTGGACAAAGGCCTCGTCCATTCGCTTCCATGTCACTTTTTTTTTTCTTTTTTTTTAATTGAAAGGGGAAATCCATCATGGACACCCAGTCAGTCTGACTGGATAGTGCCGGACTCTTACAGGCTAAAACCTCTTCTTCTTCTGTTGCACACAGATTCCTGCCTTTCGACCTGCCCTGTTGTGCAACTTTTGTCTTATATGCGCGCGTTCGCTTGCTCTTGTCTCTCCATATCCTCCTTTTGCCGCATTATCTCCTCTATGTATGCTTGTGCCGCGTTCCAGTTCTCCTCCGTCCGGCACATGCTCATTACTAGAGTTTCCGGCTCCAGGCACTCTCCCAGCCTTTCCACTAGAGACCTTCTACCATCTGTCCATCTCACGCATCTGAACAGTGTATGCTCCATGCTTCCATGTCATTCTGTCTTGTGCAGACTGCTTCCAGGTTATTCCGACGTGTCTGTTCAGATCATCCTTCCACCGTAGTTGCGGTCGCCCTGCACTTCTCTTTGCCGTCCACGGTCTCCAAGTCAGCAGTCTTCTTGTCCATTTTTCACCTGAGCTTCTGGCTACGTGACCTGCCCACTGCCATTTTAGAGTCGCCACTCGGTGGATGATGTCAGTGACCTTTGTTGTATCTCTCACCGTATCGTCTCTTAGGCTTATTCCTAACATGGCTCATTCCATGGCTCAAATTGAAGATTGTAAAATAAATTTTAATGTCATTGATTCAAATCCTTAGAGTTAGTATTTATTTTTAAATATAAATATATTACATATAAAAAAAGTTATCAATTTAAGGCAATCTAAGGCTACGGTCAAACCGAAGTGTTTCTTTTGGTGACTTGCTTGTTGCCGAAAATGACAGAAACTGATTTTACAGCGTTATTTTTTTTTTAAAGTCAAGCTATTGGTTATGTTTCTTCAATATTCGTCATAGCTTTGTGTTGCGGATGTTTAATGTTTCTTATTTATATACTTTGTATACAACACACACATTATTAAAAAGTTTAAAACCAAACATGTTTCGGACACACAAGCACTTCATGAGTGATATATGATAAATATTATATAAATATTCCCAAACTAACTCAATTTTACGTCACGCTATAACTGAACGTGCTTTATCAGTTTAACTTTAGGTTAAATAACATAACCTCACATAAAAAAATGGTTCCAACGGGTAAGGTTAGGTAAGGTTAAACAAAACAATAAACTTGTTTAATCTAATCGAAGCTAAATTATATTTATTGCATTGTGTTAATTGGAAAGATTCCTCACGATGCTTAATTTACGATAATTTCACCTAAATAAAAATATTTAAATCATAAATATTATTTTGGATATTAAATATCAAAGATTTTTATAGTAACTTAAATAATCAACATTTAATGAAATATTTAAATTTAAAACACCTTTATTGGTTATTATTAATTATTATATTATACACAAATATCACGATTTTTTATGATGTATTTTGTATGATGATGCCACATAGGTTGGCGAAACAACTGTCGTAACTAACCTATACAGTTAAATCGTGATACGTAATAACAGTGTTTTAAAAACAATTTAAATATTTAATAATATTGAAGTATCATAGTATTTCGCTCAAAACAATTTATTATCGAATATTTAATTCTTAATTAATGACGATTTTTACACAGAGGAAGGATAACAAACAACTGAAATAAGACTTGAAATAAAATAAAACATGATTTTATTTTAACATCCATTATTGGATATGCTTACTAAAATCTCATTCCAAGATAATTGTTTAAATTATTTTAGTTTAGTTTCATGACTATATTTCTGATTACAATTAAGGAATCAGAACCCCGTCGAAGAAAATGCGGAAAATTGCTTTAATTTTGACGCAACGTACACGTGAAATGGATTGATTTTGATTCAATTTCTTATCTATTGTCCATTGGCATTTTGTCAATGTATGTTCCAAGTGGTCTACTGCTTCGATCTGTAAACTTCTCGATGCAATCACTCCAGTGTCATCAGCAAATGTGCTCATAAATGTTTCTTATGTTGTTGATATTTCAGCAGTTTAAAGTAAGTATTATAATGTTTCAGATGAGAATAATATAGGTGTAAACAAAAATAAACTAAAAAATCTCTAACTAGCAATGTAATCATAATTTTGTTTTCAATGTAATGAAGAGCAGTTAAATAAATAATTTTACCATTTTGTTGAATCCCTCTTTAGATCATGAAAGCATGAACCAAATCGATGTTAGGGTATTTATAGCTATCATAATGATTCTCGTGACATGTGATAGGAAGCTAATCTATCGCCATTTTATTGTCACCTGAATTCTACACCAGACCAAAGGCAGTGTGACAATCAACCCAGAACCTTCGAGGTTGTCAGTCGATGCACTCGGCCACGAAGGTCGTCTGAAATATATAGAATACTGTCGAATTTTTTTATGAATTAAAATAATATTTCTTTTATTTTTCTTTTATTCGTTTTAAAGGTTTACACCTTCATCATCGGAAGAACGAAAAATACCGAAACATGTTTGGTTTTTAATTTTTTAATAAAGTGTGTGTTGTATACAAAGTATATAAAAAATATTAACACAAACCAAATATATTTTAAATATTGATACGTAGCCATTGCTTGGTAGTTTGACATAATCAAAAATTAAATTAAACAATTTTTTTCACAACTTTTGGTAGTTTGTGTATAGCCCTGGGGAAGCTCGCTACAGAGTGAAACCGGTTAGCGCTACTTTTTTAAATTTTTTAAATATTTATTTATTTTAAACAAATATTAGAAATAACCAAATCACCTTTCAAACAATTTTCCCATCAGACGTTAGAGGAGTAGCCACAAGAGCTGAACCTCTGTAAGCCAGAAGATCCAAGTTCAAGACCATATCCAACTACAGTAAAGCTAATGATTTAGAAAAGGAACTGTACAAATTATAAAACATGAAGAAAATTGCCATTTTACTCGTCGTTCTCCCGATGATGACGGTTCAAAGATGAACCTTTGAAACATGTCGACAAAAATAAACTCAAAAGTGGAATAAATCGTGTTTTAATTCATTAAAAAATCCCGTTTATCGCTTGGTGCGCCTTCATGGCCCAGGATCACATAACTGCACCTAGAATCGGGAATCCCGATGATAGATGAATTCATTCTGAAACTTGCCGAACGTTTTTACAGAGAACTCCCTTCACATCCTAACCCCTCAATAAAAGACCTTTCAAATTACGACCCAAACACCTCCAGCCGCCACAAGCGCCCAAAATTGATCCTCCTTCAGAGGAACACTCCGGGCCACACAAATCATACTTCCGCATAAACCAACAACCCACCAAATCACCTTCCAACAATGCCCCCATCAGACGTAAGAGGAATAGCCACATGAGCTGAACCTCTGTAAGCCAGAAGATCCAAGTCCAAGTCTTAAAAATTGCTGTGATTAAGTATTCTAGGTGTAAAATTCCAAGGTTGACCCTGTAATTTGTAAGCGAGCGACAACAATAAATTGGGTTCACCATCTTATGTCCGTTAATTGGATGAGTTAACATTTGCCTAGTACAGGGATGGCGAACGACGGACCCGCGGGAGAAATTACGTGACCCGCGGGAGAAATTATCTGACTCGCTTGAACATTATGATTTGCTTCACCTTGGTAAGCGAGTTAGCGATGACACTCAAAATGAGCGGTAGCTTAATAACTCGCCATTCGAATCGGAAGTCGTGAATTAAAAAAAAACGTCAGCAGAGATGTTGGCGACGTTTTTTTTTTGGGAGTCATTAAAAATTGATTTTTATTGTAAATTTAGTGGATTGACTACATTTTTTGTTTGTCCGTTTTCAACATAAACATAGAGATCAGATGATTAACTAACTCTGGAGCACGCGACATATAATTGCTCATGAGAAAAGCAGTCGTTTTCTAAATTCAAGCCACAAACTTGCATAGATTGTCTTTGCGCTTTATTGATAGTCATAGCGAAGGCAAGGCGTATTGGAAATTGAAGTCGTTTGAACTCGAACGCCATCTGTCGGAATAAGTAGTGTTCGTGGAAGTACGAGTAGTACGTCTTCACCTTTATGAGGCCTAATCAAAATTGTTGTTTCGATTAGGTTTTTCATTAATTTTTTAACTACTTATCTTGTACTATTGCATAACTTAGTATGATTAATGTTTCGAAAGCGATTATTTATAAATTTGAACCACTTGCGAAAAAGGTTCGCCATCCTTGGGCTAGTCTATAGCCGGCTGCGCTTCGTCCACTGTCCCGCGACTAATCTGCGGAATGTCTTGCTTTCAAAGATTAGCTCGCGATAAAAGTTGTTGGCGTCTGCGCCCTAGAATTGATGCCATTTGAAGATTATTTTAATGGCCCTTTAACCCCAGTTAAAAAAAAGTATATGTATATTATTAGAAGTATTAAAATTTGTATCACTCCTAGGGCCGATAGCAGTGCACCGAGACAAGGTAAAATATAACTAACTAACTAACCATCACGCCGTCTCCTCGAAGGGGTAGGAAGAAAGAATGGACATCCACACTTTTCTTTCTTGACATCGCTTCCTCAACATTAATTAATACATCGTGTCATGCACGTCCGTCGATTTCTCTGACTCCTCACATGGCCGACGTTCAAAATTTTATTTATTTGATCGTGCCACGTTTTCCTCGGTCTTCCTATATTTCTAGTTCCATTAACATCGTTAACATATAGTTTTTTTTTACCATTCTTTCCATGTGTCCAAACCATCTTAATGATCCTTTCATTATTTTGTTCATAATACCATCATTCGCACCGCATTCACTTCTTATATTTTCATTCGACACTATATCATACACGCAGTAGTATCCACACATTCGTTTAAGAGATCTCATTTCCACTGCATTTATTCTACTTTCTTCCTTCTTTTGCTAGTTCCATGCTTCGCTTCCATACATAAGGGTCGGTACAAGAACACCATTGTGCACTAAATATAATTCTATAAACTAAATCGAATATGTGGTAAATCTCATTAAGATCGCTTGGACACATGGAAATAATGAATGAAGAAAGAATGGTAAAAAAACTATATCGCACCTTCGGTAAGACAAGGGGCATAATTGTTAAAAATTCTCAAAATGAGTTAAGTATGCCAATGTTTTAACATTTTATCTGGAGGAACAAAGTCGCTCATTAATTTCAGTCTCATTTTGCTAGAAGGCGATAGTGTATGATCAATATAGCCAGAATAACACGATATTATTCTTCAAAAATCTTAAAATGTGTCTAATGAAAAATTACAAAACGTGCAATTGTGCCCTTGTCTTACCGAAGGTACGATATGTTAACGATGTAGATGGAACAAGAAATAGATGAAAACCGAGGAAAACATGTCACGATCATATCAATCAAATATTGAATGCCGGCCACGTGAGGAGTCGGAGAAATCGACGCGCGTGCATGACACCATGTATTCATGTCGAGGAATCGAGAGAAGTAAGACAGTAAAGAAAAGTGTGGCAGTCTATTATTTTTACCTACCCCTTCGGAGAGACGGCGTGATGGTTAGTTAGTTAGTACTTATTTTATAACCAAATGGCTCAGGTCAATCAAATCAGTTTATTTACTCAAAATATATTACAAGCAAAATACGAGTACATGTTTAAGGCATCTATTTTTTCCCCCTTTATTGGTTTCAATTACAATATTTGATCCTTGCGGGTGTTTATCTCTAGGATATAATTACTATTTATAGTAAAAAATATTTATATATTGGGTGTTTAAGTTGTACAGTCAAGCTCTGGTGTCTAAGGGCTATCTATAATAATATATGTTCCGACATTCGCCTTACAGCTGAGGAAGCCATGGAAAACCTAGGGTATGATTATGGGGAAAATAAGAAGTTGTTCGAAAATGTTTATTTTATGAAATGTGTAATTGAGTACAGTTAAAATATTTTATAAATACAACATAATACCAGGAACGTAAAGAAAGGTGTTACTCTGTTAATTGATTTAAATATAAAATAAATAAAAACCTTTCAACCGTGAAATGTACAATATGGTATGATAATTTGGATCAACGTGCCCAACCAGAGTACCTGCTTAGTTTGAATTCAGAACACATTTAGACATGAGTTCAAATTGTACGCAACCTAAATAACAAAACAATTCTATAGACACATACTTGGTATGTGTGTGCGTGTACAAATACATTTGTTATGACGCAAGTATTATGATATGTATTTGTCATTTACTTTTACTGATGACAAAACCGAAAATATTTTGTTATATTATGAAATGCCTTCTGGCTTATTTTTTATTTCAATCACACGCTACGAATTAAAATATGTATTGTTAGTTACAACCCGTGAAATATTCACGAAAAGAAAACCAAATTCTACACTAATTTTCATGGTTTGTTTGTTTAATGTCATACAACAATAATCAAGAGAAAAAAAAAACAGAAACGTTCTCGCACGCAACGCATCGAGTTCATTTCGAACTGCTTTCGCAGAGAATCGAAGTATTCCTCCCTCGCTCTCTCGTATTGAAAATATTCTCGTTCTTTTTCTTTGACGATATGCGAGTTTTTGTTTATTTATGTAATAAGCTAACATCAGTCCGACATGGACGTTGTACTTACTACAAAGAAGTGTAAGGACCTCTGACGAAAGGGCGCCGCTACGTCCTATAACATTCCCAAAGTGAAGCGGATTTTTTTCCAAACAGATATTTATTTTTTGATATTGACGGAAATAATTCCATCACATTTTTTTTATACAGATCTAATTGACATAAACCTAAGAACATTTTATTAGTTATAAATCATAAGACAAGTTAAGACTATATTAAAGTTAAGAATATTTAGATCATTAAAGAAGGAAGGATTATTAAATTAATGTACAAGATATCAGCAATATGAACACGACTAACAATTAGTGAGCGACATATTTTATTATATTGTGGTAGGATTACAAGGTAATTTCTATAATTATAAATATCACTAATGTTGCAACAGACAATATAATTCAAAATGATAAAACTTAAAATTATACACTCTTAAAAATATTATTGTAACAGTTTGGCTGCAAATTTGGTAGGCTAACATAGTAAAACACATTTTTTTGGTAAAATTCTATTTTATTATTATTCAATATAGTTGCCTTCGAGGGCGATACAATGGTTATAGCGGTCATACAATTTTTCGATACCATTTTTATAGTACGATTTCTCTTTAGCCTTAAAATAAGCCTCAGTTTCGGAGATTACCTCTTCATAGTGCTGAATTTGAGGTCTGCAAACTCACTGGGAGCCAGATCTGGAGAATACGGTGGATGGGGAAGCAATTCGTAGTCTAATTTATGCATTTTTGATATCTTTTTCATTGATTTGTGACACGGGCATATTCTTGATGAAACGGCACTTTTTCTTCTTCAAATGGAGTCGATTCTTCGTGATTTCATCCTTCAAACGCTCCAACAACGCTGTGTAATAATCGCTGTTGATGGTCTGGCTCTTTTCGAGGTAATCGATGAATATTATACCATGCGCATCCCAGAATACTGATGCCATAACCTTGCCATCCGACTGTTGCGTCTTTCCACGCTTTGGATTCGGTTCATCGCGTGCAGTCCACTCGGCTGACTGTCGATTGGACTCTAGAATGTAGTATTTTAGCCATGTTTTATCCATTGTATATAATAGTGTAATATAATAGCCAAAGCATAGATTCACTTACATTGGAGTAACACTTTTTGGAACAATCTGTCTAGTACGTATTTAATCAATAAAAAAAACATACATTTGCACTCGGTTCAAAGTACACGAATCAAAATTTCTATGAAAAATTTAGAATTTACATAAATTATATATATTTATGTACAATATTATATAATATAAATTCATACATAACTCAATGACATCATTTTAAAACAATCTGCATATTATGACAGGTAACAACATGTCGCTTGAGGCTTGCTCTATTTCATAGACCATTTCAATAAATGTTACCAGTGAAATTTTAAATGTTTTGCTCTGTGGTCTTTATTATGGTAAATATGCCGATTTATTTATGAATACTTTTACGTGTTCATTATTATAGTAAAAAAAAGGACGATCCTTACGGTGCTGTGTAATTATTACACATTTAAAAATGACAATTTGAATTCATAAAGATTATTCAATTGCAAAAATTAACAATATATAAAGTCAGTGATGATATATCTAATCTAAAAACTAAACATCATGTCGTCTCCTCGAAGGGTTGATAGAATGAATAGACTTTCACACTGTTCTTTACTAACATACTTTTCTCGATTCCTCAACATTCATTCATGATCATTATTGGATTATTTAACCCCCCACCCATTTTAATTTCATATATAAGCCTAACAAAATTTGATATAGGTACCAGAAGATGGCAGCGAGCTGCCGAAACCGATCGAAGACACAAATATTAGAGGATTTTAACTAAATATATAATACATTATAAAAATATATTAAATATTCATTATTTAAAGCTAATTTGATTTATGTGTATCGTGTATGCTCTATAAACTATTTGCAACAGTGTAGCTTTAACGAACATGAGAGTAACCCACTCTTCAATATTTTTAATCTTTCTACAGTTAATCTTATACTGTATTCAATTTATTTTATATGAAAAATTACATATTATGAATTTATTGTTTCCTGAACAATATTCAAAACTTCATATTATATAATTAATACGAATGACAACGTTAGTTTTCTAGAAGTTTTATTATATTTTATGGGAATGACATGTTTCGCCCTTCTAACAGAACAACCGTTGTTGTCCACTGCTGGACATAGGCCTCCCCCATACTTTTCCACGTATTCCCGTCTTGTGCCCTTCGCATCCAATCGCCAGCAATTCTTCGAAAGTCTTCGGACCACCGTCTTGGGGGTCTCCCCCTGTTTTTTTTTTATCTTTGAAAGGTTTCCACTCTACTACCCTTCTAATCCATCTATCGTCTACCAATCTGGCAACATGTCCCGCAAATTACCATTTATGCTTAGATACCCTTTCGACAACATCTGTTACTCCCGACCTTCTACGTATTTCAGTATTTCTTATCCGGTCTGAGAATCTTTCGTGTTTTCTCTGTGCTACACGGAGTCTCCTTATGGTCGATTTGGTGAGGGTTAGCGTTTCTGCTCCATATGTCAGTACTGGAAGTACGCATTGATCATGCATTTTGCGTTTTAGACATTGGGGAATTTTACTATCATTCTTACTGTGACAATAACATACAATTTTTTAAATTTATTCAACCTTACGTTATTTTGATATTTACTAATTATTTATACTTAAATATATAACAATAAACCTGTTATCTATATAACACCAAACACTTTCTGATATACTGTGTCAAATATATAAATAATTATTGGTCTACTTAGATAATTGTCTATATTTGGCTGCCATACATATTTGACATAACTCAGAAATTATTTTGCATTGCACCAGCATTTGTAAGCAACGTGATTTATGGATTATTTGAGTTACTCCATTGTTCCATGAGCACTTGATAACATAGTATTTATTTGTATAACTAGTTCTTGTGTTCAATCCTAGAAGAATTCTAAAACTAGTGAGCCTGTAATGTTATCGCTTCCAAGAAAAAGAAAGCTCTATTATTTTGAGTCATTTTTGTTTTTATTGCCGGACAGTAAATTTCACTCATTTCTTTTATAGTTCTCGATACAGTAACATCGCTTCCTACCGTTTGCTTTTTTTTTGTTTTGTAGACCTTGCAAGCTATGCTATTTTATTCTACCCGTTGGTAAAATGTGCTGTGTTTAAAAAAAACAATCTGTTTTCATTTTATAAATACTTTTAATCAGTGCTTCCTAAAACATATAATATTTCGTGCCAAAAATAATAATTATTAATTACAATGCATTAAATATATTTTCATTACAATTCTGTCTTGTTTTGAAGGACATTTATTAAGTTGAAGTAGTATTTGTTGTTTTGGTGACGACGTTTATTCCATCAAGGTAGACTGTGTTATTAAACTAAAAAAACTAACTAACCATCACGCCCTCTGTTGAAGAATTGACTGTCACACTTTTCTTTCCTGACATATTTCTCTCGCTTCCTCAACATTCATACATCGCGTCATACACGTGCGTCGATTTCTCTGACTCCTCACATGGCCGACATTCAATATTTGATTTATTTGATCGTGCCACGTTTTCCTCGGTCTTCCTCTATTTCTGGTTCTATTTACATCGTTAAGATATATATTTTTTACCATTCTTACTTCATTCATTCTTTCCATATGTCCAAACTATCTTAATGATACTTTCATTATTTTGTTCATAACACCATCGTTCGCACCGCATTCACCTCTTATATTTTCATTCGACACTCTATCATACACAGAGTATCCACACATTCGTCTAAGAGATCTCATTTCTACTGCATTTATTCTACTTTCATCCTGCTTTTGCCAGTTCCATGCTTCGTTTCCATACATAAGGGTCGGTAGAAGAACACCATTGTGCACTGCCATTCTAGCTTTTTTGGATAGGTTTTTGTTTGCGCTGACAACTTTAAGTGCACTGTGTTATTTTAAATGGAAAATTAATTTAGTTGAAATATACCTTGTTAAGTATGAAGTGTTGTTTTGGATGAAACTTTAATGCGTTGAGATAGAGTGTTTTGTTTTAATGAAGAATTTTATTCAGTTGATTCAAAGTGTGTTGTTTTAAATGGAAATTTTATTCTTTCAAAGTAGGGTGTGTTATTTCAATTAGGGATTTTATTAAGTTGTAAAAGAGTGTGTTGTTTTGGATGACGGTATTATGAGGTAAAAGTATGGTGTGTTGTTTTAGCGAGGAATTTTATTCAATAGAATCAAAGATTATTGTTTTGAAGTGGGATATTATATCTTCAAGGTAGCGTGTGTTGTTTTAAAGAGGAATTTTATTCAGTTGATGCAGAGTGTGTAGTTTCGGAGAGAGGTATCCCGTCAAGAAAGGGTATGTTGTTTTAAAGAGCGATTTTATTCAGTTACAGCAAAGTGATTTCTTTTCGAAAGAGGTATTATACCATCGAGGTAAAGTGTGTTGTTTTAGAGAGGAATTGTATTCAGTAAAAACAAAGTTTGATGTTTCGAAGAAGGGTTTTATATCGTCAAGATAGAGTGTGTTGTTTTAAAAAGGAATTTTGTTCATTTGAAGTTATGTGTTAATTTAAAAAAATCTTCTTTTTCTTCTGATTGTAGATCTTGCGATCTGTTTATGCAGGATATCAACTTTCTTCCTATGATGAAGACCCCAGCCTTCTCTCCATCTCTTTGGTGGTCGTCCTGGTGGTCGACGGCCCTCTGGAGTCTCGTGCATCACGATCTTAGGAATTCTTGCTGGATCCATTCTCTCGATGTGGTCCCTCCATAATCGTCTTCTCTATCTACTCCATCTCACTATGTCTTCAATTTTGCAGAATTTGCGAATTTCTTCTTTGGGTATCCTATCTCTAAGGGTTCTCCCCACAATAGGTCGCAATGTTCTCATTTCTGCTACTCTTAAGATAT
The DNA here is from genome assembly GCA_022606425.2 of Lepidostoma basale. Classification (NCBI taxonomy): domain Eukaryota; kingdom Metazoa; phylum Arthropoda; class Insecta; order Trichoptera; family Lepidostomatidae; genus Lepidostoma; species Lepidostoma basale. The sequence continues at coordinate 2,358,596 of JAHDVF020000010.1, forward strand.
GTTTGGTTCTGACAGTGTATTTTAAAAATGATTTTATTTATTAAAAGTGAGCTACTTATTATTGAAACGAACGGGTTTTTTTCTATTGAAATGGAGTGTAATTTTTTTGCAACAACAAAAAAACAAAAACTGGTCCAAGTTATAGGATATAAATTGGAGTGACATCTCCAGGCGTTATCTAGCAATACGATAATGGCGGTAGCCTTTCACATTGCGTTAAAAAGATCTTCTGCTTAATGCTTAAAATCCAATCTTCATAGATGGCGCTAGTGTGTAGATTGAAACTACCATGTGAAGTGTGGTGTTACAGATTAACATATATACAACTTCCAAAAATTTGTCAGACATGGTGGTCATAAGAAAAGGTGGAATGGGGAATGTTGTATTACATAAAACGTGCGCTTAACCCAACCAATGACAGGTCATAAGTCCTGTAAACACCTCGATCACCATATTCTGTTTCCAATTTGCATATTCGTCTCTATTGAGATACAATTAATCCTTGGAGTGTAATGTGTTTCCAGTTAATATAATTGTGTTGTTTAAAAGATATCGTTTTGTTTTGTTGAAGCAGTCCGTGAAAGTGAAGTGTCCGAAGAGTGCCGGGGATGCTGTACCTATCCCGCCACACCAGCTGCCCCCTGTGGAGAGGTTACGAAGGGCCCGAGGTACCGTGGAAAGGACTGCAGTTCGCTTGCCTCAATGTTCTCCAGCTCTACTGCAAGATATTCGACAAGCAAGACGTCTACCTATCCCTTCTAAGGTTAGTTATTTCCGTCATTATTCTGTTAATATTTTTTTTTTATTAATAAGTTTTTTTTTTAAATAAACAATACGTCAACACTGTGGAATTTATTAATGACGAATTTTTATGAATTAAATTCATAAAAATTCTTTAATTCAAATTTAATTCATTTCTAGAAAACAGGCGTATTTATTCGTATTATTTAAAATATTGTTTATTTCACTTTTGAGTTTTTATTTTTCCCGACATGTTTCGAATGATAAGATTATATGATTCTCCTGATGATGAGGGCATAAAACTTTCGAAACATCTCAAGAAAAATAAACTTAAAAATGAAAAATAGATAATTAATACGAATGAAAAGTCAATTTTCTAGAAGTTTTATATTTTACGGGAATGACATATTTCGCCCTTCTAAGGCATTATCAAATGTCATATATACATTTGATAATGCCTTAGAAGGGCGAAATATGTCATTCCCATAAAATATAATAAAACTTCTAGAAAACTGACTTTTCATTCGTAATAATGATTTAATATGGAGTTTTACATCATTGTTCAAGAAACAATAAATATGAAAAATAGATATTTTAATTAATAAATTCGTCATTTTTATGTGTAGGTATTGTATTTTTATGATTATTTTCTGTGTTGGAATTGTTAGTTTTTTGTGTATTGCTATTGTGATTTAATGAGTCATTTACTAAAAAAAACGTCTGAGCTACGTGCCATAACAATACAATAATTAATGCTTGTGTAATTATGTATTAAGATACCTCTTCCTATTTACGTTAAATAATTTGTACAATATAATAACAACCGATGGTATAATACAACTAGTTTCATGTGCTATTGAGGAGACAAATTGGTTCATTTTCTGTTCTCTTTCTATTTCATTCTGAAATATTTAGCAGAATTCATCACTGTATTACGTTACGAAATATGAACTTTTAAATCAAGAAAATAAAAATCGATAGAAAACAATATTTTCATTATTGTCAATGAACTTCTACCATGAAATATCAAATATAAACCGTGTTTTTTTATGAAACTAAAAAAAATAAATGTATTGTAAGAAAGAGCCAATTAATTTATAATAATAGGAGATTGATCCAACCAAATTTATAAAGGGGTCATCGTTAGACGTAGAAAACACTTTTTTCTTTTAGATTTAGTAATTTTAATTATATCTTCATATTGTGATTACCAATGTTAGCATAAGATTACTAACAAGCCATTTTACTAACAAACCACCATTTTACTAACAATGCTACTAACATCATATTTTATGTAGTGGCCTTATACATTTTCAAAGATATAAATAATTTAAGAGTCTGTAATAGCAGAACAAACATCATCGTAAAGAGTCGGAGAAATCGATGTGCATATGAAATGATATACTTTATGAATATTGAAGAAAAGAGTGTAGTATGTCAGGAAATAACAGTGTGGCGGTTTCTATCTACCCCTTCGGGGAGACGGCACGATGATTAGTTAGTTCATTTATCAAGATCATCAGCCTTTAATCGTCCAGTGCTGAACATAGGCCTCCCTTCCCGTCTTCCACAACTCTCTATCTCTCGCCGCTCTGCGCCATCGACCTCCTGCCACTCTCTCGATGGCCTGCTAGGGCTCTGCTAGGATTGTGGTCTGCTAGGATTTCTATGGCCGGTTCTCGGTCGCCACTCCAGGGTTAATTAGTTAGTTATTATTAAATTGTTCATAAGTTCTGTTTTTCGAATAGTCTAGAAACAAAATAATATTTACCGTCGTGTTTACAGTAAGCTTTTTTCAACACAACAAAAAATATATTTAAAAAATCTACATCAAATAAAAGAAAAGAACGAATATTTGAAATATTATTTTTCTCCGAAAGGGCAGATAAAGAGAATGGACCGCCACACTACTCTATCCTGACACACCTCTCTAGCTTCCTCCAAATCCAGACAACGAGTCATGCACGTTTCGATCTGTTTTCAAATTTCAAAATACATAAATTTTGAGCCGTTATTGCAACTAGAAATAAAATTCCAGTTTATTTATCACCCCCGCCGCCACGGGCGCTTCGATATCAAACATTCCATCGAAATTATTCAGATTCAAATTTTGATTCGTGCGAAGAATTTGGACTATTCGTATAGTTTGATCGGTGGAACAATGAACAATGACTCACGGCAACGAGTGCAGGGTAAACAGAGACTTCGGGATCTAACTTGTGATGTGTGAATGAATTTCGCGAACTTGATTCATTCTATAAATCTTTCCACTTCACTGTTTATCTTTTGATCAACGTGGTCCTAACTTACACTTTATAATACATCAATATAAATAAACCAGTATTCATTGTTTGTTAAACAATTATGTTAAATTCCATATTCTTCTTATTATTTTTGTAGGTATAAAGGTTATAATTTGTAATATAAGTGTAAACGAAGAGAACTTGGAACAGGTGAGGGAATTTATGTATTTAGGTAGCACATTCACAGCGGATGACCGAACGGATAGTGACGTTGAAAGAAGGGTTGGTGTGGGTAACAAAGTGAATGGAGAAGGTATTATGAACAAAATTATGAAAGGATCGCTGCGTTGGTTCGGACATATGGAACGCATGGATGGAGAAAGAATGGTTAAGAAAGTATACGTTAATGATGTAAATGGGGTACGAAGTCGAGGCAGACCGAGGAAAACATGGCATGACCAAATTAATCAAATTTTAAAGGTTGGTCATGTTAGAAGTCGGAGGAATCGACGTGCGTGTATGACTCGTTGTATGAATGTGGAGGAAGCTAGAGAGGTTTGCCAGGATAGAGTAGTGTGGCGGTCCATTCTCTTTGCCTACCCCTGCGGGGAAACGGCGTGATGGTTTGTTGTTGTTGTAGTTATTAGAAACAAGAATTTATCAAGGAAAGCGAAAATGGCCGTTCATAATGGTGTTCTGGTCCCTACTCTGATGTATGAAGGCGAAGCTTGGAACTGGCAGAAGAAAGATGAGAGCAGAATAAATGCGGTAGAGATGAGGTCCCTAAGACGTATGTGTGGTAGAACGATGTACGACAGAATCTCAAAAACTGATATTAGAAAGGAATGTAGAGCGAAAGAAGGTATTATGAACAAAATTATGAAAGGATCGCCGCGTTGGTTCGGACATATGGAGCGCATGAGTGAAGAAAGAATGGTTAAAAAAGTATACGTTAATTATGTAAATAGGTACGGAGTCGAGGTAGACCGAGGAAAACATGGCATGACCAAATTAATTAAATTTTAAAGGTTGGTCATGTTTAGAAGCCGAAAGAATCGATGTGCGTGTATGACTCGCTGTATAGATGTGGAGGAAACTAGAGAAGTATGTCAAGGTAGAGAAGTAATTGATTTTTGTTGGTCTTTCGATCTTTCCAGAAGGATAACAATTTTGATCCTGTGATGAAGACTTCCAACTTTATTTTAAAAAATTTGGTGGTCAATAATAATAATAAAAAAAATATTGTATATATTTTTTAAATGTACAATTAATTAAATTTCACTTATATTGCTTCGACCGGTTTCGCAGCTCGCTGCCATCTTCTGCTCCGAAGATCGGGACTAGAAGATAACAGGGAGCTGCCAAAACCGGTCGAAGCCATAAGCATAAATTTGCTTTAAATAAATATATATTTTAATGGTCGGCCTTCTAACATAGAAGTCGGAAGAATAGACGTGCGTGTATGACTCGCTGTATGAATGTAGAAGAATCTAGAGACAAATGTCAAGATCGAGTAGTGTGGCAGTCTATTCTCTCTGCCTATCCCTTTGTAGAAACAGCGTGATGGTTTGTTCTTGTTTTAAAAAAAAGTTTTTTGTTTTCATCATTTATCTTCTTCTTCATTTAATAGATCTGACGATCTGTGACACAGAAATCATGTCTCGTCAGATGATGAGGTCCAGCTGTCCTTCAATCTCTTGGGCAGTCTTTCAGGTGGGCGGTGTCCGGAGGGGATTTCATAAGTGGCTGTATATGCAAGTCTATCACCATCCATTCGGGCTAAATGATCCCTCCAGTATCTTCTTCTGAGACCTTCATCTCCGATGTTCTTAGTTGTCCCTTGGTTCACACAGTGTCAGCCCGCGTCTCTAAGAAGAAGAAGATGAAGAATTTTTGAATTTCTACCGTGAAATCAGTTGCAGAAGTTGGTACTTTTCCCCACGCAGTATACGAGTATATGACCCAGATGTGAAATCTTCCGAACCTTAATAGTTGATAACAGTTCCCTGTCAACTCTAGTTCGCCTCAGAACTTCGGTATTGGTAACCATGTCTGTCCAGAGAATTCTGAGCATTCGGCGATAGAGCCACATTTCAAATGCTTCCAGTCTGTTCATTGAGTTGACTTTTGAGATCCACGTTTCACATCCATACAATAAAACAGACCACACATAGCATTTGATAATTCTCTAGCGGAGTTTCAAGTTTATGTTATCATTGCAGAATAGTGATTTCATTTTATTAAACGTAGCTCTTGCTGTCTCAATTCTGCATTTTATCTCTACATCTGGGTCAAGAGATTGTGTTGATTGTGTTAGCCCTCATATTAAATATTTAGGTGTGAGATTGTGTTAGCCCTCATACTTAATATGTTTATTAATATATATTTTTAACTAGTTTATAAAACGGAACATTTTTCTACAGCGGCCTTGAGATGAGTAATTCATTAAAATGGCGCTCTATAAATTATCCAATTTATTATTATTATTATAAAGGATAGCATAAAGGAATAGGCGATTAGGGGGTATCAAAGTGCTTAGAATTGAGATAAGTGGATAGCCTTGCGGGAGGCCTTTATCCAACATTAAACCAACCATGGCTGATGAAAAAGGAGACGATATAAATCACGAATGTATTCATACATTTATCAAGAGACACGTTTTTCAATATAGATATTTTGGCAGAGATAAATAAAAAATAGAATGTAAACATGAGTCGTTCAAAAGAACGTACACTCGTATGTATACGAGTATTTATTTACCACGGGCATAACTTCAGGAATTGTTCTGTAAAACAAAACAGCACTGTCAAAAAAACGCTTAAACCGTGTCAGTAGAGGTCTTACAACGAATAACAAAAGAATTTCACATACGTAACGAATTAATTGTTTTCACGAAGAAAAAGGCAATTAGATCCGTTCCTTTCTCTTTTCTAGGTACTGTCACCAGTGAATTTGACGATTCAATAGATCTAGAATTTTTTTTATAATTATCTACGTAGTTACTTAGCGGTGGGTACATAGAAGGTTACCCACCGCTTTCCCGAAGCTGTTTTAGGACGCAGCGGCACCCTTTCGTCAGCTTTGCTCATACAATCTATAGGCCCGCCCCACATCTACACAGGACTTACATTAGCTGGAGAATGCACTATTCCTGGAAAAAAAGCAAAATGCAAAAGGGTATCTAGGCCACATTTAATCCAGTTTCATTTCAATTCACTTCTATGTCTCAATTTCACAAAACTATGTCCTGATTTTATGGCCTATCTTAAAATTATTTCAGACAGATATGGTGAGGGCGGGACAGAGTATGAGATGGGAGAGAAAACGTAAAATGATAAAAAAAAAAACAATAATAATTATTTTTCAAGGGAAATAGAGAAAACACTCAGAAGTAGAACCAATCTAACGTATATAGAAGCCACGAAAAGTTAATGAGTTATGAATATAGTTTAACAATTTATTTATAAGAAAAGAAACCTAGGACCATCATCAAAACGAACGAGTTCTTTAACACTGGCTTTAAGGGGCTGAACTTCTAGTTGAAAACGTTTATTTTAAAATAATATGCATAAAAAAAAATTGCAAGGTTAAATATAATCATGAATCCAACATCAAATAATATAAAAATAATTAAATAAGTGTAAGAAATGTAGACATGAAACGTATGTACACACGTCTTACCCGCGTTACAGTCGTGACAGGAATGAACTCGCGCGTCACTGGTTACTCGATATCTATCACCACGAAGCTAGTGTTAGAAGAGAATAACCTTAAAAAAATTGCTCCGTTTCTTATTTATTGTAAATTAAATATCTTTTAAAACCCGTAAAATACCAATTTACCTGAAAAGAAAAGTTTATGAAGCGCGTGTTCTGCCAGTTGCTACTTATGGCCCCGAAACTATAACATTGTCCAAACAAAGTGCCGAGAAACTACGTGTGACCCAAAGAGCCATGGAAAGAGCCATGTTAGAAATAAGCCTAAGAGACAGACTCAGAAACGGTACGGTGAGAGAAAAAACAAAAGTCACTGACATCATCCACGGGTGGCAATTCTTAAGTGGCGATGGGCAGGTCACGTAGCTAGAAGCTCGGACGAAAAATGGATAAGAAGACTGCTGACTTGGAGACCGTGGACGACAAAGAGAAATACAGGGCAACCGCAACTATGGTGGAAGGATGACTTGAACAGACATGCCGGAATAACCCGGTTGCAGTCTGCACAAGACAGAGTGACATGGAAGCGAATGGAGGAGGCCTTTGTCCAGGAGTGAACGGGAATAGGCTGAAGTAGAAGAAGAAGAAGAAATTTGAAAAAAAGATGTGTATTATGCTTTTACCGTTAAAATTCTTATTTATTACATTGATCAGCACCTTATAAAAATAATCTAGTTTCAGTTCGCTACCTTTGTATTAGTTTGGTATTTCAGGCGCCTAGATTACATCGCCTTGACATTTAGAAGCTACCTCTGAGAGACCATCTTCCGAGGCTTTGGACCTTTGCGAATGCCGACAGAACAATAAAGTGTACTTTAAATATCCAAGATATCAACTGGTGTTAGCTGTGACCTTTACAAAAACACAAAGGGTGGAATTTGTACATAAATGGACAATATAAAAGCTTGTTGATAGCTCCGTAAAGCGCAAATAAAATAACTTTTTCTTCTTCTTCCTAAATATAGCTTTGTGGTTTCAGAGGGCTCCTTCCGTAATGTAGTTTCCTAGCTATCCTTCCATCTTTAAGGAGGTATTTCACGAAGATCCCTCCCGCAATCAATGCGAATAAAAAAAAATCCTCTCCCCGATAGCCCACTACGTACTCCGCCAAACAAAATGGTCACGCAAGATGCTATCTCTTACCACAACTCCATCCAGGCACTGCTCCTCTTATCTTTCCCTCGGGAACAGACTTTTTATAAATACAATCCCAACTCTAACTGGTCTTCCGTTCCTTGACAATAATGTAAGACTTTATCATAAACCCTAAATCCCCCCTCGCCCTCTTTCGTAGGGACACTCCGGGCCCCATCATAATACAACTACCAAATCACATTCCAACAATATTTCCTACAGACGTAAGAGGAATAGCCATTAGAGCTGAACCTCTGTAAGCCAGAAGATCCAAGTCCAAGTCCAAGGTACTTGTCTGACTTCCGCACAGTTGTTGGTTGTTTCTTCTGTCTTCTTCTCAGTCGTATTCCTCATGATTGAGAGTAGTGTCCATCCTGTAAATTATTGACCATGGCACGCCATGTGCTCCTATCATCCGTCAGTCTCAGCTAATGAGAGACCAGTCAGATCCCTGATTTGATCGGACCAGGGGCCAGTCCCTGTGGTCGCCTTCCTTCCACTTTTCCCATGATGATGAGCTTTTCTAGATTGTCCTGTTCGTTGTTTCAGTAGTACGCAATGCCATTACCTTTAAGTTTAAATAACGGTTTCAACATATAATATTACTGACACGTAGAATTACTTCGAGTATTGTATGTATTAATTCTAGTTTGATTAAACTAAATAGTAAAGATAGACGATCAAGTAAATGGCACAATCAAATAAATTAAATGTCGATCGGAGAAATCGACGCGCGTACATGACACGATATATGAATGTTTAATGGATCGAGAGGTATGTGAGGAAAGAGCAGTGTGGCGGGCCACAGCGTAATGGTTAATTAGTTTTTTTACGTTTTACTTGATTCACATTATTCGAGCTCCCCGATTTTCATGATTTTTATTTAAGGTAGCAAATACGAGTATATGCAAAACGTAGTTGGGTGAGAAAAAACACATTAAAACTCCCAGAAATTATAATAGTATGCGCAGGTTATTTGATATAAAAACAATACCGCCAATTGGACGTACTCATTACAATGTTGCCATTTTGCTATCGCGAAGAGTGAATTTTACCTGTAACTCGAAAATTAGGCGGCCTCCATATTTATGAGTAGTATTTTCAAATTAAAACCTCGTCTTATACGCTAATTAATTTCTAATATATATAAAAAAAAACAATACATATTCGGATACACTTAGAAATTATTTTTTTGGGAATTTAAAAAATATGCTTCTGTTTAAAACGTATAATGTAAACACAAGAACGTCCCTATTTAGATGTTACAATTTCACGAAAACTCGCGACAATAATGGCGTCACGAGGTAAGTACCCTTTTCTGTCATTTGAAGCGTATAACTGTTGAGTCGCCTGTCTATCTGACCAGATCGCAATTATCAGTAGTGAAAATTTTGGGTGGATCAAGTTTGCTTGCAGTAACTGTTTCATCTGTTAATTTCTAATCTGCTGCATACTGACGTATGAAGTGTGGTAGTCAGCAAGCGCAGTCTCGGTCTGTATATATTTCGGTTGACCGCTGGACATATTCAATGTACGTGACGTAACTAATGTACGTATTATTAGAGATTTGATTTCTATTGTAATTCGTTAACATCTATTTCATTTAACTTATTGAACGCTAAGACATTAACATTCTGGAATTCCATAGTAATATACTTAGGAAATTAAAAATAACTTTGTTTAATCCACTAATTATTAAAATAAATATTACTGTTAAAAAAATATATTATTAGTACTTACAACAAATAGCCCAGGTAATTTTTTAAATTTGAATTATTGTATCGAATTTTATATGCGTTTTTATATTAGTCTTTCTTTGTTTAGTTTTTATTATATTTTTTCACCTAAAGATAGAGGTATCCTCCGAAACATGTCGTGTTTTTTTTAATAATTAGTGGATTAAACAAAGTTATTTTTAATTTCCTATTTAAAAAATAATAATTATTAGTACTTATAACAAATAGCCCAGGTTAATTTTTAAATTTGAATTATTGTATTGAATTTTAAATACGTTTTTTATATTAGTCTTTCTTTGTTTAGTTTTCATTATATTTCTACACCTGAAGATGGAGGTATCCTCAGAAACATGTCGTGTTTTTTAATATTTTTTTAAAACAATTAGTGGAAAAAACAAAGTTATTTTTAATTTCCTAAGTCTATTTCTTCTTCTCCGGTCTCAATCTAACGATTGGTCTGCAGCAAGGCGACCCATCTCCTCTTCCACTCCGCTCGGTCTTCGGCAACTCTCTTCAACTCCGCATAAGAGGTGCAGCCCATATCTCGGTAAATCTGGTCCAGGTACTCTTGGCGAGGTTGTCCTCTGCCAATCGATCCCCCGACCTATTTCAAGTCTATTTCATTTATTGCATAAAACTTTGTGTTGTAACGCCTATACGTAATACTTTCCACATCCGGGCCACGCAAGAAGACGCTAAAATAATTGTGTGGTTGGGGCTATACAAATAATAACTCGTTTATACAATAAAGTATTGAAAATTTTGTTCCGGATATACGTAGGATCCACGGGTACTAAATTCGCGGTTACTTTACGCGGAGAAGTAATGGGCCCAAAACACAAAATGCTATAAATTCGGCAATCAAATTTTCAGATCACAAGATGATTGCATGTTCTTAATATTTCTGGAGGCTGGCCAAGGATCGCCCGAGAGGTAGGGGGACCAAACAGAGGATCCAATAGCTAAATCTAATCACATGCTTTCACGATGCTGTCATTTCATATCGTCAGATATTATTGCAAATAACCGCAAGATTTAGAGATATTTCTGTATTTATTAAATCATTTCAGAGGCTGATAGTTCAAAAGGAATTACTTCAATCCATTCTTTAAATTATATCCGATATTTGTAATAAAATATTTTGAAATTAGTGTTTTCAGATATTGCAATTTATGATGTAATAATATATTTTTTCGTATTATAATATTACAACATAAATTGCAATATCTGAAATTATATTTTTAGTTTTATGAATGTCAGAAGATAATTAAGCTTTGTATTACAACACGTTTTATTTTCACTGAACTCAGACATGTTTCGGTTACACCTTTATCAATGTATACAATTTTAATAATCAAATAAAACAGAGCGGTAATTGTTGATGGTTGAGGTATTAGTTTTTTTTTAATTTCTTTTTTAATTTATAATAGTAAAAACGATTGGTTAATGGTTTTACTTGGATTTAATTTATATAATAAATTATATAAATAGTAGTGATAATTTGTTTCGCCTTGCGAGGGCATTCACAAACTGAACACAATCGCCAAACAGTGTGCCCATATATTGATTTTAGAAAACTTAAGGGTCGGGGAAATTACATAATGCCTATTTTTCGGTCGTTAAACAAAACCTTCAAATTTTTTTGTTAAACAACCCAAAATTTGCAATATAAAATTTTCCCCCACCCGGTTTTTTAAAATCACTACAAGGATACACTGTTTGCGATTAGGTTCAGTTTGAGAATGCCCTCGCAAGGCGAAACAAATTTCTCACTATTATTTATATAATTCATTATTTAAATTACATCCAAGTAAAACCATTAAATAATCGTGTTTATTATAATAAATCAGTAGATGATATTACTATAGCACCCTTAAAACGATACAAAGTCGACCAAACTTTCCACCACAACGGAAATAGAAATAGGAGGGATGAGACCCTATTTTAAGGGACATCCCTACTAGACTAGTCTACCATTGGCACGAAGAAAAAGAATTTAGGAATAACGAAAGCATAATTAATATAAGAATTATGCAATCACATTTTTTAAAGTCGATAAAATTGAAGTGCGTGCTTGACTCTGGATGAATGTGGAAGAGACTATAAATACAAATAAATGCGATAGACTTGCTTATTTGACAACTTCAACCTGTGGATTTATTTATTGTCACTTTGTGTTGTGAATTCGCATTTGAATATTTTTTTCATAATATTTTAATTTCACAATATTTTTTTCGCACTTTTCATGATTTTGATTCAGGACACAGACAGCCTTCCTCGAAGGAGAAATTTCAACAAACTAACTTCTATTTGTTATGAAATTTAACTTAAGATTAAAATTTCTTCACCGTGGAAAGGCATGTGTGTCGCGAAATATGTTTGTTAAAAGTGCAAAAAAAAAATAAAAAAATGTAAAACATCATATTGGTCCACTGCATTCCTCTTGGGCATGCTGAGAACCAATTGTTTACACTTGAAGGGATGGGTGCGCACTTACCCATTTCTTCAGACATATCAGGAATTTTTTTTGAGAATTCCGTCATCTTGGAGGCTATCCATCTCTATGTTCCGGATGGTTATCTTCGACAGCGTCAGCTCAGACTGTTTTATCTCCCAGCATACAGAACCAACCTGCCTCTGGTGATGCCGGTTGGGAGAGCGTGAACATGATCACTTCGGAGATCGATGTCCGACAAATACTCTTGACTTTGGAGAGTATCTTGTATTCCTAATGTCTAACCATCTCTCATGCGTTCTTGGTATTATATTTATTATATTTTACCTGTTCTCAATAGATGTCCTAAACTATTATATAATAAATGTTTGTAATATCTTTTGAGAAAATAATCTGATTTAAATTGATTTGATTTGATTTGATTACTTATTATTTAACATTATAGAAAACGTACGTTTTCTAGAAATATTCAAATATATGATACATTTATTATGGGGGTACATGTTTCGCCTTGCTAAGGCTATGTGTATTTAATTTCTCACTACAATTGACATTAACCTATTCGTGTTGCTTTTGAAAGCGGGTTGATTTTTTGAATATATTTATTTAAGGATATATATACTATATTTCAGGAAGACGTGTCAGGAGTGCAAGTGCCCCCGGGAAGCGCACGAAGCTTACAGAAAGGAGTGGCAAGAGTTCGGAGAGCCTCTTACACTCCTTGCTCCAGGCATCTTACCAAACAAGGTATTTTTCAACTCACCTATTATTCTGTTCTACTAACATCAAATAAAAGTAACAAATAAACAAAGTATTCATTAGTTGAGCAGACAATACTAGAATACAAAATGTCTGTAAATTAGGTCAAACGCATCAGAGAGATGTCATTTGTTGTTTCTTGAACATTGATGTAAAACATGTTAAATAATTAAATAGTCCATTGTTTTGGCCGAAACACTATGACACCTTAACATTTTAAACTGTTAAATTAAAAATCTTTGTTTTTTGTATCACAATTGTATTTTATTTTACGCGACAGCTGTTTCATCAAGCTATTTTGACATCATCATGTGTTAGGATAATATATCAAATGTCAAATTTTCGTGATTTTTCGGATCATTATGTGTATTTGTTCCTATGTCAACTTAATTATTTCTTTGATATAATTTTGAAGTTCTTGCTGAAATTGAGTTAGGTACCTAAATATTTTAATTAAAAGAACGGTTAGTTACTATTTATAGGAGAAAATATTAAAGGTGGAAAATATAATAATAAAATAAAAATATTAATAATAAAACAGTAATTAGAAGGAACAATTACACATAGTATAGAGTCAAAAACGATGAAACAAAATAAATTAAAAACGATAAACAATAACAGGAAGTAAATTACATTAATAGGAAAGGTGACAAAAGTTGAAACTAATATTATTATTTTTTAGCTAGATTGTATAGGGGAAAAGTTTTTAATGTACTTTATACTAATGGGGAATAAGCTGAATTTGGTTGTTTATAACATTTAGTTTCAAAATTTTCTAATTTCTCTAATTCGATATTTGATATATTATTGTAACACCTGATGATGTCAATATATCTTGATGAAACAGCTGTCGCGTAAAATAAAATACAATCGTGATACAAATAACAAAGTTATTTCATTTAACAGTTTAAAATGTTAAATAATGAATACGAATGAAATCGTCTGTTTTCTAGAAGTTTTATTATATTTTATGGGAATGACATGTTTCGCCTTGCTAAGGCATTATCGAATTGTAATGTCTTAGCGAGGTGAAACATGTCATTCTCATAAAATATTATAAAACTTTTATAAATAGACGTTTTCATTAGAATTAATTATGGAAAGATGTCGACGTGTTTTACCTAATATAATATAATGCGTGACGTTAAACTTTTTTCCATATATTTTTTTTCTTATTTTTACTTTTCTTCTTCTCCAAATGTAGGCACTTTGGTATTTTTCTTTAATTTTTTTAAATAAATAAAGTTACCTACTTCCACTTTTTATCTTTATTTCGACAGCGACCGGTTTTACCAGGCTAGCTGGTATCGACAGACTGGTTGATGCCAGCATACAATATTATAAATAGATTAAAAAAACATAGTTTTATTTAAAGATTATTTAAAATCAACATCCATTAAGAGATATCAGTAAAATCATTAGTTTACATAAATATTGTTTACACTTTGATTAAAATAGAAATATATCGACCGAAGCAAAGATAGCAGTGCACAATGGAGTTCTACTGCCGACCTTTTTGTATGGAAGTGAAGCTTGGATTTGACAGAAGATTTGACGGGATAAATGCCGTATAAATTTGGTAACTAAGAAGAATGTGCGAAAAATATTATATGCTAGAATACTTAATTGAAGTAAGAAAGAAATGTAGGCCGATGAATACTTCTTAAATAAAATAATGATGGTTTGGATATATGGAACAAATGGATGAAAATAAACATATTACAATACAAGTAATGTGAATGGAAAAATAAGTAAAGGAAGGCCAAGGAAGACATCTTCTTCAGCTTGTCTCCATCCACTGATGGACGTAAGCCTCTCCACCCCCACGCCATCTCTCTCGGTCTCTCGACAGTATTCTCCTGGCCCTTCCTGCCGTCCGCACAATATCATCGCTCCACCTGGTAGGCTGTCTCCCTACACTTCTCCAGCCCAACCTTGGCCTCCATTCAGTAACACTCTGGCATCTTCCATCATCCCGTCGACACACAGACCAGCCCACTGCCACTTCATCCTTGCAATGCGTATCCCTACATCGATGACCCTGGTGCGTCTTCTAATCTCCACGTTGGGTATATGGTCTCAAATTGAGATACCCAACATGGATATTTCCATGGCCATATGCAACGTTAATTTTGTGCTTTGGTTCTTTAGTTAACGTCCATGTCTCGCATCCATAGGTCACCACAGGTAACACATACCTGTCCAACACTTTTGTTTTTTTGTCCAACTTGAAGATGTTGCCCAACCCCCCGAATGAAGACCAACCGAGCTGTATTCTCCTATCAATTCTTCAGGCCAAAGAATACTTGGCAAGACCAAATTAATCAACTGAAAGGCGGCGATTTTAAAAGTAAGAACAATCGACACGATGTATTAATGTAGAGATGTGCTAGAGTTATGTTAGAATAGAACAGTGTGGTGGTCCATCTTCTCTGCCTACCTCTCCAGAGAAACGGCGTGATGGTTAGTTAGTTAGTTAATAAACACGTGAATTCTCTAAAAACCGAGTGAGTAATTTGGAACGAAGGATTTGTGGCGACGGTGTTTGAAATTTATATTTAATAATGTGTAAATGCCTCTTCAACAAGCCATTTTCCAAGTACCTGTGCAATAAATAAAAGGTTGAGCAAACTTTTCATGGCCCAGACAGGTGGATACAGTGCCGGATTAGCCATATAGCACAAGTAGCGAGTAATGCGGGCCCGCGTTTTTTGGAGGTCCCGCGCATATACTCTCTTATATTGAAGTGAAGCATGGAAATAACAAAAGTAGGGTGAAATTAGAATAAATGCAGTAGAAATGAGATCTCTTAGACCAGTGTTTCCCAAACTTGAAAAAAACAAAACCGTGGACCTCCTGCTGATTCATTGTATTTTGTGCGGACCTCCTACTTTCGTAATATTATTTTTGACACAGCAAAATTAAGCCAATAGAAAAAAATTTCGAATTTTTTTTGTTCATCTGTAATCCGATTTTCTTAAATGAGCAAAAAAAAGACCGTCTCCGATTCCACGAATGAGCTAAATAAAAATGGTCGCCGTAAACCTTGCACGGACTCAGGGTTGTTCAGGGACCCCCAAATCAATTTTAATTTTTCACGGACCCCCTAAATGATCCCAGAGACCCCTGGACCACTTTGCGAAACACTGTTTTAGACGAATAAGTGATAAATATATATGATAGAGTGTCAAATGCAAATATAAGAAGTGAAAGCAGTGTAAATGAAAGTGTTATTAACATAATAATGAAAGGGATATATGATGGTTTGGACACATGGAAGAATAGATGAAGAAATAATGGTAAAGAAAATATATGTGAATTATGTAAACGGAAGAAGAAATAGAGGATGACACAAGAATTCGTGGGACGATCAAATCAATATAATATATTATATTAAACGTCGCGTCGGCCACGTAAGGAGTCAGAGAAATCACACGCGAAGTAAAGCAGGAAATTTTCCTATTGTTTCTTGAACAATGATGTAAAACTTCGTTTTAAATAATTAATACGAATGAAAACGTCCGTTTTCTAGAAGTTTTATTATGTATTATGTCAAGTTTCGCATAAAGGCATTTTCAAATGTCATTTGAAAATCCCTTAGACAGGCGAAACATGTCATTCACATAAAATATAATTAAACTTCTAGAAAACATACGTTTAAATTCGTATTAATTTTGTCAAGAAAGATCGGTGTTGCGGTCCAACGTTTATGCTACATTGTAGGGAGATGGAGTGATGATTAGTTAGTTATTAAAACTTGTATTATATTAATATAATCGTACAAAATTCAGGGTCTCTTAGTAACATTTTCTTAAATGAGCAAAAAAAAGACCGTCTCCGATTCCACGAATGAGCTAAATAAAAATGGTCGCCGTAAACCTTGCACGGACTCAGGGTTGTTCAGGGACCCCCAAATCAATTTTAATTTTTCACGGACCCCCTAAATGATCCCAGGGACCCCTGGACCACTTTGCGAAACACTGTTTTAGACGAATAAGTGATAAATATAGAAGATATATATACTAATCATCACTCCATCTCCCGACAATGTAGCATAAACGTTGGACCGCAACACCGATCTTTCTTGATAAAATTAATACGAATTTAAACGTATGTTTTCTAGAAGTTTTATTATATTTTATGTGAATGACATGTTTCGCCTGTCTAAGGGATTTTCAAATGACATTTGAAAATGCCTTTATGCGAAACTTGACATAATACATAATAAAACTTCTAGATACGAATAAGTGATAAATATGCCACAGGCCCGCGCTGGCGTAATCCGTCACTGGTGAGATAGGTGACCAACCCACCATTTGGCAATGACCGAGTGGAAAATATAATTTACGGCCGTTCAGTTTTCCCACTGATTTATTCATTCATATTTTAATTTGATAAATTGATATGATACATAAACTATTCGTTGACGGTTACCCTTCCCTTACCGGTGCTGTGTAGCTAGCATACATTGCTACTTCTTCTTCTTCTTCAAGTGCCCTGTCGGGTCCCCCCAACGTTGGCGATCACCTCGGCGAACCTGTCCCTGTCTTGCGCCGCTCAGAACAGCTCCTCCACACTTCGGATGCCGGTCCTCCCTCACGATTCGCAGCCATGACATTTGTTTCCTACCGAGCCCTCAATTCCCCCCTCCAATTTCAGTTGGAGAAGGTGGTACTTTTCCCCACGCAGTATATGACCCAGATGTGAAATTTTCGGAACCTTAATAGTTGATAACAGTTCCCTGTCAACTCTAGCTCGCCTCAGGACTTCGGTATTGGTAACCATGTCTGTCCAGGGAATTCTGAGCATTCGGCCATGGAGCCACATTTCCAATGCTTCCAGTCTGTTTATTGAGTTGACTTTCAAGGTCCACGTTTCACATCCATACAAAAAAACAGACCACACATAGCATTTGATCATTCTCTGGCATTACTTCTAAAAACGTGTATATATCTATATTTTCTGAGATATCTCTACATGAGGGAGTTTGGTAGCTATCAGTGACTTTATCCCACCGCATTGCTCTTCGGCATGCTGGGTACCAATAGTCTACAGATAAGGAGGGATAAATTCACACTTACCCATTTCTTCAGACTTATCAAGGGATTATTTGATAATTTAGTCGTATTGGAGGGTATCCATCTTTATGTTTCGGATTGTTATCTTCTACAGCGACTGTTTTATCTCCCAACGTGCAGAACCAATCTGCCTCTGTTGATGCCGGTAGGGATAGCAATCAAACTGCTGAACATGATCGGAATGGAGTCTTTCATATTAGTGAAAGTACGTTCATAAGACAAATCGAACCATCTATCATGCGTTCCTGGTATTATATAATTATGTTTTACCTGGTATTATACATTATATTTAACCTATTCTCAATAGATGTCTTAAACTTGAATATTTGTTTGTAATATCTTTGAGAAATAAACTGATTTCATTAGATTTGATGAATATAATAAATAGGAGTAAACGTTTTTCGATATCGTGGCAAAGTGGCAATAGCTGTGACTACCACACCGAAGAGTACGTGGCACAATCAAATAAATCAAGTATTGAATTTTTTTTATACACTTTGTATATGCAACACTGATATTAAAAAAATATAATTATATAGACATATTTCGGACAAACAGTCCTTCTTCAGTAAAGATACATATTTATAAAATATTATAAAATTGTTGTTGTTTACATGATCTGACTGATGTTATAAAGAAACTTGTCTATATAATTTTATTGTTTTAATATCAGTGTTGTATATACAAAGTGTATAAAAAAAAGAAAATTTTAAATAAACCACCATAACAATACAAAGTATGGCGTATATAGAACAAATATTGAATGTCGGCCACGTGAGGAGTCGGAGAAATCGATGTGCGTGCATCACACGATGTATGAATGTTGAGGGGGCTAGAAAAGTATGTCAGGAAAGAAAAGTGTACCAGTCCATTCTTTCAGCCTACTCCTTCGGGAGACGACGTGATGGCTAGTAAGTTAGTTTTTTTTTTTAAGGAACATAGAAGTTCCCGCCACATACCCGAGGCTGTTATAGGGCGTAGCGGCGCCCTTTTGTCAGCCTCGCTCGTACACTCCCTGGGACTGTCCCCGGTCCATCCGGGACTTACAATTAAAGACGGCAACAACAAGGGGGTGCCAGACCACATTTAATCTACCCCATCTTACTTTTATGCTCCGCCGTACTTATAATAAGCATAATTTATAAAACATGAACATTTCAGAAACATTATATAAAAGATAAAATAATGATACACCACAGGAATATACAGTGGGAAGAACAGGAGAGACAGAGGAGACAAATGCTGGATGGGAAAAAAAAGTGGAGTACAGTTTTTGGCATGTAGGACAAAGGACGAGGTTTAGGAAGCATTTCATAATATTAAATAAAAACCACTGCACAAATTATTATTATTATAAAGCTAACGAAAGTTGGTTAGTTAGTTATTTTCAGTGACGCGTTTAACAGGTATGATATTTACATACTTCAAAGTAAGTATTATCATTTATTAGGGTGTATGGTCCCGCCGGGAATGGTTGGCGGGGTTTGAGCAAATTTTAATTCCATCAGCGTCAATGTTGTCTAAGTAAATTGGTTCCGGCCAGTCGCCATGACATTTATTCTTGTTTCCGGCCATTTGTCGCTTTATCGGCCCGCGCCCCCCGCCGCAGCCCCGCCCCCGCCCCCGCCCGGCTTATTGCCGGGTAGACAAATAGTTCACCTTTCGTTAGCTTTTAACGCCGTTTTCTTTATTCACAGCGCTAAGTCGGCGCCCATCGCCGGTCGGGGCTTTATCACGAAGTTAGTGAATCAACACATCAAAATCCCACCCTCACTCATTTCGTATTACTATCCCAATAGACACATTCATAAGTCAAAATGTTAAAATTTATTATCACGTTAATACACTTTGGAAATTGAAAATAACATTGCTTATAATGACATATTTCGGAGGATACCTCGATATTCAGGTGTAAATATATAATAAAAACTAAACAAAGAAAATGTCTCTTCTATGTTTGCCATACTTTGGTTTGTAGATGTTTTCTTTTATTTTTTTATACTTTGTATTCACACCTACTTTAAAAAATAAGTTAATTAAATATCAGACATGTTTCGGACAACCTGGTCCTTCCTCAGTGATATTATAGAGATATTTAAAATATAATAAAATCGTTTATAATATTTTTAGTATCTTTATAATATAACTGAGGAAGAACCGCGTTGTCCGAAACAGGTCTGATATTTAATTTTTTTTCAAGTTAGTGTTCTATACAAAGTACGAGTATATAAAAAAGAAAATAAAGAAATAGTCTATTGTTTTGGCCGAAACACTATGATACTTTAACATATTGTTAAATTAAAAAAACTTTGTTTTATGTATCACAATTGTATTTTTATTTTTCGCGACAGCTGTTTCGTTAACCTATGTTGACATCATCATTTATGAACTATCAAATTTTCGTGATTTTTGGAACCTTATTGTGTATTTGTTATAAACGTTTTTTAATTCAACATTATATAAACAAAGAAATACTAATTCTCATTTAAAAATCGGTACAATGCAAAGGAACGATACATTTAAATTTAAAAAAATTGCGTGGGCTAATTGCTACAAGTATTAATAATTATTTTTTATCAGTTAGAACTAATAAATAATATTAAACAATAATAATTTAATGATTATATTAAAATGTCATTTAGACATATTGTCAAAAGACATATTTTATATAGAAATTAAATATGATTAATTTGCATATGATTGGGAATGGGAGCTTGGGAGAATAAAAGTAGGTGGACAAATTATTTAAGGAGAAAGGAGTAAAAGGAGAAATCTGATTATTAATGTGTTTTTTAATTTCCAAAGTGTATTACTATGGAATTCTACAGTTATAAAGCCGTAGCTTAAAATATTATGACATTTATACCTACAGAAGTAATAAAATCAAATAAATTATCTTATTATGCAAATGAAAACTATCAAAATATTCATGTTGTTATTTTAATTTTCACAGTAGAACTTCATTGTAAATTATGAAAAGATAATAATAATAATTAAATATATTTTTGTATTATATTATTTGAAAAACTTGGCTCAATCAAATCAATCAAATATTAAATTTCGGCCAAGTGAAGAGTCCGAGAAATCGAAGTGCGTGCGTAACAGGATGTATGAATGTTGAGGAGGCGAGAGAAGTGTGTCAGAAAAGAACAATATGGCGGTCCATTATGTCTGCCTGTCCCGTCGGGGCGACGGCGTGATGCTTAGTTAGCTAGTTTTAGACGTATGTATTGATATTGTTCTATAATATTTTTAGAATTATTAGAAGAGCTCTGATATGCTATTCCGAAGGTCGTGGATTCGATTCCTGTTGATATTAATGTGATCGTCACATTGTCTTTGGTCTGGTGTAGAATTCACGTGACAATAAAATGGCGATAGATTAGCTACTTATCACATCTCATGAGAATCAATACAATAGCTAAAAACAAATTGTATACAGTAATTGGGTTCAAACGACCGATTGTATAGGTTGTATAAAAAAAACACAATGTGGGTGCATGACACGATGTATAATGACACGATGTTGAAGGAGCGAGAGAAGTATTTCAGGAAAGATTAAATCAAATCAGTTTATTAACTCAAAATACATTAAAGCAACAAAATCTTTAAGGCAGTTATTGAGTACAGGTAAAATATTATAAGAATACAACATAATACCAGGAACGCATTAGATATGGTTCGACATTAGGAAGACAAGATACTTTCTAAAGTCGAGAGTATTTGTCCCCTGAACGTACCTTCACTAATATGAAAGACGTCGATCTCCGAGGAGACCGCGCTCAGCAGACTAATAATTAGTCTGCTGAGCGCGGTCTCCTATATTGCTCTATATTGCTATTGCTCTTTCCACCGGTGTCACAGAGGCAGATTGATTCTGGTGGCCGGTAGGTAAAACAATCTGTGCTGTCGCTATCGGAAAAATCAAGGGACAAAAAGACCAACACCCTCTAGCACGGCCGAGTTCTCGAAATATCTGATTAATTTAAAGAAATGGGTATACGTAATGAGATGCCCATCTCTTCGAAGCTGTAAAGAATTGGTTCCGAGCATTCCCAAAATAAATGCCGTGGGATGGAGCCACGGATAACTACCATACTCCATCATGTAGAGGGGGCATTCTTTCTGCCTACCCCTTCAGGGAAACGGCGTAATGGTTAGTTAGTTTGTTTTGTATAGTTTTTGACATATATTTTAGAACTGACATTGTTCTATTTTTAGAACATGACATTCAAACGGCTAAATAGAGCCTTCGTTGTATCGAACCAGTTTCCTACCCCTATTAGCCCAGATTAACGGCGGCTTATTTACCATAATAAACTACAAATTCGGCAACACATTCGGGTGTATCACGTGATCGAGGGCAGTTATGCGATGGGGTGTTAAATTTTTCCTGTTTGCTCGCCTAATGGCCGGACCGCTCCTTTCCCAAAACACTCCGCTGTCCGCCACGTCGACAGGGTTCTTTCTGCCCCTTTCCTTGTGCAAGTGATAGTCTGTATATTATTTTACATTGTGATGGTTTCCCAAATATCAGTTTACGCGTTGTGATAGCTCTAAATATAGAAGAGTAGCTCATTACCTTTTTTTCCCGCGCAAATCTAATTCTTGAATATAGCCAAGAACGCAATCATATTCCACGTGTAGCTAGTGTATTTAAGCATACTTAACGAGCATTTGTGCCATACAATGTTTTTCTCAGAGGTGAGTGAACATTTCCTTTATTGCGATTTCTAATTTCATTATTCATGCTAGTCTTGTGTATCATAGTTATGAATAATAACTAATTAAACATGCAAATCCGTGTAAGTATTTTTCGCTTAACACGTGTATTATTTAAATTACTTAAAAATAAAATGCTTAATTAGATGGATTTACAGTTTGTACACGATGAAATGGTATCTACTATTAACATTTTTATGCATTTTTTAACAAATAAATATTCATTACTTGCTTTTCCTTTATGAGTGCAAATTCGTATTACGATTTTAAATTCATTACTAATAATTACGGCTATTTTTATACAGGGCGTAACCGATGCATGTCTGTGGTCGAGTCTATTTTATCCCATAGACAAAAGTAATGAATGATTAAAAAAACAGTTTTGGTAAGAAGCATTCACTTTGTGGTTAAACATTTTATTTATTTTATTTATTCGATTTAATATGGGAGTGTCGTAAGAGGATACGTATTGATATCCTACTATTTATGAAATGAGTGGCTCTTTTGAACATTATTAGAGCCATTAATATACGAGTATGTACTTATTTCAAGTTAGTGAAAATTTATACATAAAATTACTTAAAACTAACTTAACTAAAACAATGGATCAATTAACAAATTTCGGCAAGATTAAGTAATAATAAAATCATCAAATTTTAGTTTTAAAATATTAACATAATAATTAGGCGAAAGTTTAAACATGAAATTTACTAAAACAATTTATTGAAACAGTTTAATCTTAGTAACATATTTTTTTAAGAGATTCAAAGTATTTTGTTTGAAAAAAAACAAATTTAACGATTTTTCACTGTAAATTAAGTTACAATTCACTATCAGATTATGTAAAAAATACATAAATTTACAATTAAAAAACATACATTTTTATACAAGATTATATTATAGGATATACGAGTATGATAAATATAACAAATAAATCTTAATTTAATTATAAAATATAAACTATTACGATAATACATCTAGTTACTACACAGATAATAAATTGAGAAAGAAATTAATAAATATGTAAATTCTTGGTTCGAAACAGAAAAGCAGGTAGAGTTTTGAACAATAGGGTGGTGGTCTAGGGGATAGAACGCTTGGCTTCTGATCCAGGGGACATGGGTTCGAGCCTGGACACGACCCGATTCCTTCTTCATAATAATGAGCTATTTTCTGCTCATATTGAAGATTGTAATATAAATTCTAACACCATTGATTTAAATCATTGGGGTTAGTCTTTTCAAAAAAAAAAACATATCACAAAATAATTTAAACATGAGTAAGAAATCATATATATATTTTAAATAAATTGTGGTATTATAATAGGTTTCCAAATTAAACAGTTTAAAATGTTATTATATTACAATAAGTTTAAAATCTTGTTTTAAGTTTATGATGTTTGGAATGTTGGAGTTTGGAATGTCAGGATAGAACGGGGTGGCGGATCTTTATCTCTGCCTACCCCTCCTGGAAACGGTGCAGTTTAGAGAGTTAATTCGAAATAATCATTTTGACCCGAATGTTTTAAATTGTTCTTCTTCTCCTGACATACAGCAGCTTGTCAAGATTCTACTACTGTCATTCCGGTGGTTGTCTTTATTTGGTCATTCCCTTATATTGCGGGTCTGCCTATAGGTACATCCCTCGATGCTGTGATGAGTCATAAAAGTTCTTATATTAAAAGTTTATTTCAACCCTCAAAAAATATGATATGTGGGGGAATGCGAAATATCAAGTATACAATGGAGACCTGCATAAATAAGGAAACCTCTTGACAAATATTGCAAATCTTAAATCTTGTTCATTATATTTTTGACATCAAAATACGTAATATTCTACAAAGCACAAAGATAGAGGAAAATGGAAAATGTTTGATGAGGCTAGCTAGAAGAGAAGAAAAATATGTTACTTCTAATATAAACTTGGCTTACAAATTGAATTTGGTTGTATAAAAAAAATCCTACAAGTCTGTATGAACTCAATACCAAATCTCTTAATAATTGATTTATACCCAGTATTAATATATTAAATTATTTATAGTTAATTCTCAGTAATGCTCTGCACTTCAATTACCTTACCAGTATTTTTCTTCTTCATGTCAATCGCAAAAGGTTTTGTAGGGATGGCCCTGAAAATGGCATTTTTTCCTATTCTCTTGATACTGTGGTGGAAGATTTTGCTGTATTTGTGTCGTTTCCAGGGGCGCCTATATGTTATTTTGTCGAATCGCTCTTGAATTCATTACAGCGCGAGCTAAATCGATGGGTATAGCTATCATATTGATTCTCGCGACATGTGATGGTAGCTAATCTGTCGCCATTTTATTGCCACGTGAATTCTGCACCAGACCAAAGACAGCGTGACAACCACACAAATTTACATTTTATTATATTGTAGAAATTATAATATTTTTTTTAACTATCGTTCTGCGTTCGTCTCGACGTTCTTTTTACGTTATGGTCTAATAGTAATTTAGTAATAAAGATAAAAATAGAGAATTAGTGAAGTCTAACTAACTAACAATCACGCCGTCTCCCCGAAGGGGTAGGCAGAAAGAATAAACTGTCACACTATTCTTTCCTGATATATTTTTCTCGATTCCTCAACACACTTACATCGTGTCATGCACGCGCGTCGATTTCTCTGACTCCTCACGTGGCCGACATTCAATATTTGATTTATTTGACCGTGCCAGGTTTTCCTCGGTCTTCCTCTATTTCTAGTTCATAATTTTTTTTACCATTTTTTTTTATTCATTCTTTCCTTGTGTCTAAACCATCTTAATGATCCTTTCATTATTTTGTTCAAAGCACCATCATTTGCACTGCATTCTCTTCTTATATTTTCATTTGATACTCTATCATACACAGAGTATATACACATTCGTCTAAGAGATTCTATTTCTACTGCATTTATTCTACTTTCATCCCTCTTTTGCCAGTTTTATGTTTCGCTTCCATACATAAGGGTCGGTACAACCATTGTACACTGCTATTTTAGCTTTTTTGGATAAGTTTTTGTTTGCGATGACAACTTTAAGTGCACCATTCACTTTGTTGCCTGCCCCAACCCTTCTTTCAATATCCCTCTCCACTCGCCCATCTTTTGTAAACACATTACCCAAATACACGAACTAATCTGTGAATAAATAGTGAATTCCGTTTCTATAATATCGGTTCTTATTCTAATGAACTGTTTACTTTTATCGAGTGCCTTTGCAGCCTGCAGCAGTACGAGATTTTTATTGCCAGCGGCGGAATTACTCCCGAAAGATCAGAATGATTGTCTGCTTTTAAATTTAACTTTTACTATCTGCAGACTGGCGAATGTTTTACCAATACACGCTGGAGCTGACATAACTCTTGCTTTAGCGAAGGCAAACTCTTCCTCACTGGTAAAATACGTTAAATCCTCTAAATAAAATGATATAAAACAAACAAACAAACCATCACACCGTTTCTCCGCAGGGGTAGGCAAAAATAATGGACCGCCACACTAGTCTATTCTGACACACCTCCTTAGCTTCCTCCACATTCATACAACGAGTCATACACGTACGTCGATTCTTCTGACTTTTAACATGACCAACCTTTAAAATTTGATTAATTTGGTCATGCCATGTTTTCCTGTGCCTGTTGCCCCATTCCGGTAGTTTTTCAGCCAGGTTTCACCCGGTTTGAGGAGTTCATTTTTCGGTCAACCTTTTACGATCTTCCAGGACGATCTTTGCTGTCAACGCTAAAACATTTGCGAACTGAGCTTAATTGACAGATGCTCAGGCTTACTTAAAAAAAATCGCCGCCAAATTTTAAGACTTGAAGCAGCCAGAGCCCTCTGTTGTTAAACGGACCGAACTTTCCGAACCACCTAATGTATACGAGTATATTCTCTTGTATTAAAATGTTTGGTAAATAGTTTTTTTTTTTATTTTTAGAAAAAGACTAACATCAATGATATTAGAATTTATTTTTACAATCTTCAATGTGAGCAGAAAATAGCTCATTATTATGAAGAAGGAATCTGGTCGTGTCCAGGCTTGAACCCATGTCCCCTAGATCAGAAGACAAGTGTTCTATCCCCTAGACTACCACCCGATTGTATAACATCTTCTTCTCTTCTTCTTCTTTTAAAATATCTAACGATCTGTGACACAGAAATCATGACTCGTCGGATGATGAGGTCCAGCTGTCCTTCCATCTCTTAGGCGGTCTTCCAGGTGGGCGGTGTCCTGAGGGGATTTCATAAGCGGCTGTATATGCAAATTTGTCACCATCCATTCGGGCAACATGGTCCCTCCAGTATTTTCTTATGGATCTACTCCAATGAACGATATCCTCTATTTCGCAAAACTGAAATCTGCAACTCATTACTTGCTCCACAGGTATATCATCACCAGTCAGCTTACATCTTGTAGGTAGCCTAGATATAGTGAGACTTTGTGATACTGTGTGGAATTTATACAACATTCATTGCAAGTCATCTTCAGACTCGGCTATTAATGCGGCATCGTCTGCATAGCAAATGACGTTCACAGTTTTACTGCCCATTTTATTTATAACCTAGTCCCAAGCCAACTACATCTTCTGTGATTTCGTCCATAATAAGATTGAACAGAAAGGGGCTCAAACTATCTGCCTGTCTTAAATCATTGCTTGCAGGAATTTCCCTTGACAGTTCATTATCAACCTTAATATTTGTTGGCAATTGGTATACAGATCTTGGACAGTCTTTATCAATGTATTGGATATTCCTCCTTCCTGTAATTTTCTCGCAATATCTCTTAGCAACCCCTGTCAAATGTCTTAGTCAAATCGACAAAACATATATCGTTATATGCCCCATCGCGTTTTACTGCTATTTGTTTATATTAAAATATTTTAGATAAAACCGTTATATTGGACTTAACGTACTATACATCCGAGGTATACACTTTCCTCTTAATATGAATTTTCTTTTCATTCTGCTCTAATTTCTCCATTACAGAGAGTAAACAGTAATGATTACCTGTCGTTTAGGCCGGAAATTTATTTCCTTTCATCTGAAGTCACTAATTCTTTGAAGATTCAACAAATTTGCGCTTCACTTAACTAAAAATCAAAGAAGATAGATATACATTTGATTCTCGGCATTGTATACTTATCTACACACGTACAATTCTGCATAATTATCTATTTTTAAATAGAAACACAATTCAACATCGTGAGAGAAACATATAAAAAATAATAGAAATATACCCAAGTTAAACAACGTGGTAAATGTGTTCAGATAGCTATTGAAATTAATGTCTACTGTCCGTGACATAAATCGTGAATCATTAGAATAAATTATCTTAAAAACGTTGTTATTCTGATGTTGTATCAAAAATTCTACTGGCATCGAGTATGTAATAAGAAAATTATATCATTTTGAATAAACATATTTTTTATAACTTTTGAAAAACATTGTATACTTTTAACAAACATGTTTCGGAGTGTATACGTCATTCTTCAGCGTAAAATTTGAAAAAATAATACATTGAAGAACATTGTGTGAAGTACGAAGATGTTTGTATTTTTTTTTTTATGTATTGAGACCATTTAAAAAAAAATTATTTAATCTTTGGTCTGGTAAAGAATTTACTTGAAAATAAAATGGAGATAGATTAGCTACTTATCACATGACATGAAAATCAATGGCTAAGAATTTGTATACAGTAATTGGATTCAAATAAACTGCCGTATACAAATGTGGAAAGCAAAGTGAAACTAACAAACAAAAGTCCCAAGACTCAGCAAAAATTTTAAACTTTGCGGCAAACCAAACCTAGATTGTAACTAGCGAAGAAGATTAATATTTAATTCCTAGGACCATCATGTATGGAATATGACCTGACGTATGGAAGTGATGCATGGAACTGAAGAAAGCAAAAGATGGATGAAAGTTTAATAAATGCAGTAGAAATGAGATCTCTACGACGAATGTGTGCCAAATTTGTATATGATAGAGTGTCAAATGCAAGTTTAAGAAGTGAATGCGGTGCGAATGAAAGTGTTATGAACAAAATAATGAAAGGGTCATTAAGTTATCAGCATTTACTGTTAAAATTTATAACACGGTTATAATATCACAATTTATTTTTATTCACCGAGAATTTCGCAATAGCTATTTCGCCAACCGATGTTGGCATCACCAGGTGTTTTCAGTTTTTTGTAACACCTGATGATGCCAACATCGGTTGGCGAAACAGCAGTCGCGACACTCTCAGTGAATAAAAATAAATTGAGATATTATAACAGTGTTATAAATTTTAACAGTAATAATGTTAACGTATCATAGTGTTTCGGCCAAAACAACTATTTAAAAAGTTATCAAATTATATGTATCGATAAAAGATGTTTTAAATGTAAAAACAGCTGTCGTGACATTCTCAGTGAATAAAAATAAAATGTTACATTATAAGTCTTATAAATTTTAATAGTAATAATGTTGAAGTATCGTAGTGTTTCGGCCAAAACAATGGACTATTTAAAAAGTTATCAAATTATATGTATCGATAAAAGGTGTTTTAAATGTAAAATCAACAAATAAAGAAAAAAAAAAGTTTATTCATTTTGTATTGTCTTAAAACCAGAGTGGAAATTTTGAAATTGTTCTAAGAAAAGATTTCGCATATAATAATAAAAAATAAAGTAAAAACAAGATTTATATTTATGTAAACCGATAGACATATCTTCACACGTTAGTATTTATTCTACTGGCAGTTAATTTAATTACCACTTAATAATTTAATAGAGAGTGTGGGGATCCAGTTATAGACGTTAGTGCGTCTGATCCAGAGACGATTTATGGTTCCTCTTCATAGATATTGACGCGAGTGGGACGTGCGTCCAGCTGGTAGCCAGGATGACTCGGAGTCATTTTAATAAATACTAAAACAATCACACGCTTGCCTTTGATCACACCCGCTTAAAACAAATTCACATATTAAATTTAAAATATCGTATTCCATATTTTCGTAAATGTGTTAATGTTGTGTTAAAATGGGCTTGATGACTTTTTTTATACATTTAAAAATAAAATCAGAAGAAAAATAATTCAGTTGACATTTAAATGGGTGGGAAATATTGGATTTTATTTTCATATATTTGATAATATTGGCATGGAAATGATGGTCCAAACTATTATAACTAATTAACTAACCGAAAGAAATAGTTATGAACAAAATAAGGAAAGGGTCATTAAAATGGTTTGGACACATGGTTGTTTTGGCCGAAACACTATGATACGTTAACATTATTACTGTTAAAATTTATAACACTGTTATAATATCTCAATTTATTTTTATTCACTGAGAGTTTCAGTTTTTTGTAACACCTGGTGATGCCAACATCGGTTGGCGAAATAGCTATTGCGAAATTCTCGGTGAATAAAAATAAATTGTGATATTATAACCGTGTTATAAATTTTAACAGTAAATGCTGATAACTTTTTGAAAATTTCGGGCTTATTTTTTATAGATTTTTATAGATAGGTGTTATTAATATATTAAATTTAAACAAACCAACTAACTAACCATTACGCCGTTTACGTAGGCAGAGAGGATGGACTGCCATACTGCTCTGTCCTGACACACCTCTCGAGATCCTCTACATCGCCTTTCATTCCTTTCTTACTTTATCATTAGATATTCTATCGTACATTGTTTTTTCCGCACATTAGATCATGAAATGATCACGAAACGTTGGATAATTATCATTATAAGATCGTAATACTCGTATATCATAATCTTTAATCCATTTATATAAAAATTTAGGTTCCGTATGTTTCTGATCGCAAATCTCTGAATGTAATCGATGGATTTACTCCAAATGTTTACAGAACATTGCATAAATTGTTATAGTTAACAAGTACCGAATGATAGTTCTACACAGTGTTGCCATTTTATCAATTTTAGCCAAAGTTACAAAACTTTAGTTCCCCTACAATTACGAATAAAAATAATTTAAAAATCGAATTATATCTGACAAATGACATAACTATTTTCACTCATTTGTTTTCTCTGTGCGTTTTAAATTGACTGAATGACAGTTTGTAATTTAATAAACCTAAAAAATCGGATTTTAAAATCGTATTAAATCTGACAAATTTTGAAAACGTTAAAAATCTGTCACTGTGACTAGTTAATATATAAAAAAATAGAGCAATTTCAACATAACGTAAGTCAATATATTATAAATATACTGATAGTAAAATGTAAATTGGCCAGCCAACGTACTCTGGGAGCACCTGTGGATGGAAAGAGGAAACGAGGACCTAAAGCCACCGAGCCACCTGGAGAAGAACCCTGCAGGACGATATTAAAGCAGCAGGCCTCACTTGGAATGTTGTTAGGCATCAGGCGTGCGATAAAGTCGGGTAAAGAAGTTGAACGGAATTGTGACAGGACAAGAGGAAGAAGACTAAAATTAGTTTCTAGTTTTTAATTATATTATATCTTTTTAAATTCCTAAACTAACAACAACAACAAACCATCACGCCGTAGGGGTAGGCAGAGAGAATGGACCCCCGCCCTACTCTATCCTGGCACACGTTCTAGCTTCCTCCACATTAATACAGCGAGTCATACATGCACATCGATTCTTCCGACTTCTAACATGACCAACCTTTAAAATTTTAGTAATTTGGTCATGCCATGTTTTCCTCGGTCTGCCTCGACTCCGTACTCCATTTACATCATTAACGTATACTTTCTTAACCATTCTTTTTATATCCATGCGCTCCATATGTCCGAACCCACGCAGCGATCCTTCATAGTTTTGTTCATAATACCTTTTTCCGCTCTACATTCCTTTCTTTTATCAGCATTTGAGATTCTGTCGTATATCGTACTACCACACATACGTCTTATACTTTTTTAATTGTGATTGGTTATTTTGTTTCCATGGTCTATGAATGAATTATTATCATTGCAGGTAGACGTTCTAGCAGAGAGCAATGAGGGTGAACAGCAACTGAAGCTGCTGGTGCGACAGCTTCCCCGCCAGGACCTGGCTGCAGAACACTGCCGCCATCTGTTGCCCGCACAAAGACACTACTTTGAAGACTTCATCGCTGCCAGAAATGAGATTGCACTTGACATAGGTAAAAAAATGTATTCATATTTTATAATCGTGTTGTACAAATTAACACTTTCATATTTTTTTCTATGTTCGCCATACTTTGTTTTGTAGATGTTTTATTTGTCTTTTTTTTATGTACTTTGTATATACAACACTAACTTAAAAAAAAATTAAATTAAATATTAGACATGTTTCGGACAACCGGTCCTCCCTCAGTGATTTTCTAAAGATACATATTTAAAATATTATAAAATTGTTTTTATTGAACATTTTGTTTTGAATGTATACAAATACTTGTAGACAAATACTGGATTTTACCAATTACGGGTTGATCATTAATTATTAATTGTATATCAATAGAGACGAAGATGTACATAAATTATTTGGAAACAGAATATGGTAGTGTTCTAGTCTCAATAGATGGTGCTAGTGTAGATTTAACTAATAATGTGAAATGTTTCTCAACACGGTATATACAAGCATATATACAACATTCAAAAATAATTGTCAGACGTGGTGTTTGTAAGAATGGCGGAATGGGGAATGTTGTATTACATAAAGCGATCGCTTAACCCAACCAATGACGGGGCATAAGTCCTGTAAACGCCTCGAGGCGAGAAAACTTTCGCCACATTGATCAGCAACATCAATGATATGACCACAATGACCACATTTGTATACTTACTTACTTCCTATGGCCATACAACTCTTGAAGAGTTTTAGCCTCCTGGATGATTTTTCGCCAAGCTCCTCGATCCTGCGCTTTTTGCTCCCAGCAGTCCGATTCGACCAAACTAGCCAGGTTAGCCAGAACATTGTCCATTAGGCGCTGTCTAGGCCTTCCTAGAGGTCTTACTCCAGTCCTTATTTGTATCCAGCAGGTTATTTGAACTAAATTACTGCAAACATATTTTTAGTAATTGATTATCATGACATGTGATAGGTATAAGTCTATCGCCACTTTATTGTTAAGTAAATTCTACACCAGGCCAAAGGCAGTGTGATAATCACCCTGCTTATGCCAAAAATCGATTCTGGGACCTTCAGTGTGCATTTGTAGCTCTTGCCACTTGCCACAAAGGTCGTCATGGATTATATATGATTGAAAACACATAGGAATAGCGAATTGAATACTAGTAATTTTATAATATATTGTTTTAGTTATTATTATATATTAGCCAAAAAAATTTTTCATACTGTACCAGCTTTCCTCGCTTAAAACGTCAAGATAACATAATTACTAAGCCTATAATTGATTAAAGTGATAATAAATATCTACAGAAAATAAAACGTTTGGGCAAATCTACTGATAAAAATATTACGATATTCTCCAGTAGAGCACTGCTAGTAATATCTGGCTTCGATATAAAAAGGGAATATCCGTGTGCATTCGTAAATAATAATTATGGCATGACTCAATAAAAACACGATAATATCTAATCTGTAATGTATCTCGGAGGGATTAGAATAAGATTACAGTGTGATGTTTGTTTTTCCTTTTCGATAATATGTCTCCAATTCATTTGCGATAAAAGTGTTACAGAATCAATCGGTTTATAATAGTGATATTCCAAGTAGAGTTTTAATGTCGCAAATATTTCAGTTAGTGTGTATTAGAGTGTTTATCGTTGCTTCCATTTGAAGTAATTTACTTTTATCCTTTTGGATGTGGTTACTTGTTATGTGTCAGTTAAATATAAAATGTGTTTGCAGTGTTGATATATAGTTAATTTTGTATAAATCTATTCACCATGGCCACCGCTGATAGCTTGCAGATTGTTATGCACACCGGTCAGATATATTTTATTGTTTCAAACAGTTTTCTGATTTTTAAATATTGAAATATTGTAACTGAACTATTATAATACAATTGGGAAAAGAAATTGTAGATTATTTGTTGCTTTAGCGTTGGAACATATCGCACCGTGAGTGTAAAACCGAAACAAGTGCAAATATACAGTTTGGAGATATGGGAGTTTAAAGACTTCATATTGCTAGGAAAAATTGTTTTTTTTTTAATAAAACAATGATTTTCAGTTTAAAGTAATATACCTATAAACCGAAAATCATTGGTTTATTAAAAAAAAAACAGTTTTTCCAAGCAATGTGAAGTCTTTAAACTCCCATATCTCCAAACTGTATATTTGCACTTGTTTCGGTTTTACACTCACGGTGCGATATGTACGGTAACAATTTCCGGTGTAAAACACGCATATCTCCATATTTCATTATGCTTTTTTTGAAAAATAAATTAACGCATATCTGTATGTCTTTGTCTTCACAATATGAATTTTGAAATATATAAAAAAGCATATGTAATGTAAGCTTACAATATGTATTTTGAAATACAATAAATGAAAAAATATTAACCATTTCTTTATAGTAATAATTAGTTAAATTCCACTTAGGTTTATGGCATCCAGAAAAGATGGCAGCGAGCTTGCCGAAACCGGTCGAAGCCATAAATCTAAATGGAATTTAACTAAATACATGCTTTAAAGATATTTAATTTTTTTTCTATTTTCGACGTGCGTACACGACAGGACGTATAAATGTTGAGAAAACGAGAGATGTAGATCGAGAAATAATATTGTACTGGTTCTTTTTTTCTAGGTACCCCTTCGGGGATGGTTAACTTTATAATAA
Source organism: Lepidostoma basale (assembly GCA_022606425.2). NCBI lineage: Eukaryota > Metazoa > Arthropoda > Insecta > Trichoptera > Lepidostomatidae > Lepidostoma > Lepidostoma basale. The sequence goes on from JAHDVF020000010.1 coordinate 2,392,924, forward strand.
TTTAAACAATTTTTTTTTTATTTTACATAAGCGATTTTTAATCTTGACTTTAGCAAATTATCATTGCGATACATAAAACTATTTTATGAAAAACAAATTATGAAAAACAATGCGCTTTCGTGTATATTTTCGGCTGTTCTTATTAATAGTAAATGTAAAATTTAGTTACTTAATTAAATGTTTTGATGATTTATGTAATGAGACAATTTTCTACTCACTTCTAGGGTAATGTTGATTTCTCTGTAATCATGTATAACCGATGTTTAGTACATTATTTACAATAAACTTTTACCATAAAATTTCAAATAACAACATTAATATATTTCGAAATATATAAAAATACATGTATCCATGCTTTATAATATGTATTTTGAAATATATAAAATCGAAAGAAGAATCACAATTGGTAACAAAACATTCTTCTCTCTACTACTAGCGCTCAAATCAAGAAACGTACACTGGAAAACCAAAATCACCCTGTATAAAACAATCATCCGAACAGTAGTGACCTATGGATGTGAGGCGTGGACAATGACAGCGAAATCCGCAGAGAGACTGGATACTTTTGAGAGAAGGGTGCTGCGCAGAATTCTGGGGCCTATGAATGACGGCGAAGGCTGGAGAGTGCGGCATAATGACGAGCTGTACAATATTTACAAAGCTCCCAGTCTCTCCACACAGGTCAGACTAAATAGTCACGTGCAGAGGATGCCGTCATCGCGAACCCCAAAAAGATTGCTGGAGTAGCACCCAGGTGGTAGAAGACCAATTGGACGACCAAGGCTGTGATGGGAGGATGAAGTTGGGAGAGATGGAGCACGATTGTTAAGAGTGTCAGATTGGAGGGTCGAAGCGGAGGACAGGAGGAGTTGGAGGCGAAGAATACTGGAGGCTAAGGCTCGATATGGGCTGTAGGGCCATCGAAGAAGAAGATAAAATCGCCGATCTCTTTAAGTTTTTTTGGAATAATAGGTATATTCGTGTTACTTGTATTTTTCTACCGGTGTTCGGAGATCGTTGCAGTCTTCATCTTCATTATACGTGTGGCTGATAATGTATACCCAAACCCCGTTACGCGGATAAACCGAATATCCCAAAAAATATTTTGCTACTAAATGTGAAAATCTACGCATATCCTTTTTTTGTTTGTACAATATTTTTTTTGTACGAGGAGTTTTCGTTTTGGGAGTTGGTTTAAATTTATAACACCCTAATTTATTTCTAATGCCAATGATTTAGACCAGTATAAGAAAAGTTCTCATGTATATTTTTATATATTACACAACATATACAATTTGATGAATTTAAAAATTGATAGAAATATTTTTCACATTATAATAATTTATTTTACATTTTAAAACATATATGTACAATTGTGAAATATTTACGGAAGTAAAGATTTTCTACCCTTTTAAAACTAAGTTTACTGTACAATCGTAATCAGTAATAACTTTCGACGGAAATCTTTTTTTTCCACACAAGTTAAAATTTTCACAATTAACAATACCAAATTGTTCTCTTTTTGTTTTCTACACTGCCGTCATACAACAATAGCCAACAATGCCGTCATAGGACAAAATACAAAATAATCCATAAACGCTCTCGGGCATGCGCAACGTGTGCATTTCGAATTACTTTCTGAGAGAATCGAAGTATTCCTCTATCGCTCGTTGTATTATCTAAGTTAATCTCGTACTCTTTTGAGTTTTTGCCTATTGATACAATATAATAATACTTTTTTCACATGTTGTTTAGGATGAAGTTAATTACGAGTACTTGTATATACACACTTGAATATGTCATCATAGTTATCTTATTTTCTTTTTCTTATATGTCAATGGCAAGCTAGTTTCTTAGGGATGGTAATAAAAGCGTACTGGTAGCTTTGGCCGACTTTGTGTCAATTCCAAAGGTTTTATAATATTTATATTAACACCACACGTGATGGGCACCTTTCTTGCCATCCATCCTTTGTATAATATAATTGTGGATGTATAAATTTATGCAGTGGAAAACAGTAAAAGGTGTTATAAAAGATAGCCTTTATTTTGTTTTACGCATTTTGAATCGAGTTAAACTCAAATAAATTAATCCTTTATTTTATGATACGAAGAATATATTGCACCGTGAGTGTAAAACCGAAATAAGTGCAAATATACAGTTTGGAGATATGGGAGTTTAAAGACTTCATATTACTTGGAAAAACTGTTTTTTTTAATAAACCAATGATTTTCAGTTTAAAGTAATATACCTATAAACCGAAAATCATTGGTTTATTTAAAAAAGAACAGTTTTTCAAGCAATATGAAGTCTTTAAACTCCCATATCTCCAAACTGTATATTTGCACTTGTTTCGGTTTTACACTCACGGTGCGATATATGTAAACATTTTGTTTTCATAGAATAACAATATTTCTTTGCTCTCTTTCAGGATATGCAGCGGAAAGACACGGGGAACCAACCGCGTGCCCCTCCTGTCGACTTTCCTTGAAGGAAGGGGATTTGGGAATCATTGCCAATAGACTCGGTGAAGATGTGAGTCTTCTTTTTATTCTTACATAACTATTAATTGTTTCTTGAAAAATGATGTAAAACTCCACAAACTTCTAGGTGTTTTAATTATATTTTAACGATTAATACGAATGAAAACGTCTGTTTTCTAAAAGTTTAATTATATTTTTTTGGGAATGACATGTTTCGCCCTTCTAAATTATCAAATGTATGTCACATTTTATAATGCCTTAGAAGGTCGAAACATGTCATTCCCATAAAATATAATAAAACTTCCGTTTTCATTCGTATTAATTATTTAATATGGAGTTTTACATCATTGTTCAAAAAACAATATATTTTAACGGTTTAAAAATTAAAAAAACTTTGTTATAAATATCACAATCGATTATATTTTCTCGTGACAGCTGTTTCACTAATCGATGTTAGCATCGTCGGGTCTTCCAGTCGACTCTTTATTTTTAAACAGTTAATAATGTTGAAATATCAAAGTTTTTCCGCCAAAACAATGTATTATCTAATTATATTTTAGGTAGAATGAGATGTTTCGCCCTTCTAAGGCATTATCATACATTTGATAATGCCTTAAATGAGCGGAACATGTCATTCCATCTTAAATATTTAAAAAAAACTCCTAGAAGGCAGACGTTTTCATTCAAACTATTTATTTACATAACTGCACATTTTTTTAACATTTCTTAGTAACAGGATTGGAACCATTTGGTAAATTGTTTTAAATCAATAAAGCTAAAGAGAAGATATAATTTTGCAACTTCTCTAAGATATACGTATGAGAAAAAAGAGCATTATATTTTTGAATACCATCACGGAGGAATTGAAGTTGCTTTGTTTTTGCAATATGTATTTTATTGTAAAATATTCAACATTGTTTTTTTAAATATTCAACAACGCCTTTTATATTTACCGAAATCGGTTTTGTTTTTTATTATATAATTTTGTACATTTCAGACGTTTTTAAATTCGGCTTATTTTAATCCGGTCAGAAAGAGATAAGATTTAAATTTTCTAAAAGTTAGGTGAAGATAAGAAATATGTTTAATAATTCAATTAGTTTAACAAAGATCTGCATTGCTTAAATGACTACAAAATAATAATATCTAATTCCTAGGTTCTTAAAGTGGGCGATAACGCCCCCTTGTGGGCCTTTAAGACTTTCAGGGGGGCAGTAGAAGACCCAGCAAAAATAGAGAGCGTGGGCAGATAAAAAAATATAGTCTAAAAAGCAAAAAAAACACGCTACTCACGTAGGTACTAATAAAGCAAATTAAACTTAAATATTTTTTTCAGATACATAAAAGATTTAATAATATTTTTAAATTCAAATGTGTGTTACTAAATATTTGGAATAACTTTTATGGGAGGGGGGCGTTGAACTTTTATTTTTCTTGTAAAGGGGCGGTGGCCCAGAAAAGATTGGAAACCTTTGATCTAATTCAATATATTTATCATTTACCAAGTACATGGTTTCAATATATCCCAAATGGGGTAATTCTTTCTAGGGAGGCAATATTCGCTCTCTGTATAATCCCAATAGAAAAAATACAAAATTAAGAAACATGGGGACCAAAATGCACCTTAAATTTTTTTTCGTTTGTTATATATGGTATTAACACTATTTTTAGGCTATTTGAACACTAGTTGAATACATTTGACTTATTTTTATATATTATACGAGAGATTCTTGATCAATGCGATATTTAACATAATGGAAATGCCACTGCATATTTTTGCATTCTTATGATATGCAAACATTAAATAATTCACAATTCCTTTTTCATTACTTCTTGAGTATTTAAACTAAAAATAACTGTACTTAGGAAATTGAAAAACTTTGTTCAATGCACTATTTTTTTTTTTTTTTTTTTTATGTACACAACAGGTCGTTTGGACCCAATTACTGTATACATTTTTTATTTTTTAGCTATTATATTGATTCTCGTGACATGTGATAGGTAGCCAATCTATCGCCATTTTATTGTCACGTGAATAAAACATATTTAAAAACACCGATTTTTAAATGAGTTTTTTTATGAATCTTTCTTTGTTTTGTTTTTATTATATTTTTACACCTGAAGATGGAGGTATCCTCCGAAACATGTCGTGGTTTTTTAATATTTTTTCTTAAATAGTGGATTAAACAATATTTTCAATTTCCTAAGTATACCAAATACTATGGAATTCCACAGTGTTAATGCCTTAGCGTTTATTAAGAATTAACTATCGTTATAAATTCTATCAATTAAATTTGGAGATTGTAATCAAACTCTGTTTATCAAGCTTCAAAAGATATTTGTTCTAGAATAGAAAACAAAAATGCGTTTCATTTGAGTGGGAAATACCTTAGATTAAAACAGATGTACCAACATGTTATTTCTTTCAAAGTTTTATCACTACAAACATCAATCATACCAACATTCCATTCTACCGCTAAGTTATTTTTTTTATAAATTATTATTTTGACTGGTGGCGAATGGTTACATCATATTATTAATTTCATAGTAAATATTTTTACACCTGTCATAGTTAAAAATATAATGGTAGAATTACAAATGTTTAAAATAAGATGTAACTGACGCCATCTGTGGTTGTGAGTGCCAATAATTTTCTTATCTTGGACACAAACCATTTTGAAATAGCGAAGAACCAGCACCTGTTTGATCAAATATGAATAAGTTAACTAGAAAATTCGCATTGGAAGTCTCTATCGTATGTTACGGACTTCGTTTAAAAAATGGACACCAGTTCTTTGAATAAGAGTTATTATTTATATCTGATGTATATTAATATAATACTCGTATAATATATTCATTCGCACAGCAATATCTTCTTATATTTACATTTGACACTCTACATACGAGTGTACATAGATTTTCCACATATACGTCTAAGGCATCTTATTTATTGTGCATTTGTTTTAATTTCTTCCTTCTTTTCCCAGTTCCATGCTTCACTTCTATATAAAAGATTCGGCCCAAGAACACCATTGTGCACTGCCATTTTAGCTATAGTATATACCTTTACGATATATTAGGTCCTTACATATGAAATTGGCGTTTTGCCGTACTGGCAACTTTGATCTAAAATATCTTCTCTTTGGTTAGGAACTCCAAATTCAAATTTATACAGCTATTTACTCAAGTATTTGTGTTTCGAAAATTACAATTCATTTGTTTTTTCCTCAATTGTTTTTTTTCTTTGCGTCACTCAGTTTACAAAATGGAAAACTTGAAATATCGCGTTATTTACGAGTACGAGTTCCACCGTGGCACCAGTGCTGCAGAAACGGCTCGAAGGATTAATGATGTGTATGGCGACGGTGCCGCAAAAGAAAACACAGTGCGTTTTTGGTTTCAACGTTTTCGTTCTGGAAATTTCGACCTGCAGAACAAGCCCCGTGGACGGCCGGAAACCAAAGTTGATAATGAAGAATTGAAGGCTATTGTGGAAGCGGATCCATCGCAAACCACGTCCGAGTTAGCTGCAGGCTGCGATGTTAGTGATAAAACTGTTTCAATCCACTTGAAGCAAATTGGGAAGGTGAAAAAGCTTGAAAGGTGGGTACCTCACGAATTGAGTGAAGCAAATCAACAAACGCGCGTTGACTACTGCGTTGCATTACTCAACCGGCACAATAATGAAGGGATTTTGAATCGAATCATTACCTGTGATGAAAAGTGGATCCTGTATGATAATCGGAAGCGCTCATCGCAATGGCTGAACCCTACCGAACCAGCCAAACCATGCCCCAAGCGAAAATTGACTCCAAAAATGTTACTTGTGAGCGTTTGGTGGACTAGTGCTGGTGTCGTTCACTACAGCTTTCTTAAATCTGGCCAGACGATTACGGCAGAGGTCTATTGTCAGCAACTGCAAACCATGATGGAAAAGCTAGCTGCTAAACAACCGAGGTTGGTTAATCGCTCTAGGCCACTGCTGCTTCATGATAACGCTAGACCACACACTGCACAACAGACGGCTACCAAATTAGAAGAGCTTCAATTGGAATGTCTAAGACATCCACCGTACTCTCTGGACCTTGCCCCAACAGATTACTATTTTTTTCGAAATTTGGATAACTTCTTGCAAGGGAAAAAATTCAACTCCGATGGGGCAGTCCAAACCGACTTCAAAGATTTTATTGATTCTCGTCCGAATGGTTTTTTTAGTAAAGGGATCGATGAACTACCTATGAGATGGCAAAAGTGCATAGATAGCAATGGTACATACTTTGATTAAATAAATATATTATATTTAAAAAAAATCAACTTTTTGTTCCTCCCATACAAAACGTCAATTTCGTATGTAAGGATCTAATATAATAGTATATACTCGTATATGGAATCTAAAAATTATTAAACTTTATCTTCATCTTCCGGTGCCGTCAGGTCCCCCCAACATTGATCACTGCAGCAAAGGCATCTCTGTCCTACGCTTCTTGGAACAGAATCCGACGTCCCTCTATTTTACCCATTAATATCAGTCGAAGGAGGTGTTATTTTTCTACCCTTAGCACATTGTCCAAATATGAGACCTTTCTAACCTTTGCACTCGACAACAGCTCTCTATTGGCTTTAGCTCTCTGTAGTACGTCATCATTACTGACCCTATCGGTCCATTAAACTTTATACTATTCTCAACTATTAGAACAATGTTCTTCTTCTTATTCAGCTCGTTCTAGCCATCCATTCCTTGGCGTTGGTGTCCTGTCTTACTTTCCATTATGTTGGATCTTGGGATATTTGCATCCAGTCACTTCCCGCACTTTTCCAGATTTCGTATCAATGTTGTTGATAACGGAATAGTGTGAAACAATTGAAGTAAAAATGAAAAGATAATTTAATTAACTTTTGTTTTACAAACACATGCATAATACATGAACTATATCGCTAAATTATTCTTCAATTATTATTTATTGAATTATGTATTTATAATGGCGGCATATCAAAGTGCTTTTTCAAGATTTATGAAGCCAAATTACTCAGTTAGCAGAAAGAGTGAATTTATTCCCAGGTTGACCCACATTATTATTTTTACGTGAACAGGGCCGGAAACCCAATGAATTTAAATAAATCGTTAATCAAACCATAATTATTTTAATTATTTAAAACAAAATTAAATTTTATCAACAACAACAACAACAAACCATCACGCCGTTTCCCGCAGTGGTAGGCTGAGAGAATGGACCGCCACACTACTCTATCCTGACATACCTCTCTAGCTTCCTCCACATTCATACAGCGAGTCATACACGCACGTCGATTTTTCCGGCTTCTGACATGACCAACCTTTGAAATTTTATTAATTTAGTCATGCCATGCTTTCCTCGGTCTACCTCGACTCCGTACTCCATTTACATCGTTAACGTATTCTTTTTTAACCATTCTTTCTTCACACATGCGCTCCATATTATCCGAACCAACGCAGCGATCCTTTCGTAATTTTGTTCATAATACCTTATTTCGCTCTACATTCCTTTCTAATATTGATATCAGCATTTGAGATTCTTTTGTACATCGTTATCATATTAATTAATTATAATATTATCGGATATATATAAAACGAATGCAAACATCTGTTTTCTACAAGTTTTATTATAATTTATCGGAATGACATGTTTCGCCTTTCGAAGACATTATCAAATGTATTATCAAGTGCAGACATTTGATAATGCCTTAGAAATTTGAAACATTTTATTCCCATAAACTATAATAAAACTTCCAGAAAACAGACGTCTTCATTCGTATTAATTATTATATTTCTTTCTTCTTAACTATTAAATGTATTATATAATGATAGAGAATGAAGAGACTTCAGTAAAATCATTTGATTATCTTACGTACTCCGCCAAACAAAATGGTCTCACGCAGGATGCTATCTCCTACCACAACTCCATCCAGGCACCGCTCCTCTTATTCTCAGATTTTTATAAATATAATCCCAACCCTAACTGGTCTTCCATTCCTTGACAATAATGTAAGACTTTATCATAAACCCTAAATCCCCCCTCGCCCTTTTTCGGAGGGACACTCCGGGCCATACATTTAGCCCCATCATAAAACAACTACCAAATCACATTCCAACAATGTTTCCTACAGACGTAAGAGGAATAGCCATTAGAGCTGAACCTCTGTAAGCCAGAAGATCCAAGTCCAAGTCTTAAAAAAAATATGTTTAGTTTCTTTCAAATTATTTTATTTTTCATGACAGGAGTCATCAGGAGAGCGATATATTTTAAAGTATATTATTTTTAACTCTGCAAAATTTTTAAATATGACTTTGAATGGTGTATGATGGAAGCATTATAACCTCATTTTTTTATTTTTTTTATTTTTTTATTTTTTATTTTTTTTATTTTTTTTTATGTACACAACAGGTCGTTTCGACCCAATTACTGTATACATTTTTTATATATTTTTAGCTATTATATTGATTCTTGTGACATGTGATAGGTAGCCAATCTATCGCCATTTTATTGTCACGTGAATTCTACACCAGACCAAAGACAGTGTGACAATCACACTGCCATCGCCGGGAATCGAACCCAGGACCTTCGGCATGGAAGTCAGAGATCGTAACCACTCTGCCACGAAGGTCGTCAAAAAACTTCTTGTTTATAAAACTGAATTTGTATTATATTTATATCAGTTGAATACCGTTGATCCTGGGAGCGCATACCTAAAATACCCCATCAAAGAATTACAGCATTAAGGAATAGATTATAATTTGAACTATTAATATGTGGATGAATTGAAACCTGCCCCTTAATAATAAAAGCGTGAATTTAAAAAAATGATTTTATTTTGTCTGCTTTCGCAGGTGATAAAAATTGCATTGATTGTATAAGTTTAGGTGCCAAATGTTGTTAAACCGGCACTGTTTATTTTGCATATCCATAATTACTTACACACTTTCTGAGCGGCGCAAAGACTATCTTTTCTCAACAATATTTGTCGACCGAGAAATAAATGTTTGAGTAATCTAAATTGCAGACTTGTGGATAAAAATGAATAGTAGATCTGCATAATTGGCAATATTTCACGAGAGCATAGAAAAGGTAATTAATACTAAATGTAAAATTTAGATAGCGTTATTATACGTGATGTGTAACTAACTAACTAACTAACTAACCATCACGCCGTCTCACCGAAGGGGTAGGCAGAAAGAATGGACTTCCACACATTTCTTTCCTGACATATTTCTCTCGATTTTTCAACATTCATACATCGTGTCATGCACGCGCGTCGATTTCTCTGACTCCTCACATGGCCGACATTCAATATTTGATTTATTTGACCATGCCACGTTTTCCTCGGTCTTCCTCTATTTCTGGTTCCATTTACATCATTGACATATAATTTTTTTACCATTCTTTCTTCATTCATTCTTTCCATATGTCCAAACCATCGTAATGATCCTTTCATTATTTTGTTCATGACACCATCATTCGCACCGCATTCACTTCTTATATTTTCATTCGACACTCTATCATTCACAGAGTATCCACACATTCGTCTAAGAGATCTCATTTCTACTGCATTTATTCTACTTTCATCCTTCTTTTGCCAGTTTCATGCTTCGCTTCCACACTTTATGTGTATGTTGGTGTGTATTTAATCTGTGAAATATATTGAGAGTAACTGTAAAAACTGTGGAGAAATGTCACTTAATCCATGCGTTACAATTCTCTCATATCCCTGGTTCACGAATTCGTTTAGGCCATGGATCGGCAACCAGCGGTCCGCGGACCGTATGCGGTACGCGAGGGATCTTGGTGCGGCCCGCAAGATTCTGGCTGCACGTGACGGACGATATCATAATTACTTTTTCAATTCTGAATTATCTAAAAAACAAACACTGTTTTCGGTTATCGGATTTACATTTAGATGCAATACCACGCGTCTTAAAAATGCAAGCTAATATAAAAAATGGTGGGTGATTAATTCATGAAATTTTAAATGGAAATTTTAAGTGAAATCCAGGATTCGTGTACAAGTATAAGTATACATTCACAAAAAATATTTGTAATCATTCTGGTCAATTCTTTGGCATATAGATAGGAGTGATATCTCCAGGCGGCTTCTAAAACAATGCGCTAATAGGCGATAGCCTTCACATTGTGTTAATAAAGTAGTTTGCTAAATGCTAAAAAATTAATCTCCATAGATGGCGTTAGTGTGTGGATTATATAGATTAATCTTAAAAAGATTAACATGTGTAATCAAATCTACACAGATGGCCAATTGAAACTGGCATGTGAAGATAAGTATAGACTTGTAGCATATATACAACCTCCAAAAAATTTGTCTTACATGGTCATAAAGAAAATAGGTGGAATGGGGAATGTTGTAATTACATGAAGCGTGCGCTTAACCCAACCAATGATAGGTCATAAGTCCTGTAAACACGTTGATCAACCATATTCAGTTTCCAGTTTGCATCTTCGTCTCTATTGAGATACAATTAAAATTTCTTTAATATTCAAGTTGATATTCAAGTGGACGTTTTATAGTTAAAGTGTGGCAGTCCATTATTTTTGCCTAACTCTTCGGAGAGACGACGGGATGGTTAGTTAGTTATAAACCATATAACTTTCATGTCTAATATTGCTTTTTGAATATGCGAATTTCAATTTATCTGATACCTAGAATAGATTATCAATTCTTAGGCAGCCTCATAAAACTGAATACGCGTTCATTTTTATTGATTTTAAGGCATGTCCTAAACAAACTGGTGACTTACTAACAATTTGGTTTTACAGTCATTTTATTATATCCCGCAGTTGTTTCAGTTCGTCGGGATCGTGATGGTATGCGATCTAGTGATGGGAACATTATAATAATTTCGATTGAAATCGATTTTAAATGTTACATATGAGGCGAACGAAGATGATTCAGCAGTCACGCTATCCATTTGTCATACGAAAATAATAAATCTTCTTCTTTCGGTGCCGTGTCAGGTCCCCCCAACAAAGGCATCACTGCAACAAAGGCATCTCTGTTCTGCGCCATTTGGAACAGGTTCTGAACTCTTGTAATTTCTGTCCACTCTTTTATGTTCCGCAGCCGGGACAGCTGCCTTCTGCCGATTCCCCTGACATCGCTCCACTTTACCCATTGATATCAGTCGAAGGAGGTGGTATTTTTCTCCCCTTAGCACATGACTCAAATATGAGACCTTTCTAATTTCCACACTCCACAACAGCTCTCTATTGGCTTTGGCTCTGTGTCTGCATTACTGAACCTATCGGTCCAAGGTGTACGGAGTATTCTGCGGTATATCCACTTCTTAAACGCCTCCAACCGGTTCATTTCATTCACTTTTAGAGTCTAGATTTCGCAGCCATATTAGAACCGACCATATATAACAATTAATTCGAATAATTGTCGGAGTTTTAAGTTAAGATTATCGTTGCAAAAGAAGGTTCTTATTTTATTAAATGCAGTTCGTGCAATTTCAATTTTGCATTGTATTACAATGTTCGGGTCAAGCGCTTTAGTGAATAATAAATAAACAACCAAAAATCTACGTTTATCGTTTATTAAATTTGTATAACATTATTCATTTGTATAGTCCCAAAGTGTTTGGAAAATATAAAGAAAGACCAGTCGAGTAAATTTCAAAGTTTAAATCAGCTGTACATAGCGTAGCAATACAGTTGACAAAGCTAGAGAAAGTCAGGATATATTATAATAGAAGAGTGGATGTGCATACTCACTAAATAAGAGAGTATGCATTTAGGTCTTTGGAGAGTATCTTGTATTCCTAAAGTCGAACCATCTCTTATGCTTTTCTGATATAACATATTATATTTTAACTGTTCTTAATAGATACCTTATACTATGATGGTTGTTTGTAATATATTTTGAGAAAATAATCGGATTTGATTATTGATAAAAATGTCCGGCTTCTACAAATTTTAGTATATTATAACATATGAGAATGACATATTTTGCCTTCCTTTATTATTATATAATCAATCACATAAGGCCCTAGCAATACGAAACTTATCACTTCCATAAAATATATCTCAAAATTGGATAAAACAGTTTTTATAATAAAATAATTAAAAAATTGTACGTATATTGAATAAAAATACATCATATTTGTGTGGAATTATTTATGGACATGCTTTACTTGAAGTTGGCAGAAGAAAGATGAAAGTAGGGTAAATGCCGTAGAAATGAGGTCACACACACAGAATTTATGGCGGATGAATGCGTTCTTAATAAAATTAAGAAAGGGTCACTAAGATGGTTTGAACACATGGAAAGAATGGATGAGGGAAGAATGGTTAAAAAGGTTTATACAAATAGTGTGATTGGAAAAAAAAAGTCGAGGAAGGCCAAGGAAGGCATGGCATGACCAAATTAATCAATTACTGAATAGCGACCATTTTCGAAGTAGGAACAATCGACGAGCGTGCATATCACGATGTGTGGACATAGAAAAGGCTCGAGAGTTATGTCAGGATAGAAAACGGCGTAATGTTTAGTGAGTCATATTTGTAGTTTATTGAACAAAAATGAATATAAAAATATAAACTAAATAGGAGAATATACTAAACTGCATTAATAATATATTAATTTTCACGTGAGGAGTCAGAGAAATCGACGCGCATGTGTAAATGTTGAGGAAGCGAGAGAAATATGTCAGGAAAGAAAAGTTTGGCAGTCCATTCTTTCTGCCTACCCCTTCGGGGAGACGGCGTGATGGTAAGTTAGTTAACTAAATATAAATGTAGATGAAAACTTCTGTTATACGGAACTCTTATTATATTTTATAAGTGCGACATATTTGTCGTAAAAAAATCGAAAATGTTTAAACCGTTTGATTTTCCCCATCGCTAATGCGAACTACCGATTCGTCCCTGTTAAGGTCGCCGTATAATGTAGAATATTTAAATTAGTTATCCTGAAGTCAAACAGCTTTGTATGGAATTCCAGTTCTTGACTGGACAACTGACGATATCCTTTTAACAGGATTTAGTATCGGTGAGCAATTTCAAAGAATAAACTTGTTTTATTGCGTAGCTACAAAAACATACCAAATAATATTCAAGTGTACAAATTAACATGTTGTCTTGGACTTAAACTTGCCATACGGAGGTTCAGTTCTTAACAGCTATTCCTGTTATGTTCGATAGAAAGATAAATACATGACTATAACTAACTAACTAACTAACTAACCATCATGCCATTTCTCCGGAAGGGTAGGCAGAGAGGATAGATCGCCACAATAACCTGTCCTGGCATACCTCTCGGGATTCCTCTACATTCATACATCGTACCATGCACGCACGTCGATTATTCCGACTTCGAATGTGGCCGCCTTTTAGTAATTGATTAATTTGGTCATGCCATGTTTTCCTCGGTTGTCCTCGGCTTCTTTTCCCACTCAGGCTGCTTGTGTACAACTTTTTAACCATTCTACTCTCATCCATTCGTTCCATATGTCCAAACCATCTCAGGGATCCTTTTTTAATTTTATTCATGATGCAGTCATCTGCCTTACATTTCTTTCTTATTTCATCATACAACGTTTTCCCGCACATTCTTCTTAGTGATCTCATTTCTACGGCGTTTATCCTGCTTTCATTCTTCTTTTGCCAGCTCCAAGCTTCACTTCCATACATGAGGGTTGGCACTAGAACTCCATTGTGTACTGCCATCTTTGCTTCTGTGGATATATTTCTATTTGCAGTAATGACTTACAACAGACAGTAATGCAGACATGACTATATATACTTGATATAACGTGGATAACAGTCCTAGTACACTTATTCATAATGTTTTTAGAAAGAATTAAAAAAAAAACATAATTGATGCAGTTTAGTATATGAAAGTAGTTGAGTTCGTGTATATAGGTAGTATGTTTACAGGAGATGGGCGAGTGGAGAGGGATATTGAAAGAAGGGTTGGGACAGGCAACAAAGTGAATGGTGCACTTAAAGTTGTCATCGCAAACACAAACCTATCCAAAAAGCTAGAATAGCAGTGCACAATGGTGTTCTTCAGCCGACTCTTGTGTATGGAAGCGAAGCATGTAACTGACAAAAGAAGGATGAAAGTAGATCTCTTAGACGAATGTGTGGATACTCTGTGTATGATAGAGTGTCGAATGAAAATTAAAGAAGTGAATGCGGTGCGAATGATGGTGTTATGAACAAAATAATGAAAGGATCATTAAGATGGTTTGGACATATGGAAAGAATGAATGAAGAAAGAATGGTAAAAAAATATATATATTAACGATGTAAATGAAACCAGAAATAGAGGAATACCGAGGAAAACTTGGCACGATCAAATAAATTGAATGTCGGCCATGTGAAGAGTCAGAGAAATGGACGCGCGTGCATGACACGATGTATGAATGTTGAGGAAGCGAGAGAAGTATGTCATGACCGAACAGTGTGGCGGTCTATTCTTTCTCCCTACCCCTCCGGGGAGACGGCGTGTTGGTTAGTTAGTTAGTTTTTTTTTTATAATGCCTTAGATATGTGTATCCCCTTGCCTTCTCTGGAGGATTTTCTGTCGGGGTTACCTTCCCTTAGCTGGGTGTATCCAGTTTTATGGCGCTGGAAGCTCGCCATTCGTCCTCTCTCTATCTCCTATGGCACTAAGTAATATGTGCCACATTGCCCGGGGTTCGCGGGGTCTTTAAAAGACCTCTCGTGGACGCTAGAGAGTTGGACTTGATAGTAGTGATGCTGTTGTAAATGCAACATGGCGCCTTACGACATTTTGTAGAGGCGTATTTTCCAGCAAAACATACCCCATCGTAACCCTACTACCCTTTTGAGCCTATAATTTATGTGGATAATTAATACAAATGAAAACTCTGTTTTCTTAATAGAGAATTACATGATTCGTTTTGCTAAGGCATTATCGTATAACGTTTGGTATAACCTAGAAAGGCGAATCATTTCATTCCCACAAAATTTAATAAAACTTCTAGAAAACGAGCGTCTTCATCATATTCAATAATTAATGTGTAGTTTAACATCATTGTTGTCATCGCAAACGAAAGCCTATCCAAAAAAGCAAAGATGGCAGTGCATAATGGTGTTCTAATGCCGACCCTTATGTGGGGAAGTGAAGCATGGAACTGGCAAAAGAAGGATGAAAATTGAATAAATGCAGTAGAAATGAGATCTCTAAGACGAATGTGTGGCAAATCTGTATATGATAGAGTGACAAATGTAAGTATAAGAAGTAAGTGAATGTGGTGCGAATGAAAGTGTTATGAACAAAATAAGGAAAGGGTCATGATGGTTTGGACACATGGAAAGAATGAGTAGGACAGAATGGTACAGAAGGTATATGTTAACGGCGTGAACGGAGCTAGAAATAGAGAAAGGCCGAGGAAAACGTGTCACTATCAAATCAATCAAATATTGAATGTCGTTCACGTGAAGAGTCGGAGAAATCGACGTGCGTGCATTACAAAATGTATGAATGTAGAGGAATCGAGAGAAATATGTCAGGACAGAACAGTGTGACGTTCCATTCTTTCTGCCTATCCCTCCGGGGAGACGGAGTGATGGTTATTTAAAAAAAAAATACATCATTGTTCAGTAAACAATAAATATGATTAATCTGAATATCTGATGAAAAAAAAATGCCCGTTGCCACCTCTGATTAATGTTTTCATTTCGGAGAGACGGCGTGATGGTTAGTTATTAGTCATTATTTTCCTTAAAGCTTTTTGATTGATTCCTTACCTTGACCACTAATGCTTAATTAAAAATGTAATCATCCGATCAGCCTTGCTCATCAATAACAGAGGCAAGGCAGCCAAAGACACGAACATATTTCCATTTGTCACGCGAACTTCTCGTACACTAACTGTCCAACTTTTCAACACAAATTGAACCTCAGCTCACCACTTACTTAGTAAGAGCTGTTGGAAAATCGATGGCCGCTTCGCACGATCGCGGGTGTAACCCGGACACATTATAATTTACAGTTTTCAAGGAAATAGCCATAAAATTCAAATGTTATATGAATCGCCTTCAATTGTGTGCTCTTAAATTTTCCTGTCTCTTTTGTTATCTATTTTACCCCCTATAGTGCGGTACATTTGCAGCTCACATTTGAATGAATGGAATAAACCTTTTTACTTTAATGCCTTATCACTAAATTGTACGTAATATAATGATGAACTGGTTCTATCTGTCTTAGCTGCTTATGTAGTTACAGTAAACGCTTTCTTAACCGGCGCTGCTTTAACCGTCCCACCGCTTTAACCGGCCTTTTGTTCCATTTTTCAATCCATTGTAGGCTTACTTTTAAAAATATATTTGGAGTGATGTGTGGCTTTTTCCTGTACATATTTTTTAAAGTTTGTGAAATGTTAATTTTTAATGTGTGAGTTTCTAATACAGAATAAAAGTTCTGTTTTCTTAGTGTTTTGAAATAAATGTGTTTTTTTCTTCCTTGCGAAGTGTTTATTTTTTTAAATGTCTTTTCACTACTTCTCTTTAACCGGCTTTTTCGTTATCCAGCCCTGGGTCGGTCCCGTCAAGGCCGGTTAAGAGAGCGTCTACTGTAGTTGCAGTTTAAGATCATTTTTTTACTACAAATGAAGGCAGCAGCACAAAGAGTGTTAAATCAAATCAGTTTATTTTCTCAAAAGATATTACAAACAGGTAAAATATATAAAAAAATATGTAATACCAGGAACGCATGAGAGATGGTTCGACATTAGGAATACAAGATACCCCCCTAAGCCAAGACTATTTTTCTTCTGAACGTACTTTCACGAATATGAAAGACGTCGATCTCCGAAGCGATCATGTTCAGCAGTTTGATTGCTCTCCACACCGGCATCTCCAGAGGCAGGTTGGTTCGGCATGCTGGGAGATAAAACAGTCTGTGCAGTTAACCCCCATTGTGCATTAAAAAAATATCTCGAACTGTGGTTGGGTACATTTACAACTCAGACAGATAGTCAAATAGTCAGAAAACACATGGGGAAATCCATCAACCCACGTTAAATTTTCATGAATACTAACCATAGATATCTTGTTCTTCTTCCTCAGCCTATTCCCGTCCACTCCTGGACAAAGGCCTCCTCCATTCGTTTCCATGTCACTCTGTCTTGTGCGGACTGCATCCAGGTTATTCACTTTGCTTGGACAATGTTACAGTTTCAAGACCATAAGTACCAACTGGCAGAACAAAGGCTTCATAGACTTTTAGTTTCAGGTTGATCGGTATTTTCCGATTTTTAAGGATGTAACCCATGTTTTCATAAGCTGCCCAGCTTAGTCCAATTCTTCTCTTGAGCTCTGGGGTTTGGTTATCTCGGCCAATCGAATATTGTGTCCCAGGTATGTATATTCTTGGACATTTTCGATTCTGTTGCCATCCACCTTGATTTCAAGCCTTTTCGTGCCCATCACCTTGGTCTACTATAGACACAATTTGATTTATTTAGACAAATATAAAAACGATCTTCAAGCGATCATATAAATATTTTTACAAAACCTACTTCTTTCCATAGCCATTTTGCTCACTCCAGATCTTATCTTGATTTATTTATCCTCAATTTAAATCATAAATACGTTCACATGGTAAGTGTTAAAATTCCTTTAATTTTTTCAGATCTAAATATTATATTTTATTAAACTTATTTGTCCTGTCAACAACTCATAACTTAAGCAGTTTCATTATTGAATCTTCGGCATGCGGAGGTTCATCTCTTGGCTATTCCTCTTACGTCTGAAAGCTTTATATGTTAGACTAAATCATACTTTTCTTAATGGCCTAAATGACTAATACCCAATATCAGTAGTAGTTTACTAAAACACGCGTATTTTTTTATTATAACTAATTTTATTGGCCGCGTGAAGAGTTGGAGAAATCGACATTTGTGTATGACATTATGTATGAATGTTGAGTTTTGTGTAAATGGTGAATTTTGAACATCATGTTTGTCTACTCCTTTGGAGAGACGCCGTGGTGATTAATTAATTTGTTAGTTAGAGGGCAAATATTTTTTTATTTAAAAACATAAATTATTTGAATAAAACTTAGAAAAACTAAGACTAACTTCACTTAGAAGTTTATTATATTTTATGTGAATGACATCTTTCGCCTGTCTAATGATCCATTTACACCGGACAGTGACCAAAACGGCACCGTAACGTCACCAATGTAGCCATGAATCTCACTGACTCTTTATCTCAAATTCTAAAAAAAAAGCCATCGGGAGAGTTGATAAGTGACAGTTTTACGTCTGTGCGTCTCTTTAGACTCTCCCGATGATGATTTTATTATTGCATTTGAGATGACAAATCGGTGAGAATCAAGCCTACGTCTGTGGACCTTAAGGCATTAACATTAGCTGTTTCGCCAACCGACGTTGGCATCATCAGGTATTACAATAAACTACTGTCGCGACAAACTGTCGCGACACTCTCAGTGAATAACAAGAAATTGTCTTATTATAACAGTGTTTTAAATTTTAACAGCAATAATGTTGAAGTATCATAGTGTTTCGGCCAAAACAATGGACTATTGCATTAACAAATGTTTTGATAATGCCTTAGACATGTGAAACATGTCATTCACATAAAATACGAGTACAATAAAACTTCTAAAAAACAGACGTTTTCATTCGTATTAATCACTTTTCCTCTTTTACTGCAACCGGTTTCGATTCTGTACGTATAATTAGTGGTCGCCCAGGTGTAGATACGTATCAGCAGCTCCTGAATAACGCGGAGTTCCTGTTTCTTTTAAACGTGATTAGTTGTTAATATAACAATAAAAAATTAAATAATGTTTAGACATGTGTGACCACAGCTCCTGAATAACGCGGAGTTTCTTTGATGGTGAAGAGGCACTCTTGAGAGTGATTCGAGATTCCGCGGCCGCTATAAGGGCAATCCTCCCCGTGGCATTAGCAAGATAAGCACGCAGATTGTTATTATGGCTGACAGTTGCGTCAAGGTCGCGGGACCGGCTGCCGGCTGCCGCTGTGCCGACTCGCCCTCCCTCCTCGTTCAGTCTTCACCGCACTCCGACCCAGCCGGCTAGCCAGCGCGTTGTGCTTATATGGACACAATCTCACACGAGTCCCGAAACAGTGATTCATTAGCGGTGTACACCAGTGCTGTTCCTTGTGATATAAAAAAAAAGACTTTATTCTATTGTTTCGTATATCGTGTTGCAACCGGCATCAATCAAAACAAAGGACAATGGGTTCGTATTTTCAATTTTATATATTTTCTACCCTTTAAAATCATGATTCACTGTACAATCGTAATCAGTAATTTTAACTTTTAATATAAATAATTTTTTTCACGCGTGTTAAAATTTCACAATTAACAATACCATAGTGTTCTTCTTTTGTTTTGATAACTTCTATCCTACAACAATAATCAGAAAAAAATTCTAAATTAGATTCAAAATCAGAACGAAAATCAAAGAAATATTACTCTATCGCCTACTTTCTTTGATGACATCCTGGTTTTTGCCTATTTATATTATGTTTTTTTTATGTGTCACGTGGTTCTTTAATAATGAAATAAAATAAATAAGAAGATGAATCGTCAGACTCTTTACATACATATGACAAGAATTTAAGGGCATAGTTGATTTACTAAACAAATATATTATCATTTTTTTGATAAACTTAAGGCAACACTGCAATTCCATAATGACGATTTTTTTAATTAAACGCTGTTTTCTCACCTTTACGCTTATTTTTCTCGACAAGTTTCGAGTTTATATCGTTCTCCCGATGAAGGAGGTGTAAAATCTTCGAAATAATGCGTTAAAAATTGTGGAATTCCATGATGACATTTTTTTATAAATTATATAGCTGTTTTTTCCACATTTGAGTTTATTTTTCTTGATACGAATCGAGTTTTTTATCGTTCTCCCGATGTAAAATCTAAGGTGTAAAATCATCGAAACATGCAAAGAAAAATAAACTCAGAAATAGAAAAAGTGTTTTATTTCATAAATAATTCGTCAAACAGAATATCGTTTGGTTTATGTAATGAAAATACTTATTTAATAAACAACAACAAGTCGTTTCTTTATACAGGGATCAATATTGTATATATCTGTACATCAAATATTTAGATAATAGGTACATTGTAATCATAATTAATATACAAGTATATGAAAACGTCTTCTTCCAGGAGTTTTATTAAATTGTATATGGAATTACATGTTTCGCCTTTCTAGGGCGTTATCAAATGTAAAAAACAGATATTTTCATTTATATTATTACAATAATTTTATATCGAGTTTTGCATCATTGTTCGAGAAACAATAAATAAATTTAGATCATACATTGTTTTTCGATGACAACTATATAAAATTTAATACCAAGGAGTTTAAAGGAATTCTCCGATAAAGTACCCACCCTTTTGCGTATACTTTATTTTTTGCTAGAATTATAATACTAGAAGTACACTTGCTGTGTTCTTTAAAAAAATATGTAACTATTGTAGAAGAAGATACATGCTTTTCTTTTAAACAGACGTTTGTTTTCATATTTTAATTTAATGTATACTATTAATATTAATAAAGCAATAATTCCATTAAAAAAATATTGCTGTTTATGGTTATAAACACAAAAAATATGTATGGTATACATCCTTCTTCAGTGTATCTGTATATGTTTAATATTACTAGAATAAGATAAATGTTTTTCATTTAAACGGACGTTTGTGTTATAAAAGGAACAAAGATCGTGCCTTTTATTTTTAGTGTATACATTGAATATTTTGATAATTATTTTTAATTTTTATAACACTGTTTAATATCACAATTTATTTTTATTCACTGAGAATGTCGCGACAGCTGTTTCGCCAACCGATGTTGACATCAAAGAGTAATAATGTTGAAGTATCATAGTGTTTCGGCCAAAACAATGAACTATTTAATTATTTTTAAATATATTTTGTATTAATTCTAGTGTATTCATTTATTAGAATGGATAAAATATTATGGAATTGAAATCAGATTGTTTTAACCCGTTGTTATGTACATATTTTATGTACGTATTTTTTATAGTCAAGTGATAGGACTCAAATTGAATCTTCTCAATTGCTAGTTGAATCTTTATTACATGTGGGTATACTAGATTTGTTGATATATTTCTACTATTACCACCTACGCATTATTATTATAAATACATTATTTATATTACGTAGGTGGTATGTAATATATATTATATTACACGTAGTTAAAGCATACTTCAGAATCCAAGTACTGAAAAGGTTTTATTAACGATTTTGAAAGAAATCTGCAATTTTTTCATAAGTCATGGAAGTAGCATATTTGAGAAGAGTGCATTCGGTTTATACATTATTTTAACCTCAGTTTTCAGACCATACCTGTTCATCAGTGCATGAAAGAAACTCAAATAAGTAAAGGTTTCTTTTTAACTAACTAACTAACTAACCATCACGCCGTCTCCCCGAAGGGGTAGGCAGAAAGAATGGACTGCCACACTTTTCTTTCCTGACATATTTCTCTCGCTTCCTCAACATTCATACATCGTGTCATGCACGCGCGTCGATTTCCCTGACTCCTCACATGGCCGACATTCAATATTTGATTTATTTAATCGTGCCACGTTTTCCTCTTTTTCTGGTTCCATTTACATCGTAACATATAAATTTTTTACCATTCTTTCTTCATTGATTCTCTCCGTATGTTCAAACCATCTTAATGATCCTTTCATGATTTTGTTCATAACACCATCATTCGCACCGCATTCACTTCTTATGTTTTCATTCGACACTCTTATCATACACAGAGTATCTACACATTCGTCTAAGAGATCTCATTTCTACTGCATTTATTCTACTTTCATTTTTCTTTCGCCAGTTCCATGCTTCGCTTCCATACATAAGGGTTGGTAGAATTAATATTTTTTTATGTTGTAATAATATGTAAATACAATATATGCGAGAGAGATATTTTAATATTTTAAGCTGCTTCAAAATTTCATATGAATGCTCTCTCCGACTTTTTGTTTCCTCCCTGCCTGAAATGGATGCTTTTTGCCATTTCGTTTGAAAATGAGTCGTAAATTTATGAGGCCGACAGAAGAGTGAGTCAGGTTAACCAAAATACAGCCGCCACTTCCTTCGCAGAGTCAATTCAGTTCAGTGCATCGTGACGTCACGATTCACAAAACACACTCAGTGTAGGTACAAAAAAAACAAACATGTTTTTGTCTTTATACACAAATTCTTACTGAAGGTTTAATAAGAATTAGAATCATGCATATTTTCTTTATACGTAGTTAAAATAATATATTATATTATAGGGTAACAAAGTGAATGGAGCTTTAAAAATAGTTATTGGAAACAATAATTTATCAATGAAAGCGAAAACGGCCGTTCACAATGGAGTTCTGGTCCCAACCCTGATGTACGAGGTAGGCAGAAGAAGGATGAGACCAGAATAAATGCGGAAGAGATGAGGTCCCTAAGAAAAGCTGCCGAAACCGGTCGACGATAAACACAAGTGGAAGCACAATAAATATATAATAATAATAATTTTTTTTTAGAATTTGTTTTTTTGTATACAAATACTTGTAGACAAATACTGGATTTTTACCCATTGCGGGTTAATCATTTTTTAAGGATTAATTGTATCTCAATAGAGACGAAGATGTAAATTATGTTGTTAAACATAAAGTGATCGCTTAACCCAACCAATGACAAGGCATAAATCCTGTAAACGCCTCGACTACCATATTCTGTTTCCAAATAATTAACATCTTCGTCTCTATTGAGATACAATAATTTTTTTTTGTTTACATTATTTAAAAAATTGTTTCACGCAATTTTTTGTGTTTTTTATTATCGAAACTAACTAGTTTTGCAAGCGGAGCTTTATCCGGTTAACTAATGAATTGGCTTGTTTGTTTATTTGTTGGTTTAAAACTGGTAAATAAGATTAACATATATAATAACATTGAATTGTTAGACATTTTATTAACTTACTAACTAACTAACTAACCATCACGCCGTCTCTCCGGAGGGGTAAGCAGAAAGAATGGAACGCGACACTGTTCTGTCCTGACATACTTCTCTCGATTCCTCTACATAAATACATCTTGTCATGCACGCACGTCGATTTCTACGACTCCTCACGTGACCGACATTCAATATTTGATTGATATGATCGTGCCACGTTTTCCTCGGCCTTCCCCTATTTCTAACTCCGTTCACGCCGTTTACATATACATTCTTTACCACTCTGTCTTCACTCATTCTTTTCATGTGTCCAAACCATATTAATTACCCTTTACTTATTTTGTTCATAACACTTTTATTCGCACCACATTCACTTCTTATACTTGCATTTGTCACTCTATCATATACAGATTTGGCACACATTCGTCTTGGAGATCTCATTTCTACTGCATTTATTCTACTTTCATCCTTCTTTTGCCAGTTCCATGCTTCACTTCCATTCATAAGGGTCGGCACAAGAACACCATTATGCACTGCCATCTTAGCTTTTTTGGATAGGTTTTTGTTTGCGATGACAACTTTAAGTGCACCATTTACATTTTATTAAATTGAATCAAATGTACAATAGTTATATAAATGTATTCAACATGGGGAAAAAAAAGCTTACATAGATTAACTTACCGTATTTATTATCTATGTACAAGTTTTGCGGTATTCCGGTACTCATTCATGTTTCACACGAAAAATGACTCAATATCTACAGTCAGCTACAAATATTACACAAACGCAAAATTTCGCTGCATGTTATTTAAACACATTCAAAACAGCTGATATTTAAAAAATATTGTTAACTACGCACCTTTTATTTCACAAAAAATAATTCCTCTTTGACAATATTATAATTTTTTTTAATGAATTAAACATTTAATTATTTTGTTTTAACTCCAATTGATAGAGTTATACACAATTGTTCGAGCATCTATAAATATTCAATACGAATGAAACGATTTTCTAGAAGTTTTATTATGACTGAATATACTCGTATATAATAATCATATGTTTTATATAATATAACCACAACAACAACAAACCATCACGCCGTTTCCACGTAGGGGTAGGCAGAGAGAATGGACCGTCACACTACTCTATCCTGGCACACCTCTCTAGCTTCCTCCACATTCATACAGCGAGTCATACACGCACGTCGATTCTTCCGATTACTAACATGACAAACCTTTAAAATTAGGTCATGCCATGTTTTCCTCGGTCTGCCTCGACTCCGTACTCCATTTACATCATTAACCTATACTTTCTTAACCATTCTTTCTCCATCCATGCGCTCCATATGTCCGAACCAACACAGCGATCCTTTCATAATTTTGTTCATAATACTTTCTTCCGCTCTACATTCCTTTCTTATATCAGCATTTGAGGTTCTGTCGTTTTTCGTTATACCACACATGCGTCTTAAAGATCCCATCTCTACCACATTTATGCTGCTCTCATCCTTCTTCTGCCAGTTCCATAATATAATATGTTTTTATATGTGTGATTTTCACACTGTCTGGTCTGATATAGAATTCGCATGGCAATAAAATGGCGATAGATTAGCTACCATGTCAAGAGAATCAATAGCTAAAAAGTTGTATACAGTAATTGGGTTCAAATAACCTGCTGTATACAAATGTGGAAAGCAACGAGAAATTACCACATTAAAAGCCCAAGTGGCATGCCAAGAACTCGCAGTAATGTTACACTTTGCTGCAAACCAATCCCCTGGATTGTAACTAGCGATCGTTAAAAATATTTTACAATAAGGATAAATTAATAAATAGTTTTTACAATAACGATAGATTAAGAAATGATCTCAAGGTTCGAAATTCAGAATAATTAACTGCTTATTCATTCAGTCCTTTACCCCTCCCGCAATCAATGCGAATAAAAAAAATCCTCCCCGATAGCCCACTACGTACTCCGCCAAACAAAATGGTCTCACGCAGGATGCTATCTCCTACCACAACTCCATCCAGGCACTGCTTCTCTTATCTTCCCCTTGGGAACAGCCTTTTTTTTATAAATACAATCCCAACCCTAACTGGTCTTCCAATCCTTGATAATATTGTAAGACTTTATCATAAACCCTAAATCCCCACTCGCCCTCTTTCGGAGGGACACTCCGGGCCAAACATTTAGCCCCATCATAAAACAACAACTTCCAAATCACATTCCAACAATGTTTTCTACAGACGTAAGAGGAATAGCCATTAGAGCTGAGCCTCTATAAGCCAGAAGATCCAAGTCCATGTCCAATCCTGTATATATTCGGACAGTTATAGATTATTTCCACACGTGGACACTTATATTTTAGACAATTCTCGTATCGTTCTGATGAATGAGGTTTCTGAAATGGTTTTAACATTTTTTGCCATTCTGTTATTAGATTATTCGGATGACGATTCCTGCGAAGTGGACTGAATTGTAAATTAGATGTGTTTAATGAAAATAATAGAAATTTCAGTTAACTACCAATTTTCAGTTTATTTTTCTCGACATGTTTTGAAGGCTTTACACCTCATCATCGGGAGAACGATATAAATTTTGTATCGTTCTTGCAATGGTGAAGGTGTATAGCCTTCTAAACGTGTTGAAAAATAAACTTAAAAGTGGAAAAAACATAATTAATTTCTTCTATATTCGCCATACTTTATGTTGTAGATGCTTTATTTCTCTTTATCTTTTTTATTTACTTTGTATATACAACACCCATAGTAAACAAATTAAAATTACATAGACATGTTTCGGACAACCAGTCCTCCTTCATTGATACATATTATAAAGATACATATTTAAAATATTTTAAAAGTATTTTAATTCATTAAAAAATCTTTATTTTGGAATTCCACAGTGTTACCGCCTACAGTTTATCTCAAATTTATAAAAGAGTTTCTAAAAAAACAATCTTCAAAAAAAATATGTATATTAAACGTCCAAACCCTTTTTTTGAATGAATATTTTGTTGGATTATTGTACAATTGTATGTGTGTGTTTATATACTTCCATATACATATTAAATCTAAGTACCTAATGGCATCTGCGGTGTGATGTTTAAGTGAACCTCGGCTCGTTTATCGAAGTGCAAGTTTTTGTTGTTTCCTTTGCCGTAAAACACGCGAATGTGATCCGCAATCCTTCATACAAAATGTACGTAATTGTTCGGAAAATAACTACGATGTTTTAACTATTGTCTCTGGGGTTATTGCCCTCCTGCTAATTCAAGCGGTGAGTAGGCACTCGATTATTTACTCAACCGTAATATAATAAGGTATGGTCTGATCAATTCATTTCTAAGCTTTAAAAAAACAAGATTTTAATTCCAATTATATCACATTCGACATGCAGGTTTAATGGTAGAGTACTCGCCCAAAGACCTGCCAGTTTAATATACAAATGGCATTTATTAATTTGGTTTCTTCTATTATATATTCGCAAACAGTTTCTGTTGTGGATTTACTTTAAATAACTTTTTAAAAACATTGTATTTTTACAACACTTTTTTGCACTTTTTACCAACATGTATCGGGACGTAGATGCCTTTTCTCAGTGTAGAAATTTTAGCAGTATACTGAAATAAAATCTTTACTTATATCCTAAATGAAAAAAGGAAAAAAAGTGAGGGGAGGATTTAAGTCTCGGCGTAGAGGGTCAATTAAAATTTAGTGAGAATTATGGGAGAGGGGTAACAAATCAAATATCGGACTTGTAGTTTATTTGGTTGTTTATAATATCTTCTTTATTTTTAATTACTTTTTTATTACTGACATCACAAGATTATTTAAAGTTATTTTTCTATTATTAAAGAGGAAATTTTACACGTTACTAATAGAAATTACAGTTAACTACCGAATCCTAGACTTGATTCCTTTCCTTCTCCCTCTTTTATTTATTTTCTTTCTTTTTCGATTTAGTATATAAGCAACGATATTGTTTCATTATACTATTAATGTTTCTACACTGAGGAAGGGCGCCTGTGTCCCGAAACATGTTTGTGAGAAGTGTAACAAAGGGTTTTGAAAATACAGTGATTTTAAAAAGTTATTCAAATACATATTTTGATTTATTTGTTGTTAAAAAATCGGCACTTTAATAACACTCAGAACAAAAACATGGAGTAATGATTCTTCTTTTTATATCACTGCATATTGTGACTGCCTCTGGTGATGCCGGTGGGGAGAGCAATCAAACTGCTGAACATGATCGCTTCGGAGATCGATGTCTTTCATATTCGTGAAAGTACATTCAGAAGACAAATACTCTTAACTTTGGAGAGTATTTTGTATTCCTAATGTCGAACCATCTCTCATGCGTTCCTGGTATTATATATTCCTTATGTTTTACCTGTTCTCAATAGATGCCTTAAACTATAATATAAAAAATGTTTGTAATATCTTTTGAGAAAATAAACTGATTTGATTTGATTTGATACATGCTCAATTTTAATTTTATCTCTCGAAGTTTGTATGAGGCTGCCTACAGTTAGCAATCCACTCCACTGTCTGATGTTTCTCAGCCGTAACAATCTTCTGCATTCCACACTTCTTCTTCCCTCTTTCTACTTCTCATTTATTAGCTGCAATAAATTGAATTCGGGTTAAATATTATAGTTGTATTATTAAATTTCAAAATAAGTTTCGGTATGTGTGTTTTTTTTTCTACTAAAGGAATCGTTGAGTATTTTTTTTTAAATGGGCGGTATGCCAAAAAATTTGAGAATCTCTGGGATAGAATATATTATTAGAGCACATGATATTACTTAACACGTGCGTTTAAAGCAAGATCATAGATCTAAAAGAAATAAACTTCATTTTTATTAGTGTGAATATAAACATTCTTTGGCATCTAAAAGCACAAGTTACGAGCTGTATGACATCTGTTTCGCTACGAAATTCTAGATGGTTCAAATTCTTTAAATTCCGTCTGTAACATATTGTGTACATAAACACATATTTATTGTATTGTAGAAACGCTAGTATATGTATATGCATACATTTAATGGTATTTATTTATATTTAAACGACTTCAACGTCATCAAATCCTGCAAAATAAGGCTATCACACAACTGCATCTAGAATCGGGAATCCCGATGATAGATGAATTCATTCTGAAACTTGCCGAACGTTTTTACAAAGGACTCCATTTACATCCTAACCCCACAATAAAAGACCTCCCAAATTACGACCCAAACACCTCCAGCCGCCACAAACGCCCAAAATCGATCCTCCTTCTGAGGAACACTCCGGGCCACACAAATCATGCCCCCGCATAAACTAACAACCCACCAAATCACCTTCCAACAATGTTCCTATCAGACGTAAGAAGAATAGCCACATGAGCTGAACCTCTGTAAGCCAAAGTCCAAGTCCAAAAACGGGATGTTTAATGTATGGAAACAAAGCATGGAACTGGCAAAAGAAGAATGAAAGTAGAATAAATGCATTCGAAATAAATATAATGTAAATGCGATTATTTTATCGGTTCTACAGAGATTTTTTATTTGTATATAAACATTAATAAATATTTGTTTCGCCTTACGATGGCATTCTCAATTCTTGAAGTGTTTGAAAATGCCCTCGCAAGGCGAAACAAATTTGTAACGAGTATTTACTCGTATATGTTTTTATATGTTAAACCGACAAAACAATGGCGTTTGCATAATAATTTAAAATGGAGTTTTACAAAATAAAAACCATAAACATCAAAAAGCAGTAGAAGTAAGATCTAATGAATGAACCTCACACTTCTTTTGATTCCTCCACATTAATTCATCGTGTTTTGCTGCACGTCGTTTTCTCTGATTCATTAAATATTCAGTTGATTTGATCGTGCTAAGTTTTCCTTGATCTTCATATATTTCTTGTTCCATTCACATCGTTAAAGTATACTTCTTTACCGTTGTTTCTTCGTTCATTCTTTCCACTTTTCCAAACTATCTGGACCTTTTCATGATGAAAACGTCTGATTACAAAAAAACTTTATTGTTTTCGATGGGAGTGACACGTTTTCCCTTGGTAATGGCTTTGATAATGACTGTGTGACTATTTTGATATAAAAACATATTAATATGTAAAATGTAGCTGTGTTATCCACCAAAGCGGAAATTTAATAGGAAAATTACATGTAAAAGTATGAAATCAGTGCTTATTAATAATAATGTCATTGTACCGTTATAAACTAAGTAACATGCCGCCATATTCAACCATTTAAATTTATTTTGTATTGCAACCTACCGTGAAGGTCGTCAAACCTTATCTTGAAATTCTCTTACAGTTTCCGGTCATTTTCTACGCAAAGGTATGCGCGAATAGTTGCCAGACTTCATATAATCGTGCGAGATAAAATATTTCTGGAGTGTGTTTGAGTCATCGGTTTTCTGAAGACAGATTTCCGAAATTATTTGCCCTTATTTAAAGGGGACGAAATCAGTCCAAAGAAAATAAGATCGCCATTTCTCAAAAAAACAGAAACTTCAGTCTTTGACATATAATTTAAAACCATTGTTTTTATTTATTTATATATTTTGTTAACGTGGACCTCAAAAGTCAACTCAACGAACAGACTGGAAGCATTTAAAATGTGGCTCTATCGCTGAATGCTCAAAATTCTCTGGACACACATGGTAACAATACCGAAGTCCTGAGGCGAGCTAAAGTTGACAGGGAGCTGTTGTCAACTATCAAGGTTCGGAAGATTTCACATATGGGTCATGTCCTGCGTGGAGAAAAGTACCACCTTCTCCAACTGATATTGGAGGGGAAAATTAAGGGACGCCGAGGGTCCGGTAGGAGACAGATATGCTGGATGAGAAACGTGAGGGAGTTAACCGGCATCCGAAGTGTGGAGGAGTTGTTCCGAGCGGCACAGGACAGAGACAGGATATCAGCAAAAAAAAGTGTGGCAGTCCATTATTTCTGTCTACCCCTTCGGGGAGACGGCGTTATGGTTCGTTAGTTAGTTTACTTCTTCTTCTTCTGCTTTATTAAGGACTGTGTCCTGTTATTTCTCGGAGCCTGTTCCTGGGATACAGGTGTCCGACTGTCTCGTCATCTTTTAGGTGGTCTTCCTGCCGGTCGATTTCCTGTTGGTACTTTATTTGTGGCTATATTGATCACTCTTTCAGAACATGCTCTTTCCACATGATCTCTCCAGTAGCGTCTTCTCAGTCTTCCCCATCGCACGACATCTTCTACATTGCAGATATTTCTTATTTCAGAAATTCTTATTCTGTCTCGGAGTGCCGTTCCCGCAACGGATCGGAGAGTCTTCATTTCTGTGGTTTTTAGGAGACTTTTTGTTCTGATGGTGTCAGCCCTCGTTTCTATTCCATATGTCATTATAGGACGTACGCATGTCTTATAGATTCGAATTTTGCTCTCCTTTAGCATGTTTTTATTTTTCCAAACAGCATTCGTCAAGCAGCCAGCCACAACGGCGGCCCTGTTTGTTAATTCACTTACTTCTCCGTAGAGGTCACTGCTGCTTGATACATCAACACCTAAGTACTTGAAATGCATCACTTGTTCTATTATTCTTGTTCTATCATCTCCTGATCCCGGGGACATGGGTTCAAGCCTGGACACGACCAGATTCCTTCTTCATAATAATGAGCTATTTTCTGCTCACATGAAGGATTGTAAAATAAATTATAATATCATTGATATGAATCCTTGATGTTAGTCTTTTTTTTTAAATAATAATAATTCCACATTACGGTATTTTATCTATTAATTTAACATATATTCTCTTTATACGATCCAAGATTATGAATAGCTGAATATTTGAACTTGATTCTTGCCTCTTGCGCTTAATTATTTCATTTGAAATGACGGCTATTTTCAATTCGTCTCTCAGAGAGTTGTGTTGCATGTTGTGATCCAGCCAGTCATCAATTTACTTTGATATTATGTCATCGCCAGTTCCAAGAAAATGCAAACAGCAATTTATTATTTATTTTACTTACTTAGTGCTACCTATTCACACATTTTACAACCGATAACACAAATGAATTCACGTCGGAAAAAAAACTACCACGTGTAATGTATTTACTATAATTTTATTTCATACATTAATGGTCTTCTTCTACCTTATGTATGGAAGCGAAGCATGGAACTGGCAAAAGAAGGATGAAAGTAGAATAAATGCAGTAGAAATGAGATCTCTTAGACGAATGTGTGAATACTCTATGTATGATAGAGTGTCGAATGAAAATATAAGAAGTGAATGCGGTGCGAATGATGGTGTTATGAACAAAATAATGAAAGGATCATTAAGATGGTTTGGACATATAGAAATAACGAATGAACAAAGAATGGTAAAAAAATTATATGTTAACGATGTAAATGAAACCAGAAATAGAAGAAGACCGAGGAAAACGTGTCACGATCAAATAAATCAAATTTTGAATGTCGGCCATGTGAGGAGTCAGAGAAATCGACGCGCGTGCATGACACGATGTATGAATGTTGAGGAAGCGAGAGAAATATGTCAGGAAAGAAAAGTGTGGCAGTCCATTCTTTCTGCCTACCCCTTAGGGGAGACGGCGTGATGTTAGTTAGTTAAGTAGCAAATACTGATATATTGATTAGAAATACTTGAAAAAATGATTTGTACTTGCAGGTTATGTACCACCCCGCCTGCTTCACGTGCAGCACGTGCCGTGAGCCGCTGGCCGAGCTGGCCTACTGCGCTTTGGGCGAGAAGGCGTACTGCGAGAGACACTACGCGGAGATGCTGAAGCCCAGATGCGCTGCCTGTGATGAAGTAAGTACCGAATCGCCACTAGAGACACCCCACACTTTGCACGGTTCAAGTACCTACCTAATTACCAAGCTAAGTTCTTATTTATGTGTCATACTGGGTCCCCCCTATCGCTTGAGAGTAGGTACATATCTCCGTTTTGTGCAATTCTAAACCCCTCGACTCTTCCAATCTCCATCCAATCACATATATTCCGATGTCGGGAGATCTGTCTTCTTCCCACACCTTGATGACCATCCTTTTTGCCCTTTATGACTAAAAACTTAGTTAATGACTAATTATCTGATAATAAAAAATCTATGGATCATCATAATTGATAATCTCTTACCATCTATATTGTGATTTTTCAATATTCCTTTTATAAAAATCAAGTTTTTTAGAATTAAAATATCGGAGGAGGTAATTTTCAATATCGATCAAATTTTGAAATTTGTATCTTTCAAGGTAGATAGAATGAAATAGATGATAGTTAGATGTAGTAAGGTGTGATGAATATGGAAGGAGAGGTATAACCTCCTTCCTCCGTCTTGGATTATTTCACGGGTCATTTTTGCCGAGTGAGGGCATGCATTGTCTTGATGCAGAATACTCCACTTCGGTTGACGAAATTCAGGTGTTTTTCTTGCAGTTTCAGTTCGAGTCTCTCCAATTGTCAAAAATAAACTTCCAACGTTATTGTTTTACCCGCTTTTAATAACTCGAATGATATTTTGAATATTCTACCATTCGCACAAAATAAACTTTTTTGGTGTTAATTTTGGCTTTGCTGTCGGAATGCATGTCTGATTTTGTGAAAGCAATTGTTTTTTCACCTTACATTATCATAAAATAGCCAATTTATGTCCCCTGTTACAAGTTGTGCCAAAAAAGGGTGGGTTTTTTGTCGTGATAAAAAAGATCCGCATGTGTTCACACGCGCTTCTATGTTAGCGACGCGACGGTTATCTTCCAAATACCCTTCTTATAATCATCATCATCAGCGTTCTGCCATCCACTGCTGAATGTAGGCCTCTCCCGAAGCACGCCACCGCCCCCTATCCATTGCCGCTCCTATCCATCCATGTCCAGCAATCCTCTTCAGATCGTCGGTCCGGCGGTCAGGGGGACGTCCAACCCATCTTATGCACTTTCCAAATCCGGTTTAAATAAAATTGCACTATAAATCAGAAAGATCCGAGTTTTTGGCTCAATTCTTCAATGGTTTGAAGTGAATCGGACCCAAATTGGATCAAATCTAACCGTTTTAACATAATGCCTTAATTCCTGGTCCACCTAAAATGATCGTAGGGATGGCTCTTAAGAGAGCCTTGTATATCCTTCGATTACCTTTGTTGTGAAAGGTTTGGCCGTTTTGTGTCACTTCCAGGGGCGCCGGGTGTAGTAGTAACACAACATGTACATGAACTTGGATCTTCTGGCTTACAGAGGTTCAGCTCTTGTGGCTATTCCTCTTACGTGATTTGTTAGGTTTTTGGTTTATTATACGGGGGCTTGATTTGTATGGCCCGGAAGTTCCTTTGAAGGAGGTTCGATTCTGGGCGCTTGTGGCGGTTAGGAGTATTTGGGTCCTAATTTGAGGGGTCTTATATTATGGGGTTAGGGTGTGAATGGAGTCCTTTGTAAAAACGTTCGACAAGTTTCTGAATAAATTCATCTATCATCGGAATCGGATATCCTTATTTTGACAGATTTGAAGTTTCCGTATGTGACTCGAAGCTGCATAGCCGCAGATCGAGGCTGCGTAAGTGAAGATCGTCCTTATGACCGTTTCGCTAATACAATCTTCCACTCAAGATATTTTGTAGCAAGCCCACATAAATATTTTTAGAATTCGTTTTTAGAACACAAAGAGTGACACGTTGCATTTCAAACGTAGTTTTATTTTTACCGCGTTTTTACACGAATACCGTTTTTTAATCGTAGGTTATGTTTATTCATATTTACTTTCTAATGAGATGCAGCTTGGTAGAGGCTGTTTGGATCATACGTAAATATTAATATGTTTTATGTTTACTCTCATTTCGGTACGCGATATTTTATTAACACCTATTAAATCATTGCATACTATATAACTCTTATTTCAGACCAGTTCTTTTAGATTTATTGTGTTTTTTTAGCGTATTGATGAAAATATGAGTAATAGCAATATAAATAATTTACATCATTAGTTATACACCAGGTACATTTATTAATAACTAACTTACTAGCCATCGCGCCGTTTCTCCGTAGAGATATGCAGAATGAATATACATAAGGTCACACTTTGTGCCGTGCACGCACGTCGATTTCTCCAACTCCTTATGTGGCCGACATTCAATATTTGATTGATTTGATCGTGCCATGTTTTACACTGTTTTCCCCTATTTCTTGTTCAATTTACGTCATTTACATATGCTTTTTTCACCAAACAACAAACAAAAAACAAACCATCACGCCGTTTCTCCGCAGAGGTAGGCAGGGAGAATGGACCGCCACACTACTCTATCCTGGCACACCTCTCTAGCTTCCTCCACATTCATTCAATAAGTCATACACGCACGTCGATTCTTTCGATGTCTAACATGACCAATCTTTGAAATTTGATTAATTTGGTCATGCCATGATTTCCTCGGTCGGCCTCGACTCCGTACTCCATTTACATCATTAACGTATACTTTCTTAACCATTATTTCTCCATCCATGCGCTCCATATGCCCGACCAACGCAGCGACCCTTTCATAATTTTGTTCATAATACCTTGTTCCGCTCTACACGCCTTTCTTATATCAGCAGTTAAGATTCTGTCGTATATCGTTCTATCACACATTCTTACGTCTTAGGGACCTTTCTTTCTTTATTAATTCTTTCATAACACTTTCATACGCACTGCATTCACTTATATTTTATCAATTTCTTCGATTTTTGACGTGGCCGAATTCATTATTAATTGATTTTATCGTGCCACGTTTTCCTGTGTCATCTTCTATGTCTTATTCCGTTTACATTTTTAACTTTATTTCTTCATTCATTACTTCCTTGTACGAGTATCTACACAATTTTAATGAACCTTTCATTATGTTCTTCATTACGCTTCCATTTCCAATGCAGTTCTTTTTATATTTGCATTCGGCACTATAGCATATACAGATTGAATATTGATAATTGAAATTTCTTAATAATTGTAAATAATATAATTTAATAATTTAATAGAGGAAGACCGAGAAAACGTGGTGCGATCAAATAAATCAAATATTGAATGTCGGCCATGTGAGGAGTCAGAGAAATCGACGCGCGTGCATGACACGATGTATGAATGTAGAGGAAGCGAGAGAAATATGTCAGGAAAGAAAGGTGTGGCAGTCCATTATTTCTGCCTACCCCTTCGGGGAGACGGCGTGATGGTTAGTTAGTTGTAAATAATTTAAATAATAACATTATTTTATAGATTAGATTTTAGCCGCTCGCTCGCTCGAAACATACAAACAAGTGGAAGTATATTTTATAAAATAATTTGTATTATTTTGCTTATTTTCATTACATGAAGATTTATCGCACACTCGTCTAAGAGATTTCTCATTTCCACTGCATTTATTATATTTTTTACTGAAATTTCCTTTCTGTCTCTTGCACACAAGGAATTTATATTGTAATAGTTTCCTGTATTCTGGGGTTTATCCGATAATTTGTTTTCAACAATGTATTAGGCCACGTCAGTACCG
Source organism: Lepidostoma basale (assembly GCA_022606425.2). Classification (NCBI taxonomy): domain Eukaryota; kingdom Metazoa; phylum Arthropoda; class Insecta; order Trichoptera; family Lepidostomatidae; genus Lepidostoma; species Lepidostoma basale. Next base: position 2,428,918 of record JAHDVF020000010.1, read on the forward strand.
TATTCCACTCCCTTTAAGTCGTGTATATAAGTAGAAACGCGTTTGATTCTTCGCTAAATTTGATAATACATTAGGAAGGCGAAATATGTCATTCACATAAAATATCATAAAACTGTTAGTCAAACCAGTCTCTCGATGCCAGCGAGCCTGGCGAAACCGGTCGCTGTCGAAATAAAGACAAAAGTTGAAGTAGTTAAAAAATATCGTTTTATTTAATTATTATTTAAAATTAACTTCCATCAAGAGATTTCAGTAAAATCATTTGATTATATCATAAAACTTCTAGAAAATAGGTGTTTTCATTCGTTTTATATGAGATTAAAATATTCTATATTATCAACTATATTTTCTATCTTATGTATGAAAATGAAACAATGGTACTGGAAAAAGAAGGATGAAAGTAGAATACATGCAGTACCAATGAGATCTCTTAGACGAATGCGTGGAAAATCTGTATATGATAGAGTGTTAAATGCAAATATAAGAAGTGAATGCAATGCGAATAAAAGTGTTATAAACAAAATAATGATTTTAAAATATAGAAAACAGACGTCTTCATTCGTATTTATTAACTAACTAACTAACCATCACGCCGTCTCCCCGAAAGGGTAGGCAGAAATAATTTACTGTCACACTTTGACCGATGCGGCACTCCATCCTTCTCTTTTCGCCCCGCGGGACACGCGGTGTAAAATAATGATTTTAAAATATAGAAAACAGACGTCTTCATTCGTATTTATTAACTATCTAACTAACCATCACGCCATCTTCCCGAAAGGGTAGGCAGAAATAATTTACTGTCACACTTTAACCGATGCGGCACTCCATCCTTCTCTTTTCGCCCCGCGGGAGACGCGGTGTGATGGGTTGCGAACCTCATCGCCACCAATAGGCACCTCCCGCGCACACTTCGATAGTCCAACATCCACAAAATAAATCTAAAACAAATAATATAAAACATAAAGATATAAAATATAATAACAAAATTGAAATAATTTAACACAAAATGTTATTATTTGGAACATCCTCAAAAAAAATTAAAACTAGTGTTATTAAATATTTTTCAATATATAATAGAACTCCACAGTGTTAACACTTTAACCTTCAATTAAATGGTGATATTATTATAATTCAGTTCATTGTCCGAAGCAATAGAATAAAATTGTATTGTATTGTGGCATCTCGTGATCTTATGTAAGAAAGGTACGCGCGACATACTGGTGGCAATCAATGTATTCTCGGACTTGATCAAATCACATTATAGGAGCGAGGGATACCTACTTAGATAGACATGTGCAGGTGAGACAGATGCGCCAAGTGGCGTATTCCAACGAGCGGGTCTAGCCTAGACTCGGCCATCGATTGGGCCGGGAGGTGCTCAAGGACAGCGGCGGCCGAGAGTTAAATGTAGATTTATTTCAGCTCTTGGCACCTTACTATTGGCCTTATTTTTACTAGTTCAGATATGACACCGCCAAACACCGGTACATTGTGTTCTTAGTTCAAGTGATACGGTCGGTCTGACACCATGTGAAGTCTCAAAATCACCTCGATTCATACACCTACCGCGCATGCGCACGAACTGCGGGACTTATTTATCAATCTGTTCATCGATTTAAGTGACCTATTTACATAATCCAAAGTGAATTATAACAGTTTGTAAAAACAATAATTAATCGCTTCAATATGGGTCTCTTGTTGTCCGTGCTGATAACCTGTGTCGGGGTGATAGAGGCCGTGACGTGCTACTACAAGATGGTGAAGGGAATGATCCCGGAGTATCAGCCGGGATTTGATGACTTGACGAGACGATATGACGATATGTTCTCCAAAGCCCTGGCGCTACCGACTCCCCGCGCCGAGGACTGGAAGAGAGGCGGACAGGGCTATCTTCATCTAGAGGGCCCCCGGGGCGCTCTCAAGGCATCCATCAAGTACGCCGGAGTCGACCAGGACACGACCTCTATACTGTTCTCAACAAAAATCTCCAGCTTCGGTCAAGAATCGATAGAAACTGACAATCCTAGGACGAACGAGTCTCCTGAACGATATGATTACGAAAACAACGAAGATACAAAAGAAAGCGTCCACCAAGATGATAGATACGTTCGTAAAGCTTCTCCCGTGTCTAGTTTTTGGGACGATGATCCCGAGATCTTGGAGATGGAAACGACGTCACCTCCGAAAGAGAAGATCCAGTGGCACTACAGGCCGCTGACTCCCACGGCCGCCGCGGAGCTTCCCGCGATCCACTTCAATTCCTACGAACGAAAAACCGGTGAAACGGAAGATCAGTCGGGGTATTCGGATGAATTCCTCAGGTGAGACACTTCACCTTTACCGTACGTAGCGTCCCTGTCACTGCTCTTCGAGTGTGATTCGAATAAGTTCCTAATTTCAATCAATTCATTTTTTTTTAATCAAACAATGTTGTCAACATTTGAGTGTATGTTTCAAAGTGATTTCGGTTAACCAAATAAATATAAGCGTTAAAGTAGAATGAATTTCATTTCAAGGTCATTAGACGGTGTAAAATTCCGGCCTCTCCAACGTGATGATGGCACGGGGCGGCGTCGCAGCTTCAAGAAGCGGCATTCTTCATCCTCCACGTCCTCGAAAGAGTCGCGCGCCTCGAGGGAGGAGGAGCTCAAAATATTCACTTCTCTGGAAGAAGACGAGTTCGAGAGGGTCCGCAACGAGGAACGCAACAGCGCGCCGAACCTCTCCGCGGATTACAACTCCAAGAGGAGGTCTCGGACCAGGTCGAAAGATCGCAAATCCAGAAGCCCCGCTCAGAGTCTCTCGTCAGACCTGCCAGAGGAAGAGCGACGCAGCCCTTCCTCCGAGCGCCGCCGCCTTAAAGACTTGCCCAAAGTAAGTTCTTTCGAAGAACTCCCTAACGAGGACGAAGCCCCCACCAACACATCTAACGATTTCGCGTTGTCACAGTTAACATCCGATTCGACGGAAACTAACGAAGAAGACGGCGACTCGGGGGTATCATTTTGGGACACATAAGCAGGTGTTTTTACGCTGACATACGTGAACCAGGTTCAAAGCTATGTATAATATATTAGTACTGTAGCAGTACACATTAAGCCTATCTAATTTTATACCTCGCTGAGACAAAATCCTACACTATTTTGGAATGAAAACAAAAAATAAACCAACTTGTTTTAAGACAACAAATAATAAAATTGTTTTATTTGGCTGTTCTCCTCCTAATGCTTGTTCCTGCACCACACAGCACACACCACAGACGCGGATTAGCTGCAGAAATACTTATGGTTTGACTATTTCCAATAATCCAATTAAAATGTCTTCACGGATATAAAAATCCAACATCCTGTTTCAAACAGACGCAATATTGGTGTCCGGGATGAGATTATTAATATTTATCCCGATATATTATAGAAAATTAGAAGCATATACATTTTAACGCATTTAGAAACCTATAAATATGTAGATAAATCAATTTTTTTTAAAGACTATGGAATAAAATCAATGATATTAGAATTTATTTTACAATCTTCAATGTGAGCAGAAAATAGCTCATTATATGAAGAAGGAATCTGGTCGTGTCCAGTCCCATGCTTGAACCCATGTCCCCTGGATCAGGAGCCAAGCGTTCTATCCCCCAAATCTAGATGTTTTAATTACATTAAAATTCAATACTCTTTCGTATGAAGCACTTAATTTATTATTAATATGTATGAAAAACGATAGTTTTCAAGGAGTTTTATTATAATATTTATGCATGACATAAAGTGATCGCTTAACCCAACCAGTCTGTTTCCAAAAAAAATTTACATCTTCGTCTCTATTGAGATACAATTAATCCTTAAAAATATATCTTCAAAATACTATTCTCTTTCCCCTTATTGTAGATCTTGCGATCTCTTTATTCGCTGGCTTCGACAGACTGGTCCAGTCTGGCTTTAATCTGTCGATGCCAGCGAGCCTGAGGAAACCGTTTTTTTTTATTTATTTCAAATGAATTTCCATAATGAGGTGTAAGTAAAATCATAGGATGATTTCAATTACGCGTTGAGAATACCGAAGTATGTGTAAGTAAATTTATTAAATTGTTGTATTTTAAAGACAATATCATTATTCAAATAATGATAACATAAAGGTAAGATTCACGCGATGCACACGGCAAAAACATGTCTCGAGATAATTCAACAAGCAACGGCTCTATATGGCAAAGTGCGCGCGTGCTGTAGTGAGCTACTGAGGACTAATCAAATACACTGGAATGTTACTCATCACACTTCATACACTACTGAAATCTTACTCACTAAACCATAAGGCCACATTGACATGTTCTTATCGATTCATCTCTTTAGTATCGAATGTTCCCTGATTTATTTTACATAATGTTATAAAATATATTTTGATTTTAGAAATACTTAAAGCGTTAAAATTGTGGAATTCCATATTGACGAATATTTTATGAATTAAAACACTATTATTTCCTCTTTTGAGTTTATTTTTCTCGGCATGTTTCGAATGCTTTACACCTTCATCATCGGGAGAATGATATAAACTAGTAAATTTATATCGTTCTCCCGATGATGAACGTGTAAAGCCTTCGAAACATGTCGAGAAAAATAAACTTTGAAGTGGAAAAAACAGTGTTTTAACCACCCTACCTATTTGAACGTACGTGATACGTTCAATTTGACTGTACCGTTCTACGATATCCCGTATCACTTACGGGCTTGAGAAAAAGTAATGTACCTAAAATGTACAAAGTTTTAGGGATACGCGCGTGTGCCATTAAAACTTGAGCACAAGTCTTCATAAATATGATAGTTTTACAAGGGGCAGGCGTTTAAAAAGTAGGCAGTAATTTAAAAAAATAAAATTAGTATATAATTAAATTTCATTAATAAAAAACCTACTTCTTTTCCGCACGTTTCTCCGAAAATAACCCAAAGGTAGGGCGGTTAAGTCATAAAAATTTCGTCATATGGTTTTTAATATCGACTAAGAACGTTTTTTTGTAAGAATTGGCTACGTTTATACTCGTCTGACAATATATAATTACTTACTTACTTACAGCCGTTGCCGTCCACTGCTGGACATAGGCCTACCCCATACGAGTACTTCTCCACGTATTCCTGTCTTGTGCCTTTCGCATCCAATCGCCAACAATTCTTCGAATATCATCGGACCATCGTGTGAGGGATCTCCCTCTGTTTCTTTTATCTTCGCGGGGTCTCCACTCCACCACCCTTCTGGTCCATCTATCGTCTAACAATCTGGCAACATGTCCCGCAAATGACCATTTAAGCTTAGCTACCCTTTCGACGACATATGTTACTCCAGACCATCTACGTATTTCAGTATTTCTTATCCGGTTTGAGAGTCTTACGTGTAGCATGACTCTTTTGTGTTTCCTCTGTTCCACACGGAGTCTCCTTATGGTCGACTTCGTGAGGGTTAGCGTTTCTGCTCCATATGTCAATACTGGAAGTACGCAATGGTCATACATTTTGCATTTCAAACGTAATTAATACAAATGAAAACCTCTATTTTCAAGAAGTTTGGTTATATTTTAGGGGAATGAAATGTTTCGCCTTTTGAAGGCATTATCAACTGTATCAAAAATCACGCAGTACTTCTTTGTTTATATACCCGAGTTAATTGAACAGAATATTATAATTAAGGTGGTCATTAAGTGTGGTAATTGGGTTTTGCCCTTTAGTTATTATAACTAACTAACTAACCATTCAACATATATTTTCATTCGACACTCTATCGTACACAGAGTATCCACACATTCGTGTAAGAAATCTCATTTCTACTGCATTTATTCTACTTTTATCCTTCTTTTGCCGGTTCCATGCTTCGTTTCCATACATATGGGTCGGTAGAAGAGATCCATTGTGCACTGCCATTCTAGCTTTTTTGTTATTATCAACAATGTATTGATAATAACAAAAAAGCTACATTTGACACGATGTGTGAATGTTGAAGAATCGATAGAAGTATGTCAGAAAGGACAGTGTGGCGGCCCATTCTTTCTGCCTATCCCTTCGGGGAGACGGCGTGATGGTTAGTTAGTTTTTTTCTCTATATTTTATTTTACTAATTTACAATACAGCGAATTGTGCACCATCTAAAAAGAACATTTTGTGTTAAATTATTATTATTTTGTTATTTTATTTTATATCATTATACTTTATATTATTTGTTTTAGATTTATTTTGTGGGTGTTGGACGATCGAAGTGTGCACGGGAGATGCCTATTGGTGGCGATGAGGTTCGCAACCCATCACACCGCGTCTCCCGCGGGGGCGAAAAGAGAAGGATGGAGTGCCGCATCAGTAAAAGTGTGACAGTCCATTCTTTCTGCCTACCCTTTCGGGGAGACGGCGTGATGGTTAGTTAGTTAGTTTTTACAATACAGCGATATGTATGCAATAATTAAAGTTTATGTGTAAGTCGAAAATTTATCGATACCATTAAAATATCCTTTTTTTAACTACAAAATACATAAAATCATTAAAAATATAACGGATTAGTATAATTATTCATGTCCTAACAATGTAAAACTAAAAAAAAATCAAATATAAACACAGAAAGTATTTCGTAGAAAATATACATTTTTTAAAATGTAAAAAAATAAATCCATGTTTACACCTTTGTTCAAGAAACTGAGAATATAAATTAATTAAACCAAAGTGAACGTCAAATAGCTTGTTCTTAGTTAAATATTAGACATTGTTTCAAAACATACAAAAACACAAGAGATAACGAACATAACATTGGCGAATAGCTTCAAACAATCAAAAGAGTCTAAAAGTCATGTCAGTATTTAGTGTAAGTTGCCTCGCTTCAAACTTATGTGTATGTAGCCGCGTTACATATAAATGTAAATATTTTCAAATATCATGGTGAGTCAAACGTTCAATCATTTATTTATTTTTAGCACACGTGTACGGACCAAATAGTCAATTTCAAAATAAACATATCAGTTGACAAAAACGTTTTCGAAATATCTTCGATAGCATTTACTTGGCTCTTCTGGCTTACAGAGGTTCAGCTCATGTGGCTATTCCTCTTACGTCTGATGGGAACATTGTTGGAAGGTGATTTAGTGGGTTGTTAGTTTATGCGGGGGCATGATTTGTGTGGCCCGAAGTGTTCCTCTGAAGGAGTTTGGGGTTAGGATGTGAAGGGAGTCCTTCGTAAAAACGTTCGGCAAGTTTCAGAATGAATTTATCTATCATCGGGATTCCCGATTCTAGGTGCAGTTTTGTGATCCTGGTCCATGAAGGCGCACCAAGCGATAAACGGATAGCCTTATTTTGCAGAATTTGGAGTTTTTGTATGTGACTCGAAGCTGCATAGCCCCAGATTGGGGCTGCATAAGTGAAGATCGGCCTTATGACCGTTTTGTATATCAGGAGTTTATTTTCGATGCTTAGTTTACATGTTTCTTGAACAATGATGTAAAAACTCCATATTAAATTATTAATACGAATGAAAACGACTGTTTTCTAGAAGTTTTATTGTAATTTATGGGAATGACATGTTTCGCCTTTCTAAGGTACTATCAAATGTCATTTGATAATACCGTTCCCATAAATGTCATTCCCATGGCTATATTTGACAATGAACAACAACAAACTATCACGCCGTTTCTCCGCAGGGGTAGGCAGAGAGAATGGACCGCCACGTTACTCTATCCTGACATACCTCTCTAGCTTCCTCCACATTTTTACAGCGAGTCATACATTCCATTTTTCCGGCTTCTGACATGCCTAACCTTAAAATTTGATTAATTTGGTCATGCCATGTTTTCATCGGTCTACCTCGACTCCGTACTCCATGAAGAATTCGACAATGAAGAATTCATATTGGAATTTTCCATTAATACAAATTCATCACCAAGAAAATGATATATCGTTTTCACGATAACAAAGTTGTAATATTATACTTTTGAAACGCCGAGAAAACTCAAAAATAAAAAACTCCACGTTTTAAATAATAAAAATACATATTTAAAGTCTTGATGAAATAATGTTTATTTACTTAAAATCCGCTAATTTTTGTGTCTTCGGTCGGTTTCGGCAGCTCGCTGCCATCTTCATGTGGTTTCCATGTTTTAATTTAAAACAAAATAATTTGTTTTATTATTATATATTATAAAATATGTGAATGACAATATTATATTATATGTGAACGACATGTTTCGCTGGCTTAGGCATTATCAAATGTATCCATGAGACGTAAGAGGAATAGTCACAAAAGCTGAACCTCAGTAAGTCAGACGATGCAAGTCCAATATAATTACACTTTGGTAATTGAAAATATAATAACATTGTTTATAATCCACAAAATATTAATAATCACGACATGTTTCGGAGGATACCTCCATCTTCATGTGAAAATATATAATAAAAACTAAATTTATTTTAAAATTCATTATATATTTACACCTGAAGATGGAGGTATCCTTCGAAACATGTCGTGATTTTTAATATTTTGTGGATTATAAACAACGTTATTATCAATTTCTTAAGTGTATTACTATGGAATTCCACAGTGTTAATGTCTTAACTTCCAATATACTCGTAATTATTTTAAGAACATGCTCATTTCCTACTAAAGATTTAGCCAAATTCTATGGCCCAAGATTCAAGCTATCAAAATTCTAAGCAACCACTCGGATATTGAATTATTTATAAAACATATTTTTCTTTAAAAAAATATAATTACACTTGGTATTACAATGCTTTATTTCACTTAACACAGACATGTTTCGGTTACAATATAACCTTTATCAATGTATACAATTCTAAATTGGTACAACAACAACAACATATAAATAATAACTTGGACTTGGATCTTCTGGCTTACAGAGGCTCAGCTCTAATGGCTATTCCTCTTACGTCTGTAGGAAACATTGTTAGAATGTGATTTGGTAGTTGTTTTATGATGGGGCTAAATGTATGACCCGGAGTGTCCCTGATAAAGATTATATTATAACCGAAATATGTCTGCGTTAAGTGAAATAAAGTGTAATTATATTTATTCAAATATGAATCCACAACAGAAAGTGAAAGCGAATATAGAAGAAAATTTGTTCTATTTTATTGTATGGCATAATTTATGTACGTTATTCGGCAACTGTCAAACGTCTGCATTTTGATAACACGAGACAGATGATGAGTAGGTACTCGGTACCGGCGGAATCAAGGTCCTGCCCTTGTCCTTGGCGTGGAGAGTAGGCCGGCCACACTCGCACTTCACTATCTCTTTTCTCTAGATTGTGTCCTCGGACCTCTCGCCCTCCCCTCCAGCGGGCAGCTCCAGCGGTAGGTACCGCGGCCGGCTGCATGCCTACCGCCACCTACCACGGCCGCCTCCAGTATTGGTGTACTCGCTCCTCGTTCCACTCCTCGGTTCCCCGCTCCGCCATTTTCCGCGTCTAAAAGCGGTTAATTATCGTTTTCCCCGTCATTTTTGAAGCAGATGAGTAATAAAAGGTGTCCGTTTCCCTCTGTTTTCGCGGCGTGGCGCGTGTTTGAGTGCGGTGCGCGGCGCGCGAGCGGCCAAGGCTGGCCCATGGAACAGCTGTAGGAGGAGAGACCGAGACTTCCTCGTTCGGCGGCCCCGCAGTAAGTCTGCTCCTCTGCTAGAGCCATGGGTTAACGCGGGGACTTCATTATTTTACCCTAATGTTAGTATATATTTAGATATATTTAAAAAAAATATATGTTAACAATTTATATATTAACCACCCTACGTATTTGAACGTACGTGATACGTTCACTTTCACTGTACCATTCTGCGCTATCCCGTATCACGTACGCGCTTGAGAAAAAGTAATGTGCCTAAAATGTACAAACTGTTAGGGATAAGCGCGTGTGCCAACAACACTTGAGTACATGTCTGCATAAATATGATAGTTTTACAAGGGGCAGGCGAAGTGTGCGGCCGAATATTTGACATTTCGTAATTTAAAAAAAATTAATTAATATGTAATTAAATTTCATTTATAAAAAACTGGGGTTTTTTGTACTTTTTTCTGAAAATTACCTGAAGGTAGGGCGGTTAATAGATACTTATCCAGAAAACAACACATAATATTTGATAAAACTAAAAAAACATTTTTTTTAATCATTCTGAAGGTTGATCACATTTCAATTTTATACTTCTTCATCATAAAATTACTACAAAAAAATGTTTTCATAATATTTTATACACTATTTTTGTAACATGTGGTATGCCATCTGTTAATGCAAACTGAAAGTTTTTTTGATAAAAACTTAATCAAATCAAAGATATGTTCAACATGATGTATATTTAAGTTAAAATAAGTGTTATCACTATTAGATATCTGATTTAGCATTAGGCGCAACCCATCACACCGCGTCTCCCGCGGGGCGAAAAGAGAAGTATGAAGTGCCGCATCGGTTAAAGTGTGACAGTCCATTCTTTCTGCCTACCCTTTCGGGGAGACGGCATGATGGTTAGTTAGTTTTTTTTTTTAGAAATCAGTAAATGTTACTTTTATATTAATTAAAATATCATTATAGTTCTAAGTCACTACGTGTTCAAAGGTTCAAGTCAAATATAACATATTTTCTGCGTAATTTTTTTCATTTGTCAATTCATGCAATAGAAAAATGTAGCCATGTGGTATCAGTTTAGCCCTAATATATTGAAGGTTATTTATTTTATTTATCAAATATTGAATGTCGGCCATGTGAGGAGTCAGAGAAATCGACGCGCGTGCATGACACGATGTATGAATGTTGAGGAAGCGAGAGAAATATGTCAGGAAAGAAAAGTGTGGCAGTCCATTCTTTCTGCCTACTCCTTCGGGGAGACGGCGTGATGGTTAGTTAGTTAGTTTATATTGAAGGTTAAATTATATCATATGGTTTGCATAACTACGTTGATGGGTAATAAAATCAATTTTGACACATTTCTTCGAACGGTAGGTTAGCCAGAAATATATTTTGGTCACTGTAATAGTTCTGATGTCTGAGATTTATTTGGCAAATATCATATTATATTAGACGTGAAATGTAATACGAATCAAACAGCTGTGAACTAAATTTTCATGTGGCGTAAGATGGATTTTTGAAATGGTGCCAGAATCACGTATTGATCTTGTCTAATAAGTTATGTAAATCAATAAAAGTTAAACTTGTAGATATAAAATAATAAAACCCTTTGTATTTAACCACGGTATGGTTATTATATTATAATTGATGCCAACTAGTTTCGCTTGGACCCAAGCTTCATCGGGGCAATATATGTTAATAACCATTTAATTATTTTAAACATTTTCAGTTATTTTATATCTACTAGTTGCAACCCGTGAAATATTCACGGAAGAAAAGATTTTCTACCCTTTAAAAACTAGGTTATTAAGGGTAATAAATTGTAACGTTTAATGTATATAATTTTTTCACAGACCTTAAAATTTCACTATTATTAATACCAAATTATTCTCCTTTTGTTTTCTAGCCTTTATCATACAACAATAATCAGAACAAAATTCAAATAAGATTCAGATTCAGAACAAAATTCAAATAAGTATTCCTTTTGTTTTCTAGACATTTTTGTCATACAACAATAATCAGAACGAAATTCAAATTAGATTCAGATTCAGAACAAAATTCAAATAAGTATTCCTTTCTCGCTCTCTTGTATTCAAAATATTATCATACTCTTTCTTGATGACATCGAGTTTTGCCTATTAATATTATGATAATTTTAAAATGTCTAACCACGAAGCGAGTGCTTCATATGAAAATTTAATAAAAGTTAAACTAACAATGTTTTTTTGGTTGATTGTTAAAAAATTCGTAATTACATATTCATGCATCCTTGTTTGTAAATTAGCCTCTTTAGTCGTATTCCTCATGACTGAGGGTCGTGTCCATCTCCTAAACTATCGACCATGGCTCGTCATGCGCTCCTATCACTGGTCAGTCTCCTGGCTGCAGCTATTGAGACACCAGTCAGTGCCCTGGTTTGACCGGACCAGCGGGTCGATGGCTTTCCTTGTGGTCGCTTTTTCTCCACTTTGCCCATTATTATGTAAATGTATACTTCTTATTCTTCTTTTAGACCTTTGATCTGTTCCTGTAGTCAGGCTGGCCTTACTTGGGAGGTTGATTCCCAGATATCCCTCCATCTCTTTGGCGGTCTTCCGGAGGGACGGTAGCCTACAGGAATCTGATGCGCCACAACGTGTGGGATTCTAAGATCCATCTCTGCACGTGCGCATTACAGTATCTTTTGCTTCGTCGGCCCCATTTTACGTATCTTCCACCTTGCCGATTTCACAGATAGCCGTGTTCCTCACCCTATCTCCAAGAGTCTTGGCTGCTATCATCCTTATGTGAATTTATATATTAAAATATAAAACGGAACAATAAATTAAATATATTACTATGTGGATTTGGATCGTGGAAACTTTGATTACATGCCAGTAAAACAAACAGTTGTAATTGTTAATGCAAAAACTTTGTTTTATATCACATTTATTTTACTTTACGGCAGCTGTTTCATCAACCAATGTTGACATCATCAGGTGTTACAAAAATAATATTTTTAAATATTTTTGTAACACCTGATGATGTCAACATTGGTTGATGAAACAGCTGTCATAAAGTAAAATAAATGTGATATAAAACAAAGTTTTTGCATCAACAAATATAAAATGTTAAAATATCATAGTGTTTCGGCCAAAACAATGGACTACAAACAGTTGTATTTACTTTCGATTGCTGAATTTCTTTTTAACCAGTTTTTTGGGTATTTCTTTTGAGATTAAAAAAATGTTTTAGTGATGCGCCAGGCCTAAAACATGCGCCGGTAAGGAGGCCTCGGCCGACCGATGACGCCACCGCTACCGCGCGCCGCTATCGCCCCGCTCGTCGCGTAAACTCTCATAGCTTATTTTCTATACCAAATACACATAAATACATAACATTGTATTATATCATTGTCGTCCTGTCCTGAGTCAGCGGCAAAATCCGTTCCCCGCGGCAAACGTTTCGCACTGTCGACATACTTGGCTTGACTAAATTCATCTGAACGAATGCCGCGGACGCGAATTTGGTATTGAACTTAATAAGGATCACAATGAAACTCGGTCAAGTTTACTTTACCGGTCCAACTAATCTCACTCAGATAGAAAGACCAGGTAAAGTGGTGTAGAATCGTTGGTTTATGAGCCATACAATTTTGATAAAAAGTAGTTGTATAGAAATAATATTTATATCCATCGTAGAATGACAACTTTCTAGTATGTTTTCATAGACATTCATATTTTATTAATTTTAGAAACACTGCCAGCGCATCCATCTTCTCAAAAAAAAAAAAACACACTTGACAGAATATTGCTATTTCAAAATCATTATAGTAAATTTTCATTAGTAATCAGATTTCATATGTTATTTACTGTTGTTTGAGCAATGGAATAAAACTTTATATAAATCAAATATAATATTTTGAAAATTATGTTTTCAAGGAGCTTTTCCTATCCATAACGTTATGACATATTTAACCTGACATTACCCTAGTAAGGCGTATTATTACATGTTTTATATTTTTTTAACGTCACATTGCTTATTATTTTTTATTAGATTCGGCAAACCCACGATATCAATTGAAATATATATAGTATATATTATAAAAAAATCATTATATGATTTTTGGTAAGAGATTTATTTCTATTGTGCTTACCGTTTGAATTCCTGATCAATCTCTTTCGATGTCTGGATTCTAATGCGCGTCTATGCCGTTTGGAATTTCATGTAGTTGGTCTTTCAATTACAAAGCTTCTATATAACATTCTTATTCTTCTTCTTCTTCCTCAGCCTATTCCCGTCCACTCCTGGACAAAGGCCTCCTCCATTCGCTTCCATGTCACTCTGTCTTGTGCAGACTGCATCCAGGTTATTCCGACGTGTCTGTTCAGAACAACTGAGAGAAAGTAACCAGCAATTGAACATGAGTTCAGAGGAAACTCCAGAAGTGACGCGAGCAGAAGTCAGAGCTGCACTTGAAGAATTAACGAACAGGAAAAGTCCAGGAGAAGACAAATCGCTGCAGAAATGCTCAAATATGGTGGAAATCCTCTAGAAGATGCCTTATGTGTTCTCCTTAACAAATGCCTAGGTGAAGAGAAAATACCCGAGAGATGGCAAAATGCCGAAGTCAAAATACTTTTTAAGAAAGGTGACCCAAAGGGCATTGAAAATAAATAACATTACCTGCTTTTTTTGTGAATGTATACTTATACTTGTATATGAATACTGGATTTCACCCATTGCGGGTTATCAATTCATGATTTAATTGTATTTCAATAGAGACTATCTCAATAGGTGATAACTGATATGGTACTCGTACTTTAATAATTCATATTACACACGCCAATAAAAGCCTTTTTTTTAAAGGAATATAGAAGTTCCCGCCAGATATCCGAGGCTGTTATAGGGCGTAGCGGCGCCCTTTTGTCAGCCTCGCTCGTACACTCCCTGGGACTGTCCCGGTCCATCCGGGACTTACATTTCAATACGGCAACAACAAGGGGGTGCCAGACTACATTTAATCTACCCCATCTTACTTCTATGCTCCGCTATACTTGATTGAATAAATAAGCATAATATATAATACAGGAACATTTCAGACACATTATATAAAAGATAAAAAGAATAATACACCACAGGAATATTCAGCTGGAAGAACAGGAGCTCTGCTTCGCCAATAAAGGGCTATATGTACTTTTTTTTACTTTTGGGCTAAAAGATTTTTTGAATGGTTGTCGATGAATGATACAGCAAACGACCAGCCGCAGCCGGCAGGCGCCGACCATTGGTACCCGCCGCCGGCGAGTGGTGGAGCTAACAGCTCACAGCCAAAGCTCCGCGAAGAAAGTGCCTATTCCGTCCGCTGACGCCAGCGCCGCGGCCCGCACTGGCTCTGCACGCGGCCCCACGGCGAGGTACGCCGACCGAACGTTGCGTCATTCTAAATTTAAAATTTAGCGGCCGTTTGCCGCGCTTTTCTGCACGTCAAACATTTGTTTGATTTCTCGTTAACATCGGATGTGTGCGTGTCCCATTATTAGATTATCGCTGATTTATGCTCTTAAATAATCGCCTTTCGATTATGCCAATAGGCCCGGGAAATCCAATTATCGCGAGCTTTTATAGCAAGCAGGGCCGGTAGCACCGTATGTTTATACGTAAAAGTTTAGAAATATCACTGGTCCCAAATAAGAAGTGCACATCCACAGAACATAAAGAAGTTTACTTTTTTATTATATTTATTTCTTTTAGAAACTATTTCAATAAAATCAAATCAACTTAGTTACTTTAGGTAGGGATTTTGATACCACACATAAAATATCGTAGTCTTATTCATGTTTAATTTAAATCAAGGAAATATATACGATTTTCGTGACTGAGTGGTAAGTGCATTGACTGCCAACCCGAATGTTCTGGGTTCGATTCCCGGCGAGGGCAGTGTAATTGTCACACTGTCTATGGTCTGATGTAGAATTCACGTGACAATAAGGCGATGGATTAGCTACCTATCACATGTCACGAGAATCACAATGATAGCTATAATAATACCCTTTACATCGATTTAACTCGTGCTGTCATGATGTAAAGAGCGATTCAACAAAGTAATAATAATAATATTTAGTTTTTGAGATTGAGGTCACATAGATTTAATCCTGGGTAATTTAATATTTATTTTAATATTTAGTAAAATTATAAAACATCGATATATAATACATAAAGCTCTTTCACAACTCTTACGTAAAATGAATTCCCCACCGTACATAGGTAGGTCGTGTTTATTTTTATTTCTTCTTCTTCTTCGATGGCCTTACAGCCCATATCGAGCCTCCGACTCCTCCTGTCCTCTGCTTCCACCCTCCAACTAGACACTCGTAACTTTACTCTAGGTTCTGTACATGTTAGATATGGTCTTTATCGGATACAATATGTTTTTCAGATATTGTGCAATGATTTTATTATATTTATCCTTTTTATAAACACCGAGTTAACAAATTCTCCTCTAGCTTGCCATTTAATCTAAAAAATAAAATTATTTCTTTTTCGTATTCAATAATTTAAAAAAAGCTATATTTGTTTCACCGTGCCTTGCTTATATTTTTACCAGCCTATTCATATGGATCAACGTATTGTCTAGAAACTACGTGTTTTACTAGTATTTTGCTAGTACTAAAATTAGCAGAATTAATTTGTTTTAAATAAGTTAAATATTATATATAACACATTTTTCTTCAATGTGGTCAGTTATGACAGATGTAAAAAAGGCTTCTGTGTTGTGTTAACATTTAATTTAATTTGGCAAAGTAATGGTGAATATAAAAGAAATAATATGTTTTCTTTATCCAGTTTTCTATATCTTTTCATTTGATCTAGACCGTCATACCCTCATCACTGATAAAGTAAAAATAAGCCACTTAATTGCTCTCACAATGAAAACCCCTTAAATTTTCTTAAATACACGCAAAACCCTTGTTTATATACTCGCTAAGGACTAAAAGTGATCTATAGATTTCAAAACACAAAAATTGCGTCTTTTTGAAAGTTTAATCCAGGATAAGTATATGCTTTTTATGTCAATTCCGAGACCCACTTTTCACACAGTACCTACACTGAGAATCTTCACTCTTCAGACAATGTATATTCTTAGGAAATTGAAAATAACTTTGTTTATAATCCACAAAATATAAAAAAACACAACATGTTCGGAGGATACCTCAATCTTCAGCTGTAAATATAATAAAAACCAAACAATGAAAGACAAATATAAAAAAATGCATTCAAAATTCGATACAATACAAAAGAATCAATCAATCAATTTCCTAAGTATGTACCTTAGCTTTCAATAAGTTGATGTTTATTCTATTTACGTTATAAAAATGTCATTCAACCCTTATCGAACGCTAGCTTTTGTATCTTATGAATATGTTTTTCTATAAATATTTAACTTAAAAAAGACGCTGTGTATGTTAATCGCTCCATTGGTAACTGACAAAATAATCACGTGCAGATTCCACAGACAACAAAATTCAAAATGATTCATCGTGTCAGCTCACATGTGCCATACGAACGCAGCGACAAAGTTCCGTTGTCACGTCAGAGGTGACTTACGTCCGTTAAGGGTTAATTTTTCTTCTTCTTCTTCACTTTTGATAGACTCGGGAGTCTGTTATTTCAGGCGGGTCCTCTTAAGTCGCTGAACTCCAGCTTTCTCTCCACCGTTTCGGGGGTCTTCCTGGTCGGCGTTGTCCGTTTGGCGTTCCATGGAGAGCTATGTATGGTATCCTAGTTTAGCTCATTCTTTCTACATGTTGATGCCAGTATCGCCGTCTTTGACGTCCCCATCTGACCACATCTTCGACCTCGCAGATTTCTGGGATTGCTGTATTCCTAACTCGATCACGTAGGGGTAAGGGTTAATTATGGGCGATAAATATATATGTTTTTATGATAAAAAATCTCAATTCAAATAAAACAGTATTCCTTCTATGAAATTTGTATGACGCATTTATGATCACAATTAAGCCTACAACCGCAGAATAATAATTTATGTCATGAGCTATCAGATTGCCACTGGTTGAATTAAAATCTGTCAAAATCCGTCGGCTGCCTCGCGGCTGAGTTAATACCCGACTTACCTTCAGGTGCAAAGGTCGAGTGTTCGAATCTTGCAACTATTTGCAGAGTCATTTTTTGTACGCATGTTTTATTAAAGCAAACTTTACATTGCAGGCTGACAGGTTTATGATTTTTGGTAGTTCTTACCTGCGTTCATATCATTCGTTATAAAATTACCTTATAAAAATTATTACAGAATTTTGCGCAACAATGATAAACATTTTATAGTATCGAACTACTTATTTTACATAGACGTTTTTTGTCGTTTGACAGATCTTAAACTATAATTTTTGTTTGTTATATCTTTTGAGAAATAAACAGGTTTTTTTGATTTGTCATTTGTTTTATGACACTTTGAAAATCCTTCTTTTTCTGCTTCTTTCGGTGCAACATTTCGACATGGTATTTGACCTCTCTACATAGTCGTCCATTATCTCTTTTCCCAATTATAATAATAGAGGAAGGCCGAGAAAAAAGTGGCATGTCAACCACGCGAGGAGTCGGAAAAATCAACTTGCGTGCATGACACGATATATGAATGTTAAAGAATCAAGAGAAGTAAAGGAGTCAGGAAAGAACAGTGTAGCGGTTCATTCTATCAGCCCACATATTCGGGGAGACGGCGTGATGTTTTGATTTAAATCATGTCATGCTCGCACGCCGATTTCTCGGACTCCTCAAGTGGCCGTTTTAATATTTGATTTATTTGATCGTGCCAAGCTTTCCTCGGTCTTTGTCTTTATCTAATTCTGTTAACGTCGTTTCTTAATCAAACCATCTTAATGATCCTCATTATTTTTTTCATAACAATTTCATTCGCATTGTATTCTCTTGACACTTTCATTTGACACTCTATCATATCTAAGAGAAATCATTTCTACTACACGTATTCTACTTTCATCCTTCTGTTGCCAGTTCCATGAAGACATTCGATAATGCCTTATACAGGCGAAATATGTCATTCACATAAAATATAATAAAACTTCTAGAAAACAGACGCTTTCATTAGTATTAATTATTTAACTTATTGAACGCTAAGGCTAACACTGTTGAATTCCATAGTAATAAACTTAGGAAATTGAAAATAACTTTGTTTAATCCACAAAATATTATAAAAATATTTAAAAACACGACATGTTTCGGAGGATACCCCCATCTTCAGGAAGATCACCTAAAGATGGAGGTATCCTCGGAAACATGTCGTGTTTTTTTTTAAATATTTTTTTAAATTTTGTGAATTAAACAATTTTGTGAATGATGGTGTCATTAAGAAAATAATGAAAGAATCATTAAGATGGTTTGGACATATGGAAAGAATGAATGAAGAAAAAATGATTAAAAAAATTATATGTTAATGATGTAAATGGAACCAGAAATAGAGGAAGACCGAGAAAAACGTGGCACGATCAAATAAATCAAATATTGAATGTCAACCATGTGAGGAGTCAGAGAAATCGACGCGCGTGCATGACACGATGTATGAATGTTGAGGAATCAAGAGAAATATGTCAGGAAAGAAAAGTGTGGCAGTCCATTCTTTCCGCCTACCTCTTCGTTAGTTAGTTTTTTTAAACAAAGTTAATTTCAATATATTTAATATGGAACTTAACATTATTCATAAAAAAACAATTAATAAGAATGTTATTGCTGTTTTTGTATTGAAAGTTTACAGATTGAAATTGTACAGAATGAATTATTTAAATTTTAATTCATTACGTAATATTATCTAACAATAATTATTTTGTAACTAAATAATGACTTCTCAACTGACCACAACCGCCCGGACGAAGCATTCACCTGGAAAGCGATAGGTCACGAGTTATATTATGCTGGTCATAAAAATAATTATTGAAATTGTTCCTTAAATGTATTAGTACATTGAAATTTTACAACTCCATTATAATGTTAAATTGATACTAATGCTCGCCCAATCACAATCGCCCATTCAAATCACAATAAAAATGAAACAGAGCCTCTTCATCAAAACACGATTCTAATATATTTATTTTGCGAGTATCTTTGATTGTCATAATTTATTACTACATAGGTAAGTGACATCAGACTTGTTTTCATCTCAGCCTTTTTAACGCAAAACTATAATATGGTATATTCGTCTTTTTCTTCTTTTTTTTTTATTTAATTTATTTTTTTAAAACCCAATTGGGTTATATGATTACATTTTTAGATTTTACTATTAATTATGTATTGATAAATAATGAAAATAATAAAATTTTATTAAGAATTTTTCTATGTTTATTTTTAGTGTAAAATCTACGGCAGCGAGCTGCCGAAACCGGTCGAAGACGAAAATTAATAAGTAGATTTTACACTAAAAATAAACATAGAAAAATTCTTAATAATTTTTTTTTATTTTCATTATTTACAACGAACTTCTACCAAGAAATTTCAATCAACAACATCAATAATTAAGTATTGTTTCAGATATTTTTTATATTGAGTTGTAGTGAGATTCCTTGTGTCTTTTGATAGTTCATTGTAAAGTTTCAGTCCAAGTCTCCAAATTAATCAAATTTTAAAAGATTAATATGGTATATTAATTCTATATTTTTGCTATTCGCGAAATCAAAATCAGAATTTAGTATATCAAAGTAACATTTAGGGTATATATTAGGTGTGAGGAGTCAGAGAAATCGACGCGCGTGCATGACACGATGTATGAATGTTGAGGAAGCGAGAGTAATATGTCAGGAAAGAAAGGTGTGGCAGTCCATTCTTTCTGCCTACCCCTTCGGCGAGACGGCGTGATGGTTAGTTAGTTAGTTAGTTAGTTATTAGGTCCTTACATATGAAATCGGCGTTTTGCCGTACTGGCAACTTTGATCTCAAATATCTTCTCTTTGGTTAGGAATTCCAAATTCAAATTTATACAGCTATTTACTCAAGTATTTGTGTTTCGAAAATTATAATTCATTTGTTTTTTCCTCAATTGTTTTTTTTCTTTGCGTCACTCAGTTTACAAAATGGAAACTTGAAATATCGCGTTATTTACGAGTACGAGTTCCACCGTGGCACCAGTGCTGCAGAAACGGCTCGAAGGATTAATGATGTGTATGGCGACGGTGCCGCAAAAGAAAACACAGTGCGTTTTTGGTTCCAACGTTTTCGTTCTGGAAATTTCGACCTGCAGAACAAGCCCCGTGGACGGCCGGAGACCAAAGTTGATAATGAAGAATTGAAGGCTATCGTGGAAGCGGATCCATCGCAAACCACGTCCGAGTTAGCTGCAGGCTGCGGTGTTAGTGATAAAACTGTTTTAATCCACTTGAAGCAAATTGGGAAGGTAAAAAAGCTTCAAACGCGCGTTGACTGCTGCGTTGCATTACTCAACCGGCACAATAATGAAGGGATTTTGAATCGAATCATTACCTGTGATGAAAAGTGGATCCTGTATGATAATCGGAAGCGCTCATCGCAATGGCTGAACCCTGCCGAACCAGCCAAACCATGCCCCAAGCGAAAATTGACTCCAAAAAAGTTACTTGTGAGCGTTTGGTGGACTAGTGCTGGTGTCGTTCACTACAGCTTTCTTAAATCTGGCCAGACGATTACGGCAGATGTCTATTGTCAGCAACTGCAAACCATGATGGAAAAGCTAGCTGCTAAACAACCGAGGCTGGTTAATCGCTCTAGGCCACTGCTGCTTCATGATAACGCTAGACCACACACTGCACAACAGACGGCTACCAAATTAGAAGAGCTTCAATTGGAATGTCTAAGACATCCACCGTACTCTCCGGACCTTGCCCCAACAGATTACTATTTTTTTAGAAATTTGGATAACTTCTTGCAAGGGAAAAAATTCAACTCCGATGGGGCAGTCCAAACCGACTTCAAAGATTTTATTGATTCCCGTCCGAATGTTTTTTTTAGTAAAGGGATCGATGAACTACCTATGAGATGGCAAAAGTGCATAAATAGCAATGGAACATACTTTGATTAAATAAATATATTATATTTAAAAAAAATCAACTTTATGTTCCTCCCATACAAAACGCCAATTTCATATGTAAGGACCTAATATTATGTATTGGACATTGAAACATTACCAAATAGCTTATGACTACAGAAAAATAAACCAATAAACAATTTTTAACACAAAGAAGATAAAGAACAATTACCAAAACAATTAGAAAATTGAAATAATACAATACTCGTATATTTAAAAAATCAAGAGAAACAAATACCAATATACTACATAAGAGATAGATCTACTCTAGAGCTAGATCGAAGAGATACTGTTAAGAATAATTATTGCCCTGCCCACCGATATTACCCTAGGCGGGACAAAAGAGCAAGACGTGTATTGAAAAATTCGTTTTGAAAATAAAATGTGTTTCATTATCAGTCACAAACAATAACTCTCGAAAAACAGCAAAGAATCGAAAGATTTGGATTTTTGCCAAATCGATGCTTACAAACTATTAAAATACGCACACAAAATCTTCAATTGAATATCAAAATGTATGGGAATGATCCATCTAGAAATCATTTATATCCACTGTATACATGTATGTATTTGATAAACGATTTATTTTCTCCGTTTAATCTTCTTCTTCAGCTTATCGCCGTCCACTCTTGGACGAAAGCCTCCTCCATGTCCCTCCATGTCGATCTCTCCTGCGCAGTTGCATCCATAGCACCCCAGCGTATCGTTCCAGGTCATCCCTCCACCTCATTTGTGGTCTTCCTACTCTTCTCCTCGTGTCTCTCGGTCTCCAATTCAGCAGTATTTTCTTCCATCTTTCGTCTGCAGCTCTAGCGACATGCCCTGCCCATTTCCATTTTAAAGTCGTCACCCGGTGTATCACGTCTGTGACTCTTGTTTTATCCCTCACCGTTTCGTTCCTGACTCTATCTCTAAGAGACAGGCCTAGCATGGCTCTCTCTGCACTGTGCTTTGTCAGAGTGGCAGTTTCAAGACCATATGTACTTACTGGCAGAACACAAGCTTCATATACTTTCCTCTTCAAGTTGATGGGTGTTTTTTTTTTACATGTATCCCAGTTTCCCAAAGGCAGCCCAACTTAGTCCGATTCTTCGTTTTAGTTATACCGTCTGATTTCGTTTAATCTATCATATTGTAATTCTTGACACGCCGCTATAAGCAGCGCCCAAATGAAATTGGTAGGTGGAATTACTGGGAAAATTCCGAAAAGCGAAACACACCCAAAAATACATGTGAATACTTTCGCTGTTTATTAATTGGTCCATGATCTGAGAGCGTTGTGTGAGCGCGGCACAGTGCGGGGGTGGGTGGCCACTCATCTCGATATTCATTTGCATTACACTCTATTATACCTCGGCCATATGCTGCTCCACGGTACCAAAGTCCTACTTCCAAAGGCAAATCGTAACCTTAAGTTTGTAATAAATTATGATACGCAATGTTGTCAGAATAACCCACATCTTGAAAGCGTATATGAGTGTTAATCTCGTGGTAATACATGATACAAATATGTAGATGTATTTTTAATATTAAATATGACATATTCTTCTTCTTCTGGTGCCGTGTCTGGTGTTGACGAGTCCGGTGAAAGATTGGGGCTAACTAACAATAAATGTCAGTAAAACCAAATGGATGACATTCGGACGGCTTGAATGCAGTGGGTCAGTATTGCATTTGAACGGCCGTAACGTTGAATGGGTGGAAAAATCTAAATACCTAGGCAGCACAATAACGCAATCTGTTGACCCAGATGTAGAGATAAAATGCAGAATTGAGGCAGCAAGAGCTACGTTTAATAAAATGAAATCACTCTTCTGCAATGATAACATAAACTAGAAACTCCACCAGAGAATGATCAAATGCTACGTGTGGTCTGTTTTATTGTATGGATGTGAAACGTGGACCTTGAAAGTCAACTCAATGAACTGACTGGAAGCATTTGAAATGTGTCTCCATCGCCGAATGCTCAGAATTTCCTGGACAGACATGGTTACCAATACCCTGAGGCGAGCTAGAGTTGACAGGGAACTGTTATCAATTATCTAGGTTCGGAAGATTTCACGTCTAGGTCATATACTGCGTGGAGAAAAGTACCACCTTCTCCAACTGATATTGGAGGGAAAAGTTGAGGAACGCCGAGGGTCCAACGTTGGTCCAACGTTGGTCCAACTGCAGCGATAGCATCTCTGTCCTGCTCTACATTTAACAGGTTCTCAGCTCTCCTCAATCCTCTCCAATATTCCGGAGCCAGGATACCTGCCTTCTTACAACTCTTCGCCACACCTCTATCTTTATTAGCCATGATTATCAGACGAAGGAGATTGTATTTTTCTCCCCTCACGATATGATCCAAATATGAAACCTTTCTAACCTTCACACTCGACAACAACTCTCTATAGGCTCCGGTTTTCTGTATTACGTCTGAATTACTGACCTTATCGGTCCACGGTATATGGAGCATTCTGATATGAATGACATACCAATAACAAAAATATTGCTTCGTGTCGTCCAATAGTGTGAATGATTCGCCAAATTGTTACCGCCATCAAAAGCCTATCCACCAAAGCTGTGGCGGTATTGTACACTGGTATTCAATGGTAGTGTACAATGAATGAAAGAGACCTCTCATATTACACCCGAACACTCCCAGCTACTACAAGCCCCCAAAACCAATCCTCTTTCTGAGGAAAACTCTGGGTCATACAAAGCAAGCCTCCGCAAACATCAACAATCCATCAAATCACCTCTCCAACAGTGTTTCCTTCAGACGTAAGAGGGATAGTCACTAGAGCTAAATCTCCGTATGCCAAAAGATCCAAGTCTAAGTGAATGGAAAATGTAGTAAACGCTAGTCAAGTGAATCAGCTTATATCCGTCCACTCCTGGACGCAGACCTCCTCAATCTGTTGGGATGACATTAAAGATACCGCCGGTATGCATGGATGCGTGTTGCCCAGGATCGATAGACACGGAGTCTATCGATCCTGGGCAACATGCATCCATGCATACCGGCGGTCTCTTTAATGTCATCCCTTCATCAAAATTGGGGACGTCCTGGGTTTCGGGTCGCAATTTTAAGACAACAGCAAAGGAGGCATTTTGTCCATCTATCGTCAGAACTCTATGCCACTCTTCCGATGATGTCCGACACACCTATTCTGGCTCTAATAATGGCGTTTCTCGCCCTTTCCGCTGCACTAATTCCCAACAATGCTATTTTCATAGCTCTTTGGACAATTTTCAATTTATTTGCACTTTTCTTTGTGGTAAATGTGGTACCACCAAATTAATATATTTTTTAATGTCGACAAGGTGAAAAGATCTTGTGGAGGCTAGATAAGTGTGTCTCTGTCTACCCCTCCTAAAAAACGAAGTGATGGTTATTATTTTATCAAGTCGATTTTGCAATAATTATTGTTCCATTATTTTAGAATACATCTAAAGTTAATCTCCGTTACAATATTACACAACTATTTGATGTTTTGTGTTCGTAATTACCTAATGCACGAGCCATTGCTTTCCAATTTGTAAGTAATTACACAATTACCTAATCTCGCGGGCTGCGGGGATTACATGTGTTGTACTCGGAACGAGGTCAAGAATTTACCGAATATAACATAGTTGGCTAAATATAAAAATTCCATTTCACTTACAGCGGGTTAAATTTGTTCGGACCGCGTGGATATTTATGTAAACCAAATAATAATTTATTTGCTTCGGCTGTAGCCACATTCTTACTTACTCATACAAACTTGCAGTATACATGTCGAAAAAATATAATACTTCTTCTTCTTCCTTGCTGTAGACCTATGTGTTATTTTGCTGTTGTATTGGTATGTGTATACGGCGGGACATCGAGGGCGAGTAGCGTAGCTTAAATGTGGTCTGGGTCCCCCTTGGTTGCAAATATACATACATTATTATTATTTATTTTTTAACATAAGTCCCGCATGGATGGGGGACGGACCTAGGGAGTGCACGAGTGAAGCTGACGAAAGGCGCCGCTGCGCCTATAACAGCTTCGGGTAAGCGGCGGGAATCCTCTATGCCAGACCTATGTGGTATGTTCTCCAGAGGATTGCTCCTTGTATGAGGTGGATTTACAGACATTCTTTCATCTTTTAGGAGGTCTTCCACGAGGTCGAGTCCTGTGAGGCTGATTATGAAGTGCAATATAGGGAAGTCTGGTGGTGTCCATTCTTTAGACATAACCGTACCAATCTGTCTACTTCATCTTAATATATAATATCCCCAGCCTCACATATCTCCTTTATTCTGATGCTCACAAAGCCAACGTCACAAATAACACATACACACGGTAAGTTTGACACAACTGGAATTCTAGTAAGGCTAAAACATTCATAAAATATGTCAATTTTAGAAAATACCCGTTTGCATTTTTTTTTTCATTTTACAATATAATTTAGAAAACATTTTTAAGTTTTATTTTTCCTTCGTGAATTTCATATCATCCTAGCTGATGTTTAATTCAAGGATATTACTAATTATTATAAAAACTTTTGTTTTCTAGAAGTTTAATTATATTTTATATGAATTACATGTTTCGGCTGTCTACAGCATTATCAAATGTTGACATTTGATAATGCCTTAGATAGACAAAAGATATCATTCACATAAAATATAATAAAACTTCTGGAACACAGACGTTTTCATTCGCATTTATTATTTTATATGGAGAATTATTATAAAGTATATTTCTGTGTTGCTATATTTACTTTTAAATAAAAAATCTACTGAGCTGACTTAGTCAAGCTCTGTGGTACTATCTAAAAATATATGTTCCGACATTTGCCTTACAGCTGAGGAAACCATGGAAAACATCAGAATTGCAACAAAGTATTCATGTTTTTTTTTGTGTTAAGCGTATCGGAATTCTGTATTGACAAATGATAGTTTTGATGTACTCGTATTATAGTTCGATTGTTGGTCCGGATACGTAGGTATTAAATGTGTGAAAATCAGTATCACTTTTCCGATAGTTAAGCAGGTGGCTAGTTAAAGGCATGTTTATCTCGCAAGGTAAACAGAGTGACGGGTGACTCAGTCGGCGATAATGTCAGGATCTGGATGGGAGCCGCGGTTTGAGGGGCACATCAGCCGTCGACAGTGGTAGCCAGCGATATGTTTTTTCACATTTTTTTTTACAATATTTATTCAATAAAATCCCAATATTTATTGGTTGTATATTTATACAAAAAACAAAATAATAACATAATCAAATGATTTTTAAATAATAATTAAAGAAAACGATGTTTTTTAACTACTTCCACTTTTGTCTTTATTTAGATAGCGACCGGTTTGGACAGTCTCGCTGGCGTCGACAGACTGGACCAGTCAAAATATTGTTTTATTTATTTTATTATTCAAAATAATAACATTACGATCATAGCTCCGACCGGTATTAAAAACACAAACTAATTATTATTATTATTATTTTATAGAATCGCTCTTCACATAATTGCAGCGCGATCCAAATCGTATATATGGTATGGCTATCAAATCAAATCAAATTATTTTATCAAAAGATATTACAAAGAACAATTATAGTTTAAGGCATCTATTGAGACCAGGTAAAATTTAATAAATATATAATACCAGGAGTGCATGAGAGATGGTTCGACATTAGGAATACAAGATACTCTCCAAAGTCAAGAGTATTTGTCTTCTGAACGTACTTTCACGAAAATATGAAAGACATCGCAGTTATCCAGAGTTATCTTTAAAGCGATCATGTTTAGCAGTTTGATTGCTCTCACCATCGGCATCACCAGAAACAGGTTGGTTCTGCATGCCGGGAGATAAAATTATCTGTGCTGATGCTGTCGAAGATAACCATCTGGAACATAAAGAGGGATAGCCTCCATCCTCGTTCCCCTATTATATAATTACATATTTATAATAAAATTACAATTCTCAATATTACATTTTACCTGTTCTCAATAAGTCGAAATAATCGACGTGCGTGCATGGTGCGATGTATGAATGTGGAGGAAGCCCGAGAGGTGTGCCAGGACAGGCCAGTGTGGCGATCCATCCTCTCTGCCTAGTCCTCCGGGGAAATGGCGTAATGGTTAGTTAGTTAGTTAGTTACTTTTAGGTTATAGATGCTTTAAACTATAATGTAATATATTTTTTGTTTATAAAACCTTTTGAGAAAATAAACTGATTTGATTAGATTTGATAAAAAATAAGAAATTTGAAAACTTGGTCTGCATTTAATACTAATCACTTTCGTGATAAGTTTCATTAACAATTCCACGGCCCGCCACTGCCGTCCGTATCTATTTTTGCTCCGACACCTGCGCAGCGGTGGCGCGGAGAAATTTGACGTTGATTAAAACGTTACGAACGTCTACAAGTTACCTCCAGTTAACCCCATTTTCCTGTCGCCAAGGCTGGCAATATGGGCGCCATACATAACACTCGCGTGTCACACATAACACTGCTGTCACTCACACCTCACACGTTACATTTCTGTCCTCCCTGCTGACTAAATACTATTTTTACAAACCATCCGTTCAGAATTATTAAAAGCTTAGAAAAACGCTACAATTTACGAGTATGATACATCTTCTTCTGCTTCTCATTTATGTAGATCTTTCCATCTGTTTAAACAGGATATCAAATTTCGTCGTATGATTAAGACATCCCGCTTTCTATCCATCTCTTTTGTGGTCGACGGCCCTCTGGAGTCTCGTGCATCACGATCTTGGGAATCCTCATTGGGTCCATCCTCTCGATGTGTTCCCTCCAGAATTGTGTAGGTTCTGCGAATCTTTTCATTGGGAATCCTATCATTTCTGTTGTTCTTAGTAGATGTTTGGTTCTGACTATGCTGCTGTATGATATGTATTTTAAAAAAATATATATTTATCACAAAATTAGTAAAAAAGTCAAATAAATACCATAGAAATGAGATCACTAAAAAAAATGTCCGGGAAAAATTAAGATAGGCATCAGATATGCTCCGGTCTATTCAGGACTGCCGTATTTTCTTACTCCATCTCACGATGTCTTCCATCTGACAGGTATTTTTTTTATTTCTAGCCCTATCCTTCTTGAGAGCCTTCCCTGCTATAGTCCGCAATTCTCCCATCTCAGACGTCCAAAGAAGGTTTTTGGCAACCGGATATCAATGGGCCTTCTTCATCTTCTTCTTGTCCTGTCACACCTCCGTCGTGCATAAGGCCTCAAAGAGCTTTCTCCACCTGATTCTATCGCATATCTGATACCTAACATCATCCCAAGTGAGGCCTGCTGCTTTGACCTCGTCCTGTAGGGCTCTTCTCCAGGTAGCTCTAGGTCTGTCTCGCTTCCTCTTTCCCCCCATAGGGGACCAGTCTAGTGCGCCCTGAGATAGTCTGGGTTCCGTCTCAGAGTGTGACCGATCCACAGCCATTTGCGTCTAGCGACTTGATTTCTAATTGTCTTTTCGCCTGCTAAGGTCCAGAGAACGGCATTTGGCACTGTTTGGGGCGAATAGAAGCGAAAATACCTATTTATAAACCCCTGGAGTTTTCCGATAACGTCCGCGGTAGATTTCCAAGTCTCGCATCCGTACAGCAATATGCTTTTAACGTTAGTGCTGAATATTTGGAGCTTGAGCTTTCTCGAAATGATACTCGATATCAAAGGATATGGGGAATAAAAGACATCTCTATTTCACTCTCTCACTCAGATTGGATAGCTTCAGAAAGTCTGGCTTTATGCACAAAATGACAAGAACAATCGTCATATAATATTTACAATCTTCAGATCACTACTCTGCGTAAGAATTGGACAGATTGAATTGCACGATATTATTATTATTATTATATTGTTGAATCGCTCTTTATATCATGAGCCAAATCTATGTAAAGGGTATTATAGCTATCATAGTGATTCTCGTGACATGTAGCACCGTGAGTATAAAACCGAAACAAGTGCAAATATACAGTTTGGAGATATGGGAGTTTAAAGACTTCATATTGCTCGGAAAAACTGTTTTTTTTTTTTAAATAAACCAATGATTTTCGGTTTATGGGTATATTACTTTAAACTGAAAATCATTGTTTTATTTAAAAAAAAAACAGTTTTTCCAAGCAATATGAAGTCTTTAAATTCCCATATCTCCAAACTGTATATTTGTACTTGTTTCGGTTTTACACTCACGGTGCGATGTGATAGGAAGCTAATCTATCACCATTTTATTATCACGTGAATTCTACACCAGACCAAAGACAGTGTGACAATCACACTGCCCTCGCCGGGAATCGAACCCGGAACCTTGGGGGTGGCAGTCAATGCACTTACCACTCGGCCACGAAGGTCGTTGTATCAAAGGTTTTTTTTTTGCACGTATATGAGTATTTTAAAATACGAATGTTGAAATTTTAACCTTTCTATCTGTCACCGTCAATGATGTACTGTCTATATAATTCGTTCACTATTAAAAACAAACTATTTTTCATGAACATCGCTTAACCTTTAAAGGCGAATCTCACAGTTACGCTTCGTATATTTTTTTCGCTAATTGATAGTGTTTTATAACAAATTAAGCATAAATGATAGATACGAGATGCCATAAACTTTTACAATTTGTATTTCAGTAATAAGCTCACCGTAATAATGTTACCGTTAGATTAGTCTCCTGCCTTGACACAATTCTGCTGAATACTTTACGATTATGAGTTACATTAGTGATATGACTACATATTCATATACTTATTTTTCGTTTTATGCATGCCCACGTTATGTTAATTGTAAATTGACTATCTGCTAAACATTTATACCAAATGTGTTAAACAGTTAATTAGAATAATTAATAGAATCCCATAAAACGAAACATCGTGTTATTTTCCTGCATGTTAGGACGGACACCACAATTACAAAAAACAGAAATATCAGCTGGATATAGGCCTCTTCCAATTTCCTCCAGGAAGGCCGCCATAAATGGAGAGATGGCTGGCTGGACATCATCATCCCAGGACAGCCCACCGTCACAAACAAGAAGATAATGCCTTAATGGCGAAACATATCGAGCCCATAAAATAATATATCACTTCTAAAGAGTCTCATGCTCTACCGACTGACTGTACTCTACGTTATTATTATTATTTTTTTTTCCATCCCGCATTTGTCTCCTCTGCCTCTCCTGTTCTTCCCGCTGTATATTCCTGTGGTGTATATTTTATCTTTTATATAATGTTCCTCAAATGTTCATGTATTATATATTATGCTTATTTATTTATTCAAAAAAGTACAGCGGAGCATAGAAGTGAGATTGAGTAGATTAAGTGTGGTCTGGCACCCCCTTGTTGTTGCCGTATTTAAATGTAAGTCCCGGATGGACCGGGGACAGGCCCAGGGAGTGTACGAGCGAGGCTGATAAAAGGGCGCCGCTACGCCCTATAACAGCCTCAGGTATGTGGCGGGAACTTCTATGTTCCTTTAAAAAAATATATATCACTTCTATAAAATGACGTTTTCATTCGTATTGATTATTTATATGGAGTTTTACATAATCATTCACGAAACAATACAGAAATACCTTAGTATGCCGATACATGTCATTACCATAAACTAAAATATAACTTCGAAAAAACAAACGTTTTGTTCCGAAATTTTTTTTTACATGGAGTTTGATAGCATTGCTCAAAAAAATATATGTGTTGCCTTCAAGCTGTATTTACTCATAAATGATTGTTTGCTTTGAAGGAACCATTTAGATTCGTGAAGATTAATACATTATACACTTCATAAATAAATCTTGGATAAATCAGCATCAGGAAATAATTGTCTATGTCAAAAAACATAAAGCAAAATTAACGAAGCGAGAATTAATTTTGAATGCCGAGCGTTCGGGACCACCGGCATTTGACGCCCGGCGATATATTTTCCTTTCGAACTTCACAAATCCGCCAATTCATTCAAATAAACTTTATTCAATGTTTCGAACGCTAGCAGGGCGAATTAGCATATTTTTCTACGCAAACTTATTTACATTAGGTTCCCCACGCAGTATGAAAATAAAGTCCGCGGATGCGTCGTGAAATGAATCACAATTTATGAGATTCTTGAGAAAACACTGTAAGACAGATCTTCAGATACTTGCCAGCTTCAGAAGCCCACCGCATTCATCGTAATATTATTAGGTATTATTACATGCTTTTAATATCACGAAGAACAAATAAAACACCTACGTCACTAGAGCGAGTTTTCACACCGCTCTTAACACTTATGCTACTAAATTCATCCTTTATCCGCGATACTAAGCTCAGACTTCTTCTCAGTCTTATTCCTTTTTTTTATACGACAGGTCTTTAGAACCCTATTACTGTATACATTTTACATACATACAAAAATACATGTTAATATAAAACAATTGTGGTATGTACAAAATATTAGCAATTGTGGTATGTACCTGAAAGGATGTATAGTTCATTTGGAGAATGTCCACATCGACTGACACCTCATTCAAGAGCACCATACCCCGGGTCATTGTTGCGCCAAGACATTTGTCCTGCTATGCGGTATGCATAAGAGATCGTGTCTTCTAGCGCGAGCATACCTGTCAGGTGCATTGAAGCCATAACACTCTAATAGGTATGGGCCATCAATGAGGTTACGGAGTATTTTAAATGTACATTTTCTTCTTGATTCGAGATCGTGTCCTTCGTGTAAACCATTGGCACGACATGCGCCCCTATCACCCGTCAGTCTCCAGGCTGTAGCTAATGAGAGACTAGTCAGATCCCTGATTTGACCGGACCAACGGCTCGGTGGTCGTCCATATGGTCGCTTTTCCTCCACTTTCCCTAAAATTATGAGTTTTTCAAGGTTGATATATATACCCAAAATACTTAAAACTCTGTGAGAGCACATCCGCGAGAATCTTGCGCTAATACCCAGCTGGTCAATGATCGACTGGTTTGTTCTTTTTGACATCCAGGGTATACGCAGCATTTGCCGCCAGCACCACATCTTGAAAGCATCAATTTTGTACCTCTCCGATGTTCGCACAATCCAATGCTCATTTAGTTTAAAACTTACTTACTTACTTATCAGCCATATGTCGTCCACTGCTGAACGTAGGCATCTCCCAAAGCAAACCACTGCACGCCACTCTCATCCATCCAGGTCCAGCAATCCTTATAACATCATTCCGGTCCAGCAATCCTTACACCATCATCGGTCCAGCGGGCAGGGGGACGTCCAACTTTACGGAATCCTGTTCGCGGTCTCCAATTCAAAACCCGTCTTCACCATTGGTCATCCTACAATTATGGTCAGCCCACAGCCACTTCCCAGTCACCTTGGTTTATTGTCAAATGAATTCGTTTCGAATTCTGTCCCTTAAGATTATTCCAAGCATGGCTCTTTCCGTGGCGCGCTGGGCGACCTGGAACTTGTACACCAGACCCCTTGTCAGCGTTTACGTCTCGGCTCCTTAGGTCATGAATGGCAAAAATGACCAGTTTTAAATTAAGGTAAAAACAACAAAGCTAATAATTTTAATTATCATAGTTATAAAAATGTTTTTTTTTATCATAAATTAATAATCAAATAATTTAAAATTTACCATTGACAGCTGTCATTTATACCGATTCGAAAGCCATCTCTTGGTATCTTACATTACGTACAATTAAACACTCACATCCGACAAAATAAGTTCACACCAATACTAACTGTAACGCCCCTAGCAATAAGAGAGCACATCGCATAAAAAAATCAGATGTATTTTTAAAATGCATTATAAATCTGTTTGCATCAAATTCGTTTTTTAAACCTTCTCCCAAGTTATAATATAATATAGATTCAGTGAAAAATTCGTTGCAATCGGTTCGGTATTGGTCCAGTCTATCGGTCTTTTATTTATTCAGATAATAAAAGGTCTTAGTTACTGTTAATAGTAATAATTATAATATACGCATATATTATTTGATATTAATAAATAAAAAATATTATATAATAAATTCAGATATCTCGGAAGCGAAGTAACCAGCTCTAATGACCTCCCCAGAGAAGTAAGGTCACAAGTTGATAAGGCTGCAGCGGTTGTAGGCTGCCTGAAAGATGTCATATGGAGAAAAAAGGACATGAAGACTGACAACAAGGTACGCATTTATAAGGCCTGTGTACGACCAATCCTCACATATGTCATTGAATCGAGGGCAGATACTGTCAAGACAAAGAGCATGCTCAGGACAACCGAGATGAAAACACTCCGCGCTATAGCTGGCAAAACCCTACGTGATCGTGTTAGGAATACAGCAATCCGAGAAATCTGCGAGGTCGAAGATGTGGTCAGATGGGGACGTCAAAGACGGCGATACTGGCATCAACATGTAGAAAGAATGAGCTCAAATAGGATACCATACATAGTTCTCCATGAAACGTCAAACGGACAACGCCGACCAGGAAGACCCCCGAAACGGTGGAGAGAAAGCTGGAGTTCAGCGTCTCAAGAGGACCCGCCTGAAATAACAGACTCCTGAGTCTACCAAAAGTGAAGAAGAAGAAGAATAAATAAATGTATTTCAGGGGCGTGCGTGAACTTTTATTTAAATCATTCAATCTTGACACAGTAGTAATAAAATATGCATACTTGCTTTTTTATCTGACCAAATCTAGTCTCCACGAACATTTTCCAGATGATATTTAGATATCATTTTATTAGAAGAATAAATGTCGCGTCATATTAAGATTAAACGCCGGAGCAGTATTCCGTAAGTCGCAACCCGAATCAGTTTAGTATTATACGAGTATATCTGTGTCAGGGGAAACTGTCTAGAAATGTTCCGTTTCCCAATGAAACTCTAATTCTAACAGGACGACTATTCTTATCCCTTCGGTATGCCGCATTCATATCTGCTGACCCACTTATGTCTTCGTCATTTTTCTATTCTAACACATAATTAATTTTCAATATATTTTTTTATATTTTCCAATTCCTGTTTAAATAAAAATCTGTTAAATATTAAAAAAAAAAAAAACTGTGTTTTGAGGAAGGAAAAAGTGTAAACTGTTTAAATAAAGCTCTGTTATAAATATCAAAATTATCTCAGGTCTTACAATCAACTAACACCTTACAATCAGTTGATTGTAAGACCTGACGATGCTAACATCGGTTAGCGAAACACTGGAAAACGTGGCACGATCAAATAAATCAAATATTGAACGTCGAAGCCACGTGAGGAGTCAGAGAAATCGACGCGCGTGCATGACACGATGTATGAATGTCGAGGAAGCGAGAGAAATATGTCAGGAAAGAAAAGTGTGGCAGTCCATTCTTTCTGCCTACCCCTCCGGGGAGACGGCGTGATGGTTAGTTAGTTAGTTAAATATTAAATATCACAATTGATATTTTGTCGCGACAACTGTTTCGCTAACCGACGTTAGCATCGTCAGGTCTTACAATCAACTGATTGTAAGTCTTCAGTTGATTGTAATACCTGAGATAATTGTGATATTTATAACGGAGTTTTATTTAAACAGTTTACACTTAATTCTTCCTCAAAACACAGTTTTTTAAACACTGTTTTGTTTACTTAAACTCAGCTTTTCTTGTAAATATTGTTATTCACGTGATTATTTTAATTAAAATACCATTGAATGTCGGACACGTGAGGAGTCGGAGAAATCGACGTGCGTGCATGACAAGATGTATGAATGTAGAGGAAGCGAGAGAAATATGTCAAGACAGAACAGTGTGGCGTTCCATTCTTTCTGCCTACCCCTCCGGGGAGACGGCGTGATGGTTAGTTAGTTAGTTAAAATACCATTTTTGTTGTTAAATGATCAAAACGCTGTGTTTCAAAATCAGTATTTTTTAATATTGTTTCTTAATCTATATAAATAAAATGTACATGTTCTTGTTCAAAATATAAAATCTCTAAAAGTAATGCGCCGAATGTTTTGAAATTTTATGCGCGTGTTTTTATCTATCTATATAAATAAGAATGTAAATTTTCGTTTGTAACTAATCTAAAATATCCGAAAGTTATCCACCGATAGCTTTGAAATTTTGATACAACGTTGCATTCGAATGCGCGCGTGGTGAACATTGAACAACAATTTGGAACCGTTTTCCATTTGACCAGACTGAACCACAGCAATGCCTGTCTGGGTACAATATAATCAATATCCAGCGTGTACCACTGTACATACGACATACATTCATTTTTACCTCTACCTGTAAGAGTACGGAGAATATCCTTGGCTTTATCCAACGGCATTTCTCTTGGGTACTCTTTCGTTCTCTTTCATTTCTATTCCCTTGAACTGAGGAGGGAAGGGTTTACAGCGACGCATTTTTTCAATCCGATTCGGGGTTCTATTGAGAACCCATAATATGTTCTGGACTGCGCTGCGCTGACATCAATTGTTCTTTGCTCCGCCACGTAGAACCAATCTGCCTTTGGCGATGCCATTAGGAAGAGCAATTCAGGCGTCGAATTTAACCGTCTCAGATTTCGACATTTTAAGTGTCAGTGAGGGGTTCAGAATTTTTTTTTGTACCATTCTGGAATGAGTACTGCCTCACTGACGTCGAAATATTTGAGATCCTAGTATGATATTCGTGTGTTATCTCTTAGTTTTGTATCGATATTGTATTTTTGTTTACCGTTTTGTACCAAATGAGTCACCTAAATGTTTTTCATCTAAATGTATAAAGTCACATCAATTTTTGTGAATGACCATATTCTGCTCCATTTAATAGTGTACCTATATTAACTACAACGAGTTGAAGTTTCGTCACATTTGATAATGCCTGAGAAGGGCGAAACATGTCATTCCCATAAAATATAACAAAACTTCTAGAAAACTGCCGTTTTCATTCGTATTAATTAAATGTTTTTCGTTTGTTATGTATCATTTGTGTATAAGAAAAGTAAATAAAAATATATTTTTGTAACCAATATTTTCAACCATTATACCAGAGGTATCGAAAATTATAAAATAAAATATTAAGTCTTGAAGAAATCTTGGATTATGCTTTAAGGCATAGTAATTCTTTGCATAATGCAGTTTTCCAATATTTGCATTAAAAAACGTCTTCTCAAAACATATAATTTTCTGATACGCCTTTATATAATTCATTAGGTCCAGATCCTATAAAAACACGAATTCATTAGGTCCAGATTTTGTTCCAACCTTTATATTAAAAGGTTGCACCCACATTTTCAAAAAACCACTGTCCATTATATTTAATCGATCGCTACAAACGGGTGTCTTTCCGGAACTTTGGAAGATTTCTAAAATCTCTCCAGTTTTCAAGAAAGGCACAAAATCATGTGTTGAAAATTATCGACCAGTAGCAATTTTATCTACACCTGCGAAGGTATTTGAGGCGTTAATACATCGTTTTATTAACCCAAAGATAGAACCATTCATAATTAATGAACAGCATGGATTCAGATCAGGGCGTTCAACCATTACAAATTTGATGGTATTTACGAACTTTGTCACTAAGTGCCTTGATAAAGGTGCACAAGTCGACTGCTCGTATAGCGATTTTTCAAAAGCGTTTGATAAGGTGGACCACCAACTTTTGCTTCGAAAGCTTCAAAGGATTGGCTTTAGTGACAATCTGCTCAAGCTTTTCTCTAGCTATCTAACATCTCGAAAACAATATGTGTCATATGGACTTTTTCAGTCTTCGGCCTTTCACACCTCATCAGGGGTGCCACAAGGGTCTAATTTAGGACCATTGCTTTTCACGATATTCATAAATGATATTTCTAACGAAATAAAGTTTTCAAATTTTTTATTATTTGCTGATGACATAAAAGTTTTCTCTGAAATAGAGAATCCCTCAGATTGCTTGAAGCTTCAGTGTGACATTCAGAGCATAACCCAATGGAGTAAACGTAATAAATTATTCTTCAACGTCTCCAAGTGCTTTGTTATGTCATACACACGGGCATCGAAAACATTATACTTTCGCTATCTTATGGATGGGGTACAGCTTGAAAGAGCTTCTACATCCAGAGATCTCGGTGTTCTGTTCGATGCTCAATTATCGTTCAATCTTCACATAGTTGCTCTATGTAATAGTTCCATTAAAATGCTTGGATTTGTTTTCAGGAATGCCAAGATATTTTCGAACACACAGGTACTTAGGGTGTTGTATAATTCCCTGGTAAGAAGTCGGCTGGAATATAGTTCCGTTATTTGGTCACCGCCTGGGATCCGATATTCTCTGATGGTGGAGCGAGTGCAGAAAAAATTTCTGCGCTTTCTTTACCTCAGGGAGCGCGGTTATTACCCGTGGCTCTTTCCGACTGAATTCTTGCTAGGTATGCTAAGCTACCAATCATTGGAGAGAAGGAGGAACATTCACTTGGGAGTTCACTTCTTTCAGCTGATTGGCGGCCGTATACAGAACTCGGATGTCCTGAGTGATGTAGGTCTATTTGTCCCTGATAATTACCTTCGTCAAAGACAGCACAGATTGTTTTATTTGCCACGCTGCAGAACCAACCTGCCAATGGTAATGCCTGTGGGTAGGGCAATCTTATTGCTTAATCGGATCGCCTCGGAGGTCGACATATTTCGTGATAGTGTGAGTTGCCTCAGGGATGCAATACCAATGTTATGATTTTTTCTTACTCTTAAGCTTAATTTTTATTTTTTTTAATGCTTCTCTGTTTATAATGTAATTGCAAATGATTTGGAATTGTATGTCTGTAATGTTTGTGATTATTAGCAAAATAAATGAAATGAAATGAAATGAAATGAAATTATATTGTATAATAAAGATACACGTCATTCATATTTATTTTATATGTATGAAGGTATGTAGGTAGTATTAAAATGTTATTCGCGAAACTATGGTCTTGAAAAATAGCTGAAATATCCTGCGTGATGCATTATTATAATAGTAGTTTACCTTATATATTATTAGGATTCTATGCTTGATTGATGGTCTCAGTTGATGATGTATTGCATGTTCAGATTGCCTAAATTTAACGAAAATGATTTATAAGTCAACTTATATAATGTACTTATATATGGTTACCAATACCGAAGTCCTGAGGCGAGCTAGAGTTGACAGGGAGCTGTTGTCAACTATCAAGTTTCGGAAGATTTCACATACATCTGGGTCATGTAATGCGTGGAGAAAAATACCACCTTCCCCAACTGATATTGGAGGAGAATTAAGGGACGCCGAGGGCCCGGTAGGAGACAGATGTCCTGGCTGCGAAACGTGAAGGGCTTCTGTGTCTGAAACATGTTTGTATTTTATTTTTTTAATAAAGTTAATGCACAAATTCGGGATGAATTTGGACAAGACGAAAGTCATGTATAATGAACATATTATCCCGGAATCAGTAACCGTCGATGGGTCGGCTCTCGAAGTGGTACAAGAATACCCATATCTTGGCCAAATCATACAATTAGGACGAAACAATTTCGAGAAAGAAGCCAACCGAAGAATTCAGTTGGGTTGGGCAGCCTTTGGGAAATTACGTCATGTTTTCACTTCCAAAATACCACAATGCCTCAAGACTAAAGTCTTCAACCAGTGCGTTTTGCCAGTCATAACATACGGAGCCGAGACGTGGACATTGACAAAAGGTCTAGTCTACAGATTCAAGGTTGCCCAGCGCGCCATGGAAAGAGCCATGCTTGGAATAACCTTGAGGGATAGATTTAGAAACGAATTTATTCGACAACAAACCAAGGTGACTGAGGTGGCTCTACGGATAGGCGGGCTGAAGTGGCGGTGGGCTGGCCATATCTGTCGGAGAACCGACAGCCGATGGGGAAGACGGGTTCTGGAGTGGAGACCGCGTACAGGATTCCGTAGAGTTGGACGTCCCCCTGCCCGCTGGACCGACGATCTGAAGAGGATTGCTGGACATGGATGGATGGGAGCGGCAATGAATAGGGGGCGGTGGAGGGCTTTGGGAGAGGCCTACATTCAGCAGTGGATGACAGACGGCTGATGATGATGAATGCACAAAGGTGTTCTTGTGGCGACCCTTATGTATGTAAGCAAAGTATGGAACTGGCAAAAGATGGATGAAAGTAGAATAAATGCAGTAGAAATGAGATCTCTAAGAAGAATGTGAGGTAAACCTGTATACGATAGAGTGCCAAATGCAAATATAAGAAGTTAATGCACTGCGAAATGTGAACAAAATAATGAAAAGGTCGTTAAGATGGTATATGTCATGTAGCTAGAAATATAGCAAGGCCGAAAAAAACGTGGCACGATCAAATCAATCAAATAGAATATTAAAAGTCGGCCATGTTAGGCATGTCAGATGTCAGTACAGACTGTGGCGGATGCATGGACGTATGACCGTACAGAACAGTGTGGCAGTCTTTCTGCCTACCCCTCCGGGGAGACGGCGTGATGGTTAGATAGTTAGTTTACAAAGTACTCGTATTATAATAGTGTAGAGTGAACTTAAAAAACGTGAAGATAGGCGCAGCATTTAAGCATATATACAACTTCCAAAAATTTGTTAGACGTGGTGGTCGTAAGAAGTGCGGAATGGGGAATGTTGTTAAACATAAAGCGATCGCTCAACCCAACCAATGACAGGTCATAAGTCCTGTAAGCGCCTCGGCCACCATATTCTGTTCCCAGAAAAAACTATTTACATCTTCGTCTCTATTAAGATACAATTAATCCTTATAAAAAAAAAATTATCCGCAATTTGTAAAATCCAGTATTTGTCTACAAGAATTTGTATACATTCAAAATGTTGTATAATAAACATTGTTCAATAAATCTGCAATACAAAGTTATGGCGAATATAGATGTAGCACAGCTTTATTTATAAATTGTCTAAAAAGAAACACATCGTTTTTTTATGTGATTGAAAATAACTTGGATGTCAACTATTCATATTTCCATCCATTTTTTGCTGGCCTATTTTTTATCATAGCACGCGAAACTAGCCAATTGTTACGCCGCACGTACCAAGGCGATGATCTCACCCGTGAAACCAATACTATTTTTTCGATACAATTATGTATTTTAAAATGTTATGCAATACTTATTACGTTTTATATCTTTTCGCCGCGGGGACACTGGATTTTATTGCGGTTCTATTTTTCTAATTTTATTGGTTTGAAGATCTGGCTCACTAATCCTTCTTTATGAATTAATACGACCTACATCAGTCTGTTAATGTTTTTCTGTTTATATTTATTTAAAACATTATATGGTTGCCAAATCCATAAAATGTTGCATAAACAAAAAAATATATATATATCGGCAAGCCCACGACAAAATGGCGACGCTAAAGTATCCACGTGTCCCTTTACAACATAAGTTTTCAATCGTTTCTGGGCCACCGTCCCCTTTATAAGAAAAATAAACGTTCAACGCCCCCTTCCCATAAAAATTATTCCAAATATTTAGAAACACATAGTTGAATTTTAAAATATTATTAAATCTTTTATGTATCTGAAAACGATATACATATGATAGAATACCGAACGAAGAAAGGGAAGAAATGATTAGCGTGTTTTTTTTTGTCTTTTTAGACTATATTTTTTTTATCTGCCTACGCTCGCTATTTTTTTCTTGGTCTTCTACTGCCCCCCTGAAAGTCTCAAACGCCCACAATGAGAACCTAGGCTTTACAATAACAGATAGACTAGTTGCAACCCGTGAACAAAGATTTTCTACCCTTTAACAGTCATAAGTTTTAACTTTTAATGTAATTTAAAAAAAATTCACACTCGTTAAAAATTTCGCGATTGACAACTCAAAATTGTTCTTCTTTTGTTTTCTACACTACTGTCATACAACAAATTTCAAAATAATTCAAAACGTTTTTGGGCATGCGCTTCAATCGAACTATTCCTCTTTCCCTCTCTTGTATTCAAAATATTATCGCATTTCTTAGTGACATCTAGATTTTTGCCTATTTATTTATTAAGGGTAACATACAGTGATATCAATAACATATATTATAAAGAAATAAATAAAGTAAGACCAATTACATGCTACCAAAAATATAAAATAATAGTTAACAGTTAACAGACGACAGTATGAAACGATATTGAAGCTAAACCAAGTTAAAATGAGGCTAAAATAAATATTTAAGAGTTCAAAAGAAAAATATTAACATTAAAAATTAATTATTAACATTAATTAATTAATATTAAAAACAATTTATATTATGATTTCATATTTCACCAAACCAATCCGGGTGATTTGAATACCCATATAGGTAGTTCTCAACTTTAGCTATTTTTTCAATACTAATTCGATTAGGCTTTGAAAAACATCACTCACTCTCTTGTCACTTTTTGGGCACCTTTAAATTGAGAGCGAAATCTGTACAAAAAATCTGTTGAAATACTAGAGGGATCGACGTTTAAAAAATCAGAGTTCGTGAATTAAATCAGTATGGGAACAAATCAAACGGCGTGATAATTTGTTATTATAGAAATGGACAATAGTGTGACCTATGGGTGTGAGGCGTGGACAATGACAGCGAAATCTGCAGAGCGACTGGATACTTTTGAGAGAAGGGTGCTGCGAAGAATTCTGGGGCCTGTGAATGACGGTGAAGGCTGGAGAGTGCGGCATAATGACGAGCTGTACAATATTTACAAAGCTCCCAGTCTCTCCACACAGGTCAGACTGAATAGACTGAGATGGGCCGGTCACGTGCAGAGGATGCCGTCATCGCGAACCCCAAAAAGATTGCTGGAGTGGCACCCAGGTGGTAGAAGACCAATTGGACGACCAAGGCTGCGATGGGAGGATGAAGTTGGGAGAGATGGAACAAGATTGTTAAGAGTGTCAGATTGGAGGGTCGAAGCGGAGGACAGGAGGAGTTGGAGGCGAAGAATACTGGAGGCTAAGGCTCGATATGGGCTGTAGGGCCATCGAAGAAGAAAGAAGAAATGGACAATGCATTAAGTGATTTTACTACCAAATCACCTTTCCAACGAGTCACTATCAGATGTAACAGGCAAAGCTACAAGAGCCGAAATTCGAATGCCAGAAAATTCATGATTTTTTACTTTTCTGTTTTGTAATCTGGCTTTTAGTCTTAGATCAGTTGTTTTAGAAATGTAGCCAAAAACAATTATTGCGGCTGTCGTTAACTTACCCACGTTAATAGATTTTGGCTTATACAATATACTTATAAACATACATACTATATATACATACACATCATGCG
Source organism: Lepidostoma basale (assembly GCA_022606425.2). Taxonomy (NCBI): domain Eukaryota; kingdom Metazoa; phylum Arthropoda; class Insecta; order Trichoptera; family Lepidostomatidae; genus Lepidostoma; species Lepidostoma basale. The sequence goes on from JAHDVF020000010.1 coordinate 2,471,733, forward strand.
CTTTGACCTTTAACCTTAACACATTAAATAAAATTTCAATCCCGTGTTTTATATGAGAGATTAAAATTAAGACACAATTGAATAATAATTAAATTAAACGATGTTTTCCCACTTATTATCCTTATTTCGATAGCAACAGATTTTTCCAGGCTAGCTGGCATCGACAGACTGGTCATTAATAAAAAAAAATTCATGTATATGTTATATGACATTCTTTTTTGTTTTGTTTTTCCTTGTACACAACAGGTTGTTTGAACCCAATTACTGTATACAATTTATTTTAGCTCATATATTGATTCTCATGATATCACACTGCCATCGCCGGGAATCGAACCCGGGACCTTCGGTATGGAAGTCAGAGCTCTAACCACTATGCCACGAAGGTCGACAGGTTCTGGTTCTTTTATTGTTCCATTTTTCAATCCTAGTTTTTTACTATTAATATTATTATGATTGTTTTTATGTTTATTATTATAAAATTAAGGCACTGTGGAATTCCATAATGACGATTTATTATTAATTTAAATTCATTTCATTCTTATTTTTTTCTTCTTTCGTAAATGAATACATTTCATAGTTACTGATATAAATATCTCCTTCTTCTGGTGTCGTGTCAGGTCCCCCAACGTTGGCGATCACTGCAGCTAAAGCATATCTGTCCTGCGCCACTTGGAACAGGTTCTCAACCCCGCTGATTCCTGTCCGCTCTCTTATATTCCGTAGCCAGGACTACTTATTTGCCAGCCTGAAGTGGTATATTTCTCCCCTTAACACATGACCCAAATATGAGATCTTTCTTACCTTTACATTCGACAGCAACTCTCTATTGGCTCTCTGTGGTACGTCTGCATTACTTATCTTATAGGTTCACGATATACGGAGCATTCTGCGGTATATCCAAATCTCAAACGCCTACAACAGGTTCATTATATTCACTTTCAGAGTCCAACGTTCACAGCCATATAGTAGAAAAGACCATATATAACATTTAACCATTCTTTTTCGGAGTTTCAAGTTAAGATTATCTTTGCAAAATAAGGTTTTCATTTTATTAATTTCAACTCGTGCATCATCAATTCTACATTTTATTTAAATATCCGAGTCAAGCTGTTATAAACATAACAACTTAAATCACAGCTTAGACATAATTGATAAACATACATATAAATAATTTATATTATAATATATACAATATTATATGAAACAAAGAATTTACTTTCAAGCTATATCCAATGTATCTTTGAATATAAGTTTAGTTGCCAACTACTTGTAAAATTAATTAGTATAATTTTTGGCATGGGAAAAGTGATTTTTGGCAAGATGCATATTGATGATAGAAAGTGAAAATTATAACCTTCTTGATCTAACGAAGCAAAATCAATTAATACACGTAATTCGTAGAGTTTCTCACAGTTTATTTGTTTATAAAAATATATTTTATTTAGGTACTAATTATTAAAATAAAATTAAATAGTCTGTTTTCTAAAAGTTTTCATATATTTTACGAGAACGATCGAACGTCTTTCTCTTCATTTATATATTTAACATTACTATATACTACCCTAAACTCTACATCTGTACATTTGAGCGAAACACGTCATTCCCATAAAATGCAATAAATCTTATAGAAAACAGACGTTTTCTTTTGTATTTATTATGATTAAATAATATTTAGGTAATCTTAACTACAACATATTTATTGTTTCTTGAAAAATGATGTAAAACTCCATATTAAATAATTAATACGAATGAAAACGTCAGTTTTCTAGAAGTTTTATTATATTTTATGGGAATGACATGTTCGCACTTCTAAGGCATTATCAAATATTTACAGTCATTTTGAAAATGCCTTAGAAGGGCGAAACATGTCATTCCTATAAAATATAATAAAACTTCTAGAAAACTGACGTTTTCATTCGTATTAATTATTTAACTGCATCAGTACCAAGTATAGTATGACGTCATAATATTGCTTAAAGTGAATTCTAGAAGTTTTATTATGTTTTCCATGCCCCAGTAGTGCGAAACATGTCATTCTTACGAAATATAAGAAAATAAAACTTATGTTATTACACTGGATTTTTCCAAAAGAAAACACTGTTTAATATTCCACTATACTATATTTATAGACTACACAACATGTTTCAGAGTTACCTTTATCTTCAGGTGTAAATATACTACATAGAGTCGTATATTTACACCTGAAGATGGAGGTAACTTCGAAGCATGTTGTGTAGTCTATAAATATAGGATAGTGGAATATTAAACAGTGTTTTCTTTTGAAAAAATCTAGTGTAATTACAAAGGAATTCCACAGTGTTAACGCCTTAACTTTCAAAAATTAAAACTTATGTAATAGAAAAATGTGTATTCAGCAATATGAAATACTTTTTCGTTTATTATTTTAGAATATTTTTAGTTAAAATATGATTGTTTTTTTAATACATGTTATCATTTCGCATAAATATACTATTTTGTTTGTGCTTTGCGTATTTGTCACTACCTACGCGTGCATAGAGATTTCAACGAATACCTACCGACCACTCTAACATACCTATTAGATCTCTATTTGTGATTCTGGGTGTCATCCAGAGTATTATATGCCCCCAGAGGAGACGAAGAAGATTAATCGCGTGTCCTAAACAGCACACTCATTCTGCGCGCTGCGAGCTTGCCAGGAGAAAATCGTTTTTAAAATGTACACCTGATCAAAAATGAGGAAGTCACCATTTCAACTCGAATTTTAATTATCATGATTATAATTATCTTCTGCGCGTGCTTTGGATAATTTTAAAATAATCACTTCGTGTTTCAGATCTATCGAACCTTATTATAAGTATATTTATTTGATTCTTCTATATTCGCCTTCACTTTGTGTTGTGGATTAATATTTGAATAAATATAATTTCACTTATTTATTGTTTCTTGAACAATGATGTAAAATTCCATATTAAATAATTAATACGAATGAAAACGTCAGTTTTCTAAAAAAATTATTATATTTTATGGGAATGACATGACAGAGAACTTAATGACAGAGAACATTTGGTAATGCCTTAGAAGGGCGAAACGTGTCATTCCCATAAAATATAATAAAACTTCTAGAAAAACTGACTTTTCATTCGTATTAATTATAATTTCACTTGGTATTATAGCACTTTATTTCATTTAACACAGACATGTTTCGGTTATAATATAACCTATATCATTGTACACAATTTATCATTTTGCACATTAAATGTATTGGCTAAAATTGTATACATTGATAAAGGTTATATTACAATATAATCGAAACATGTCTGTGTTATGTGAAATAATGTGTTGTAATACCAAGTGTAATCATATTTATTCAAATATTTATTTGTCTTTTTTCGTATATAAGATCAAATAATTTTTATAAACTGTTAAATTTAAAAAAAATTGTTTTATGTATCACAATTGTATTTTTATTTTACGCGACAGCTGTTTCGTTAACACCAGTTGACATCATCAGGTGCTACAATAATTACATATTATTGTAGCACCTGATGATGTCAACATAGGTTGACGAAAAAGCTGTCGCGTAAAATAAAAATACAATTGTGATACATAAAACAAAGTTTTTTAATTTAACAGTTTATAATGTTAAACTATCATAGTGTTTCATCCAAAACCATGGACTTTAAAATAATATTTGATAAATTTAAGGCGTTTACACTATGAAATTCTGTAATGAATTTTTTTCTCGACGTGTTTCGAAGAATTCACACTTTCGAAAATGAAGGTGTAAAATCTTCGAAACATCTCGAGAATAATAAAGAGATGATATAAAAAATAAAGAAATGGTTTTAAGCTAGCTAGTAGATAGAAAGGATGGACCACTACACGTTTATTATTATTATTATTTATTATTATTATCATTATATTTATTATTGTTATTATTATTGTTATTATTATTATTATTATTATTTGTATTATTATTATTATTATTTTGTTGAAACAATATTTACATCATTACAGCGTGAGCCAAATCGATGTAAATGGTATAGCTATCATAGTGATTCTTGTGACACGTGGACAGGTAGCTAATCTATCGCCATTTTATTGTCTCATGAATTCTTCGCCAGACCAAAGACAGTGTAACAATCACACTGCTATCATTCAGTAATTTTCAATTTCAATCTACATATAAATTGGCAAAAACCGTATGTCGTCAAAGAAAGAATACGAGAATATTTTGATTACGAGACTGCTAGAAGTAATTCGAAATGCATACTATGCATATGCCCGAGAACATTTCTGGATTATTTTGAATTTTGATCTGATTATTATGGTTATATGACATACCACAAACAAACATACCACGAAACTTAATGTTGACTTTGGTTTACGTCCGTGAATATTTCATGGGTTGTAACTGTTTATATATTATATATTAAAAGATCTTAAATATTATATTATATTATCTACAACAACAACAACAACAAACCATCACGCCGTTTCCCCGCAGGGGTAGGCAGAGAGAATGGACCGCCACACTACTCTATCCTGGCAAACCTCTCCAGCTTCCTCCACATTCATACAACGAGTCATACACGCACGTCGATTCCTCCGACTTCTAACATGACCAACCTTTAAATTTGATTAATTTGGTCATGCCATGTTTTCCTCGGTCTGCCTCGACTTCGTACCCCATTTACATCATTAACGTATACTTTCTTAACCATTCTTTCTCCATCCATGCGTTCCATATGTCCGAACCAACGCAGCGATCCTTTCATAATTTTGTTCATAATACCTTCTTCCGCTCTACATTCCTTTCTTATATCAGCATTTGAGATTCTGTCGTATATCGTTCTACCACACATACGTCTTAGGGACCTCATCTCTACCGCATTTATTCTACTCTCATCCTTCTTTTGCCAGTTCCATGCTTCGCTTCCATACATTAAGGTTGGGACCAGAACTCCATTGTGAACGGCCGTTTTCGCTTTCATTGATAAATTCTTGTTTCCAATAACTATTTTTAAAGCTCCATTCACTTTGTTACCCGCACCAACCCTTCTTTCGACGTCACTATCCGTTCGGGCATCTGCTGTGAACATACTACCTAAATACACAAATTCCCTCACCTGTTCCAAGGTTACAACCTTTAAATCATTTATGACTATATACTTTATAAAACATAAGTACAATGAACAAATTTAAGAAACAAACATATCATCACGCCAAGACGCTGAGAGATCGGGTGAGAAACACCAAAATAAGAGAGATATGTGAGGTTGATGATATTATAAGATGGAGCAGACAGCGAAAAACGGACTGGTACGGGCATGTTCAAAGAATGGACACCACCAGACTCTCCTATATTGCGTTGCATAATCAGCCTCATGGGACTCGTCCTCGTGGAAGACTTCCTAAAAGATAGAAGGACAGCTGGGAGTCTACCTCACAGGAGGAGCAACACTCTGGAGAACAGACCACATAGGTCTACAATAAGGAAGAAAAAGAAGACAAACCATCACGCCGTTTTCCCGCAGGGGAAGGCAATGATAATGGACCGCCACACTATTCTATCCTGACACACCTCTCTAGCTTCCTTCACATTCATACAACGAGCCATATACGTACCTCTATTCTTTCGACTTCTAACATGACCAACCTTTAAAATTGTATTAAATTGATCATGCCATGTTTTCCACGTTCTACATTGACTCCGTAATTCATTTACATCGTTAACGTATACTTTCTTAATCATTCTTTCTCCATCCATGCGCTCCATGTGTCCGAATCATCGAAGTAATCATTTCATAATTTTCTTCATAATACATTATTTCTACATTCCTTTCTTATATTAGTATAAGAGATTTTGCTACATTGTTCTAATAATTTGATAATAAAAATAAATAAAATACAGTACATTTAGGAAAACACAAGAAAAATAAATAATAAATTAATCTTCTATATTCGCCATAACTTTGTGTTGCAGGATTCTAATGTTTCTTTTTTATATACTTTGTTTACAACACTCATTTTATAATAAAAAAACATGTTTCGGACACACAAGCCCTTATCAGTGAAATATTATATAAATATTAAAAATATTATCTTTTTTTTTTCACAAATGTAGTCAGTTTTGACAGATATTACAATTTAATATATTAGAGTGAGATGATTTCTAAGGGTAGCCTCACTTTCGTGAAAATTGATCACATCCGAAGAGATGCGGCTCGGAAGTATTGATGCCCTTATTATTAATCTGATGTTAAGCCGGTCGATGGGCAAGTTAGTTAACCTTGTAACTCAAGAAGTCGTATAATTAGAATAAACGATATCGGCCGCGGCCCGTTATTCGGAATCGATCAAATGTTTAGTAGAGTTTTCCGCCTTCCGGCCCGCGGCTTCCCGGCCCGGCTGCCGCCGCCTCCAGCTCTCATGCACCGAAGCTTTTGCCGCCGACGCCAAAGTGCTCGCAACAAGATCGGAAATAGACTCCTCAAGTGGGACTCGCCGGCGGGGGAGGGGGCAGCGGGCCGTGTGTACCGTATCCCTGCATTCTGGAACGACTACCGCTTCTTCGCTGCGATCCCCCTGCCAGAGGCTCATTCAGAATCCGGTCGCGAGGAGACTAACTTCTCGGAAGCTCGATCCCACACCGCAGCTCGCGCTAGAAACCATGGCCGACGTCGACGTTCAAGTCCAGTACACCACCACCAAGACCAGGAAGGTCAAGAAGACCACCAAGAGGCGCGAGTCCAAGGACGGCGGGGAAGTCACCGTCACGGAGATCGAGCAGACCAACAACACGTCCGCGAACGATGGGTATGTGCTGTCGGCCTCTCCGGGAGTCAGTGCAGTGAGACGATGTGAATAGTGTCAGTGCGCGTCGGTCCCATTCCCGCCAGTGAATCTAGTGGTTCGATTGTCAGATACATCACTTTCTCTGGGCGTTTTGTGTTGATAGGAAATTTATCTATGAAAGCCATGTTAAACGAAAGCTTGCATAGCCGAATAGCTCTCTCCTTATCGAAGCGGTAGTGAGCCGTGACCTACGGTAATATCAATATTTTACCTGTCACTTTAAAACAATATACTCCCACTGCTTTTTTTATATCGCAGATATCGTATTCCAATTATTGTACTTAATACTATCACAAATTAAACTGATGGTACAATTTAGGCTTCTAATCGATTATATCGCTCGATAATGGCATATGGGCGGCTCTAAATCAGCCCACGCCACCATTCATGAATGAAAAGAAAATTACGCGAATTTTACAACATAGTATTTATTGTGTCAAACAATGTTTTACATATTTTAATTTATAACCATTTTATAAGCTCTTATTAAATTTCGAGACCCGCTACGTACGTTGACAGCCGCACACGCGCTAGTATTGTTCCACGAATGCAATCATTTCGCGATTATTCTAGTTTTTCGATTAAGTATGATAAAATAAAATCTGCTTATTGAGCCGATACGGAACGGAGAAAGTATCGAAGAGTGTGTATTATTTTTAGATTGACTCGTTTTACATACCCCTTTTGCAGTCGGATAAATATAGCCCGTGAAGTTTCCGCGTGAAAATCTCACCTTTGCGGCCGGTCCGGCTCCGCACCGTTCTACCACGCTAATTCCAATTTATTACAGATTTTTTACTAAATATTTCACACGTGATTTTTTGTAGAAAAACTAGATTCCATTAACCATCTGTCTAAATAAATGTGTACAAAAATATTTTCTTTTTCAATCGAGTGTAAAATATGTTTTTTTAAACGCGATTATTTAGCAAAGTTGACCGTTTCAACCTAATTAATTTTGTATCTAGAAAGTTCCTATCCCAAGGAAACAATAAATCTTCCAAGTCGTGGTCAGTTCCGACGTATTTTTATACTCGATTGCTTCTCGAATAGTTTTGTTATTGGTCGCGTGTGCAAAAGACAGGAACGTTTTCGTGAATCAACTAGTTTATTTCGGTGGGAAAGATTTAAAATGTATCCTGCGGAACATCTCGTGAGAGAATTAATATTTAAATTCAATGTCTATTTACAATTGAATAAAAAGCGTCTTGTATTCTTGCTTCGTTTACGTTACCGTTATAAAATTAGTCACCGCGGAATATTCCCTGGCCACAGCACATACCCGCTCTAATGGAAGGTACAAACAACATTATTTTACTTTTGTTTACATTGTCATTTATATATCTAACAAAGATTTGTTAATTCCTTTGAATCATTTGCGAAGAGGAGTATTCACATGATGCTTATTACTAATTAACATATTTATCTTGTGTGTTCCCTGTTGACTTCCATCTTGTCATAAAAAAAATACTATAGTTATAAAAAACGATCGTTTTTCCTTAAAAACATCTATTGATTTTACGTATATTTTTGGAATTATAGACAATAACAATTGGTTTAATCGTATTAAATATCGTATCTGTTTTAATTTCTATATAATCTTTTAATGACTAGTTCTATTCTAATGGACCTAATAAAATTAACTATTATTACTAGTTTATTGTGCATTAAACACACAATTGCTTCTAAAGATTATAATGAATTTGCAAACTAATGGTGTTGTGGGACTACACTAACCAATTTTCTAAATCAAGATAAATGTAATGTTGACGTAATCGAATTTATGTGTTACTCCTTCATACCACGGCTGCAGGATGTGCCGCTGTACGTGGGCTCCGTGCTCGGCGGTCCGCTCGTGCTCTGTGCTCGGATGCTGGGCCGATATCCGCCCATCGCCGTCCAGTCTAATGGGCCGCGAGGCGCTGGCTCCGCCGTGAACTATTGCCAAATGTCTGCAAATAACTAAATAATACGCTTTACGCTACATAACAGAATGCAAAGCTCACTCGTGTGACGTCAGGCTGGTGGGACGATGAAAACATGAATGAAAATAATATTAACACGTTCCCAAATATTTGCTATATGAATAGAGGTGACAAAAATACTTTAGTTTAAGTCAACTAAATTCCAGCAAGACGAGATTTACTTAAAAAAATCTCATAGGAATACTTAGAAAATGAAAAATAAAACATTTGTTGCCTTTCATAAAATTGAAAGGCAACAAACACAAAAATTTATGTGGCGAAATATGTCATAAAATATATTAATTATCTAGGAAACATACACAGAAATATATCGACTGAAGCAAAGAAGGCAGTGCACAATGGAGTTCTAGTGCCGACCTTTATGTATAGAAGTGAAGCTTGGAGTTGGCAGAAGAAGGATGAAAGTATGATAAATGTCATAGAAATGAGGTCACTAAGAAGAATGTGCAGAAAAACAATGTATGATAAAATATCTAATGAAAAGTAAGAAAGAAATGTAAGGCGGATGAATGCGTGATAAATAAAATCATTAAAGGGTCACTAAGATGGTTTGGACATATGGAACGAATGGATGAGGGAAGAATGGTTAAAAAGATATATACAAGTAGTGTGAATGGGAAAAAAAGTCGAGGAAGGCCAAGGAAGACATGGCATGACCTTATTAATCAATTACTGAAAGGCGGCCATGTTAGAAGTAGAAACAATCGACGAGCGTGCATGTCACGATGTGTGAATGTAGAAGAGGCGCGAGAATTATGCCAGGATAGAACAATGTGGCGATCCATCCTCTCTGCCTACCCCTCCAGAGAAACGGCATGATGCTTAGTTAGTTAGTTAGTTTAATTTATAAATGAACAAAAAAAAATCTTAGTTTAATTTATACAACTAATTATAGGTACATTATGGGTACGGCTAGGGCTCTTGCACCGCATGGGGGATCTGTAACCCCCAAAAAGACAGCTGTTTGACAATCTTCTTTTTCTTGCTTCGGAGTCTTGGCCTCCGTCAACTTTCGCCTCCAGCAGTTCCCGCCCTTAGCAGTCGTCCTCCAGTTCGGCACCCGAAGAAGTTGTGCTGCGTCCCTCTTTATTTCGTCCTCCCACCTCAGCCTTAAGCGAAGGGGTAGGCCTCCGGAGAAACGGCGTGATGGTTAGTTAGTTAGTTTTTACGTATTTTTTGTACCTTTTCAGTTATCAACAGCGAGCTAATTGAACACGTTTTATCACAATTAGTTATTTAGATAGTAGGTCGCCATTTTCGTGAATCTCGAAGATTTGAATGCTGTCTGGAGAACAAATCACCGCACGAGGAACCATTAATCTCGGAGAAACGTGCCATGCGCCATCCTCCTCGCGTCACACACAAACTTTCACGAAGCGGTTTTGACATGCGCGATACTAAGATGAAGAAAGTAAAGTTTTTGCTGGATCACAGACCTACAGCCTACATACAATATTTTATTACATTGATGGGCACTCTATCGGCTGGGTCCCGCCCGCCAGCGAGAGTTGACGACTGGACAAAACAAACTTTTACTATTACTTGGACGTAAATACGCTTTAGTCCACAGATGGATAGATTCCACATCAAACAGCTCGAAGCTAATATACCGAGAGGAAATTTAATAAAGTGTCACAATCGAGATGACTATAAAGATTTGAGCTAATAAAAACTATAATTATTCTCTACGTTTTACGAAATACTTATATCGATTACTCACAAGCTAAACTCTCCATCTCTTTCGTGAAATATTTTCGTAATATCTTCTTCTTCTTCGCGTGCCGTATCACGACGTTGGCAATCACTCCGGCGAAGGCTTCTCTATCTTGCGCAACCTGGAACAGCTCCCCCACATGTCTCATCCCGGTCCAGTCTCTTATGTTGCACAGCCAAAACGTTTGCCTTCTAGCAGGACCACGCTGCCCCTCAAATTTTCCCATCAGTATTAGTTGGAGCAAAGTGTATTTATCACCCCGTATAATATGACCCACATATGAAATCTTACGGACCCTAACGTCCTTGAGCAGTTGTCTACTACAATTGGCTCTCCTCAAAACCTTCAAATTGCTGACGAAATCTGTCCACGGTATGCGAAGCATTCTCCTGTGCAACCACATCCAAATGCTTTCAACCGGTTCATAGTGTGCACTTTCAGGGTCCAAGTCTCCGAGCCATAGAGTAATACAGACCAGACATAGCACTTCAACATTTCGTTATATACAATATTATAATATATCTTCGTCTTCTAATACTGGTTAAAGGCCGCAAGGGCCTGTTTGTGCAGAGTTTACCACCTCTTGCGATGTGGACTCCCAGCTATCTTTTCATCTTTTGTGGGATCTTCCAGGCATCCTTCTTCCCTCTAGTTTCCCATGTAGGGCAAAATGTGGTTGTCTTTGGGCGTCCATTATTTCCACGTGGTCTCTACAATACCTTATTCTTTGTCTTTTCTATCTGACAAAATCCTGGATATCACACATTTCTCTGATCGTGGTGTTTCTGATTCTGTCGCATAGAGTCCTCCCTGTTATTTTTCTGAGGGTTTTCATATCTGTGATTCTGAGAAGTGATTTAGTGAGAACTGTGTCAGCTGACACAAGTTTGAAAGATTCAGACTTTACTCTTCAGTAGGATGTCTATGTTTTTCCGTGTGCATTCATGCGGTACTAAGAGCAAACTCCGAAAATGATCATCTAATGCTACTGTACATATTTCGCATATCATCTCAAAGATTCAATGTGAAAATTTCCGTGGATAAAACAATGAGTATGGTTACATCAAGGCAACCAGTACGATTCAAGCTTGTGATAGATTATAAAATAATAGAACAAGTAATGCATTTTAAGTATAATACTTAGGTGTTGATGTATCAAGTAGTTGCGACATCTACGAAAAAGTAAGAGAACAAACAAATAAAGGATACTGAAAACAAAAATATTATGAAAGAGGACAACATTCAATTCTACAAAACCTATAATGACATATGGAATTGAGACAAGGGCTAATACCATCATAATAAAAAGGCTCCTATGAACCACAGAAATGAGAACTCTCCGATCTAATGCGAGAACGACACTCCAAAACATAGTGAGATGTTTCAAATTAAGGAAGATCTGCGATGTATTATAGAAGATGTTGCACGATGGAGAAGACTGAGAAGACAAAAAAAGGAACATTACTGGAGAGAGCATGCCAAATTAGGTACCAACAGGCAAACGACCTGCAGGAAGACCACCCAAAATATGGCGAGACAGTTGGACATCTACTCGTATATCCCAAGAACAGGCTCCGGGAAATTATGGGGCGCAATCCTAAAATAAAGCAGAAGAACAAGAAAGCATTGTATTTACCTAATAGTCATATATGTTATAACTTTATTTTTGTCTCTTTGGACATGAAATTTTAATACATTATTCTAAATTGATTGAAATTTTCGTCGCTATTTTTTCTTCGAATTTCGGTATTTCTATGATTCATCTGGCATGTATGCCTTCGCGTACAAACATCGAGATTTCTTGTGTACTCACACCTAATTTACAATTCAGTCACACTACGCACGAATTGACATCCCAATAATCCAATAATAGGATGGCAAAAAATGTTTAGACCAAACAAATGTCGCTATTTGCTAACACCTCATTCAACAAAACGATACGAGGATTGTCTAAAATATATTATATGTGTCCACGTGTGGAAATAGTCTATAAGCTGTTAATTATTCTTATTAAATAATTAACTGCTTATATTCCCATTAGTAAAAACTATTTATAATTGTATACTTATTACGAATTTATTAATATATCCGTACTGTAAAACTATTTATTAATGTATCTGTACAGTAAAACATATTAATTAATCTAACCTAAAAATCTAAATAAAAAGGTTATATTAATAAGCTCCCAACCGATTTTTAAGAGCAAATAGTATTAAACATTTTTGATATAAAAACAAATGAATGTTACGACAATTAATTAATTAATGTTATAACATTTCAGAACTGTATGAATATATGGAACGAAAGGTTAAAATTAATATTCAATTAGCACAAATGGAAACATAAGTAGAGGAAGTGCCAAGAAAACATGACATGCTAAAATGCATTACTTAAAGGTGGTCATGTTCAAAGTTGTAAAAATCGACGAACGTGCATGTCACGTTGTATGAATGTAGAACGTAAATTCTGTTTTTCTGAGAAAATCGGTGACCAAAGGTTCAAATAATCTTGAACCACTTAACTTAGCACTAACTTTGTGGTTACACATTTTAAACTTATAGATACAAATCAATAAAAGCTAACTAACTAACTAACTAACCATCACGCCGTCTCCCCGGCAGAAAGAATGGACTGCCACACTTTAATCGATGCGGCACTCCATCCTTCTCTTTTCGCCATCGCGAGAGATGCGGTGTGATGGGTTGCGAACCTCATCGCCACCAATAGGTATCTCCCGCGCACACTTCAATAAAAGCGCTTTTGTTTAATTGTTATACTGCCCTGATGAAGCTTGGGTCCAAGCGAAACTACAATAGTTGGCATCAATTATAATAAATATGCCGTGGTTAAATACAAAGTGCTTTATTATTTTATATCTTTAAGTTTAACAAAAAAAATCTATAAGATTTATAATATTTAATTAAATTAACATGTTTCGCTTTGCTATAGTAGCATTAGATGTTTGAGAATGGCCTAGATATAATATTTGATTAAACTGTAGCAACTTCTAGAAAACTTACGTTTTCATCAATATAAAATGTTTAAAATGGAATTCTCAAGTTAAAAAATAACAATTATTTATTATTTATATTTCTAATCATTTAAATTGTCTTTATTTATAACCGATGTTGCGAAATACAAAATGTCCAATCTTTGAAATTGGAATATTTTACTACTTATTTAGTTATTACAATCCGACCCTTTCTTCAACTTGGATCTAATTCAAATAATTTAAATTCAAAATCACGTAGGTATACTGAATTGCTACAAATTGAAAAAAAACTGAAACTTTGTTTTTATATTCAATATTACTAAGATGTAGGTTTTACTAAGGAAAAATGGTCGAAGTTTTATAATATTATGCATATAAAATAGGATTGATTTGGATAATATACGAGTACATATATCTTTCTATGATCTTCGATCTCGTGTGATTTTTTGAAAAGTTCTCTGCAGCTTCGAAGAGAAGAAGAACTCTCCGCAGCTTCGAAGATATGGGAATCTCAAAACCCATTTCTTTAGATTACTCAGGGGATATTTCGAGAACTCGACCGTGCTGGAGGGTGTTCGGATTTTTGTCCCTGATAGATATCTCCGACAGCGACAGCATAGATTGTTTTACCTACCGGCGGCCAGAATCAACCTGCATCTGGTGACACCGGTGGGAAGAGCAATTAATCTGCTGAACGCGGTCTCCTCGGAGATCGCTGTATTCATATTAGTGAAAGTGCGTTCAGAAGGCAAATAATCTTAATTCTGAAGAGTATCCTGTCTTCCTAATGTCGAACCATCTCTCACTCAGCCCATTCTGGTAGTATAGTATACACAATATATTATTTTACCTGTTCTCAATAGATGCCTTAAAAATTTCTTTTGTAATGTCTATTGATGAAATAAACTGATTTGATTTGATTTGAAACTAAAAACGACTGTTTTATAAAAGTTTTATGATAGTTTATGGGAATGATATGACGTCTTTATAAGGCTGTATCAAACATTTGATAATGCCTTCGAAAAGCGAAACATGTCAGTCCCATAAATTGTAATGGAACGTCTATAAAGCAGATGTTTTCATTGGTATTCATTATTTAATATGGAGTTTTACATCATTGTTCAAGGAAGAGTTTATTTTCACGTTGATTAACGAATTCCGTTCTGCAGTTGATTTTCAGCGGCGAGTACACCAAGGCCATGAACAAGGACTGGCACTCGGGCCACTTCTGCTGCTGGCAGTGCGACGAGTCGCTCACCGGCCAGAGGTACGTGCTGAGGGATGACCACCCCTACTGCATCAAGTGCTACGAGAGCGTCTTCGCCAACGGCTGCGAGGAGTGCAACAAGATCATCGGGATCGACTCCAAGGTATCGTCTTGTCCATTTCAATATTACAAATTTGAAAATACCATAAGCAACGTATCAACGTTACTTGAATAACTTTTGAAAAATATTGTATTTTATTTTCACCACACATTTTTAACAATAAGATAACATAAAATCCATATGATAATTTAAATAAAATATTATATTATATTATAAACAACAAAATAAACTAAACATCAAGATATTAATGTTTGTTATTAGAAATTTCTTAGTAAAAATATTTTTTTAAATGAAAAATCCCTTTAAAGTACCTATACTAACTAACCATCACGCCGTCTCCCCGAAGGGGTGGGCAGAAATAATGGACTGCCACACTTTTCTTTCCTGACATATTTCTCTCGATTCCTCAACATTAATGCATCGTGTCATGTACGCGCGTCGATTTCTCTGACTCCTCACGTGGCCGACATTCAATATTTGATTTATTTGATCGTGCCACGGGTCGGTACAAGAACACCATTGTGCACTATAGTATAGTACACATTTATTATAGTATAATACCACTTGGGTTTATGGCATCGACCTTTTTCGGCAACTCCCTGCCATCTCTTCTGGTGGAAATTTCAAATAACAACATTCATAATAAAACTTCTAGAAAACATACGTTTTAATTCGTATTAATTCTATAATTTGGAGTTTTATTCGTTCGCCCCATCATGACGTATGGAATAGAGGTCAGAGCCGATACCAATAACTAAGAACCTTCTTAGAGTAGCAGAAATGCGAACCTACGCTCCATCGCAGGCAAAACCCCCAGAGATCGGATCAGAAATGAAACAATAAGGTCTGTCTGTGGTGTTGAAGACATGTGAGATGGGGAAGATTCAGAAGGCGCTTTTGGAGAGACCACGTGGACCACATGGAGAATACAAGAATTGCAATAATTGTTAAAGATGAAAACCCAAGCAGCAAGAGATTACCAAGAAGGCCGCCGAAGAGATGGAAAGATGGCTGGACATCATCATCCCAGGACAGCTCACCGTCCCAAACAGGTCATACGACCCAAACTAAGAGGAAGAAGCAGAAGAAGAGGAGTTTTACATCATTGTTCAAGAAATAATAAACAACTGCCTGCTTAATGCTTCCCAATCTTAATAGATGACGCTAGTGTAGAGTGAACTAAAAAATGTGAAGATAGGCGCAGCATTCTAGCATATACTCGTATACAACTTCCAAAAATTTGTTATACGTGGTGGTCGTAAGAAGGGCGGGATGGGGAATGGTGTTAAACATAAAGCGATCGCTCAACCCAACCAATTACAGATCATAAGTCCTGTAAGCGCATCGGCCACGATTTTCTGTTCCTAGAAAACAATTTTCATCTTCGTCTCTATTGAGATACAATTAATCCTCATAAAAAAACAACATTCATATTTTGAAGGTCGCTAGTGCAGTAGTATAAATGATGTTTTAATTCATCAAAGATTCGTCATTATAGAATTGTAGTGTTAACGCCTTGTTTATCAAAAATCATTGTATCACTATTGTATAGACACAATATTATACAATCATTCGATTAGTATTCAAAATTTTCAATACACATAAATATGTCATAACCATACATTTCCTACGTAATGATCTCCATAAATTTCCATTATTAAAACGAAGCGACCGAACGGATTGAATGCAAATATTAAAATAAAAACAGATAATTAATTGCCTCATACATAGAAGAGTGTTTGGTGTATGCAAATAGTGTCCACGTCGTGTTGGATCCGTGGCCTTCGAAAGCTGCTAATGTGTGCCCAGCCTTAAATTAGCGTTTCGGCAAATAAACGGGCATTCATTCGGTGGTGCACATGATTTATTACGTAAAATAGCATGCATCTGAGTGAGAAATCGCGACCTGTGATCAAAGCCGCGATCTGTTTACCGTTTGTGTAATATTTAACTTAGATGGCGGCGTATTAAAAAAAAGTGACGCATACACAGCTCTAAAGCTTCCCGAAGATGACCAATAAAATTGTCTATGATTTTACGTAACTGACGGCGTCAAATGGAAAACGATGCTAATGATGACGTAATGAGGATCATATTAAATATCTCTTCAAAATCTGACATTAACCTTTCCCTTACGGTGCTAAAATAAAAACGTGCGTTCCGATGTAGGGTAGTCAGTACGCGTTAAAAAATTAGCGATTTTAAATCGGAAAAATAGGAACATTCATAGCTAATCCCCTTATATAATTATAATTGAAGTCAAAAATTATTATAATTGAGATTTAATTGCTAAAAACATTTTTAAAAAAACCATCTGGCAACGCTCACGGAACGGGCATAGACCCGCTCTGGTTGGAAGCCCGAAAGCGACTACCGGCGGCGGCGGGCAGCCGAGAGTGAGAACATTGAGCTAGAACATATGCAAGAATGAGATGCGAATATAGTGTCGCGTACTCAGCGCTACGAATTTTGTTTCCGATGTTCACAAAATACCTCCGATGTACCCGATGAATTCTGATTATTATTAATATTATTTTTTTAATCAATGCGTAAATATATTATGGAGGAACTTTGTATTTATTAAATGTATAGAGATATTGATGGTTATAAGAAGCAACGTGTAGAAGATACCCATCACAGGGAAGGGAGGGTTAAGAGGAATATGTAGAATAATATAGTGCACTACTATAGACAGCAACTCTTACAGCAAAAAGTCTCCACAGGCTCAAGTGTACACAGAGGTCCATAGAAAGACAGAAACTTGGTGTGAGCTTGCGTGACCGCATAAGGAATAAAGAAATCAGACGCCGCACCAGGGTTGCTGACGTCATGGATCGAGTGGCAAAATTGAAATGGCAATGAGCTGGACACTTGGCTAGACAGGGTGGCAACAGATGGGCACCCAGGATACTCAGTTGGAGACCATGGGAAAATAGGCGAAGTGTCGGAAGGCCACCGATGAGATGGAACAATGATATTGTCAAAAGGGTTGGATAATCTTGGATACAAAGGGGGCAGGATAGAGACGAGTGAAAGAAATTGGAAGAGGCCTATATCCAGCAGTGGAGGGAAGGAGGCTAACAAAGGAGAAGAAGAAGACTACTATAGACCCTTATGTATGGAAGCGAAGCATGGAACTGGAAAAAAGGTGAAAGTAAAATAAATGAAGTTGAAATGAAATCTCTTAGACGAATTTGTGGTAAATCTATGTATGATAGTGTCGAATGAAAATATAATAAGTGAATGCAGTGCGAATGAAAATGTTATGAACAAAGTAATGAAAGACACATGGAAACAATGCATGAAGAAAGAATGGTAAAGAATATGTTAAGGATGTAAATGGAACTAGAAATAGAGGAAAACGTGGCACGATCAAATAATTAAAATCAAATATTGAATGTCGGCCACGTGAAGATTTGGAAAAATCGACGTGCGTGCATGACACGATGTATGAATGTTGAGGAAACGAGAGAAGTATGTCAGGTAAAAAAAGTGTAGCAGTCCAATATTTCTGCGGGGAGACGGTGTAATGGTTAGTTAGTTAGTTTAGTTTTATTTAAATATTCCTTCAGTAAAAGCGATAAATTAGTCTCACCAGTTATCAATTAGTCTCACCAGCGATCAATTAGTCTCACCAGCGATCAATTAGTCTCACCAACGATCAACATTCACGCGAGAGCAATATCAATATAACTGACCATCATCGGGGTGCTTAATATTCAAACTAATCCTTGGTGTTTACCTAATTTTACTTTCGAAAGGTGTCATTTAATAGATGGCAAACATTTTCATTAGAAACATGGCCATGTGTGTAGTAAAATTTTAATACACCGATAATTAAGTGAAATTGTTTATGTAATTTGTGATTTAGCAAGCAATCATTAAACATAATTATTTGACTAAAAAAACCCATTTCTTAAAGGTTAAAAATGTGTTTTTATAACGCGATGGTATATTTTTTTAAAGCAGATGTTAAAATGCGTTCATCCCGAGTGGAAAGTTGACGAAAGTGAAAGCTTTAGAAATTCTCTGTAGGTAATTTCTGGTTCCTTTTTTTCTGTGCTAATTCATTAAATTTGTTTAAAAAAAACCGGCCCAACCGCCGAAGAGCATTATCCGTTTTTATACTACGAGTATATAATTAGTGGTTATAACTGGATACAAAATGTGAATGCATACGTGTATTATGAATTGTGTTAGAAAAATTCCAAGTGTGTTCAATAGAATCTACCTACTCTATTGAGAAAGTAGGAGTGTACCATGGCAAAAGACAAAATCCATGTAAAACTACTGTCTACATTATTATGTACAGTACACTCCCGATTTTCTGGGGTCGGGTTTACAGGGAAGCGGATTATCCGGGACATTTGAGTCATTGAAAAAATAATAATATCACAATAATACTTATAATGCATACAAAAACTCAAATCTGCCGCAATGACATTAGGCGTTTAGTTCATATTTGCGCCACCAACATACGTTTGTGGTTATATAGTCGTGTCATAAAGTTTCGAGTTTGGAATAAAGCACCCGCAGCATAGTTCATACTCATAAAACATTGTTGTTATTTTTATTTTACTGTGAAAAAGGGTCTACAATAATGGATAAACGCAAACGAGTCGTACTTTCGGTTGAACTAAAACTCGAAATAATTCAAAAGTTTGAAAATGGTGCAACCGTTAAATATTTATTGAATCAATATAATGTTGGTGATCAAACTATACGGGACATCAGTAATAAAAATAGAAAAATGATAGATAATGAGGGAACATCTAATAGCGCCAAATGCATGATCAGTAGAAAGACTCTGAAGTTGTCAAGAAACCGGTTGGTTTTGATAAAAAATAAAGTTGTGTAAAAACTAGTAAAGCGTTTTTAAATTATTTTTAATGAATAGTGGTTTCACAAAACGTAAAATTTTTCATCGAAATTAACAATGATCACACAACTGCATCTAGAATCGGGAATCCCGATGATAGATGAATTCATTCTGAAACTTTCCGAACGTTTTAACAAAGGACTCCCTTCACATCCTAACCCCACAATAAATGAAATCTCAAATTACGACCCGAATACCTCCAGCCGCCACAAACGCCCAAAATCGATCCTCCTTCAGAGGAACACTCCGGGCCACACAAGTCATGCCCCCGCATAAACTAACAACCCACCAAATCACCTTCCAACAATGTTCCCATCAGACGTTAGAGGAATAGCCACATGAGCTGAACCTCTGTAAGCCAGAAGATCCAAGTCCAAGTCTTAAACTGTTTTCATGAGTAATGAATGGTGTGTTTTTATGAAGCGTTTCTGACTGAAATAGTTTTTTTTATGTTGTACTACATACAACATTTTTTATTGATTTGATGGTTCTCCTTTTCGCAGGATCTGTCGTACAAGGACAAGCACTGGCATGAGGCCTGCTTCCTCTGCGCCAAGTGCCGCGTGTCGCTGGTCGACAAGCAGTTCGGCTCCAAGGTGGACAAGATTTACTGCGGCAACTGCTATGACGCCCAGTTCGCTTCTCGCTGCGACGGGTGCGGAGAGGTCTTCCGCGCTGGTGAGTCCTTCAAAATCTACACTAAATATTTAAGGCCCTCGTCACATTGCCGATTACGCTACTTTAACCTTTCTTTACCGGTCCTGTGTAGCTACTACACATTTATTTTTATTAAAAAAAAAGACTAATATCAAGGATTTACATCAATGATATTAGAATTTATTTTGCAATCTTCAATGTTAGCAATGTTAATAAGAAAGGAATGTAGAGCGGAAGAAGGTATTATGAACAAAATTATGAAAGGATCGCTGCGTTGGTTCGGACATATGGAACGCATGTATGGAGAAAGAATGATTAAGAAAGTATACATTAATTATGTAAATGGGGTACGAAGTCGAGGCAGACCGAGGAAAACATGGCATGACCAAATTAATCAAATTTTAAAGGTTGGTCATGTTAGAAGTCGGAGGAATCGACGTGCGTGTATGACTCGTTGTATGAATGTGGAGGAAGCTAGAGAGGTTTGCCAGGATAGAGTAGTGTGGCGGTCCATTCTCTCTGCCTACCCCTGCGAGGAAACGGCGTGATGGTTTGTTTGTTTGTTTGTTTGTTCAATGTTAGCAGAAAATAGTTCATTATTATGAAGAAGGAATCTGGTCGTGTCCAGGCTTGAACCCATCTCCCCTGGATCAGGAGTCAAGCGTTCTATCCCCTAGACCACCACCCGGTTATTTATATTATTTACAATCTCTATAAATTTATTGATCATTTACCAAGTACATGGTTTTAATACCTCCCAACTGGGGTAACCCGTGTTCTAGGGAGGATCTATAGATGGTGTTATTGTGCCGACCTTTATGTATGGAAGTGAAGCATGGAACTAGCAAAAGAAGGATGATAGTAGAATAAATGCAGTAGAAATGAGATCTCTAAGACGAATGTGTTGTAAATCTGTATATCGCCTCTTTGCAAGAATAACGTGTTATCTCGAAAAAATTTTTTTTTTTTAATTGAAAGAAGATACCCGTCTGCAAGAGACAACGTGACAACACAATATACTACTGTTGTGTTGTCTCTTTCCCTCATAAATTCTCTGTTTTTCACTTTAAAAATACCATGTTTTTGTAGAAAATAATGTTGAACACGGCGGATTTGATTTTCGAAATGTCACGTTATTCTTGCAAATAGGCGATATGATAGAGTGTCAAATGCAAGTAAAAGAAGTGAATGCGGTGCGAATATATTATGAACAAAATAATGTATGGGTCGTTAAGATGGTTTGGGCACATTGAAAGAATGAGAGAATCAGTGAGACAGAATGGTGAAGAAG
Organism: Lepidostoma basale; assembly: GCA_022606425.2. Taxonomy (NCBI): domain Eukaryota; kingdom Metazoa; phylum Arthropoda; class Insecta; order Trichoptera; family Lepidostomatidae; genus Lepidostoma; species Lepidostoma basale. The sequence goes on from JAHDVF020000010.1 coordinate 2,493,419, forward strand.
GTATATGTAAACGATGTGAACGGAGCTAGAAAATAGAGGAAGGCCAAGGAAAATGTGGCACGATCAAATCAATCAAATATTAAATGTCGGTCACGTAAGGAGTCGACGTGGGTGCATGACAAGATGTATGAATGTAGAGGTATCGAGAGAAGTATGTCAGGACAGAACAGTGTCTTACGCCTACCCAGGCACTCCGGTGTGGCCGTACCCTTCTTAGATTTATCAGTTAGCATTAGTTTTTTTCTTAGATTTATCAGTTTCATTCCACAATTAAGATTAAATTCAAAATATCACACGTGATTCTGTACTGAAAAGCAGTTTGAAATAAACGACTATATTCTTTTTTTTTCGATACCAAGGATTGGTTTGCAGTAAAGTCTATTAACAAATTTGATGTTTTTTGGGATTCCACTTGGGTTTTTTCAATATGGTAATTTCCCGTTGCTTTCCACATCTTTGTTTACAACACATTATTTGAACCCAATTATTGTATACATTTTTTAACTATTGATTCTCATGACATGTGATAGGTAGCTACTCCATCGACATTTTTATTGTCACGTGAATTCTACCAGACCAACGACAGCATGATTTTTTTATCACACTTTCAATCGAACCCTGGACATTCGGTGTGGCAGCCAAAGCTGCTGCCACTCTGCCACGAAAGCCGTCTTTTCTTATCTCTGTGATATTCAGTGCTTGTTACAATACATTGTAATGTCCAATAATTATATCTGGCATTTGGATGCAGTACCTTCCTACTTCCTTTCAAAATGTACTCATTCCAAAGAAAATTGTAGCCGGCCTGCTTTCATTAATGCTCGTAATTGCGATCACGTTGTCTATAATCAGGAGAGATACAGATTTCATGATCATGATACAACTTTAGTCCATTATGTGAAATTATTAATTTACTTATTTGAAATCTGCATGCTTTTATTTAAAGTGTTTTTACATGTTCTAATATATGCGACTTATCTAAAAATCATATCATATTTCAGTATTACTTAGAGCAAAATAATAAGATAGCATTGCAATGCAGACCATATCTCATTGGTATATAATAATTATTTATAAATAAAACTTTTATTAACTACTCGTATATATAAATACTAGCTGACCCAACAGACGTTGTCCTGCCCGAAATGCTATTAGCTGGTTCAGCAAACGTTTTTTTTCGTTAAACTATATATTAAATGTTAAACTATATACTCAATACACACGCAATTGTGACATATGGCATATGTGAAATATCGAAACACATTTAACAGAATTTTAAATCTGAGCCACGCTACAACGCAAGTGATTTGCTCATGCTTAAACATAAAATTCGACATCAGCACCATCTATGGTAAACAAACATATTTATGAATTATTCTCAGGTTAATTATTCTTGAACCTCCCAGAAGGATTTAACGGTCACCCACCGGGTCCAGTTGTGAATCTAAACCATCCAGGGACCCACTAAAATACACACAAAGTCATCAAAATCGGTCCAGTCGTTACGGAGGAGTTCAACTACATACACCCTTACGGAAGAAATATATATATAAAAATGAAACCGATTAGTAATATAGGTGAAACATAATTTAAAACTGGGTATGGTAAGTGGTAATTAATAAAAAATCATTTTTATATAATTCACAAAATATTTCCTAATATATTAATTCTTACCTATTTAAACAATTATATCCTTATAGCAACAAAAATATCGAAACGAAATACATTGTAAAATAAATAAATGTAGAGTAAAACTCCTATAAGAATATATTAAAATATTATAATAGATTTTCAGACTTCATAATAAAAAGAAATTGAAAAATGTTTCACGTGTTGAAGCGTTATGAACAAAACAATTCAAATATACATATTAAATAACGTGTGGAATTTCTGGTTCCATTTTCATCGTTAACGTATAATTTTTTTACCATTTTTTTCTTCATTCATTTTTTCCATATGTCCAAACCATCTTAATGATCATTTCATTATTTTGTTCATAACACCATCATTCGCACCGCATTCACTTATTATATTTTCATTCGACACTATCATACACAGAGTATCCACATATCATTAGATCATAGCAGTTGGGTTATTGTATTTAAAACATGAATGAATGAAATAAGGTTTTGAATGACATTATAGATTCTTTGTTTTTTGACACTTTTTGTACATCATAATATGATGTACAAAAGAACATATTATGTTCTTTTGTTTTTCATAATTAGAATGCGTTGTTATAACTACAACAATAACATGAGTTTGAAATATGTGTAGGCAATGGTTTATTGCTTTGCGCTATAACAACAAACATTATCACGCGAAATTATTATATCGAAGATCAATTATACTATTTGGTAGATTAATTATAAGTGGGTATGGTATTACAATAGATACATATCGCACACGGACCTTCTGCGGTTTTTTTTTATTATTCGATTTTCATTGTTGTACGTAATTACCGCTCAATCTTGGTCCAGACCGAGTCCGGGGTAACGTCGCGACCTCTATTCGTGTCAGTTCTTAATTAAATCGGATTTAATAAGATCACATCACGTCTGGAGTTGCTATAAATAAGTACATGAGCGGTCATTTCCGCGGCAAATCTGTGGGAATTGTCTGCTTTGATTGAAAAATTCTCGTGATGTCACGTTTTCGCGATGTTGTCGCAGAGTTCGGCACAGCTGCTTTTTATAAACATTTTTTGTTAATATAATGAAGATATATTAATTCAATCGGGAGTTCCCAAATTGAAAGGCAATGATTGCTCATCGTTTTATATAGGTAAAACAAGGTTATTCGCGAGTAAACAACGTTCAGAGTGTCAGAAATGAAGACGCTCAGAAACATATCTGGAAAAACACTACGAGATATAATAAGGAACTCAGGGATAGGGGAGATATGCGAGGTCGAGGATGTCATTAGGTGGGGAAGGCAAAGGAAAATATACTAGTAATACTAGTCTAGTATACACACGTGAGGAGAATGAATCCATCCAGATTCCCCATCGTTGTGTTGCACAACCAATCTCAAGGTAGATGATCCCCGAGCAGACCACCAAAGAGATGGATCGACAGTTGGAAGTCGACCTCGCGGGAGGCTAATTCCTCTTAAGAAACAGGCCACAAGGCACATTAACATTAAGAAGAAGACGAAGAAAATAAGACACAGCTCCAATTTAAGAATAAAGACAATTTAATGTCTGTCTAATAATAACTCCTTAGTAAAAAAATCATTAGTCTAATTAAGATTACGTCGTTCAAATTTTATACGTTAATAAGAAAAACATAACCTTAAATAACCTTGAATTATTATTAATAAATAATAGCCATTAAATATTTAGAAAATATTATAAATAACCTGAAATTCAAGTCCAATTATTGATTTGTTCCCTTCATCCTACAATTCATACGAATGAACCGTCTGTTTTCTAGAAGTTTTATTATAGTTAATGGGAATGATATGTTTCGCTTTTCTGTGCCATTATTTGGTATTATGTAATTAAAATATGTTTTTAATTACATAATACCAAAAATCCCGCGGGGCGAAAAGAGAAGGATGGAGTGCCGCATCAGTAAAAGTGTGACAGTCCATTCTTTCTGCCTACCCTTTCGGGACGACGGCGTGATGGTTAGTTAGTTAAATATGTTTTTCCTCTTATTTTGCCTGTTCTTAATAGATGCCTTAAACTTTTATATATCGCACCGTGAGTGTAAAACCGAAACAAGTGCAAATATACAGTTTGGAGATATGGGAGTTTAAGGACTTCATATTGCTTGGAAAAACTGTTTTTTTTTTTTTAAATAAACCAATGATTTTCGGTTTATAGGTATATTACTTTAAACTGAAAATCATTGGTTTATTAAAAAAAACAGTTTTTTCAAGCAATATGAAGTCTTTAAACTCCCATATCTCCAAGCTGTATATTTGCACTTGTTTCGGTTTTACACTCACGGTGCGATATATTAGGTCCTTACATTTGAAATTGGCTTTTGTATGGGAGGAACATAAAGTTGATTTTTTTTAAGTATAATATATTTATTTAATCAAAGTATGTACCATTGCTATCTATGCACTTTTGCCGTCTCATAGGTAGTTCATCGATCCCTTTACTAAAAAAAACATTCGGACGGGAATCAATAAAATCTTTGAAGTCGGTTTGGACTGCCCCATCGGAGATGAATTTTTTCCCTTGCAAGAAGTTATCCAAATTTCGAAAAAAATAGTCATCTGTTGGGGCAAGGTCCGGAGAGTACGGTGGATGTCTTAGACATTCCAATTGAAGCTCTTCTAATTTGGTAGCCGTCTGTTGTGCAGTGTGGTCTAGCGTTATCATGAAGCAGCAGTGGCCTAGAGCGATTAACCAGCCTCGGTTGTTTAGCAGCTAGCTTTTCCATCATGGTTTGCAGTTGCTGACAATAGACATCTGCCGTAATCGTCTGGCCAGATTTAAGAAAGCTGTAGTGAACGACACCAGCACTAGTCCACCAAACGCTCACAAGTAACTTTTTTGGAGTCAATTTTCGCTTGGGGCATGGTTTGGCTGGTTCGGCAGGGTTCAGCCATTGCAATGAGCGCTTCCGATTATCATACAGGATCCACTTTTCATCACAGGTAATGATTCGATTCAAAATCCCTTCATTATTGTGCCGGTTGAGTAATGCAACGCAGCAGTCAACGCGCGTTTGTTGATTTGCTTCACTCAATTCGTGAGGTACCCACCTTTTAAGCTTTTTCACCTTCCCAATTTGCTTCAAGTGGATTAAAACAGTTTTATCACTAACACCGCAGCCTGCAGCTAACTCGGACGTGGTTTGCGATGGATCCGCTTCCACAATAGCCTTCAATTCTTCATTATCAACTTTGGTCTCCGGCCGTCCACGGGGCTTGTTCTGCAGGTCGAAATTTCCAGAACGAAAACGTTGGAACCAAAAACGCAATGTGTTTTCTTTTGCGGCACCGTCGCCATACACATCATTAATCCTTCGAGCCGTTTCTGCAGCACTGGTGCCACGGTGGAACTCGTACTCGTAAATAACGCGATATTTCAAGTTTTCCATTTTGTAAACTGAGTGACGCAAAGAAAAAAAACAATTGAGGAAAAACAAATGAATTATAATTTTCGAAACACAAATACTTGAGTAAATAGCTGTATAAATTTTAATTTGGAATTCCTAACCAAAGAGAAGATATTTGAGATCAAAGTTGCCAGTACGGCAAAACGCCAATTTCATATGTAAGGACCTAATATTTGTAATATCGTTGAGAAATAAACTGATTTGATTGAAAATAAAAAAAAGAACTAGTAAAAGTCGTGAAGCCCATATCCGTATAAATATATATAAAACTACACGAAACAAGCGATCTTATTGTAATTAATTTGATCGTAAAGTAAAACACAAGAATCGTGATTAAATCGCAATTTATATCAACGGGTGCCTGTATTTAAAATTGCATTTTTTGTTTTGTTCGGCGCTCATTTCATTCCACAACAATCGTATTGAATAATGAATCTTCTTCCCACACCTAAATACGTGTGCTGGTATACGAAGTAGGTAGGTATGTACTACATAATATATTAATGAGTATAGGACGGGCATCATTCCTATAAATAAGTATATATTTTTAAAGAACTGTAATAAATCAACTCCTATATAAAGTTTTTTTTAAGAATTTTAAACATTACTAGAAATTACGTTACACGCAAAAGAATAATATTATGATAATATGATACGTTTGTTTTCTTCCAATTGTTTATGTTTTTGACCGATTCCGAATATGCTAACAAAAAATACACCTCAAAACATTACACATAAATAATTGCGTTGATTTTCACGGTTGGTAACAATGTGTTATTTGTGATCTTGGAATAATCCGTGTAACTTGTCTTTCTCGGGCGACGTTTCGGAGATTTTTACAGTCTCCATCTTCAGGGTAGTTAAGATATCATAGCTACCCTGAAGACGGAGCCTGAGACTGTAACGAACTCCGAAACGTCGATCGAGATATACGATTCCAAAAAACATATGTTTACACTTAAAAGTTAATTGATAGGTGTGGCTTTTATTTTGTAAAACTCCATTATAAAATATATAATGAAAACGTGATTGATTCATCGGTTTGACATTGATTTTATTTATTTATATATAATCAAATAAATAAATATTTGTTATAAATTTGTTTCGCCTTGCGAGGGCATTCTTAAACCTCAAAGTTTGAGAATTTGTTATATTTTTTATATATATTTGAACTCTTCCTAAACGGCTGGACCGATTTTGACGATTTTTTTACGTAGTTTGAGTGGATCCCTGGATGTTTTAGATTCACAATTGAACCCGATAGGTTAAAATCTTCTGAGAAGTTCACTCCATGCATGCCATGTATCACAATTACGCGCATATTGACTATACAGTTTATCATTTAGTAAATAGTTTGTCGAAAATACGAATATCGAAAAAAAACGTTTGCTGAACCAGCTAATAGCAGGCAAGCCAACGTTCGGGAAGGATAACGTCTGTCGGATCCGCTAGTTATATATAATACTTAAAACTTTACCTAGATAAGTTTTAAAATACCCATATTTCAATATTTTCGTGAGTCTGATGCAAAACAAATAAACAGAAGAATTGTAAATACTTTGTTAAAACAAAACAAATGAAACATTCAACAAACATCCTCGCATCTTCGCAAACAGAATATCTCTGTAGAGGTCAGACTATCGATAACTTAGCACTAAGGGGGCATTATATTATTATTGTTTTGTTTTAGCAATGGCATCTTTTGTTTACTGTTTAAAATAAACAATAAATACGAAGACATATGATTTATTGCTTCAATAGAAATATTAATCCCATCAAATATAATAATGCATTTGAACGGCCGTAACGTTGAAAGGGTGGAAAAAATTAAATAACTCGGCAGCATACTAACGCAATCTCTTGACCCAGATGTAGAGATAAAATGCAGAATTGAGGCAACAAGAGCTACGTTTAATAAAATGAAATCACTCTTCTGCAATGTTAACGTAAACTTGAAACTCCGCCAGAGAATGATCAAATGCTATGTGTGGTCTGTTTTATTGTACAGGTGTGAAACTTGGACCTTGAAAGTTAACTCAATGAACAGACTGGAAGCATTTGAAATGTGGCTCCATCGACGAATGCTCAGAGTTCCCTGGACAGACATGGTTACCAGTACCGAAGTCCTGAGGCGATCTAGATTTGACAGGGAACTGTTATCAACTATCAAGATTCGAAAGATCTCACATCTGGGTCATATAATGCGTGGGGAAAAGTACCACTTTCTCCAACTGATATTGGAGGGGAAAATTGAGGGACGCCGAGGGCCCGGAAGGAGAGAAATGTCCTGGCTGCGAAACGTGAGGGAGTGGACCGGCATCCGAAGTGTAGAGGAGCTGTTCCGAGCGGCGCAGGACAAGGACAGATTCGCCAAGGTGATCGCCAACGTTGGGGGGACCCAACATGGCACTTGAAGAAGAAGAAGAAATATAAATTATCTTTTTGACATTTTGTATTAGTCTGTGGTACTATCAACATTTTTGCGGCTTATATTAGACGCTTTCTAACTAACTAACTAACTAACTAACTAACCATCACACCGTCTCCCCGAAGGGGTAGGCAGAAAGAATGGACTGCCACACCTTTCTTTCCTGACATATTTCTCTCGCTTCCTCAACATTCATACATCGTGTCATGCACACGCGTCGATTTCTCTGACTCCTCACATGGCCGACATTCAATATTTGATTTATTTGATCGTGCCACGTTTTCCTTGGTCTTCCTCTATTTCTGGTACCATTTACATCATTAACATATAATTTAAGACGAATTAATATATCTTATTTTTCGAACCAATAAGACGCTTTCTATTATATTATTATATAAGCTTAGATGGTGGTTAGCTCGTAACGGTTCTTTGGTTGCCTGGTGGATAGTAGATGGTAGAAGACCTATAATGCAGGAAGACATTAAACTGGAGTTTTATGCTTTCTGTAGGATATAAAATTATATTCATGTGCACTATACACAAGCTGCACGTTCTTAAATATCACGGTTTTATGAAAGTACGGAAGTACTTCCTTATGAACCTATAATACAATAGAAACAAATATAAAAATCCTAATAAAACACTTATCAACGAACAAGAAATAATGTAGGTAAATGTAAGGCAGATGATTGTATGTATTATACGGAAAATTAAAAAAGAATCGCTGAGATGATTTGTACGTATGGAATGAATGAATGAGAGTAGAATGTATTGATGGTTGCAGTTATTATTATATTATATTTTGTAAAACTCTACTGTAAATTATTATAATGTGAACGCGATTGTTTATTCGGTTTTACAGAGATTTTTTATTTCCTTCTTCTTATATTTCAATCCTGGGATCGGTTTGCAGCAAAGTTTATTAATATATTTGCTGGTTCTTGGGATGCCACTTGGCCCTTTTTGATGTGGTAGTTTCTCGTTTCTTTTTATTTATATATAAAATATATAAATACTTATTACAAATTTATTTCGCATTGCGAGGGCATTCTCAAACTAAACTTTGAGAACAATGGTAGGCTCTCTTCGTTCTCAAACTAAACTAATTCAGAATTTTCAAACTAAACTAAGAGAAGAATTTTTGTATACAAGCGTATACAATGTTGTATACAAGCGATGTGAATGGAAAGAGAAGCCGTGGACGACTTAGGAAAGCACGGCATGAACAAATTAATAAATTATTAAAAAATTCGAAATCGGAAAAATGTATTATATCTCAAGTAAACCACGCACTTAATTTTATTTCTATGTGAAGTTAAACGGGTAATACAGACATTAAGCCATCGGAAACTTTCTCATACAAAATTCAGAGACGTATTTACGTAGGATTGCGTTTATTGCTGTGTACGTGGTCGTTAGTTATGAAATAAAATATATGATGCTATTACCATCCGATGTCGAGGTACCGGCTTTGGTCACCGAAGGCGAAACATTTATAACATCATTAACGAGAAAATGTTGAAAATTTTGGATTCGTTGTTAATTTTTATTGGCATCGTCATTTTCACATCTAACTACCACCTTAGACTAAAAATATAACTAACCATCACGCCGTCTCTCCGAAAGGGTAGACAGAAAGAATGGACTGCCACACTTTAACCGATGCGGCACTCCATCCTTCTCTTTTCGCCCCGCGGGAGACGCGGTGTGATGGGTTGCGAACCTCATCGCCACCAATAGGCATCTCCCGCGCACACTTCGATCGTAAAACATCCATAAAATAAATATAAAATACAATGATATAAAATAAAATAACAAAATAAAAATAATTTAACACATATTGTTATTTTTAGATGGTGCACGTAAATTATATAAATTGCTCGCTGAGTAAGCTTGTTTTAGACTTAATAAATTATTAAAATAAAATAAAAATTAAAAATTAAAACAAATTACTGTTTAACCTAATAAATGTTAATATTTGGACAAATTCTTAGATTTCGTTACTTTTTCCAATTACGTCACCATCAAATATAGAAATGAATTATTTCAATTAAATTGTACTGAAGACATAAGAATATTTTTTAAATGAACTAATAAACATAGCAAACCAAACCTTTCTTATTTTATCTATGGTTCAAAGTACTTACAATTACCACCATAACTACCACCTTATGCATGAAAAATCGTGTTCGCCGGAGTGCGGCCGATTGCATCGATAAAAATTCCATTAATATTTACTTGACATTTAAAGCGTTCAATTGGCATATCGCCTTATCGACACACGCAGCGCATCAATCGGACGGCAAACATCTCTAGATAAGAGTGCGCGATAGTAAGGTTCCGCGCGGGGGGCGGGGGCGAGGACGGCCCGGAGGGAGAGCCATCCCACGAGGAGTGCAGCCTGCAGACACAGACACCAGACGGCCCGTAGTGCCATACTGCTCACAGCCAGCCCGCCCGACGGTTCAGTCCGCACCGCACGGGACCGCAGTCCTCCGCCGTCCGCCGAATAGAAGAGTCGCATTATTTATTCCCTTTCGATATTTTTTTCTTTTTTACTTCGAGTCTCATTCGGCCAATCTCGCTGCTTACCGGCCGCATACACCTATACAATACCAACCGTGTTTTAGTCACGAATCAATACTCAACCGGTGAAATCGTCTCGCGGACTTACTTCACCGAGCGCTTTAAATGAAAACCAGGAAATCGTACATAAACTTAAATGTGACCGTCTTTACAGTTTGACTCTGTGCGCGAGTTTAGTGGGTGCATCACTTTAAAGTATCAATAACAGCTTCGAAATTCAACGGCCAAAGAAAAACACCAAGATGTCGGCTGACGTCTTGAGTAACGACTTGAAGTCAATGCTGCATTTGAAGTCCAAGACGGTCGGGGAAGACCGGATCAGAAGGGCGCGGGAGACCAACGAGGATGTGGCCATTCTTTCCATGTTCCTGCCCAACGCCACGGCTGGTGCCCAGAACAAGGGATTCCGCTGCGCCCTACAGGCCGCCTGCCTCATGGGGGACCCAACCAGAACTGTGGCAGGTTATTGGTTCTCTGTCTTATTGATTATCTGTCTTATTAGTTCTCTATCTTATTGGTTCTCGCAGAGGATATCGCACGCTGCTCGTAAAATTACAGCCTTATAATCAAGATGATAACATGAAATTACATTTTTTTATGTTGACGTTTTGAAGCTACTCGAACATACCGCGCTGTAAATAACTTATACCACATGTATCATTTTTTGTTGCTTATTTTTATTATTTCGGTCTTACATACATGTTAATAGTTATTGAAAGCTAAGGCATTAACACTGTGGAATTCCACAGTATACTTACTCTACTTTTAGTCTTCCAATAATTTATTAATTTCTTTATAAATTATGTCTTTTCAAATATATGTTTTTTTCTAAATTACAATTTTATATTTTTTTATACAATCATTATGTATTATTATTGTTTAATGTTATTTATTAGTTCTTACTGATAAAAAATAATTATTAGTACTTATAACAATTAGCCCAGGTTAATTTTTAAATTTAAATTATTGTATCGAATTTTAAATACGTTGTTTATATTAGTCTTTCTTTGTTTAGTTTTTATTTTATATTTACACCGGAAGATGAAGGTATCCTCCGAAACATGTCGTGTTTTTTTAATATTTTTTGGATAATAAACCAAGTTTTTTTCAATTTCCTAAGTATGTTAATAGTTAATTTAAACTTGTTTTCTAAAGTTGGCAACAAGTTTAAATTTTTTTTTTTATGTAAATACGTATGTACCTTTATCATATTTGTATTTGTGATAAAGAAGCATTCATGAGATACGTAAATAAACTTAGAAATCTTACTATTCAATGAAAATGCACATTTAATATTCACAGATTACAATAGTCTAATAAATAATTCAGTTTCGTTTCTTTGACAATATATTATTTATGTTATTCTCTAGTGCGAGGCACCCAGACACTATTTAAATAAATCTCCATGGCAACGGTATTTCTCATCTTTGTCTCCGAGTAAACTGGTCATTTCAGTTTCCACTTCAAAAGCGTATAACCAAAGTATGTCCGAGTGGCTAAGAGTGTCGCCGTACAATATTATGTATTTATGTAGGTATATGGACACAGTCGTTGGCCTGTATTTGGGTAAGCGAGAACCGCTGTCTTGACTTCCAAAGCAAAATTTACTGCTTAATATGGCAGTTGACTTAAACAAAAAAAAACGCTCCTAAGACGCGAAACCCATTTCGGAACAGTTAGTTATGCTACCAACAACCGGAATAAATACATTTTACAATTGAACCTGATTAATTGTATGTGTCGTGTTTTTTTATTGACAGATTTATGTATGTCTATTTGTGATAAGATAGCTCCATATATTCCTATAGAAATTACCATCTCATTAGATGTAATTGAAAATAATTCAAATATTTTATTTTCACGTTACATGTATTCAATTAAACAAACATCGTTAGCTTTTTTATTTGATAGCATTATCTCCCAGCTTACAGAACCAACCAAGATGATACCATACCAGTGGTTGAATATATTCACTTCTGTGTTTGTCGTTTTTCATATTGATTCAAGATGAAAATACTCCTAACATTATAAGGTATTCTGTCTATTTAGCATCGAATTAGCCTATAAAATATTTACGAATTGACGATTCAAATAAGTATATACTAAACTCTATATGTGTAAATAAATATTTTGAAAATAATTAAACGTTAACATGCTAAAAAAAGAGTTTCATAAATTATAAAAAAAAATGTTTAGAGTGAATTTATTTATAACCGTTTTTGAAGACATTACATTCTTATTTCAAATTATACAAACATTATTTAGGTACTAAGTACAAATGCTCAGCTTCTCCCGATTATGTATATAAATAAATGACAATGTTTATATATTTGTACCCTATGGAATCAAAAACTGCTAGACCGATTTCACTGAAAATATCTCAGTGATCTTAATAGTGCCAGGAATGTTTAAGAGTTATGAATCTTATTAATCCATATGTATAATATAAATAAAGGGCGATGTTCGTATGTGTGTGCCCTACATACTGAAAAACGATTCATCATCGCTATCATTGCATTTGTCATCGTAAATAATCAACATAATGCTAAAATTATTCCTTAAAACCTATAAATTAAGAATTTTTATATTTTTACTCTCGGGATGTTTAAAATAATTATTATACAATTAATAAAAAAATATTTTGGATCTAACCCGAGCGAAGTCACGTAATATATCAAGTTCTTAATAAATAAAAGTAAAAATGCACTATTTTATTTGTGCCCCAATTAGCTGTACTAATGCATTTCACAACTTTCGGATAGACAAAGCTATTTGTTTCTTCTGCAAATGCATTATCACATCAATTGCGCTTGTTAAAGAATCATCTTATGAATTACAAGACAGGATGAACCATCAAACTTTTGTATTCGGACATACATATTGAGCATCCTCCGCATTCGTGCAGCATCTCATATCAAATATTCCAACATCAGGCATGGTCAACTTTTAAAAATCGATTGAACTGGTGGTTTCCTAGTTTTTCCTCGGTCTTCCTTGATTTTATGCTTCATTCGCATATTTCACGCATACTATTTTAAGCAGTATTTGTTCCATAGATCTACGCAATACTTGTTAACGATACAATCACGATTTTGTGTATTACGCTTTCGTCATATGTAGGAACTCAATTTGTTTTTCCACAAATTTGTGAGAGAGATTACATATCTATTACATTTATTCTACAATAATCTCTTCCTTTTTAATCTTTTTAAGAACTTATTGTGAACTGCTATTTTTACTCTAAGAGTAAGATCTAAAAGTAAGGATAAAAATAGAATAAATTCCGTAGAAATGAGATCACCGAGAATAATGTGTGAGAAAACGATATATAATAGAATACCGAACGACGAAATAAGGAAGAAATATAAGGCGGATGATTGCATCATAAGTAAAATTAAAAAATGATGGCTGAGACGATTTGGACATATGGGACGAATATCGAGATAAGAATAGTTAAAATATTATATACAGGCTGTGTGAGTGGAAAGAGAAGCCTAGGAAGACCAATGAAAGCATAGCATGATCAAATTTATATAATACTAAAAGTCGCCCAAATTCGAAGTCGGAAACATCGACGAGCGTGCATGTTACGATGTGTGAATGTAGAGAAAGCTGTAGGTGTAGGAAGCTGTAGGTGTGTGAAGACAGAGCAGTATGGCAATTCATCCTCTCTGCCTACGCCTCCAGGGAAACGGCGTGATGGTTAGTTATTTAGTCTCTAAAAATACACACTTCTTCTTCTTCCTTGTTGTAGACCTATGTGGTCTGTTCTCCAGAGTGTTGCTCCTCCTGTCAGGTAGACTCTCAGCTATCCTTACATCTTTTAGGGGGTCTTCCACGAGGACGAGTCCCATGAGCCTGATTGTGTAGTGCAATATAGGAGAGTCTGGTGGTGTCCATTTTTTTAACATGACCGTACCAGTCTCTTTTTCGTTGTCTGTTCCATCTTATAATATCCTCAATTTTCCATATCTCTCTTATTCTGGTGTTCCTCACGCGATCTCTGAGTGTCTTGGTTTTCACACACTTCTTGCTTTAAAATATTAACAATATACTAAGCAATCAAATCTACACAAACGTCAAAATAAAATGCAATTGAGCGCTGTGAATTTTGTTTCTACTTTTACGATACTTTTGACATTGGCTGGGAGGAAATGTTTACGTTTGCAATAATAACTGAATGCGTTTTCAATAAGTTACATCTCAGATGGAAACTTGTTCCACTAATTGTAAACTAAATACTTCGGAAATAAAGTACGAGTGTACCTATCTAAGGAATATGAGTCAAGGTGAATGATATTGACCTCTCGAGTGTTGCCACTTGAAGATATTTCTGATGGATCTGCAGTTCGAAATATCCCCGACATTATCTCGTCTTGAATACCAAATCTATGTTTAGGTACTTACTGCAGCTAAAGTAGGCATTTAATTTTTCTTGGCAATAATGCAAAACTCCATATTAAATTTGTTACTTATTAAATATTTTAAACAATTGAACAATTTTTTTATAGAAATTCAATTAACCTCAAATTGTTCAGTTTTTAATTGATTTTAAATTGTAATACCCGATGATGTCAACATAGGTTGATGAACAGCGGTCGCGTAAAATAAAATACAATTGTGATGCATAAAACAAAGCTTTTTAATTTAATAGTTTATTAGTAATTTTATCTATAATTTTTCGCTTATTTAAAATAACTCTATGTACTGGCTTTAATTGTGTTAAAACAAATATTAACGTCATTAATAGTAGGGTATTAATAATGAGAAACCTACATAATTCATTGTTTTGGCGGAAACACTTTGATATTTCTACATTATTAACTGTTTATATAAAAACACTGTTGTAGAATATCACAATTGTTTATATTTCTTTCGGAATTGTTGCGACAGCTGTTTCGCTAACTGATATTAGCGAAATAGTGTTTTTATTTAAATAGTTAATAATGAGAAACCTCTTACAATACTTCCATATTGGATCGAATTAATAATAATAATGAAAAAAAAAATTAATACTAAAGAAAACGTCGGGTTTCTAATAGTTTTATTATATTTAATAAGAATAACATGTTGAGCCTAATAATGACGACCTTCGTGGCCAGTGGTAAGTGCTACGACTACCACACCGTAGGTCCCGGGTTCGATTCCCGGCGATGGCACACTGTCTTTGGGCTGATGATCTGATAAAATGGCGATAGATCAGCCACCTATCACATGTCATGATAATCAATACGATGGCTGTACCCTTTAAATTGATTTGGCTCGCGCTCTTATGAGCGATTCAACATAATAATAATAATGCTCGAACTTGTATACTTGTATGTACGTACATATTTCGTTAATTTTATATTATTTTATGCCCACCTGACTACCTACCAACAGTGCCGTCATTAATGTAATTTTAATAAGTGAATTAATGTTCTTTTCGTGTGGTAAAAAAGGCACACCGTCAAAGTTAATATTAAAATCTATTAGAGTGATTTAATACTGTTGTCGGATGACATCATTCCTTAATAATACAAATTGGTACCGCGATTCACGACTTCTTCAAGAAGTTAATGCAAAAAAAAACAAGTAAATTTATTAAAGGTAAACGGCTTGTCAAGTTTGTGTATAAATAACTTTATTGAGGAGCTGATCTGCGTGAACAAATACGTGCTCAAGTCAACAAGGCACCTTCAATCTCTTTTGTTTCAAAATCCAACAATAACAATGGTGCTAGAGTCCACTTTGGGCCCCAGCCTCCTCCAGAATTCTTCGCCACTCTCCCCGGTCCATCGCCCGCATTCTCCAGTTTGAAACACCATCCATCCAGCTCAGTTTTGGTCTTCCCACACTTCGCTTTCCATCTGGCTCTAAAATCCACAATATATAAAAACAAAGACAAGACCATTGAGAGTAAGATGAGAACTTATGAAGCGTGCGTACGACTAATTTCCTTAAACAATGATGTAATATTTTGTTTTGAATGTATACAAATACTTGTAGACGAATACTGGATTTTACCCATTGCGGATTAATCGTTTAAGGATTAATTGTATCTCAATAGAGACGAAGATGTAAATTGTTTTACAAACAGAAACGGGCGGAATGGGGAATGTTGTAATACATAAAGCGATCGCTTAGCCCAACCAATGACAGGCCATAAGTCCTGTAAACGCCTCGACCACCATATTGTTTCCAAAACAATTTACATCTTCGTCTCTATTGAGATACAATTAATCCTTAAATGATGTTATACTCCATATTAAATAATTAATACGAATGAAAGCGTCTGTTTTCTAGAAGTTATATTATATTTTATGTGAATGACATGTTTTGACTACCTTAGGCAATATCACATTTGATACTGCCTTAGACAGGCGAAACATATCATTCACATAATATATATAATAAAACTTCAAAAAAAGCACGAGATTCAATCATATTAATTTAACCAACAATAACATATGGCGTATAAGCAAGGGTATATACAGACAGAAACCGACAAGTCCTGAGGATTTCCGAGATACTGAGTATGATAGCATACAAGACACTAAGAGATCGCGTGAAGAATAGCAAAATAAGATAAATATGTGAGGCTGAGGATATTATAAGATGGAGTAGACAGAGAAGGTACAGACATGTCCAAAGAGTAGACACCACCAGACTTCCCTTTATTGCACTACATAATAGTGAAAAACCTCTTAAAATATGGAAGAACAGCTGGGAATTCACCTCCCAGGAGAAGCAAAACGTCTGGAAAATAGACCACTTCAGTCTACAAGCATGGAAGAAGAAGAAGAACGATTATACCTGACTAACTAATAAAGCCCTTTAGTGTGACGAGTTACCTAGAAAATACATAATCGTAGGTGTTTTTACAAGTGTTATACCTATAAAATAAGCAATCAGCCTATTTTATCGTCAATATTAAGGTATAAAACCACCTACCATAGAAAGAACGAATTCCAAATCAATACGCAAGACCTAGCAGTACGATATTATTCCACGTGCCTTATTCCGCTGCTCCTGGTAATATTTGATGGCAAACTGGATTCTAATAATGGAGATCGTATATGCGAACATCTGTCAACATATACGAGTACACTCGCCTTGGAAGTAATTCTCTGACATATCACATCATATAATTATTATAATACATCATAATGTCAACCGAGCCTTGAGTGAAAAGACTCGACAGAACACTTCTCTGCAAGACTCAATTACATACTTCAGCCTTGTATCGGCGAATCGATTTGAAATTGCATTTGAAATCAAGTTTCCTTACCTAACGTATCCAAGTTCATTACACTGACCGATATAATTTAATTATTTCGGGTGTAATTGAGAACAGATAGAGTCTTTATGCATAATTTAAACCATAGATGGGCAACCGCCGGCCCGCGGAGCTATTTTGTCCGGCCCTGATTCATCTCGGCGAAGTAATAGAGAAATTAATTTTTTTTTGAAAAAAAAAAAAAAACGACTTTCAAATCCAAGACTTAACATTCGCTATATTTGCTCGTCCGATAAATAATGTGCCAGCAAATTTACAGATGGAACTTTTTGAGCTTCAGGGGGACTTAGCGCTAAAATCACAATTTGACAATGTTGGTTTGACGGATTTTTATAAATTATATTTGGTGGAAGAAAAATATACAAATTTACATACATTTGCAAGAAAAATCATTTGTCTTTTTGGCAGCACATATACATGTGAACAGTTCTTTTCGAGGATGAAATACACTAAATCAAAAATTCGAACGAGGATAACACATCAAAATCTCGAAAATTCTATGCGATTTTAAGCAATACCAACGCCAATATTGATAGTCTCGTAATTCAAGTACAAGGCCAATCTTCACACTAAATTTTGTAATCAGTTTATAATATTATGTCGTTCATTATATAAATAAATAAATATATAAGATGTAGCAACATGTTTTATTTTATTTAATATTACCTTATTATGATTAATAATTTGGTCCGGCTCTTGACAAGGAGACAGAATGAAAATTTGGCCCCAGACCTAGGAAAGTTTGCCCATGCCTGATTTAAACTCACTGTCAAGAACGTTCTGTCAACCCACGGAGGCAGCGGTATAGTTTACTGATACAATTTTAATAATTTAGCAATATTTTTTTACTGTGACTCAGTAAAATTTTTCTCTCAAACTGTAAATTACTCGTAACTGTTGGCAAGTCTCTGCCCACCCGAGAACATAAAACCTGTATCGGAATATAATCAGATATTCTCCCCTGTTGGTTCGTGCGCCTTTAATACTTGCAGAATAATTATTTCAGTTCACGCCTACACGTATCGCATAATAATGTATCAAGAATCAATGCATCTTTCATTACTTACGAATTCGTTAATCAAGATAAAATAAAAGTGTTCAAAAGAAACACTTTCGTGATAAACGAGAGATGAAAATCTCAATCCTTATTGATAATATTATATTATTATTACATATTCGAACGAATTGGTTTCTTGTTTGAAACAATAAATAAACTTAAGGGATTATCAAAACTCCTAGAAAACTGACGTTTTCATTCGTATTAATTATTTAATATGGAATCTAATTAATACGAATGAAAACGTCAGTTTTCTATAAGTTTTATTATAATATATTTTATGGAAATAACATGTTTTGCTCTTATAAAGCATTATCAAATGTCTTCTAAGGCATTATCAAAACTTCTAGAAAACTGACGTTTTCATTCGTATTAATTATTTATGGAGTTTTACATCATTGTTCAAGTAACAATAAATAAACATAAGACATTAATTTATTGTTTCTTGAACAATGATGTAAGACTTCATATTAAATGATCAATACGAATTAAAATGTCAGTTTTCTAGCAGTTTTATTATATTTTATGGGAATGACATGTTTCACCCTTCTAAGGCATTATTAAATGTTTTTATAATAATATTATAATATATAATAAATATTGTAAAATTAAGACGTTAAAACTATGGAATTTCATAATAACGATTTTATGAATTAAAACACTGTTTTTTCCCACATTTGAGTTTATTTTTCTCGACATGTTTCTTACGCTTTTGATTAGATAATCCATTGTTTTGGCGGAAACACTTTGTTATTTCAACACTATCAACTGTTTAAATAAAAAAAAACTTTGTTATAAATATCACAATTGGTTAAATTTTTTGTTGCGACAACTGTTTCGCTAACTGATGTTAGCATCGTCAGGTCTTACTGTAAGACCTGACGATGCTAACATCGGTTAGCGAAACAGCTGTCGCGACAAAAGATTAGTCATGTTAGAAGTCGGAAGAATCGACGTGCGTGTATGACTCGCTGTGTGGAGGAATTAGATATGTGTCCCAGGATAGAGTAGTGTGGCGGTGCATTCTCTATGCCTACCCCTGCGGGGAAACGGCAAGATGGTTTGTTTTTTGTTTTTGTTTGTTTATTTTCATTATTTACAATGAACTTCTACTATGAAATTTCAAATAACGTCATTAATACTCACGGAAAATCTTTTCTGCCTTGCTCCGACCGGAATATCTCCTCTACGTTCCTTATTCCAGTTCAGTCTTTAATAACCATTAATCACCTTTAACCCGACCTGTTTCGATACTGCACATTTATTTATTACAACGATTACCGAAGTAATAACGTTTAAGTAAAACATTGTATAAAGCTATAATATGTTATTGAGGCATTGTTCCTCTTATCCCCCCAGAATCTGAGAAATTCCATTATATTCTACAATGCGCTAACTAGTCTTCCATTAATGCAGTCCTGGGTAAAAAAAAGTAGGTCTTTAGAATATGCCTTATATTTTCCCTCACCCTCTTTCAGAGGGGCACGCCGGGCCGCATATCTAGCCCCAAAATAAATCAACCACCAAATCACATTTCCTATAATGTTCCAATAGACACAAGAAGAATAGCCACAAAAGCTAAACCTGTGTATGCCAGGAGATCGAAGTCCAAGTCCAATCTAAATATCGTAAAAAATTGAGAATTGATTCTATTGATGAGTGTTGTTTTTTTTTAGTAACAGAATGATTTCTGCAAAAATAAAAATAAAATTGTTTGCTTATTGTTTATTTTTTATCGATTTTACATCACCCTAAATTTATACATTTTTAAAACTGTATAGTATCCAAGTAATCTAGTTTCTTTTTTATTAGTATTGTTAGTATGAGTGGTACATTTGATAATGGCTTAGTAAGGTAAAACATAATTCCCATAAAATACAATAAAAGTTATAGAAAACAGACGTTTTAATTCGTATTAATTATTGTTAGTGTGTATACTGTCAATGACCGTTGTTTTATTAGAGTTGTTGTAATGCTCAAATGATTAGCAAATTCTAAAAACTATAGCTATTAAAATATCGATTGCGTTATTTTTACATTCAAAATGTGAAACGCTTAACAGCCATTCCATTTTCATTTATTTATAGCAAATTTTATAATCTAGATCAATATTATTAACCAATAATTTTCCAAAGAGTAGATCATTTTTTGTGTTATTTTTATCTATAATATATAATTGTTTCTCGGCGTTATTTATCCTTTTAGTAAAAAAAAGTGTTTTTCTCTTATCGTTTAAATTGAGACATTACGGCATGAAAATACTTCGCTTATAAGTATTTTATTTGCAGTGTATAACACGTACAATTTCCAAGCTTCAATAACAATAAAAACGTTTATTGTGATTGTGCACGATGTTTTCAAAGCAACGTGCCTTTTAAAATAAGTGCAGATTGTAAAATTGGTAAACTGATTTCACACAACTGTAATTAAAGAAAATATTTATGAGTTAGTAATAATAGAAATGAAAAACATAGACCATTTCATATAAAATATTGATTAGACCAGTTTCAACGTATGCTTCGGAGACCTGGAAACTTACTAAACGTGATGAAATGAAATTTAACTTAAAGAAAATCCTCCGTAGAATCCTCGCACCCATTTAGGATGGTCAGACATCAGAAAAAATGTTTCAACACAGAGCATTACGATCTGTACAAGAATGTCAGCGTAGTCTAATTTATTAAAATGAACATATTGTGTTGACTTGGGCGTTTGACAGATTCGCAGATACAGCCGTTAACGAAATACCCATCCGAACACCGTCCAAATGGAAGGCCACCTAAGAGATAGAGGGACAGCTGGTCCTTATCATCCCAGGAGACATGATTTATGTGCCACAGATCGTCAGATCTATTAAAAGAAGAAAAAGATATTGCGTTGGCTAGGGTATTTGCACCATATTAGGGATCTAAAGCCCTCAAAATGAATATTTTAAAATTATTATTTTTATTTTGTTGAATCGCTCTTTACATCATTACAGTGATGTATTTCACGAGTACACGCATATTTTTCACATAAAGTTCACCTTTCAGAATATAAGCGACGACGAATAAAGCTAAATTCCGTTGCCTCCGTGTAGGTTGAAAATATTCTTAAAACAGGTGAGACAAGTTGTTATCTCAATCGCCATCTTGTCAGTGCGGAAATATATTGATTATCGGAAAATTCAAAATTAAATTATGTATTTAGCAAGAACAAAAGTGGTAATATACATAGCCATAAGATTAACTGTTTTCATTTTGAAACACTGTTATAATATACTCGGATAGTACTTCCTACTGGAAAAACTATCCGAGATCGTGTTCCTAACGTAGAAATAAGAAAAACATACGAAATAGAGAGCATTGTTCGTTGAAGTTGATTCAGAAAAAGATGTATACTGGAAGAACCATATAGCCAGAATGAATAATGACAGATTCGCTAACGAAATTCCTACCGGGCACCATCCACTTAGAAGACCATCTAAGAGATGGACGGACAATTAGACCTCTTCATCTCAGGAGACCTAATTTCTGTATCATAGATAGTCAAATCTATTTAAAGAAAAAGAAGATATCAACTTGATAATATGAGTAATAATTTGACTTTGGATACGAGGTAGAATTTTAACAATTTTTTGCTCAATAAATGAAGGGTTTACTTACTTACTTCCTATGGCCATACAACTCTTGAAGAGTTGCCTCCTTGATGATTTATCGCCAAGCTCCTCGATCCTGCGCCTTTTGCTCCCAGCAGTCCGATTCGCCCGACCTAGCCATATCAGCCAGAACATTGTCCATTAGGTGCTGTCTAGGCCTTCCTAGAGGTCTTACTCCAGTCGGTCAGGGTCTTGATTGCTCTGGTCTCTTCGGCTCGACATACGTGCCCAATCCATGCTAGGCGACCGGCTCTCACGGTGCTCGTTATAAGGGGCTGCTAGGTCATCATACGGATCTCTTGGTTGGTTCTATGCCTCCAAGTTTCCGCTGCAACACCGGGTCTGGGTCCCAGGATCATTCTAAGTATTCTATACTCAAACCAGTAGATTCTTAAATATTAATTTTATCTCAATAGAGACGAAGATATCGATTGATTTTTGGAAACAGAATATGGTGGTCGAGGCGTTTACAGGACTTATGACCTGTCATTGGTTGGGTTAAGCGATCGCTATATGTAATACACCATTCCCCATTCCGCCATTCTTACGACCACTGTTGTTCTTTTAGAGTAATAATTGTCCACGACTCCAACCATATGTCACCACTGGCTTGAAGATGAAGGGTTTAACTAACTAACTAACTATCACGCCGTCTCCCCGAAGGGGTAGACAGAAAGAATGGACTGCCACACTTTTCTTTCCTGACATATTTCTCTCGCTTCCTCAATATTCATACATCGTGTCATGCACGCGCGTCGATTTCTCTGACTCCTCACATGGCCGACATTCAATATTTGATTTCTTTGATCGTGCCACGTTTTCCTCGGTCTTCCTCTATTTCTGGTTCCATTTACATCATTAACATATCTTTTTTTACCATTCTTTCTTCTTCATTCTTTCCATATGTCCAAACCATCTTAATGATCCTTTCATTATTTTGTTCAAGACACCATCATTCGCACCGCATTCACTTCTTATATTTTCATTCGACACTCTATATCATACACGGAGTATCCACACATTCGTCTAAGAGATCTCCTTGCTACTGCATTTATTCTACTTTCATCCTTCTTTTGCCAGTTCCATGCTTCCATGAAGGGTTTACGAATACATAATTTTTGATGGGTACTTTTGTTATATTTTCAACGTCAAACTTTATATATATATTCGTGCATGCAGTTTTTTATTGCATATCCATACGTCATGTGTACAGTGAATAGCGGTCAGGTAGGTTTTGCTGTGGACTCACTTGTATCCCGTCGGGTTCTTTTACTGGAGCCGGGAAGGCGAATCTCTGAGTAATGATATGTTAATGTATTCCGTCTGCCAATTAAAGCTTGTTCACTTTCACACGCAGCGGCCTTCGCGGCGTTAATATGACTGATATCTTTTCGATTATCTCGAGATGCGAATGTATTATACTCGTATCAGTACATAGACCTGCAGCCCTTGCCTCGTATATCGGCTTACCGCTGCGCGATGATTCTCTTCTTATTGCGTTTGCGGTTGAATATCATATGCCTATACTTGGGACGCACACAGCTATGGAATTACATCATTTGCGTTTATAACCGCGAGGTTCTCGTGAATAAGTTACCGCAAGGTTTACACCCACACCCGTCTCGGTCAGATGTCAGGTCTCCTTCCTCGCGAGTACAGAGCGCTCTTAGGCTGCGGCCACACACGAGTGTTTCGCTTGGCGACTCGCTTGCCGTCTGTCCGAAAATGACAGAGACTGATTTAACAGCGTTGTCAAATTATTTTATTTGAAAATATCACGTTATTGGTAATAATTCAATTAAAGTAAAGGGCACTAATGATTTGTGATCATAAAGTTTCAATATTTGATTCGATGGATCGTGCCACGTTTTCCTCGGTTTTCCTCTATTTCTAGTTCCATTTACATCGTTAACATATATTTTTTTACCATTCTTTCTTCATTTATTATTTGCATTTGTTCAAACCATCTTAATTATCCTTTTATTGTTTTAATTAATACAAATGAAATCGTCAGTTTTCTCGAAGTTGTATTATATTTTATGGAAATGACACGTTTCGCCCTTCTAAGGCATTATCAAATGTGACGAAATTTCAGCTCGTTGCTGTTTATATACACTAGTAAATGGAGTAGAATATGGTAATTAACGAAAATCGATGTGACTTTATATATTTTTAACAAATAATTATTTGGGTAGGTCCCGATATATTGGAAAGTGTTTCATGCTGTTTCATTGCTGTTTATACAGCAATGAACTGACATTTCGTTACATTTGATAATGCCTTAGAAGGACGAAACATGTCATTCTCATAAAATATAATAAAACTTCAACTGACGTTTTCATTCGTATTAATTATTTAATATGGAGTTTTACATCATTGTTCAAGAAACAATAAATTTCATTATTTTGTTCATAACACTATCATTCGCATTGCATTCACTTCTTATATTTTCTTTTGACACACAGATTGCCACTTATATTTTCTTTTGATACACAGAAATATCCACACATTTTGTTTTTCAAAATATATGTGAGTTTCTAAATTTTCACCATTAACTTTATGATCAAATCATTTGTGCCCTTTACTTCAATTGATTAATTCATGATACTAAGTAAATATACAAGCATAATCAATAGCGTGACATTTTCAAATAAAATAATTTAACAACGCGGTTAAATCAGTCTCTGTCATTTTCGGACAGACAGCAAGCGAGTCACCAACCGAAACTCTTCGGTGTGACCGTGGCCTTACTGGGAGGAAAGAAGCTGCTCGCGCGTCTGATCGGAAAGTAATAAGATATTATTGAACAAAGCCTTGTAGGACGAACTCCGCAGGATTCATAATTAGATCTATTATTACATTGATTTAAACATCTATTGTACTTAGACCAAAGCTTAATTAGCTATCATGAATTGAATACACGTGATGATTTATGAATTCTTAATTACGTAGTGTGTAGTCTATACTATATATTAATTGCATCTATACCTACACCTATTTTATGTTATAGTGTGCAAAATATATCTTTAATTTGTTGACCGAAACAAGGTACCTATTGAACTATTAGACTTTACACGATTATTAAAAATGCACCCAGAGTGTTAGAAATGAAGACGCTCTGAATTATATCTGGCAACACACTGCAAAGGAGAATAAGGAATTCGCGAATAAGGGAGATATGGGTGTCGTTAGGTGGAGAAGGCGAAGAAGAATGACAAGCTTATGAAGGCGCAAAACGAGGGCGCCATAATGCAATTTAGGGTTACCAGATCGAAATGTTTTCCCGAATTTTAAGGAAAATCAGAATGGTCATACTGAATATTTTCATTGAGATCAAATAAAAATGGCACAAAAACGATTTATGTAATAATTTACAATTATTTTAATCAAACATGTTCATAGTGGCAGTCATAATATACAACCACAAACACTTGAATTGTTTTATTTCAACAAATATTTTACATAACAGAATTTAATATAAAACATGTAAAAACTATCAAATAACAAACAACATAATTTTTAATAAGTTTGATCTATCAATGAACTGCGATTTCATCATTAGCATCATTACATTCCTCATCTGAAGAGTTTGATGATTCAGTGTCCCTATCAATTGCAAAAAGAAATACCTCGTCTTCATCTAGGCAAATATTTCGTTTGTTATATTATTTTTTTGTCTTTTCCTCTTCTTTCCCGGTGTACTAATTTTTGTTGAAGTACTCGCGACTGCATTTCCCTCTGAAACAATTCTCTGGGCCGAATGTTCAGACACACCTATAAAATTAATACAAAATATACAACAAATATTTTTATTATTATAACTACACTAATAATAAATCGGTTTTCTTAATCTCTACGGATAACAACATTTATCTGTCCTTTTACCAATACGCGCGTCGACTTTTTCGAATGGAATTAATGGCGCAAATATTCACTGTTCTTCTTCACAAAAAGGCTATAACTTTTATAATAGTCTCTCTTATACTGATTTTTATAACTTTGGGCATTGTTTAGTTTACATTTGTACCACCGTCAGCTTACGTTTGTGGCTCTATACTGGTGGTATGAGGAGAATGGATCCATCCAGACTACCCTTCATTGTGTTGCACGGCCAGCCCCAAGATAGACAACCCCCGAGCAGGCCACCAAAGAGATGGATCGACAGCTGGGAGTGTAACCCGCAGGAGGCCAATTTCTATTAAGCAACAGGCCACAAGGCAGACTTAACTAAAGCTTCGGCAAAATAAGTTGTTCTAATAGTAAATCAACTAACAAATGGATTATCTGATTCAATACACAATATTTACGGCTGCATATAAAAATATAGAGCGTGTCCTCTAGACGACTCAACTTTCTAGTTGTAAAATGCATTTCCTTGAGATAACTCTTTCCAGAAATAATAACACGGCGGTCGTGACACAATAACATTATCTGCAGTGCCCGGGTACCGGAAACCGTCTCTCAGTCGGAGAGTACTTGGGTACCAGCAGGTACTGCAAATACAATCGCTTGCATTAAAATATCGATGGTACAATAATGTGAAATGAAAGAATTACTTCGTTATCGAACTTTGATATAATTTTACTACTTGGTCATTCGAAAAATGTGAGTTAGAAAAAATAGTGTATTGATAAATGATGCATGTTTTCGTACATTTTAAAAAGTAGCGTGATTTTGAATTACATCGTATACCAATATTATTGTAAAAATAATAATAATAATAAAAATATAAAATATTCAATTTTAAAAAAGGCGACGCCAACCTAAAGGACCAAGTTATTATATATAACATATTACAGGTATATTTAAATTCAGTAATATTAAAAACAAAAGTATCAGTTCTTAAAATGACATATATAAATATGTCAGCTATAATGAAATTATAAATCCATTATATTGAATACGAATCCTATAAAATAACTATACCAATATTTAAATTCAGTAAACTTTACATAATTTTATAAATATTATTTTAGTATAGAATCATGTACACCACCCCTGATCTGTATGTAAATAAAGGACTCAGTTTGCAATTGTGTCACCAGTCTGTCGATGCCAACGAGTCTGGCGAAACCGGTCTCTGTCGAAATAAAGATAAAAGTGGAAATAGTTTTAATAAAGCACCGTTTTATTTCAATATTATTGTATTTGAAATGCACACCCTCGTATAGCTATTGAGTGTCAATAGCATTTGAAATTCTGTCTTACATCGTTCTACACACATGCGTCTAAGGGACCTCATCTCTACCGCATTATTATTATGCTTCGTTTCCATAAATAAGGGTTGGGACCAGAACTCCATTGTGAACGGCCATTTTCGCTTTCATTGATAAATCCTAACTAGCTAACTAACTATCACGCCGTTTCCTCGAAAGGGTAGGCAGAAATAATGGACTGCCACACTTTAATCGATGCGGCACTCCAACGCGGTTAGATGGGTTGCGAACTTAACAAATATTTAATTAGAAAACTGTTTCACCTGTGAAGTACCTGTGAAGAAACTTATTAAGTCTTCGCTATAAACGATTTTTTATATTCGTTGACATGTATACCTCTATACTGTAAGTACTCGTACTCGTACTCGTATATAGCGATCCACACGATTTCTGCCAACGTTCCCAGGAACCAACATGGTTCATACGGAGCAATTGGCTTTATCGCGTCTCGCATCACTGAGCCATAAATAAACAACATTCATTAATTAGAACATTATGCATATTAGTAGGATAATTGCGATTTTCGAATGATTCACTTTCCTGGGATCATTTTTCTTAACTTGTAGATATACGATAAAATAATTAAACGCGGTATGGTTATTTTAATTGATGCCAACTAGTTTCACTTGGACCCAAGCCTCATAAGGGCAATGTAATAACTGCAATATACCTAACTGTTATTATATTATATTATATTATAGCAATATAATAGGCGGTCACATTCAAAGTCGGAATAATCGACGTGCGTGCAAGGTACGATGTATGAATGTAGAGAAACCCCGAGAGGTATGCAAAGACAGAGCATTGAAGCGATCCATCATCTCTGCCTACCCCTCCGGGGAATTGGCGTGATGGTTAGTTAGTTAGTTAGTTAACTGTTATTATTAATATTGCCCTGATGAAGCTTGGGTCCAAGCGAAACTAGTTGACATCAATTATAATAACCATACCGTGGTTAAGTACAAAGGGTTTTATTATTTTATATCTATAAGTTTAAGATGTCTAACCAGAAAGTGAGTGCTTCATATGAATTTTTTTGTAAACCTTTCAATATTAATAACTTATATGGATAAAAATTGTACTCTTTCTATAATTTTCAAAAAGTTTTATTGTGAGGTCATGTTTTGTCTAGCTAACGCATTATCAAATATATCAAATATAGCGTCTAGGAGATTGAACGCCTGTCTCCTGATCTAGGGGACTTGGGTTCGAGCCTTCTTTATAATAATGAGCTATTTTCTGCTCATATTGAGGATTGTAAAATAAATTATAATATCACTGATTTAAATATTTGGTGTTAGTCTTTTTATATATAAAAATAAGAATAAGATAATTAAATTGAGAAAAAATCACAAAAATTAAAAATATTCGTCTACACTAGTTCGGTTAGACGACCTTACATATTTATTTTTCAATATCTTCGAGTTGATTACGTTATCTTCGCATTAATTATAAATATTATAAGTAATTATATACTTAAATCTAAATTGCTCTTAAATTGATACAATTTTCACCATCAGATTTTTGTTCAATCTACGTAAGATTTCGAATAGCAACCAAATTGTAAACATAAGATGTAGGCGCGTATTTCATAAGATAAGTGACAGATTTGAGTATGAAGAATAGCATACAGTTGTTACATTTTAAGTAAACCATTTATTTTAAACATTCGAAATTTATATACAGAATGTTGACGTGTGAGGCAATTTCTGCATCCATAAAAGTTTCTTTTTCGAAACGTAAAATTCATAGAAAAAAAAAAGTTCTAGAAACGCGTCAAATACACATTGATTTCGTGGGTATTATAACTGTGTAAATATACTCGTACAATAGTTTTCTATTATTTATATTGTATACATTCATAGATAATCTATTTAGAAGAATAGTGAAATGATACTTATATTTATTTATTTATTTTTGTTGATGCATAAACAAATCATCTAATAAAAAAAACAAATACGTACTCGTACATATCTAATTGGAGTGTCCAATTCGGTATAAATGGTTTACTTTAAAACTTAAGTAAATTATTTTTTTTTTATATTAGGTGTTTCGGAAAGTTCGGTCCGTTTTACAACAGAGGGCTCTGGCTGCTCCAAGACTTCAAATCTGGTGGAATTTTTTTTTAGTAAGCCTAAGTATCTGTCAATTAAGTTCAGTTCGCAAATGTTTGTCATTCTCACAATAACATTTGTTTTATCGCTATTAATATAATATAATAGAATCGGCATTATTTTTTGTAATGGATTTTTCAATATATGACGAGAACAACTTTTCAATTCTATTTTATTTATTTCAATACTATAAAATTGAATGTAGTTATGTCGAAACCGATTCTAAGAAAAATGAGTTACCAGGTGTGTAAAATACGTTTCAGGCTACTACTTAAGTAAAGTTTCATATTAAGAAATTTAATTTAATTTCGGATAACTACATTGGCAGCTCATATTTGAATGTATCTTATAAACCTTTTTACTTTAGTTCCTTACTATTAAATTATAGTAATATTATGATAAATTGACACTATCTGTTTGAGCTGCAAATGTAGTCAACTGCAGTTCGAAATAAGTTTTTTAGTCTGGAAATGTAGCAGGTCGCACAATAAGGGTTAAACCATTTACATCTTACTGCATATTCGAAAAAAATCACATGGAAAGCATTTTCTATTTATCAAACATTTGTATTAATAGATTTGACACACATTGTTGAAAACCTGTTTAGCTAATTAGTCAGTTTAATAATGACGCTAATATTGTTTCAGGCACGAAGAAGATGGAGTACAAGACCCGGCAGTGGCACGAGAAGTGCTTCTGCTGCGTGGTGTGCAAGACCCCCATCGGGACCAAGAGTTTCATCCCACGGGAACAGGAGATCTACTGCGCGGGCTGCTACGAGGAGAAGTTCGCTACTCGCTGCGTTAAGTGCAACAAGGTGAGGAAACATCTCTAGTCTAGTTTTGTCTATGATCTTGTCATTCAGGAGTATCAGCCCGAAGCCTATTGCTCCCCCTACCTGTTGGAAGTTACTCCCCCTACTAAGTTAGATTCATTGCTGATATCATGAACTAATGTAGAGCGGAAGAAAGTATAATACTTTGACTTGGATCTTCTGGCTTACAGAGGTTCAGCTCATGTGGCTCTTCCTCTTACGTCTGATGGGAACATTGTTGGAAGGTGATTTGGTGGGTTGTTAGTTTATGCGGGGGCATGATTTGTGTGGCCCGGAGTGTTCCTCTGAAGGAGGATCGATTTTGGGCGCTTGTGGCGGCTGGAGATGTTTGGGTCGTAATTTGAGAGGTATTTTATTGTGGGTTTAGGGTGTGAAGGGAGTCCTTTGTAAAAACGTTCGGCAAGTTTCAGAATGAATTCATCTATCATCGGGATTCCCGATTCTAGGTGCAGTTGTGTGATCCTGGTCCATGAAGGCGCACCAAGCGATAAACGGATAGCCTTATTTTGCAGGATTTGGAGTTTTCATAATAACACTACTTTGGTTTGGAAATATGAAACGCATGGACGAAGAAATAATGGTTAAGAAAGTATGCGTTAACGATATGATTGGAGTACGGAGTCGAGGAAAACATTGAATGACCAAATTGATCAAATTGTAAAAGGTCGGCCATGTTAGAAACCGGAAGAATCGACGTGCGTGCATGACTCGATGTAATAATTCCCATTGCCCGCGGGTACGAGCATAAAGGACACAATAATATCTAGGTTTGTCTTCGTGCCAACTCATGTGGCTATATAGTCCTATCCTAGAATGACAGACTTTGTCACACTCCAGGCAGGAATATTCTGCCCCTACGTATGAATGTGCAGGAAGAGAGGTTTGTCAGGATAGAGTGGTGTGGCGGTCCGTAGATAAAGTAGTAATAAAATGGGTGAGAGTTTTTTGTTGTAGTTTATACACACCATTCAAAAATTCATTTCAAACGCGCGGGAATCTAATTTCAAAAGTGACATTTGACCAAATCCACGGATGATAAGAATCAAAATATAATCACTTTTGTTTTATCTATGGTTTGTCGCATTTAAAATCACAATTCGAAATGATTACATACTAACTTACCATTACGCCGTTTCCCCGGAGTTGTAGTCAGAAAGTTTAGACCGCCATACTGCTCTACCTCTTTTAGTAATTTATTTAATTTGGTCATGCCATGTTTTCCTCGGCCGTCTTTGGCTTATTTTTCCATTCGTGTTGCTTGTATACAACTTTTTACTTACCTCATCCGTTCGTTCCATATGTCCAAACCATCTAAGTGATCTATGTTTTATTAACGTTTACATTTACTCATATTACCAGAATAATGCTAACTAGTTGCAACCTGTGAAATATTCACGGAAGTAAATATTTTCTACCCTTCAAAAACTTGGTTCACTGTGCAATCAAAAGCTGTGCCAGAAACAAGCTTGTAAACAAGCTTCCAACAGGGGTCACTTTGGTGGGAAGCTTGTGGAGCCCACGTTTGGTGTTTGCGTCCACACTGGTTTACAACAAGGCTCCCACCTCATACAATGGCGGCATCCACACGCGGCTTACAACGCGCATCCATCCACAGAGGTTGTTGAAGGTCAAACGAATTTTTGTTGCAAACAAGTGTTCACACTGTTGTAAACCGCCGGTGGAGACCGATGTGGAAGGCTTGTTTACAACAGTCTGGCAGGGGTTTTAGGGTACGGCCACACTGGAGTGCCTGGGTAGGCACCAAGACACAGTTCGCTTGTGATCACACACTATGTGCGAACCCTATAGTGTGGCCGGTCCCATAGTACGCCATATGTTGGTTCGCCAGGTGTCCACCTAGCCTCCGACCCTGGCTTTTCGGTGTGACCGTACCCTTATAAGTTGTAACTTTTAATGAAATTTGTTTTTTTCTCACACGTTAAAATTTCACAATTAACAATACCAAAATGTTCTCCCTTTGTTTTCTACACTTCTGTCATACTACAATAATCAGAACAAAATTCAAAGTATTCCGATACTCTGAATTTTGTTCTGATTATTGTTGTATGACAGAAGTATAGAAAGAAGTATTCCTCTCTCGCTCTCTTGTATTTAAAATATACTCGTACTCTTTCTTGATGACATTCGGATTTT
Organism: Lepidostoma basale; assembly: GCA_022606425.2. Classification (NCBI taxonomy): domain Eukaryota; kingdom Metazoa; phylum Arthropoda; class Insecta; order Trichoptera; family Lepidostomatidae; genus Lepidostoma; species Lepidostoma basale. The sequence continues at coordinate 2,525,803 of JAHDVF020000010.1, forward strand.
CGCCTATTAATATTATAATGGCAATCAAAATACGTGATAATTCAGTGGGATTTCTTTGATGAATACTGTTACACCTTCCCTTTGTCAAATTATGTAACAGATATTCTAAAAATAAGTAATACTGCTTACAACGTTTCTGATAAAGCTAAACTGTCGAATTAACTCGGTCGAGTCAGAAGGCGCGGCTTCCTGCCGATGTCCGTTACGAATTTAGCCAATCGATTTATACATCTCCGCATTCTGGTCAGCAACAGAGTGGGCAATACCAGCTTCGTTTAAAGTAAATAATCCGAAATCGACCCATTCCATTTGGTCAAAGTGCTTTTCCCAATAAACGTGTAGTACCTACCGGCACTCGTTTCTGCTCATGACCGCTAAATGATATGTTTGCGCAACATTAACCGAGTGGGATGGTCTCCAAGCATGCACAAATATACTGGCAATTAAATCTTGATTATTGACCCAAGTGCTAATGGAATTACCAAAATATTACAATGCCAAAAAAAAACTCGTGAATGAAGCGACCTCATCTGTTGTTAATTGGACAAAAAAATATCAAATTAAAATGTTTTGCTCTCATAGGAATAATACAAGTATTTTTGTGTTGTAAAAAAAGTATCTTCATAACTTTTGTAAATATTGGACACGATTTCCTGAACAGTAGTTCACATAAGTGTTATGAACGAATAAACATATCAAAGCTGTAGTAAGTAGAATAAATGCAGTAGAAATGAGATCTCTTAGACGAATGTGAGAATACTCTGTGTATGATGGAGTGTCTAATGAAAATATAAGAAGTGAATGCAGTGCGAATGATGGTGTTATGAACAAAATAATGAAAGGATCATTAAGATGGTTTGGACATATGGAAAGAATGAATGAAGAAAGAATGCTAAAAAAAGTATATGTTAACGATGTAAATGGAACTAGAAATAGAGGAAGACTGAGGAAAGCGTAGTACGATCAAATAAATCAAATATTGAATTTCGGCCACGTGAGGAGTCAGAGAAATCAACGCATGAGCAAGACACAATGTAAGAATGTTGAGGAAGCGAGAGAAATATGTCAAGAAAGAAAAGTGTGGCAGTCCATTCTTTCTGCCTACCCCCTCGGAGAGACGGCGTGATGGTTAGTTAGTTAGTTATATTTCAATTCCTACAAATAGGATTAAATATTTCACTAAATTGTATCCGGCAAGACACTATGCGATAGAATTAGGAACTCAAGGATAAGGGCAATTTGCGAGGTCGAGGAAGTCGTTAGGTGGGGAAGGCAAAGGTGAAGATACTGCTATGCACCTTTGCGGAGAATGGATCCATCCAGACTCCCTCTCATTGTGTTGCATGGCCAACCCCATGGTATACATCCCCCGGGCAGACCACCAAAAAGATGGATCGGAAAGTAGGTCACAAGGCCTACACTAAGAAGAAGAAGACTAAATTATTTATAACTCTATACATATTGTTTTCTTAGTAACATTAGTTAGCATTGCCCTGAAACATGCATTGTAACAGGACATAGATTTTGAAGTGCAAAAAAGTGTTGTGAAAATATAATGTTTTCAAACGTTATTCAAATGTGAATTAATAACACAAGGTGATCTGTGACTTTCTTTAAAATCTAATAGTTTAGATACAAATATGAATTATTTTATTTTATTATTATTATTTATTTTTTCATATGAAGCACTCATATTATGTTTAGACATTTCAAATTAAAATAAAATCAACAAGATGCATATTAACCACGGAATCATAATTATACTTGACGCCAACTAGTTTCGCCCGTATCCAAGCTTCACCACACTATTCTGTTTTGGATATTCTTAATAATCAATAAATAAATAAAAATCTAATTAGAGAAATTACTGTGCATTATTGAAATCTATAAATAATATCTACTAGAATTGAAAAAAAAACTTGTTTATCAATAATCGAGGTCTTATTAATCATATATTGTGGTATACTGCAAATGAATATAAACGGATTTGTGGTATTCCTTTTTCCAGATCATCACTCAAGGTGGAGTGACCTACAAGAACGAGCCGTGGCATCGCGAGTGCTTCACGTGCACACACTGCTCCACGTCGCTGGCCGGGCAGCGCTTCACGTCTCGGGATGACAAGCCTTACTGCGCCGAGTGCTTCGGCGAGCTCTTTGCCAAGAGGTGTACTTCTTGCACCAAGCCAATCACCGGTGAGATTCAATTGCTTCTTATAATTCATAAAAAATACATTAGTGGAGAAGGCGGTGATGGTGTGACCAGCCGTGATGTACTTAAAGTGATGGAAGCAGACCAGCGACACAGAGGATATAGTAGGCCCAAGTTGATGTGAATGGGACTCATTCAAAGGAGTCTCTAAAAAGACCAAATCCCATCAGATGCCACTAAGGACAGATAGTCCTGGAGATTCCATACCCCAATTAAATAGGATAAGGCTAGGAAGAAGAAGAGAAAACTATACATAAGAAGACTTGTTGTGTTAATATAAGCTATTATTGCCATAGCTTACTTCATGGCCGTACAACTCTTGCAGAGTTTTAGCCTCCTTTATGTTATTCCAAGCTCCTCAATCTTGCGGCTTTTGCCCCTAGCCGTCAGCAAGAACATTCTCTAGCCCTTCCTAGAAGTCTTCTTTTGGCAGTTCTTGATGCATACTGAGGCTTGATTGGTCCGGTCTCTCCGGATGGGCATACACGACCAATCCATGAAAGGCGACCAACTCTCGCAGTGCTCATTATAAGAGGCTTCTGGGTCTATGTGGGCATCTCTTGATTCCTCTTTATTTCTCCAAATTCCCGCTACAACACTAGATCTGAGTCAAAGGAACATATTAACATTCTCAAGATCCTAGTCCCGAACGAGATTAAATACGTTTATAGTAATAATGCAACAGACCTCTGCTCCTGCTTCCGCAACTGCGGAAGTTCTGCACGTTTTTTGACATTCGTTTCTGTTTCTGCTACTTATGTAATGGAAATTTGAACGGAAATTATTGTATACTCGTATATTATGTATTTTTCTGATGATCAACTTTGTGATGGAATAATCTTTATTTTAATTGCTCTTATTGCAGGAATTGGTGGCACCCGTTTCATCTCTTTCGAGGATCGCCACTGGCACAACGAGTGCTTCATTTGCGCTCTGTGCAAGACATCGTTGGTGGGCCGAGGCTTCATCACCGATGCAGAGGACATCATCTGTCCCGAGTGCGCCAAGCAGAAACTCATGTAATCTCCTCAGGCCCCGCAACACCACCCACCCGCTGGCCCAGAAAACCCTGTGCCAGTAGTACATTCACCTGCTATCCAGTGAATGCAAATGATTAGTCTTTGATTAGTCTAACAGGTTTTATTTAAATTTTCCGTGGTTTCAAACCATTTATTTATTTCATTTAACTTATTTCCTAATACATACACCTTTTTGTGTAGGACTACTTTAATTAATTTTGATTTAAAAAATCCTTTTTACTATTTGAAATTGACAAATAATGTTTAAAATATCTAAAAGGACCATTTGAGAAGTATGTTTTTTTTTCTCACCTTGTAAACAAATTATTTTTAACACCATATATTTACAAAAAATTATAAAAATATATGATTTTTTCAAAAGCTTTTTTTTTTCAATACACAATTTTTTGTAATTGAACATCACATCTATACAAAAAATAAAAACACACAATATATATCTTTGGTTTCTACATCCATTGCCAAGTATGCTATAGATAAATGTGCCTTTTCACGATTCAAAAAGAAATATAATTTTGAAAAATTATTTAATACGATTTATTCAGAAACATATTTTTTGAAATATATACGAGATCAAATATTCACAAATTATTTTCTATGTATGTAAATGCGTTTTTCACACAAATTGTGTTGAATAATGACAAAAGCATATGCATATTTTTAAAGGCATTATTAACGTCTCTAGTTTGTAGAAAACGCTTATTATCAAAAGGTATTTTATTTTTGGTAATTAGAAGTCACTTATGATCTTTAGACTTTCCTGAGTTGGTGCTTTAGAACTCGATAAATGATAAGTGACACATTTATTACATTTGCGCTATATGTACCCTAGGCAAGGACGTAGTTTAGTGACACGTGGAGCGGGCTGTCGCGTAGTTCAGGTGTCGGTGTTGTTGACCATAGGTGATAAGTCTATCACTAAAAATCATAGGTCCTAGCTGTAGAACATGCCTTAAGGTACTCTTATGTATGGAACCTAACGTGCCTCTCTCGATGTGACTGTCAATTGATTAATAAATGCTGCCTTAAACTTAAATCTTTAATTAGTCGTAAAAAGTAATTTTTATAAAAAAAAAAACTAAATATAAAATTAACTCCTCCTTCGCCTTACCTCGATGCTTCTCTATACTAAAAAATATTTACATCATTTTTATATGATATATTATTATATAATCTAGAATGTGAAGTGCAATTTTCACGTGTGACCTTAACATAGAAGTTTACATTGGTTTACTAATATTCAAATAATGTATTTTAAATTTTTGCTTTTGAGATGCGTAGTTATATAAAATATTGGTATTTTTTATGTGTAAATTTGTAAATTATAGTAAATTATGCAAGAATAACATTTGTCATTTGAAATCCTGTGTAAATGTGGCGACAAATAATGTATGAATCTTTAGTCTAAATATATACCTTATGTGTATCAATATTATATTATTAGTTATGTCAATATATTGATAATTTACTTCATACGACCATAGCGTGTAACAGTCTTATCTGATATTTTGCTTTAAATATTCAGGAAATATATTATTACAAAACTTTCTTTTCGTTTTTATTAATAACCACTCTGTGTGTGCATGTAAATCCTCTATCTTAATGTTGTATCATATGCCTTGACGACATGATTGAAAGTCACTCATTGCAGACATATTCATAAGTGTAGCAACACATTTTAAACTATAATAATATGCTATTTTTTAAAGTGCCGTTTTCAATCACATATAAGCCAGAGAAGAATGTTATATAAAACAGTTTTGGAATACTTTTAATGATGCTTATTGCTGCTTAAATGCAGATTTAAGTATTCCTTGCTTTTTTGGAATGTGTGGCTTTAGGCATTTAGATATTTATACCATTACAATAGTAAGTCGTGGCACAGCAAAGGAATTTACAAGAGTTTTGAAGGTGTGACAGGTGATACTTATTTTAACAGATTTTAATCGTCTTAGATGAAAGAAACTAGCGCCAACTGTGTTTTTAAATTGGTAGTTTAGTGCCAGATTTCGTTCAAATAAGCTTAATGGAGTTGAAATTGAAGGGTTATTGATTCATTGGTTAGTCAATACATAATATGTATATAAAACACCTTTTTTTTAAATCTAGTCCAATAATCCAAATTGAAAAAATTGCATTATGATTACATATTTAAAAGAGATAAGTTTCTTCAGATTAAGGAGTAAGAAGATCTTGATGAATCAAAATAAAATTAAATTGTCTTCTTCTTCTTGTCCTGTCATACCCCCTATGGTGCATGCTTAAGGAACCTTCTCCACCCGGCACCATCGCACAGCTGATGCTTAATAATTGAGGCCTGTCCCCTCAACTACGCCCTACAGGCAGTGGCGTGCCTAGTGTCAACCAGTAAGGCAAGCCCGTCCGACTTTTATGTGTCATAATATTAGTAGAGGGTCACGATAATGTATTTTTCCGGATTAAAAGAGTTTTATCTTTCTAAATTAGTTCATTTTAAATTCCATTTTAGATGCATTTTAAATTTATACAAAAATAAATTTCTGCATCACCAAACTCATTTACTTGCATAAAATAATAATGTATTTACAAATACAAGAAGAAATAAGCTGTAAATACACAATAATAATAAATTTGTTAACACCGAAACACGAATTATAAATAAATTTTCGTAAAGAAATTACATAATCTTTCTTTTCATAACATTTCTGCACATAACGTAAATGACAGATAACATTATGACAATAGAAATGAAGTTCGTGACACATCAAATACATAGTAACATACTTCAGAGTGATAAAGCCCGGCTTCAAATCCGTACAAAAAATTGTAGACAGCTTCTGATATGAATGCATCTAGCTATATGATTACAAGCCAAAAATACGTAAGTGTGACAGAGACCCTTTTACATTTTGCAAGCCCAATATGAAGCCCATCGAAAACATGAAACAAAACATGTGGACGTAGGCGATTTCGTGGGCATCTCACCTACTACGGTACGTATGAGTGAAATAAAATACGGCGCGTATGAGTGGAACAAAACATACACTTAGGTCATTTCTGCGCATGTCAGCGGAGTCATTTACGCAACGAATTAAATCGCTTTAACTCGCGCCTATATTAAAAAAAAAATAAATTCTTAGACGGCTCAAACGTGCAAAAAACATTGTTTTATTATAGAATTTTTAAGGCAAGCCCGGCTTTTCGGCTCATATGGGAGTACCGCCACTGCCTACAGGGTTCTTTCCAGGCAGCTCTAGGTCTGCCTTGCTTTTCCTTTCCGCCCAAGGGACCAGTTCAGTACATTTTGAGTGATGCAGGCTGGGTTCCATTCAAGTGTGCAATATAGCGATTGGCCTTTTGATTTTTGCTGTATATGTTAGCCAACAGGAATAATAATAATATAACACACAAGTGGAAAAATTATATTTATTATTCAAGTATAAATTTATAAAAATAGACAACATTACAAAGTAAAACAATGCTACATAGGTAGACTTGATGGCATAGAAAGTATTGCACTGGCCTGTAGAAATATTGGTCACTGGTTCAAATCATACATTACTAAATACTGTTCCACATTTAAAAATATACAAACACATAAGAAGTGTCACAATAAGAATTATAAAACAAAAACTGTAGAATTATTAGACTTGGAGAGTATCAAATCAGTTTTTGTAATATTTCATTCATATTTTAAAAAAAAAAACATTAATATTTCATAACATTAGACAATTTTTGGGCCGAACGAAACTGTATAATCTATTATAAAATATGAGAAAAGAATGTAGTCTAATAATAATATTAAAAAAACATAAGATTAGATGCTAAATCTTCGAGAAAAATTTTTTATTTAGCAATAATGAAAAATATATTTAAATTTAATTTAATGGACGGAGAGCACATCTTTTTAAGTGCATAATAATTACTCTAATGAATATGAAATACTAACCTAATTTGGGCAATGTGGCAACACCGCCTTTATACTAAGTCCAAGCACCATGTCTTAAAAATAAATTAATAAAACAACATTAACGTAACATAAATAATACATTCTGTATGTACATGAAAAGATTAAAACTATGAATAATTTGATTTAAATTAATAACACTGCATTTAAATGTAAACAGTTAACAAAACTATTTAAAGCAGTCATTTGTGAGTGAAAATTCTGATAAAGTGTAACAGATCTCAAACAATAAAATAAATCAAAACACAAGTATAAATAAATTCAACATTACGATCATTTTCACAGGATAAAAGAATGGTAACTATTGTATTATACAAACATAAAGATTATATTTCTTTTCAGTATACAATAACTGAGCACAATTAATAACATATTCAAAAATGGTCATGGTTGTTGCAATGAACAAGTCAAAAAACATACAACATTGTATTTCGTAGCTCATTTTATTATCGATGTTATAACTAACACCTATTAGGGCTAGGATTTTGCATTTGATAGCAAAGTTTAAAAAAAAAGTGCGAATTTGAATTTTCATATGAAGCAAGCACTTCATAGTTTTAGACATTTTGAATTTATAAATACATAAAAATAAACAATTAATACAATATTTAAACATCTGTTTTCTAAGAGTTTTAATATAGTGTATAGAAATGAGATGTTTCACCTTACTAATAGCATTATGGAATGTTTTTTAGACACTTAATAATGCCTTATCAAAGCGAAATATGTCTTTCTCATAAAATATAATAAAACTTCCAGAAAACAGATGTTTAAATCATTGTTTAAGAAACACTAAATATGATGTAACTTCTTAAAAACAGACATATTAAATCATTATAAACTGTTAAATTAAAAAACTTTGTTTTATGTATCACAATTGCATTTTTATTTTTATTATGTTGACATCATCAGATGTTACAATAATATATTATAGGTTGACGAAACAGCTGTCGTGAAAAATAAAAATGCAATTGTGATACATAAAACAAAGTTTTTTAATTTAACAGTTTAAAATGTTAAAGTATCATAGTGTTTCGGACAAAACAAAGGACTACATTAAATCATTGTTTAAGAAACAATACATAAAAATAAGTGTTTATTATTTATACAATGTATAACCACGGAATAGATGTTATAATTGAAGTCAACTAGTTTTGCCTATACCCAAGCTTTGTCAGTATAAGAACTGAATTGTATATCGTCCTGATGAAACTTGGTTACAAGCAAAACTAGTTTACTTAAAATATTATTAATTATTCAATGGTTAAATACAAAAGTATTCATAGATATTTTTTCATATATTTATAAATTTAAATGATTTCGATCTACACAATCTACACGATCTACACATGGAATATGTTAAATTCAGTATTAAATAGATTGTATCCTCAAAGTAATAACAACATATTACAAAATACAACAAAAAGATATGCATAAGAATACAAAAACAAAAGAAAAATAGAAGTTACTGCACATTCAATTACATTTGATTGTGATACTTTGAATCGGGAACAATATGTCTCAATAAAAAGGTTATATTAATAGACTAAAGCCCAATGCAGTACAGTATGCTTCAAAGTATCTGTTGCTGGTGGCTTTCCCGATTAACCAGTCTCCTGATTTTTTAAAAATCATACAAACATGAAAGATGTCATATGGAGAAACAAGGACATGAGGACTGACAGCAAGGTACGCATTTATAAAACCTGTGTGTGACCAATCCTCACATATGGCATTGAATCGAGGGCAGACACTGTCAAGACAGAGAGCATGCTCAGGACAACCGAGATGAAAACACTCCGTGCTATAGCTGGCAAAACCCTACGTGATCGAGTTAGGAATACAACAATCCGAGAAATCTGCGAGGTCGAAGATGTGGTCAGATGGGGACGTCAAAGACGGCGATACTGGCATCAACATGTAGAAAGAATGAGCTCAAATAGGATACCATACATAGTTCTCCATGGAACGCCAAACGGGCAACCCCCTGAAACAGTGGAGAGAAAGCTGGAGTTCAGCGTCTCAAGAGGACCCGCCTGAAATAACAGACTCCTGAGTCTACCAAAAGTGAAGAATCACACATCACAAAGCCAATTAGATTAAGAATGATTTGATGTTTTAATAAGGTGGCTTGCATTCAACTAAGTGAATCTCATCTATTCATGTTACAATACAAACATATTTAACTTTTTTAAATTCCACAAAATTTATAATGAAGAATAGATAAAGAATTTTTAAATATTGTGTGAAAATACTGCATCTTTCAATGGGGCAAAAATTAATTAACTTTGATACATACTAATCAAGCATACATAATTTTTCTTCTATATTCGCCTTCACTTTGTGTTGTGGATTCATATTTGAATAAATATATCTACACTTCGTATAAATAATGTGTTTTTAAAAATACGAAATGTAGTTATATTTATTCAAATACATAATTTTGTTCGTTATGAAGTTATACATACAAATATCATCTCTGGCAAAAGACGTTAATTTTCTAAAACAAATATTATAATTTATGGGAATGACTTGTTTCGCCTTTCTAAGGCATTATGGAATGTACATTTGAGATGTATTCATTTTAAGTTTACATTATTGTTCAAGAAACAATAAAAGACACTAAGTAAAACATTGGCTATTGTGTTTAATATTTTAAGGCAATTTAAGTGTGTTTACTCCATAAAAAACAGTTGTCACAACACAGTCAATTTAACTAATTTTGGTACTGGCAAAACGCATTCTATAACTTGAAGTTAAGATTGGTTGAAGTTAAAGTTGATTTAAAATATTGTGCCATTATAAGATGGTTGCTTTACAATCCAGACTTTTTATGTTCTTGGGTTACAAACATTGTCAAATAAAAGTAGAGAATTCTAAAAAATTAATATTCGTATATAAATGTATTATGCAGTTTGAACAATGCATACATTTTGTTTAAAAAAAAGAGTTTAAAATTCTTTTAATAATATGAATATATGTATTTAGAAAATAATATTCTAGAATACCATATTATATATCAATGGTCAGTAGCAATTTTTTCCATAAACGAGATACGATTTTCATACAGAGTCACAAGTAGACCGTACCGAGTCAAAAAGGTGTATCCATCTGTACAAGTAAAATCCTAGAGGTCCTGCATGGCGAGAATGATGTTATGGAGTGCCGTGCGGGCGTCGCAGTTGGGGAAGTTCTCCAGCACCTGTGTGGCGGCGGCACTGTGCTCACGCTGCAGCCGACGCGCCTGGTCGATGCCCGGCCCGGCCAACACTTCCGCATGAAGCTGGAATGGGGGAATCATATTTTAGTTTTAAACTTCATATAACAATCAGACAATGGTCTGCGAGGAGGGTATTAGTACCCGTTTACTAGACTGATAGTGGCAGGCAGTAAATGTACATATAAATATCACTTTCAGGTGTATTGGACCTTCAAGAACTCCTAAATAAAATTGATATAGCAGGAGAGGATATGGGCTTGAAAATCAATGTTACGAAGAATAAATGGATGACATTTGGGTGACTTGATTATTCTGCATTCACTCTACGAATGTCGAAATGGTCGACCAATTTAAATACCTCGACAGCATTATTTCTAAAGCACTTGACCCTGATATTGAAATAAAGTACATAATTGAAGGATTAATTTTATCTCAATAGAGACGAAGATGCAAACTGGAAACTGAATATGGTGATCTAGGTGTTTACAGGACTTATGACCTGTCATTGGTTGGGTTAAGCGCACGCTTTATGTAATTACAACATTCCCCATTCCACCTTTCTTATGACCACCATGTGTGACAAATTTTTGGAAGTTGTATATATGTTAATATCCAACACCACAATTCATATGTCAGTTTCAATGCGCCATCTATGAAGATTAGATTTAAGCATTAAGCAGAAGATCTTTATAACGCAATGTGAAAGGCTACCGCCTATTAACGCACTGCTAGATAACGCCTGGAAATGTCACTCCAATTTATATGCTAACTTAGACCAGTTTTTTGTTTTATACAACATTTTGAATGTATACAAACACTTGTAGATCTATCTTCGTCTCTATTGAGATAAAATTAATCCTTGAATTCATAGCCCGCAATGGGTGATTAAAATCCAGTATTCGTCTACAAGTATTTGTATACATTCAAAATGTTGTACATGATTGAAGTTACACAAGCTGTATTTAATCAACTGAGAACCTTCTTTTGCAATGATAATCTTAACCTGAAACTCCAAAGAATGGTTAAATGTTACATATGTTATATACTATATGGCTGTGAATCTTGGACTCTGTTTATGCTAAAATCTGTTTATGCTGAGGACGGTTAAACAACAAAAAAAGTAATAATTTGACTGTGGGGCTTTTACGTATGTTCAGCCACATAACAAAATCTGTTTCATGAATTATAAAATGACAATAGTGAAAGAACTTATCAGTTAGTTTAGCGGGGTGGCTTTAGCCTAAAACAAACCACTCACCCCTTCATAATCCACTTTATTGACGTCATCCGTTCCAGCCTCTATGTAGCTGTAGAGATGAGGGCGATGGGCCAGCGTGAACATGACGGGAGCGCTCACAAGGGAATACGGCCCCGGACAGGGACCAGCAAATGGCTCCATGTCCAAGCACGCCTGCCACGCTAGTGCCAGGTGAGATCCAAACAGATACCCCTGTAAACATGCAAATCATAACTTAAACTATGCATATTCCACAGGCTATATACTTATTTTTTTTATATTTATCACAATAGCATTCTTCTTCTTCTTGTGATCTATTCTCCAGAGGGTTGCTCCTTCAGATGGATGAGTCCTATGATGCTGATTATTTAGTGCAACATATGGGAGTCTGATAGTCTCCATTCTTTAGACATGGCCGTACCTGTTACTCCTTCGCTGTCTACTTCATCTTATAATATCCACAGCTTCACATATCTCTCTTATTCTGGTGTTCATCTCAGAAGTCCGCGAAACTTGTTCGGTAGTAACTGTGTCTACCCTTGCTTCAGCGCAATATGTTATTATAGTTTTACGCACGCTTTGTAAGTTGTCATCTTACTCTAAATGGCCATGTCTTTATTTTTTCATATTATTCCAGAGCACCAGAGATTGCAGCTGTCTTGCTGACTTGGGATTGTATTTCTTCACACAGATCAGTTTCTCCAACCAGGTATATCCCTGTCCGTTGGATCTCTGCAGTCAGGTTTCAGGTGTTTGGTGTTTTAGAAAAGGCCAATGTTGGCTTTATTATATCAGCTTCCAGTAATAAAAATACAGTATTATGTTTCACAACTGACAACAGAATTGGCAGAATTTACTACATTTCACATAAACTCTGGATTAGGTTTTTTAATCCATATATTTTCCAGCTTTATGAACTCTTGTCCATGCATACAGTACTGTTAATGGTATTAATTGCATGAGACAAACACACCTTGTATATATTTTTAGATAAACTTAAGGGGTTAACACTGTGCAATGCCATATCATCGACAGCGTCAGCACAGACTGTTTTATCTCCCAGCATGCAGAACCAACCTGCCCCTGGTGATGCCGGTGGGAAGAACAATCAAACTGCTGAACATGATCGCTTCGGAGATCGATGTCTTTCATATTTGTGAAGACATTTTATTTTGCATGAAATAGTCATACTAATAATTTATGTCTTTTCTATTACAACATTCCATTTCATTCATACAAATAGGTCTGCATGTGAGACATATTTATAAGAAAAATAATTACTTTAAAATAATTGGATACAATAAAAAAAGTATAAGATTGCTACCAGTTTCTGTAGATCCCTAGGCTGCTTGGCTAGGATGAGGGCCCCCTGGCAGCTCTTGCCCAGGAGGGCTCCGGCACTAAGCTCGTGGCGTGCTGTCCACTCGGGAGCTGCATTCCCCATCAGCCCGGACACCGACAAAGGCTCCAGGCGACATTTCCATTCTGATGAATTAAGCATTTGATGAACTTATCATTCTACAATACATAAATTATAAATTTAAGGATTATGGACAGGGAGAATTATATAAATCCTAATTGAGAAACATTTAGGATATATATTTTTCATATCTTATTTAAATTATAAAATCACTTAGAAAGTATTTGTTTCTTGAATAATGATTTAAAACTCTTCTTCTTCTTCTTATTTTAGTAGATCTGACGATCTGTGACACAGAAATCATATCTCGTCGGATGATGAGATCCAGCTATCCCTCCATCTCTTAGGCGGTTTTCCAGGTGGGCGGTGTCCGGAAGGGATTTCATAAGCGGCTGTATATGCGAGTCTGTCACCATCCATTCGGGCTACATGGTCCCTCCAGTATCTTCTTCGGGATCTACTCCACTGAACGATATCCTCTATTTCGCAGGTTTTTCTTATCAGGATCTCGGAGGGTTTTTCCAGTAATTGATCTTAGGACCTTTATCTCCGATGTTCTTAGTAGTCCCTTGGTTCGCACAGTGTCGCAAAATTAATATTAACAAAGTTTTTAAAGAATTTATAATAATGACATGCTTCACCTTTCTAAGGCATTATCAAATGTAATAATGCCTTCGAAAGATGAAACAAGTAATTGGTTACAGCCCCCTCTTCCAAAAGCCAACAGATGACCATCATCTCATGGTCATCAAACTCATATATCACCTTATAATACTGCAAAAAGTGTTGTATTAAAATAAGCATTTTTTATTTTTCTATTTTGTCAGCTCGTTTGAAGTGCAGGTGATCATAGATTTAGGTTGCATGCAGGTGGTCATAGATGTAGGTCAAATTTTGCTTTATCTCGGTGCAAAAAAATATTCCCAGCCAATTCCATTCACTGTGAGTAATGCATAATAAATGCATGTGATCTATACAAAACTGAGAGACATGAGACCCTATGTGGCTTGCTGTCCACTGTTCTTTATAACGCCGTGCCCATTAACTACACAACAACATTTTTCTTTTACATTTAATGAAAACTTTTCATTTTAAATTTGCTGTTTTTATTTTTTTAAATACATACAAATATAGCACTGACTCAATCCCTCACACGTCACATCTTAAATATATATGATTATTTTATAAATCATGGCTTCGATCCGTCGGTTTCGACCCGTCTTGCTGATGCAGCAAAAGTGGATATATCGAATTTTGGCAACCAAAGGGTTAAAGAAGAATCTCAGTGAATAAAATTGTATAAAATAAAAAAGTTTAAATTAATGCCTATTCTTATAAATAAGCTTATAACGTTTTCATATTATGTTTTTTATCCAAATAAATATATTTAAAAAAGATTTCATATACACCAATATGTAAATTTAATGTTTATACTAAGTTACCTTTTAATGGCGGAGCCCCTCCATCCGGCAGGGGTTTGGAAGGCAAAGGATTATTTTGTGTGTCCCGGACACCTAAGAACTCAGATTCCACAAGATCTCGCACAGCCGATGATATCAACTCTGTCAGCTCTTGATTTCTGAAAAATATACATACATTATGCTATTTCAATAAAAATATAAAAACAACACGAAAAACGACTTAAATGTATGTTCTGGTGTGTTCATGAATGGTATGAATTTATATAAATATAGAAAATAAATAATGAATATTTCTCGAATAGTATCATATTTCTCGCATTCAAAAAATTGTTAGATTCTAACTAACTAACTAACCATCACGCCGTCTCTCCGAAGGGGTAGGCAGAAAGAATGGACTGCCACACTTTTCTTACCTGACATATTTCTCTCGCTCCTCAACATTCATACATTGTGTCATGCACGCATGTCGATTTCTCTGACTCCTCACATGGCCGACATTCAATATTTGATTTATTTGATCGTGCCACGTTTTCCTCGGTCTTGTGAGATTCATAATATAAAATTAATAGTTATTCTTTGTTTACACAATGCAGTGAAAACCATTAACCGCCCTATGCATTTGAACTTACGTATGTACGTGATACGCAAACATACGGAATCCCAAATCACATACGCGCTTGATAAAAAATAAGGTACCTAAAATCTATAAAAACCATTATGTATATATATCTCTACCTGTAAAAAAACATATATAATTTCAAAGTTCAAGTGCTTTTAATGAAAAGTCCTATATGTACATGTAATTTGATTTTTCTGATAAGGCTACTGTCACAGACGACCCTGATTCGGTTGGTCCATCAACAAGGGGCCCCTTCTAATTATCCTCCGGTGACCTTTCAGACTTCCTTTCACCACTTGTCTTTTCAAATTATGATTATTATGAACGATCCGCCTAACAAACTGCAGAACTGAAATATTGTGTACAAACTGTGGAGGACTTCAAGTTTAAGTATTAGTGCTCCAAGAAATAAGCAACATGCGTTTCCATCCAAGAAATAATATGTCTCCAGCACCAGAAATCGAAAGTATCAATGTTTGGTAACTTTTTTTGTTATTGTAGTCTACGTTACCACACTATAGAGACTTTTAGTTTCAATTTACTAAATAAAATAAAAATATTTTACATAAAATTTAGTAAATTAGACTGCTTCTAAATAAATAACTACAGTATAGAAAAATAAATTTGAATGTAGAAGTTGTAAAATATATTTGAATGTAAATACAGAATGGTGCAAGTTTGCTTTAAGTAACGAATATCGCACGCTTATTAGTAAACTGACCGATTATGGTTTAGGTCATAATTGAATTAACATTAGACAGAGGTTTGGGTTAACGCTATCCATCTATTTTTCACAATGTTAACGCTACCATTCGTATGTACGATAATTGTTCACAATGTTAACGCTATCCATTTGTACGTGTTTTTCGACTGTTTTTTTTAAAACACCGACTCATGTCAGATTGAGCAAAACTTGCTTTTTTGAGTTAAGCCAGTGTTCTATTAAGCGTGCGATGTGTTAAAAGATAAACAAAATAAAGTAAAGGTAATATTAATTACCATTAAGTTTTTTTTTATATTCATCTATAAGGAAACAAAGCATCTTCTGATAAGGATCACGTATACATAGACTAGACAAAAATCAACAGGAATTTTAAACCTTAGAGCAGCAAGTTCAGCGCAAGAATTGCCGAGCAGATAATCACCACTCAACAGGGCAATCTTGTTCCCGAATGTCATGTCCCCAAAGTCCGTAGGGATATTCCCGCCATCCTGTTGAATGGGTTGCAAGTTCACCAGGCCCTTGTGGACCAAGTGGCTGGTGCGGATCATCTCAGTCACTTCGGCCAAAGCGCGCTGACTGAAATAAAATTCATAAATTAAAATCTAACTTTATTCAAAACATTTTATAATATGGGACTCAAATCACTAGGAGTGCCATGGTGGACCATACCCTGCTGGAAGGATAACCCAGAAATTTCTTGTGCCCTAGACTCCTTGCTTATTTTTTCTATTTTGTGTAAACCCCCTGCTTTCCTAATTGATTTTGCGAATTGATTGCTAAAAAAAACTTGGTCGCTGACAAATTCTACTGGCCGGAAGTCGCTATCGAACTAAAAAATAAAAAAAGGTCACCGCCGTATTCTCTACCTACTAACCGGAAGTTGCTGTCGTGCTAAAAAAAATCAGATTTTCGTTCTTCTTCTTCTTCTTCCTTATTGTAGACCTATGTGGTCTGTTCTCCAGAGTGTTGCTCCTCCTGTGAGGTAGATTCCCAGCTGTCCTTCCATCTTTTAGGAGGTCTTCCACGAGGACGAGTCCCATGAGGTTGATTATGCATTGCAATATAGGGGAGTCTGGTGGAGTCCATTCTTTGAACATGACCGTACCAGTCCCTTCTTATAATATACTCAACCAACCTCACATATCTCTCTTATTCAGGTGTTCCTCACGCGATCCCTCAGTGTCTTGCCTGCTATCGTCCTCAGTGTCTTCATTTCGGAAGTCCTCAAAACTTTCTGATTTTCCCGAGAACCAAAAAAAAGAAAATTCATCCAACATCTCATGGACCCCCATTTACATCTCATGGACCCCCAATTTTCTTTGCAACTGTCATAGACCCCTTGCAAGTTGTCGTGGACCCCTGGGGGTCTATATAGACCACTTTGGGAATCACTGATATAACCTATAAAATACCATGAAACGCCAGCTTGCATGACAACAGCAAAACATCTGGTAAATCCAACTCCCTAGCGTCCATGAGTCCAGGACAATGTGATCACTGACATTACCATCAGGGTCATAGCAGACAAGGAGAGGGTCTATAGCAGGCGCCATACAACTGAGACCCACCCGTTAAATGAAGGTAGCCCGTACAAAAAATCCCCAGAGAAGGCAACGGGAAACCACTCCAGTAACACTTCCCAACAAATCACTGTAGTCAGTAACCCAAGGCCAACATCAGGGTTAACAGACATGGCCCTATAAAAAGAAGATAATATGTTTGATTTGCGAAAAATTTACCTGTGAAGAACTCCAGCAGATTTGTCTTGCTCCATGTCTGGTATCTCAGCGCTGTGCCCTGCTGCCTTGGACACCAGGAGGACAATGAGTCCCCATGCCTGCATGTTGTTCTTGCCATTGTACAGCAAGTTCCTGTAATGCAGCATTCAACAGCATTTAAACAACAATTATATTAAAAATAAATGAAAAACACTTATTTTATGTACTGAGACAAAGACTAGAGGAGCTAGATATAGAGGAAGGCCGAGGAAAACGTGGCACGATCAAATAAATCAAATATTGAATGTCGGCCACGTGAGGAGTCGGAGAAATCGGCGTGCGTGCATGACACGATGTATGAATGTTGTGGATTCGAAAGAAGTATGTCAGGAAAAAAAAGTGTGGCAGTCCATTCTTTCTGATTGTTAGTTAGATATTTAAATAATAAATAAATAAAATATTTTATGTACAGAGACAAAGACCTTAAGCTAGATTTAATTAGAAAAAACATTCATAAATCAGATCAGATTCCAATATAAAATGTATGAATTAATTTAAAGGAGAAAATTGTCACCACATTACTAGGATATACACATTGATGAGGTGTTTTTATAAAATTACATACACAGATTTTTGTTTAATTTATACATAACAGGTTCAAGCTTAAGATGTTAAAACTGGAATTCAATTGTTAATTTGAATAGAAATTGTAAATTTGTCTCCCCATTTTTATAATACGAATAAATAAACACCACATGTTTCAGAGAAATATTCCATCATCAGGTGCAACTAACCGGCATAGTTACACCTGGAGATGGAGTATACAAACGTAAATTTTCTTTCCAAATTTGAATATTCTAACATAACTCTGAAAGTCAAATTTTATCTGTTAATCAAACATAAGAATTTCTTAAAATATATGCGCTATTAACTTCAAATATTACTTGGATCTTCTTTCTTACAGAGGTTTAGCTCTTGTAAGTATTCCTCTTTTGTCTGATGGGAAAATTATTGGAAAGGAAAAGTTGTTGGTTTAAACAAGAACAAATATTATATGCAAATGACCGACGTGAGCGTTGAGAGATTTGTTTATAAAGCCTGTCTGATAATACTCCAGACTTTAAGAAATACATCAAAAATTATTACTTCTTCACTAATGGTAAGACAACCTTAGCCAAAATCATTAATAACTCCAATGATAAGTTTTACTTTTTATTATTAGCTCTGTGCACACATTTTTATATAAAGCATTTTATAAATCACACATTTGTTCTTTAACAATTTTATAAGTTATCTATCTTGACATCTATTAAGAATAGTATGCCTTCATCATCAGGAGGGTAAATTTAGTTTCATTGAATTTTGAAATTTTAATAAAACTAGATTAATTTAAAATATTGTTTTTATTTGTTAATTAATAATTAAATAGTATATGAACATAGAAAATATTAATACTTATTTACAAACTTGTGTTAATAATATGAAATTCTGTAACATTTAATTTTTTTTTTATTAATAAAAAAAACTGTTTTTTTTCACTTTTGACTTGATTTTTCTGGACATGTTTCGAAGGTTATAAACCTTCGTCGGGAGAATGACAGTTTATATCGTTCTTTCGACAATGAAGGTATAAAACCTTCGAAACATGTCGAGAAAATTAAAGTCTAAAGTGAAAAAAAACAATGTTATAATAATTAAAAAAATCATAAAAATAAATTTCATATTCGTTTTTAAAACCTAAGTAAAAATACGTTATATAAAAAAAAATCGTTAGAAATTAACAAGTTAACAAAATTATTTGAATTAAGAAATATAATATATATCCATTAAATAATACTTATAGTTTGCGGTATTATTTAAAAATATATTGGCATGCCTATTTATTCATTATGTCTAGTTCTTTACTAAATAAATAAAGGTTCGGTACTTAAGCCTCAAGGAAATGATTCACTTAAAAAATAACAAGATGCTTCATAGCCAATTTCTGGCATTGAAAACCTGTTTGATGATTCTACACAGGTGTGATCAAATGATGTTTGGTTGACGTACTGAATTCATTATCAAAAAGTATATGCGAAAATCATTTAGCAAAACGATGCTGTTATTTACGGATCGAATTAATTAAATTCACGGCAATTTGAGGGATGATTGTGCAAAGAATAATTACAAGAAGTATAAAATTAATACAGACTTACTTTGCAGTTTTCAGAAGAGGATGGTTACTTCCGACGAGCTTCCTGAGGTGAAGGGCCACATTTGCTATTTCGTCGCTCAATAGCCAGCGTAGACTTAGGAAAGATGTCGGATATCCGACGATTTTCTCGGCTTCGCTTACAGCACGATTCCAATCGGGTTTAGGTTGAGCGTAGTTTGCGCATTGCGTAGTCGAGGTCGACAAATAACGTTTACTCGTCTCGTTAAACACGATAGATTGATGTCCTTGTAATCTTCCATTCTTTAACAAAATCGACGAGATATAACTCTTTTGCAGAAACGTTCTATTCAACCGACTGAAACTCATATTTGAATAATTCGCTTTTAATCTTATCAAAAAAACTGAATGAATACCCGATAAACGGTGGAATTTAAAGGGAAAGTTTGTGAGGAGAAAGTTTTGACGATTAACCTACTTATTTTTCAATGAAAAAATCATAACAAGCACTTCAATTACATAAAAGTTCAATTGAAATATTCTACGCGTGCATATAAATTACATACGAAATCGATTAATTCATATAATTATTTTATTTTCGAAATAAAATAAAAACTATCAGGCGTAAATAAAACGAAACAAGCGTACTAAATTTCGAATGAACCAAGAAACTTTGACAGTTGTAACCATAGATTTTTGGTTAATAACCATAGATATTTTAATATATAAAAATACCATAGATAAATAATTTTAAAAAAAACACGAGAATGTTTATGGCGCCTCCATGGTGGTTATTTTAAAAAACATTTACACGAAAGGCTTGCTTGATACAAACGTCTTCCCCATTTATTTAGCGGAATTATGAGATTGATCGCAGTACTTTAGTATTCCCGATTTCAGATGAATCCATGTATGAAGGAAAATCACTCTTTTTTGTTAATTACGCCCTCAGTTCTACTGTTATTTATGCCCAAATTAAAATTGTGTGTTCCGGGTTGCGCAAGATAGAGAAGCCTTTGCCGGAGTGATTGCTAACGTCAGGGGGACCTGATACGGCACGCGAAGAAGAAGAAATTAAAATATATCGTCTGTGAACTAAATGTTTGTTAATTACGTTTTTAAAAAATGACTTGTAGATTTATTTTAATAGGACAAATTAAAAAAGGCGAAGATACGTGTTTTTATCACTTTAAGTGAGACAAATAATAATTAATACTAGAAAAACCTTTTAAAAATAGATGTGTTGTAAAATAGTATGGCTATTTAATCATTTATTATGCATGCGATTAACCGAAAACTGCCATACGTTAAAATATGTATACATTAAAGCCTTTTTGCCTAAATTAGCAAAGAATTGCTTTTTTGGTGAATAATCTATGCAGTTTTTTTATATATTATATATTCTAGATTATTTCACAGTTAATACTTTACATACAATCATATTACATTGTTAGTATTGCAATATCCTAATTTTGCGTTTATTTAAATTGCAATATTAAGCCATATCTTCCACAAAAAGAGTTCTAGATGGAAACATTATTTGTATCGGATATTAATTATGTATTTGCGAGGCAAACTTATTCAAGAAAATCTTTAAAATTTTACTACCTCACACACATCGATAGTAATCTACTTAAATTATTGATTATGAGATTACAACTTTTTTAAATAGATGTCTCTAGTCACTTGAAGTCGAGAACATTTTTTTAAATCGATCTACAACATACAAACTTTTTTGTTATTATACATTTAAACGAACATATTTTTATCTCCCACCATCATAATTAGAAATCGAAATGGGGATGTGCAATGTTATACAAAAATTCATATAATAGATAAAGTTCTAGTACTTAATTGAATAGGATAAAAATGAGGCATATTTAAACAAAATCCAGAAGACAAATTCGAAATATAAAATATAACCGTCAAAATAATTTCAGTCTGGGACTGGGCAATTATTAATGAATATGATATATTTTTAAACGTATTCTTAACATGTAGTCTGTGTACACCTCACCATCATAGTTAATATAAATTGTTGTGTGTTTACTTGGATATTGTATTAATTGAACATATAATATTGTTATTCTCGGGCAAATTATTATTTGTTTTATGTGGATATTTCCTACATTTGATTAAAACAAATATCTATTTGTTATTAACAAGTCTTCTCTACTAACAGGAATTAAAATTCTTTAACATAACAATGAAAAATAATAAGTTTCATATAATTAGAATATGATTCAAGGTCACAAAAGTATTTTTATAAAATTTGAGTACTGAATATTTTTGACGTTATGTTAGCACACCCTTAAAAATAACTAATTATCTTAATAACAAATTCTAATAATAATTCAAGGTTATTAAAATATTTTCCATAAATCTCTACAAATATAATGTTTATTATTTTATATTTGGTATTCAATTTTGCAATATTTCTATGCAACTGCAGTAGGAAAGGTCAGAGTTCACGGAAGTACGTCAATCTGTACACGGTAATTCGAAAATCATAGTACACGGTAAGGCGCTTATTTTTTTTGTTTTTATTGATATTTTTATCATAATATTATGTACATGCAAAATAAGTCCACCGAGTAGCTATTAAGAACAAATATTATATTATTTACTACCATATAACATTATTTTTTATGTTATCATATATAATGCATCGCTCAGGGCGCACTGGACTGGCCCCCTGTGGGTGGAAAAAGAAAGCGATGCAGACCTAGAGCCATTTGGAGAAGAACCCTGCAGGACGAGGTTAAAGCAGCAGGCCTCACTTGGGATGATGTCATGCATCAGGCGTGCCATAGAGTTGGGTGGAGGAGGTTCCCTGTGACCCTATGCACCACGAAGGTGTGACAGGACTTAAAATAATATGTTATATTATAAGCCTGCAATTTATTTTAAAAATGCCAAAAATGTATTCATGATTAGTTTAGTTAGTTTTCAAAAATATTTCAATAGGGTTAAAAATTAAAAACGGTCTTGTTTTATTTTATGTTCCAATACTAGGGATTTGCAGCAAAGTGTAACATTTTACTGATTCTTGGAATGGCACTTCGGCTTTTAATGTAGTAGTTTCCCGTTGCTTTCCACATTCAATTCTCCTTCTTTAGATCTTGGTCATATAATAATTAAGGCGTGGAATCTACCCTTATCTTCATGTGTCACTTTTTTAACAAGCATGTGAATTTGTAAAAAATGGTTCCAGGATTTTGCATACGAAATATTATTACGATATAAAAATAATATTATACAACTTTCGAGTAGGGTAAGACAGTAGACGAGATGTAAATTAAAACGTGACGAAAAAGAAATGGAATGATTGACACGAAAATGTCAGCGAATATTAAACTTTAACACAAACGCATTCTTCTGAGTTGTCTGCGTACATAAAATACTACCGTCATAAGCATTAAAACGATAGTTATTTTATTTATTGTTTTGTAAATTTGACACGACAGGACTACGATAGGATTTGGGATCAAATTGAATATGTCTAATGTATGATCAATATTTAATACAAGTATATATACATTTATACAGAAATGAGATCTCTTAGACGAATGTGTGATACTCTGTGTATGATAGAGTGTCGAATGAAAATATAAGAAGTGAATGCGGTGCGAATGATGGTGTCATGAACAAAATAATGAAAGGATAATTAAGATGGTTTGGACATATGGAAAGAATGAATGAAGAAAGAATGGTAAAAAAATTATATGTTAATGATGTAAATGGAACCAGAAATAGAGGAAGACCGAGGAAAACGTGGCACGATCAAATAAATCAAATATTGAATGTCGGCCATGTGAGGAGTCAGAGAAATCGACGCGCGTGCATGACACGATGTATGAATGTTGAGGAATCGAGAGAAATATGTCAGGAAAATATGGTTACGTAAATTTATTTTTAATAAACATTTCATTTTTTCCACTTGTTCTTTTTCTAATGCCGACCGGTTTCTGAAGCTCTTTCCCAAGAAGATGGCTGCGAGCTGCTGAAACATTACTAATTATGACATGTAATTCATCTTTTTTTTTTAATTTATACTAATAAAATAAAATAAATTGTTTTAGTGGCGCTCTACATATGAATGTCATGTTTTTTAGAAAAATATTTTTCAGTTTCTATGTCCTCACACTGTCATTCATATTGTATAGTGCAACAAGATAATGAGGTAATATTGTTTATATCAAATCATACATTATTTTTAACCCTTAGACTGCCAAGCAAAATTTACTATATCTGTCGTTCGTACGCGGCACATTCTTCTTCGACGCATTTTGAATAAAATGTCACTTTTAAAACGATATTTTTTTATAAATCAAATCATTATAGCAATCATTGATTATATCAGTAACTTCCTTGAATATCAAAGAATCAATAAACACAAATTTGAAATTTTGATACGCACGATTTTTTAATTTGACTAAAGTCAATCGTAGCGGGCAGAGTTAAAGATTTTGACAAACAATTTTGCAATTCTCGTGCAAGTGGCGCCTATTATGTTATTACTACATAATACGAGAGAATTTGATTAATGTGACGAAATGAAACTAAAGATATCTATAATTCATAAGTAAACTTTCCATTAAGTAGTGTTGCAATAAGGATTAGCGGGAAAAATGATTTAATTAATTCTCTGTTGGTTTAGTCGCTCACAGTTTGGCGCGCACTGTTGCAGACGTGCGCATGCCGGAATTTTTCAGTGTATGTTAGTTCGGGATCGATAGCGGATGCCTCTCGCGCCGAATTCAGCGCACGCCGACTGTACTGTCTCGCACTACTCATGCTTGGGGTAGCTCGCATCTCGCACTCGTTCACCGCGCAGGGAATACATTCGTGCAAGCCGAATATCTCCTTCGGATGAATGTTACGTATTCCTGAATAAAAATTCCTACCACATTCACAGTGAAATCTCAGTACGTGCTAAAAAGTTGACTTTACAGTGAAATTGGTCAGTTAGTTCGGCTGTCATCTAACCTGGGAGTTCCTATAGCTTGAGCGGTGATTATACTTTTATTTATACACACATTTAAACAATACTTCATTGCACATGTTCTTTATTTCAAGAATACAAGTAAGTATTCATATTTCTGTTTGCTATTGCACGACTGACGACGATCGCTGCGAGGTTCGTTCGAAGTTTGTATTTGACGTTTCTGTCAATGTGTGCTTATTTTGTAGGGCACACGTAGGTACCGATTTTGACACGACATGTTATCAGTGGTGTTATCGGCTGTTGAAGGTCGTAACTATTTAGATTTAAGTTATAGTTCTAGTGAGTAATTCTACACGACGAGGCCACGGCCGCTGTCTGCCTTCGTATTCTTCTGGCTGCCGCTTAGTGATCTATTAATATATCTACACGTGCATTTATTATGAATATAAATAGGAGAATAGGCACGCGGAATGTATCTATAGATAACGCAGGGAGACATGCAGATTTTTTCACTTTATTTTATGTGTCTGCATATGTGTATATCACTGCCCTTATGACATAATAAGTGCGTATGTCCACGCTCAAATAAGAACATCTTTTAAATACTTACCGATTTATCTGTAATAAACTTTCTTGTTATGTTTAAACAATATTTCTGAAATGTATTTTTGTTGAATTTTCAACGATTCATCGTTTTTAACTTCACTGATTCTCACTATACGTTTCTATCCAGCATAAGTATAAAGATTTTATTGAATGTCAATTTAATTTATTTTATAGCATCTCTCGCAAGATCTACAATACCATGGTCGCTATAAGTATTAATTACTTTTTCATATCAAATACATAATGTGTATTTAATATGCAGTAATAAAAAATCTGAATAATTACCAGCATTATTATTTTTTGCAGTCTTCAGTCACTTTATATTGAAATATCATATTATGCAAAATGATAGCATCGCGTGTTACTCTATATAATGTAAATATCTTCTCCATTACAACAAATTTTAACTGTTTTTTCTGCGATTATTCCGTGTTTTAAAATAAGCGTGGAAGGCTGTAGGATATTTGAATTACTCGTCTCTTTTTATATACGTATAAAACGGGAAGTTAAAACTTAATTAATAATAGTAATTAAATCCCACGCCCTGAAGTTCCTACACTGTTTATTCTGACCCTTATAGAGTATAGCTCCGATAAAGGTATTATTAAATTTTCTAAAGGGTTTATCATTATTGCAATACATTAGATTTTTAATACTTAACATTTTAACGTGAAATCATGTGATTTCAAAATTATTTAAATATTTTATTACTTACGTAATCTATAATACGAAATTCTTATCACGGGATTGTGATTAAATAAATAGGTCAGACTTGCATAGTGACAATCTTCTTTCAATTATAATTTTATTTTTATTTTTGCCGAATTTCGGCAGTCATTGATCGAATTGAACTTAAGTTTAATCACTAGGGGTAAATAAATGTATGTACTAACAACATTTGTGTAAGATCGTTCAAAATGGCAGACCGCTCATTCATTTCCATAATATTCTTGACGCATCATCCTTTTTCACTAATTTCTCATTCTTTCATCCTTATAGGGAAGGACCTATATGTTAGGCCACACCCTCATCCCCCATTTTAAATGTTTATATATCATGTGTTTCCCTGTCAATTATTCAGTTTGTTTTTGGAACTTTGACGAAGCTCCGAGGCAGCGAAACCGATTGATTCGATAAAACAAAATAAAGTAATGTAAAAACAAAGTACACAAATGTGGATTCATATTTGAATAACTTTTTAAAATATTATAGTATAAACCAGACCAACCAAATAAACTTAACTTCATGACCGATATTTGATTTGTTTCCTCTCTCCTATAATTCTAACTAAATTAAGTTTAAACCTACCCCTAGACTTTATTTCTCCCCACATTTTCTGGTTTAATTTAGTATATTAGTAACAATTTTCTTTCATTATACTGTTAAAAATTCTACACTGAGGAAAGGCTTCTTTGTCCCGAAACATGTTTGTGAAAAGTACAAAAAAAATGTTGTGAAAATATAGTAATTAATACGAATGAAAACGTCAGTTTTCTAGAAGTTTTATTGTATTTAATGGGAATAACATGTTTCGCTCTTCTAAGGCATTATCAAATGTTTAACATTTGTCTAGCATTTGATAATGCCTTAGAAGGGCGAAACATGTCATTCCCATAAAATACGAGTGCAATAAAACTTTTATAAAACTGACTTTTCATTCGTATCAATTACTTAATATGGAGTTTTACAAGATTGTTTGAGAAACAATAAATGAAAATATAATGATTTCAAAAAGTTATTCAAATATGTATTATAAATTATTTTTAATAGTTTCACAACTCAAATTAAGTGCTTCATACTATAGTAATAATAATGTTTCTAATAAATATATGTTTTTATCCACATTAAATATTTTATATGGATTAATAGTAATAGTAAATTGATTATTTGAAGGGTGGGGCATATATTATTATTTGGCCTTGAGATGCAATATTCAATACGCTGTAAAGGGCGAGGGGGTGGTTGACTACCACTGGTAGCGCTGACACAATAAGGTTATGTAAGCGGTAGCTACTTATATTTAGTAGTAACAGGTGCCTCAAAACTAGTAACGATCCCTGCAACGAGACAAGTATTTCGAAAGTCAAATTAATATTTTTTCTCGAGATCGAACCACGTGGGATCTTGAAGCATATTGCTCGGAAACATTAATGTATGAACTAAAAACTATTCAGCAATTTTTGTTTATGTCACGAGTGGAACGTAATTATTTTAATATTGCAAAAAAAAGAAGAGAAGGAAGTTAAAATAACTAACTTATCGTCAGTGGGTAGGAAGAAAAGACGAACCATTAACACTGTCACATTCTCTTCACGCAAGATTCATACATCGTGTCATGCACGAGCCTCGATTTCTCCGACTCGTCACGTGACCAATATTTGAAATCTATTTTTTTAAACAATTTATCGAGTAATATCATACATTGCTTATATATATTTTTTCGTGTCTTCACAGTACTTGAAACTGCTCCACAGTTAGAACATCGACCCGTTTACGGACGTTTTGGAAAAAAAAAAAATCGTTTTCGATTCAGAACAGTAAAATCTACCATTAAACTTATTTTGAAATTTAATTGTGCCGATAAAACATTAAATACATTGTTTACTTATTAAGTTTTTAAATAACCTATAATCCTTTTTTTATGCCACGCATAGCATAAGTATTTAAAAAAAATCTACACAAAAGTTTTAATGAACGTTTCCAGCAGGACTTAGCGTTTCCTGCTGTTTCAGTTATTGATTCTAATTTATCAACCAATATTCATTCTTGCGCTCACGAATATATAAATAGCGAGATTGACATGTAAACAGTGTGTGTGTGAAATATAAGTATATTTTTTTACACTTAAAACTCGCGATACACGATAATGCTACACAAAATACGAGTACATAATTTTGAATGTGTTAGTGATCTATCTCCAATTTTCGATTAAAAAAACTTATTTCGCCCAATATAAAATTGTTATGTCATTCTTCTTTTTATTCTTCTTTATTGTAGACCTATGTGATCTGTTCTCCAGAGTGTTGCTCCTCCTGTGAGGTAGACTCCCAGCTGTCCTTCCATCTTTTTGGAGGTTTTCTACGAGGACGAGTCCCGTGAGGATGATTATGCAATGCGATATAGGGGAGTCTGGTGGTGTCCATTCTTTGAACATGACCGTACCAGTCCCTTTTTCGCTGTCTGCTCCATCTTATAATATCCTCAACTTCACATATCTATCTTATTCTGGTGTTCCTCACGCGATCTCTCAGTGTCTTGCCTGCTATCGTCCCCAGTGTCTACATTTCGGAAGTCCTCAAAACTTGTTTGGTCCTTACTGTGTCTGCCCTTGCTTCGACGCCATATGTTATTGGTCTTACGCATGCTTTATAGATTCTCATCTTACTCTTAATGGCCATGTCTTTGTTTTTCCATATTGTGGATTTTAGAGCCACAGAGATTGCAGCTGCCTTGTTTACTTGGGCTTGTATTTTTTCCCGCAGATCAGCTCCCTCCACCAGGTCTATGCCTAGATACTTGAAGGTCCTGACCTGTTCTATGGGTTGATTTTCTATAACCAAGTTACATGTTTTGGGTGTTTTGGAAAAGGTCATACATTTTGTTTCTTCGATAGAGATCGTCATGTTGTATTTCTTACAGGCGTGATGTAGTCTGTCTAGCATTTTTTGTAGGTTATTATTGTTTTGTAATTATTAATTATTTAAATTTATGCGTAAATATATAACGGAGGAATACCGAAAATCTTTAACCAGTATTTAATATGTTTATTGAGGTATTAAATTTATTAGAAACCATGTGTACTTACTACACAGCACCGGTATAGGAGGATTTAGAGTAAAAAACGAGTACGAAACGTTTTACTACTTACATTTTATGTAATATTTTTTTTTTATTCATGGCGGGTTCAATTTTAATGGAGCCTACTGTATACAATAAATAATTACGAACGTTGAATTGTGAATGATTTCCAACGTGACCCATTTATTTCTTACAGTGGCTACATTAAAGGGTAAGAAAGTACTTATATACAAAAATGCGGTTTGTAAATTATTATCGCATTTCGATTTAACCACTCGTACATAATACTCTATTTACACTCCTTGAGTGTTTTTATAATAAAAAAGTGTTTTAAATTCGTTGATCACCGAATCATTTCTGTCTCTACATATCAGAGTGGACAACAACTTCTCGTATATTTTTTTCAAAAAACGTAAAGCGATTTAAAAATGTCCCCATCGGTGACGTCACACTTGATTCTTTCTTGTTTACTGCCTTTTTGTAATTTTGTTTTTCTCACATATATTCAAATGAGTTTCATTCATAATTCTAAATGTAAATATTTTACGTAATATTTTGAATTTTCTTATAACAAGACAATCCAGTATAAACTTTGCTGGACAGTCTTCAAAGTGCTATGTGGAATGGCTCCAAAATATATATTCGAACTCTGTATAACGGACAGCCTAAATACAAGGAAATCCACACTTCGCTCGGCAATATGAAGATTAGTTGAGCCAAAGCGTTGCCCTAGTACAAATTTCGGGGATCGATCGTTTGCGGTAGCCGGTTCATCAGCTTGGAACATTCTTCTTTCGCACCTCAGATGCATAAATGATCCGACAGACTTCAGATTTAAGTTGAAAACCCAATTTTTTCATATTTCATACCCAATTTAAAAATTGCGTATTTTGTTCTATTATGCTTTCTAATCGATCGCGAATATCAATCAGATGCAGTGTTCACATTTAGATTTAAAACACATCTTAATGCGCCCTTGAGGTGATTACATCACAAAAACGGCGCATTAAAAGTTACTCTATTATTGTTTTATTATTAAGACACTACCTATATTTCATTTGTGGGAGTGGGTGGATTAATCCCATACATCCAGCTAACCTATGGCACTATATAGTATGCTGGTAGCAGCATAGCGCCCCATGGAAACAAGGATCCCGTGTTTGCTCCCAGTTTTACCGCTGCGTCCTTCAGACAGGCAACACGTAATCACATATTTATACACTTGTGTCTGTGCCGCAATAAAAACTATTTACCAACCTGTGACTTTCATTTGCACAACAGAACCGCATCTTGGATTGGACTTGGATCTTCTGGCTTACGGAGGTTCAGCTCTAATGGCTATTCCTCTTACGTCTGTAGGAACCATTTTTGGAATGTGATTTGGTAGTTATTTTATGTTGGGGCTAAATGCATGGCCCAAAGTGTCACTCCGAAAGAGGGCGAGGGGGGATTTAGGGTTTAGGATAAAGTCTTACATTATTGTCAAGGAATGGAAGACCAGTTAGGGTTGGGATTGTATTTATAAAAAAGGTCTGTTCCCGAGGGGAAGATAAGAGGAGCAGTGCCTGGATGGAGTTGTGGTAGGAGATAGCATCCTGCGTGAAAATTTTTTGTTTGGCGGAGTACATAGTGGGCTATCGGGGAAATTTTTTATTATTATTTTTTATCCGCATTGATTGCGGGAGGGGTAAAGGACTGAATGATGGTGGATAACTTGGTGGCAAAGGGTCATTATCGATAAGGAAGACAGTAATAATTTAAGTCGTGGTCTGGAAATGAAAGAGATGAAGTTGGAATAGTGCAAGGAATAATAGAGCTGGAGTCGCAGTATTCTGATGTACCAAAGGATCATAAGTACACATTAGTTCAAGAATTGTTCTGTTAATTATGTTTTCAATTCTTTTTCTTCTTCGATGGCCCTACAGCCCATATCGAGCCTTAGCCTCCAGTTATCATGTGGAAACAATGACTTTCCGTGTTGAAAAAATATTGATATGAAAACTAAATTCAATTACCGAATTGATTTAACTTCATATCATAAATTAAATCACGTAATCAATTGAACTTCAATTCATAAATCGTGCTTAGAGTTGATCACATATTGTCTTCTTCTTCTTCTTCGATGGCCCTACAGCCCATATCGAGCCTTATCCTCCAGTATTCTTCGCCTCCAACTCCTCCTGTCCTCCGCTTCGACCCTCCAATCTGACACTCGTAATAATTTCGCCCCATCTCTCCCAACTTCATCTTCTCATCGCGTCCAATTAGTCTTCTACCACCTAGGTGCCACATGTTTTCAATATATAAGATTATTTTAAAAGGCGCGTTTTATGTTTCAGGCCGATTATTTCATTGAGAAACAGTTTTTAATTAATATTTTATTTATTAAATGTATGGTCATCGCCATTATGTAACATTGTATATAGATAGAAAAAAATCTACAATAGTATCGTATAAATTTTAATACTATTTAGTTCAGTTCAAGTTGAATCGTGTTCGAGACAAACAGGCGCCATCTTTCGATTAATCTTGAAAACATTTTTATTCATTGATCGAAGAATCGTAAATGCGTTTTGAATTTATAATCAAAATGCCTTAATATAACGGAGATTGCTTTCGAGATGAGTGTCATTCGAGTAATTGGATTCTTAAATTTGATTTATATATAATCTATCTACGAAGTGCTGTGCCCCACAGACAATACTCGTAGATTATACAAAATGTTTTAATTAAAAATATTTTATATATTTCTTATAATATAAGTGTGAACGAAGAGAATTCGGAGCAGGTGAGTGAATTTGTGTATTTAGGTAGCATGTTCACAGCGGATGGCCAAACGGATAGTGACGTCGAAAGAAGGGTTGGTGCGGGTAACAAAGTGAATGGAGTTTTAAAAATAGTTATTGGAAACAATAATTTATCAATGAAAGCGAAAACGGCCGTTCACAATGGAGTTCTGGTCCCAACCCTAATGTATGGAAGCGAAGCATGGAACTGGCAGAAGAAGGATGAGAGCAGAATAAATGCGGTAGAGATGAGGTCCCTAAGACGTATGTGTGATAGAACGATATACGACAGAATTTCAAATGCTGAGAATTAGAGCGGAAGAAGGTATTATGAACAAAATTATGAAAGGATCGCTGCGTTGGTTCGGACATATGGAGCGCATGGATGGAGAAAGAATGGTTAAGAAAGTATACGTTAATGATGTAAATGGAGAACGGAGTCAAGGCAGACCGAGGAAAACATGGCATGACCAAATTAATCAAATTTGAAAGGTTGGTCATGTTAGAAGTCGGAAGAATCAACGTGTATGACTCGCTGTATGAATGTGGAGGAAGCTAGAGAGGTGTGCCAGGATAGAGTAGTGTGGCGGTCCATTCTCTCTGCCTACCCCTACGGGGAAACGGCGTGATGGTTTGTTGTTGTTGTTATATATTTCTGTATATTATGATTATGGTATTTTTTTGTTAAAACAAATGCCCCATTTGCACATGTTGTCAGCTGGACGATCGGAACTTTTGTGTTTATTTAATTTATGTTCCACGTATCCACCGTTCTTTTTAATAACTGAAATTATACTTAAAATTAAAACAATCCAATATTATTGTATTGTAAAATATAAGTTTTTGTTCAATTCGTGTAGCGGCTTAAATTGCGGCTTAAGTTGCGACATGATATATCATATTAACAATGGTTTTATTTTAATTAGACTTTATATGGGGTGTTTTTTTTTAGAGGTTTGGTTTATAAACAGGCAACATTGTTTCTACAGCTTGTCAATTTGACAGTTGACAGTTGATTTGTAGTCTGCCATTTCACCATGAATAGACTGACATCAGAACAGCGCTTGCAAGTTATGCAAATTAATTTTGAAAATCATGGTTCGGTTCGCTAAACTTATCGTGCACTACGTCCATTTTACGGTCGACATAATCGTCCATCCGAGCAAGTTATTCGGAAGAACATGGATCGTTTTCGCACCACGTACACTCTAGTGAATAAAACGCATCCACACAGACGACAATTGTCGAAAATTGGACTTCATGATTGCGTTTCATTCGAGCTAGCCGTGGCGCTCATATGCCCGAAATCGTATTTAAACGATAATGGCATAAAATTATCTATTGAATAAAGTCAATATCATAGACATTAACATTATTTGATTGTGTTTTTTTTTTCATCTTGAATATGTATTGTATACCTCTAAAAAACAACCTTTATAAGTTTTTTTTCAATTCGTGTAGCGGCTTAAATTGACATGATACCTATATCATATTAATTAACAATGGTTTTATTTCAATTAGACTTTATATGAATGATACGATGTGAATAAATGAAAGTAATTTATAATAATTTTGATCTTAATCACGCATGTCGACTTACTAAGTAGCAACCATCAGCACGGAGTGATAAGATATTTGACGCATCGAAAATATAAACATTTAGTATCTATCATCCTCTCATATCTCTAATCCTCGTGCCCGCCTCGTGCAATTGTCTCGCATAGCACGCAGAAAGTGATGCGCCACGAGAATATTCGCATGCTCATGGCAAAATCTTGTGTTTATACAAAGATTCTTTTATTTTATTTTTAATTTACAATTCGGCTATTGCGATAAGGAAAAAAACCGGTTTTCGAGCCTTATCTCGCCACAGTCTTGAGATGCTATCGCCAACTAATTAAAATATTTACACCAATTTGAGGATTTCGCGATAATTGATAACGGTTGTAAAAAAATGATGAATCGCCATTTCAAAGTTTGTTCATTCATTTCATTCTGTTTTTTGTTTGCCTACGTATTATTTTATACTTTTAAGTACTTTACATTTAAAAAAAAAAAAAATTTCCTTGTGTACAACAGGTCGTTTGAACCCAATTACTGTATACAAAGACAGTGTGACAATCACACTGCTATCGCCGGGAATCGAACCCGGGACCTTCGGTATGGAAGTCAGAGCTCTTACCACTCTGCCACGAAGGTCGACATATCTTATTATTTAATATTTCTTTTTTATATTATACTTTGTATGCAACACGCACATTTATTAAAAAATTAAAATTAAATATCAACCATGTTTCAGACTAACCAGCCCTTCATCAGTGATATTATATAAATTTTTAAAATATAAAATTTTGAAGTTATATATAAAGTTTTGACAGATGTTATAATGATTTATTTTGGAACGTTTATAATATTTTAAATATTTATATAAAATCACCGATGAAAGGCTGGTTAGTCCGAAACATGTTTGATATATTTTTTTTAAATAAATGTGAGTGTTGCATACAAAGTACTCGAATATAAAAAAAAAACATTAAACATCTACAACACAAAGTTATGGCGAACATAGAAGAAAGTCTTATTCTTTATTCAAATAATTTCGATTTATATTATGATTCTTCTTATAATGCAGTCTTCATGATTGGCAGTTCAGTTGTCCAATTCTAAAAATTTACCCTTTAACGATGTCAACAAACACTAGTAACTGTCCCCACCATATTTTTATGTCGTTTATTCAAGTTCTGACGCTGTTTAATTGATCTTTGTACTTCAACTTTTCTCTCGGTAATTGACCTAAGCTATTTTTATTGAATCGGTTGTCACGCATGACGTGTCCAAAGAAACAAATTTTTTCTCACCTCCGTTGCTAAAATAAGTTCTTTATGTTTGTTTGGATTGACGAATTTGCAAGGCTGAAGGCATTGTCAGATGGGGGCCCATAGGAGAAGATACTGGAACGAGCATGTCTCCCGTATGCCAGATATTCCAGGATTCCAAATTAGCCCGAGACTTCCTACCGGAGGGTTTCCGACCACGTGGCCGACCATATTCCAGGAGATCGGAGATGCATCCAACAAATAGTCATTAGACCTATAAGAAGATAAATAATAAGTAAATGGCTTGATATAATATAATAATATATATTCAAAGTAAAATGACCAAATTTTACTTACTTTTTAACTAGTAGAAATGAGATCTCTTAGACGAATGTGTGAATAATCTGTGTATGATAGTGTCGAATGAAAATATAAAAATGCGGTGCGAATGACGGTGTTATGAACAAAATAATGAAAGGATCATTAAGATGGTTTGAACATATGGAAAGAATGAACGAAGAAAGAATGGTAAAAAAATATATGTTAACGATGTAAATGGAACCAGAAATAGGGAAAACAGGAAAACGTCGCACGATCAAATAAATCAAAATATTGAATGTCGCCTATGTGAGGAGTCAGAGAAATCGACGCGCCTGCATGACAAGATGTATGAATGTTGAGGAATCGAGACAAAATATGTCAGAAAAGTGTGGCAGTCCATTCTTTCTGCCTACCCCTTCGGGGAGATGGCGCAATGGTTAGTTAGTTAGTTAGTTACTTTGTACTTAAACAACCGTTGTCGTTCACTGCTGGATATAGGCCCCTCCTCCACGTATTCACCAGTAAATTTTTGAATATCATCGGACCATCGTATGCAGGGTCTCCCTCTATTTCTTCTGTCTTCGCAAGGTCTCCACTCCACCACCATTCTGGTCCATCTTTCATCTACCAATCTGGCAAAATGTCCCGCAAATGACCATTTGAGCTTAGTCACCCCTTCGACAACATTCGTTACTCTAGACCAGTGATTCCCAAAGTGGTCTATATACTCGTATACCCCCAGGGGTCTACGACAACTTGCAAGGGGTCTACGATAATTGTAAAAAAAATTGGGGGTCCATGAGATGTAAATGGGGGTCCACGAGTTGGTTTAACTAAATTGAAGCCGAATATTGAAACGCAAAACGAATATCGGAATCGTTGGCGACCTTTTTTTAAGCTTACGTATTTGGGTAAACGGACAATTGAAATCTTCGGCGACCGGTAAATTTTCGTCAATGAGCTAAAAAAAGGTCGACAACGAATTCCGGCTTTTTTGTTTCGGATTTTATTTCCCCTGAAAAAAAAAACAATTTTAGCGAAGTAGGGGGTCTACCCAAAATAGAAGAAATCCCCAAGGGGTCTACGGGACAAAAAAGTTTGGGAACCTCTGCTCTAGACCTACGTATTTCAGTTATCTTGTCTGAGAGTCTTACAATAGCGTGACATTATCAAATAAAATAATTTGACAGAGCTGTCAAATCAGTCTCTGTTTTCTAGCAGACAGCAAGCGAGTCATCAACCGAAACATTTCGGTGTGTGTCCGTAGCCTTAGTGATTTGCATGTCTTTCTCGTTTAGATAAAACCGATTAATGTGTCTGCTCGAAATGTTTCTGGGAACCATTATTTCTGTACAGATTATAATAATGTGAGATTTACCTCACATTTCTGTACTATCCTTCAATCATTTTATTTACGAATATTTCTATTTTTGTACCAAAATATTGGATTTGAGTTTTGTTATATTTTTCTGATACCACAAACTTGTCTAACGCGTATTGTAAATGTTAATTTGTATAACAAATAAACTATAATATCTGTACATGCGAGCCATAAAGTCTTAAGTAATTTTATGTCCGAAATGAGTTATGATAATCTTGTCAGATTTTCATTAGGTACGTTATTATTCCGTCCGTCTAATTGTCCTTCTTAACGGTTCTTACTATTTTATAATATATATAATGTGTACTAGATAAACTATATTAGATTTTATATAGATGATAACATTTAAAAATATAACATTTAAGACTTTATAGCTCTTAAATACAGATATATATCTAATGACGTAATGTTGAGTATATTTAATTTAAAAATATATCTAACATAAACATAAATTAAATCATGTAGATGTATTTTCTGTAGTTGTTGAATTTTAATGAGTCATTATAGTGTTTTTTCTTCTTCTAATATTATTATATGACGATACATATGATACCTTAATTGAAATATATTCATCAACAGAATAATGAGTAAATTGAAAATAACTTTGTTTAATCCACAAAATATAAAAAAAAATATTAAAAACACGATATGTTTCGGAGGATACCTCCAACCTCAGGTGTTAAAATATACTAAAAACTAAACAAAGAAAGACTAATATAAAAACGCATTTAATTTTTTAATATTTTGTGGATTAAACAAAGTTATTTTCAATTTCCTAAGTATATTACTATTGAATTCCACAATAAGAATAATTAGTTGTTATGTTTTTTGTTTTGTTTTAAGAAAATCGCAGTGATTTGTGTCACAGTTTATCGAAAAACATATATTAAACAACGTTTAATTTTTATGAATGAAAAGAGAGTTATTTTTCCAACAAAGATATCATAACTGTATATTTGGGAGAACGATACAACATATGTAAATTTTTTGATAATATGTATCTAAAAATGGCGCCATTTTCTGTCAGACGTAATAAATAATGTATGTAAATTTCGGTTCCATTTTTTCGTTTCTTAAATTCTTGTGTATTTACAAACATAGGTTTTTCGGAATTCTCTCTTAACGTTTTGATATTGTTGAGCGTCTGTATTGTATCTTGTAATTGATAAGGCTTATCTTTCCAGGTATGGAGTGGGAAGCTCCCCCCAAGCAAGGACTCTACGACCCCCAGAACGAGCATGAGGCCTGCGGAGTTGGATTCGTTGTTGCCATTGATGGGAAGAGAAGTCACAAGGTATTGTATAAATAAATCATCGTATTATTTACTTTACTCCGCTGTACCATATATCATTTCTCTACAGCTTCGAAGAGATGGGATTCTAATAACCCATTTCTTTAAATTAATCAGGGATATTTCGAGAACTCGGCCGTGCTGGAGGATGTTGGTATTTTTGTCCCTGATAGATATCTCTGACAGCGACAGCACATTTTGTTTTACCTACCGGCCGCCAGAACCAATTTGCCTTTGGTGACACCGGTAGGAAGAGCAATTAGTCTGCTGAACGCGGTCTCTTCAGAGATCGACGTCTTTCA
The DNA here is from genome assembly GCA_022606425.2 of Lepidostoma basale. Taxonomy (NCBI): domain Eukaryota; kingdom Metazoa; phylum Arthropoda; class Insecta; order Trichoptera; family Lepidostomatidae; genus Lepidostoma; species Lepidostoma basale. The sequence continues at coordinate 2,563,757 of JAHDVF020000010.1, forward strand.
TATTAGTGAAGGTACGTTCAGGGGACAAATACTCTTGATTTAAGATAGTATCTTGTCTTTCTAGTGTCGAACCAACTATAATGCGTTCCTGGTATTATGTTGTATGTGAATATATAATATTTTACCTGTACTCCTGCCTTAAACATTTATGCTGTTTGTAATGTCTTTTGAGTAAATAAACTGATTTGATTTGATTTGATCTGCGCGATTACTTACCACTGTGAGCTTGCGCTTGTCTATGGATAATATTCTATTAACCTGTCCGGTAGTATGACAGTATCAGTACGATTGCGTCTACAAAATTTGTAGAAGACTACAGGGAAAAACAAGGAATGTCAGTAGAAGGTTAATTCGAATAAATTGAGAATAAAGCTAACCAAAGTCTATACATTTCTTCTTGCTAATTGCTAAGTCTATACATTTCTTAGCAATTAGCAATCGATTATCTGGCCATAGTCGATGACACGCATGATTTTTGAATATGAAAATTTTACTGTGGATAGATACGTACAAATGCCGCTAGATGGCACTATTACATTTATTTTGAATTTTATCTGACATTCCTTGTTTTTCCCCTGTAGTCTTCAAATAATGTATTCTTAATTTTTTCTCAAATACCAAACGATACTGGCATCTTTGAAACATTTGTCACAAATGTTCGAAGTTATTATCAATGTAACTATAATACCGACGGAGTAATTCACATTTTAAATATCCCGTGACGTCATCCCTCTCATGTTGCTTGCCAACCTTTTAATATCAGTTTTGAGAATTATGTGTAATTTAACAATAAAAATAAAGTTCGATAATTTTATGTAAAAAGAAAAAGAAGATTCTGTACTTCTCATGTATCTTGACATATTCTTAATTGTGTTCAATAAATTAATAATCTGTTCTGACCGATCGACGGTTGACTATTTATGAAAAAGCGTTTATTTTTCCCTCTCAATCATTTAATATTGAGATTTTTTGTAGTAGATCTTATGTAAATGAATTTTTATTTCGTACTACACGATTTGGCATTGATTTCTTTTTATTATGTTGAGTTATAAAAAACTCACTACCGGACAGGTAGAGACGATGGATAACATTTTAGACGTTCCAGAGACAAAATTCAAAGTCAAATGTTTTGTTTTGATTGTTCGAAATGCAATTCAAATTTTAAACATTGCTATAATAGAAACGACGCCCGCTTTTTTAAATATTAGGTCCTTACATATGAAATTGGCGTTTTGCCGTACTGGCAACTTTGATCTCAAATATCTTCTCTTTGGTTAGGAATTCCAAATTCAAATATTTACTCAAGTATTTGTGTTTCGAAAATTATAATTCATTTGTTTTTTCCTCAATTGTTTTTTTTCTTTGCGTCACTCAGTTTACAAAATGGAAAACTTGAAATATCGCGTTATTTACGAGTACGAGTTCCACCGTGGCACCAGTGCTGCAGAAACGGCTCGAAGGATTAATGATGTGTATGGCGACGGTGCCGCAAAAGAAAACACAGTGCGTTTTTGGTTCCAGCGTTTTCGTTCTGGAAATTTCGACCTGCAGAACAAGCCCCGTGGACGGCCGGAGACCAAAGTTGATAATGAAGAATTGAAGGCTATTGTGGAAGCGGATCCATCGCAAACCACGTCCGAGTTAGCTGCAGGCTGCGGTGTTAGTGATAAAACTGTTTTAATCCCACTTGAAGCAAATTGGGAAGGTGAAAAAGCTTGAAAGGTGGGTACCTCACGAATTGAGTGAAGCAAATCAACAAACGCGCGTTGACTGCTGCGTTGCATTACTCAACCGGCACAATAATGAAGGGATTTTGAATCGAATCATTACCTGTGATGAAAAGTGGATCCTGTATGATAATCGGAAGCGCTTATCGCAATGGCTGAACCCTGCCGAACCAGCCAAACCATGCCCCAAGCGAAAATTGACTCCAAAAAAGTTACTTGTGAGCGTTTGGTGGACTAGTGCTGGTGTCGTTCACTACAGCTTTCTTAAATCTGGCCAGACGATTACGGCAGATGTCTATTGTCAGCAACTGCAAACCATGATGGAAAAGCTAGCTGCTAAACAACCGAGGCTGGTTAATCGCTCTAGGCCACTGCTGCTTCATGATAACGCTAAACCACACACTGCACAACAGACGGCTACCAAATTAGAAGAGCTTCAATTGGAATGTCTAAGACATCCACCGTACTCTCCGGACCTTGCCCCAACAGATTACTATTTTTTTCGAAATTTGGATAACTTCTTGCAAGGGAAAAAATTCAACTCCGATGGAGCAGTCCAAACCGACTTCAAAGATTTTATTGATTCCCGTCCGAATGGTTTTTTTAGTAAAGGGATCGATGAACTACCTATGAGATGGCAAAAGTGCATAGATAGCAATGGTACATAATTTGAGTAAATAAATATATTATATTAAAAAAAAATCAACTTTATGTTCCTCCCATACAAAACGCCAATTTCATATGTAAGGACCTAATATATACGTAAGTTTCGTGTGAATTTCATCCTTCTTCCTACACACTACTAAACCATTATTAGCGCATTCTTTTCTTATGATGTTTTGAGTTTTCAACTGGAAATCAATCATTGTTCATTGATTAGTATTATTGATTTTGATTATATCTAATGTGATCATTCGTTACAATTTATTTACGAACTGCTGACATGATTGACGGGTGTGAAATTTCATTTCGATTTTAAAATGATTGATTTAAATTTGTGACTACTTAATGATTAAACTCTAAAATATAATTCTTGAAAAAAAAAATATATGTTTTAATAACTTTTTGAAAACATTGTTTTTTTACAACACTTTTTTTGCACCTTTCACAAACATGTTTCGGGACACAGACTTCCCTTCTTCAGTGTAGGAATTAATGAATTTTAACAGTGAAAAAAAAGCTTTAAAAGTTATTAAAATGTTAATCCACAACACAAAGCGAATATAGAAGAAAAATATTGTGTTTAACGAAATGCCATCTATCGGTGCAAAAAGTAAACTCACCGCAATGGCTTATGTTGTATGAATATGTGTGGCCCGGATTGTTCTTCTGAAGAAGTACAGATTTTCTCAATTTTTGCACTGGAAGAGTTGCTTATTAAGGGGGATAGCTAATCTGACGGGCGAAAAAATAAGTGATTTCCGTTTTTTTTTTCGTACTATAAAATCATATATCTTCTAAAATACGAATATTTATACTTACATCAAACTATCGAGTCCTGTGCCATATGATGGTTCTTCCTCTTTATCTCTAATGGTGTCCTTGATTTAATTTTTTTTTATTGACCCTTTCCATGCAATTCTCTTTTTTTTATTTTAAAAAGACTAATACCAAGGATTTACATCAATGATATTAGAATTTATTTTCACAATCTTCAATGTGAGCAGAAAATAGCTAATTATTATGAAGAAGGAATCTGGTCGTCTCCTGGCTTGAACCCATGTCCCCTTGGACCAGGAGTCAAACGTTCTATCCATTAGACCACCACCATTCTCACAGCTTTCACCCTGTTAGCGTCGCGGTCGACGCAAGGACAGTCGGTCTACCTACTCTCACTAAAATGACTGTAACTCAGTCAATTTTTGGAATTTTGACCTAAAATTTTATACACATATTTTCGAAGGTATAAACTTTAAATAAAAACAAAAAAATCACACAAACACAGTGGCTATCCCCCTTAAAAGCCGTGCCACACTGTTTTAAACAAGCTCTCCACATCGGTCTCCGCCGGCGGTTTACAACTGTGTAGACACTTGTTTGAAACCAAAATTCGTTTGACATTCAATAACCTTTGTGGACGGACGCGCATAGTATGCGTGTTGTAAACCGTTGTAAACACGCATTCCAAATGTGGGACTCAACATTACACCAAGGTCACCCTTGTGGAGAGCTTGTTTCAAACAGTGTGGCACGGCCTTAAAGCTCCACAACATACTTTATAGCATTCATCTTCTGTTAGAGGCGTAACACATAAAGCGACCCATAAGTCGTTTGTTTTCAGTTGTTCAGACTCATCTGTTTATAAATCTTATCTCACAATCTTTGGCAACGCTTACCACTTCCCGACTCCAAAAAGTAATTAATGTAAAATTGTTATCTTTCATTTTTATTGGCAGAGCACCTTGAAAATCTGTCAATCTCGAACTGATGTTACGTCACTCTTCCTCATATTGGGTCACTCGGTCTAAATATGGGACGTTTAGTTTGTAACATAACGTAATAGTTTATTGTTTCTTGAACAATGATGTAAAACTCCATATTAAATAATTAATACGAATGAAAACGTCAGTTTTCTAGAATGTTTAATGTATTTTATGGGAATGACATGTTTCGCCCTTCCAAAGCATTATCAAATGTGACGAAATTTTAGCTCGTTGCAATTTATATACACTAGTAAATGGATCAGAATATGGTAATTAACGAAAATTGATGTGACTTCATACATATTTAACAAATAATTATTTGGGTAGGCCCAGAAATACTGGAAAGTGTTTCTTATAAATCATTAAGAAATTTTATGACAATGATTACATAGTTAGGGAATACTAAATGATATTATATAAATTAAAAATAAGTTATTTGAGGTAGGACGAAATAAAGTGTTTCTAAACATCTTCTTACAAATTGTTTACAAATGATTTTACATATTTCAAGGTGACCAATGATTCTAAGTATTATATATAAAATAAAATCGCCTTCCTGCATGCCCAGACTCAATCGATGTATTCTTCTCTTCTGCATCTGAAATGTGAAATAAATACAATGCAGAAAATATGAATATATGTTAGTTTATTCATTGATTAAAGTTAAATTTGGGTTTTTGTTATGCTTATTAATTTCTAATTGTTCCAATAGGTTAAGATTTTACCCTATTATATGAATGTGTTGCGGAATTGGTACGTTACTTGGATCTAGGGTATGTTGATTGTCTAGTAGATGTTTGGCAAATTGTGAGTTTGATTTATTCAGTCTGAAAGACCTAACGTGTTCCGAAAAACGTGTTTTAAAAGAACGTCCTGTTTGACCTATGTATACAGCGTTGCAATCATTGCATTTTAATTTGTATATTCCGCGGTTTTTTAATAGATATATTTTTTGTTTAGAGTATTTCAATATATAATCGTTCCAATTTAACACTTTATTTCGTCCTACCTCAAATAACTTCTTTTTGATTTATATAATATCATTATGTACTACCTAACTTTGTAAAGAAACACTTTCCAGTATTTCTGGGCCTCACCAAATAATTATTTGTTAAAAATGTATAAAGTCACATCAATATTCGTTAATTACCATATTCTGTTCCATTTACTATAGTATATAAACAGCAACGAGCTGAAATATCGTCACATTTGATAATGCCTTGGAAGGACGAAACATGTCATTCAAACTTCTAGAAAACTGACGTTTTCATACGTATTAATTATATAACGTATTAGATATACAGTCTGTCCTATCCGCCCCCTTTTTGAAAAAGGAAAATCAACGCCTATGGAAATCCCACATTAAATCATCAAAAAAGAATCCTGTCACAATTTAACGTTTGTTTTTTAAAAAGATCCCATGAATAAATAAACATTGGACTGCATGGATCTTTTGGCTTATGGAGGTTCATCTTGGACTTGGATCTTCTGGCTTACAGAGGTTCAGCTCTAATGGCTTTTCCTCTTACGTCTGTAGGAAACGTTGTTGGAAATGTGATTTAGGAGTTGCTTTATGCGGGGGCTTGATGTATGGCCTTGAGTGCTCCCCCGAAGAGGGCGTTGGAGGACTTAGGGTTTATTCTAAAGTCCTACATTATTCTTGGTCATGGAATGGAAGACCAGTTAGAGTTGGCTGTCGTGGTTATTTCTCTTACGTCTGATGGGAACATTGCTGGAAAGATGATTTGTTGGGTTGTTGGTTTATGGAGGGGTTTGATTTGTGTAACCCGGAGTGTTCCTCTGAAGGAGAATCAATTTTGGACGCTTGTGGCGACTGGAAGTGTTTAGGTCGTAGTCTTTTAATAATTTTGGGTGGTTCATTTATTCATTTGATGTGAAAAAAGTATAGAGAAAACAGGGTCTATATAACTACAATATGTTACTCACATAAACCAGAAAAATTAATTGATATGTAAAAGGCTTCTTTTAGGTTTCTTCGCCCCCAATTGCCCCTGTGGATATTGTCGACAAGATGTCACAAGACACACAAGCCACACTTCTTATTATGCTTTTTTTTATTTATACTGAATTTCATTATATAAAGACGTAAACTACTAAATTTAATTAAGACACGAAGATGACCGGATGTTGGCATGTGTGAGGTTTCCCAGTGAGAACGATTACATTGTATGTTCCGAGGAAGACGTACGGATATAGAAAATAAGTCTTTGAAGCTTGGTGGTGTTATTAATATCTCACATTTTTTTAACGAAAGTTTTCGTGCATCAAATCCTGCATATTAAAATTAATTAGTAATTTCACCAGCAGATGTCACGCGAGTGTCAAAATGGAGAAAGCAGTTTCGACTAAATGCTTTCTAATCATGTAAAAAATAAAATACATTTACAATATGTAATTTAAATTTAAATTGAAATGTTATTGATCTAGTTATTTTTATTAACGAATTAAATTCATTCTTCTTCGCAGTTTCAATCATAGGGTTTACAGAAAAGTCTTACATTTATTAAATTAAATCATTTTTAGATAGAACAATTCTTTACCGCGAGAGCTTTTTCCGCGAGAGCCTTTCCGCGAGAGCCTTTACCGCGAGAGCCTTTACCGCGAGTGCCTTTACCGCGAGAGCCTTTACCGCGAGAGCCTTTTTTTTTCTTTTTTTTTTAAAGGAACATAGAAGTTCCCGCCACATACCCGAGGCTGTTATAGGGCGTAGCGGCGCCCTTTTATCAGCCTTGCTCGAACACTCCCTGGGCCTGTCCCCGGTCCATCCGGGACTTACATTTAAATAAATACGGCAACAACAAGGGGGTGCCAGACCACATTTAATCTACCCTATCTTACTTCTATGCTCCGCTGTACTTTATTGAATAGATAAACATAATACATAATACATGAACATTTTAGGAACATTATATAAAAGATATAAAGAATGATACACTACAGGAATATACAGCGGGAAGAACAGGAGAGGCAGACGAGACAAATGCGGGATGGGAAAAAAAAGGTGGAGTACAGTTTTTGGCATATAGGACAAAGGACGAGCTTTAGGAAGCATTTCATAATATTAAAGCGAGAGCTTTTACCGCAAGAGCCTTTACCGCGAGAGCCTTTACCGCGAGAGCCTTTACCGCGAGAGCCTTTACCGTGAGAGCCTCTACTGTGAGAGCCTCTACTGTGAGAGCCTTGTAGCCCATGTTAAAATTTTTGCCTTACTCGCCTCCAGTTAAAATATTGAAATGTTTGTCTTACATTCACTATATTTCTTAATTCTATCATGATTTTGGGTTTCAGATCGTTCGCGATGCAGAGACGCTGGCGCGTCGCATGGAGCACCGGGGGGCGTGCGCCTGCGACAACGACACTGGAGATGGAGCAGGGGTGCTCACCGCCATCCCGCACCATCTCTACTCCGATGAGCTGAGGTGAGCTGATTCACCAATACCTTTAACCTTTCCCATACTGTCCCAAAAAATCCGCGTGCTAAAATACTGGGTATTCAATGCGCACTTCAAAATTTGAGATTCAAAATCTAAAAAAAACATTTGCAATCTTTCAAATAACTACATTTTTTAAACTCTAATTGAATTTTTTAAAATCCTTTTGTAATGCTGTCGTTGGTCTGGTGGACAATAAAATTAACTATATACTAGCTACCTGTCACATTTTATGAGGATTCAAATAATCAAATAAACAGGTATACAAAATTGTGGAAAGAAACGGGAAACTGTCATATTAAAGGCCCATCCCAAGAGCCAGCAAAATATGCCAGATTTGCTGCAAACCAATCACTAGGATTAAAACTGAAAAAAATATTGCTTAAAACTTGAAAAACCATCTAAAAGTGCTCTCATCGTTTTCAAATCATCGAGCGCTAGAACTTCTAACGGGTAAGGTCCGAGACCAACAGTCGCAATACTCGATTTCTGTAAGGAAAAAATAGGCGAACACCATATATTTCTCGTGCACGCGAATATAGGAGTAGCAAGAATGAGAACACAATGTTCTCGTTTTTAGGCGTCAAAGTTTTTTCAAGGAATAAGCCCAATTCAAGACCAGTGCGCGTTCTGATTCTAATTAGTCAAGATCATAATTTTCTGGTCTTACAATAATAACATATGGTGTCGAAGCAAGGGCAGACACAGTAAGGACCAAACTTCAAGACAATAGAAATTAAGACACTGAGGACGATAGCAGGCAAGACACTGAGAGATCACGTGAGGAACACCAGAATAAGAGAGATATGTGAGGTTGAGGATATTAAAAGATGCAGCAGACAGCGAAAAAGGGACTGGTACGGTCATATTCAAAGAATGGACACCACCAGACTCCCCCATATTGCGTTGCATAATCAGCCTCATGGGACTGGTCCTCGGGAAGACCTCCTAAAAGATGGAAGGCCAGCTGGGAATCTACCTCACAGAGAGCAACACTCTGGAGAACAGACCACATAGGTCTACAAAAAAAATTCTACACGACCATCTCTTACCCTTTTCCAATGACTTGAACCTCATGATCTTAGTATTCAGTCAATCGACATTTTGCTTTGGGCAAACGTCTCAAGAGCTCAGTGCAAAAACCTATGTACAGGTATTACAATTTCTACAAAAAAATTCAATTTGTGAATCTATTCTCAAACTGATTCACAAATTATATGCTTGTTGGAGTCGACGCTTATTTTATTTTTTCATTCTTAAATTACTTCAGTATACTTCCATGTAGTGACAGTAAGATGGGATCAAAGTATTACGATTTTACATACACTTACTTCAAGAAATCTTTAAATGCCTTAAAAAAAAATCGGTGTTTTTTTTAGTATCACCAGATTATAATTACGTATGTCATCATTGAACCATACACATTCGAAGTTCTGCTCGTGTTGACTCCTTTCTCCCGATAAAAAAGATTCATTAATTACTTTCTCTATCTCTGAGAGAAATAAGTCGAATTTTATTCTACTTTTATAATGTTCAATGTCTATTTGCATTATTTAGTATGGTTTTAAGCAGCTTTAACAACATTAAACAAATGTCTTACCTCATTCTGGGTTTTACATTCAACGCCACTGCTTGTCTATTTTTTAGTATCTTACTAAATGACACTGGATTTCCTTAATAACGTTTCATTTTACTGAATTCTACCGTGTTGTTTTCACACATAAAACACTGTTTAATATAATGATACGAGTTTGTTTATGGCTACATTTCGAAGACACGAAAGCTGCATAGTCGAGTGAATCAAAATAATATATTCATAATCATCCTGTATCCTTCCACTCATGAATGAAGCCCTCCTCCATAAACTTCCATGTCTGTTGATGCTCGACAACACGCATTCATCGGCGATTTCTTTAATGTCATTCTTCTATCTAAGTTGGGGACGTCCTGGGTTTCGGGTAACAGTTTAAGGACACCAGAACTTTGTATTTTCAAATCAAATCAGTTTATTTTCTCAAAAGATATTACAAACAACAATTATATTATAGTTTAAGGCATCTATTGAGAACAGGTAAAATATAAAAATATGTTATATAATATCAGGAACGCATGAGAAATGGTTCGACATTAGGAATACAAGATACTCTCCAAAGTCAAGAGTATTTGTCTTATGAACGTACTTTCACGAATATGAAAGACGTCGATCTCCGAAGCGATCATGGTTAGCAGTTTGATTTCTCTCCCCACCGGCATCATCAGAGGCAGGTTGGTTCTGCATGCTGGGAGATAAAACAGTGCTGACGCTGTCGAAGATAACCATCTGGAACATAGACTTGAATATCCTCCAAAATAACGCAGTTCTCAAAGAATCTCCTGATAAGTCTGAAGAAATGGGTAAGTGTGCACCCATCCCTTCTTACCTGGAAACTATTTGTCCCCAGCATGCCCAAAAGTAATGCAGTTGGATAAAGCCACGGATAGCTTCCAAACTCCCTCATGTAGAGATATCTCGAGCGCTGCCACTCTTACGATGATGTCCAACACTCCTGTTTTTGTTCTAATGGTGGTGTTTCTCACCCTGTCCGTTATACTGATTCCCAACATTGTATAAATATATACGTTACCGTGACATTGAATACCGCAAAACCTGTATATATTGTACCTACTATTACATCAGACCTTCTCGGCGCCAGGACGTCATCCTATTATTAGAATCCTTGCTCAATTCATTGATATCCACTTACCGAACAACTCGTTTATATGCATAACCCATTTTATCTGCGTCATATGAAAGTGACATGTTTCACCTTGTTTAGAGCATTATCAATATCATATTTGATAATCCCCTTTGGAAGGTGAGACATATAACTAACTCCATTGTTATTAATAAAACTTCTAGAAAACTGATTTCAATTTAATTTAAATTTATTAAAAAAAAAAATCATAAATATCACAATCAAATCGCTTATGACTATGGAATAAAAAAAAACTATTTTAAACACAAAGAAGATACAATTGTGAAATTTAAAAAATAAGAAAATACAATATAAACAATAAACATAAACACAAAAAACACAAGGCAATTAAAAATTTAAGAACAATTAAGTAAAAAGAAACAAGAAGAAGAACAAGAGAAGCAAATATCAATTTTAACATTATATAAGAGATAGATGCTTTCTGAGGGTAGCCTCACTATCGCGGAAGATGTGTACTTCCGAAGAGATGCGGTTTAGAAGGATTATTGCCCTGCTCACGGGCATTACCTTAGGTAGATTGGTTCTACACAGTGGCAGGTGAAATAATCCATGTTGCCATTGTCGCAGATAATTGTCAGGGACAAACAAAGTCAAGTCATTCAAAATATGAGAGTTATGTATTCGACCCCGAATCAGTTGAAAAAAATGAACACCTTCATAAGAAGACCTTCGCAAGTGGTGAGCGTCCTTGAAGTGAATCTTTCACGAATATGGCTTTAAAAAATATCATTATGTATACCATTATGGTATTTAAGGTAGAGGTCCCCAAAGTTTTTGTCCTATTTATGCAGGTCTATACCGACCAGAGGTCGATATACGAGTAGACCACTTTTGGAATGACCGATTTAAGGTATGAAATCTAAAATCAGAGTTATGAACACTTTTAATTAGACCGATATATGATAAGTGTCTTGGAATTCGGCCCATTATTGCACAATGTTATCTGAACACTGAACTTGCTTATTTTGAAGGTCACCAGATACGAATGAGTAATTAATATTATAACAAAATGCATATCTGCGATGATTTCGATCTGCCATGCCATGTAGGGCGAGTGTGCTGGCCTTATCTCGATGACCGTCTATTGCTGATTGGTGACTGCTGAACGGTCGATCAATTTGACCGCGGAAAGCATCAATTGGTATGCGCTGTGACGTAATGTAATTTCATTTAATGCTATATGTATTATAACTGCGCCGCAATCTGAGGTCGCGTTAACCCCTCGGAGCCCAACAGCGTGAAGAGATTTATGCGTAATAATTTTCAATTTAAAACAATTCATTGAAACATATTGTACGAGTCACTGACCGATGGTCTTCTGGACCGCTGTTCGTCATAGACGTCTGTGCGCCCTTCTTTGAATTCTTTGCACCACTTGCGCACCATTTGAACACTCATGCACGTTTCTCCATATACTTCTGTCAGTTGAGAATGAATTTCCGTCGCCGAATGGCCTTTGGCACACAAAAAACGAATCACGGAGCGTACTTCACACCTCGCAGGCGATGCGATCTGGAGCTCCATTCTTTACGGCTGCCAAACCGATACTGAGCGTCGCATCGAGTTCGGCTGGGTGGGGATGTGGAGGGCCAAGACCAAGCTACGATCCAGTGTTACCGGATCGCACGTAACAGCGATCCGCGCGCCCGTGGCAAACAGGGAAACTTGTTTTACGGACAACCCTCGTAATAAGACTCTCAGACCAAATGAGATATACTGAATTACGTAGAAGGTTGGAAGTAACGGATGTCATCGAAATAATGGCTTAACTTAAATGTCATTTGCGGGACATATTGCCAGAGTGGTAGACCAAAAATGGACCAGAAGAGTGGTGAAGTGGTGACCTCGTGAGGACAAAAGAAGCATAGAAAGACTCCACACATGATGATCCGATGACATTAGAAAAATTGCTGGTGACTGGATGCGAAGGGCACAAGATAGGAATACGTGGAGAAGTATTGGGGAGGCCTATGTTCAGCAGTGGACGACATAGGCTGTATAAGTAAAATAAAGTAAAAGTAGTATCTAGTAATAAGAACTTCCTAATATATTAGGAATTCTACTGTATAATTATCATCGGCTGTCCCTCATATCCGAGGAAAACTGTCTTTTTCATGGGTTCTCATATGGCTAAAGAGTCCAATCCTGGACTCACAAACTCTTTGGTCAATGGAAAGTCATTGGGAGTGGAGCCGTCGGTGTCTCCCGATGGTCCAGTCTCCCGATGGTCCAGTCTCTTCTTTCTTCTTCTCTTATCTGCTGCATCGTCGAAGGTTCGCCTTTCGTAAGTCTTTGAAGCGTTTCCTCTAACCTCCGTGTAAAAGATTTCCTTGGATCAGCTGAGGGTCTAGTATTATTCTTAATCCAAGGCTAGCCCTGCCATCCTTATTTTTATTTACCATAAAGTACTTATTTTATTATTGTATATTCAATCCTGTTTTTTGTGGCATCTTCCGAAAATTCTAATTATTACACATTATCGCATTCTTTTGTTTTTATGCACTGTTTAATAAAATAATGCTGGAAAGAATTTAATACATTTTTTTAATTACCTTAAACGTTTTATGAATATTTGTATTTTTCAAAGATATAATAGGCCCGCTCTGATACCGTTATAGGACGCAGAGACGCCCTTTTGTTAGCTTCGCTCTTGCATTTTATAGGCCTTATGAATGAAGCAAAGCAAAGGGGACCGCAGGCCACCTTTAATCTACTGACTTTTGATAAAGACAAATCTTATATATCCCATACTGTATCTTCTTCTTTCGGTGCCGTGTTAGGTCCCTCCTACGTTGGCGATCACTGCAGCAAAGGCATCAGGTTCTGAACTCTTGTAATCTCTGTCCACTCTTTAATGTTCCGCAGCCAGGACAGCTGCCTTCTACCAACTCCCCGACGTCCCTCCACTTTACCCATTAATATCAGTCGAAGGAGGTGGTATTTTTCTCCCCATAGCACATGACCCAAATATGAGACTTTTCTAATTTTCACTGTATAGAAAATTGTATTTTCTAAAGTTAAAATAAGTTGGAGTTGGCATTATTTACATTATATTGACTCTTCTCTGGGACTCCACAGTAGATAGCAGTAATCCCAGAGGCAACCCAGTCTGCCTAGCGTGACTTAGCTAATACAATACAAACAGTCTCACAATCAGTGTGCTCAGTTATCAGCTCCTTCACTTACTTACTCAGTGGAAGCTCTAATGACCAATATTTATTTTGGTTAATTATACTGTTGTATCTTTTTAAATATGTACCTATTATAATTTGAGGAATCTACTTAAAAATATATAAAGAGATCATTTCTCCATTGCATTATGTCATAGATTCACTAATCCTTATAGTGGATAGTTATATCTTCTTCTTTCAGTGCCGTGTCAGGTCCCCCCAACGTTGGCGATCATAAGTTGTTAATATATGGCCGAGTCATAGAGGGCTCCATCCGCTTACCCGAAGCTGTTATAGGCGCAGCGGCGCCTTTCGTCAGCTTCACTCGTGCACTCCCTAGGCCCGTCCCCTGTCCATGCGGGATTTACGTTAAAAATAATAATGATAATATATGTATATTTTCAACCAAGGGGGACCCAGACCACATTTAAGCTACGCTACTGTCCCTCGATGTCCCGCCGTACACATAGCAATACAACAGCAAAAGAAAATATACAATTGATACATAAATAACAAAGTTAGAGAAAGAATAAAAAAGAAATAATGTTGGCGATCACTGCAACAAAGGCATTTCTGTCCTGCGCCACTTGGATCAGGTTCTGTATTCTTGTCATTCCTGTCCATTCTTTTATATTCCGCAGCCATGATAACTGCCTTCTACCAACTCCCCGTCGTCCCTCCACTTTACCCATTAATATCAGTCGAAGGATATGGCATTTTCTCCCCTTAGCACACGACCCAAAGTTATATATGTTTTTATAAGGATAGTTTTATATAATATGTAGCTTAAATTTGAAAAAAGGTTAATACCTATGTGGAATATGTAGAGTATCTAGAAAATAGACGTTTTAATTCATATTAAACGTGGAGTTTTACTACATTGTTTGAGAAACAGCAAAGAATCTAAAAACATGGGTACATTCATAATCCACTTATTTAAGGCTTTAAATTAAACACTTGAATAAGTTCTTGTGATGAAGGCGATTCGCCTTCTCAAGGATTTGGTAACTGAAATTGATGTTTGGATGTATTATAGATCTAGCGAATTTAGGAATTATCATTGTGAAATAACAATAGTTATTTTTTCTCACTTTTAGTCACAAAATAAATTTGGGCAGGTTAGAAAATTCACAATTCTTTCCTATCCTGAGATACAAAGCAATCGTGATACAAATATACAACGATATTCAGACATGTGATCCAAAAGTGGTAGTTCTGTATTATTTCGTATTCAAATAAATTCTGTACAATCACTGAACGGGTTACAGCTTCCAATAAGAGGCCAAGGTCTCAAACTGTTAATTGTGGTTCAATAAACACGAATTGTAACAAAAAGTAAAACAGTCACATGTCTGTGTGATAATATTCAAGCGTTTTTATGCGAGCACTCACCTAGTTGGACATTATTTTTTATCCGTAAACGTGCATTCAAATTTCGAATATTTTGAGTTGTCTATGGAAGTCAGAAGCGTGTATGTAGGATAAGGTTTTATGCCATGAAGAAGGAATGGCGTTTATTATCTCTTATTAATTATTAATTGTATTAAATTGTGTACTCAATGGATATAAATAAACGCTAAAATGTCGTGGATATTGGAATAAATTGTTTTAATTGATTACTTCTGTAGCTTATGTTAGAAAAGGGTTTGTCTCCAATTTGTTTGTGATAAATTTTGTTAGATAATTAACCTAAAAATATTTTAATCGAAAAGCCTGGTTGATTTGTTTAAAATTAGCACGATAATTAAAAAAAAAACGAACACAACAACAATATTACTTAACGTTACATCAAATCATAAAATGTGTTTTTATATACAGCGTATATAATTTTAGTCAAAACAATAATATGTAATTTATCTACTGTCTAGCGTAAAGTATTTATCAAAAGTTTGTTGTCATCGTATTAATGTAAATAAAAATGTAGACATTCAACGTGAGCAGTTCTCGTAAATGTAAATGAATTAATCATAAATAGTTGTTCACAGTGGAGTTTACAAGGATCACATTATTTTGAAACAAATAAAGAAAATAAAAAAAGCGTATTAGCAACAATCTAACCCCCCAATTAAATACCTTTAAAATTACGACCCAAACACTTCCAGCCGCCACAAGCGCCCTAAATCGATCCTCCTTCAGAGGAACACTCCGGGTCACACAAATCATGCCCCCGCATAAACCAACAACCCACCAAATCACCTTCCAACAATGTTCCCATCAGATGTAAGAGTAATATCCACAAGAGCTGAACCTCTGTAAGCCAGAAGATCCAAGTCCATATCTATAGCATATTTATCGTACATATCAATGAAAGCAAAAATGGCCGTTCACAATGGAGTTTTGGAGAAACATGTCGAAAAAAATAAACTCAAAGGTGGAAAAATGTTTTAACCATCCTACGTATTTGAACGTACGTGATACGTTTACTTTGACTGTACCATTCTGCGCTATCCCGTATCACGTACGCGCTTGAGGAAAAGTAATGTACCTAAAATGTACAAACTGCTAGGGATACGCGCGTGTGCCAGCAACACTCGAGTACAAGTTTTCATAAATATGATAGTTTTACAAGGGGCAGGCGAAGTGTGCGGCCGAGTTAAAAAAAAAATTAATATACAATTAAATTTTATTAATAAAATACCTGCTTTTTTTGCACGTTTCTCGGAAAATTACCCAAAGGTAGGGCGGTGCATTCATAAAATCGTCATTATGGAATTCTAGGGTTTTAACGCCTTAAGTTTATCTTAAATTAATATTTTATTAGTTTTCTTTATGATATTTTGGCCAATTCACTTTTTTAGATTGTTGCTAAATTATTGCATAATATTATATATTATATTATTTTATAAATGAATAACATCTAATCTTTAAAAAGTTGATCTGTAATTACTATTTTTTTGCTACGAAAAACTGTATATTTTTTGTACCTTTTTTGTCTATACGTTTTACATTAGTGGTACTCAACTAGTTTTGTATTCCAAAGGTTTTTTTTATAGAAGCAAAAAACGCTCAGTCAAATCAGAATTGTTATGTCTAAGTTGTTTATTACTACGTCTTCATGCCTCGTATGAAATATACGCGCGTATTGTGTTAGCTGGGATGTACGCGGGCAGAGGCAACTATTATTCGTATTATTTCATCCAACTAAGGTTATGCGGTGGCGAGAGGATGAATTGACTACACCGAGGCATTGTTTTTATTATAAACTTACCTAGAAGGTGCCAGTTTTAAATGACAAAATAACAAATGAAGCAGGAAATTCCGGTTTACATACAAATGAAATATATATTCTTTCATTATAAAGTATCTAACTTGTGTCCAGCATTGATAAATCTATTATATATAAAAAAAAATGAATGTTTGTGTGTTTGTCCATGCTTTTCTCGAAAATTACTGAACCGATTTCTCTGAAAATTTCACAGTTTGTTCTTATTTGTCCCAGGAAGGTTTTGAGAGTAGTTTGAATGAAATCCAATCCTCTTCTTCTTTATTTTGAAAAAAAAATCGATTACTTTGAAATTTTGTTATTTACCGATTGCTTCGAAAGTTTGATACAATGTTGTATTAGAATACGCAGGTGTTTTTATATACTTTTCTTTTTCTTCTTCTTCTTCTTTTGGAAATAACCGATTGCTTTGATATTTTGTTATTTACATAAAATAAACGAATTGATATTGAACTTCAATTGTATTCGGTGTATTTATATACTCGAATATAGCAATAGTGAATCGTTGCCGGGTCAGTTAGTATTATATAAAAAAAAGACTGCTTTGACTGTCACACCGAAGGTCCCGAATCGATTCCCAGCGAAGGCAGTGTGATTGTCACACTGTCTTTGGTCTGGTGTAGAATTTACGTGACAATAAAATGGTGATAGATTAGCTAACATATCATATTAGTATTTATAAAGTGATATTAGTCAAAAGCACGTTTTTATTTATTTATGTCACCTTCGAAATTCTAGTGCGATATGATGTCTTTATCACCATATTTATGAAAACGTCAGTTTTCTAGAAGTTTTTTTATTTTCTTGTAATTCATGGGAGAGAAATCGAGAACAAGTCAGTAACGCCTCTGCCGTGTCAGGATGTCTGAAGAATCTGGTTTGGAAGAACAAGCACATGCGTATCGACAGCAAGATCAGCATTTATAAAACATGCGTGCGACCTATCATGACGTACGCTGTAGAGACGCGGGCCGACCCTGTGCGAACCGAGGGACTACTAAGAACATCGGAGATGAAGGTCCTCAGATCAATTACTGGAAAAAACTCTCCGAGATCGTGTCCGCAACGTAGACATAAGAAAAACTTGCGAAATAGAGGATATCTTTCAGTGGAGTAGATCCAGAAGAAGATACTGGAAGGACCATGTAGCCCGAATGGATGGTGACAGACTTGCATATACAGCCGCTTATGAAATCCCCTCCGGACACCGCCCACCTGGAAGATCGCCTAAGAGATGGAAGGACAGCTGGACCTCATCATCCAACGAGACATGATTTCTGTGTCACCGATCGTCAGATCTATTAAAAGAAGAAGAAGAAGAAGGGAGAGAAATGTTTTGCGTTGCTAGGGCATTATTAAATGTTAAAACGTGTCGCTCGTATCAAATATAATACAGTAAAATATCTAGAAAATATATATTTTTTAAAATTGGACTGTATTTATAAAAATATTTTACGCCGTTTCCCCGCAGGGGTAGGCAGAGAGAATGGACCGCCACACTACTCTATCCTGGCACACCTCTCTAGCTTCCTCCACATTCATACATCGAGTCATACACGCACGTCGATTCTTCCGGCTTCTGACATGACCAACTTTTAATATTTGATTATTTGGTCATGCCATGTTTTCCTCGGTCGACCTCGACTCCTTACTCCATTTACATTGTTAACGTATACTTTTTTAACCATTCTTTCTTCACCCATGCGCTCCATATGTCCGAACCAACGAAGCGAACCTTTCATAATTTTGTTCATAATACCTTCTTTCGCTCTACACTCCTTCCTAATATCAGCATTTGAGATTCTGTCGTACATCGTTCTACCACACATACGTCTTAGGGACCTCATCTCTACCGCATTTATTCTGCTCTCATCTTTCTTCTGCCAGTTCCATGCTTCGCTTCCATACATAAGGGTTGGAACCAGAACTCCATTGTGAACGGCCATTTTCGCTTTCATTGATAAATTCTTGTTTCCAATAACTACTTTTAAAGCTCCATTCACTTTGTTACCCGCACCAACCCTTCTTTCAATATCACTGTCCGTTCGGCCATCCGCTGTGAACATGCTACCTAAATACACAGATTCACTCACCTGTTCCAAGTTCTCTTCATTTACACTTATATTACAAACTGTCATTTGCTCTTCCCTTTCAAAAACTAACACCCTTGACTTTCCGACATTCATCATTAAATCGTTCGACTTGCATACCTTATACATTCTCGACACCAAGACTTGTAATTCGAAGTGCAAAAATCTGATCCATACAACCTCTTCCGGTCATAAAAGCGCCTTGAACATCCCATACTCTTTCAGTCGTCGTCTTTTTTACTCTTTCTGTTAAAATTCGACCGTAGAGTTTACCAACGGCGCTTAATAGACTTATTGCCCGGTGATTTCCACAGTCCATACGAAACCCCCTTCCCTTATAAAGAGGCATGATAACAGCCCTCCTCCAGTCGAGCGGCGTATATTCCTCCTCTAAACACTGGTTAAAGAGTTTATATAACCATGCTGAGCAGCATTCTTCGAATTGTTATACTTAAGTATTTTATATATACGTTTTAATACCGCTTATTTCAATACAAGTGGCAATATATTGATATTACATTGTAGTTCTTCTTTGTATTAATACGTACTTATGTTACAAAGTATCCATTGTTAGACCTCCAAGCCCCCGGTGCATTATTATTGTCAACCGCGACTTGCGGCGTTATTGATTTTAGACGATAACACCCGATGTATTTCTGTCTGTGTTTTGTATGCGTAATCCTCTAATCGAAAGGGGTTAGTACTAGCAAAGTACTAAGTATCTATGTAAACTAAACTGTGCATTATTAATAACTTGTGCTCGAGGCAGATGTTTTCATGGAAATATTCCCAAAGTGCACGGTTCAATATTTAAGTTTACGTATTATTCATTTTTATCTATTGCGTGTTTCAAAAGGGTTCCGTCGCCAAAAAGTTTGAGGACCGCTGTATTAGAAAAAACTCTATCATTTGAATCACAAATAAGGAAGACGTGTAACGCAGATGATCGTTATCATAAGTAAAATAAAAAAGGATCCCTATTGGTTTGGATATATGGAATGAATGGACAAGAGAATAATGGTTAAAATGTTGAATACAAGAAGTGTGAGTAGAAAGGAAAGCCGCGGAAGACCAAGGAAAGCATGATATTAACAAATTAAACAAATACTAAAAGGCGGCCACATTCGAAGTCGGAAAAATCGACGAACGTGTATGTACGATATATGAATGTAGAGGAAGCTCGAGAGGTGTGTCAGGACAGATCAGTGTGGCGATCCATCCCTACCCCTCCAGGGACACAGCGTGATGTTTGTTAGTTAAGTATTTTTGATCAGATTAGAAAGAATAGAAAAATGAATAACCATATTTATTATTTAACTGTTAAAAATTATAACACTGTTATAATATCACAATTTATTTTTATTCACTCAAAATGTCGCGACAGCTGTTTCGCCAACCGATGTTGGCATCATCAGGTGTTATAAGTTTTTTGTAACACCTGATGATGTCAACATCGGTTGGCGAAGCAGCTGTCGTGACGTTCTGAGTGAATAAAAATAAAATGTGATATTATAACAGTGTTGTAAATTTTAACAGTAATAATGTTGAAGTATCATAATGTTTCGGCTAAAACAATGTACTACATATTGTTTAAAAAAAAAATAATAGTGTTCCTTTTTAAGATTTTAGATTCTTCTGAAAGTGTATGATAACGATGTGAATGGAACAAGAAATAGATGGAGACAGAGGAAAACGTGGTATGATCAAATCAATCAAGTATTGTATGTTTTCCTCGTGAGGAGTCTGAGAAATCGACATCTGAGTTATGTATTCGACCAAGAATTAATTCGTCCAATTTGCAGGATTTGTAGTTCAGCATACCTAGAAAAAAATCAATTGGGAATAGCTTAGGATTCTAACCTTTTTCTTTGAGGTACAGAAAACGTAGGAACTTTTTCTAAATCTCTTCCTTTTAGTAATCTTAATCTGTTTTTTTCCTCCACAACTCTATTGCCTGCCTTTCTCGCTCTTGATCATTTTTTCGTATCTTCAGGCAATCTTAAATTAGGTGTCTTCACTGAAGAATTTTTATCCCCATTAATCATCTACCAAAGATGTTTTTAACTTACTTATTTGCTTGTTCTTCTGGCTTTGTCTTAGATATTTCTTCTTTGGCAAATTCCATCATTGTGAATTTTGTCACGCAACGAAATACCGGTCAATGTCCTCTATGTAGTACGCTGTTCGATTAAAAAAAATTGTCTTACATATTATGGGATCTAAGTATCTTCTACCAATGTTTCGTATATCGTTGAAGACTTCAAATTCAGGTTAGTGTAGGTACTACATTGTTAAAATTACGTCTACAGCATTTCAGATTTAAAGACCACCGAGGACTTACTAACTAAGGTCAAACCGAGCTGGAACGGACATGTGATGCGTATAGAGATCATATACTATCCAAAACTATAAAGTCATCGGTAGACACAAGGTAGCCGGACAAAAAAAGGGGCCTATTTCGATTCTTCTTTCTCTTTCCATTGTAGTGGCCGAGCAAGTTAATTGATGAAATTTGCAAACTTTTGTATTATTTTTTTTTTAACTAAATAAGAATGAAAACGAGGGAGTGATCGCAGAAGCAAGTTCATTCGATGTCATTTCTAGAAGTGTTATTATTCCAAGTGTGTTATCAGCGTCCGAGGATTATGACATTCTCCAATGCCAGGTTTTATCTTCCTTTACCCGGAACCATAGTAACCAGCAACCGGAGTATCACCGCTAACGATTATCGCTGATTACACCACTCTCGGCCCGTATCTCCCAAGCCATATCGCCGAGCACCTACTCCAGTGGGTCAGTATTATGCAATTTATCTTACTTATGAACTTGATAATGAGACATTTGAGAGGTAAATACTCGAGTACAGTGAGATGTTTGTTTACAATATATATTTACCTATCTAATGCCACTTACAATTATTTTTAGAAACATATTTACATGTATTTAACTTATTTGGTGGTATGCAGGTGTACTTACTGTTGCGTCTACAAATATTTTATTGTATTATTCAATTTCTTTCCGAATTCCAAACGATACTGGCATCTGTGAACCATTCGTCACAAATGTTCGAAGTATTTAGCGATGTAACTATAATAACGACGGAGTAATTCACATTTTAAATATTCCATGACGTCATTACTTTCGTGTTGCTTGTCAACCTTTTAAAGTCAGGTTGAGATTTATGTGTAATTAAACAATAACAAATACAATTTGATAATTTTTTGAGAACTAAATTTTTTTTTGACATAATTCCAATTGTGTTAAATAAATTAATGATCTGTTCTCATTCATCGATGGTTGACTGTTTATGAAGAATCATATTTTTTTAATAATGATTTTTTTTGTAGTAGTTCTTAATTAAAAATGTATTGTGATTTCATATTGTATGGTTTGGCATTGAATTCTTGTTATTTTCTTGAGTTCAAAAAACTCACTACCGGACGGCTTTTCACATTCACATCATTAACGTATATTTTATTCTTAATTTTTTCTTTACCCATGCGTTCCATATATCCAAACCAACGCAATGATCCTTTTATAATTTTGTTCATAATATGTACTTTCTTTCGGTCTTCATTCCTTCCTGATGTCAGCATTTGAAATGTTGTCGTACAACGTTTTACCACATAAACGTCTAAGCTCTCTATCGTATTTATTTTTTAATTGCATTTTGCAATTAACGATTTAAAGTGTCCAATATTGTTGTATATTTTAAAAATAAATTCTTTAATTAAAATTTTCAATGCATGCTAATATATGAATCCATTAGCTTATACACATATATGCAAGCTAATGAATTCATACGAAGTTAATAAATACGTCACATCTTTAAAATACCAGTTTGACGATGTCAATGAACCTTCAGCAAAATCTTACCGTCTCATTAAAGACGTATTGTTGTTTTCTTATTATTAAACTTAATTGCAATTTTTTATATATACATACACAA
The DNA here is from genome assembly GCA_022606425.2 of Lepidostoma basale. Classification (NCBI taxonomy): domain Eukaryota; kingdom Metazoa; phylum Arthropoda; class Insecta; order Trichoptera; family Lepidostomatidae; genus Lepidostoma; species Lepidostoma basale. The sequence goes on from JAHDVF020000010.1 coordinate 2,586,547, forward strand.
ATGATTTCGTTTTACTATCTCTTGGGACTTACATATACTTCTCAGGTCCCCCCAACGTTGGCAATCATCGCAGCAAAAGCATCTCTATCCTGCGCCACTTGGAACAGGTTCTGAACTCTTGTTATTCCTGTCCACTCTTTGATGCTCCGTAGTCAGGACAGCCTTCTATCAACTCCCCGACGTCCCTCCACTTTACCCATTAATATCAGTCGAAGGAGGTGGTATTTTTCTCCCCTTAGCACATGACCCAAATATGAGACCTTTCTGATTTTCACACTCGACAACAGTTCTCTATTGGCTCTGGCTCTCTGTAGTACGTCTGCATTACTGACCCTATCGGTCCACGGTATACGGAGCATTCTGCGGTATATCCACATTTCGAACGTTTAAAACCTGTTCATTACATTCACTTTCAGAGTCCAGGTTTCGCAGCCATATAGTAGAACAGACCATATATAACATTTAATCATTCTTTATCGGAGTTTCCTTCGTCTGATATTATTGGGTAAAGTGGAGGGACGTCGGGGAGTTGGTAGAAGGCGGTTGTCCTGGCTACGGAACATAATAGAGTGGACAGGAATTACAAGAGTGGCGCAGGACAGAGATGCCTTTGCTACGTTGGGGGGACCTGACACGGCACCGAAAGAAGAATATTGATCGTGTAAGGAACGCTTTTGAGAGGAGCTTGTGAAATTTCTTCTTCTTTATTCTTCTTTTGATTGTAGATCTTGCGATCTGTTTATGCAGGATATCAACTTTCTTCCTGTGATGAAGACGACCAGCTTTCTCTCCATATCTTTGGTGGTCGTCCTGGTGGTCGACGGCCCTCTAGAGATTCGTGCATCACGATATTAGGTATTCTTGCTGGATCCATTCTTTCGATGTGGTCACTCCAAAATCGTCTTCTCTGCCTACTCCATCTCACTATGTCTTCAATTTTGCAGGATTTGCGAATTTATTCATTGGGTATCCTATCTCTAAGGGTTCTCCCCACAATAGGTCGCAATGCTCTCATTTCTGCTACTCTTAAGAGATGTTTGATTCTGACAGTGTCTGCTCATGCTTCGATTCCGTAGGTCATTATGGGCCTGATGTCTGTGGCGGTACTCTCATAGAAGCCCAGAAGCCTGGCGTGCGTAAGAAATTTTAAATCAAAACCTCTTCTGTCTTTCAGAGGTTCAGCTCTTGTGGCTATTCCTCCTACTTCTGATAGGAACATTGTTGGAAGGTGATTTGGTGGGTTGTTGGTTAATGCGGGGGCACGATTTCTTAGATTTGGGGGTTCTGATTCAAAATTTCTTACGCAAGCCGGGCTTCTTGGATCCTATGGGAGTACCGCCACTGCCTTATGCATGTGTGAAATTTCCATGCACGTAATAATTCGTAAACATATTTCATGCAACGTGTTAGGTAGGTACTCGTTCTGTTGTGTTAAGTACTTATTAACTACTCGTTGTGCGGTGTTTATCGACGATCGATTTACATGCGAGTGCAACTCGGACTAATGTGGAAACGCGACACACGAACTGTGCAAGTTGACACCCTTCGGTTAATTGATGGTCAACGCTTTTGCTCGTGCCTCTTCGCCAGCGGACATTATTTTATTCGTGACGTGCGGAGTTGTCTCAACGGACGAGCGACGCATTTATTCAAATAGATTTCCATCTCGTCTGATTGGTCTTACATTGAACTGAATGCAGTTGAATTGCTTACAATGTTATTCAATTCGTTGCCACTGTTATACGAGTTACGATTCTATTTGCGTGCGCAACACGCAGTTTGTTGTTTTTCTGTAACTGCGCACATGAAAATACACAAGAAGGATAAAAGTAGAATAAATGCAGTAGAAATGAGATCTCTCAGATGAATGTGTGTAAAATCTGTATATGGTTTATTTTTAACAAAAATGTTTATTTTTAACAAATAAATGAGATCTCTTAGACGAATGTGTGGATACTCTGTGTATGATAGAGTGTCGAATGAAAACATAAGAAGTGAATGCGGTGCGAATGATGGTGTTATGAACAAAATAATGAAAGGAACATTCAGATGGTTTAGACACATGGAAATAATGAATGAAGAAAGAGTGGTAAAAAAATAATATGTTGTAATGATGTAAATGGAACCAGAAATAGAGGAAGACCGAGGAAAATGTGGCACGATCAAATAAATCAAATATTGAATGTCGGCCATGTGAGGAGTCAGAGAAATCGACGCGCGTGCATGACACGATGTATGAATGTTGAGGAACCGAGAGAAATATGTCAGGAAAGAAAAGTGTGGCAGTCCATTCTTTCTGCCTACCCCTTCGGGGATACGGCGTGATGGTTAGTTAGTTAGTAAGTTAAATATGTGTTGTTTGTATGAGGTTCATATATTGACTGAAGCGTTCGGAGTAACTTAGGCGTGTGAGAGGGCACTCACTACACGCGCATTAATATTTCATCATTATCATCAGCTTATATCAGTCTACTCCTGGACGTAGGCCTCCTCCATCTGCTTCCAAGTCTGTCAATCCTGGGCAACACGCATCCATTTAATGCGCTCTCTTTAATGTCGTCCCTTCATTGAAGTTGAACACAGTCTTCATAACAACCCGGTGATGATTAATAATAAATGTAATCAAAAGCTTCATAACAAGTTCGACATTCGACTCTTGAATATACGTAATTAGTAATCAGCTGTTTTTATATATAATAGTTATCTATATAACGAGTTTGATCGATGATTTACGATCAAAAAGTGCCGCTAAAACAGCAGCAATATTATAGAATTATTATAATATATTATCTTTGGTGAATTCTAATTTTCCTCTTTTTATGTATATATTACTAGTGATGCAAGTTGTCTCAAAATAAAGTTTATGTTTCAATTCAGACCGTTAAAGCCGTGCCACACTGTTTTAAACAAGCTCTCCACATCGGTCTCCACCGGCGGTTTAAAACTGTGTAGACACTTGTTTGAAACCAAAATTCGTTTGACCTTCAACAAACTTTGTGGACGGACGCGCATAGTATGCGTGTGGATCCACCGTTTAAACACGCATTCCACATGTGAAGAGCTTGTTACAACAGTATGTGGACGCTACACCAACCGTGGGCTCCACAGCTCTCCACCAAGGTCACCCCTGTGGAGAGCTTGTTTCAAACAGTGTGGCACGGCCTTTATGTGGAGATGTTAGACGACTTCTTTGTGCCTGAATTGCAAAACTTTCCTGGATATTTCCTGGATGGTTCCAGCAGGACGGAGTTACGTCACACGTCCGAAAAATTTCCTGGCAAATTGATCTCCAGGAGAGTTGACATAAATTGGCCTTCACGCGGTCCTGATTTAACCCCTATGCACGTTTCCTGTGGGGTTATCTCAAATCTAAAGTTTATGCCAATAAACCGACTTCCCTAGCGCATTTTCTAGAAGTTTTATTATTATATAATTTATATGAATGACATATTTCGCTAGTCTAAGGCATTATCAAATGTGATTAAGATGACGTTATCGTTGGCGCTGTTTTTTGTCATTTAAATCATGTGATTAAATTAAAATACGTATATTACGAACTAACTAACCACCACGCCGTCTTCCGAAGGGGTAAGCAGAAATAACGGACTGCCACACTTTTCTTTCCCGACATAATTCTCTCACTTCCTCAACATTCATACATCGTGTAATGCACGCACGTTGATTTCTCCGACTCCTCACGTGGGCGGCATTCAATATTTGATTCATTTGATCATGCCACGTTTTCCTCGATCTTTCTTTTTTCTAGTTCCATTTTCATCGTTAACGTATCCTTTTTTACCATTCTTTCTTCATTCATTATTTCCATATGTCCAAACCTGCTTCTTTTTACAGGGTGTTTTCGGGGAAGTTGGAGTATCGGTAGCGACGTGCTTCGGGAATGGCCTCCGACCTCGGATGTGAGTGTGTGACTCAGTTACATATTCGCACCTGAGGGGGGAGGCCATTTCCGTGGCGTGTTGTGTCTGATATTCTCATCTTGTAGAAATCCTCAGCGGATGGGAGTGGGTGGAGTCAGCGCTGTTGATTTGATTCCGGGGTTATTATAATGGATTTCCACAGTAAAATAGCATACTCGTATACCTGCAAAAAGTATTTCCAATACAATTGTTTTTATTATTTTCCTATAGGCACACCGCGTCCCGACTGAGGTTTTCAATGGTTCCCTCAATTGTAAGGCGAATGTCGGGATGCTATTATGCCCATGGAACCACAAGACAGGCACTCTTAAACACACTTAGTTAAAATCTTCCATAGACTCACTGTTAGTGAAATTCACACCACTTTGAAATATTAGGTCCTTACATATGAAATTGGCGTTTTGCCGTACTGGCAACTTTGATCTCAAATATCTTCTCTTTGGTTAGGAATTCCAAATTCAAATTTATACGGCTATTTACTCAAGTATTTGTGTTTCGAAAATTATAATTCATTTGTTTTTTCCTCAATTGTTTTTTTTTCTTTGCGTCACTCAGTTTACAAAATGGAAAACTTGAAATATCGCGTTATTTACGAGTACGAGTTCCACCGTGGCACCAGTGCTGCAGAAACGGCTCGAAGGATTAATGATGTGTATGGCGACGGTGCCGCAAAAGAAAACACAGTGCGTTTTTGGTTCCAGCGTTTTCGTTCTGGAAATTTCGACCTGCAGAACAAGCCCCGTGGACGGCCGGAGACCAAAGTTGATAATGAAGAATTGAAGGCTAATGAAGGGATTTTGAATCGAATCATTACCTGTGATGAAAAGTGGATCCTGTATGATAATCGGAAGCGCTCATCGCAATGGCTGAACCCTGCCGAACCAGCCAAACCATGCCCCAAGCGAAAATTGACTCCAAAAAGTTACTTGTGAGCGTTTGGTGGACTAGTGCTGGTGTCGATCACTACAGCTTTCTTAAATCTGGCCAGACGATTACGGCAGATGTCTATTGTCAGCAACTGCAAACCATGATGGAAAAGCTAGCTGCTAAACAACCGAGGCTGGTTAATCGCTCTAGGCCACTGCTGCTTCATGAAAACGCTAGACCACACACTGCACAACAGACGGCTACCAAATTAGAAGAGCTTCAATTGGAATATCTAAGACATCCACCGTACTCTCCGGACCTTGCCCCAACAGATAACTATTTTTTTCGAAATTTGGATAACTTCTTGCAAGGGAAAAAAGTCAACTCCGATGGGGCAGTCCAAACCGACTTCAAAGATTTTATTGATTCCCGTCTGAATGTTTTTTTTAGTAAAGGGATCGATGAACTACCTATGAGATGGCAAAAGTGCATAGATAGCAATGGTACATACTTTGATTAAATAAATATATTATATTTTAAAAAAATCAACTTCATGTTCCTCCCATACAAAACGCCAATTTCATATGTAAGGACCTAATATTAAATATCAAGGTATCGCAGAAACAGCACAAACTACGTAAAAAAAAAACAAGTTAAACCATCTCAATGATCCTTTTATTATTTTGTTCATAACATAACATATTTGACACTCATATCATACAGAGTTTTTCTACACATTCGTCTAAAAAATCTCATTTCTACTGCATTTATTTTACTTTATTACGTACATTTTACTTTTTCACGTATATTTATTGTCTAATTGCTTATTCTCATATTATATAAATCACGTATATTATTTTAAAATTGGAAGTCCACGCCTGGATGAGATGGGTGTAATTTTTATCATTGCTTGGCTTATATGGCGCACTAGTAGGGTTTCCTAACTAGCTACGATTGGATGACATTTCCAATTTGAGCATTATCTTGATGGAGGATTTACGACGTAAGATCCAGGTTTATGGAGGATATTACCGTTGTAGATTCATGCGATTAGTACAGCAATAATATAAATCAATTCATTTATTACCTCCAAAATATTGTTATGCGTTATCACATCACTTTTGCTTGTTATTACCCTGAAATTGCATTATGAGACATGGATTTTTAATCACATCATTTAACGGCTACGTGAGTTGGCATTTTCTTGTTTATTCTCGCGTATTGACTTTTTTATTTGAAATTTTCTTTTATATCATGCCCCAGTTTTTCCGCTAGAATGACTTCGTTTGATTATGTTTTTTAAATATACTCGTATCTCCCACCACATCTTACAAGCATTGCTGCAATTCTCCCCTCCTAAGAAACTAGTCTCCTTTCTAAAATAACTAGTATATTTTCACCATCCTTAATTTATTAAGATTCAATCGTAGGGATTTGCATTTCGAATTACTTGTATTTAAAATATTCTCGTATTTTTTATGAATTATTATGAATTCGTCATTATGGAATTCCACGGTGTTAACACCTTAAGTTTATCAAAATAATATTCTCTTCTCGTTTTTTTTTACTATTTATATAATATAATATTATGATAAGGTGGTGAAAAAAAAGCAGAAAAGTGTTTATAAATTATTTTCAAATGTTTTTTATTGTTTAATTCTTATTATGTAAGATAATCAAATGATTTAACTGAAATATCTTGATGGAAGTTCATTTAAAATAATAATTAAATAAAACGATGTTTTTTAACTACTTTCACTTTTGTCTTTATTTCGACAGCGACCGGTTTCGCCAGACTCGCTGGCATCGACAGACTGGTCTGTCTTCGAATTACTTGTATTTAAAATACAGACCAGTCTGGCGAAACCGGCCGCTGTCGAAATAAAGACAAAAATTGAAATAGTTTAAAAAAACATCGTTTTATTTAACTAACTAAATAACTAACCATCACGCCGTCTCCCCGAAGGGGTAGGTAGAAAGAATTGACTGCCACACTTTTCTTTCCTGACATTTCTCTCGCTTCCTCAACATTCATACATCGTGTCATGCACGCGCGTCGATTTCTCTGACTCATCACGCGGCCGACGTTCAATATTTGATTTATTTGATCGTGCCACGTTTTCCTCGGTCTTTCTCTATTTCTAGTTCCATTTACATCGTTAACATATAATTTTTATTTTTCGTTTTATTTAATTATTATCTTATTATGTAGTTTTAAACGATTGGGTTTTGTATCTCTTTTATGCATGTGAATTATTTAATGAATACATTTAAAAAGAAAGTTGTATGTTGTAGAAAATGCTTACTTGGTATTTACCGTTCTATCGAGGGCCTAGCTGTAGGGAAACTGGGCAAGGTCGTTGGGGTGACATTGGTGCGCCCGATAAGCGGGAAGCTGCGGAAAATGTCAGAGGTCGATGGAATTTTCCCGGCTGTATCGATCCAGCGTGCCGTCCGCGAGAGTGGAAAACGGAGAACGGGGCCATTGTGCCGTTTCGCTGGACGTCAACAAATCTGGAAGGCCGCCTGCGCCCTCGGGGGGTCTGATAAGGATAATTTCAGCGATAGTGGCCCACGCGTAGAAATATTAGAAGCACTCGTTCTAATCTCCGCAGCTAATTGCCAATATTCCGTGTAGACACTTTAGCCCGCATTGATCCCTTTTGATTAGCGTTTTTTACGACTAATTTATTTTAATTAATTCTACGTTGTTTTTATCAACAGTACACGGTGTTACGAAACTATACTACTCCCTTTTTTAGTTTAAATCCTGTGGATAGATTTGCAGCAATTGCCATCTTTGCAGGTTCTTGGGATGCCATTTGGACCTTTATAATGTTGTAGTTTCCTTATTTATTGTTTCTTGAACAAGCATGTAAAAGTCTATATTACATAATTATGTAATACGAATGAAAACGTCTGTTTTCTAGAAGTTTTATTATAGTTTATGGGAATGACATGTTCCGCCTTTCCAAGGCATTATCAACATATCACAATGCCCTGGAAAGGCTAAACATGTTTTTCGCATTAATTAACTATTGTATAATTAATCTTTTAGAAAACAGACGTTTTTATTCTAACTAATTTCTAGGTTCAACTCCCTAAAATATATATGTTTTCACATATTTATTTTTTAAAACATCGAAAATTATGTTTCTTTTGGATATCATTATCACAGATTGTTCTATTTTCTAAACTGACAGAGCTAGTTTGCCTCTGGTGATGCCGGTGCAGGTAGTAACAATCCTCTGAATGTGATGACTTCGAAAATTGCCATTTTTGTATAATATTATAGTATTTAGTCATTTTAACGTAGGACCATTGGATTATATCATGTCTTATTTTTTGATGTCCTAGTATTTTCATAATTGTTGTATCGTTTCGTTAAATAAAATATTGTTTGGTTTATATTTATTTTTCAATTCAAAAAATGTATTATAAAGAGTTCGTTCAAAACGTCGTCTTTAACCCATATAATGCGGCTGGCTATATTTGCAGTCCAAAAGATAATGGTTTTAAACTGCGTCAAACTACATATGCAGCTCATGTTTGAATGTGTCTTATAGAACATTTTTCTTGAGTTTCTTACTATTAAATTAACCATAATATTTTAACAGTATACTCGTATGTCAGTATAGGCCTTATGCAGGTTTTATATATTCTGACCTTACTGTCAGTTCTCATATACTTGTTTTTCCATATTATATCCTTGAGACAACCTGATACAGCCGAAGCATTGTTGACTTGTCCTATTGTTTCACTCTCAGATATCTAAACTTTGCAACCTGTTCCAGCATTCTGTCATTTAAGGATAACCTGCATCCTAAGGATTCTTTTGAGAATGTCATGGTTTTTGTTTTTTCAACTGAGATCATCATATTGAAGTTGGCGGGCGATGTCTCAAATTTATTTAAAAGTCTTTGCAGTTCGTCTTCCGACTCTGCTATCAGTGCAGCATCGTCCGCGTAGCATATGACGCTCACTACATCCTTCCCTATGCAGTATCCCAAACCAAGTGATTTTTGATAAAATAAAATCTTTGTTCGTTCATATTGTATTTTTATTTTGTTCGTTAGTAAATAAATTTTAATACTCGTATAATGATGTTTCAAATTTGGAATGCAAAAGAACCGTTGATTTTAAAATATTGGAGGGGTATTCTAGGAGTGCATGAATGGGGACTGAGACAACTCAGTAGGTCAGTAACGCGGGGAAAATCGATAAATTGTCTGTGTGGGGGTAGCAAGCCCGAGGGTAGGGGGGTGGTAATGGCGGGGGTAAACTAGGATGGGGTGGGGTTGCGAATTTCCCTCGTTACTCGGCTCGAAATAAAACTCCCACGATAACAATGTGAATGTGTGTTTTCGCCAGTTTATTCCCTTTGTTGAGCAAAAATCTTCATGCATAACACGCATTCATTAAATATTGTAAATGGATTCCGGTCTGCCTTTGTTATGGACATGTTTTTCACGCACAACTTACACGATTTTTTTCAGAATTATTATTTTGGATAAGCTATTTTCTTTATTATCTAATTCTGAACGTGAACTTTTATTTTATTTTCCTATTGTCCTTGAATAAACCGAAATACTCGTAGATATCTTGTTTTTCTCTCTTTAATATATTTATGTTTTTCTATCTCGCTGAATATAATTATATATACCGATTTATTTCTCGTATCTTCTTAATAACAACCACAAAAATTGAGTTGTTTGTGACATTTGATGATGCCGATATAGATTGGCGAAACAGCTATCGCGACAATCTCATAAAATAAATTGTTATACTTATAATCACAATGTTTCAATATAACTAACTAACTAACTTACCATCACGCCGTTTCCCCGAAGGGGTAGGCAGAAAGAATTGAGTGCCACACTTTTCTTTCTTGACATATTTCTCTCGCTTCCTCAACATTCATACATCGTGTCATGCACTGACTACTCACGTGGCCGACATTCAATATTTGATTTCTTTGATCGTGCCACATTTTCCTCGGCCTTCCTCTATTTCTAGTTCCGTTTACATCGTTAACATATAATTTTTTTACCATTCTTTCTTCATTCATTCTTTCCATGTGTCCAAACCATCTTAATGATCCTTTCATTATTTTGTTCATAACCATCATTCGAACCACATTCACTTCTTATATTTTCATTCGACACTCTATCATACATAGAGTATCACACATTCGTCTAAGAGATCTCATTTCTACTGCATTTATTCTACTTTCATCCTTCTTTTGCCAGTTCCATGCTTCGCTTCCATTCATAAGGGTCGGAACAAGAACACCATTGTGCACTGCCATTTTAGCTTTTTTGGATAGGTTTTTGTTTGCGATGACAACTTTAAGTGCACCATTCACTTTGTTGCCTACCCCAACCCTCCTTTCAATATCCCTCTCCACTCACCCATCTTTTTCAATATAAACATTTTGGAAAAAAAGTTAGTTAAATATTTAACTAATTAGCTAACCATCACGCCGTCTCGTTGAAGGAGTAGGCAGAAAGAATGGATAGGCACACTGTTCTTTCCTGACATAGATTAGATTTCTCAACATTCATAAATCGTGTCATGCACGCACATCTATTTCTCCGACTCCTCGCATGGCCATAAATAAAAATATTTTAGTTTCGAATTTCCCATTTCAAATTAGTTTCATCATTACACTATTTGTAAAGATATGCGTAGTAATTGTGTAGAAAGGATTAACATGTAATTTTAATTTTATCTGAATTGAAATATTTTCTACTTACAATGGTGTTCTTCTACCGACCCGTTATGTATGGAAGCGAAGCATGGAACTGGCAAAAGAAGGATGAAAGTAGAATAAATGCAGTAGAAATGAGATCTCCTAGACGAATGTGTGGATACTCTGTGTATGATAGAGTGTCGAATGAAAATATAAGAAGTGAATGCGGTGCGACTGATGTTGTTATGAACAAAATAATGAAAGGATCATTAAGATGGTTTGGACTTATGGAAAGAATGAGTGAAGAAAGAATGGTAAAAAAATTATATGTTAACGATGTAAATGGAACCAGAAATAGAGGAAGACTGAGGAAAATGTGGCATGATCAAATAAATCAAATATTGAATGTCGGCCATGTGAAGGGTAGGAGAAATCGACGCGCGTGCATGACACGATGTATAAATGTTGAGGAAGCGAGAGAAATATGTCAGGAAAGAAAAGTGTGGCAGTCCATTCTTTCTGTCTACCCCTTCGGGGAGACGGCGTGATGGTTAGTTAGTTAGTTAGAAATATTTTCTATATTGCGTCTGTAATTGCTACCTGTTTTATCTGGGTTGTATGTACAATATATTATTTATTTTACACAATACATGCTTCAGTAATAAACTAATAATGTTTCTGCTTAGAAATGCAAATGTTATTCTTCCGTACTAAGTAATGGACTTATATCTATTACCGAGTATCATTATGTATTAAGGGTGTCCTTGGACCATAAATACCATATTAAATTTAAATAAATTATGTTAAATAAATAATAAGAATGAAAACATATATTTTCTAGACTTCTTATTCATTTAAACCCTCGGTCTGTTACTATTGTCAGGTTGGCCTCTCTTGGGAAGGTGACTTTCAGATATCCCTTCATATTTTTGGTGGTTTTCCGAGGGGACGGTAGCCAACAGGAATCTGATGCATCACACTATGTGGGATTCTGGAGAGATCCATTCTCTGCATTCCAGTTTCCTAGATATTTTATTATATTTTATGGGAATGACATGAATCACTTTGCTTAAGCATTATCAAAAGTTTCATTAATTGCCTTCTTCCCTCCAATGCTGGATATACGTCTCTTCCATATTTCTCCACTCGTTCCCATTTTTTTTCCCCTCCGCGTCCAGGTATTCCCAGCTATTTGTGCAATGTCACCAGTCCATCTTTTAGGTGGCTTCCCGACACTCTTGTTCCTTGTCCAAGGTCTGCTTTGGAGTATTCTGGATATTAAATCTAATACATTTATTAAATCTAATACATTTGATAATGCTTTAGCATGGTGAAATATGTCATTCCCATAAAGAATAATAAATAAAACGTTTAGAAAACATGTTTTTATTCGTATTATTGATCACAATGGAGTAGTAATGGCCATTCACAATGGAGCTCTGGTCCCAACCCTTATTTATATATGGAAGCGAAGCATGGAACTGGCCGAATAAAGATGAGAGCAGAATAAATGCGGTAGAGATGAGGTCCCTAAGACGTATGTGTGATAGATCAATGTATGACAGAATCTCAAATGCTGATATAAGAAAGGAATGTAGAGCGAAAGAAGGTATTATGAACAGAATTATGAAAGGATCGCTGCGTTGGTTCGGACATATGGAACGCATGGGTGAAGAAAGAATGGTTAAAAAAGTATACGTTAACGATGTAAATGGAATACGGAGCCGAGGTAGACCGAGAAAAACATGGTATGACCAAATTAATAAAATTTTAAAGGTTGGTCATGTCAGAAGCTGGAAGAATCGACGTGCGTGTATGACTCGATGTATGAATGTGGAGGAAGCTAGAGAGGTATGTCAGGATAGAGTAGTGTGGCGGTCCATTCTCTCTGCCTACCCCTGCAGGGAAACGTCGTGATGGTTTGTTGTTCTTGTTGATTGATCAATATGGAATTTTACATCATTGTGTCAGAAACAATGAATAAATTATGTCAACTTGACACAATGAGATTAATGTTTATTAATATTATATGTATATTATTTTTACAGGAAAACTCAACACATAGATTTGCCACCGTTTGGAAAATATGCCACCGGAATATTCTACCTGGACAAGTCTCACCACCAGAAGATGGAAGAGAAGTTCAAGGTCCTTGCTGAGAGTCTCAAAATATCAGTCCTCTGCTGGAGAACTGTTCCAACTGACAACTCTACCATCGGTATGTATTCGCTGTACTATATTGAATATATATTAAATTTATTTATTTGAAATATTAATATACAAATAAAAGCCATTCGTAACAGATGTATTCAATATTAATTTAAGATAATATAAATAAATCTAGGTCCTAGGATATATTATCATAATATCTTTTTTAAACAATATCTCTTATGACGTTCCCTAGTACAAATGTACTTATAATACTTCATTGTATTTATGCCATAAAAATATCTAATCACTTCTGGTGAGTAGAATTTTTGTTTGATCAATAATCTCTAATGAGAACGATCCCATTGCACGATTCTACCTCCATTTTGTTTTATTCAATAATTTTTTTTCTCACACATAATGGTCATAACTTTATACATTCTTGAAATTTTTACTTTAAATCACCAATTATAATTGATTTTTCTTAATTCTCACCAAATTAATTATCTAAATAACCTAATGACAGTCGTTTCATATTAGAAAGATAAAACTTCAGTAGTTATGTAAGTGTTTGGCTGTCTTTAGATGCATAATGTAGAATCATCAATTTTACGATAATTTAATACTAATTTGTTATTTTGTCTAATGACGGTACTATCAGTGGTCACACTTATGTATTTTTGTGAGTAATGATAATTAGAATTGTATTGGTATTACACTATTGCATAATATTCTATACTTTGTGGATTTTGAAATTTAGTTATCCAAAATATTACAATATCAAGATTGTGTTTTTTTTATAAATATTTTTAATAACTTATTACTTAATAAGTAATAAGGAAAAATGGTTATGAAAATATATGTTAATAATGAGAATGGAGTACGGAGTCGTGGGAGACTGAGGAAAACATGGCATGACCAGATTAATCAAATTTTAAAGGTTGGCTATGTTAGAAGTCGGAAGAATCGACATGCGTGTATGACTCGCTTTATGAATGCGGAGGAAGCTAGAGACGTGTCAGGATCGAGTAATGTGGCGGTCCATTATTTCTGCCTACCTCTTTGGCATGATGGTTTGTTATTTTTGTTGTTTATAAGTAAAATTAAAACAGGATCCCTGAGATGGTTTAGACATATGGAACAAATGAATGAGAGAAGAATGGTTAAAATGTAGTATACAAGCAGTGTGAGTGGAAAGAGAAGCCGTGGAAGTACTAAAAGGCGGCCACATTTAAAGTCGGAAAAATCGACGAGCGTTCATGTTACGATGTATGAATGTGAGGGAGCTAGCGAGGTATGCCAGGACAGAGTAGTGTCGCGGTCCATTCTCTTTGCCTACCCCTCCGGAGAAACATTTAAATGGAAAAATATATTTGTCTGTTATTTGACATTGTACTTAGATATTTATTCTCCATTTTATTTTCAGGACAAGTGGCTCAAAACTCTGAACCTTTCATGCGACAAGTATTTATCACAGGGGACTTCAAAACTGAGGAAGAACTTACTCGACAGGTAAGATTAGATAATAATTACTTATAATCAATTACCTTTCCTTTATATGCACTTATAATTAACTAATAACACTTCATATTTCTACTATTTTGTATCATAACATTTTAAATGAAAATATTTATTTACCTGCTCTATTGTATAAACAAATTATCATTAAAAAAAATTGCAGTGATCTGAATAAATGATAATCAGAAGGAGCCAGATCTGAATAATACGGTGGTTGCTTGATAACATCCCAATTCAACTTATTTAGCTTATCATCGCCACATAAGCAATCCCACCAAATAACAAAGCATTATTTTTTTACAAATTCTGGCCTTGGAAGTTGTTAATGGGGCTTGTCCAGATATAGCCCAATGTCTTTTTCATATTATTATATGTTGTTGTACGCAACCCATTTCTCATATCCTGTAACCAATCCATGCAAAAACGGTCCGTGCTTTTGTCTAGCTACCAAAGCAACACATGTTGAAATACGATCCAATAAATTGACAATCGATAATTAATGAGGAATCCAAAAATACAAAAACGTCTAAACATTTGCATCAACCCAATATATATTAAATTAAATTAATATATAATATAATACATAGTTATGCTTAAAATTTATCTATTAGCTATGTGTATGTAAATTGTGTCATTATTTTTTTTTACAGATTTTTGTGCTGCGTAAAAGAGCCACCCATGAGATCACCATTCCTGGGGCCAGATTTTATATTTGCAGCCTTTCTCTCAAGACAGTTGTTTACAAAGGCCTTCTGACATCTGATCAACTCTGGGTAATTTTTGAGTAAACCAACATTTAAAGTTTTTTTGTTTTGAATTATTAATTGTTAATATCCTCAATATGAAAACTTCCTCGATATAACGACTTTTTTAAAATCCTCTTGAACTACCCATATAATAGCAACAAATCTCAATATATAAAATCACTCGATATTCAGAATTTTTTCAAAACCCCCTTGAGATTCGTTATATCGAGATTCACTGTGTTTAATCAGTTGTACAAATTGCTTTTCACAAAATGTTCCAAATTTATCACTTATATTCAAAAATTATGTTTTTTTTCTATTCTTAGGTTTATTTCAAAGATTTAAGTCATCCCGCTTACGACACCTATTTAGCTCTGGTCCACACTCGATTCTCTACTAACACATTTCCCAGTTGGGAAAGGGCTCACCCTTTGAGGTAAAGTAATATTATTCCTGTGTGTTTTATTCTTAACATTCAAAGAAGTAATCTTTAATTTAAAGTCATGAAGTGTTAAAATGAAAGTTGGCAAGCAGAAGTACTAATTTGCATATAAATTTGTTTTATATACAGTATAACTCAAATTGTCTGGAATAATGAGTGCCAGACATGATCTGGGTATTCAGAAATCCAGATAATTGAATTAATCATTAAATTAAGGCAATGTTTTGAAAGAAATTGCAAAATTTACTCCAAGATCACTTTTTTATTACTTTTGAAATAATACACCAAATTGGACTCACATTAAAATCTTACTTTAATGTCCAGCAATGTTTTTTTTCAAGAAACAATTTTTATTTGTCAGAAATAGTGGATGTGCCTATTTTTGTCTTGACACTACTTTGTTCAGTTCTACAATAATTTTCACTTTGTCACTATTGACAATACAATTCTTTCAATTGGAAGGTATTTTAGTTATGTTATAGTAACAATACGGATATTTAGCAGTCCAGATGACTGGAGTTTGGATAAATGGAGTTCTAATGTGTCATTCAATTCATTATAATATTTTTCCAATAATTGCAATGTATAAAATATATTCTTAACAATTTTACATTTGTATATACAGAGTTCTCGCTCATAATGGTGAAATCAATACACTTCGTGGCAATGTTAACTTGATGAAGGCTCGCGAAGGAGTGATGAAGAGTGAACTTTTCGGTGATGGTAAATCATTTATATATTATTTATTTTTAAGAGTTTGATTAGAGAAGGAAAATTCTTTCTCTTTTAAATGATACCTTGAATCACTTTTAATTGTTGTAATTCATTCCAGAAAAAAAAAAAACATTTATATGGATTGATAAATTGATTGGATATAGGACTACGGATCTAACAAGGTTCACAGATTTTACACCTCTTTAATTTGTAATTTTTAGATTTTTTTTCAATCATTTTTATCGCTACTTTTCCCCTGTGTACACTGTTGACAATTTTGTTGTATGCTTGAATCAGTTCAAGGTGTGTGAAAGGGGATATATCTGAGGGTAATGGTAGCTTTTGTTAAACATATAATTTTACTTAATATATAAATTTATGTAATATACTGCTGTATAATATTACACCTGCAATCCTGATTATGCTATTCGGTTAGAATGCTTCAACACACGGGCTTTTATGAAATTATTGTCATTATTCCAAACATTTTACAGAAAATATCTAATATTGTTAAAAAAAATACATATTTCATTGAAATATAATTAAGAATGTATGTAACTTGAAATTTTCTACTTAAAGGTATAGTTATAAGTTAAAATTAAAGAGATTTTTATATATGCACCCGCATTCTTCTCTATTCTTGATTCTGGTCCAAATCAAAGACAGAAGGGTCAACTATATACACAAGCACAAAAACAATATTGAGCATGTAATATCCATACCTGAAACAATAATTTCGTATCATTATTTTTTAACATGGCTTCACTGTTAGAAATGTGTACTTAAATTTATATTCTTTTCAGAGCTGAAGAAGCTGTACCCGGTGGTGGAGCCTAACTTGTCCGACTCTGGTTCCGCTGACTGCGTTCTGGAGTTCCTGGTCCGTGCGGGTGGTCGTCCTCTACCAGAGGCTGTCATGACGATGGTCCCAGAGGCCTGGCATAATGATGTTACTATGCCAACTGCCAAAAAGGACTTTTACAACTGGGCATCCTGTGCTATGGAACCCTGGGATGGACCGGCCCTCATATCATTCACTGATGGACGCTATATCGGTATATTTAATATCAGATGTACAAGTTGGATGATATATTTATTTTGTGCGTTTCATCTGATTCATTTACAGGTGGAGTAGACTGAAAGCAATGTCTGTCCTGGCAACAAAGTAGCTATTATCTTTGATAATATTAAGAAATTTGATTCTTCTTTCTATCATTCAATGCCTCTATAGGATTGTCAATACAATTATATGTATTCAGTGCTCTAAGACTATTTTGGATTGGATTGTCAATACAATTATATTTATTCAGTGCTCTAAGACTATTTTAAATTATACTGAGTTTACAATCTGTCACATCGAGTTCAGAAGCATGTGAATTGAGATAAACGCTTGTATATTAAGGCTTTAACTTTGGGAAATATCTTGTAATTATAAATAAGTTTACACTTTAAGTAAAGCCATTTGTTCAAAGATGAAAATGAATAAAACTTATAATAATAATTATATTCATTCTGTAATGGAACATGCCCATGTCTTCATTTCAGTGGGTCTCTTTGCATTACACTTTTTTTTATTTAAATTTTGTTTACTAGTTAATATTTAACTTAATAGATAAACAATTATGATGTTGAATTTTGAATATGGCTGTTCATCTGATGGTGTGATTTCAACACCATTTTATGAATCTAAGTCATTGGCATATCATAGTGGATCCTGGGTATTCAAATTTTGTAATATTATTATTTACAGGTGCTATTTTAGACCGTAATGGTTTAAGACCATCCCGATTTTATATAACTACTGAGAATATTTTGGTGATGGCTTCTGAAGTCGGTGTATATGACGTTGACCCTGCTAATGTTATCCTAAAGGTGTGTTGTATTCTATATTTACTAATAGCGAGTATAGATAGTATAGCCCGAAGCTGTCTACATTTGGGGTGAATGAATTCTCTTACTCTGTTTAAAAGCATACTTTACATTTTGCGATTGTTTATTTTATTACAGAGCCGTTTGAAACCGGGCCGTATGTTGCTCGTTGATACCCAGGAGAAGAAAATGATCCAAGATGTGGAATTGAAACTCCACATTTCTTCAAGCCGCCCACACTCCCAGTGGCTTCAGGAGCAGGTAAAAATAAACAAATGAATCCATTCAACTTGTTTTGTGTGATGCGAGTTTTATAATAATAAATGAAATTTAAAATGGTTTTGCATTGCAGCCAATCAAGATTGAGATTATTGTAATATTTTCATGATTTGAATCTCTCAAATTCTTCCAATTGGTTCTTGTTTAATATGTTAATTTGATGGTTTGCACTCTATTTTTACTAACAAGTTTTTCATACTGCATTTTGTTTAACTAATTTTGATTTTGCTTTTGTTTTTGAGATAACGCAATACTAAGAATGTAATGAATGTTTTATAATGTATTTGTAAGTAATATCTGTGAATATATTTTTTCTTTTCATTCATCCAATCCTGAACACAGATGGTAAGTTAACAACCGTAAGATTGTTAGTGATTTTCAATTAAATGCACAGTTGCGTGAGACAAAACGTCAAGGCGAAATGCCATAAGTTTGCACAGCTTGCTTACACATGTTTGCTAATGCTTGATACCAGTTTCAACGAAAAATCTTATAAAAACATCTGTTATATTACGTAAATTTTCATATAAATAATAAACCAATGCATTTACATTTATCAACTTATTTGAAGCAAGCGGATACACATTTTTTTGGGTCACTAAGCTATTTGGTGACTTTAAAAAGAAGATTTTTTCTTTGAGAATGCATAACACTTTATTACAATGCTAAACAAAACTTCGTTCAATCTAATATTGTAACACAATTATGTACATAATGGCATCTTTTATTTTTGTTGAATTGTTTAATTACAAATGTATTAAAAATAAAATGTGCAGATACTTTATTAATTTGATATTTTACTTATTAATCAAATGAAAACAATTCATACACTGAGCAGGACCTATGTTTGTATAGTATCTATGACGTATATATAATACTATTTCGTAAAAAATTTACTTGCTTCTAAAAAAAAAAATAGCATGTGAGTGAAAAATCGTAAAAAAGCAATGATGCAGTTTATTGACAAAATAATAATTATTACCATCCGGAATGAAAGCGATTATTTGTGTGTATTAATCCTACAATAACAATATTTTTTTATGTGTGGAACATAAAAAGTATTGAATTCAAAACTCAATCTGCTATTATAGTAAATTGGTGAAAACTATTTCCTTTACAGTTGGATTTATTACATTGTGTAACATAAGGTTTAATTTTTATATAAATCATCCACCAGTTCTGTCAACGTCGATTGCAATAATAATAAACTCGCGGAAGAAAAAGTCTATTTTTAAACACTATTATTTGTTTCCGAGAGATTTCAGTTACAACATAACATTTATTTCAGATTGTGATGGACGATCTGCGCAAAGAGCATGCCATCAACACGAATGGCGTGGCGTGCGTCAATGGGCTCAATGGGTACGGCACCGTGTGCAGTGGGATGGCCGACAAGAGACTCCCGCTCTATGGATATACCATCGAGACTATCAACATGCTACTTCTGCCTATGATACAAACCAAGTAAGCCAGATTACTATACATAATGGTGGTAATATTAAGGAATAAATGGATAAATGATACAAAACGATGATAAAGTTCGAACAAATGTTCTAAAATAAAAAAATCTTAAAATTTTTGTTTTGGGACTTGGACTTGGATCTTCTGGCTTACAGAGGTTCAGCTCTAATGGCTATTCCTCTTACGTCTAAATTTATCTATTTCCTTTCATTTATCAGTAAAAGGAAATTATGAAAAATTAATTTTGCAACAATCTTTATTAAATCCACAATATGGAAAAACAAAGTCATGACCATTAATAGTAAGATGAGAATCTATAAAGCATGCGTAAGACCAATAATAACATATGGCGCTAAAGCAAGGGCAGACACGGTAAAGACCAAACAAGTTTTGAGGACTTCCGAGATGAAGACACTGAGGACGATAGCAGGCAAGACACCGAGGGATCACGTTAGGAACACCAGAATAAGAGAGATATGTGAGGTTGAGGATATTATAAGATGGAACAGACAGCGAAAAAGAGACTGGTACGGTCATGTTCAAAGAATGGACACCACCAGACTCCCCTATATTGCACTACATAATCAGCCTCATGGGACTCGTCCTCGTGGAAGACCTCCTAAAAGATGGAAGGACAGCTGGGAGTAAACCTCACAGGAGGAGCAATACTCTGGGGAACAGACCACATAGGTGTAAAACAAGAATGAAGAAGAAAAAGAAGACTTTATTTTTATAATTAACCTAACCAATTTTAAAGGTTCAAAAGTAAAAATAAAAAACTTTATTTTACACGAGAAATTTCATAATTGAACTAATTACACGCACATTCCACAGACATGTTAATTCATCTTGTCACCTCACACCTGCCATACGACCGTAGATACAAGGTTCTGTTGTCACGCCAGAGGTGACTTATATCCGTTAAGGGTTAATTCATAAACAATTAGCTTACTGTGTTTATTCTTTGCAGGAAAGAAGCCCTGGGCAGCATGGGGAATGACATCCCTCTTGCCTGTCTCTCGCTGTTTCAGCCCTTGCCGTATGACTACTTTAAACAACTTTTTGCTCAAGTCACAAACCCACCTATTGACCCGTTCAGGTGAGTGTCTCTTAAAAATGTCTGTTTTAACTTTTGTTTAAATCCTCATAATCCAATTAAGTGTATCTCCAAATATCAAGTTTCTGTTTCTTCATATTTTATCTCTAAAATAGGATGCAGTTGTTTTTTTTATATACAACTTAAACACAATTTTAGAAATACAGTACACTCCCGATTTTTCAGGATGGATGGTGAAAAAAAATCCCGTATAATCGATTTCCCGGTTAATCCGAAAACACGAAAAAATGTAAACAAAGAGAAATTTAAAACTGCGCTTTATGCTCTTATGTATACCTACTCTACTTGCTTAGCAAGACGCACGTGTTGACAGCGTGACACTTTTTGACTGGCGGAAACGCTGGTCATAGTCTTCTACTGATCATGCCTTTGGCGCTATCCGATGTTCCCACAAAATCTATCAATTTTCTCTTTTTATTAATGATGTCCCTTATAGTTTGATCACCAACATTATATTGATTCATTAATATTTAACGGTTTTGAATTATTTAAAGATTTTGTTCAATTGAAAGTACGACTTGTTTGTGCTTATCCATTATTATTTTTTTCACGGTAAAATAAAATTAACAACAATGTTTTATGAGTATGAACTATGCTGCGGGTGCTTTATTGTAAACTCGAAACATTATGACATGACTATGTTGGCTGTGGCGCAAATGTGAACTAAACACCCAATGTCATTGCGACAGATTTAAGTTTTTTTTTGTATTATAAGTACTATTGTAAAATATTTTTGTTTTTATAATATATTTTTACAAATACTCAAGTGTCCCGGATAATTCGCTTCCCGGTTAACCCAACCCCGGAAAATCGGGAGTGTACTGTATATGAAATTCTTAATTATTTTGTTTTGATACCACTTTATTATTTTGTTTTGATACCACTTTATTATTTTGTTTTGATACCACTTTATTATTTTGTTTTGATACCACTTTATTATTTTTTATTGATACTCCCAACCGGTTTTGCTCCAAGTGAAGCTTTGTTAGAGTAACAAAACAAACTGATATTTGTTTAGTTACCCCAATGAAGCTTAGCTTGAAGCAAAAAAGGTTAGTATTAAAATAAAAACAAAATAAAATGGTGAATCAAATATAAGAAGTGAATGCAGTGTGAATGAAAGTGTTATGAACATACAACATTTTGAATGTATACAAATACTTGTAAACGAATACTGGATTTTATTTACCCATTGCGGGTTATCAATTCAAGGATTAATTTTATCTCAATAGAGACGAAGATGCAAATTGGAAACTGAATATGAAAATCTAATCTTCATAGATGGCGCTGGTCTGTAAATTGAAACTGACATGTGAATTGTGGTGTTGGATATTAACATATATACAACTTCCAAAAATTTGTCAGACATGGTGGTCATAAGAAAGGTGGAATGGGGAATGTTGTATTACATAAAGCGTGCGCTTAACCCAACCAATGACAGGTCATAAGTCCTGTTAACACTTCGATCACCATATTCAGTTTCCAATTTGCATCTTCGTCTCTATTGAGATAAAATTAATCCTTGTTATGAACATAATTATGAAAGGATCATTGTTTGTTTGGACACATGGAAAGAAAGAATGGTTAAGAAAGTACAGTCGAACTCGGTTATTACAATCACGGAAATAGCGAGATCTCGGATGTAACGAGGAAACAGATTTAGAAATGGACTGAGGAAAACATGGCACGATCAAATAAATCAAATTTTAAATGTCGGCCACGTAAAGAGTCAGGGAAATCGACGTGTGTACATGACACGATGTATGATTGTCGAGGTATCGACAGAAGTGTGTTAGGAAAGAACAGTATGGCATTCCATTCTTTCTGCCTACCTCTTCGGAGATGACGGCGTGATGGTTGGTTATTTTATGTATTTATTTATTCCCTTCAAAATCCTACAGGGAGAAGGTGGTGATGTCCCTGATGTGTCCCATCGGGCCGGTGGGTAATCTGCTGCAGCCCTCGGCGCAGTTTGTACATCGACTGTTCCTGCCGCAACCCATTCTCTCTATTCCTGATCTGCAAGTCATCAAGATGACCAAACACAGGGGATGGAAGGTAATACATATTTGTTTTTAATTATTCAACATTACACTGTATTCTGAAATATTAAAACTTAATTCTCGTAGTTGTTTCAAAGTTATACTTGGATCAATTTTTGATAAATTTTAAGCGTTAACACTGTGGAATTTCATAAAGAGGAATATATGTATATATCAAAACACTTTTTTTCCACTTCTTAATTTATTTTTCTTGATGTATTTCGAAGGTTTTACACTTTTATCATTGGGAGAACGATATGAACTGTTTATGTCAAGAAAAATATGCAAAGTTATGCTAAACATTATTATGTTAAACATGAATTAATTCTCAAGTAACATTTTGATTAATATTGAAATGATCATTTCCTTACGTTATGGATAGGTATGTGGCATTGATAATTTAATCAGCATTCTTTTCTATGCCATGCAATTGTAAACATAATTCAAACATTTCCATTAAGTAAACCTACTGTTGAACAATTTATTTTTTGATGAACTTAAGGCGTACACACTGCTTTCTTCTTGGTTTGCATTTTTAATCGTTTGGCCCCAGGTATTTCGATGGTAGGCATCTTCTTCCTTAAGGTCTAGGAGTCTTCATGTCCCTTTGCACATTCTCGTGAGCCAAGTGCTCCCTCTCTTCTTAGTAGCCACGGAAATATAAATTGACATGGCATGGTCATGAGGTCTTCTCATTGGGACCGTGACATCGGAGCCTTAAGGTTATGGATGCAAACTTGAAACTTCCCCTCACTTATTCGTTCAATGAACATTTCTTTTACTGACCCAAATTTTGTATATTTGCACATGTTGTATTAATTGGTTTTTGCATTTCAAATTTTCGATTTGTTTATATCGTTCCCTGATAATAAAGGTATATAATATCTGAGAAAAATTAACTCAAAAGTGAAAAAGAACCGTGTTGATTTATGAAAAAACATCAAGCAATTTATTGACATGTATTTAATAATTAACAAGTACAGTAACATATACTTACAAATCTTTATTCGCTATTTAGTGCAAAGTGCTTGATGGGACTTATGACTACACCGAGGGACCGAGTGGCCTGGAGACTGCCCTATCCATCTTGTGTATGCAGGCTGAAGAAGCTAGCCGCGCTGGATATCAGCTCATTGTACTGTCAGATCGCAGGGCGGGTCCTGATCGCGTACCTGTCAGTACTCTCCTTGCATTAGGTAAATAGATCCTTCAATTTATCCTTCACACCTTTTACAATCTGAGAGGCCTGTTAGGTTCAAGGTGTGGTCAGATGGGGGGAAAAGCGTTAACTGTATTGATACCAATATGTATAAAGAATGAACTCCACAAGAATCTCATACATAGTTCTGTACGGAATACCAGATAGACAGAAGTATTATATGACGGCGTACGTCTTGTTGGAAGGAAGATCTATAAAATGTCCCGAAAATTCAAACTGCGTAACATTGTAAGGGAAGGCTACCCCTACAGAAAAACCCATCAAAGATGCATTGGGAAACACTCTGCTTATATTTTCCCAGGAAATCACTATGGAGAGGGACAAATGGAAATCTGTGTAACTAATTGGAATGCCACAATCTCTAGCCCTGGGCAGCCCTTCAAGGGGTACAAAAAATCTCCCAGCTCAACATAGTAAATTAAATGTCTGGAAAGCTGATACGACGGAAGAAGTAGATTTTATGTTGTATTGCTAATACCCTTTTCTTTTTGTTATTAGGAGCTGTACATCACCATCTTATTGAGACCAGGCAGCGCATGAAGGTTGGATTGATTTTGGAGACTGCTGAAGCTCGAGAAGTTCATCATATGTGTGTTCTGCTCGGTAAGTAATTGTTTCAAATATCAGTACACTTCTATGAACTAGGAATACATTGATTCACTAATAAAAAATATTAACGAAATTATATACATATTTTGTTTATCAGGTTATGGTGCTGATGCAATTTGCCCGTATCTGGTATTCGAACTGGCTCAATCTTTGCGATCTGATGGGGTCCTGGATCAGGCTATTAGTGATGATGACATCTACAAAGCTTATGCTAAAGCTACGGAAACAGGAATATCAAAGGTAAAAAATTATAATCAGAATGATTAAATTGTTGAATACTTTAACTAAATTGAATATATTTTATCTGTAATGTGATTACTTTTTATAAAATTTAAATGCAATTTTTTTTTAGGTTATGGCCAAAATGGGAATCAGCACACTCCAGTCCTACAAAGGGGCTCAAATATTTGAAGCTGTTGGTCTTAACGATGATGTGATTGAACGATGCTTCAAGGGAACCCAATCTCGAATTGGTGGAGTGAATTTGGAAGTCCTTGCTAAGGAGATTTTGGAGCGTCACAGCCTTGCTTATAGGGACAGAGCCGATTTGATCATATTGAGGTATGTTTATAACCAACATTTAAACTCTGCGCACATTATATTTTTCAATAATATTTTATACTTTTTATAAATTTCTTTATTGGATGCACATCTTTTAATTTATAGGACTCCCGGAGTGTATCACTGGAGAGCTGGTGGAGAGAAGCACGTCAATGATCCTAATTCCATTGCCAACCTACAAGAAGCAGTGAATCTTAACAGCACAAGCGCCTATGATAAATACAGGTTAAAATTTTGTGTTTTTATAGTTTCTTGAATAATGATGTGAAATTCCGTATTAAGTATTAAATATTGCGGGAAATGTTAGTTTTCTAAAACTAACTAACTAACTAACCATCACGCCGTCTCTCTGAAGGGGTAGGCAGAAAGAATGGACTGCCACACTTTTCTTTCCTGACATATTTCTAGAAGTTTATTAGTTTTCTAGAACTTTTATTATATTTTATGGGTAAGGCATATTCAACTTGTTCGGACATTATAAAATAAATATTTGACATTTAATAATAGATTATCTTTAGGATAGTTAGTTAGTTATCTTTAGGATGTCTATTCAAATATCTGAAATTAATATTTTGTTTTCTATTTTAAATTTCAATTTGTTTTGGTGAAGGGCATAACAAATTAATTAAAGAGATCAGGCGGTAATCTAGGAGACAGAACGCTTCGCTGCTGATCCAGGGAGTTTAGATTCAATTCCGGACATGACTCAGTTCCTTCTTTATAATAATGCGCTATTATTTCTGCTCAGATTGGAGATTGTATAATAAAATTTGAATACCGTTGATTAAATCTTGGTGATTTATAGTTTTTTTTTAATTTCAGAGAGAGTTCCATGGAATCCATTCGCGATTGCACTCTTCGTGGCCAACTAGAACTTGCCACACTGGATCAAGCAATTCCGATTAATGAAGTTGAACCAGCTTCAGAGATTGTAAAGCGCTTTGCTACCGGTAATTATTCCAAATTAAGCATATTGTTATCAAACCTATTTAATTATCTACAATGGAATATTATTTCTAATTGTAATGCCTTATTTTAGGCGCCATGTCATTTGGTTCCATTTCATTGGAGACTCACACAGCTCTTGCAATTGCCATGAATCGTATCGGTGGAAAATCTAACACGGGTGAAGGTGGTGAAGATGCTGATCGATATTTGAATCAAGTAAGTTTACAGTTTCTTACGTGTATTTTTTTCTCACCCTTTTCTGTGTAGTTTCTTACACCCTTGAGGATGCTAAAGTGTGTGCATGGAAAGTAAATTCACAGGTCAAATAATAAACAGTTTATTGTAGATAAAACACAAACACAATCATAACGGTTAATAAGCACACTGGTATATAAGTGTTGTCAGATTGGAGGATGCTGAGGTAATAAAGAGGACATAGTTACAAATGTTTGGACAGGATGATTAGTCCGAGACAAAAGTTTGAGTTACAGTATGATTTCTATCTCTAGACATAGTTGTTATAACAGAACAACTTATTGCGGATCTGCACAGTTGCAAATCATTCAATTGCGATGAATGGTGTGGACATTAAAATTTAAAAAAAAAATTGTTTCAAGTTGGTCTCAAAGAGTTAACTATTTTGATTTTTTAAGGATCCTGAATTCAACAAGCGCTCTGCCATCAAGCAAGTGGCTTCTGGTAGGTTTGGCGTGACGGCTTCGTATCTCGCTAATGCAGATGACTTGCAGATTAAGATGGCTCAGGGAGCCAAGCCTGGTGAAGGTGGAGAACTTCCAGGTAAAGTTTATTCTACAGAAACAACATATTCTAATATGTATAGGTTTTTTCATTTCATAGAAAGTATCAACAAGTATTTGTTTACCTTATTTATTAAAATAATGTAGATAATCTAAATATGTAACAGACCCTAACTAGCCCTAAATAAAATTGTGACCAAAATCCTTTAGCCTCCATTAATGATTATAACATTTTTTAAA
Organism: Lepidostoma basale; assembly: GCA_022606425.2. Classification (NCBI taxonomy): domain Eukaryota; kingdom Metazoa; phylum Arthropoda; class Insecta; order Trichoptera; family Lepidostomatidae; genus Lepidostoma; species Lepidostoma basale. The sequence continues at coordinate 2,613,715 of JAHDVF020000010.1, forward strand.
GATACTTAGTTTATGTGTAATATATTAATAGTTTATTTACAATTAGTATTCATATGTTTATTACTTTACTTACCTTATAATTATTGAAACTAATAAAATAATTTTCACATGGTAACCTGTGAAATATAGTCTGTCAAACCTGTCAAATTATATGACATCAAATGATGATGTCATATTATATGACATCAAATGATTTTGTTATAAAACTAGAACCTTGAACTTCAAAAGAAAATTATACTCATGTTATTAAATTTCTTAACTTAGGTTATAAAGTAACTCCCGCCATTGCTGCCACGCGATGTTCTGTGGCCGGTGTGGGTCTCATTTCTCCCCCTCCTCACCACGACATTTACTCCATTGAGGACTTGGCTGAGCTGATATACGATCTGAAGTGCGCCAATCCTAATGCTCGCATTAGTGTCAAACTTGTATCTGAAGTTGGTGTTGGTGTTGTGGCTTCTGGTGTTGCCAAGGTAAAAAATTTCTTTAATTTTCCATAGTACCTGTTCCTTTTTTTCACTCTGATAAAATGAGACCAATTTAAAAATGTGTATTATATTCAAAGGGTAAAGCTGAGCATATTGTGATCTCTGGCCATGATGGAGGAACTGGAGCCAGTTCTTGGACAGGCATTAAGAGTGCTGGACTTCCGTGGGAATTGGGAGTAGCAGAAACACATCAAGTGCTGGTACTTAACAACTTGCGATCCCGGTTAGTAATAGCATATTAAATAACAAAATATTTCTTTGTTACACTATCATAAATTGTATAGCCGATTGTGGAATTTGAATGCATAGTTATAATTATTTATTTATTTAAAGAATCGTCCTACAAGCTGATGGTCAGCTAAGAACTGGTTTTGATGTTGTTGTTGCTGCATTACTCGGTGCTGATGAGTTTGGATTCAGTACTGCTCCACTGATTGCTCTTGGTAATTATTATTTCTTGAATTGGAGCATTCATGCTATTTAGAACTTATAAATAAGAAATTAAAATCACAATAAAAACATCTTTAACTGTATGTATTTATATTTGCAGGGTGCACCATGATGCGTAAATGTCATCTGAATACGTGTCCCGTGGGTATCGCAACGCAAGATCCTGTTCTCAGGAAGAAGTTTGCAGGGAAACCAGAACATGTTGTAAACTTCCTCTTTATGTTGGCAGAAGAGGTAAATGATCATATTATTAAATTACAATATTATCTACATTTTAATCTATCAATGGAAGTGAAGCATGGAACTTAGACCTTATGTATGGAAATGAAGCATGGAACTGGCAAAATAAGGATGAAAGTAGAATAAATGCAGTAGAAATGAGATCTCTAAGACGAATGTGTGGTAAATCTGTATATGATAGTGTCAAATGCAAGTATAAGAAGTGAATGCGGTGCGAATGAAAGTGTTATGAACAAAATAATGAAAGGATCGTTAAGATGCTTTGGACACATGGAAAGAACGAATGAAGAAAGAATGGTAAAAAAATATATGTTAAAGATGTAAATGGAACAAGAAATAGAGGAAAACTGAGGAAAACGTGGCACAATCAAATATTAAATGTCGGTCACGTGAGGAGTCAGAGAAATCGACGTGCGTGCATGACAAGATGTATGAATGTACAATGAATGACAAGATGTATGATGTAGAGGAATCGAGAGAAGTATGTCAGGACAGAACTGTGGTGTTCCATTCTTTCTGCCTACCCCTCTGGGAGACGGCGTGATGGTTAGTTAGTTGGTTAGTTAGTTTAATCTATCAAATTATTGAACCGATTCACTATGTCTGTCATTGGCTTGTTAATATAGCTAAGATATTTATTTCTAAAGATTGTCTATCTTTCTCCAGGTTCGATCCCACATGGCGGCAATGGGCGTACGAAAGTTCCAAGATCTGATTGGTCGCACTGACCTCCTCAAAGTTCGTGAGAATAACGCTAATCCAAAAGCCAGGATGCTAAACCTCAGTCTTATTCTCAAGAATGCTCTCCACATGAGGCCGGGAGTTAACATTGTTGGTGGATCTGAGTCACAAGTAAGTCGCATATTATTAGATATAAAATATTTATATACATAAATTAAAAAAATATCCAAAACAAAAGGTTATTTTTTTTTACTCAGAGTTAATTTTTTGTGAAGGATAGTTTATTTTATGCCCTTAAAAGCTAAGATGACAGTGCGCCGTGGTGTTTTTGCACCGACCATCTGGCAAAAGAAATGTGGTACATATATGTGATAGATCTTTCTCAATTTTTTTTCCATTACAACGCTTGTTTACAATATTTTGAAAATATTTAATTTGTAATTAATTATTTCTTCATGTATTGTTATATCATAAGTCTTTCTGCACATTCTTTATTTTTTTTCCTTGTATACGAGTACAACAGGTCATTTGAACCCAATTACTGTATATAATTTATTTTCTCATGACATGTGATAGGTAGCCAATTTATCGCCATTTTATTGTCACGTGAATTCCACACCAGACCCAAGATAGTGTGACAATCACACTGCCCTCGCGAACCCTGCGAACTCCTCGGCAATAGGAAGATTATTTGAGCTGAAGTGTTGCCCCAGTACAAGTTTCGGGGATCGAGCGTTTGCGGTAGCCGGTCCATCAGCTTGGAACAATCTCCCTTCACACCTCAGATCCATAAATGATCCGACAGATTTCAGATCTAAACTGAAAACCCATCTTTTCATATTTCATACCCAATTTAAACATTTATACTTTGTTTTACTATACTTTTTAACCGATTGCGAAAATCAGATGCAGCATTCACATTTAAATTTTTAGATTTAAAACACACCTTAATGCGCCCTTGAAGTGATTGCATCACAAAAACGGCGCTTTAAAAGTTAGAATATTATTATTATTACACTGCCATCGCTGGGAATCAAACCCGGAACCTTCGGTATGGAATTCAGAGCTCTTACCGCTCTGCCACGAAGGTCGTCTTATTCTTAGTGATTACCTTCAATATTATGTTACTGATGATTTTATTTTGTCATAAATACCTGTTAGGGATTAAATATTTCTCTCAATGGATAAAATCTTTCAGTATTAAAAAAATATGTATGTTAGTCATAATTTTTTTCTCGTTTAAACTTCTTGTAACACAATTTACATTTAATTTGATGCAGGATTTCCAACTGGAGAAGAGGCTTGACAACCAACTGATTGAGCAATGCCAAGGTATTTTGAATGGAACACAATCTGTTGTCGACATCAAGATGCTTATTCACAACGAAGCCAGAGCATTTGCCTCGACTCTGTCCTATCATCTTGCTTTGTAAGGGTTTTTAATAACATATTTATGTCAAAGTGTTTTACATACCTTTTTTTAAATAAAAATTTTATGATATTGGCATTTTTCAGGAAATTCGGAGAGCCTGGACTTCCTGAAGGGTCTAAGATTAATATCTCGCTTCATGGATCTGCTGGACAAAGCTTCTGTGCATTCCTGGTTAACGGTGTCACTGTTACACTGGAGGGAGACGCTAATGACTATGTTGGTAAGTACTTTTTATGAATATATTTTGTTTTAATATACATAAATATATAGCATTTTACTACCAATATTTGTTTAAATATTGACGCCATAGAACTGTTTTAAAATTGATCTCTTTCTATATTGACAAAAAAGTGAAAACCACGCATTTTCCAATTTCAAACTCAAAGTAAAATGTAAAGGGTGATGGATACTTTGTATAGAAAGATAGATACTTGCATTGATTTTTTGTTATCTAGGTACTTACTTGCCTGCATTTATAATAATATTCTGAATTTAAAAAATAATTTTAATTTACTATTCACAATAAACATCAGAAATTGTAAGCACAGTTTATTGTAGAGAACAATCACAAAAATAACGTATATCACTGTTTTTTTCGAATAATCTACGGGATAGATAATTTGTTGTACAATTTTCTAACTCTTTTCGACCAATAACCTCTGGGTGTAATAAATGTAGAAAGCAATGGGAAACTACCACATTAAAATGCCCAATTAGCATCCCAAGAGCCAGTAAATATATTAGAATTTCTTGCAAAACAATCCCTAATTGGAACTTCCGAAGAGTCCAGATTTAAAAAGAATATTCTTGGATCTTTAGGACCATGAATTATTGTACCCAAAGATTTAAAATAATAGATAAATTGAATACACATTAATTTGTTAAAACCACTTTTATTTTTGAGTTCGTCGACCGGTTTCGCTCACAACCGAGCTTCCTCAGGACTGATTAATAACTGTTATTAATCAGTTATTAATCAGTCCTGAGGAAGCTCGGTTGTGAGTGAAACCGGTCGACGAACTCAAAAATAAAAGTGGTTTTAACAAATTAATGTGTATTCAATTTAAATATTGATAACTCCACAAAGTGATGGCTTCATACCAAAAAATAAAATAATAGACTTATGTTATTATTAATATTTAATCAATTAAAAAACAAATGGGAGGTTTCATATTTTAAATTATTTCTTAATTTCTTACAGGTAAGGGACTTTCTGGAGGAACCATAATTATTTACCCACCGAAGACATCACCGTTTGAGTCACACCTAAATGTCATTGTGGGAAATGTTTGCTTGTATGGAGCTACCACCGGCAAAGCTTATTTCAGGTAATCTTTAATTTCTTTATATGAGCAAAATTTGTGTGTGCTATAAAATGTAAATTTCGTAATTTACACAAAAGAAATGGATTTAACCACCCTACGTATTTGAACGTACGTGAAACGTTCACTTTGACTGTAGCATTCTGCACTATCCCGTATCACGTACGCGCTTGAGAAAAAGTAATGTACAAACTTTTAGGGTAACGCGCGTGTGCCAACAACACTTGAGTACAAGTCTTCGCAAATATGATAGTTTTACAAGGGGCAAGCGAACATTTCATAATTTAAGAAAGTAAAATTAATATATAATTTAATTTAATTAATAAAAAAAAATGCTTTTTTTTGCATGATTCTCGGAAAATAACCTGAAGATAGGGCGGTTAATTCAATGGTATTAGAATTTATTTTACCATCTTCAATATAAGCAGAAAATAGCTCATTATCATGAAGAAGGAATCGGGTCGTGTCCAGGCTCGAACCCAAGTCCCCTGGATCAGGAGCCAAGCGTTATGTCCCCTAAACCTTGACTTGAATTTATTGTCTTTGCACTAGCAACATTAAAATAAAAAAATATATACAGATGGATTTACTTGTTGTTTCTAGAACAATAAAAGGCTGGTTTTGAGGTGCTAAGTTGTTTAAACATAAAATAAAGAAATAGAGAGAGAAAAAAACTGTTTATTGTTACATATGTTTAAAACACATCATTCCTATAAAATTTCAAAGAAACATCCAGCAAACAGCCATTTTCATTCATATTAAATATTTACGGTATATTATTATTGCAAACATGAATGAGCAATTCAGAAAATACATACTTTCACTTATTTATGTATTTTTTATTCATTGAAATATATTTACATTCAAATAGTGATTTTATTGACGATAAAAATACCAACTGCGATAACAATCTGTCTCATAGTATCAAGTTATTTTTATTGAATGTTTGAATTTTTCAGAGGAATTGCATCAGAGCGTTTCTGCGTCCGTAATTCGGGCTGCGTGGCAGTAGTGGAAGGGGTGGGTGACCACGGTTGTGAGTACATGACTGGAGGAGTGGTCGTTATTCTTGGTCTCACCGGAAGGAACTTCGCTGCCGGCATGAGTGGTAAATAAAAATATTACATAATCGGAAAACCAATGCTTCGAACTTAACTAATATATCATACTTTATTAATTTATAAACAGAACTGAGAAGATTGTCATTATTTAAATATTGTTTTTTTGGATTTGTCACATTATTCATTTTGTCTATGGTAATATTTTAGGTGGTATTGCCTATGTATTGGATGTGGATGGATCGTTTGTTTCCAAATGCAACCCGGAGATGGTTCAACTCTTCCCTCTGGAAGTTAAAGAGGATATCAATTATGTGGAGCAGCTTCTAAAAGAATTTGTGGAATACACCGGGTAAATATAAATTAGTTTTTATAATCATTGAATGTAAAAACCTAATGAAGAAATTAGCGAACTAATAAAAAAATTAAACTAAATATTTTTGAATGTTTAAATTCCAATTCAAATCAACAAATTGATGCATGTATCTAAACATTATTCATTAAATCAAATTGTAATCTGAATAAATTCAATTTATTTAACCCCCAACTATTCAGGAACAGAATAGTTGTGGGTTGAATGGCTTTTATAAATAGTAGCTTATTCAATCATTTTTATTGTATCTTAAACAATAAATTTCTTTGCTTGGATATCGAGAGTTGTGCTTTTATGTCCCGTCACAGAGGAGTTATTTTTCATTTATTATGGAACTCCATTTGCATAATTTTATTTTCATAATAAGCATACATTTTTATGATTTTACATAGTTTTTTTTTGCAATATTAAAATGCTTAAAAATATTGTATTTTTCTGCTGGAATAAATAAATAAATTTCTCATTATTTTTAATGTCCTACAAAAGTTCATTAATTCATTATAAATAAATGTATAATTTTTTTACAGCTCTATTATCGCCAAAGATTTGCTGTCAACATGGCCGGCGCCCGCAAAACAATTCATTAAAGTGTTCCCCATCGAGTACCAGCGCGCCCTGAAGCAGATGACCTCTCAAACAGTCCCCGCCATCACAAACAATGTGAACTCCACTCAGATTGTATCTAACCCCATCCAGGATATTGAGGAATCTGTGAAGGACATGACATTCGAGAAGAAACGTCTGGAGAAACTACTCGACAAAACTCGGTATGTACTTGTTACATTGATTGTTCAGTATATTTAAATGGATAATTTGGTAATGTTATTCCCCAGTGTTTCCAATATAATTACAATATAAAATATCTGTAATTGAAGGCTAGTTATTTTAAAGCAGCTCAGTGGTTTAAATATAAATAAATAAAATAGAATATGTTTTACGATCGAAGTGTGCGCAGGAGGTGCTTATTGGTGGCGATGAGGTTCGCAACCCATCACACCGCGTCTCCCGTAGGGCGAAAAGAGAAGGATGGAGTGCCGCATCGGTTAAAGTGTGACAGTCCATTCTTTCTGCCTACCCTTTCGGAGAAACGGCGTGAAGGTTAGTTAGTTAAAAAATTTTTTTAAAAAAGGTTGTTTTAACAAGTGTCATGTAGTACGGGTAGCCTCTTTAGGGTGAGTTGGAACTACACTGTATTATTAAATTATTTTGCACATTTATGTTTAACACCAATTGGGATCATAAACACTTTTTTATACTTGGCACCTTTGTAATGATTAACCCTCAATTTATATTGATTAGTTTCTTCTATTATGCGTGTTAACCATGAAAACGAAAAATCTTATCTCAAATATGCTGAAATATGCATTAATATCCAATGTTAATTCTAATGTTTATAATAATAATAAAACATTATGCTTTCTTTGATTCTCTGAGGAAATAAATTGAAAACACTTGAATTTTATCTCTTTTTAATTTTTTGTTTCTTTTGATATATGTTAGAAATCTCTTCATGATCATATTTTGCTTTTAAATAATCTTTCCATCTTATATTGTTTTTAGTGGTTTCATGAAATACCCCCGTGAGACTGGGATGTATCGTGCGGCTGAGAAGCGTCTCAAGGACTGGGACGAGGTGTATGACAAGGCGCACGTCCGCAAGGGTCTGAAGGTGCAAGCAGCGCGCTGCATGGATTGCGGGGTGCCCTTCTGCCAGTCTAGCCACGGCTGTCCCCTCGGGAATATCATCCCCAAGTGGAACGACCTTATCTTCCAGGGTAACTGGAAGGAGGCCCTCAAGCAGCTGCTGCAAACCAACAACTTCCCAGGTAATATTTTCCCATAAAACATACCCATAGTTAGTTCTACTACGGATTACTTTAATATTATTCCTCTAAAATGCGGCTTAACCATTAATCAAACTGTTTGATTCACACTGCATTTGCTAATTAGCAACTATGAAATTATTGAATTTATTTATTTATATCACGAAATTATCACATACGTTTGCAAAGTGTTGAGATTTTTAATATTATATCGAAGATGATTATTATGCTGCAGAATTCAACAAAATTATTTATTATATTTCACAAATAACTGTTATTTTTCTGATCATCAAAACTTTATCGTTACTAATTGTGTTTATGGAATCTATACAATTAAAAAAAAAAACTAACTAACCATCACGCCCTCTCCGAAGGGGTAGGCAGAAAGAATGGACTGCCACACTTTTCTTTCCTGACATATTTCTCTCGCTTCCTCAACATTCATACAACGTGTCATGCACGCGCGTCGATTTCTCTGACTCCTCACATGGCCGACATTCAATATTTGATTTATTTGATCGTGCCACTTTTTCCTCTGTCTTCCTCTATTTCTGGTTCCATTTACATCGTTAACATATAATTTTTTTACCATTCTTTCTTCATTCATTCTTTCCATATGTCCAAACCATCTTAATGATCTTTTCATTATTTTGTCATAACACCATCAAACATGAATTGGTTATGTATAAATGTAATACAATTTAATTTTTGATAACAAACCTACATGAATATATCTAAAATATTTTATCTTCAAATATCTTCCAGAATTCACCGGTCGTGTGTGCCCGGCTCCATGTGAAGGCGCTTGCGTCCTCGGCATCTCTGAGCCGCCAGTTACCATCAAGAACATTGAGTGCGCCATCATTGACAATGCTTTTGAAAATGGTTGGATCCTTCCTGAGGTAACATTTCTTTGTCAGTAGCCAAATATTGTTTTGTTTCATTGGTGCTTTGTTTAATACCATATTTATGTTTTACAGATTCCCACTAACCGTAATGGTAAAACTGTTGGTATCGTGGGATCGGGACCAGCCGGATTGGCATGTGCACACCAACTTAATAAGGTCAGTTCTCCATCACATTATGTCATTAATTTTGCAGGATCTGCGAATCACTTATTAGGGTAATAAGAGATTCGCCACGTTCTGACAGTATCTGCTCTTGTTTAATTGATACGAATGATAACATATATTTTCTAGAAGCTTTTTTATAGTTTATAGGAATGACATATTTCATCTTTCTAAGGCATTATCAAATTTGATTCATTTACTCAATTAACATTTGATGCCATAGAAAGCGAAACATGTCATTTCCATAAACTATAATTAAATTTCTATAAAACAGATGTTTTCATTCATTTCATTGGGTAAAAATGGAGTTTTACACTATTGTTCAAGAAACAATAAGTATTTAGTAACAATCATTATTCCTTGGTACACAATATTTCTATTGCATTAAACAAAGCGGTATAGTTATTTATGTTTTATTTATATATTCTTCCACAGGCCGGGTACCTGGTGACAGTGTTTGAGCGCAATGACAGCATCGGGGGGCTGCTGCAGTATGGAATCCCTTCCATGAAGCTGTCCAAGGAGGTTGTGGGGCGGCGAGTGGAGTTAATGAAGCAGGAGGGAATCATCTTCAAGACAAACATCAATGTGGGAAAAGATATATCTGCTAAAGAACTAGCTGATGAGTAAGTTATCAATATGAATAAGCCCTATTTTCCCATATTTTTCCTTCAAAACCACATCAAAGTGGCTTCGCTAGGTGATAAGTTTTCCACTATAGAGTCACAGAGTAGCGCGAAACATGCAGTGTGGCCATCACGATAGTGGGATGTGTGTTGGTTTGTTAGGATATGTACCCTAACTCGCAGCGTAACTCTAAGCACCAAATAAGGCTCCTACCTATGTGGCTGTAACTTTAATATTACGGGTGACTTGAATATTGTTAATTTCTATAATCTTTTCATAATTAATTACAGAAAGGAGTACTTAATATCTTTACTTTAAAGTAAAACCGTAAACATTTAAATTTTTTGGGAAATTTCAATGTTTTTTTTTAATATTTCAGATATTCAGCTGTGGTTCTGTGCCTCGGAGCCACCTGGCCTCGTGACCTTCCACTGAAGGGAAGACAATTGAATGGTATTTACTTTGCCATGGAGTTCTTGGAAGATTGGCAGAAACGCCAAAAGGGACGTCCCAGCACCAATCCAATTCTGAGTGCCAAGGACAAGCACGTGCTGGTCATCGGCGGTGGAGACACAGGGTATTAAACTCAAACCTATTTCTCACTTAACCAAGTGGCAAGCTAGTTTTGTAAGCATGGCTCTAAAATTGACCTTAACTCTCCTATTATTTTGCCATTGTGGTGGAAGGTTTCCAGGGACACGAAGACGAAGAACAAGAATATGTATGAATTTTAAATGTTCTATACAAATATAAGTAGATTGGTGATTTATAGCAAATTTTACCACCATGAAATGAAGGGTTAACAAGAGTTTCTTTCTATCTTTATGACATTGTTTTTTTAATTTTTGATTTTGTGGTTCGATAGGTGTGATTGCATCGCCACATCTTTGCGCCAGGGTGCCAAAACAATTACAACATTTGAGATTCTGCCGGAACCAAAGTTGAAGAGAGGGCAAGACAACCCATGGCCGCAGTGGCCCAGAACATTCCGGTAAATATATCTTTAATTGTTATTTTAGTACATCTGTTTTTTTTTATATGTATATTAGGGTGTCCCTTATTTTTCAAAGTTTTAATTTTACAATGCATAAGCTATTGTTTTATTCATTTTGGCCTAAAACATCCGAAACCAAGTTTTTTCCTTATTCGGAACAGTGTAACCCGTGCCGACTTGCGCGTAAAGATGTCCCATACAAATTGCGTCACAGGAGCGGCGCGTTGTCGTTGTTTTCATCGTTTAGTTTCGGCTTTTCGGGTAGTAACCACGGATTGTTTTATATTTCGAAGATGTCAGTGGAACTAAGAAGCAATCAAAAAAGTATTTACTTAGTTAGTGAAGTAAATCACCAAATAACAGGTGTAAACAACTATTTAATCGTCAAGTTCTCGCAGTTATATTTTTCAACATACGTGAAGTTAATTTGACTGTTCATGAAAACGCAAATCTTGTCATTCTGGAGTGCAATATATTCTGAAAAAAGGCTAGAATACCTACCAGAGCTGTTCGTAATTATGTTAAAAATTTAGTGGATCTTTATCAGGTCTGACGAGAACTGCAAGAAGATTCAGACTTACATAGGCGCCGCGAAGAGAACTTTCAACTTGAATTAGATAATCTATTCGATACCGCATACGCCGATGCTCTTGAATGTGCTGTGATACGACAGCATCTTATACAGGATGCTTGAACGGAACTTGTGTGCAAAAACTAGAAAGAGGTTTGGTACTCTTTGCTGACCGCCATCATTTATAAGAACTGATGCTCAAAAGTGCGTTTGAATCGCAAAATCCATTGTACGAGATGATTATAGAGAACTCATTGAGCTTGCTATTGTTTTTCTGGGTGAAGGCAATGAAAAAAAAAAAAAATCAGACCTGCTGGCCCAATGCATCAAGTACGATGGATGGCAAGAGCTATTTACTCCTTGAAAATATGTTTGCTGCAGTCCCAGTTTAAAATGTGCGCTAAGGACAAACAAGCTTTACGAGATGTTTATTTATTTATTGTGGCAGTTTATGTAAAGCCCTGTAGTTTGGCGATATAAGCTCCGAATCAAGATTTTTGTTTTTGAAAGGCCTTAAAAGATTACGAAGAAGTTGACAATTTCTAAAGCGACTTTAATCAAGTTCAGTCAACATTTGTGGTATTTGTCAGAAGAAATAGCCGTCTTTTTAATTTTTCATGACAACGTTAATGAGCAGACCAAAGGAAACATCGTAGAAAACTTACAAAAAGAAAGTTTTGGTGATTCGGGAAAGAGATATGTTCCATCGAAGGAACATATGTCTGGCTCTCTATATGGTACGTAAGTAGTGTTTAATCTGACATTAAATTTAGAACTTATTTGTTTTATTTGTAGGTACTACAAGTATTTGTTATCTTGTTTTATGGAAATCTTTGAGTGATTTTGTTTCTGTCAACAGTAAAGATTTATTTTCACAACTGAAACTTAATAATAATTTCCTTCAATAAATTGTATCTTCATAGAAAGACAGCGCGGCGTTTGTGGAAGCTAAAAATAAGGTTATTAGCTTAAAAGCAGTTAATAACACAGCTGAAAGAGCTGTTAATCTAATGATAGACTTTCCTGATTTGACTACTGCAGATGAAGAACATAAGCAGTTCATATTATGTTGTGTGCAAGAACATAGAAAAATTTACACAGACTGTAAAAAAAGAGACTTTGAAGAGGAAATATCTAAGTAAATAAAAATAAATTTGAATCTTTTTTGATAATCACACGAAGAACATTATATAAATATGTGTTTTCATCAATATTTATCTAACATAATGGTTTTAAGTGATCATCTATAACTACATTAAGGAGACACTTAAATCACCTATTTTCTAAAACTTTGAGGGCAAGTCGGCACGGGTTAGAATTAACGTAGGAAGTTGAAATTCTGTATTTGGGTAACTAGTAGACTATTAAACACAATTAAGGGGTATGCGTTTCAATAATCCAAAAAAAAATTTTTTTGTCCATATAAGGGACACCCTAATGTATATATTAATAAAGTAACCTTTTCTATTTTCAGTGTGGAGTATGGACATGAAGAAGTGCGTGTTAAATTCGGAAATGATCCCAGAAAGTATTCTACTCTTACCAAGGAGTTCCTTGATGATGGTGAGAATTTCTTTTTCTTTTCAAAATATATTTCTTCGTATTCTTTAATACAACAGATACAAATAGACATTTGCATAAATTCTAATCTCATAAAATGAAAATATAAATAATTTTGAAATAATAACACATAATAGTTGTTCTCATTCCAAACTCATTTAATCCTTTTTTCATATTTCTGTTATCTCTGTGTCAAACTTAAAAATTATCATAGATGATTTCTTCTTACGCTACCTTATCTTACCAGTCTTTGATCACAATCCTTGAATTGAGGGTTGATTATTTAAAAAGTGACAAGTATCAATAAAAGTCAATAATAAGTTTTTGATCCCAATTGGTGTCAAACATGAAGGGCAATATGTAACTATACAAAGGTTCAAAATGATTGAATAATATAGTGTGGTTCAAACTTCACTCTAAAGATGTCAACCATGCTACATGACACATGTTACAATTAACAGTTTTAAAAATATATATTTTTATTTGTTTTATATTTAAACCACCTTTGTAATTTAGCACCTTTGTAATAACCTGTCTTCAATTTATTAATAGCTTTGATTTTGTAATAGATAAGTCAAACAAAGATCTTAATAGTTTTGATGAACTCAATAAATAGTTTTTTATTTATTGATAAATAGGTTCCGGTAATGTGTGTGGAGTGAGCGCCGTGGAGGTGGAGTGGACCCGGGGTGCCGGGGGCCGATGGGAGATGAAGGAACTGGAGGGGACACAGAAGATCTACAAAGCTGACCTGGTCCTGCTTGCCATGGGCTTCCTTGGACCAGAGAGATATGTCACTAACGAACTGGGTGATTACATTTTCAATATTTAAAAATAAACCATCTAAATCAGTGTTTCCACCAAGGTCAAACAGGGCAACAGCTTGGGAACTTATAAAGTAATAAATCCTTCACTATTTATATAAAACTGGAATGTGTAATGTTTGATATACGATTGTTATGAAATATTTTTACGGTTGGTAGCTATATGTTTTTTTGGGATCTTGGGAAAATCCTTGTAACTTGTCTTTCTGGACCGACGTTTCGGAGAGCGTTGCAATCTCCATCTTCAGGTTGGTAATGAGTTATATAGATATTATTACCATCCTAAAAATGGATACTGCAACGATCATTGAAATGTCGGTTCAGAAAGACGAGTTACGAGAGATTTTCCCATGATCCTAAAAAGCATATCGTTATGAAATAGTTAAATAAATGTATTGCTTTAGGTCTTAATACTGTGGAATTCCATTATTAATTTGGAGAGGAAATTTATCACCGTGTAGAACCACTTTTTAAATATATTTTTATTTTCAAAATATAAAAATATATATATACCGTACATCACATTTCTGAGATATACTCCATCTTTAGGTCAAACTATAACTGTTATAGTAATAACTGAAAATGGAATATATCTCCGAAACATGTTGTGTTAATTTATTTTTTATTTTTTGACAAAAAAAAATGCAAAATGTTTTACGGTGTTCATTTTTTTTTCCAAATTAAGTATGTTTGTTAAACCATCTTTACTAATATTTGAATTGTGTTTGGATATTTTCAGAACTACCTTTGGATAGCCGAAGCAATATTGAAACTCTTAAATCCAACATTTATTCCACCGAAGTTAACAACGTATTTGCTGCTGGTGGTACGTATTTTTATTTCTGAAAATTCATTCAATTGTGCTTATATTATTTTGAACAAATAATCACGTATCCTGCTTTCCTCTAGATTGCAGACGAGGTCAGTCCCTGGTGGTGTGGGCCATCAGTGAGGGGCGCCAGGCGGCGCGGGCCGTAGACAGCTTCCTCTCCGGAGATCACTCCAATCTGCCCGTGATCGGGGGTGTCGTGGCCGGACTGTAGGTCCTTCCCGGTCTGTAAACACGATAACTCACAGCTCAGTATAAAGCCGTTCACATGATATGTATCATGACCGCCACACATTAATATAAATAGTTATTTATTTATTATGAATACACATATTTCTCAACTAAACTTTGGTGCAATAAAACAGAATTAGTACACTATTCAGTAGACAAAAACAAATATTTGATAAATTTAAACCAATATACTGTGGAATTCCATAACTAAGATAAATTAAAACGTTATTTTTTCCACACTTCATATTATTTTCTTCTACATGTTTAAAATATATTACACCTTCAACTTTGGGCTAATGTAGTTTATATTGTTCTCCTGAAGATGAAGGTGTTATTATCAAAATATGTCAAGAAGAACAAAATCTAAACTAACTAACTAACCATCACGCCGTCTCCCCGAAAGGGTAGGCAGAAAGAATGGACTGTCACACTTTTACTGATGCGGCACTCCATCCTTCTCTTTTCGCTCCGCGGGAGACGCGGTGTGATGGGTTGCGAACCTCATCGCCAAAATCTATTGTGAAAAATAACAGTGAATCAGCAAAAAATATATATTATTGTAAAATTATGTTTATTTATTACTGATTATTTTTGATGTAGTATTATTTTATTGGTACCTTTTGTGAATCGTTTCTTGTATGTGTTTTGACAGATAGCTTTGTGGCATCTTATATATTATCAATGGCATATACACATTCAACAAAATACATAATTCTAAATGTCAGTCAAGTTCGTTATTTGGAGATGATGTTTATTAGTCATCTCCACATAAATATATGAAATCATAAAAAAGGATATAGAGTATTCTTGCCAAGTATTAATAATTTACATAAAAAAATGGCAGTTTAACCTTTATCCTGGTGAATAAATGTTTTATAGATATCTAATAAATGATTGTTATAATCAGTAATGAGCGTTTAGCTGGTAGATGAGATTAGTCTCCCGAGACAGCTTCTAGAATCAACACTACTTCAAGGATAAAGGATATAACGTGCTCCTAAATTCATATTTATCTTTTGTGTTTTATAGCTTATTCAACAAAGCATTATTTTGTACATGTTTCATATTTTTATAGTGCATATTAAAAACATTAACTATACCCCGTTTGGATTGGATTGTGTGGGGATGCGTTTGTTTATTTTGTACTTGATACGTACCACTAAAAAAGTCATTCCGTGTGATTTGTAATGTCAGATATATTTTTTGGAAAGTTTTCTATTGAAAAAAAAAGTATTTTCGCTCTCGTTGTAACATTCCTACTTGATTGTAATATAACTGAAGTGAGTCATTTATCGCAACCACATATCAGATTATGCTCAATTCCCAGGTCTCTTTAGTCCATTTATGTTTAATATAACAACGTGTTTGTGTATTTTTTGACTCATTCTTTTATAAAAATACACAATGAAGCCTTACCCTCCGAGACAATACCTTGGGTGGTGTGTGCTGGTTCATTTTCTTATAAAAAAAACTGCATATACCTACCCAACTTAAGTTACTGTCCATTTGTTCATTGGTGCATGATCGAGGATAATGTTAATGTATTTCGGTGTTTTTCGCTTAAGAAAAGAGAGCCATATCTCAATCGCCATTTATGCTAAGTCCTAAATATTTTTAGGCCACGCTTGTAGTTAACTGTTCTAGATGTTTATACATTACTGTTGTGGCTTCAATTGAATTATATCTAACTGTTACATGTTCAAATTCTACTTTTATATTATTCTAAAGCTGTCCAGTTCGTTGACAGTTTAACATTTTTTTACAGCTTAATATGTCTTAACGAAGAAATCCTCAATTCTTGCAACGAACTTATTTGTGATTTTATTAAAGTGTTGACTCTATCATCGGTAAATATAGGATGAGGTAATTCATCTAAATATAGATGAGCGATTACAAAAAATCTGTGTTTTCTATTGAGGTTAATCTGTGAACTTCCTATTCGCTAATATATTATGCAGTTAAACAGTTATGAAAATGGAATTCTCCCAACACACTAGTTATACATTCTGTGATGTATTTTTTGTGATATATAAAAAATAAAACATTAGTAATTGAATTGAAAGTTAAACTTTCTATTTTTAATGTTGATGATAGTGTATATTGAATATACCTTTCATTTTAACATTGCCTTTTATCTTTAGCTGCACATAATAAAATCTATTTTGACGACTTTGTTTGGTTGATTTTAATGAATATATTTATATTTAAATGACAATTAGCATATATACTGTCAACGAATTGTTTGAGTTAAGTTTATGTATTCGTATTCCTGTTTAATGTATCCTTTATTGATTTAAATAAGTTTGTCAATGAGACTAACATGGCACCTATTTTACTAGACTTTGGACGCAATGTTTATTTGTCTATTAGTGCCAATTAATGTTGATCTTCTCAAGTATCTACGTAATTAAGGTTTGAAAATGAATGTCTATTTATGAAATTATTATTCGTAGAATTTTTAGGTAAGCGTTTTATGAAGGGCTGTACCATTACGACCTTTAACTCTAATAAATGTTTATTTAATCAGAATATTGTCTTTCTATATTTTAGTAACCATTACTTTTGTTGTTTTTATTAGCATTTAAATAAATGATCTGACTGATGAAAATCGTCAATTCTAGTTTCTGTTCTATTGAACAAGATAAGTTTGGTATGGATTTGTATTAGAATGATTTTGATATTGTTTTTAATTGAAAATGGATGGTTTATCTGTCACGGATTCGATAAATATGGACATTGTTCTAGAAGTTATTGCTTCTTGTCGTCCATATTTTATCAAAGGGGAGGCCTTTTGATTTAAATGTGTTCTCACATTGCCCAGTAGTTATTCGTATCCATTTTGATTTCAGTTTAAAGAGATTGTTTGGACGTACGAAACATAATATACTAATTTGTCTAGCTAATAGTGTTCATGCATGAATATAAATGTATGTTAAAAAAATTAAGGTGATGTGATCATTGACCCGCAATAAATACTGATCCCAACGACTGATTCCTTTATATCATAAATTTCCCAATAAATTAAACCGTTATAAATCATACATTCCAGTAAATAATGCACAACCTGAAATGTTATTTATTATGAATTAAACATTATCTCCAGCTTGAAGAGTCGTTGAAATTTGTTCCTAGTATTTATTGTGGGTGGATGTGTATCCAAAGACAATTATTGTTGACAATAAACATTGAATGATGTGTTAAATTTTCATAGTCTATAGTATTGATCTTAAAGTACAATATTTATTGTATTACTAAATGTATAAGGCATTAGTGTCTATATCAGTAAAAATTAAAGATGCAATTAAACCTGTGTTTTTTTATTTTCCCTCCTGTATAATAATTATTCATAGTGTGATTAAGATTAATTTTTAAGGACATAATTTAAAAAACGTAAAAGCAACAATTTTACATATTGGATTTCATTCAAACTAATCCCAAAGCCTTCTTCTGACTAATAAGAATCAACTGGTATTTTCAGCGAAATCGGTTTAGTAATTTTCGAGAAAATCTAAGACAAACATTCATTTTTATATATATAAAGGAATATTACAGGAAGGAGGAATATCCAATACATTGATAAAGGCTGTCCAAGATCTGTATACCAATTGCAAAACAAAAATAAAGGTTAACAATGAACTGTCAAGGGAAATTCCTGTAAGCAATGGTATAAGCTAGGGAGATAGTTTGAGCCCCTTTCTGTTTAATCTTATTATGGATGAAATCATAGAAGAGGTAATTGGCTTGGGACTAGGTTATAAATGGGCAGTAAAACTGTGAACGTCATTTGCTATGCAGACGATGCCCGCATTAATAGCAGAGTCTGATGACTTGCAAAGAATGTTGTACAAATTTCACACAGTAAAACAAAGGCTAAATATGGCTATATCAGTCAGCAAAACAAAAAGTCTCACTACATCTAGGCAACCTACAAGATGTAAGCTGACTGTTGATGATATACCTGTGGAACAAGTAATGAGTTTCAGATATTTGGGGGTAGAGATCTGCACACATAATGACCTCTATACCGAAGTACGAGAACAAGTTGGTAAAGCCTCTGCCGTGTCAGGGTGTATGAAAAATCTGGTCTGAAAGAACAAGCGCATGCATATCGACAGCACGATCAGAATTTATAAAACTTACATGCGACCTATCATGACATACGCTGTAGAGATGTGGGCCAACACTGCGAACCAAGGGACTACTAAGAACATCGGAGATGAAGGTCCTTAGATCAATTACCGGAAAAACTCTCCGAGATCGTGTCCGCAACGTAGACATAAGGAAAACTTGCGAAATAGAGGATATCGTTCAGTGGAGTAGATCCAGAAGAAGATACTGGAGGGACCATGTATTCCGAATGGATGGTGACAGACTTGCATATACAGCCGCTTATGAAATCCCCTCCGGATATCGCCCACCTGGAAGGCCGCCTAAGAGATGGAAGGACAGCTGGACCTTATCATCCGACGAGACATGATTTCTGTGTCACAGATCGTCAGATCTATTAAAAGAAGAAGAAAGGAATATTACAGGGGCCTTACATACATAAATTTATGAAAGGCCCCTATAACTGATAAAGTTGAAGAAGTCAGATTAAGATGGTTTGCCCACGTAATGCGTTGAGAAGATGATACCTATGATGAACCTAAACCATAATCGGTCAGTTTACTATTAAGCGTGCGATATATCTACTATTATCACGTGTGCCAACAAAGTGAATGCTTTGTTTTATGAAACGTTAGAACATTTTCTAACCCAATGGTGATTTTCCGGCCATATGCAGTGTTATCAGGAGTACTGTTCCATCATTTGGCACTCCAGAAAAAAAAGAAGTCATTATGAAACTCGAAAGGATTCAAAAACAAATTTTGAATCTTGAACTTCAGGGAATATAATTACTATCATTGTTTGTATTCCTCACTCTCTTTCTCACTAGTGTATTGAATTTCAACACTCTTGAAAAGCGTTGTATGATCTTTCTAGGAAAGCATTTTTTAAAATTGTTTTCCAAGGTTACATAATTGCGATCCAGGAAGTGAAGTTTGGAGCTGGCAAAAAAGGATGAAAGTAGGATAAATGCCATAGAAATGAGATCATTGAGAAGAATGTGCCAGAAAACAATATATGATAAAATACCGAACGATAAGGAAGAAATGTAAGGCAAATGATTGCACCGTAAGTAAAATTAAAAAGGATTCCTGAGATGGTTTGCACATATGGAACGGATGGCCGAGAGAAGAATGGTTAAAATGTTGTATACAAGCAGTGTGAGTGGAAAGAGGAGCCGTGGAAGACCAAGGAAGTCGGAAAAATCGACGAGCGTGCATGTTACGATGTATGAATGTAGAAAAGGCTGGGGTATGTCAAGACAGAGCACTATGGCAGTCCTTCCTCTCTGCCTACCCCTTCGGAAAAACGGCGTGATGGTTAGTTACTTAGTTGGAACACCAAGAGAACTAAATCTATGTGATCTCTACAGCTAAGCAGATCATTTATTTTATTCCCTGAATTTCCACATAGAAGCACTTCAAAATGAATTCTCCTATGTTGAAGGTGATTCGTCTAGAAGATAGACTACATGAAATACAGCTATAGAGACACTGTGAACACTATGAAAATATAACAATTATTTTCATTCACATTGTCAAATGTATACACTGATGTTCTTTTATTTCAATCTTGTCATTGGTTGGCTTGTTTAAATACAGTTCATCAGCCAGTTGTTTCAAAATGGCACCCATGGGCGGCTGTCATTTGAAGCTTTTCACAAAAAAAAATAATCTACATTTTGGCAATCCTTTAAGATTAAAAACAGCTCCATATACAAGTATATGCATCATCATGAGTGGTTTATTGTTTTTTATTGGTGCACACTCTTATACTCAAATTGTACATCGCTCTGCACGCCTTCCCATCAGCCAGCCAATTAAAATGACAACCTCTGCCTGAATAGGGTTTTACCTCCGGTGCCGCCGCCACAGTTCCTGACCATCGTAATCACTCACTCTCCATTTGCCGTTGCTACCATCTTTCTGACGCCTCGAACGCCTCCATCCCTTGTTTCTCCTGCCACCGTTGACGCCGCCTCCTCCTTGCCATATCGGTCCCCACCCAAGGCCACCGACCCACGCGCAAGGCCACTCTTGTCCCACTTGGTTCCATATCCAGGACCAACCGGCCCCCACCGAAGGCCACTCCCTGTCACCGTCCCTCGGTCTCCACCCAAGACCTCGGCCCCTTTCCAAGATCATCCACAACCCCTCCACACTCCTCCCTACCCGGGTAGTCAGGTCCAAATATCGGACACAACCCACTACATCCTCCAAGTAACCCTCATATCACCATCCAACAATATCCAACTTCATTCCAAGAAAGAAATTTCCAACATGTGAGAGAGCAATAGCCTTCGGGCTAGTACTCCCGAAAAGCCAATATTCAAGAAGGTATACAATCAAATCAAATCATCAAATGTATACACTGATGTTCTTTTATTTCAATCTTGTCATTGATTTGGCTTGTACAGTTCATCAGCCAAAAGTAGAAAACAAGAAATTAAGTAAATACTGGCGTTCTTTTTTACTGTGGTTTTAATATTTGCTGAATAAAGTTTATTTAAAAAAAATAAGCCCTTGAGATCCAATTCAAGAACAACATTCAAAAATATCCAACCTTGACCAACCATTTTTTTTGTGGGATAAACTCATAACCAAAAATACATCTGCGTCAGGTATGGAAATTTCATGTCAGAATATACTTTAAATGGAACATTTGAGTGGGAGGCTTTGCTTGTGGGTACGTTATTGTCTCGCCACGCGCCACCCCCGTACCTGACCACACACCACGTTCTATAAACAACCCCAGACTTCGCGTACTTAATTCCTTCCGGCCGTCACACTTCCCCGACACTGCCGTGGGTAGGCCGGTACATCTCAAGACACGTCTGCCCGACTTCTCATGCATTATTCAAGCTTCGCCTTTTGTCCTGTGATCTTGAAGTAATTTCATTTGTCACGCAAGAGCAACCAAAGTGTCTCGCCGATATTTAAATCGCAATTCCACTCATTAACTGACAGAATCGATAATCCTTTCTGCTACTTGATTTTTTTTCGTTTGGAAATATTGGAAAATAAAAATGCTGCGTAGGTACTTATGTTTTCAGGCTTAATATAATCGGTAGATAAAAAACCTTGAATTTTTTTTATTCAAATTTATCACGAAATTGTCGAAGGCAAACAGCACAGAGGTCATATTTTTTAAACGCTAATGAAATTATTGTTGCGATTTTTTTTAATTTTTAGTATATTTAAACAAACAAACCATCACGCCGTTTCCCCGCAGGGGGTAGGCAGAGAGAATGGACCGCCACACTACTCTATCCTGGCAAACCTCTCTAGCTTCCTCCACATTCATACAACGATTCCTCCCACTTCTAACATGACTAACCTTTAAAATTTTATTAATTTGGTCACACCATGTTTTCCTCGGTCTGCCTCGACTCCGTACTCAATTTAGTTATATTTAAACCAAATAATATAAAAAAATTATTGCCGCTCTTAGTAGAAATCTGATATCAAAAAAAATCGCATGATGTCATAAATAAATTTTACATAAAAATGAAATAAAATATATTTCAATATGTCCACGATCACAATGTATTTTTCTCGAACGATTTTTTTTTTAGGTGAATAATCAAATTTCTAATGGAAAGAACTGATCCAGGGGACTTTTCTTCGAGCCTGGACACGGCGCGATTCCTTCTTCATGTTAATGAGCAATTTTCTGCTCATATTGAAGATTGTAAAATAAATTCTAACACTATTGATTTAAATCTTTGTTCATTCATTTCTCGGCGCTACATACCGGTGTGGGACTTGGCCTCCTCCACAACGGTCCTCCACTGACTTCTGTCTCTGGCCATCTCTCTCCATTCCCCAGCTCCTTCCATTTTCTCCCAATCTTCTTCTACGTAATCCGCCCATCGTTTCCTCGGTCTGCCTCATGGTTTATTTTCGCGGGGCACTCATCTGGATAAAGTTTTTGGTGTTCTACTTTCTGGCAATTTTTCTTCATGGCCAGCCAGCGTTGAGACTTACAGAATCTCACTACTGTTTCCTGGTTAGTCAGTACTTCAAGTTCAACGTTTATTTTTATTCTGTAAGTCCCATCCTCCAGCACGGGTCTAAAAATTTTCCTCTCAAAAACTGCCAGCCTGCCTTCCTCTCTCTGCGTTAGAGACCATGTCTCACAGCCGTAGGTGACTACCGGTCTTATAATAGTCTTATATATTAAATGTTTGGTATTCCTGCTGAGTAACTTAGATCCCAGAAGTTTCTTACACGCATGAAAAGATCTGTTTGCTGCTAAAAGGCAAATATTTAATTGTTCTGCCAGCTTATTCTTGGAATTGAGGTTCGAGCCCAGATAGGTGAAGTGCCGTACGTATTATATTAGTCTTTAAAAATGTTTATGGTGCCAGTTAATTATATGTCAAGCCCTGCTGAACAATAATGTAAATCTAACAATCAATTTGATGCACCATAAAGTTTTGAAAGTATATATACTCGTATTATATTTAAGACTACAATGATATTTGCCTTTTTTTCTATCGTCAAATTCAACTACATACTTGTATTATAAAGAAGAAGTGAGTGCAGAATCAAACTCACAACTCCTGAATGATAAATCAAATCAAATCAAATCAAATCAGGGTCACCAGGTTATTCCGACGTGTCTGTTCAGATCATCCTTCCACGGTAGTTGCGGTTGCCCTGCACTTCTCTTTGCCCTCCACGGTCTCCAAGTCAGCAGTCTTCTTGTCCACTTTTCATCTGAGCTTCTGGCTACGTGACCTGCCCATTGCCATTTTAGAGTCGCCACCCGGTGGATGATGTCAGTGACCTTTGTTTTTTCTCTCACCGTATCGTTTCTGACTCTGTTTCTTAGGCTTATTCTTAACATGGCTTTTTCCACGGCTCATTGGGTCACTCATTTTATTTATAATTTATTATGAATTATCGATTTACATTTATATGATAAATGAATTTTTCCCGCATTGTGTTTCCACGTCACAATTATTATTTTTTTTATATATTTTTTTGTTTTGTTACGCCAAAGAAGTTTAATCATTAATTATATTTCAATTTCGACGTAAGTACGAGTACATTCAATGTACGATATTATAGAAATTAATTATATTTTCTTATTTGTGGAAAACATTTTTACAGACATGGCAACACGTTTCAGAACAGCTGTCTCGTGCTCGCGGATTCCACCCCTCGGGTGTTTCCATGGCGACAGGGGGAGACGGCCGCCATCTTTGGCGGATGTCCCGAATCTGATTCCCAGCGTCTCTCAGTTCGTTAACAGCTCCCGAGTAGGGAGGTTCTCGCCTCCTCTGCCAGAACAACACACACAAATAAGTCACTTCACCGGGAAAAATGACTCTAACTGAGCGATTTTCTAATATACTTAAGAAGTTAGATGATGTTTTATTTAAAGTATCAGGATTCCGATATAAAGATATTGATTTTGATGTTATTGTTGAACGACTATATACACCCACTGACCCATCTAGCTTAGGTGTTTCAAGAATGCTCTTTGGTAAGAAAGTTTGTTCTACATTTCGTATTGTTTTGATACAAGTAGGTACCCCACATCGTAAAATATTGGCACCATGTAGACCATAGATAAATCTTTATTATTATATTGTAGATTAAGTGTTAAAGTTGAACCACATTTATTTTATTTCACATTCGTGATGATGGAAAGTTTGAGAAAGTTTCGTAATTAACTATTTTATTTTAACTGTTTTATTTTTTGAAGTTAATAGTAACTGAAATTAGATTAAATAGAATAATTATTTAACGGTAATTCTAACTGTTATTATAAACCAATGCGTATATTTTATGTTATATTATTATACCGTGTTGAATAAATCTTTCCGTAATGCTCAATTTAACGGTAGGAAAGTTAACCTAAAAAGGTTGTGGTAAATAATTAATTCTATAAAATTATTATATTGTATTTGTTAACGGTGTTTATTAATGCATGCAAATCCGTCATTCGGAAAGTAAACATATTGCATATAATCCAGGCGCGTACCACATAAATTTAACATTTTTTGAACCCCTTTTAACCGGCCTTGGATCAACCGGTCCTCAGATTATCCGGCCTATCATATAATATATAGCAGGTGACTCGTAAATAAAATTGCAGACATTTTTATGCAATATGTTGAGCAGCGACAAGACGCCATTGGACGTGATGAAAATATTGATGGTTGAGGTATTAGTGTTGTAAAACTCCATTATTAATTTACAATAGTAAATACGATTGTTTCATGGTTTTACTTGGATTAAGTTAGAAAGTTTCAATCCTGGGATTGGTTAGCAGGATTTTCTTCTATTCTTCTCCTCCATTCTTCCCTGTCTTGTGCGGCTCTTTTGAAATTTGCATATGATGAGCAGCGCACGTCCACCAACAGGTCCTCCAGGTACTCTAGGCGTGGGCGTCCCCTAGAGTTTGTCCCCTCGGTCATACCCTCAGGCCTTCTTGTTTTATTACATGGCCGATCCATCTTGCACGCCTTTCGGACAATTTATATAAATTAAATCCATTAATTTTATATATACTTGGCTGCGGAATTCCATAATGACAAATTTTTATGAATTAAAACACTTTTTGTTCCACTTTTGAGTTTATTTTTCTCGACATGTTTCGAAAGGACCTTCATCATCGGGAGAATGATATAAACTAACCAAACTGAGTGCAAGAAACCAAGAATTATATATAACAATGCCTTAAACATTTATGCTGTTTGTAATGTCTTTTGAGTAAATAAACTTATTTGATTCGATTTGATAACATGTGTTAGTTAACTTGGCTAGTACCTAAAGAAATTAAATCCATGTAAAAACAATAAACAATCGTGTTTACTATTATAAATTAGTGATAAAAATACGTAAATGGAAAGACCTAGCTTTCAAAAATCTTTTACAAGTGAAAAGCATCAAACAATAACTGATTTTTTTTTTTTAAATATTTCATTATGCACATTAAGTTTTGAAAGTTTATGTAACTTCGTGATGTTAATTTTTTTCGTGTTTGTTTACATATAATACAGTACACGCAATAAAATAAGTTGCAACGACATCTAAATTGTTTTTTATCCACGACACCTGATGAAATATGTAGAACGTTTTTGATTGGTTATATTTTTCTCGGGAACTCGATTCAACCGGTCAAACGGGTAATGCCAGGTCCCAGTTCTGACCAGGCCGATTAAGATGAATTAAACTGTATTTCAATTGACAAATCATTTGCGTTTTTGTGATTTTTATCATTCTAAAACAAGGAAAATTGAACACAAAATTTTTAGACATAAATACATTTTTTAAATTTATTATTTTTGTTGAATCGCTCTTCACATCATTACAGTGCTATTCAAATCGATGTAAAGGGTATAGCGATCATATTGATTCTCGTGACTTGTGATAGGTAGCTAATCTATCGACATTTTTTTGTCATGTAAATTCTTCACCAGACAAAACAGTGTGACAATCACTCTGCAGTCGCCGGGAATTGAACCCGGGACCTTTGGTGTGTAAGTCTAAGCACTTACCACTCGGCCACGAAGCTGGCAGAGTGAAAGTATTCATTAATGAAGCACTTAATATTTTATTTTAGCACCAGTTTATTTAGTTTTCAACACTACCAACCATTTTTGCTCCAAGCGGGGTCTCATCAGGATGGTACCACATAAGCTAATGTATTATAATTACTTTGCTTGTGACACATTTACCAATTTAAAAAAAATACGAATATTGTGTTTTACCTAAACATAAATAAATTCTATATAATTAGATTTTATTGATACATAAATATTTATTTGAATGTACGTAGTTTTAGACATAAACATGCTATTATTATTTAATATACTTTATACACACAAAAAATATATTACTAAAAAAATCCTAAAAATCTTGAGCGCATGAATGGAGAACGAATGGTTGAGAAAGTATACGTTAACGATGTAAATGAAGTACGGAGTCGAAGTAGAGCGAGAACAACATGGCATAACCAAATTTTAAAGGTTGGTCATGTTAGAAGTAGCAAGAATCGACGTGCGTGTATGACTCATTGTATGAATGTGAAGGAACTAGAGAGGTGTGTCAGGATAGAGTAGTGTGGCGGTCTATTCTCTCTGCCTAACCTTGCGGAGAAACGGCGTGAAGGTTTGTTGTCGTTAAAAAAGTGGGTCAAGACAGAATTGGACTATCTTTTGCTTTTCTTTCCAGAGATATAGCGTGATGGTTAGGTAGTTTAGTAAGATGGGATTTAAACAAAAAAAAACTTTTGGTTTATTTTAAATTACGTATTTAACTAGCATACATTTATAAGTATTTTCTCTTTAAGATTTCCAAAAATGAATTAAAACACCTTATTTAATTTTCAAATTTGAAAAAAAGCCACTGGTTTAATTCATAAAATTGTTATTATGGAATTCCAAAGTGTTAATGTTTTAGTTAAATTGTTTTTTTAATGTTAACTATTTATACGTTTTTTTATATGCAGGCCTTCTGATGATGGTGGATGGAGCGGAAGAAAGGGGAGGAGCCGAGCTGGACCTGCGATGGGGGGATCCAAACTTTTGTCATTTTCCACTTCTACCACTCTCCATACTTCCACTACAATACATGGCCATTATATATGGCGTCATGTGGTTTGGTAATGCATTTTAAATATCGAACTAATGCATCGGTTCATGTATAATAAATACATTTTAAAAATAAAGACATTACACTACCTTTACGAACCTATCGTAACCCTGATCAGACGCTAGCTTTTATATATTTTGTATGTGTTATCCTATCAATATTTAATTTTTAAAATATAGTGAGTATATTAATCGCTTAATTGGTAATATTCAACTGACAAAGTAATTACACGCAGATTCCACAGACAACAAAATTCAGCATGCTTCATTATCACCTCACATGTGCCCTATGACCTCAGCGACAAAGTTCTATTGTCACGTCAGAAGTGACTTGTGTAGTCCGTAAAGGATTAATATCGATTTTCCGATTATGGAATTAATTTACGTCATCGAAACACATCGAGATAACTAAACTATTACGAATAAAATATTAAGCTTTTGATCCACAGAAAAATCCTTATTTTTATATCATGGTTTTACATTATTACCTTATAAGTTTTATTCCATTTAAATTTCATTTAGGAATATGTTATAAAAAATCGATTACTCATAATAATTAATCTTTTTAATTGAAATTTCTTGGTAGTAGTTCATTTTAAATAATGAAACAAAATAATTTTATACAAAATTTCTTTATTATTGTGTAATTAGTGTGCTTCCACTTGTGTATATGTTCGACCGGTTTCGGCAGCTTGCTGCCATCTTCTCACACCGAAACCGGTCAAACATAAACACAAGTGGAAGCACACTGAATATATAATAATAGAGAAATTTTGTATATATATTTTTTTTGTTTTCATTATTTGATTACTCATGTCTGATATTGAAATTAATAGTTCAATATTACTCAGTTACACATATATTGAGACCGTCTTGTCTGTTTTATATTACAAGAGTATATATTTATGCGAAGAAATAGTATTTTGTTTCATCGGTTTTTACAAATTGTATCACATTGTACCCCTTTACGGCAAAAGTAAGCGATATTGGGTAACCCTTTTTTTAAATTATATAAAACACAAGCTAATGACCGGCATGCGTTGCAATATCTCTTTCAATTATTTTTGTTATTTGTTTGAAGTAGATACACAATTTCAGATTTATTTTGTGGATGTTGGATTGGTGGCGATGTCTTGAAGGTTTGCAACACATCACACCGCGTCTCTCGCGGGGGTGAAAAGAGAAGGATGGAGTGCCGCATCGGTTAAAGTATGGCAGTCCATTCTTTCTACCTACCCTTTCGGGGAGACGGCGTGATGGTTAAATATAACGCATTCCAAATTTAAAATCGTTTGATGTGCTGTAAAATTGTAAGGTGTCTTTCGAAGTAAGTTAGAATAGAAAAGTCTGACAGTTCGTCCTCGATGTCTACCTCTTCAGACGTATGGCGTAACAGTTATTACGTTTGTGAAAAATTATTTAAAATTCTATCAGAGAAGCATGTAATGGTCATATAACAAAGCAGTAGAAGCTTAATGGTGATAAACTTTAATAAAATATGTAAGTTTGTATAAGTTATTTGGATAAACATGAAGTTGTTTTCTGTTATAGGTGCTTTAGGAATTGCCTTGGGTTATAAATTTAGGACGAGTGCGTTGATGTTTGTAATTCCTTATTGGTACATTCTCTTGATGGACAAAAGTTACTGGAACAATCATAGTTATCTCTTCGGTCTTCTTGGAATACTTTTAATTGGAACCCAAGCCAACAATTACCTGTAAGTATTTCGCAATTAACACTATGTTAATTAATTTGTTAACCGCTGCGTTCGATTTGTTTTTCGACACATGGAAGAGAATTTGAGTTTATAACGAAATACCATTTAAAGAATGAATAATCTTATTACTTTGAAAGCATTAATTTAATAAATGTTACGTTATCAATAAATTATTAAGATAAGACTAAGCGTATCTAAATATTTCTCTGTTAAAAAAATATCGGTAATGAAATTAATGATATGTTTCAGGAAAAATAAAATTAGAACTATATATGATTGTAAAATTTGCTAACAATTTTAAATATTTATTTCCTGTTTTTTTAAACATAAGAATAAATAATAATCTTCTTCTTCTTCAAGTGCCCTGTCGGGTCCCCCCGACGTTGGCGATCACATTGGCTCATCTGTCCCTGTCCTGCGCTGCTCGGAACAGCTCCTCCACACTTCGTATGCCGGTCCACTCCCTCGCGTTTAGCAGCCAGGACATTTGTCTCCTACCGGGCCCTCGGCATCCCTTAGTTTCCCCCTCCAATGTCAGTTGGAGAAGGTGGTACTTTTCCCCACGCAGTATATGACCCAGCTGTGAAATTTTCCGAACCTTGATAATTGATAACAGTTCCCTGTCAACTTCAGCTCGCCTCAAGACTTCGGTATTGGTAACCATGTCTGTCCAGGGAATTCTTCATTCAAGCATTCGGCGATGGAGACACATTTCAAATGCTTCCATTCTGTTCATTGAGTTGACTTTCAAGGTCCACGTTTCACATCCATACAATAAAACAGACCACACATAGCATTTGATCATTCTCTGGCGGAGTTTCAAGTTTATGGTATAATTGCAGAAGAGTGAAATCATTTTATTAAACGTAGCTCTTGCTGCCTCAATTCTGCATTTTATCTCTACATCTGGGTCAAGAGATTGCGTTAGTATGCTGCCTAGGTATTTAAATTTTTCCACCCTTTCAACGTTACGGCCATTCAAATGCAATACTGGCCCACTGTAGACAATAATAATAAAATTATAACACGTAGTTCTATTATTAAAAAATATATTTATTAATAGCAGCGAACCACCGAAATCACTAGAAAAACAAGTAGAATAAAACTAAGTACTGTTAGGTACTAAATATTTCTATCAATAAATAGTACGAGTATACGAGTATGTTACATTTTTATTACTTTGTCAATAATATAAAAAAATGCATAAACATGATTTTTTATGATTGAATAAAGAACTTTCTTTGTGGTTACACTTTGTGGTTAGGCATTTTGAATTGAATTAAATGATTTATGAGTTATTATTATATTATATATTGCTCTAATAATAGATAACGCTTGGGAAGCAAGCAAAACTATTTGGTTTCAAATATAATTACCATTCCGCAGTTAAACACAACATGTTTTTATTATTTTTGTATTTATTAATTGAAATGAAGAAGCAATAAGTAGTTATCATAATTTCTCATCTACGAGTATACTTTGGAAAATTAACTAATGAAAGATGGTCCAGTGCCATTATAGTTTCTAACAGATAACATAATTTATTTTCTTCTATGTTCGCCATACTTTATGTTGTAGATGTTTTATTTGTCTTTTTATTTTTTTATGTACTTTGAATATACAATACTATTAAAATTACATATCAGACATGTTTCGGACAACCAGTGATACCTACATGATATTTCTTCACTTCAATGATACATATTATAAAGATACATATTTAAATACAGTCTTTAGACGTTCCAAAATAAATCTTTACGACATCTGTCAAAATTGATCATATTTGTAAACAATTTTATAATATTTTAAATATGTAACTAACTAACTAACTAACCATCACGCCGTCTTCTCGAAGGGGTAGACAGAAAGAATGGACTGCCACACTTTTCTTTCCCGACATATTTCTCTCGCTTCCTCAACATTCATACATCTTGTTATGCACGCGCGTCGATTTATCTATTTCTGGTTCCATTTACATCGTTATTATATATATTTTTACCATTCTTTCTTCATTTATTCTTTCCATATGTCCAAACCATCTTAATGATCCTTTCATTATTTTGTTCATAAACCATCATTCGCACCGCAATCACTTCTTATATTTTCATTTGACACTCTATCATACACAGAGTATCCACACATTCGTCTAAGAGATCTCATTTCTACTGCATTTATTCTATTTTCCTCCTTCTTTTGCCAGTTCCATGCTTCGCTTCCATACATAAGGGTCGGTAGAAGAACACCAATATGTATCTTTATAATATGTATCACTGAAGCAGGACTGGTTGTCCGAAACATGTCTGATATGTAATTTTAATGGTGTTGTATATACAAAGCATATAAAAAAAGAAAAAGAAAAATACAACATAATTTACTATCATGAATTTGGGTTTCACTGGAATAGTGATTTTTAAAAATCTTGATACGTGTTTTGTTTTTCTTAAGATTCCAATTTTAAATAAAAAAATCTTCTTCATCTTCAGCCTTTAGACGTTAATTCCTGAATATAGCCCTCTTCCATTTGTTTCCGTTTTATTCTTTTCTGGGCCCTCTGCATTAAGCGTGCCGGTATGCTAGTTTAATAAATTATATATTTAATATTTTTTCAGATCTTTGGATGCCTTGTATGATAGTTCAAAAAGGGGTAAAGCGATTCCTTACTGGAATTACTTTATCATCAAGTATCAACTGTTCATCTTGTACTTCATCGCCGGTTTGAAAAAGTCTGGTGTGGAATGGCTCTCGGGCTATGCAATGTCCAGCTTGAGCCAACATTGGGTGTTCGATCCATTTAAGTTAGTACAATCATACAAACACAGATGGCCTTATATTATCTATCCCAAATAAAGTTATGCGTATTATAAATACATACTATCCGAGCTTCGTGGCCGAGTGGTAAGTGCATTGACTGCCACTCCGAAGGTTCCGAGTTCGATTCCCGGCGAGGGCAGTGTGATTGTCACACTGTCTTTGGTCTGGTGTAGAATTCACGTGACAATAAAATGGCGATAGATTAGCTATAGCTACCTATCACATGTCACGAGAATCACTATGATAGCTATAATACCCTTTATATAGATTTGGCTCATGCTGTCATGATGTAAAGAGCGATTCAACAAAATAATAATAATAATAAAATACTATTATATATATATTAACGCTTCATTTCACGATTTTAACATTTTAAACAAAAAACAGTATGTTTAATTATCTATTGTTAAATAAAATATGGGAAAAATAATTTTAAAATATTTTTTATTTATATAGCTATATCGATAAAAATATATTTGTAGAAAATTATTGACCATGATGTACGTACTCATCTGTCAATGCATCTTTTATAATTTGTTTGAAAATATTCTTTTTTACAATAACTCAAAATCTTTCTTATAAACTAAAATTACTCGAAGCAGGTCAACCGTCTACCAAATGTCAACTTATTTTTTTTGTTTGTTAATAGTGCCACTAGTGATGATAACCTGTATACCTTAAAAGATAGATGGGAATGTAGAGTGTAGCGTACAATAAAATTATTATTATTTTGTTAAATAGCTCTTTACATCACGACAGCATGAACGGAATCGATTTAAAGGGTATTATAGCTATCATTGTGTTTCTCGTGACAGCTTAATCCATCGCCATTTTATTGTCACGTGAATTCTACACCAGACCAAAGACAGTGTGACAAGTATACTGCCCTCGCCGGGAATCTAACCTGGAACCTTCGGGGTGGCAGTCAATGCACTTACCACTCGGCCACGAAGGTCGCCAAAATATGTATTAAATTCAAATATTGCATACAATTTTTGTATGTTTTTCGGTTTATATTATATTTGGTACACCATGAAATGAACGGTTAACTTATAATAATACAAAAAAAACATATCTGGTACTAATTTAATTTGTATGATTCCAGATTATTTCTGAGTACTGAATACATAGATTATTTGATCGTGCACTGGTTCGCCTTTCTGTTTGACCTGACAGTCTGTTTCTGGATGGTGTACTCCCCTACTCGAGCAGTGGCCATGCTGTTCTGTGCGTCTTTTCATCTCATGAACTCCAGACTTTTCAGTATCGGTAGGTACCCATTTAACCTAATTAAAGTAGAACCTGGATAATTGGAACCTGGCTAATTGTCAAAACTCTATAATTGGTAAAATTTCCGGTCCCATCCCCTTGAAGCACTAAAACCTCTTTAATTGGAAAAAAGAAATCTGTTTAATTGAACTCGACAATCTGGCCCTAAACCTTTGTAATTAGAGAGCACTGCCTTCTCGATCTCTGTAAACTGACACCTCCGCAGTATTTGTTCTGTACACATCGAAGGTGGTCCATTTTAAATCGCAATGTTTCACACATGTAAATATAACGGGCTTGATTTGAGCTCGAAACTAAAACTAATTCAAGAATTTGACGCTGGTAAATCTCGCGAAGAGTTGTGCATCATTTTTAGCGTGTGAAACAGGCCCATGTTAATTTTTTCAAGCCACAATAATTTAATTTAATTTTTTGTATGTGTGTGCACGTATATACAATTACAATTTAGTTATTAAACTTTTATTACATTTTTATCGATTGTTTTATGCATCAATTCATGAATTGTTTTTATTGCTTTTCTGTTTATGTGGTTACAAAACCTGGTTAAAAACCAAAGCACAATCTGGACCTGGATACATGAAAACCTGGTTAATTGACCATCGTATGCTTGGTCCCTTAGAATGACATTATCCAGGTTCAATCATCAAAAATACAAAACAAGATCTTAAAGAGATGTTTGTTGGGATATTGAGTATATTCGCGTAGCATGTCTTTCTTACCCATCTCACATACATAGTTACCATGAATAAAACTACATTACCTACCACAAATATGTAACCACAATAACATAATAATAAAGTTAAGCAAAGCTTCAAGATAAACAAACCACAATAAGATGATTATTTGTATAAAAATCTGGTATATATTTGTATAGAAAAAATGTATCATTTTATCACTGAAGATGCATAGTTGTAATGTTATTGTATTTTTAATAAATTCTGTACCTTAGAGCCATAAAGTCTTAAGTGATTTCAGGCCGTAATTGGTTATGATATCATGTCAGATTTTCACGATGTTTTCAGTACATTCAGTAAATCGTGATAGCATAATTTGTACAACTCACATAATACTTTAAAGTTCTTACGCACAGAACTAATGAAATTAACTTAATAAACGACATTTTTTTACAGGCATGTTTCCTTGGGTCTGCCTTGCTACAATGCCGATGTTTTGTTCCCCGAACTGGCCAAAAATAATAATAAACGCTATCCTCGAAACATTGTCGCACTGCAAACAACTTTTTAAAAAGCGAATATCATCTCCAAAACTTTTATTGTTTGACCTTCAGCCAAAACCACGATTAGATTCGCCAGGCGATAGCAATGATGGAGAAAATGATTCAAAGCAACAAGATGAGAAAAATGATGACTTATGTAAATCAAATAACGAAACAGACAGCGAGCAAACAGTTGAGAGTGTGGATTCAGATAAGAAAGATGCTGTAAAACCCGAAAATGAAAACAGCGTGGATAGTAAAGATGTTTTGAAACAAAATGACGATAATCCTGATGAGTCTTCAGCAGAGAAAAACGACGGCCGACTGCCAAAAAAATTATTGAAGAAGAAGATAGTTGTTTCGCTTTTAATGGCATACATGGGAGTTCAAGCATTTCTTCCTTACTCGCATTTTATAACTAAGGTAAAAACATTAACAAATTAACACACGACATCAATCAATATTATAGAGTGTAAAATTCAAATATAAGAAGTGAATGCAGTGCGAATAAAAGTGTTATGAACAAATACTGAAAGGGTCGATAATAACCGGCAGAAGCAACCTGCCAATGGTTATGCCGATAGGAAGAACTACCATATATATTTTCCAAATAATGTCCTTTCGGAGTTTGACGTATTTTGTGATAGTGTAGGGAAGCACTGTCTTTATTAAAATTGTCTATTCATTCTATTAATTTGTCATGTATCTTATATTTCTCGCTCTTATTATTATTTTAAAATGTATCACTAATTATTCTCTATCTTTAGTGTATTGGAAAATAATTCTGTAATGCTTTGGATATATTTATATTAATAAATATATCAAATGAATTGAAATATGGTTTGGTCACATGGGTAGAATGCATGAAGACAGAATGGTGAAGAAAGTATATGTTAACGACGTGGACGGAGCTAGAAATATAGGAAGACCGAGGAAAACGTAGCACGATCAAATCAATCAAATATTAAATGTCGGTCACGTAAGGAGTCGGGAATTTCAACGTTCGTGCATGACACGGTGTATTGATGTAAAGTAAGCGAGAGAAGTATGTCAGAACAGAACAATGTGGCGATCCATCATTTCTTCCTAAACCTCCGGGGAGACGGCGTGATGGTTAGTTACACTGAATTGATTGATAAATGGTAGAAGTTCATTGTATATAATGATAATAAAAATATTTAAAAATATCTATTTAAAGTTAAAATCTAATAATGTTTGTGTCTTCAACCGGTTTCAGCAGCTCGCTGCCATTTTCTGGTCATCAGAATATGGCAGTGAGCTGTCGAAACCGATCGAAGTCATAAACATTAGTGGATTTTAACTAAATATACACTTTAAAAAGATTTTTTACAATTTTATTTTATTTTCATTCTAAACTGTTAAATTAAAAAAATTGTTTTATGTATCACAATTGTATTTTATTTTACGTGATAGCTTTTTCGTCAACTTATGTTGACATCATCAGATGTTACAATGGTTAACAGTTTAAAATGTTAAGGTATCATAGTGTTTCGGCCAAAACAATGGACTATTTTCATTATGTATATTTTTAGGGATACAACAATTGGACAAATGGTCTCTATGGATATTCCTGGGATATGATGGTTCACAATTGGGATTCGATCCTTGTTTTGGTGAAAATTGTCGACAATGAATCAAATTTCGAAATGTTCCTGGATCCAGAAGCCTGGACTCCGAACCTGAGGTGGTCCAAGCACGGGGACATGACGTACCAATATGCGCGCTGCCTTCAAAGGAACCTCATTAACAGCATTGACCAAAAAGCCATCGCTAAAAAAAATATCCCCGTATCGAACAAATATAAAGGCAGACACGAACACACTTGCGACCCAGAGAAGAAAAGCTGCAAATACTTCGAAGAAGAAAATGAAGAGATTCGAGACCAAATAACTTCTAAAAACATTTCTATTTATATAGACGTCTGGTGTTCACTCAACGGAAGATTTCAACAGAGGATGTTTAACCCAAACGTAGACCTCTTGAATGTAACATGGTCTCCATTTAAAAACGTGGATTGGCTTATGCCACTCCTGGTAGAACTAAACAACTGGAGAACAGCCATGGCCGACATACAGAAGCACGTGTATTCTTGGAATAACTATTCCGAAGTCCTCTTCGTCGCTGACTTTCCAGGTAATATTACAATTTAATTATGCTACCATCAATGCAGGGTTATTTCAACAGCGAAAGTGAAATAGACGTGCATTCCAAATCAAATTATAAATTGCACTGGCGATTGATCAATGTCAAAATTCATAAATTGTAATCCTTGGAATGCGATGTATAAAAAAACCTCATATTTTTCACGTCATTCAGTTGCCAAACTTAGCTTGCATCTCACATATGATGTGTGCAACCGCTGGATAATTCAGTGTTTGATATCGGACACCTCGCTCTAATTGTTTTTATTTGATAAGATAAATTACTATACTCGTATACAGCAAACGAATGATCACGGCGATGCATATATGCATTTTTTATTATAAATGCGTGTGGATTATTACGGAGACATAGAGGATTCCCACCGATTCGCTCATTCAATTTCTAGGCCCGTCCCTCGTCCATGCGAGACTTACGTTAGAGAAAAAAAAAAAAAGAGGGACCAGGCCACATTTAATCTACTGCTATTTTCCTCTATGTCCCGTCATACATGCAGATTATACTAAAAAAAAAACACTTATTATAAATATTTCTAAACAAAATATAAAAAAAGGAATTAAACGGGAAGGGGACTCATGGACACATGAGAGCGAGAAATGAAAGGAATATTTATAACAAGTGTTGTTTGGTTCATTCTCTCTGCTCACCATTCAGGAGAAACCGCGTGATGATTTGTTGTATAATAATAAAAACGGTTCACTTTTCAATACGTCTCTGAATAATCCTAAAGCAAATAATTGATGACGTAATTTTTTTTCAGGATTGTATTTGGAAAACTACATAACACCTGAAATATCCAACATTTCTCTAACTGTCTTAGATGGTCAGGTATTCTACGAGCCGCACATTAACAGGCATAAATCTAAGAGTCATTATCCGGGTAAAAGCAGAGCCTTCCATTTGACCAAAGGGGAGAGCGTCGCGGTGAAAGCTGGGGTCTTCCACAGGGTGCATACGGTGGGGGCGTCTCCCGCCTGCTACATGTACACCTACATGAACTCTACGATGAAAACTGTCGGCAGAGACGTAGGAGATCAGGATGAGAAGAAGGCCAAACCAAAACTTCCACTCATGAAAGAATTTAAGAGAACATTAAATAACATCGTGACATTCTTAGAGCACGTCGGCAACGCAGTTCTTAACATTATGTACGACGTTCCGATGGTACGGCGGATCCCTTTGCGATAACCGTTTTAACAAAACGATAATTTAAAAGTTTTTTCAACGTACCATTCAAGTTGATTAATTTGATAATGTGTTGGTAAGTGCGGGACATAGAAGGGGGGAAAATAGAGTAGCTTAAATGTGGCCTGGTGTTTCCTTCGATTTTCAATCAAATAACAGTTAACGTTAGTCCCAGATGGACGGGGGACGGGCCTAGGAAGTAAATGAGCAAAGCTGACGAAAGAGCGTCGCTGCGCCCTATAACAGCCTCGGGGAAGCGGTGGGTAAATTTATCTATATCCAAATGGTATTAAGCTTACACTCATATTTGATTACATCTGATTATATTTTCTTAATTGCTAATCACAAAGTTCATTTTCTAGAAGTTTTATTGTATTATATATTAATGATATTTACGGCTAACTAAGGCATTATCAAATGACATTTGATAGGCAAAGCATATTATTCACATAAAATATAACAAAATTTCTAGAAAACATACGTTTAATATGGAGTTTTACATCATTGTTCAAGAAACAATAAATAAATATCGAATATACTCGTACTTAGAGAAGCCGTTTTTCGTTAATTAATTATTTTCATTAAGTACCTATAGAACTATATATTTTTGACATTTTGCACATCCTGAAAATACAAAAAAAAGTGAATTATTTGTATGTGAAGTACGATGTAAAAAAAATCATATTTTTTAAATACGAATGTAAACTTTTATGGAAATGACGTATTTCGCCTATATCCCTTTATCATATATAACACATTAGTCTGTCGATGCCAGCGAGCCTGGTGAAACCGGTCGCTGTCAAAATAAAGACAAAAGTGGAAGTAGTTAAAAAACATCGTTTTCTTTAATAATTATTTAAAATGCACTTCCATCACGAGATTTCAGTAAAATCATTCGATAATCTTTAATAACACATTTGATAATTTCCTAGCAAGGTGAAACGCGGGATTCCCTCAAGATATAATAAAACATACATGAAAACGTCAGTTTTCATTTTTATAAATTACAAAACATATAATATTGATGATTCACCATTGTATGATTTATGCGCCGTTTTATAATGAAAAAGGAAAAATAAATTATTTTGAAAATAATCAGAATTTTTATTTATTAATACATTCGTATGAAGATTTTAATTTGTAATGTGGCATTTTTAGAAATAATAAATATTTTGTTTTAACAATACTTTTAAAACTATCGACCGTTCTGGTCCAGGCGGACCCTAGTCAAACGGATTTTTTGTAGTTTAAAATAAAGTTTTGTTAAAACAAAATGGTTCTTTAGTTAAAGTCCATGTCTTGCATCCATAGGTCATCACAGGTAACACAGACTGCTCCAACACTTTTGTTTTTAAATATTGTGGTATGCCCGACTTAAAGATGTTGGCATAGCCTTCCGAATGTAGACCAACCGAGCTGTATTCTCCTATCAATCTCCTTGACTTGACCTCTTCTACCAAAAGCCAACAGATGAGCAAGGTACACAAATTCATCCACCACATCTACATTTTTGTTGTGGATTTTGTTGATGCACAAAATTAAAGTTGAACAACGGGCCATGGAAATATCCATGTTGGGTATTTTGCTTAGAGACCATACACCCAACGTGGTGATCAGAAGACGCACCAGGGTCACCTATATAGGGATACGCATTGTAAGTTGCAATGGGCTGGGAATGTGTGTGGACGAAATGACGAAAGATGGAGCCAGAGCGTTACTGAATGGAGGCTAGGGTTGGGCCGAAGAAGTGTTGGGATACAACCTACCAGGTGGAGCGATGATATTGTACGGACGGCGGGAAAGGCCTGGCGAGAGACCGAGAGAGATGGCGTAAGGGTGGAGAGGCTTACGCCCAACAATGGATGGAGACAAGCTGACGAAGAAATCAGAATATTTAAGCGTTAAAATTGTTTTCAATTAATGGCTGCGAGGCTCTGACTTTGACGGTAAAAATGGCCGAACTACTGGACACCTTCGAAAGAAAGGTGCTGCGAGAGAGAAGGAGAGAAATGGTGTATTCGACGCAACGATGAGCTGTATTCCATGTACCAGGCCCCCAACATATTCACACACATAAAGCTATAATACAAGAGACCAAGGCTCGATATGGGCTGAAGCGTCATCGGAAAAAGAAGGAAGATGTCTTATACTTTTTTTCTTCTATATTCACCATTACTTTATGTTGAAGATTCATAATTGAACTATAGTTTTTACTTTGTAAAACAACACTTAATTTAAAATGCAAATTAAATATTAACACAAACATGTTTGGTGACAAATCATTTTAACATCTGTCAAAACTGACCACATTCATGAAAAATGTGTTTAAATATTTATTTTGTACTAGCTGTACCTAGCCACGTGTTTCCGTGGCTCAGTTTGATGAAATTGAAAATGGTTCCAAATGGTAATTCAATGTTCCCCACTCGAAACTACTGACCCATAGCCATGGCCACTCTCTTCCCATTCGGTTCTGTGCCCAGGTCAATCCGGTCCCCACACAAGGACACTCCTTGTCAACGTCCATCGGTCTCCACTCAAGGCCATCCCCGATCCCTCCAATCCTTCTTACCCGGGCAGTCAGGTCCATTCTTGGACCCAACCAACCACTTTCACCAAGAAAAACTCTACTCTCCATCAAATAATATTCATCATCAATATACAAAACATCTGGGTCATATATAGCGTGGGGAAAAGTACCACCTTCTCCAACTGATATTGGAGGGGAAAATTGAGGGACGCCGAGGGCCCAGAAGGAGACAAATGTCCTGGACCGACATCCGAAGTGTGGAGGAGCTGTTCCGAGCGGCGCAGGACAGGGACAGGTTCGCCGAGGTGATCGCCAACGTTGGGGGGACCCGACAGGGCACTTGAAGAAGAAGAATAATATACAAAAAAGGAATTTCCGAAGAATAACTTCCGGTGTGGAACTCCTGAGAAGACGATATCCAAAGTAAAAACACGCGCGTACTCAAATGCAACAATGTGTCTAAATTTTAAAGCAATCAGTGAGCAAATGTAAGAGATTTTAGATTCTTCTTCTTCTTCTTCTTCCTCAGCCTATTCCCGTCCACTCTTGGGCAATGGCCTTCTCCAATCGCTTCCATGTCACTCTGGCTTGTGCAGACTGCATCCAGGTTATTCCGACGTGTCTGCTCAGATCATCCTTCCACCGTTGTTGCCGTCCACGGTCTCCAAGACAGCAATCTTCTTGTCCATTTTTCGTCTGAGCTACGTGACCTAGCCTTTGCCATTTTAGAGTCGCCACCCGGTGGATGATGTCAGTGACCTTTGTTTTTTCTCTCATCGTATCGTTTCTGACTTTGTCTCTTAGGCTTATTCCTAACATGGCTCTTTGGGTCACTCGTAGTTTCTCGACACTTTGTTTGGACAATGTTACAATTTCAAGACCATAAGTACCAACTGGCAGAACACAGGCTTCATAGACTTCTCGTTTCAGGTTGATTGTTGAACATTCGGAGATTTAAGAACAAAAATAAACGAATATTTACATTATTATTTAATAAATAGATAAAAACACGTGCGTATTCGACTGCATCGTTGCGTGAAAATTTCAAAACAATCTGTGCATAACTTTCGGAGAGTGTAGATTTTGAACACGACCGATTACATTTTTAAGTTATATGTCGTGGATAAAGATGTATAAAGCCACAATGCAAACGTAAATTTTAAAAATGATTGGACAGGTTCGCAAAGACCGTTGATTGTGTTCCTGTTACATTTAAGTTTAGCAGATGGCGCTTTTGCCGTGAAGCCTATATAGTCTTTATATATTACACGCGCGTATTCGAATGCAACGTAATGTCAAAATTTAAAAATAATGGGTAAATAACAAAATTTCAAAGCAATCGGTTTTTTCTAAAAGAAAAAAAAAGTAGAGTATATAAAAACATGGGCGCATTCGAATACGATATTGTGTCAAAATTTAAAAGTAATCGGTAAATAACAAAATTTGAAAGATATCAGTTTTTCTAAAAGAAGAAGAAGAAGAGTATTTATAAACATGCGCGTATTCGAATGTAATGTTGTGTAAAATTTTCAAAGCAATCGGTTTTTTTTAAGAAGAAGAAGAAGAGTATAATATAACAACACGCGCGTATTCGAATACAACGTTGTGTCAAATTTTCAAAGCAATCGTTAAATAACATTCGGAGATCTTAGATTAGTAACACGAACATTAACATTTTTATTTATATAGCTATACAATATTTAACTACAGTGATGAAGGATTTCTGTGTCCCGAATGTGTTAATATTTAATTAAATTTGTATTTTAAATAAAGTGTTGTTTCACAAAGTGAAAAATATTGTTCTTATACTTTAGTGAAAGTTTTTAAATGTGACTTTAAACTTATCAAAAATTAGGTCAGCAGTGATGAAATTATAGGACACCCGCCGGTCTTACAAAACTAGGAGGTATCGTTAATAAAAAAAAAATTGTGGTATTCTTTTATACCGCACATTTCAATACATTATAGTTTCAAATGTGGTGAGCAATGGAGAGCCATTGGAAAAGTTTGAAGCCGTAATAGACCGCGGAATAGCTTTAATGCGTTTTGTTCTAACCACTGATGATTTGTGGTTAAAAAAGGAAATGAAGCAGTGTTAAAAAGCATTACAAATCAGCAATTTACCACGTGTGAGCATCCTAATAGAGCGGAGAAAATAAATAAATTGTTGCTAATCGAATTAACAGTCTCTTCTATATTCGCCTTCACGTTGTGTTGAGGATTCACATGAGTATAGAAAAGCACTTTGTATTATCACAACACTTTGTTAATTTTTTAATTGAAGTCATGTTTCGGTCCTTCTTCTATTTTCTTCTCAGACGTATTCCTCATGATTGAGGGTCGTGTCCATCCTGTAAACTATTGACCATGACACGCCATGCGCTCCTGTCACCCGTCATTCTCCAGGCTGCAGCTAATGAGAGACCAGTCAGATCTTTGATTTGATCGGATCAGCGTCCTTGTGGTCGCCTTCCTGCCACTTTGC
The DNA here is from genome assembly GCA_022606425.2 of Lepidostoma basale. Lineage (NCBI taxonomy): Eukaryota > Metazoa > Arthropoda > Insecta > Trichoptera > Lepidostomatidae > Lepidostoma > Lepidostoma basale. Next base: position 2,656,418 of record JAHDVF020000010.1, read on the forward strand.
CAATGATGATGAGTTTTTCAAGGTTGTCCTGATCTCAGCGGGCTATGCATTTCCTTCTTCTATGCACAAATTTTTAAAATAAATGAACACAAAATCGTCACTCATATTATATATTTAAAATGGGGTGGAGATGCCTAAGGGTGAGGGGGTAAATTTTAACTAATTAGATTTAGAGGGGGGGGGGGGGGGAGGGATAACAGGAACATTTCGATATAGGAATTAAAATTAAATTATGTTTGTTGTTTATAATAAGATATAATGGTTGTTTTTAATGGCCTGTAATATTTCTAAAATTTTGAAATAGGAATAATATTGAAGAAGGACCGAATAAGGATAGTAAAATGTCTGCAATTAAAAAAATAATAAGGTGTGATAAAACACAGTGCTTTTCTATTTATTCGAATCAAAAATCATTGTTGTTTTATTTTTTCATTTCCTTGTATTAAACCTTCCGCTGACTTTGTAAATTGTCTCTCATGATTTGTGTTAAAATGAAAACGTGAGCTGTATGGCTGTGAAACATGAACCATTGGGAAGAGTGAGTGCAGACGTCTAGCTGCTACAGACGCATGCTGGGGATCCTATTGGTCCGAACACATCTAAAACAGTGAGGTATTGAGAAGCGCCAAATTCTTAAAAGGATTGCCCAACAACGAGTAAATTGGATAGGCCATAGCATCAATCACTCGGGCCTACTTATAGACATGCGCACGCGCGATATTATAATACTGGCTGGGATTAATCCCCAGGATTGTAACTATGAAAAATATGTTGTATTACCCGGCTTTGCCCGGGAAATATCCAAATGTAATTGTTCTTAATAAATAATAATAATCTTGTCACTTCTCGAAGCCATTTCTTGGAATGTTGATGTCCAGCTGTCTCGTCATCTTTTGGGTGGTCTTCCTTGAGGTCAAATACAAAATTATTACATTCATGTTTTTATTGTACAAAGTATTTGAACCAAACAAAATCTCATTAAAAATAAATAACGTAATATATTATATCTTCTTAAAGTGCCCTGTCAGGTCCCCCCGACGTTGGCGATCACTCTGGTAAACTCTTCCCTATCCTGCACTGTCCGGAATAGCTCCTCCACAGTTCTGATTCCCGTCCATTCCCTCACATCGAGCAGCCAAGAGATCTGCCTTCTCCCTGCCCCCCTGCGGCCCTCCATTTTTCCCTTCAATATTAGATGCAGCAGGCGATACTTCTCTCCTCGCAGAACGTGACCCAGATATGAAATCTTGCGGACTTTGATTAATATCAGCAGCTCTCTATTTACTCCTGCACGATTCAGGACTTCTGTGTTCGTCACTATGTCTGTCCATGGGATCCTGAACATTCTTCGGTGAAGCCACATTTCAAATGCCTCTAACCGGTTCATTGTATTTACTTTTAACGTCCATGTCTCACACCCATATAACAGAACAGACCACACATAACACTTTAACATCCTCTGTCTTAGTTTTAAGTTGACATTAGTATATTATATAATGTAATTAATACGATTTAAACGACTGTTTCCTATAAGTTTTTTTTTACATTTTATGGGAATAACAAATTTGATATTGCCATTGCAAAGTGAAATGTGTTATTCCCATAAAATATAATAAAACCCCTCGAAAGCAGACGTTTTCATTTGCATTAACTATTGAACTAGAACGCGAAATATAAACGAAAGTAAAGATTTTACACAATTTAAAAACTTGATTCACTACACAATCAGTAATAATTATAAACTTTTAATGTATTTTTTTCCACACACCTTTCACAATTAACAATATCAAATTGTTCTCAATAGACAATAACAAAACAAAATTCAAATAAGTATCACTCTCTCGCTCTCTTGAATACAAATATTCTCGTACTCTTTCATGATGACTTTTGAGTTTTACCTATTTATATATATATATATATATATATATATATATATATATATATATATATATATATATATATATATATATATATATATATATATATATATATATATATATATATATATATATATATATATATATATATATATATATATTATATATACATATATATATATATATATATATACATATATATATATATATATATATATATATATATATATATATATATATATATATATATATATATATATATATATATATATATATATATATATATATATATATATATATATATATATATATATATATATATATATATATATATATATATATATATATATATATATATATATATATATATATATATATATATATATATATATATATATGTTGAAACAATTAAACATGTTATAGATATAAAATAATAAAATACTACGTATTTAACCACGGTATACCGTGAAAATGTTTAACCACAAAGTGCGTGCTTCATATGAAAATTAAATTAATGTTTTTTTTACTTTCGTATGGAGTACTTAATTTTTGTGGTGTGAGAATATTTAATTTGATAATAATACACTTGTAAAATTTGTATCTAAACCACTTTATTCGTCGTAAACACCAAGCGGTTTCGCTTCCGCCGGAGCATCGTCGGGGCAACAGAATATACTAACCATCACGCCGTCTCCCCGAGCGGATAGGCAGAAATAATGGACTGCCACACTTTTCTTTTCTGACATATTTCTCTCGATTCCTCAACATTCATACATCGTGTCATGCACGCGCGTCGATTTCTCTGATCCTCACATGGCCGACATTCAATATTTGATTTGTTTGATCGTGCCACGTTTTCCAGTCTTCCTCTTTATCAAGTTCCATTTACATCGTTAACATGAATTTTTTTACCATCGTTTCATCATTCATTCTTTCCATGTGTCCAAACCATCTTAATGATTTTTTCAATATTTTGTTCATAACACCATCATTCGCACCGCATTCACTTCTTATATTTTCATTCGACACTCTATCATAAACAGTGTATCTAGACATTCGTCTAAGAGATCTCAGTTCTTCTTCATTTATTCTACTTTCATCATTTTTTTGCCAGTTCCATGCTTCGCTTCCATACATAAGGGTTAAAATTAATAATAATTAAAATTACAAGAACACCACTGTGCACTGCCAGTTCAGCTTTTTTGGATATGTTAATTAAAAATAATTTAATTTCTACCGACCCTTATGTATGGAAGCGAAGTATGGAACTGGCAAAAGAAGGATGAAAGTAGAATAAATGCAGTTGAAATGAGATCTCTTAGAATAATGTGTGGATACTCTGTGTATGATAGAGTGCCGAATGAAAATATAAGAAGTGAATGCGGTGCGAATGATGGTGTCATGAACAAAATAATGAAAGGATCATTAAGATGGTTTGGACATATGGAAAGAATGAATGAAGAAAGAATGGTAAAAATTATATGTTAATGATGTAAATGGAACCAGAAATAGAGGAAGACCGAGGAAACGTGGCACGATCAAATAAATCAAATATTGAATGTCGGCCATGTGAGGAGTCAGAGAAATCGACGCGCGTGCATGACACGATGTATGAATGTTGAGGAAGCGAGAGAAATATGTCATGAGAGAAAAGTGTGGCAGTCCATTCTTTCTGCCTACCCCTTCGGGGAGACGGCGTGATGGTTAGTTAGTTAGTTAGTTTTTTATTTAATTAAAATTACGTTTCATAAATCTAATTGATATTTTTTTAAATTGACTTTGTGTCTCACTCTTGTGTGTCAAAGTACATTATTTATAAAATACGTCGAGATAAACTCAGATGGTTGAAGAATGTACCATTATATTACTTATAACCGTCTTCATTGTCTTAAAATAATATGAATAAACAAAACCCATTGATTTCCTTCAATAACAATCTTAATATTGTCCATTCAAATTTGAATATGGAATATTAAATTTTTTATCTATTTATGAAAACAATTCAAGTTACCTACAGTATTGTTCTATTACATTTTAAATAGTACAATAGAACTCTGTTTTTTCGATCACGGAAATACAGTGCCTGCTCGCTCATCCGAACGTAAATCGTATCGTAGTGGGTCGTTTGGATTAGGGAATCGTTCGGATTACTAAGTATTTTGAGAAAAATGAGAAAAAAAGGAAATTCGATTTATTAAAATGCTCTTTATTTTACATTTTTATTTTGGTACTTAGGACGATAGCAGCAAGACACTGAGAGATCGCGTGAGGAACACCAGAATAAGAGCGACATGTGAGGTTGAGGATATTATAAGATGGAGCAGACAGCGAAAATGAGACTGGTACGGTCATGTTCAAAGAATGAACACCAACAGACTCCCCTATATTGCACTAGATAATCAGCCTCATGGGACTCGTTCTCGTGGAAGACCTCCTAAAAGATGGAATGACAGCTGGGAGTCTACCTCACAGGAGAAGCAACACTCTGGAGAACAGACCACATATGTCTACAACAAGGAAGAAGAAGAAGAAGAATATTTAGGTACTGAATTAAACGTGATATTTTCTTTTGAACCAACGAACCGAACTGGTGTCCAAGGTCTTAATCAGGCAATCGTCTCAAAACTACCAATTCCTCAGTGTCCTGGACCAATTCTTCAGCCCAGTTGATGGTTATATGGAAAGCTTTCACGGCTTTATAAGGTGGAATTTTTGAAACTGGCATCAGCTGCTCGCCGTCATCAGATTCCTTCTAGAGATTTTCACATGTGACAGCACGTATGATGTCCTTGTCACTCAAAACATCTTGATTCTGGAGCCAATCATCAAGCCACCTTATACCCAAATCGGGTGGTAGTCTAGGGGATAAAACGCTTGGCTTCTGATCCAGGGGACTTGGGTTCGAGCCTGGACACGACCAGATTCCTTCTTCATAATAATGAGCTATTTTCTGCTCATATTGAAGATTGTAAAATAAATTCTAATATCATTGATTGAAATCTTTGGTATTAGTGTTTTTAAAAATAATAAAAAAAATTGAACCCCAAGGGAAACCCATTACCCAAGGGAAACGTTCACACGGTGGTCAGAGGAAACGCTTCCAGGACTCTCTTAAAAGAAATCTACAAAAGACTAACATCGACTGTGATTGCTGGGAAAAGACTGCAGAAGACAGACCTAGGTGGAGAACAACAGTGCATAAAGACACGCAAGACTTTGAAGCACAGCGCAGAGACGACGTCGCAGAGAGGAGGAGGAGAAAGGAGAGACCACTGGGAGACGGTGACGGCTCCACTACAGGCGCCTTCCCCTGCCCCAGATGCCCCAGAATATGTGGGTCCAGGATCGGGCTCTTCAGTCACATGCGGACCCACAATCGTGAAGGACAGTCTTCCTCGGACGCGGGGGACAGCCGATGAGTGATGATTAATTTTATGAGCATTTAAAAATACCTACAATTTGATATAAAAAGTAATGCTTATAACTAGCCAATTCAGTCGATCCCATATTCGTCGTAATAAGCAATTTCGCAATATTAAAAATTTAACCTAATTATGAACACAATTCAAATTAATAACGGTCTTGCGATATTAATTTTTAAAAAGTAGGACACATTTATATTATCAAATGGGTAACCCGCTGACCGATATGATCTTCATTGCCAAATGTGAATGTTAATCATAGATCAGTCCATGAGATACATCAATGTATGCACCGATACAATGACGTAGTGTTACGAAATTCCTCTAAACCGTTGTATAAAAAATGCAATTGGTATTGCAAAGAACTGCAATGGTTTCAACAGATAATTAACCTTTGGACGCCCAGTGGTTCCGTACGGGACCGCGGATTAGCGCCGTTCAATACCCAACGTCCCATACAGGACCGGTGATAATGGTGCATTTTGCTATCGAATTACACTGATTGATGACATTTTTTTTTCTCCGGCGCTACAACCCTTGGTGGGTCTCAGCCTCCTCCAAGAAATGAATTTCTTGAAGCCCCTTACTAGAAGGACCACGGTTTTTCTGTAGGGGTGTTCCTTCCCTTAGCTGGGGGTGACCGGTATTATGGTACGTGGCAGAAGAAAGGTGAGAGTAGAAAAATGCGGAGCTGATGAGATCTCTTAGCCGTATGTGTTGTAAAACGATGTATGACAGAGTTTCAAATGCTGATATTAGGAAGGAATGTAGAGTGGAAAAAATATTATGAACAAAATAATGAAAGGATCACTGTGTTAGTTTGGTCATATGGAACGCATGGATGATACGTTAACGATGTGAACGGAGTACGGAGTCAAGGAAGACTGAGAAAAACATGTCATGACCAAATCAATCATAAATTGTAAATGTCGGCCATGTTAGAAGTTGGAAGAATCGATGTGCGTGTATGACTCGCTGTATGAATGTGGAGGAATCTAAGGAGGTATGTCAGGTTAGAGTAGTGTGGCGGTCCATTCTTTCTGTCTACGCTTTCAGGGAAACGGCGTGATAGTTTCTTGTTGTTGAAAATGTTTTCTATAAGTTTTATTATATTTAATGGTTATTATATTACATTATCAAATATGAACAAAACTTCTAGAAAACATAAGTTTTCATTCGTGTTTATTAGACATTCAATAACTTGTTTACATCTTCTGAATCACCCCAATCAGATTTAGCAGAGGGTACCAATTACATGACACGATGTATGAATGTTGAGAAAGGGATAGAAATATGTCAGGAAAGGAAAGTGTGGCAGTCCATTCATTCTGCCAATCCCTTCGGAAAAACACGGCGTAATGGTTAGTTAGTAAGTTAGTTAGTATTCTATCAATATTATAATCATTTAACCTGTCCAGTAGTGAGTTTTTTTGAATAAAAATTAAATTTCAAATCATTAAATACGAAATTACAATAGGTACATTTTTACTTAGGAACTACTACAATACAGAAAAATAATAATGAAACTCTCAGAATAAATCATTATTTTATTTAACACAATTGAAATTATGAAGAAGAAAAAAAACTTATTTTTTTCACGTAAAATATTTATACACTATGTTTATTGTTAAATTACACATAAATCGAAACCTGACATTAAAAGGTTGATAAGCAACACGAGAGTGATGACGTCACGGAATATTTATAATATGAATTACTCCGACGGTAGTTGAGTTAAATTGCTAAAAACTTCCAACTTCTGGGACAAATGATTCACAGATTAGGGAAGAAATTGAATAATAAATTATTTGTAGACGCTGCATTACCTGCACTGGCATATCACCGGACAGGTTAATGACTGTTATCTGTTTTGGAGTTGTTTGTTTTATAATATTATATAATTATCAAATCGATTTCATTTACAGTTTTTAGGTCAAGTGTCGCCACTCCACTCCATGTTCGCAAGGATCTTGGTTAGGTACAAATCACTTAATGATCAATCAATTATTATTTACAAAAACTAGTTCTTACCGGATTCCATTAATGGAAAGGTTAAATGATGCGATAAAAGTTCACATGTGTTAATTAACAATTTGTTAATATTATATTTTTGAAGATTTTATTCCAAAGAGGTCCTTTGGACAAAGCGGATGGGATCAAAAAGTCAATGATTAGAGAACACATATTGCTGAAATCACTGTTTAAAAAAAATATTCCAAAAGTAAATAACAAAATTAGTGTTTTTGTTTAGTGTGTTTTGAGCTATACACTGACCCGCCAGCTGAAGACTGGATTCAGTGCAGTCAGTGCACCAAATGGGCCCATGAAAGATGTACCTCGTACGGAGGATTTGGCAGTTATTTTTGTGATGTGTGTGAGAAATATTGTTGATGTAATCCTCACACACATCTTAAATTGGACACCATTCGCTTTGCCCGGATGGCACATCAGCTTTACCCGGTGATGTCAGGCAAAGCGCATAGTTTCTCTTACTCTAGTTTTTGATTCAACAGTATTTTAAATGTTTATGTTTTTAATTTTTTTCTTATTTTATTTAAAAGTTTAATAAATTTAGAGGATTTTTAGATTAATAAAGATATCTATTCTCAATTTTAAGTTTGTTTTTTTTATTTGTCAAACCTTAATACAACCGCTTTGTCCGGGCTTCTCTTAATTCATATTTTATTTATGGAATATTTTCTTTATTCACATAATTTGTCCAATATTAGACACAGCTGCAGTAACATTAACATAGCGCATAGTTTACTTTAAGAGCCATTCTCCCGTTGGAGATATTTTTGAACCTCCATAATGCAGCTGACTACATCTGCAGTCCAAAACAAATGTTTTGGACTGGGCTCATATTTAAATGTACATATCTAACAAACCTTTTTACTTAAGTTTCTTCTTAGTAAATTGCACGAATATAATGATGAACTGAGATTAACTATCTGAGTTGTAAAATGTAGCCAACCGTAATTCAACACCATTTTTTTACTGCATATGAAGCCAGCCACAGAATGGGGGTTAATCTCGCAATACACCTAATTGTTGAAGCAGCCAACAAACTATCACGCCGTTTCCCCACACGGGTAGGCAGAGAGAATGGACCGCCACACTACTCTATCCTGGCACACCTCTCTAGCTTACTTCACATTCATACAATGAGTCATACACGCACGTCGATTCCTCCGACTTCTAACATGACCAACCTTTAAAATTTGATTATTTTAATAATGCCATGTTTTTATCTGTCTACGTCGACTCTTTCTTCTTCTTTCTCCATCCATGCGCTCCATATGTTCGAACCAACGCAGCGATCCTTTCATAACTTTGTTCATAATACCTTCTTCCGCTATACATTCCTTTCTCATATTAGCATTTGAAATTCTGTCGTACATCGTTCTATCACACATACGTCTTAGGGACCTTTATGATGTACGTTTTTAAATTAATGAAGTTATTATCCTGGCGACGAGGTTCGTAACCCATCACACCGCATCTCTCGCAGTGATCAATTAAAGTGTGGCAGTCCATTCTTTCTGCCTATCCTTTCGGGGAAACGGCGTGATGGTTAGTTAAGTTATTATTAATATATTATTTATGCTATCTGATATAAATATGTTTTTTACAAGCCGTAGTGTCTTTGATACACCTAGTATTTTATTTTTACTTTTGATCGCTCCCGAAGTGATTTTTGGTCTATATTGCTTACCTTAGGAATCACTGGCATAGATAATGGCTACCTGTATTTACCATATTTAGAGCGAAACTTAAAATATTCATTCAAAAAGTATTTATAATAAGATTGATATCGTAATTTATATCAAGTACATCTCTCATACTTATCTTAACTACATCTTAAAAGATCCAAATTCGGTGTTAACGAGTAGATTAATCAGCTTCGGTCCTAAATATGGAGCATACATATATTAAGTCTAAATCTATGCTATTTGCTCTACTGTGGTTGTAGGGATTATTTAGTCTTAGTTCTTTTAAGATGCTTGGGTTATAAAAGCCATAGCAATACGTGATCTCAACCTCTGTAAGCCAGAAGATCTAAGTCCAAGTTCAATCATTCAAGGAAGTCGGAGAGACTTTGATTTTGTTGTTATATCAACCGATGAAGACTCACTAAGAGGTCCTGGTTTCAATTATATAAGATGCAGGACATTGATAACTTTATTTAAAATTTAGCTTTTAAATACGAATGAAAAGCCTGTTTTCTAGACGTTTTTAGAATGACATGTATCGCCTTGCTAATAAAAGTTTTAGAAAACTGAAGTTTTAATTCGTTTTAATTATTTAATATGGAGGTTCACATCATTTCTTCTATGTTCGCCATACTTTGTGTTGTAGATGTTTTATATTTTTCTCGTTTCGTTTTTATATACTTTGTACACAACACGAACTTTTTAAACAAATTAAAATTAAATATCAAACACGTTTCGGTCAACCCGGTCCTTCCTCAATGATATTATATACCTAGATATTTAAAATATAATAAAATTGTTTACAAACCAGTTTTATAATATTTTAAATGTCTACATAATATCACCGAAGAAAGACCGGGTTGTCCAAAACATGTTTTAATATTTAATTTTAATTTGTTAAAAGTTAGTGTTGTATACAAAGCATATAAAAGAGAAAAAGAAAAATAGCTCACATCTTTGTTCAAGAAACAATAAATTAATTATAACTCCCATTTCAAGATTGTTTTTAATATAATCCTAAGTTTACGTATTTTAATTGGAAGAACAACATAGAATTATGCCATGAACAAAATAAATGCACTATCATTTCAGTGAAACAAGTATTATTATCACTGTAACACCACCACTTGCAATTTCGACTTGATAAAACATTATCTCGAAAAGAAAGGTAGTTTACTGTTGCGTTTTAGAGTACAATCGTATACTTATGGGTTTTCAAACAATGATGAAAAAAAACTGAAACAATAACATTGTTTCAGAAAGGCGCCAATAAATGTTGCCATAGAAAGAGTAATGTTAGGGATCAGTATAGCGGATTGAGTGAGAAATATCACTATTAGAGCCAGAACATGAGTGTCGGACATCATCGGAAGAGTGGCAGCGCTAAAATGAGACTGGAAGGGTCATGTCACCTGCAGCTCTGAAGATAGATGGATAAAAAGATTCATTTGCTGCCTTCCTAGGACTATGCCACGAAGCCCAGTATGTCTCCAACTTCGATGGAGGGACGACATTCGAGATTCCATCGGTAACATATGGATGCGTAAAACATGGAAGCAGATGAAAAAGGTCTACATCCGTGAGTGGACGGCTACAGGCTGGTGATGATGATGATGAATGCTATCCCAAGGATATTATAATATTTTAATAATATTATAAGGGGTAACTATGTATTCTACGTAATAAAACGTCAAATATTGATATCATATAAAAATGAATCATTGAATTAAACGAATTAAGTAAGTATCGTAACCTAAAACTCCGATAATAATGAATAAATGTTATATACTACGGTCTGTTTTACTATATGGCAGAGAAACTAAGACTCTGAAAGTGAATGTAATGAACCAAATTGGAGGCGTTTTGAATTTGGGTATACCGCAGAATGTTCCGTATACCGTGAACTGATATGGCCAGTAATGCAGAGGGCCGGAGCCAATAAAGAGATGTTGAATGTAAAAGTTAGAAAGGTGTCATATTTTTGGTATGTCAGAAAGAGAGAAAGATACCACCTCCTTCGGCTGATAACCACGGGCAAAATAGAGGAACGTCGGGGAGTTGTCCTGGCTGCGGAAATAAGGGAGTGGACAGGAATGAGCACAAGTGGCACAGGACAGAGATGCTTTCGCATGTGATCGCCAATGTTGGGGGGGACCTGACACAGCACTAGAAGAAGAAAAAGAAAAAATGTATATTTTCCTTGAGTGCCATATATTTTTAATCAATTCCAGGGTATCTAAATTTATTTTATTCTGTTTTTCTGTCTAAAAAAGTTTCCGGGTTATCTGAGTTTACGGAAGACACGCGAGGCATAAGGCGATATTAAAAATGAGGTGATGCTGATGAATCATTATTTTTATCTAATATTGCATAATTTTAAACGTTGTAAGATAAAAATTGAACTTTGGTGTCATTATCTCTATTTAATTACATTAAATTTCACTTGGACTTGGACTTGGATCTTCTGGCTTACAGAGGTTCAGCTCATGTGGCTATTCCTCTTACGTCTGATGGGAACATTGTTATAAGGTGATTTGGTGGGTTGTTAGTTTATTCGGGGGCATGATTTGTGTGGCCCGGAGTGTTCCTCTGAAGGAGAATCGATTTTGGGCGCTTGTGGCGGCTGGAAGTGTTTGGGTCGTAATTAGAGAGGTCTTTTATTGTGGGGTTGGGATGTGAAGGGAGTCCTTTGTAAAAACGTTCGGCAAGTTTCAGAATGAATTCATCTATCATCGGGATTCCCGATTCTAGGTGCAGTTGTGTAATCCTGGTCCATGAAGGCGCACCAAGCGATAAACGGATAGCCTTATTTTGCAGGATTTGGAGTTTTTGTATGTGACTCGAAGCTGCATAGCCCCAGATTGGGGCTGCATAAATGAAGATCGGCCTTATAACCGTTTTGTATATCAGGAGTTTATTGTCGATGCTTAGTTTACTGTTTCTAGCTAACATTGGGTAGAGGGCTGAGATTGCTTTTGACGCGGCTTTGACTTTATTTGTAATGTGTGGCCTCCATGTCAGCTTAGAATCCAAGGTAACCCCAAGGTATTTGATTGTTTTGGTCCAAGGAACGTCTTGGCCGAACATTTTTATGTTGGGAATGTTTGGAGGAATGTGTCTTTTACTGAAAAGGGTCGCTGCGCTTTTACTCGGATTGATGGTAATGCGCCAGTTTCTGCACCACACCTCTAGCACATCGGCCTGTTTTTGCACCCTGCGGGTCGCGAGAAGCGGCCTTTTAGCACTGGAGATGATGCTCGTATCGTCAGCGAATTGGGCAATGTGGGTGTTCTGATCTCGGGGAAGAGGGATATCACTGCAGTAGATGTTGAACAGAGTAGGAGCCATTACTGAACCTTGGGGAACTCCTGCTCTGATAGGGCGTACAAGGGATTTGGCCTTGTTGATTTTGACGCTGAAAAGGCGATCGGACAGAAAGAGAATTAAATTTCACCTAGCATAAGGTTTTCATATTAAATTTTAAATACGCACGTATGCATAGGAGTTAATTATTTTATTATTTTGTAGGCGAATTTTTTTTTTAAATTTCTAGACAAAACGTTCATATCAATTAGGGAAAAAGGTTCAATAAAATAAATTAATTCATTCAAAATGAATTTCCCGTAAATTAAAAACCTTTTTTCCAAAGAAGTAAAATACAATCATTCAACTTTTTATGCAGTTAATACCAATGTGTAATCAATTCTTACGATTATATATTTTCTATCTAAAAAACAAAACAAAATACATGGAAATAAAAACCCGTAGTTAAAATAACAACTAGCCCCGATTTGTGAATTCATAAACGGTTAGATTCATGTCTAGAGGGGCCTTAAGTGACGTCATCAATCGTTGACAGACGCATGCGCACAGCGCGCAGAGTTTCTCATTCACGATTCGCCAGATTCACTCGTTTTTTAATACCTTGTCAAGTCGAGAGGTCTGTGGTTCGCTTGCGAACGGCTGCCTTCATATATAGCACTGCAAATGAAATAGTTAACTCACTTTCGCCGTGAAGTATGTCTCAGTAAAGTCTTTTGGACTGCAATAATTATTTTTTAATTAAAATAATGTTATGTTTCTCTCAAGATTTGCTCGGGATTTAGGTTAGGTGGATTTTACGTACGTTTTAATTTTTAGGTTAAATTATCTAACCGGCGCGAATTCGATTCCAACTTGTAAATAAGTGAACTTAGTGAAAACAAGAAATCGTTTTGTGATATCGAACATTCCTCTTTATTATGTTGATGTGATCGTCCGACGAAAATTCAGAACACATCCAAGATGAATTACCTCGACACAGTCACCACTCCGAATTATTCGTATATTTTCGATTTCGAAAATGAATTCATCCACCAAGAAACGAGGAAATGGATGACAGAAAACTGGACTGTGGCATTCTACTATGTCGGTGTTTATATGCTGTTCATTTTCGGAGGGCAGTACTTTATGCAGAGCAGACCGAGGTGAGTCCTTTGCTATCACTATGTGCGGTGACAGGAGGGTGTGTCGAGCGGCCTATTCCCGCGGTTGTGCCCGCGCGAGAGACGGTACACCACCGACCGCTTCTCGATTTTCTTTCGCACGTCTGTGCCATCGTCCGGTACTGTTTGGCGTAGAAAAATGTAGGTCACCAAATGAAATTGTCGAGAATTAGAAAGCCCGAGAGAGATGATGGTGTGAGTGCTATGTCCTTGGCGTGTGCGACTGCTGATGGTGTAACGACGGTGCAGCACGCGCCAGTGGCATCCTCGATCCTCGTCGGTTTCTGCTTCTGGCAGGCCGACTGCATGCACAGCTGGTCGCGGCTCGCCCGCAGTTCTGGCGGGTAACCGAGTACCTACCGCGGCAGATGTCAGTCTGACACTTCTCGTGCGGCTGTATATACTTTTGAAAAGTAGTTTGGGAAATAAACATTTGTTCGAAAATGATAAACAATTAAATATTTATAATCACACATTATATTATGTGTTGTTTTCCCAATAATTCTAATAATAATTTCTTCATATAAAACATACACAAGTTTTCTTTTATTATTTCACTACGCGAAAGCCGTAATGTCTTAAGTGTTTTTTGACACAAATTAGTTATATATTATGTTATTACTTACACAGTATCCAGTATTTTCAGCACACAATATCCAGTATATAAAGACACAATTTCTCTGGACATCTGACATGAATATCATAACTCATTTCGGACAAAAACGCTTTTATGGCTTTGAGTTACAGATTTAATTTGTTAGTTTAGTATGATGATGTGAATTCGTTGACAACTTTATGTTTAATCGTATCAGTAATTATGGACTGCCACACTTTTCTTTCCTGACATATTTCTCTCTCTTCCTCAACATTCATACATCGTGCCATGCACGCACGTCGATTTCTTTGACAATCTGCCGACAATCAATATTTGATATATTTGATCGTTTCACGTTTTCCTCGGTCTTCCTCTATTTCTAGTTCCAATTACATCGTTAACATATTTTTTTACCATTATTTCTTCATTCATTCTTTCCAGTAATTTAATATCTGAATCCATGCATTGAATAATGTGTTAAATTTTCTACATATAAAATAATGTTTTTTATTGATAAATTTATTACCCTGTAGAATACCATAATGATTATTTAAAAAAAAATGAATTGAAACATTTCAGAGTTTTGTTTTCTCGGCATGTTTCGAAGGTATTATACCTTCATCACCCGGAGAACGATATAGATACTCTCGTTTGTCTTTTAAAATAAGTTAATTTGATTGCTTGATGAACAGTTGTATGATTCATTTGGTTTCCACTGTTATAAGAAATAAATTAATAAAATAATAGAAGTTATATAAATACGAAAGTGTTTTTTATTTAAAAAAATATCGTGTTAGTGAGTTAGTGAGTAAGTTAGTACGCACTCCCTAAAATGTTAAAAAATAACTGTCTGTTTTTTAATGTATACAAATACTTGTAGACAAATACTGGATTTTACCCATTGCGGGTTAATCATTTTCTTAAAGGATTAATTGTATCTCATTAGAGACGAAGATGTAAATTGTTTTTGGAAACAGAATATGGTGGTCGAGGCGTTTACCGGACCTGTCATTGTAAGACTTGAAGATTGTTCTTCAACATCTCCAAGTGTTTTGTAATGTCGTTTACACGAGCAACTAAAACAATTTACTTCAGATATCTAATGGATGAAGCCCAGCTCGAAAGAGCGTCGACGTCCATGGATCTAGGGGTGTTGTTCGATGCTCGCTTGTCGTTTAGTCTTCACATAACTTCACTATGTAATAGCTCCCTCAAAATGCTTGGTTTTGTCATTAGAAACGCCAAGATCTTTCGTAATATTCAGGTGCTAAAGCTGCTGTATAACTCTCTGGTGAGAAGTCGGTTGGAATTTAGTTCCATTATCTGGGCGCCGCATGAGGTTCGATATTCCCTGATGGTGGAGTGGGTGCAGAAAAAATTTCTGCGATACCTCTATCTTAGGGAGTATGGATATTACCCGTCGCTCTTTCCAACTGATTTATTGCTAGGGATGCTAGGCTACCAGTCACTCGAGAGGAGACGAGACATTCACTTGGGTGTCCATTTCTTTCGACTGATAGGCGGTTGTATACACAACTCAGAAATCCTGAGTGATGTAGGTCTGTTCGTCCCTGATAATTATTTTCGACAAAGGGGCCATAGATTGTTTTATCTCCCACGATGCAGAACCAACCTGCCAATGGTTATGCCGGTAGGTAGAGCATTATCTTTGCTTAATCGTATCACCTCGGAGTTTGACATATTTTGTGATAGTTTGGCTCATCTGAGGGAAGTACTATCTTTATTATAATTGTATGGTATATTTATTTTATTAATTTGTCATGCATCTTATGTTTCTCGCTCTTTTTATTAATCTATTATGTATTACTTATTATTGTGTATCTCTAACTTGTATCTTTAGTGTATTGGAAAAAAATTCTGTAATGCTTTAGATATGTTTAAAATAAATAAATGAAATAAAAAAAAAAGACCTGTTATCGTAAGAAAGGAGGAATGGGGAATGTTGTTAACATAAAGCGATTGCTTAACCCAACCAATGACTGGTCATAAGTCCTGTGAACGCCTCGACCACCATATTCTGTTTCCAAAAACAATTTACATATTCGCATCTATTGAGATACAATTAATCCTAAAAAAAAAACTGTTTACTTAAGAATTAAAAAAATTATATGAAGTATTCCATTTTTACACGAAGTTTTGTTGTTGTTGTATTAGAGTAAATTACTTAACAAATTTTATAGATGGTGTACCAAGAACAATCAAACGATGGTTAGGCTGTGGTGAGAAGATAGTAATTTCAACATACGAGTATTTATATCGACCTTAAATTTTCTTGGTCTAATTTTGAAAAGTTTGTATGTTGGATATTTGATGTACTAAATACGTAATTGAACCTAAGCACTAGATACGGAATGCAAGTGCTTTTACCATTACTCTGAAACCTGATCACGTTGAAATTGTGCCAGTAAACGATACGTACACCGATGGAATTTCCATAATTTTACTTATAAACTAACTTTGTAAATAATAATTATTAATACTGAAATATAAACGATTTTATTGAAAATGCATTAAGATTAGAGATTAGTTGAAATTGTTTTGTCTAAATGGAATAACTCAACGTTTTTTTAATCAATTTTATTTAACGCTCTTTACATCAATATACTCGTACATAAATATGTAGTCATAATGATAGTATATAATTAGGTTATTTTAGTTTATTCGTTTGGTCATTTACGCCCAAAATTGAGCTTTAGTACAATTCACTTCACGATACATAAGTAAAAACATTACACAAGAGTAAAAGCGGTACCAAAGTAATTCAGCAATATGAATAAAACATCAAAAAAACAGAACAATAATAAAATAAATAAAAAG
This sequence comes from Lepidostoma basale, assembly GCA_022606425.2. NCBI lineage: Eukaryota > Metazoa > Arthropoda > Insecta > Trichoptera > Lepidostomatidae > Lepidostoma > Lepidostoma basale. The sequence goes on from JAHDVF020000010.1 coordinate 2,673,347, forward strand.
TTGATTTGTTTGAACAATGATGTAAAACTCTATATAAAATAATAATTAACCAATGTAAACGTCTGTTTTATAACAGTTTTATGGGAATGACAGAAAATAATATTTAGTAATGTCTTAGCAAGGTGAAACATGTCATTCCCATAAAATATAATAAAAATTCTAGAAAACAGACGTTTTCAATAATAGTATTAATAAAATAATCAGTCCATTAAATTACTTAAGTTGTTCCAGTTATCGAAAATATTATTTTAAAATAAATGTATTAATGTGTTAAATACTTCGACGACATCTTTATAACTTTTACCTAAATTCTATGTAGGGCGAACGGGGGTATTCAATTGGATACGACGACCTTCGTGGCTGAGTGGTAAGTGCATTGACTGCCACCCCGAAGGTTCCGGGTTCGATTCCCGGCGAGGGCAGTGTGATTGTCACACTGTCTTTGGTCTGGTATAGAATTCACGTGACAATAAAATGGCAATAGATTAGCTACCTATCACATGTCACGAAAATCATTACGATAGCTATAAATACCCTTTACATCGATTTGGCTCATGCTGTCATGATGTAAAGAGCGATTCAACAAAATAATAATAATAATAATAATACCGTATTTAACAAAGCTAAAAATCTTCTTGTCAAAAATATAGTTTCATAGGGATGACTCTAAATAACGCCATCTTGCCATTGTGGTGGAAGTTCCTATCAGACGTAAGAGGAATAGCCACATGAGCTGAACCTCTGTAAGCCAGAAGATCCAAGTCCAAGAAATTTATACTTAAAGCCAAAAATAAACGTCATATATAATTATATATAATACTATATATATAATAGAATAATAATAACAAATTAATGTATCTTATCTAAACATCATCGATCAAATGTCTTATAATTATAACAATGAAAACCTAATGAATCATATTCGTACATGTGCCCATCATGCGATCAAATTATCTTGTCTTAATTTTAATAGAGGTTCAAAGTGTTGAATCTGTTTACTAAGATAATATTATTATTTTCATTAAGTAGTGTTACCACCCGGTATTATATGTGTTATGTAATGAGATAAAAGTTTATTAGACGCTCTAAAACAGTTGAAATGTAAATGTTAATAGATAGAAACGAATGCTTTTTCCTCTTCCTGAATAGCCTAGTTTATATCACTCTCCCGATGGTTAAGTATTATTTATATATATTATATTTTTTAATTTATCGAGTTGAAAGAATTTGTATTAATGAACAATTATTTAAAATCGTTTTTAAATCTAGTTTTACACCACTTACGTCCACATTGCATTACATCCACAGCTAAGTCTTCTGCGATCGGCAGATTGACTGTGCCAAAACGCTGTCCAAGCACAAACTTTGGCGACCGAGCCTTCGCGGTAGCCGGCCCTTCAGCCTGGAACCATCTTCCAGCAGACCTTAAGTGCATTGAGAATCAATCAGAGTTTAGGTCGAGACTCAAAACGCACCTTTTCAAATTATCATTTCCTGACAGAAAGTGCTGGTTGACTACGTCAGGTGCAGCCCTCATACTAAATATGTTTATTATTATTGTTATCATTATTATTTTTATTTTGTCCATAAAACGGAGCATCTTCTACAGCGCCCTTGAGATGAGTAATTCATAAAAATGGCGCTCTATAAATTATCCAATTTATTATTATTTTAACCGGTTTCGCTCAGTTTTGAAATCACTGACATTAAACTATCCACTTGAATATGATCAATTAGAAAGTTTCTGTAACCCTGATGTGTTAATGAAAAGTGTTTTAAATTGTTTTTAATAATGCTACCCATAAATTAAGTGCTTCATACGAAAGAAAAAAATATTTATATGGATTTATTTAACTATAACCACGTTTAGTATATTATCTTCTCTCGGTGTCATGTCCGACCTCCTCGACATTGACTATGACTTAAGAGTAATTAATTCCTCTTCATAGTGATAACCTGGGCGACGATATCCAGAGAGAAAATGCTTTCCTCTTACCATCTCTGGAGAATTTTCAGTTGGGATTGCCAATCTTGTCGGGTGAATCTAGTTTTATGGGGCTGGAAATTCGCCATTTGTTCACTCTCTATTTGCTATGACACTGATGTTAAAATGTCAATGATTACATTGCCCATGATTCGCGGGGGTCTAAGAGACCACTTGTGGACGCTAGATTGTTGGACTTGGCAGTTGTTTTGCTGGTGTCATCCCAACATGGCGCATTACGATATTTAATATAAGCATACTTCCTGGCAGATCACGTTGTATATGATTTTTTAATTATTATTATTTATTTTTTATTAAAAAAAAGACTAACATCAAGGATTTATATCAATGATATTAGAATTTATTTTACAATCTTCAATGTGAGCAGAAAATAGCTCATTAAATGGAGAAGAAACCTGGTCGTGTCCAGGCTTGAACCCATGCTCCCTGGATCAGGAGCCAAGCGTTCTATCCCCTAGACCACCACCCCATATTGAGATCTTTATAAATGACGACCTTCGTTGCAGAGTGCCAACAGCTACGACTGCCATAACGAAGGTCGCGGGTTCGATTCCCGGCTATGACAGTGTGATTCTCACACTGTCTATGGTCTAGTGTAGAATTCACGTTACAATAAAATGACGATAGATTAACTACGTGTCATCAGAATCAATTTAATAGCTATACCATTTTCGTCGATCTGGCTGTAATGATATTATGAGGTCTTCAACAAAATGCCACCCCGAAGGTTCCGGGTTCGATTCCCGGCGAGGGCAGTGTAATTGTCACACTGTCTTTGGTCTGGTGTAGAATTCCCGTGACAATAAAATGGCGATAGATTATCACGTGTCACGAGAATCACTATGATAACTATAATACCCTTTACATCGATTTGACTCATGCTGTCTCATATAAAGAGCTATTCAACAAAATAATAATAATAATAACAATAGTAATACAACAACAAACCATCACGCCGATTCCCCGTAGGGGTAGGCAGAGAGAATGGACCGCCACACTACTCTATCCTGGCACACCTCTCTAGCTTCCTCCACATTCATACAGCGAGTCATACACGCACGTCGATTTTTCCGACTTCTTACATGACCAACTCTTAAAATTTGATTAATTTGGTCATGCCAAGTTTTTCTCGGTCTACCTCGATTCCTTACTCTATTTACATCATTAACGTATACTTTCTTAACCATTATGTAATAATCATAATAATAATAATAATAATAATAATAATAATAATATGCAAAAAAAAACGGTTAATAAGAGATTAGGTATACTAAAATTGCGCTGTTTGGATGGAGTCGTATTGGATTCTTTCGTCACGGCAGAAGCTGACTGTAGACCATCCTAATTGGGCAGAAATTGATGCAGAAAATTTCTATAGCCCTTATGATGTAGCCAGTGGCGTGCCCAGGGTCAACCAGTAAGGCAAGCCCGTCCGACTTTTTGGTGTTACAATATTAGTAGATTTTCACAATAATGTACGAGTATTTTTCTGGATTAAAAAAAACCCATTTAGGCACATTTTATATCTATACAAAAAATAATTTTCTGTTCTCAAAACAAACTCATGTTGAAAATTTAAAATATTATTTTATTCGTAGACGGCTCAAACGCGCTAAAAACATTGTTTTCTTAAAGATTTTTTAAGGTAAGCCCGGCTTCTCGGCTTGTATGGAAGCACCGCCACTGGATGTAGCATATTTGAAAATATTTTATATATATTTTTAAAATTCATGTACTGAGTTTAGAAGATTCGACGTTAAGGGGTTAACGAAGTCAACAGTCGCGCCGCTCACGATTGAGTTGTGCATTTCGGGGTCAAGAAAGAAAAAAGTGAGAGCCTAATCTAGTACGTCTCGTATCGGCACAACAACATACGCAGTGCACCTGCAAACGAGAATTTAACACCGGAGCACATGCAAGGAATGTTTTAGTTGTTTATAGGCCTACGTGTATCTACTCGCTAATAGTAACAAGGCGATCGGAAATTGAGAGAGATACATTTTGATGTGAAAAAAATGCGGTTCAATAATGTTTATAACAACCGGTTTAATATTATTTTCCGAACACGCGATAGCCAAAACACTTAAATCGTTCGGACACTAAAAAAAAAGCGTACATTATAAATGACGTAGGTACGAGTAGGTGCTTTAGATTCTTCTTAGTAGATCCACTAATACATTGGTAGCAAGTCTAGCGAGACACTCGTTGTTGTAAGGGATTAATATGTAATTAGTTGTTATCCGTGAAATATTCACGGATATAAAGATTTTCTACCCTTCATAAACTTGATTTTACGGTTCTTGGTTCTTGCAACGATTATAGAACATTAATTTTAATTTAGAACAAAGGTTCCCAAACATGTTTGTCCCGTAGACCCCTTGTCGATTTCTTCTATTATATTTTGTGTAGACCCCCTGCTTTCCGAAACAATAACGAATATTTCGATCGTCCGATTTCCCCAAATGAGCTAAAAAAGTAGGTCGCCAACGATTTCGATATTCGTTATGCGTTTCAACACTTGTTACCCCTTGCAAGTTGGCGTAGACCTCTGATAGACCACTTTGGGAATCACTGATTTAGAAGGATAATTATAAATACGGTTATTATTCAATTTATTTATTAAATATTTTTACAAGGTTGGAGATCACCTACGAAACAGGAATTGTATAATATTTTTATTATATAAGGAAGAAATGTAAGGCAGATGATTGCATTCTAAGTAAAATTAAAAAAAGGTTACCTGAGATGGAACGAATGGACGAGAGAATAATGGTTAAAATGTTGTATACAAGCAGTGTGAGTGGAAAGAGAAGCCATGGAAGACCAAGGAAAACGTGGCATGACCAAATTAATCAAATACTGAAAGGCGGCCACATTCGGAGTTGGAAATATATAATCAGATTTATAAGCACCGTGAGAGTGAAAACATGGTGGCACAAGATAGAAGAATACTCTTACTTTATATGACCAGGCAACCCCATATATAATACCTACATATATCAGATATTGCAAAGATAGTCATGCGATTAGGTCGCTTAATCATTGGTTTTGTGTGATGGTTTTGACGAATTACTTTATTTCGTATCGGGAATTAGACGATTTCCCATTTTAAAAAAGTAGGTAGTTTTTTTGTAATAATTTTCTCTATGCAATATTGCAGTACAATGAAATTCTTTCAAGAAATTTCAGTAAACAGTATTCTTCTTCTTCTTATTGTAGATTTTGCGATCTGTTTAGCCTCTTCAGACCTTAATAATAATAATAATAATAATAATCTAACTTTTAAAGCGCCGTTTTTGTGATGTAATCACCTCAAGGGCGCATTAAGACGTGTTTTAAATCTAAAAATCTAAATGTGACCGCTTAAAAAACGATCGGTTTAAAAGTATAGTAGAACAAAGTATAAATGTTTAAATTGGGTATGAAATATGAAAAAGATGGGTTTTCAATTTAGATCTGAAATCTGTCGGATCATTTATGCATCTAAGGTGTGAAGGGAGATTGTTCCAAGCTGATGGACCGGCTACCGCGAACGCTCGATCCCCGAAATTTGTACTGGGGCAACGCTTCGGCTCAACTAATCTTCCTATTGCTGAGGAGTTTGCCGAGCGAAGTGTGGATTTCCGTGAATTTAGGCTGTCCGTTATACAGAGTTCAGATATATAACTTGGCGCCATTCCATGTAGCGCTTTGAAGACTGTCCAGCAGAGTTTATACTGGATTCTTTCTGGACTTTTAAGCCAGTGAAGTTCTTTGAGATGTTGTGTTATATGAGACTTTTTTGGAATGCCTTTAATGAGCCTTGCTGCTGCATTGAACGCAGATTGAAGTTTGTTTATTTGTTGTTTTGGATTGTTTGCATAAATTCCATTACAATAATCAAGTCGTGACACAACGAAGGAATTTACAAGAGTTTTGAAAGTGTCTTGGGGAATACTCCTTTTGACGGATTTTAATCGTCTTAGGTGGAAGAAACTAGCGCTGACCGTGTTATTAATTTGGGATTTTAGAGACAGATTTGCGTCAAGATAAACACCAAGAAGCTTTGTTGAGTTTTTGGGAACGATATCATTGTCAGCTGTTGAAATTGAGGAATGATCGATAAGAAATTGACGCTTTGCGGAAGAAGTCCAGAGAAATTCCGTTTTGGATGGATTTAGTTTAAGTTTGTTTGATGTCCATCTGGATATGGCATCAATGCAGTTGACAGTTATTGACGTAAGATGTTTGGTGTCATCAGGGTTGCAGAAAAAATAAAGTTGCTGATCATCAGCATAGCAATGTGAGAGGAGGCCAAAGGATTCGATCATTTTGGCAACGTCATTCGTAAACATGATAAATAAAAGGGATCTAAAACAGCCTTGTGGCACACCAGATTGGTATCACATATGCGGACCACACCTTAGTATCACATATGCGGACCTTATTTTTATAATTTTTAAATTGAAGCAGTGGCATTTGCAGTGACTATTTTCGTACTCAGTTAGGACTTGTAGTAAAGTAGTTCAGGATTTACAATTATTTCAAATGAAGGTCCACATATGTGACCCTACAGTTTGCACGTGTTAAACAGAATATCAAATCTGGTTCTGTTATAAGGACGTTCAGCTTTCTTTCCATTTGTGTGGTAGTCGCCCTGGTAGTCGACGGCCCTCTCGAGTCTCGTGCATCACGATCATGGGAATCCTCGCTGGGTCCATCCTCACGATGTGTCCTCAGAATCGCCTTCTCTGCCTACTCCATCTCACTATATCAATATTGCAGGTTCTGCGTATCTCTTCTGTTTTCTGTTCTGATGTTCTAAACGATGTTTCGTTCTGTGTGAGTGTCTGAGAGAGTGTCTACTCTTGCTTCAATTCCGAAAGTCATTATTATTCATATAATTAAGCAGTATTAATATATTATGTATATAAAATGTATTTTAAATACATTCCTATCAACAGTTAGTTATATTTCATATTCTGTTTTTTTCCGCATTATATAATTTCGCGTAAAGATACTAAAGTTTTTTGTAAATGAATAATATTATATTATTTTAACACAAACCTATATGTTTACGCAATAATTTAATTTGAAAAAAATAATCATGCGTACATTAATTAAGTAGAGTGTCTGATTGTAAGTCAATCAAAAGGTAAAAATAATGTTTTACGTTTCCGGAGATTTTGCATTTTGTTACGGTAAAAATTGTATTGTTTTGCTATGTAGAACATACTTATTGTGATGTTTTTTTTTTAATTTTCCCTTTTCATATTCTCATACTCAAAATATGAACGTTTCTAATTATAGTGTTATCTCGAAACCACAACTCGCGGGAGATTGTGCTCGACTGTATGTATTTGTTTGATTTCATATCGTAGGCTCAATTCCGTAACTAGGTAACTCAAAGTTCTCTATTCTGATAAAACGGCATTTTTAGTTTCAAGATCAAAACCATTGCCGTGCGGTTACTATGAGTAATATAACTAGTAAAGTTTTGCATATTTCTTGCATATCTGAGTAGTTTTTGGGTGAAATTTAAAGATATAGGTAAATTCAAATATCTATGAGGACTTCAAGAATACTTTTGTTTGTACAATTACACTTTTTACTTAATTATCTTCTTCTTCCTGTACCAGATCAGGTTTCTCCGACATTGGCCATAACTTGTTTATTAAACATATTGATTTTAAAATGTGCAAGTCGTTCTCTGATTAAAAATCTGTCCTAATTTTTCACTCCTTGGACTCTCTTGAAAATAGACGTACTCTTCATGATATGATGTTGCTTCATAAAATAATTCGCTTTAAAATTGACAATTCTGAGCTTCTCAGCAAATTGTCACTCAATACCCCCATGTATCGCACGAGACACACCGCGAGCCAAGTTTTCCATTTTCTTGTTTATCGCGCTAACTACGCTCAGAGCGCGGCATTGTATCGAATCTGTGACAACTACAATAATCATTTTGGAGACATTGATGTTTTCCATTTGAAACTAAATTAAAAAAAATATCGGAGAAACATTTCGGCGTGAATGTGACCACGATATTACATGATATTATAATATATAACTTTTTTATTTTATCTTAATTTTATTTTTTATTTCCAGTACTATTAGTAACTCTTAAATATTATGTCTAGCCTCATTTTGTCTTAGTTTAACTTCAATCTCGTTTCACACTATCATTTGTTAACTGTTAACTATTATTTTATATTTGTGGTAGCATGCAATTGGCCTTACTTTAATTATTCTAAATGTTTTATTAAGTATATGTTATTGATATCGCTGTATGTTACCCTTAATAAATAAAATAAACTTCTGCAGAGGCTCTCTGTCTTATATCGTCAGGAATTACTTCTCCACGATACTTATTCCAGTCTGGTCTCTTATGTTGCGTAGCTAATACGTTTACTATCTGCCGGGACAAGCTAGGTTCAATCTTGCCCATTATTATGTGTTGAAGGATCTCATATTTGTCTCCACGCAAGATGTGACCCAGATAGGAATTTTATAAATCTTAAACCTTAATGCATTTCAACAGTTTCCTGCTAAGTTTTCCTTATTAAAATGTTAAATAACTCAGTATAGAAGTAATATTTTAAGTTTTGTGGCAGTTCATTCTCTCTGCCAACCCCTTCGGAGAGACGGCGCGATGGTTAGTTAGCTTTTTTAATCTATTTATATCTTTGAAAAGCATCTTCTTTCAGCAATTGATTGATGTAAATAACTATTGATCCCGAAATATAAAGTTTTTAAGATGCTTTATTAACTGGCAAAGTTGTTTTATATTCAATAAGTAGCTACCACCCACACATATGGGAAATGCGTTTAAGAACACAGTTTTATGGTAGCATAATTGAACAATCGGTTATAATTTCGCCCGTTACTGGGCATTTATAATTTTTTCCACCATTGTTTCACTGTATTGAATTCGCACCATTTTTTCGGATCAAATCGTCAAGTCGTTTGCGTCTAATTAGAAATAGAAATTATATCATTGTGTTTTGTGTTCTTACCGCCTTCAACATCCTAATTATACTGCATTGCTCATTGCTGATGGCTGACGTTAATTCTTGGATTAGATGACGACACAACCGGATCAGCTAATTAAATGATAACCTCATTATTGTTTTTTTTTCAATTGAATCATTAATTTACGCATTTTTTCTGTTTATTTTCTTTTTACCTTATGAACCGTTATTCATGCATATGAAATTGTTTTCTCTAATATCTCGTCTTAACAATGTTTTCATCCGCCGACTTTTAAATCTTTATTTCTGTATGAATAATTAAACGAATCACTTTAACAATCACAAAAAAGCGCTCAGAGTGTCAGAAATGAAGACGCTCAGAAACATATCTGGCGAGACACTACGCGATAAAATCAGGAACTCGAGGATAAGGGAGATATGCGAGGTCGATGATGTCGTTAGATGAGGAAGGCAAAGGAGAAGATGCTGGTATTCACACGTGAGGAGAATGGATTCTTTCAGACTCCCTCTCATTGTGTTGCACGGTCATCCCCAAGGTAGACGACTCCCGGGCAGACCACCACAGAGATGGATCGACAGTTGAAAGTCGACCTCACAGGTGGCCAATTTTTCTTAAGAAACAGGCCACAAGGCCTACACTGAGAAGAAAACTAACGTTGCATCAAACGCGCGCTGCTTCTAAATTATATTTGATTGCGTTATTTTATTTTATGTCACATTAGAATACTTAATGAAGGTATTGTGTATTACTAGCGTATTCTGCTAATTAAATATCTCCATAAATGTTAGGTACCTGTATTGTTTGATATACAATTACTCAACATTTTCATCTACAGGTAATCCACGGCTTACGTAATAATTTCTTAGAAGATGACGGATGTGCCGAGAAAATAATCTGCCTCGACTTTTTTTTAACATCAATGATTCGTATAATCTATGATTGCAGTAATTTAGGTACCTAGCATCTTTAAATACCTGTAGATATACTAGAAACATACACGTGATAGGTGCTTGCTGTGTTAATGAAATCCACTTTGTATTTCAATCGTGTTTGTGACGGACAATTAACTACAGATTTATCATAGAGTATTAAAGCAATATTGATGAAGCTGTTTACAGTTGAGTAATGATTGAATATTTATTTATTAGCGTTTTATGTTTGACATATGAATTTTGCTTCAATTCGTACCCACCAATGAAATGTCCCGACGCACTTAACTCGAAGAAATATTTCTTCATTTGGGCTTCGTGCCTAGAAAGCTATAAATTGTGTTTGGGTAGCCCGTAACTTCCTTTATCTAGTAAAGTAAATCGAGTAGAATATTTTCATTTTCTTTCCTTAGGTTCTAACCATTCGCATTGCTACATATAAGTTAAAAAAACTATTTTCTTGTGGATTCTCAATATCCTATTCGGGGTTATATCACCATTCGCCTTTTAAAAATGGCTGAAACTTACTAAATGCAATGAGGTATTTCGATGTATTACAACCACCACAATAATACGTAATATGATTAACAATCAAATAAAACTATTGTAATTAAGTGTTTTAGTTTATACTGAAATTTATTAGTCGAAATTTACTATAACTTATTAAAGTTGACAATTAAGATTTATTTATTTTGATTTATTTCGGAATCGAAGCAAGAGCAGACACCAAGTCAGAACCAAACATCTCGTGAGTAGCAGAAATGAGAACATTGCGACCTATTGCGGGGAGAATCCTTAGAGAAAGGATACCCAATGAAGAAATTCGCGAATCCTGCAAAATTTAAGATATAGTGAGATGGAGTAGGCAAAGAAGACGATTCTGGAGGGACCACATCGAGAGGATGGATCCAGAAAGAATTCCTAATATCGTGATTCACGAGACTCCAGAGGGCCGTCAACCACCAGGACGACCACCAAAGAGATGGAGAGAAGGCTGGTCGTCTTCATCACAGGAAGAAAGTTGATATCCTGCATGAATAGATCACAAGCTGAAATCAGAAGTAGAAGAAGTTTTATTATGTTCCAACCAGATGATGTTAACGAGTCCGACCTAAACCGGTCGGGACTAAAATGAAAATAAAATAATTGAAACTAAATATAATACATTAAAAAAAACTGATTACTATTTGATTTTCATTGGTTAATGAATAATAATTTTATTAAAAATATATAATATAATATGAAAATTTTATGTTAATGTTTTTTGCAGTAATAATCAGTATAAACTGAATTTTTTTAATGATATTGATACCTCTATATACCTATATAAAACAAAGTCGTGTTAGTTACACCATTTATAACTCAAGAACGGCTGGACCGATTTTGATGATCTTTATTTTGTTGGATTTTTCTCCGTCCCGAATACCTAGCAGAATAATTATTAAAACATCTGAAAAAATCGACCCGAGTGCATCCCATCCAGCAAATATAATATAATCATTTCGATTCGCTTTAAATAAAGCAAATCCCTTGCTGCCATGTGAATTACATTCATATCAATGTACCCGTAATTCAAATACTTTTCATTTTGATTTTTGCACATTTATTGAACTTAATTCAGCTAATAAGTTAACACAACATTTATTAATTCTGAGGCAGTACAAAGTTCGTCGGGTCAGCTAGTAGGTATAATATATATTATTAAATGTTTTTTAACGATACATTGATTAGATTAATCTATAATCAATTGCCCTAATAGTACAAAGGTAATAAAATTTCGTCCAAAGTTTAAAAAACTATAAATGATTATTATTGACATTATTTTTTGATAAACGTCGGGCGATAATACCGTGGAATTCCATTTTTTAACTCCACAGTTATTATCATTCTCCGATGATGAATGTATGAAACATTCGAAATATGTATAGAAAAATAAACTCAAAATTGAAAAGAAAAAAAGCAATGTTTTAATTTTTAAAAATCATCACACTTTTTTCGGAAAATGTGCTCCCAGCAACTCACACACATACGACCCTTATGTATGTAAGTGAAGCATGGAACTGGCAAAAGAAGGATGGAAGTACAATAAATGCAGTAGAAATGAGATCTCTACGACGAATGTGTAGAAATCTGTATATGATAGAGTGTCAAATGCAAGTATAAAAAGTGAATGCGGTGCGAATGAAAGTGTTATGAACAAAATAATGAAAGGGTCGTTAAGATGGTTTAAACACATGGAAAGAATGAGTGAAGAGAGAATGGTCAAGAAGGTAAATGTAAACGACGTGAACGGAACTAGAAAAAGAGGAAGGCCGAGGAAAACGTGGCACGATCAAATCAATTAAATATTGAATGTCGGTCACGTAAGGAGTCGGATAAATCGACGTGCGTGCATGACAAGATGTATGAATGTAGAGGAAGCGAGAGAAGTATGTCAGGACAGAACAGTGTGGCGGTCTATTCTTTCTGCCAACCCCTCCGGAGAGACGGCGTGATGGTTAGTTAGTTAGCAACATTTCGTGCATTCGTAATGTATTATTAATTAATAGAATATTTTCCATATTATTACTATCAATTTAAAGATATACCCCCTGCGGCGGAAATTATAATTACATCTGATAAAAGCCTACTAATGTTCAGACATAATCTATTAGATAAATAATATTATCTCTCTCTATCGGAGTTCAAAGTTATAAATATATATATTTTTTCCGTCTGGTGCCGAAGGTATGTGAATGTCATTAACAAATATTGCATAAGGCGGTGGTATTTTACAATCTGATTTTATCTTATATATCGGCTGGAGTATCTTGCTCTTGAAATCATGTTTTATACTTGCGTATTCTACATGTCTCAGATAGTGACTTATGTACTCTCATATTAAGGATCGTTGTTATTCTCTATATACACTGGGAACTTCTGGCATTTGGAGGTTCAGCTCTTGTGGCTATTCCTCTTACATGACGACCTTCGTGGCCGAGTAGCATTGACTGCCACCCCGATGGTTTCAGGTTCGATTCCCGGTGAGGGCAGTGTGATTGTCACACTGTCTTTGGTCTGGTGTAGAATTTACGTGACAATAAAATCGAGGTAAAACTCGTATTATATAATATTTTATAACTGTTAATTCAAAAACTTTGTTTTATATCCCAAATTGTTTTTATTTTACTTTACGACAGCTGTTTCATCAACCAATGTTGACATCATCAGGTGTTACAAAAATATATATAACAAATGTCATAATGTCATATATATAACAAATGTCATATAAAAAAAATATAAAAATTATATCAAATAAATTATTCAAATTGACTTAGGAACAAATACACAAAGATTCGAAAAATTACGAAAAATTTGACATTTGTTATATATATTTTTGTAACACCTGATGATGTCAACATTGGTTGAAGGAACAGCTATCGTAAAGTAAAATAAAAACAATTGTGATATAAAACAAAGTTTTTGAATTAAGAGTTATAAAATGTTAAAATATCATAGTGTTTCGGCCAAAACAATGGACTAAATTATATAATATATTTTAGAAGTTAGTCTCACAATGTTTCATGTTATAATTTTCCCCGTTCCGTTCGTTCGCCAGCGATAACATTGGAGATTTTCGATAGCAGTCCGCATTGCTATTGTACCAATAATGAGTCCCATATTGTCACACACGCCGGCCGACGTATAATTCAACCCGCGCTAGAAGGCATGCAGGTCTGGCCTGTCCTACATAAATATTATATAACCGCAGTCGATTATTACGTTCTGTTTTTCGTGTTCGCCCCCTAATTGGAAACGCATTTTATTAGGAAGTTTACACAACTCGGCGCGGCCCCAATACCTCCTAGGGCGAACCAGAGGTCAGCTGTATGGAAATGAAGAAGATCTAAAAGGTTAGGGGACAACGTCAAATTAAAACATTCGACACTTGACAGACAACTGCTTGTTCGGAGCACGTAAAGTACTGCTTGTTCAGAGCACGTATAGTACTGCTTGTTTTGGGACTCGTTGTTTATTTTGTTTACGAGAATTTTGTATCGAATTGACAATCAGATGAATAATTGCGTAGATTTTCACGTTTGGTACAGTATGTTTTTTGGTATCTTGGAAAAATATTCGTGTAACTCGTTTCGAATATCTTTGCAGTCTCCATCTTCATTACCACCCTGAATATGGAGACTGCAACGATCTCCAAAATGTCGGTCCAGAAAGACGAGTTACACGGATTTTCCCAAAATCCCAAAAAACATAAACCAGATTAATGTTCTTCTTCTTCTTCTTCAACTCAAAACGCTCCTTTTCAAATTATCATTTCCTGACAGGAAGGGCTGATCGACTTCGTCTGGTGCAGCCCTCATACTTAATATGTTTATAATTTTTGTTATCATTATTATTATTATTATTATTATTATCTAGTTGATAAAACGGAGCATCTTCTACAGCGCCCTTGAGATGAGTAATTCATAAAAATCGCGCTCTATAAATTATCCAATTTATTATTATTATTATTATTATTCTTATCATAGGGCCTCAAGGAATCTTCTCCACCCGACTATATCGCATGCCTGATGCCTAACATCATCCCAAGTGAGGCCTGCTGCTTTAACAGGTGGCTCTAGGTCTGCCTCGCTTCCTCTTTCCCCTCATAGGGGACTAGTGAAAACAGGCTCGGGAGGTACGGAGGAAGATGTAGCCAGCAGACTCAACAAGGCAAGGGGAGCTTTCGCTATGCCTCAAGCTCCAAATATTCAGCAGTCGCCTGTCTAAGGCATTATCAAATATGCAATTGATAAAGCCTTAGCTATGTGAAACATTTCATTCCCATAAATTATAATACATATAACTTTTAGAAACATACATTTTCATTCGTATTAATTTTTTAATATATCGTTTTACATCATTGTTCAAGAAAATAATAATTACTCGTCTCTCGATTTAAAAAAATACGCGCCGATTGCATTATTGATATCAATAATCATCGGCTGTCCCTCGTGTTCGAGGATGACTATCCTTCACGGTTGTGGGTCTGCATGTGACTGAGGAGTCCGATCCTGGACCCACATATTCTGGGGCATCTGGGGCAGGGGAAGACGCTTGTAATGGAGCCGTCACCGTCTCCCAGTGGTCTTTTCTCGATATCAATAATGTAATCCAGAGAATTACAATTTTTTTTAACCATGAACCACTTTTCAAACGGCAATTCATAGAAAATATTTTGTCAATACGTGCAATTAATATTAGATTATTTATAAATCATTAAAATCCAATTAATGACGACCTGTTATTGTTAATTTGGAGACTCATTTATTATTATTATACCTATCATATTTACCGAAAATTAGCACATCAATTATTTAATAAATACCCATTAAGATCACATCAATCCATCATTGTTATCTACGCCATTATTAGGTATAATGTCTTTAATGCACTTTAAACATACATAATGACTCTTCACAAATCTTGATACCTGTCAATCAGATATAAATTAATAATCTGTTATTAGTTGAAAACTTGGAATCTGGAACTTGAAGATACAATATTGTTCTGATATTATCTGAGATTTGACATTGATTATTTTACATCGACATTACAAAGTCTTATAAAATCCGCCTTTTATCTTATTATATATCATTGTTTTGGAATGATTTATTTATTTTCGAATTTCTTTAATAATTTATCAGAGAGCCCCATGACAACTGTTTAAAAATATATGTATTCTATTTTTAAATGTTTTTCTTCTTTTGGTGCCGTGTCAAGTCCCCCCCAGCGTTGGCGATCACTGCAGCAAATGCATCTCTGTTTTACGCCACTTGGAACCGGTTCTGAATTCTTGTCATATCTATACCCATTAATATCAGTCAAAGGAGGTGGTATTCTTCTTCCCCTTAGCACATGACCCAAATATGAGACCTTTCTAACTTTCACACTCGACAACAGCTCTATATTGGCTCTGGCTCTCTGTAGTACGTCTGCATTACTGACCCTATCGGTCCACGGTGTACGGAGTATTCTGCGGTATATCCACATCTTAAACGTCTCCAACCAGTTCATAGCATTCACTTTTAGAGTCGAGGTTTCGCAGCCATAAAGTAGAACAGACCATATATTACATTTAATCATTCTTTGTCGGAGTTTCAGGTTAAGATTATCGTTGCCAAATAAGGTTCTCATTTTATTAAATGCAGCTCGTGCAACTTCAATTCTGCAATTTTTTTAAATAGCACGTTCCAATGGTGAAATTGCACAACCATTTTTTAAACTTCTCAACGTTTTTCTCCCGCAACACTTTTATCTGTGATATATTATATTGAAAACAGAATCCTCTTAAAAACAATAATACCCATTTATTTTTGTGTATTTTCATCTGATCTGTATGTACTCGTATATAAAGGAGTTAGTTTGTAACAGTGTCACCAGTCTGTCGATGTTAGTGAACCTGGCGAAACCGGTTGATGTCGAAATAAAGACAAAAGCGGAAGTATTTATAAAAACATCGTTTTATTTAAACTAACTAACTAACTAACCATCACGCCGTCTCCCCGAAAGGGTAGGCAGAAAAAATGAACTGTCACACTTTTACTGATGCGGCACTTCATCCTTCTCTTTTCGCCCCGCGGGAGACGCGGTGTGATGGGTTGCGAACCTCATCGCCACCAATAGGCATCTCCCGCGCACACTTCGATCGTCCAACACCCACAAAATAAATCTAAAACAAATAATATAAAATACAATGATATAAAATAAAATAACAAAATAAAAATAATTTAACACAAAATGTTCTTTTTAGATTGTGCACATATTGTCTATTTATTTTATGTTCCACGTATCCACCATTTTTTTAAATTTAGCACATAATGTTTTTTTCGATGTTGCACGTGTTGACATGGACGATCCGGACTTTTGTGTTTATTTAATTTATGTTACACGTATCCACCGTTTTATTTAATTATTACTTAAAATTAAAAAAAAAATCTTTATAGATATTTAAATAAATTTTGTAACTAGCCAATTCTAAAAAATACGTAGTTATCCATGACGCATTATTTAAGACGTTAATTTATTAAATACTTAACGGATTGAAGATTTCTAGGGTTTGTATATTTGTATTTATCAAATACATTATCTCCAACATGAATTTTTCGTACACCACTTGTATTCCAGTTGTTTCAATAACCGGACACGGTCCGCGGTGACTTCACCGGCCCAAGTTTGCCGGTCCCGTGACGGCCGACATGACAGGGGTCATGTTGATGCAAGTAATCACGAAAGTGGCAAAATTCGATCTCACACATGTGCAAAAAAAAATTCCCCACCTCTTCTGACGTACGTCGTACGAGCGTGCAAAATTTCACCAATAAATAATTGCCGTGGGTGTGTTTGCGGACGCTTACGCAGTTCTAACCGGCTCCTTATACTCTTTAGTTGATTTAGATCAGCGCTTGCCAATAGTTTTACGTCTGCGAACCGGTGAAAATAAAAATAAAAACACGGACCGCTACGCAGGAATCAAAATATTTATTTTTGTAGCATTTCGTTGTTTATTATACGAGTACATAACTAACTAACTAACCATCACGCCGTCTTCCCGAAGGGGTAGGCAGAAATAATGGACTGCCACACCTTTCTTTCCTGACATTTCTCTCGCTTCCTCAACATTCATACATCGTGTCATGCACGCGCATCGATTTCTCTGACTCCTAACATGGCCGACATTCAATATTTGATTTATTTGATCGTGCCACGTTTTCCTCGGTCTTCCTCTATTTCTGGTTCCATTTACATCATTAACATATATATTTTTTACCATTCTTTCTTCATTCATTCTTTCCATATGTCCAAACCATCTTAATGATTCTTTCATTATTTTGTTCATGACACCATCATTCGCACCGCATTCACTTCCTTTATTATCATTCGACACTCCATCATACATAGAGTATCCACACATTTGTCTAAGAGATCTCATTTCTACTGCATTTATTCTACTTTCATCCTTCTTTTTCCAGTTCCATGCTTCGCTTCCATACATAAGGGTCGGTAGAAGAACACCATTGTGCACTGCCATTCTAGCTTTTTTGGATATATGTACGAGTACATACTTTAAGGATTAATTGTATCTCAATAGAGACGAATATGTAAATTATTTGGAAACAGAATATGGTAGTCGAGGCGTTTACAGGACTTATGACCTGTCATTGGTTGGGTTAAGCGATCACTTTATGTTAACAACATTCCCCATTCCGCCCTTCTTACGACACCACATTTGACAAATTTTTGGAACTTGTATATATGCTACTATTTTTAATAACTTCACATTGTTGTACACTAGCGCCATCTATTAAGATAATTTGTAAACATTAAGCAGAAAATCTTTATTAATACAATGTGAAAGGCTTTTACACAATTATCACAGTATTTGTCTACAAGTATTTGTATACAAAAAAAAATGAGTACATACTTGTTTTCTTCCTTTATAAGTTTATTCAATATACCGTATTTTACGGACTATACCTATAGACCAGTGATTCCCAATGTGGTCTATATAGACCCCCGGGGGTCTACGACAACTTCCAAGGGGTCTACGAAAATTGTAAAAAAAAATTGGTCCATGAGAATGGGGGTCCATAAGATGGTTCAACTAAATTGAAGCCGAATATTGAAATGCATAATCGTTGGCGACTTTTTTTTTTTTAGCCCAAAACGGATTATCTAAAATAGTTAATAGTAATATTCAGAAACTGACCAGTATATTTATTCTATAATTTCTCTATTTTGAGTCTAATAATATTAAGTAAAATCAGTGGGAAATCGACTGTTATATCTTTGCTAGAATAGTTGATAACTGTGTCTTCGGTGTCGTTTCGGAGAGGAATTTGATGTGCACTTTTTTAATTTGATTTTTACGGAACGGTACCGGTCCGCGGTCCCGCGGTTGGGAAACGTTGGTTTTAATGACCGGTAGCCGAACTGGGATACCCGAATCTATCGAAACGCGTTATGCAGGTATTTAATTTCATTATGTATCGCTAATTACATACATGCTAATTGGTCTATGATACTCTTATATAAAGTTGTATATTTTTTTTGATAACATTATATTTTCACAATGCAATTTTCACAAACATGTTTCGGGCTGCAAGTGTCCTTCCTCAGTGTAAAAATCTTCACAATAAAATGAGGCAAAATCGTTACTTATGCATTGAACGAAAGATATGGGAGGGGGGAGGAAAATAGTCTGGAGATAGGGTAATTGTTAAGGATTGTAGAACAAGACATGAATTTAAATTTATTTTGTTGTTTTAAATATTTATTTTATTATTTAATAGCTTTTTTAATTTCTAAAAAAAAGTGATTGTTCAATGTAAAATTTCGATTCTGACTCTACTGACTCGTATCGTCATACTCTTAATAATAATAATTATTATTATTTTATTGAATCGCTCTTTACATCATTACAGCGCGAGCCAAATCGAAATAAAGGTTAAAGTAATCATTTTCATTCTCATGATATGTGACAGGTGGCTTATCTATCGCCATTTTATTGTCCCGTGAATTCTACACAAGACCAACGACAGTGTAAATCGAACCCAGGACCTTTCTACGGAGAGAGTGGAAGAATTTATTTATACGCTACTTTTCTGAAAAATTATTTTACTAAACTCTTAAAAAATGTGTTTATTTTATCTGGAGTTAGCTGCAGATTTTCTTTCTTACCTCAAGCTTCTCAATTAATTCTGAACTAAAATAGGTGAAAAACTATAAAACTTTTTTTTCTATCACATCTTAATAAGTTACGCAAATTGCATTCCAATAAAAAAAATCAGCTGACTTTGTGCAATATGATATTTTGAAAACGTGTTTTATAATGGTTATGTTTTGAAATCATAATTCATCATGATAATAAGGATACTTTTATACCATATATTTTTAATATTACAAAAGCTCATTCGACGTTTGCTAATTTTGGATTGCGTTATTTCTACGAAGTGTTTATTAGGCACAATTGGAAAAAGTACTGACGTACTCTGTAGGCCCCCAATGAAACCAATTATTTTTTGTTTGTACCAAATATCCATAGATTTAATCTTATTTACTCTTTTTATCTAATTCCGTGTTGTAATCTCTTATATCAATTGATTGAATATCAAATCTATAGTTTACTAATCAGTAATTTTCCTTTTTGTATCTTGTAATCAAATATTTATTAAAATAAAAACATGTTTGCTGACTCGGAATAAGATCAGACATTCACTTTGGTGTTCACTTATTTCGACTGATGACTGGAGTTGTATACAAAATTCAGAAATGCTGAGTGACATTGGTCTTTCGTCCCTGATAAAAATACTCGAGACAAAGGGGCCATCGATTGTTTTATCTCCCAAGATGCATTACCAACTTCCCAGTGTTTAAGCCGATAGGAAGAGCAATATTTTTGCCAAACCGTATCACTTCGTAGGTTGACGTATTTTGTGATATTCATAAGTTTTTCAGTGTTCGGTTATCTAATTAACTTTCTTATTTGTTAAACTAACTAACTAACCATCACGCCGTCTCCCCGAAAGAGTAGGCAGAAAGAATGAACTGTCACACTTTTACTGATGCGGCACTTCATCCTTCTCTTTTCGTCTTCTCTTTGCGAACCTCATCGCCACAGTAAATAAAATATACATAGCTTCTTATAATATTAGGTTGGGGAAAAAGTAATTTTGTGTTTTTCACATTATTTCAATGCTTTATAAAAAGTGTTACAATCATCCGATTTAAGTCAAATATGCACCGTTCTATTCGATAACTTGTTGCCAACGAGAATCCAACTTCATAATGCCCCTCTCGTAGAAGCCATTGTCCCTATTGGCCAAAAACTCGGACAACCAATTTGCACAGGCCTCTATAGAGGCCAAATTTGTACCCCCAAGCGCGTTGGCCATAGACAGGAACAGGTGGTAGTCACTTGGTGCCAGGTCCAGACTATAGGGTGGATGCATAAGAAAGATTAGTTAATGATATTAATGAAATAAAATTTTAAACCAATAATTAAATCGTTTTTCCAGCAATGTTTCCAACAGAAGTAAGAGCAATAGCCATTTGAGATGAACCCTTGTATGCCAGAAGATATAATTTCAAAAATCTGTTCAATCTATTCAACGATATATTATACGAGTATATTGTGTGATGATATTTTGATTTTTTTTTTCAACTTATTAAGAAATTGCTTCACGATGTGCCGTATTTATTGGCGTTGGCAGCGGTAAAAACGCCACGAATTTTTTTCCCAGACCCATTATATAATATTTAAAAAATATATATTTTTTTAACGTTAGCATCGCATAAATGTATAAAAAAATCATTTGCGGCAATATGTTGTCAGTTTATAATTTTTTTTATTCTTTCACACGTGTTATTGAATGGGAGTATTAAACTAAGTAGTTTAGTTTTAATGTGCGGTTAAATAAATTTAACATTATACATTGAATGAACTTTTGTTTGCAGATAATACTATAATAATTGTCGTAAGCGGTTAGAACTGAACGGTATCCATAATACAATTCTACAACCTAATAATGAAACTGGTGTGTGATAATAAAGTACTATTATCTTTTATAATTACCACTTCCAATAGCTCGAGACATTTAAATACTTTCTGCGGTGAACAGCATTTAGAATTTACATAAATGCTCCCGCCTAGCATGTTCGCCTTCTGCACGCCAGTTCGCCGGTTTTCCAACATTCGTCACTATCAACAGCGGCCATGTTAAGGCAGAAATATACTATTGTGTCGTGGTGTGTAGTGACACGCCACGACACATGTCGAATATATATATATATAAATGGTGCGCCAAAGAGTTGTCATATAACGCAAGGCGCTCCGTTGGCTGAAATGGCCAGAAAGAATACAATACAAGCTCTGTTCGATCATGGAATAGTACCAGCTCTTATATATGTGAACTCTGCATCACCAAGAACTTGAATGCGAGACAGTCTACATTGCGATCAACAATGTCTACTGTTATGGGTAGACTGTTTGTGTCAAAACGCTGTCCTTGCACAAATTTTGGCGAACAAGTCTTCGCGGTAACCGGCTCTTCAGACTATATTGAAAAAAAAGACTAACACCAAAGATTTAAATCAATGATATTATAATTTATTTTACAATCTTCAATTTGAGCATAAAATAGCTCATTATTATGAAGCTGGAATCTGGTCGTGTCCAGGTTCGAACCCAAGTCCTCTGGATCAGGAGCCAAGCTTTCCATCCCCTAGACCACCACCTGAGTTCTTTTAACAGATATCAAGTGCATTGATAACCCGTCAGGGTTTAAATCAAGGTTAAAAACGCACCTTTTCAAATTATCCTCTGATATAAATGTTGATCAACTGTGTCTGGTGCGGCCCTCATACTATATATGTTTATTTTTGACTAGTTCATAAAATGGAGCATTTTATACAGCGCCCTTGAGATGATTAATTCACAAAAATGGCGCTCTGTAAATCATCCAATTTAATATTATCTAAACCATACATTTTGTATGATAAGATTCATTACTATGGAGCCTTTCAGCTGAGATTTTCAGCCGTTGGGAGCGCGCGTGTACATTATTCAATCAATAATGTCAGGCAACATGATGGAATGTATTTCTTCAAATTATATTTTGGGCACTCTTCAATACAGATGAAATATTTTTTGTTGCTCTATTTTTTTTGTACTAGACAATAAAATTCGAATTAACTCCTTAATCTATTTAATTGATGAACCTATGTTTTTAAAAGTAATTTTAACATAACCAAAAACGAAACATATACAAAATCAGTATCTGAATCGGATGTAAACATTGCCGATGCGCGTATCTCTCCAGGCTACGGCTCTATTGACTCGATAAAACGTCAGAGACGGACACGATAAATAGATCGATGTGCACGCTAGCCGTTACGACAGCATGCGCCACGACACGACAAGCCACAATTGTATGTTTCCGCCTTTATTCTATCCCACATTTCCATCACACCAACGGGCTTCAAAAACTTTTTTAATTTCACCTAATCAAACATTCAAAAGGCAACTTTCCGCCGGCCATTACTTTAACCATCCTCTATTAAACTTATAAAAATCTTATTTTTCTTTTAATAGATCTGACGTTCCAGTGACACCGAAATTATGTTTCCTGAAGTGATGAAGTCTAATTTTTTTAAATTGAATTAAACACTTTTTTTAATCTTCTTCTTGTCCTGTCACACCTCTTTGGTGCATAGGGCCTCAAGGAACCTTCTCCGCCCGACTCTATCGCATGCCTGATGCCTAACATCATCCCAAGTTAGATCTGTTGCTTTGACTTCGTCCTGCAGGGCTCTTCTCCAGGTGGCTCTAGGTCTGCCTTCCTTCCTCTTTCCCCCCATAAAGGGGACCAGTCTAGTGCGCCCTGAGCGATGCAGGCTGGGTTCCGTCTTAGAGTGTGACCGATCAACAGCCATTTGCGTCTAGCGATTTGATCTCTAAAAAACACTTTATAATGAGTAAGTAGCGCCAACCGGTTTCACTCTGTAGCGAGCTTCCTCAGGGCTATATACACAAACTGTTTGAAGCGGTTAGCGCTACTTGCTCATAATAAAGTGGTTTTATACAAAGTATTAAAAAAGTGTTTAATTAATTTTTCAATTATATCAAACTACCAAGTATTGACTTCTTACCAAAGTTTAAGTCTAACATTCCCTCTATCTTTTAGGTGGTCTTCCAGTCATTGGTATAAACATTGTAATGTCTCAAAGTAAGTCCTAGTATGCTGCTTGATCAGTGTCATCAATGATATAAAACTCCATATGAATTAATTAAAATGAACGAAAACTTCTGTTTTCTAGTTGTTTATGGGAATTAAGATTAAGGAGATGAATGGGGGAGACTTACCCTATACTCGGTGGTGCGGGCTGCAGAGAACATAGAATATTGGAGGCGTTTTGTTTTAGCCAGCCACTGACAGCTTCGTGGATCACGACCCTTAGTATTGAGAAAAACATGAAAGGGAATTACATGGGTAGGCGGAAAGAATGGACTGCCACATTTTTCTTTCTCAACATTCATACATCGTGTCATGCACGCTCGTCGATTTCTCTGACTCCTTACATGGCCGACATTCAATATTTGATTTATTTGATCGTCCACGTTTTCCTCGGTCTTTCTCTATTTCTGGTTCCATTTACATCGTTAGCATATAATTTTTTTACCATTCTTTCTTCATTCATTCTTTCCATATGTCCAAACCATCTTTATGATCCTTTCATTATTTTGTTCATAACACCATCATTCGCACCGCATTCACTTCTTTTATTTTCAATCGACACTCTATCATACACAGAGTATTCACACATTCGTCTAAGAGATCTCATTCATCTCAGTCATCTCCTTAATCTTAATTCCCATGAAACAACTAGAAAATATACGTTTTAATTCATTTTACAATAATTAATTCATATGGAGTTTTATATCATTGTTCAAGAAACAATTAAAACCTCAGCTAGTCGAAACATGTCGTTCCCAAAAAAAAAAACTTCCAATAACCGACGTTTTTATTCGTATTAATTAGGTTATATTATAATTATTCTGACTTTTCATAAAATTAAGTATTTTTTACGCGATTGTATTTCAAATATTATTATTATTATTTTTATTTATTTAATTTATTAAAAAAAAAAACAATTGGGTTATATTTCGATTGCACCTCTCTCTGAGGAGTCCTTGGCCTCATTGTGACCCCCGGGAAGCATGTGTTATTTTTGTCTCTGGTATTTCTTTTCCATATATTACGGTAGTTCACTTCCAGGAGTCATTGTTATGTAATCGTGGCATATCTGTTAAAATACAAGCATCGAAAACAAAATCTTTTTATATAATTCATTGTTTTGGATACTTCAACATTGTTGCCATGTTGCAAAATTGTTGCCATCTTATTTTGAAACACTGTCTATTATACGTGGATCCTCTGGCTTACGGTGTTTCAGCTCTTGCAGTTAATCCTCTTATGTCACCAATTCATTTTTTATGAGATTTTCGCGACAGCTGTTTTGTTCACGTCTAGTGCGCCCTGAGCGATGCGGGCTGGGTTCCGTCTCAGGGTGTGACCGATCAGCAGCCAATTGGGTCTAGCGACTTATTGCTGCTCTTTCGCCTGTCACGGCCCAGAGAACGGCATTTGACACTGTTTGGGGCCAATAGGTCTTGAATATTGAGCGGAGACACTTATTTATAAACACCCGGAGTTTTTCAATGACGCTCATAGAAGATTTCCAAGTTTCGCATCTGTACAGCAGTACGCTTTTAACACCACTGTTAAATATATATTAAACCACCCTACGTATTTGAACGTACGTGATACGTTCACTTTGACTGTACCATTCTGCGCTATCCCGTATCACGTACGCGCTTAAGAAAAAGTAATGTACCTAAAATGTACAAACTGTTGGGGATACGCGCGTGTGCCAACAACACTTGAGTACAAGTCTTCGCAAATATGATAGTTTTACAAGGGGCAGGCGAAGTGTGCGGTCGAGTCTTTGACATTTCGTAATTTAAAAAAATAAAATTAATATATAATTAATAAAAACCTGTTTTTTTGCATGTTTCTCGAAAAATTAGCCGAAGGTAGGGCGGTTTGTACAAATATATAATGATTTTCAGATAAAACAAAATACAATTTAAATAGTCCATTGTTTTGGCCGAAACACTATGATAATTCAACATTATAAACTGTTAAATTACAAAACTTTGTTTATGCCACAATTATTTTTTTATTTTTTTATTTTTCGCGGAACTGTTTCGTCAACCGATGTAAACATCATCAAGTGTTCCAATAATTTATCAACTTTTTAAATTAAAATTTTCGTGATTTTCGAATGTGTAATTGCTCCTATGTCAATTTGGATAATTTATTTGATATACTTTTGATGCTCTTGCTGGAGTTGCGTTAGGTACCTAATTACAGGTAATTAAAAGTTATAAATAAATATAACTTAACAGCAACAAAAAAAAACAACTTAACAGCAGAAACTCACAATAAAATAATTAAAATATAATGTTATCAATACACGTACCAATTAAAAAAATATGTATAAAAAAAATGTATCTCTATAAATACTCGGAATGCAATGTCACGTGAAATAAAACTAACAATTAAAACATCCATAAAATCATTTTTACAAGGATTGTGATTTATGTTAGGCCCTTGGAATTTTATAGTACTAATAACGTTAATATGTGTTATTGTAGCATTAATTTTGTGGTCACACATAAACCACGCTCTTTGAATTATTTGTTTTTAACAACAGATCAACGGTTAAAAAATACATGCATCATAGTGTAATTTTTTAATAGGTTGACGAACGGTTATAAGGTGTATTAAAATATCCACGTTGCTATAGAGAGTATTTTACTTATATTTTTGTTATGTGTCTCGCTTATAAAAGTCCAGAAAGAATCCAGTATGAACTCTGTTGGACAGCCTCTATTCATCCAAACAAATTTAAACCTTCATTAATCGCACATGCAATCATTCACATTGTCAAATACTATTATAATTCAGGCATTGTTACTTTCTTCTTTCTGTGTCCTGTCAGGTCTCCCTAATGTTGACTATCACCCTTGAGTAGGACTCCCTGTCCTGGGCAGCTCGGCTCTTCATAGTGATGACCTGGGGGAAAATATCCAGAGTGGTATCCCCTTGCCTTCTCTGGAGGATTTTCTGTCGGGGTTACCTTCCCTTAGCTGGGTGTATCCGGTTTTATGGCGCTGGAAGCTCGCCATTCGTCCTCTCTGTATCTGCTATGGCACTAAATAATATGAGCCACATTGCCCGGGGTTCGCGGGGTCTTTAAAAGGCCTCTCGTGGACGCTAGAGAGTTGGACTTGATAGTAGTAGCGGACGAACTAAAGAGGGAAGGATTAGTAACAACACATTTTTTCAAACTGATTCGGGGCTCTATTGAGAACCCCTATGTTCTGGAGCAAATAGGTCTTTTTGTTCCCGATAACTACCTGCGACAGCGCCGACATCAATTGTTCTTTACTCCGTCACGCAGAACCAACCTGCCTTTGGTGATGCCAGTAGGAAGAGCAATCCGGACGCTGAATCTAATCATCTCGGATTTGGACATTTTCAGTGTCAGTGAGGCAGTATTTATAAAAAAATATTGCAAAATCTGGATAGAGTACTGCCTCACTGACGTCGACATATTTGGATTCCTTCTGATATGTATGATTTTTTTGGTCTCATGTTGTTTTGTTTTTTTTATCTTTATAATACCGTTGTATGTCCAAATGAGTCGCCTAAATGTTTTATCGTTTGTAATGTCTCATTTGTAAATGTATAAATAAATAAATAAATAATTAGTGTTGCTGTTGTAATTGCAACATGGCGCCTTACGACATTCAGTAGAGGCATGCTTTCAAGCAAAACATACCCCATCGTAGCCCTACTACCCTTTGGAATTGTTACTTTACAAGGATAAATTCGGTAAAGATGGAGAATTACGAAGCGGAATATATACATCGACGTTCTGCAATTTCCTCCATTGCTCTCTAAAGAGGAAGGTTGACTTTGAAGAAACCTGCCACATCATATAATGAGAAATGTTATCGTCTTTGCTCGATTAAATACCACCGTAACCACATTCTTTTGGAACATCGGAATACTGCGAATCCAGTTCTTTTGCTCCTTGTACCACTCCATCTTCATCTCCTTCTTTCCTAGACCACGACCTAAATAATTCCACCATCATTCAGTCCTTTACCCCTCCTGCAACCAATGCGGATAAAAAAATCCTCGATAGCCCACTGCGTACTCCACTAAACAAAATGGTCTCACGCAGAATGCTATCTTCTACCACTCCTCAATCCAGGCTCTGCTCCTCTTCCTCTCAGAAACATTAAATAATAATAATAATAATAATAATGATCCCATCATACTCTACAATGCCAACCCTAACTGGTTTTCCATTTCCAACAATGCTTCCTACAGACATGAGAGGAATAGCCATTAGAGCTGAATCTCTGTAAGTCATAAGATCTAAGTCCAAGCCTTTAAAGCGCTATATTCTATGACACCAAGTTATATATCCGAACTCTGTATAACGGATAGCCTAAATTCAGTGAAATCTCACTTCGCTTTTCTGGAACTGGTAGATTAGTTGAGCCGAAGCGTTGACCTAGCACAAATTTCGGGGGTTGAACCTTTACAGTAGCCGGCCTATCAGCTTGGAACAATCTCCCTTTCATATCTTAGGTGCATAAATGATCCAACATATTACAGATCTAAGCTGAAAACCCATCTTTTTCATATTTCATACTCAAATTAAAACCCAACTTGTATATTTGTTTTATGTGTTAGCATGTAATTAGCCTTGTTTAGTTGTCTCTATGTGTTTGTGTACCTCTACTGCAATCGCTGTTTGTTACCCTCAAATTAAAAAAAAAATTCTAACCGATCGCGAATGTCAGATGAAGCGTTCATATAAGATTTAACACTAACGTTAGTTAACTAACTAAATACCGAATTAATGAATTTACACATTCTGTCCTGACATACTTCTCTCGATTCCTCTACATTCATACATCGTATCACGCACGTCGACTCCTTACGTGGCTGACATTTAATTTTATATTTGATTGATTTCATCGTACAGTGTTTTCTTCGGCCTTCCTCTATTTCTAGATTCCGTTCATGTCGTTTATATATAGGTACTGATAGTATATTTTGTAGAATTTAGTGAAGACACCATTCTATCTTCATTCATTCTTTCCACGTGTCTAAACCATCTTAATAACCTACTGTTAAATATATTAATACAAATATTATTATAGATGACATTTAAAAAAAACTTGAAAAATGTCATAATTTCAATGTAATGTTATAAATATTATTATTTTGTTTATAACACATTCATTCGCACTGCATTCACTTCTTATATAATATTATCTCTTATCAGATTTAAAAAAAAAAAGATGCGCCCTTGAGGTGATTACATCATAAAAACGGCGCTTTAGAAGTTAGCATATTCATAATATAATAAGGCAAAAGTTCGGATGTCATCAAGAAAGAGTACGAGAATATTTTGAATTCAAGAGAGCGAGAGAGGCCATACATTTAGCCCCATCATAAAACAACTACCAAATCACATTCCATCAATGTTTCCTACAGACCTATGAGGAATATCCATTAGAGCTGAACCTCTGTAAGCCAGAAGATCCGAGTCCAAGGAAAATTTCTTTGAACTTTGTTCTGATTCTGTATCAATTTTTGAATTTTGTTCTGATTATTGTTGTACGACAGAAGTGTAGAAACAAAATGATATTAATTTGGTAATGTTAATTGTGAAATTTTAACGTATTTGGAAAAAAATATTTATATTAAAAGTTAAAACTTATTATTGATTACGATTGTATAGTGAACCAAGTTTAAAGGCCGTGCCACACTGTTTGAAACAAGCTCTCTACAGGGGTGACCTTGGTGGAGAGCTGTGGAGCCCACGGTTGGTGTAGCGTCCACATACTGTTGTAAACAAGCTCTCTACAGGGGTCACCTTTGTGGAGCCCACGGTTGGTGTGGCATCCACAGTAGACACCATTTTCGTTCAATACGTCCGCACTCCACCGATGCGTTGCCGCTATGCAACTGACCTTGACTGGTGGAATGTAGAGCGCCCACATTGTGGAATGCGTGTTTACAACGGCGAGATCCACACGCTACTATGCGCGTCCGTCCACAAAGGTTGTTGAAGGTCAAACGAATTTTTGTTTCAAACAAGTGTCTACACAGTTTTAAACCGCCGGTGGAGACCGATGTGGAGAGCTTGTTTAAAACAGTTTGGCACGGCTTTAAAAGTGTAGAAAATCTTTACTTCCGCGAATATTTCACGGGCTGCAACTAGTATTCATGATTCATAGTGATGCACGCCTGGTGGTTTCTCCACAAACTCCACCTTGTACGGGAGTCGAGTTTTATCTCAAGATCGACCGCTGTCGCAACATCCGCGTAGGTTGTCATGCAGTGAATCATTTTATTTAGCTCCGGGATGGACCGGACTATGTCCTCGATCTACCAAACTTCACTAACAAGTGACCGACATAGCCCTAACTCGGGCAACTCGCAGATTGCGACCGATAATAATAATGCCCGAGTAGCAAAATCTGCATCCCAGAGGTAAAGGACGATAAGTTCTACAAAATATACTAGCAAAAAAGGTTAAGCTCATTAGACCAGTTCTATTAAGTGTGTTTTAAAATTATAAATGACTCAATGTCAGTATAAAGTTACAATGCAGTTGGATTAAATCCTTACTATTTTGTTCTCGAGTTAACCTTTCCCTTACGATGCTAAAATAAAAACGCGCGTTCCGGCGTTGGGTAGTCAGTACCCGATCAAAAATTAGCGATTTTAAATCGTAAAAATAAAAACATTCAAAGCTAATCCCCTTAATTAATTATTATTGAAGTCAAAAATTACAATAATTGAGATTTATTTGCTGAAAACATTAAAAAAAACATCTGGCTACGCTCAGGGAACGGGCATAGATCCACTACGATTGCAAGCCCGAAAGCTACTGCCGGCGGCAGTGAGAACATTGAGCTCCTCGCGCTTCCACAGTGAAGTATGCAAGAGTGAGATGCGAATATAGTGTCGCGCACTCACAGCGCTGTTTATACGCGAATTTATTTCCGATGTTCACAAAATACCTCCGATGTACCCGATAAATTCTGATTATTATTAACATTATTTTTTAAATCAATGCGTAAATATATTATGGAGGAATACCTAAAATTGTAACATTGTAATTATTATATTTTTAGAGATATTGATGGTTATTAGAAGCAACGTGTAGAAGATACCCATCATAGGGAAGGGAGGGTTAAGCGGACACGAATCAGGGAGATATGCGAGGTCGAGGATGTCGTTAGGTGGGGAAGGCAAAGGAGAAGATACTGGTATGCAAACGTGAGGAGAATGGATCCATCCAGACTCCCATTCATTGTGTTGCACGGCCAGCCCCAAGGTAGACGAACCCCGGGCAGACCGCCAAAGAGATGGATCGACAGCTGGGAGTCGACTTCACAGGAGGCCAATTCCTCTCAAAAAAACAGGCCACTAGGCCTACACCAAGAATAAGAAGAAAAAAAAGAGTTAAGCGTTATATCACCCCTAGATCAGAGGTTCCCAAACTTTATTGTGCCGTAGACCCCTTGCCGATTTTTTCTTTTTTGTGTAGACCCCCTGCTTTCCTAATTGATTTGACAGAATTCTACTGGCCGGAAGGTCAGTAGAATACTGAAAAGGAAAAAAAAGGTCGCTAACGATTTCGATATTCGGCTTTTATTTTATTTATTAATAAAACGTATTTTTGGAGGGACTTGTTTTGTAACGTTTGCCAGAAGTGTGAAATTATTTAAGTTTCACCTTAAGTAAAAATAGTATGAAGAAAATGTAGACTTAACGCCCTTTACCTCCAGTGTACTGAAACGTAATATTACGCCTATTTAGCGTCCTCTGTCTGCGTCCAAATGGCTAGACGGCAATAAACCGCGCGACTCCCCATGTCCCGGCTCGGATACACGATATTATATTTTGGGTACTATCATTTGTACTATATAGTAAACATGCGTAAAATCACGTGGGTAGTATAAATAAACGCCTAATGGATACGTAGCAATATCTACATTATAATTATTTGAATACCTGACTTTTGATTGGATTGTTTTTTTCTGCCTGCGTACGCACAATTACGCGTCCGTTAGAATTATGTGTTATAATATTCAAGTGCGTATTTTATTCAATTTTAAATTATCAAAACATCTTTCTTGCTTATATAATACCATATTATTATTAGAAGGCGTTTGTACCAAAATAATGTATTAAATTAAAAGATGAATAATAATGAAATAAAACGATGTTTTTCAACTACTTCCACTTTTGTCTTTAATTCGACAGCGAGCCTGGCGAAACCGGTCGCTGTCGAAATAAAGACAAAAGTGGAAGTGGTTAAAAAAACATCGTTTTATTTAATTATTATTTAAAATGAACTTCCATCGAGAGATTTCAGTAAAATCATTTGATTATCCTAAAATATTAATGTTGTTCCTTGAAATTTCTTGATATAAATTCATTGTAAATAATAATAATAAATACATATTTTTCAACCAATATATGGAGGAGGGATATAACCCGTTTGACTGGAGAAGAGCGGTTATCATGCCTTTATACAAGGGTAAGGGATTTCGGTTAGCCTGCGAAAACCACAGGGCAATCAGAAGATGGAGGTATCCTCCGAAACATGTCGTGTTTTTTTAAATATTTTGTGGATTAAACAAGGTTATTTGACTTATTTTCAATTTCCTAAATATATTTACAGTTTAGAAATTTAGGAATATATCTATTTTATATGTTTTTATTTGATATCCGACATTCATAACGTTTATTCCGTCATTTCACGTAAAAATAAACGTATAAATGGATATATTAAATAATAGTTACTTAATATTTAAAAATAATTAAAACGCGTACCTGTGGTGAGGTGTTTTCTCACCTTAAGTAAACTTGACCGAAACTCCTTGTGACCTCGTCGCGCACACGAGCGCTAGCCTCGTGTCTGCGGTATGCCGTTGGCCTGCTTTCGACAGACTCACTTGCCGCCTTTTGTAAACGAGTTAATGCCATAATCTCGACCACTTTTCCATCAATGAACAGGCAGTCGTCTCGTAGTAAGAGCCGCACCGAGGAGATAGAACACGGCG
This sequence comes from Lepidostoma basale, assembly GCA_022606425.2. Taxonomy (NCBI): domain Eukaryota; kingdom Metazoa; phylum Arthropoda; class Insecta; order Trichoptera; family Lepidostomatidae; genus Lepidostoma; species Lepidostoma basale. Next base: position 2,706,024 of record JAHDVF020000010.1, read on the forward strand.
CGTTTGACCGCCGTAGTAAAATGCGCGCCCAATAGAAACCGGTTGGCCGCACACCGTGAACGCATACGGAATAATTATGATTATTAACGTCACGATGCGTTTCTCTCGAGTTCACTTCGACAGCCATCCGCGCTATGTTAATTGCAGTATTTTTAGCGCTGGATTCAATCTATTATATCATTAAATAATTAATACAAAAAAACGTCTGTTTTCAAGAATTTTTATTATTTATTTATGGGAATGATATGTTTCGCCTTGCTAATACATCGATAATGCCTTAGTAACGCGAAACATGTCATTATCATAAATTATAATAAAATTTTAGAGAGTATAATAAAACAAACTCACCATCACAACGTTTCCCCGAAGGGGTAGGCAGAGAGGATGGACCGTCAAACTGCTCTGTCCTGACTACCTTTCGAGATGCCTCTCATTCATACATCGTAACACGTACTTTGAAAGTGGCCGCCTTTTAGCAATCGATTTGGTCATGCCAGGATTTCTTTCTCCATTTACACCGCTTGTATACAATTTTTACCATTCTAGAGAGTATTAATGATTTAATACGAATTTTCACGAAATAATTAATATAGTCTCATTTTTTAAATGTGCAAGCACTTTCAGATCAAGACTTGATACAATAAATGTAAAACTCATTCGAAGTTCAAATTCATTCCTAGGTTTTTTTTCTTCATATTTAATAAATACAAAAGCAATATAGAATAATGTTTTAAAACCTTTTTTGAATTCCTTTATGGTTTTTCGAAAGGATTATTTTTTATTTGTTTGAGAAAGAAAACAAAGTTAGATAACACGGCACATAATCTACGTGCCAATGTTTGTACCGGTAGGTAGAGAAATTATATTGCATAATCGTGTCGCCAAACAAGTTGTTGGAACTTGCTTTTGAGCACACTATCTATTTTATAATACACATCAATATGTAGATTTGACCATTTCTTGTGCAACTCTTTATGTTATCTTAATCAGCGAGATTAACGAATAGAAAAAAATACGGAATTTTGTTTCGCCTATAGTTTGTCTCTGCTTAAATACATTTCATTTGATAATGTCTTAGCAAGGCGAAACATATCATTAGTATAAAATAAAATACAGCTACAGTAGAACGTCGTTTATCCAGACTAATTGGGACCGGACGTGTTCCCGGATACCGATTTTTCCGGATGGACACTTTCTTTTATTGTAGCAAAATAAGGTATAAATCGATATTTTTTTCTGCTCATTTATTGATTATAACATTACAAATTTTACTGCAAAAAGAAGTATGTATCTAGTACATATACGAGTATATAAAAAGGCTTACATTACTCTACAGTACTGGAAATACAACAGCAAAAGAAAATACACAATTGATACATAAATAACATATGTTAGAGAAAGAATAAATGTTTAATTGCTATGTGTGTACGGCGGGACATCGAGGGAGAGTAGCGTAGCTTAAATGTGGTCTGGGTCCCCCTTGGTTGCAAATATACATATATTATTATTATTTAACGTAAGTTCCGCATGACGGCGCCTATAATAGCTTCGGGTAAGCGGAGGGAGCCTTCTATGGCTCGGCCATTACAGTACGGGAAAAATAATCAGAGATTTTTTCTTTGAATAAGGATCCTCGTCTTTTTGCAGCTAAATCGTGGATTCGTTTTAATAGAAGCAATTGAGTTGAGCAGCTTTCCTCTTACTCTTCAAACCATGATAGCGCAGTTTATAATGCTGTGAAGTCTTCTCCATGACTGATTCGTTTCTCTTCATAACTCCTCATTTGAGCTTTCATCATCATCTTCATCCTCACTCTCTTTTTGTACCAGAGAAACAATTTCATTATCGTTCAATATTTGGATACCTGGGTCATCCTCATTTTCCAGCCATGCTTGTGCATCTTCCCTGTCACAATAATTAAAGCCAGCATTTTGAGGGAATAACTCACTCATCACCTCTTCCAAGTCTTCCTCGAGAGTTTCAGTAGTCTCAACAATCCCTTTTTTTTAAACCCAATTGGGTTTTATGGATACATTTTTAGATCTTACATGTAATTTTATAATGTTTCAGGTATATTTTGAATTGATTTTTAGTGAGACTCCTTGTGTCTTTTGGTAGTTCATTGTAAAGTTTCAGTCCATTGTTTAATATCTTTCAATATCCTGTCTTAGTTCGTGCATTCGGTAAGTGATATCTGTCACAGTTCCTGGTCCAGTGTCTGTGTACGTCTGAATTTTTAGTTAATTTGTAGTGCTGTCTGTTGTCTCTTTCATGGTCACTCTGTGTACAATTTTCAAGGTCTCAAATTTGGTCAGGTCTGATATGTCCATTTGTTTTCGTTGTTTTCGTCTTAACTTACTAACTAACCATCACGCCGTCTCACCGAAGGGGTAGGCAGAAAGAATGGACTGCCGCACTTTTCTTTCCTGACATATTTCTCTCACTTCCTCAACATTCATACATCGTGTCATGCACGCACGTCGTTTTCTCTGACTCCTCACATGGCCGACATTCAATATTTGATTTATTTGATCGTGCCACGTTTTCCTCGGTCTTCCTCTATTTCTGGTTCCATTTACATCGTTTAGATATAATTTTTTTACCATTCTTTCTTTATTCATTCTTTCCATATGTCCAAACCATCTTAATGATCCTTTCATTATTTTGTTCATATATATCACATTATCATTCGCACCGCATTCACTTCTTATATTTTCATTCGACACTCTATCATACACAGAGTATCCACACATTCGTCTAAGAGATCTCATTTCTACTACATTTATTTTACTTTCATCCTTCTTTTGCCAGTTCCACGCTTCGCTTCCATACATAAGTTGTTTTCGTCTTCACTTCGTTATATCATTTATTCCAGGCGTTTCGAATATTCTCTGGCGTTAAAGTGTTCCAATCCACTAACATGTAACTGCAATCCTTAAGAAAAAGTTTTTTTTGTATAATATATTACACTTTCCTCATCATCTTCTGTCAGTATTAAATCTCGGCTTGTCCGGATAATTGACGTTCGGATAAACGACGTTCTTCTGTATTATTTAATATATATTTTAATCTGGAATTTTGCAACATTGTTCAAGAAACAACCAAGCTACCAAATTTGTTCACTCTTCGTATATTTACTGTCGCAAATTAATCTCTCGAATAGTAATACTTCCAAAACGTATATTTGTGGAAGTAAAATCTATTCAAATTTGAATATTTGAATAATTTCAAAAAAGTTCTTTTGTTCTGAATGTCGAATTCATAATGAATAATTTGTTTTGTAGATGTGAGCGTATAAAATGCAAAAAATATTTATTACGGATTCTCGCCTTACGTAAGTATTGTGTAAAAAGAATATGGCTCTGCTTTCAGGGTATTGCATAATCAGTCTAGTTTTATAACCGTGCTCTGTCTGTTTGTGGTTAAGACGTCAACTGAAGGAATGTCTGGTTAAGTCCCATAACACAGAGATACCATGTTTACTATTATATTGCGTTCGTTTCGAGTAAGTTCCTTAATTTTTTTTGTTTAAATTACCCGGTGCATAGACATTTTGTCATCGCAAACAAAAGCCTATCCAAAAAGCAAAGATGGCAGTGCATAATGGTGTTCTTGTGCCGACCCTTTTGTATGGAAGTGAAGTATGGAACTGGCAAGAGAAGGATGAAAGTAGAATATATGCTGTAGAAATGAGATCTCTAAGACGAATGTGTAATAAATCTGTATATGATAGAGTGTCAAATGCAAATATATTAGAAGTGAATGCGGTGCGAATGAAAGTGTTATGAACAAAATAATGAAAGGGTCGTTAAGATTGTTTGGACACATGGAAAAAATGAGTGAGGACAGAATGGTGAAGAAAGTATATGTAAACAACGTGAATGAAGCTAGAAATAGGGGAGGGCCGAGAAAAATGTGGCACGATCAAATCAATCAAATATTAAATGTCGGTCACGTGAGGAGTCGGAGAAATCGACGTGCGTGCATGACTCGATGTAAGAATATTGAAGAATTGAGAGAAGTATGTCAGGACCGAACAGTGTGGCGGTCCATTCATTCTGGCTACCCCTCCAAGGAGACGGCGTGATAGTTAGTTAGTTAGTTAGACATTTTGAAAATATTTTTATACATATGTTTGATGATTTTAGCCTTTTCTATAATACTTACGACAGGTTTATTGTATACTAAAAAAATACTTATTGAAATTAATTAACATCTTCTTCTCCTTTTAGACCCTTGGTCTTTCCCTTTAGTTCAGGTTGGCCTCTCTTGGGAAATTGACTCCCAGCTATCTCTCTATCTTTTTGGCGGTCGTCCGGAGGGGCGGTAGCCAATAGGAATCTGATTTATCACAACGTGTGGAATTCTGAACGAGACCATCCTCTTCACGTAGCATTCAGTATATTCTGCGTTTATATTGTTTCTTGAACAAATTATAAAACTCCATATTAAATAATTAATACGAATGAAAACGCTCGTTTTCTAGAAGTTTATTTATAATTTATGTATAATAAATGACATGTTTCCCATGTCTAAGGCATTATCAAACATTTGAAAATTCTTTCATTCGCACTGCATTCACTTCTTATATTTGCATTCGATCTCATATACAAATTCTATCTCTAATCATATACAGATTTAATACATATTTGTCTAAGAGATCTAATTTCTTCTGTATTTATTCAACTTTCATCCTTCTTTAGCCAGTTCCATGCTTCACTTCCATACATAAGGTTCGGTTCAAGAACACCATTTTCACTGCCATCTTATATTTTTGAATAGGCTTCTCCAGTTTTATATATTTTTTTCTTCTTCTTCTCTTGGTGCCGTGCCAGGTCCCCCTAACGTTGGCGATCACTACAGCAAAGGTATTCGCCATAGTGATTCCTGGGAAAAGGTGACCAGTGTGGTTTCCCGTTGCCTTTTCTGGTGGATTTTTCTGTCGGGGTTACCTTCCCTTAGCTGGTTGGATCTGGTTTGGAGGCGCCAGAAACTCGCCTTTCACCCCCTCGTTATCTGCTGTGATCACACGGTTATGAGTGTGACCCCATTGCTCGGGGTTCGCGACAGGGACGCTAACGAGTTGGACTAGTCAGTAGTGTTGCCGGTGGAATGCAACTGAGCGTTTCGCAGCATTTTATAGAATCACACCCTCCAGCAAGATGTGACCCGCCGCGACCCTACTGACAATTCGAATCCCGAATTTTTTTTTTTGGTTTTCGTTAATATGATTAATAATTTATAATATATACACATTTATTTATCCGTATCGTTAGTATTTAAAAAAAGATTTGGTATGTTTATTAATCATTTTTGACGATTCGGTTAATGAATAAGATAATTAATTTTTAATCAGCGAATTGAGTTCAATGTCTTGCGGTAATCCATTTTTTGATATAATTAGAAATTGTTTTTCTACTGATAATGTTATTTGATAAAAATAAAATTAAGTTTGATAATAATCTGTTGTGTTTTTGTACACTCTAATGAATGTGTTTTGTGAACATAATTTAATTCAGTGAGTGATTTGATCGGTTTTAATGTATGTTATTGACCTTGTACAATTTTAATGCCACAACCTGTAAACCGGTACTTTCAGAGCTATTTATTTACTTCAATAATAAATGGACATGAACCTCCGATTATTTATGATGTCACTTACACGTTTTCGTGCTAAAAAGTGTTATATTCCAGTTTTCTCACAGCTTCCCAAGTGGACCCATCGGTTCCTCTGGGGATATTAAGGGGGCCATTTTGGGAAAACATAAAGAGAGCAATGAGTTTTTTATATATTTTTTTTTATCTTATAAATTATTCTTAAACCTCTTATTACGCGGTGTATCTGATTTGTTACACACGGAATTTCTCAATAGACTGATAGTAAAAACAAATATTAATTACAAATTTATAATTTTGTAAAAATAGATACATAGCCGTTATACGCAGTAATCTACACGTGCTTTATTTATATTTCATTGCTTATTTAAATAAATAACATTTATTATTTATTCTCTAAATTGGTTTATTTATAATACTATTATAAATAAACCAATTTATATAAATATGTACGCAAACAATACTAAAATATGTACGTATCAAATTGAATATGTATTACAGTAAAAAAAAATTACCAGAGATGTTGTTATATTGGTGTGGGGAGGAAGGGGGGGGGGGGGGGCTTGGGTAAAAAATGTTAGAGAAACTGAGGTTTTAGCTAATCTTGGAATTTATGCTTCTGTAGGTGTAAAAATTCGAGAGTCATAAACTTATTTATTACTCTCGATTATTAAAGTTTTTTTTATGTATCATAACTCAATACATAATACATTTTTAGATACTTTCAAATAAAATTCGACACGTACATACGTACGAGTATACAGTAGTATTGTTTGTATACAATTACCATTTGTCAGATCTCGTCTAACACATAGTTGTATCGATAATTTTTCCTGTTATTAAAGTTGTTTTTATTATATATGTTATGAGAACCTTCTTTTGCAACGATAATCTATACCTGAAACTCCGACAAATAATGATTAAATGTTATATATGGTCTGTTCTACTATATGGCTGTGAAACTTGGACCCTGAAAGTGAATGTAATAAACCGGTTAGAGGCGTTTGAGATGTGGATATACCGCAGAAAGTTCCGTATACCGTAGACCGATAGGGTCAGTAATGCAGACGTACTACAAAGAGCCAGAGCCAATAGAGAGCTGTTGTCGACTGTGAATGTTAGAAAGGTCTCATATTTGGGTCATGTGCTAAGGGGAGAAAAATACCACCTCCTTCGACTGATATTCATTCGTAAAGTAGAGGGACGTCGAGGAGTTGGTAGAAGGCGGTTGATCAGGCTGCGGAACATAAAAGATTGTACAGGAATGACCAGAGTCCAAAACCTGTTCCAAATGGCGCAGGACATAGATGCCTTTCCTGCAGTGATCGCCAACATTGCGAGGACCGGACACGGCACCGGAAGAAGATGAAGTGTTTATGTTGTTTGTTTATAAATCACAAAATTATTCTCATCGGAGAGTCTTTGGTTCAATTCTGGTTGGTTTGTGTTTTTGTTCGATTTAAGTATGCTTGCCTTCACCTTAAGTATTTACACACCGATATACCTAATAAATATTGTAAACCTTCTGAGTTTTCCTCATACCGGAAAACTATATTTTTTAAAGATTGACCCTTGGAATATATTATATATTCCTAAATTTACGTATTTAATTTTTGGTTTAAATTATTTAATAATTTGTTTTAACATATCTTCTAACGGGTAAAGTAGAGGGACGTAGGGTAGTTGGTAGAAAGCAGCCGTTTTGGTTGCGGAAGATAAAATAGTGGATAGGAAAAACAAGAGTTCAGAACCTTCCAAGTGGGGCAGGACAGAGATGCTTTTGCTGCATTGATCGCTTACGTCGGGGGGGACCTGACACGGCACCGAAAGAAGAAGAGTATCATCTATATTTGAATCGTGTTTTTCAGAAGTAGCACACATGCAAGTAACCCCAAGTTTACAGGACGGACAAAAAGCTGTCTAGTACCAAATTTTACTACAATATATATATTTTTTTCAATACACATTTGTCATAGGGAGTAAAATAGACAAATGTGTATTGAAAAAAAAATATATATTGTAGGAAAATTTTGTACCAGACAGTTTTTTGTCCGTCCTGTAAAGTTGAGGTTACTTGGATGTGTGCTACTTCTGAAAAACACGATTCATTTACCTTCATATATAATAACACTTTGTATTTTCACAACACTTTATTTTTCGATTTGCAGACATGTTTGGGTTATAACTATGAATTTTGACAGCAATGTGCAAAAAATAAAATTTGAGCATCGAAAGAAAGTTGGATCACAACCAAAACATGCCTAAAATTTGAAAAATAAAGTCTGAAAATACAGTGTTTTCTATTTAATAATTGTTTCTATTTTGAAGTATTTCAATATTATTTTGAATTGTTTCTTGAACAACGATGTAAAACTCCATATTAAATAATTAATATGAATGAAAGCGTGTGTCTTCTAGGAGTTTTATTATATTTTGGATGGAATGACGTGTTTCGTCTTTCTAAGGCATTATCACATTTGATAATGGCTTAGAAGAGCGAAACATGTGATTCTATCTAAAATAAAAACAAACTCCTAGAACAAAGACGTTTTCGTTCATATTAATTGAAGACTACAGGGGAAAAACAAGGAATGTCAGTAGAAGGTTAATTTGAATAAATTGAGAATAAAGCTAATCAAAGTCTATATATTTCTTAGCAATTAGCAATCGATTATCTGGCCATAGTCGATGACACACATGATTTTAGAATATGAACATTTTACTGTGGATAGATACGTACAAATGCCGCTAGATGGCATTATAACATTTATTTTGAATTTTAACTGACATTCCAATTTCAATTTTTGCTTTTATTATTTTATTATTGTGTGATATGTTCCCCTTTATAATGTCATAAACAATAAAACATTTTATAATAACGCAAAATATCAAATCGAAATGATAAAAATATGTAAATGTAAACTTTACAAACAGCTGACTTGGCTTTCTCTGTGTCTTATAGTCGTTATAATCCTTTGCGACTGACGTTTTAAAGGTTCTTGCGGACTCCGTCTTCAGGGAAGTCGCGAGATCTAAAGAGTGAAATTTGTTTAATTTCAATTCAGCAAAATTTTGTTCTTAACTAACTAACTAACTAACTAACCATCACGCCGTCCCCCCGGAGGGATAGGTAGAAAGAATGGAACGCCTTCTCTCGATTCCTCTACATTCATACATCATTTCATGCACGCACGTCGATTTCTCCGACTCCTCACGTGACCGACATTCAATATTTGATTGAATTGATCGTGCCACGTTTTCCTCGGCCTTCCTCTATTTCTAGCTCCGTTCACGCTTGTTTGTTTGTTCTTAAGGCGGATATATGCGACGATCGTGCATGACGCGTGCATGGATGTTGAGAAATCGAGAGAATTATGCCAACGTGGAAAACGTGGCACGATCAAATATATCAAATATTGAATGTCGGCCATGTGAGGAGTCAGAAAAATCGACCCGCGTGCATGACACAATGTATGAATGTTGAGGAAGGAAGAGAAATATGTCAGGAAAGAAAAGTGTGGCAGTCCATTCTTTCTGCCTACCCCTTCTAGGGAGTCGGCGTGATGGTTAGTTAGTTAGTTAGTTATGTGGAGTAGTTATTTAAAAAATGGTTTTATTTAATTATTATTTAAAATATGGAAGTGTTTTTAAATGATTTTTTATTGAATGTGTGTTTATTTCAGGTTTGAGCTCCGCGGCACACTGGTAGTGTGGAACACATGCCTCGCCGCCTTCAGCATCATGGGCGCATGCCGCACGCTGCCGGAGTTCCTTCATGTCATCCGCAACTACGGACTCTACCACTCAGTCTGCGTGCCCAGGTAATTACCCAAAACCCTTCTTATCAACGCTCCCATCATCTAATCCAGGGTATCCCAAAAATTATTTTAAAATGGAACACTTCGCCAACCCGAAAATTTTAACGTAAATCTTAACTTAACTTCGTCAAAGACAGCACAGATTGTTTTATTTGCCGCGCTGCAGAATCAACCTGCCAATGGTTATGTCTGTGGGTAGGGCAATCTTATTGCTTAATCGACTCGTCTCGGAGGTCGACATATTTCGCGGTAGTGTGATTTGCTTTAGGGATGCAATATAAATGTTACGATTCTTTCTAATTCTTAATCTTAATGTTTTTTTATGCTTCTCATAAGAGAATTTATAAAAAATCTTATACTTTTATTGCAAACGATCTGGAATTGTATGTCTGTAATGTATGTGATTTTTATTAAAATGAATGAAATGAAATGAAACTTATTTTTTAGGTTGGGTAATTATTTTGAAATATAAAACTTTAATCTAACAAAAACTTAAAAATTACAATAAATAATACACTAATTAAAGATTTTTTTATGAATTAAATCACTGTTTTATCCACCTTTGAGTTTATTTTCTCGACATGTTCGAAAGTTTTACACGTTCATCATCGGAAGAACGATAAAAACTGTAACTATCGAGTTTATATCGTTCACACGATGATCTTTGAAACATGTCGAGAAAAAAAAACTCAAAATTGAGAAAAAAAAGTATCATTGAAAAATTCGTCATTATTAATTCCCTCAGTGTTAACGCCTTAAGTTTATCAAAAAGCACTTAGTGACTGATGATTTTGATGATTTTTGAAGATTGATTAATGATTGATGATTTTTGATGATTTTTTAAGATTCTGAGTCATTGCGTTGGATATCTTCTTGATATCAGGCAGAATATTGAAAATTTTGCATTCTAATATCGGGTTTGGCGTAGGTGTTCTTGACCTCATAAACATCAGTGGAGAATGATCATCACTTGCATTTTAATATGAAGTAGAATATCTTTAAATTTATTGCAGTATATAAAACTTTTACAAATTGTCGCGGAACAACTATTCAGGTTGAACGGAACACTGGTGTTCCGCGCAACATAGTTTGGGAAACCCTGATCTAACCATAGGTTCCCAAGTTGCGTCCATTGGCTCCCCTTGGGAAACAAATGGGACTATGCTGTCTTTGGAGGAAAAAGGGGGACCTAGGAAAGCAATAATTTTAAAATATCATTGAATAAATGAAAGAAGAAGATATGCTGTTTACATGTTTATTTTATACTCTACGTGTAACACACTCTCTCGAAAAGTAGTCGTGGGTTTGTGTCCTGTGACTATCTATTTTCCGAAATATTTGATTTTCATCTCTATTCTAAGGCGCCAAAACATCTTTATTCTGAGACGAAAATTCTGGTGTATCAGTATTTTAGACCAAAGCCTTTTGTTAGATAAAATAAAAAATATTATTTTAATATAAACAGTTTTCATTCATAATCATAAGCGGTAACCTCTTAACTATAAAAAAAATCGTGTACGTATAAGATTTCGACATAATCCACAAAAATTATTTTATACAAACACTTTTTGGTAGAATTAAGTGGCTATGAGGTCAAGCGAGTATTATAACCTTTTAGTGCGAGATCGCTAATGACCTTTAATGCTACGGATACGCGGTGAAATGAATCACAAACTCGCCCCTTTATTTTCTTACACGTGTTTCAACCCTTAATATATTGTAACCTCTTATTTTCAAACAGACATTTTTTCTCCATTCGCGTATACTGAAAAACGATGATTCTATTTTAGAATGATTTTTAAACAAAACATAGCTATTGGATCACGGAGAAACCGGTGATGCCACTTATTTCTAACTTTTACCTACATGTGACTAAACAGTTGAAATTAGATTTACTAAACAGTTGAAGTTAGATAGTATTTTTAACTACACGTGACTGAACAGTTGAAATTAGATTTGTCAATAATGAATTCTCTATTGTTTGTGTGTTTTTATAATTCAGTAAACATCTCAAACTAGTCAACATACGACTTGTTGTCCACGATATATATTTTTAAAGAACTTAAGTCATTAATACTGTAGAATTTTAAACTTCGTTCATTTGATATTGAAGGTATGGTCGTCGGTATATATACACTACTTTCGAATTACGTCGAGAGAAATAAAACACAATGTTTACATAAAGCGTGCGCTTAACCCAACCAATGACAGGTCATAAGTCTTGTAAACACCTCGATCACCATATTCTGTTTCCAATTTGCATCTTCGTCTCTATTGAGATACAATTAATCCTTGAATTGATAACCCGCAATGGGTAAAATCCAGTAATCGTCTACAAGTATTTGTATACATTCAAAATGTTGTAAAAATATAATGTTTTGAAACTAACTAAATAACTAACCATCACGCCTCTCTAAAGGGGTAGGCAGAAATAATGGTTTGCCACACTGTTTTGTGTTCTTTACATTATTTTGTACATAGCACTTTCATTCGTACCGCATTTACTTCTTATATTTTCATTCGACACTCTATCATACACAGTTTTACTACCTATTCGTCTAAGAGATCTCATTTCTACTGGATGTATTCTACATTCATCCTTCTTTTGCCAGTTCCATGCTTCGCTTCCAAGGGTCAGTAAAAGTACACTATTGTTCACTACCATTTTAGCTAAAAAAATCTAAATTAAAACAGTTTATAATATTTTGTTTTACGTTATGCAGTCGTATTTTCAAATCGATAAGATTATTGTTCTATTCACATACTTAACTTGCTAAGCACTTCAAATCTATGTAAGTTCCTGTTTGTGTACTAATAATAAAAAGTTGTTCTAAAACAGCATTGAGTCTAAGATCTTGGAAGGTTAACAAACAATTTTCATTGATTTCTCGTCATGTAACCCGGAAACGTTCGAATATATATTTGTGTACGTAAAGCCGTTTTTGTACTGAATAAAATACCTTTGCGGAAGGACCCAAACTCTTACTAATTCAAGGATCATCCCCATAGCACACCTCCATAAGTCTTTCGCCTTAACTTATTTACGCTGTTTAATAATGCAGCAACTTGGATAGTCAGTCAACTCCTTTGTTCACAAGGTACTAGTAAATCTTCCGTCGGCACGGTGTGGATTGATCCAAAGGGTACAATTTGAATTTCAATGTGATAATTACACAGTGTAGTTTAACCCTTTGACCACGAAGCAAACGTTGCTCTAACTGACATCGCCACGCGGCACATTCTTTGTAGACGCATTTTGAATTATATGTTATTTTTAAAACGATATTTTCCCACAAACCAAATCGTTATAGCAATAATTGATTATATCAATATCTTCCTCGTATCGTTTGTTATCAAAGAATCAATAAACACCTACTAGAGATCCTGATGCGATTTATTAATCAAAATAAATCAAATATGTTTTTTTTTTTCAAAAGACATTACAAACATATTTAAAGTTGAAAGCATCTATTTGAGAACAGGTAAAATAGAGGTTTGGTTTTTAAACTGGCAACTTTGTTTCTAAAAACTATTTGACAGTTAACAGTTGATTTGTAGTCAGTACGTTTTGCCATTTTACCCAGTTGCTCGATAAAGTTGACGAAAATTGGACTTCACGATTGCGTTTCATTCGAGCTAGCCGTGGCGCTCATATGCCCGAAATCATATTTAAACAATAATGGCATAAAATTATCTATTAAATAAAACTAATATCATAGACATTAACATTATTTTAATGTTTTTTATTTATTTTGAATTTGTATACCTCTAAAAAAACACTCTTATACACATTGTTACATAAAGGGTATTTTTTTTAAAGGTAATCAAATTCAAAATGAAAAAAAAATACATTAAAATAATGCTAATGTCTATGATATGGGCTTTATTTAATAGATAATTTTATGCCGAAAGCAGCGCAATCGTGAAGTCCAATTTTCGACACTTTGTATTGAACAACTGGGTGAAATGGCAAAACGTACTGACTACAAATCAACTGTTTAATTGACGGTCTGTAGAAACAATGTTGCTAGTTTAAAAACCAAACCTCTAAAAAAAACACCCTATACTAGAGCGACTTTAAGAAGACAAGGTACTCTCTGAAGTCAAGAATATTTGTCTTCTGAACGTACTTTCACTACTACGAAAGACGTCGGTAATCTGACTAAAGTCAGTCGTAGCGGTCAAGGAGTTAAACTTAACATCAATCAATACTTCGCTCATTCACTTGCCCTTCTAGTAGACAGCATAGTCTCCCCTAAAATTCAATTTCGAAGTAAATTAAGATTTAGTTTCGGCATTAACCCTAATTAATTAATTCTAGCTTGAAAATTACAAATGTTTCGTCTTATAATGAATGCAGTTTTTTTATTGTATTAGTGCGGAGTTAGCTTAAGGATTAGTTTTGAAACTGTGGAGTAGCTATTTGAACGCGTCAGGCGCGGCCCTCATACTAAATATGTATATTTTATTATAATCTAATGATTTTACTGAAATCTCTTGACGGAAGTTTATTTTAAATAATAATTAAATAAAACTAAACACCGTACCAAGATAGATAAAATATTGTATGTATGGTAAATTCATTTGGGTTAAAAATAAATATATCATTATTATATTATAACATATATTGATGTCAGTTGTATGTAATCTATGTAAACCCACTGTACTTAAAAAATAAATTTAAAATAGCCTTAATTTGAATATTGAAATTCCGTAAATTTTACATAATTATTTTAATATTTGATAAGGAATACGAATTTTATAGAAGTTTTATTATTTATTATGGGAATGACATGTTTCGCTTCATAAAGCATTGTAAATTGTGCTGTCTTTCAAAGACATTTGACCAGTCTGTCGATGCCAGCGAACCTGGCGAAACCGGTTGCTTTCGAAATAAAGACAAAAGTGGAAGTAGTAAAAAACATCGTTTTATTTAATTATTATTTAAAATGAACTTCCATCAAGAGATTTCAGTATAATCATTTGATTACATTTGATAATGCCTTAGAAAGGCGAAACATGCCATTACCATGAAAAGTAATTTAAATTCTAGAAAACAGACGTTTTCTTCCGTATTAATAATCTAATAAGAAGTTTTAGATCATTGTTTAAGTATCAATGAATATTTTAATATTTGATTTGTAAAGAATCTTGCTTATCACCCCCTGATCACCAGTCCCCAGAAAGCCTAGGGCGAAACAGGTCGCTGTCGAAATATAGAAAAAAGTGGAATTAGTTCTTAAAAAAACATTTTATTTAATTATTTTGTATATTTTATGACAAGTTTATAACAAGCAGCATTTTCAATAGCGCCGTTGAGATGCGTAACTCGTAAAAAGTAAACACCACTTTATAAATCATTCAATTTATTAGTGTATCTTAGTAAATAGTGTGGCTACTTTAACATAAGTATAACTTATTGCAGAACTAGTAATACCACGCTGTAAATTATAATTAACTTATTATGCAATTTGATGTCATATTAACAATACAACTTAGTGTCGCTCTGGCAATTAAAAAAAACCTCGCCCTATTTTATACCTCGTTTATAACCGAACTCTCAAGTCCCAAGATTGACCTTAATGTTCTTGTTTTATTTATGTACAAAGGTTTTTAATCGCTCCATATTTCTCTATGTTAATTTATTTACATATTACGCAACCAATTTACTGTTTGATACTCAAACATATAAAGAAGCTCTGTGCAAAATTTCGAGTAAATCGTAGGCAACCGTATCGAAAAGTCAATTTTGGAAAAACGCGTTTAAAGTGTTTAGTCGAGTTTCGCACGATTTAAGTGTAATACTTATATTTTCTGAATCAGCGATCCCAGCATCATACATTTTTCGACCTTCCATGAAGTCGATTCCTATTGATTTATTGAGTATAAAAGAGTTTTCATAATATGGACTCTTCCCGGGTAGTCAGAGTTTGCCTATCGCCTATAGTTCATTCGTCCCGGCCGGACCGATTTAGTCGGTGCGTCACAAAAATAGCTGTTACTTCGAAAATATTCAGAATTTTCTGAGGGTAATATTCTTTAAAAATATATTTAAAAAAAACAATTCTTTCAATTTTCTACACTAGAATTCCCCCTTAAAAAATAAACATATTTAGTATGAGAGCACCTGACGCAGTCGATCAATATTTATAATACATCAGGAAAGGATAATCTGAAAAGGTGCGTTTTGAGTCTCGATCTTAATTTTGACTGATTCTCAATGCACTTAAAATCTGCTGGAAAAATCCTTCCAGGCCGGCTACCGCGAAGGTTCGGTTGGCAAAGTTTGTGCAAGGACAGCGTTTTGGCACAGTCAATCTACCGATCGCAGAAAACTTAGCTGATCGCAATGTAGACTGTCTGGTATTCAGGTTCTCCTTGATGCAGAGTACAGATATAATAACGTTTATATTATTTACATATAAAAACTACAAAAGCGGTTTTTCTTTTTTGTTACGCCAAAGTACATATAATTTCTATTAACTGTATAATTTCTTACGTTCTTACTAAGTGTATGCACTTTTTATTTTAAATATTTCCATTTTATTTTAATCTTGTATTATAAATAATGATATTTGTAGTACATTGTACTATGAAACATTTTTTTGTATTATATATTTTATATGTTGTATATTTTTTTACGTAGATCTTTGAAATTTTTACAAGAATCATACTAGAATTTTTTCATGTATATACATTTCGTGCTGACGGACTGAGAGGCAACGATAAAAAAAACAAAAGATAAAAAAATTGTATGCAGTAATTGGGTCAAAACATGTGGAAAGCAACGGGAAACTTCTACATCAAAAGGCTCATGTGGCATCCAAAGAACCACCAAAAATGCTACACTTTACTGCAAACCAATCTCTAGGATTGAAACTTTAAAAAAATATGTACTTTTTGTATTTATTTTTTGATGATTTATTTTTAAGCGTGCCGTTTTGTAAAACCCAAATATATCCAATATCCATCTCCAAGGTAGTCTTCTTGTTCTCTCTTCCAGTCTTGGTATGCCTTACTGTCCCTGGCCATCTCTCTCCATTCTCCAGATCTTTCCAGTTTCCTCTAGTCCTCTTCGAAGCAGTACGTCCATCATTTTCTTGATCTGCCTCTTGGTCTTTTTTCCGTTGAACTCATCTAATCATAATCTTTGATGTTCTGTCATCTGGCATTCTTTCTTCTAAATAATGAATGTTATTAATGAGTTTCAAATATTTAACCCTTATGGCGCGGCTGACTATATTTGCAGTCCAAAAAATTGGATTCAAACTGTACAAGACTACATTTGCAGTTCATGTTTGAACGTATATATAACTTTTTATTTTAGTTTTTTACTACTTATTTTTGCGTAATATTATGATGGACTGGGTCTATCTATTTCATCTGCAATTACAGTCAACCAAAGTTCGAGATCAATATTTTTTACGGCAAATGAAGACAGCCGCAATATTGGGGAACATATCTCACGCTTAATAGAACACTGGCTTAACTCAAAAAAGCAAATTTTGCTCAATCTGACATGAGTCGGTGTTTTAACAAAAACACTCGAAAAACACGTAGGAATGGATAGCGTTAACATTGTGAACGATCATCGTACGTACGAATGGATAGCGTTAACATTGTGAAAAATAGATGGATAGCGTTAAAACAAGCCTGTCTAATGTTAACTCAATTATGACCGAAACCATAATCGGTCAGTTTACTATTAAGCGTGCGATATATTGTACAATTCACACACGTTTGCCTTTTTTGGTTCATAATTGTATCTCGTATACATGTTTTACGTAGATTTTGAATCTTTTTGAACATTTAATTGGCAAACATAGGTCGCTAGATCCATTGTTTTAGTTTTTCGTACTTGAACCGGTTTTTGAATATTGATATTTTCACAATCTTTTGCATATTGCTGACTTCTAACCTTGTTTTTTCGAAATGAATTCCTGGTCAAAATTTGATCATTGTTTAAACAGATGTCGCTGTTTTATTTATACATTGCGTAATTGTTTACACATGATATATTGATGCAAAAAATCTAAACTTTTTGCACAGATTACAAATAATACTTTTTTATTTTTCGTTTATTGCGTCACAAAAACAATTTTGATTCTAAGTACCATTTACATTTACAAGCTCTTAAATATTATTCTATTAACCACTTAACAACATCTTAGATGATTGTTTAAATTTTATGAAATTCTGTTCTTGAATTTAATATTTTTTATTGAATTTGCGTATGTAGGTGACACATGTGTATTATATAAAAAAAAATTATTCATATTTACTTTCTGGTAACATTTTGTAACTACAAGTTGTTACCAGAATTATTTTTTGTTTCAACTGATAATAACTGTATCTGTATTTCATATAAAGAGTCTTCTTCTTCGTCGTGTCTATGACGGTTTTGTAGGGATGATCCTAAAATACGCCATATCTCTCCTCTCTTTCTTGCAATTGTAGTGGAAGATTGTAACGGCTTTGACACATATGCTTTGCCTAATCAAAAGTTTTCATTGGATTACTAAAATTATATTATTATATATAACTTTTCGTTTATTTGATTTAAGTTATCGTTCATTGAATTGGGAATAAATGTTTATATACTATTATTTTTTATCTCTTGAATAAGAATGTTAAACTCCATATTAAACTATTAACATAATTGAAAACATCTGTTTTATTTTATTTATTTATTGGATAGGCATGTTTGGTTTTGCTTTGGGATTATTTAATAATAACTTACTAAGGCGAAACGGGTCATTCCTATAAAATATAATGAAACTGCTAAAAACTGGAATTTTAATATTGATTAGTACTAGCAATCGATCGATTCAACTAAAGCTTCGGCAGATTTCAAAAAGCGTTACGAGAGCTTTTTAAATACAACTGAGTGTTTGTTTGTCATTTCGACTTTAAATAGCAAAGATTTCAGGACTTTTATGCCCAGTAGTTGGTTTGTACGTGTTTTTTTGTTTGTATAAATGTAAAATGGCCCAGTAGCTGAGACGGGTAAACGCTCCCCAGGGTGGAAAATGGAAAATTGCCTGGCGGCCGAGAGTCGCCACTCGGTCGGCTAGCACCGCTCACGCACACCTATTGTTGCTGAAACATTAAATCCCCCACCGATAATTAAGTATTTTCTTGTTACAAGTATTTTTACACATTGCTTATTAAATTAACAAAAGTAAATTCGATAATTCAACGAGTAAGTTAACCAAGTTATTTTAGAACACACTTATAATACCGCAATTTATTTAAAGTGATATTAAATTTCTAACTCTTACGAATATATCGTCGGTTCAAAGGTAGAACACATTAAGTGACATTTAATTTTTTTTTTTGCAATTTCTGTATCAGACTTGTGAATTCTACGTCAGAAAATAATCACCAAGTGAATTTATTAAATAATAACAGTTATTCTTTAGTAAAAACACTTGGTGATTATTTTTTGACGTAGAATTCACAAGTCTGATACACAAATTGCAAAAAAAAAATTAAGATGTCACTTAATGAGTTTTACCTTTGAACCCACGATATGGATACTTTGTGTATGATAAAGTGTTGAATAAAAATATAAGAAGTAAATTCGGTGCAAATGATGGTGTTATGAACACATTAACGAAAGGATCATTTAGATGGTCTGGACACATGGAAAGAATGAATGAAGAAAGAATGGTAAAAAACGTTTATGTTAACGATGTAAATAGAACTAGAAATAGAGGAAGACTTAGGAAAACGTGGCACAATCAAATAAATAAAATATTAAATGTCGGCCACGTGAGGAGAGAAATCGACGCGCGTGCATGACACGATGTATGAATGTTGAGAAATCGAGAGAAATATGTCAGGAAAGAATAATGTGGCAGTCCATTGTTTCTGCCTACCCCTTCGGGGAGACGGCGTGATGGTTAGTTAGTTAAATTCGATAATTCAATGAATAAGTTAACGAACGTATAATCCCAAAGTTTCACAAAAATATTTTTTTAATAAATACAATTACCATTTTTTTTAAATATATTTTTTAAACATTATTTATTTTTTCTTTATCAATGATGTAAAACTCCATAATCATAATTAATACGTACGAATACGTCTGTTTTCTAGAATTGTTATTATAATTTATGTGAATGACATGTTTCGCCTATCTAAGGGATTATCAAATGTAGCGAAAATCACACGGGTTGTTGTTTGTATACACATGCATAGAAACAATAACGCGTTTGATTTTACATAATTTTTGATTATGCCTAAGGCTGGCGAAACATGTCGTTCACATAAATTATTATAAAACTTTTAGAAAACAGACGTTTTCACGAGTATAAATTTGTAAATGATCTTATTAATATTTTATTTTGTTTAAAATCAAATTGTGAATATCTCTTGGCATTTGTCATTTTATATCCTAAATATTTGGTAGATCTGTGTTTGTGTACACAATAAACAGTTTATTTTATATGGAATTTACGTTATTTTTGAATATTTCAAATCATTCGGCGGTTTTGTAAATTGTTTTCACATTAAATTATGAAAAATTTCATTCCTCAAATACAAAAAATGAGTATCGTGTATATTTTTATAATAATTTTTTTTACTTGCGTTTGATTACAACGGAGGTAAATTTACGATTTCGAAAATAAATCCATTGCAAAATGTTCGGCTATAATAGGCAAGCTTAAACCTGGGATATTGACAGGCCCTATAATTTGAACTACGTAATGACTCGTAATGGGTACGAACGCCTTTGAGCTTTACAGAAGAACTTATTTGAGGATTGTAATTTTCGAAAATTAAATTAATCGGAATATTAGATTTTAAAAATAACAACACATTTCGCCGATTCTTTCCCCCTTTTTAAATTTGAATAACGTGTCATGAATTTACGTCGATTTTTCTGACATGGTTGACTTCCAGAATGTCGTGTTCTCTTGTGTATTATGCGATCTTTCACATTCTTTTTCTCTCGGTGCCGTGTCAGGTCCCCCCAACGTTGGCGATCACTGCAGCAAAGGCATCTCTATCCTGCGCCACTTGGAACAGGTTCTGAACTCTTGTTATTCCTATCCACTCTTTGATGTTCCGCAGCCAGGACAGCTGCCTTCTACCAACTCCCCGACGTCCCTCCACTTTACCCATTAATATCCATTGAAGGAGGTGGTATTTTTCTCCCCTTAGTACATGACTCAAATATGAGACCATTCTAATTTTCACACTCGACAACAGCTTTCTATTGGCTCTGGCTCTCTGTAGTACGTCTGCAATACTGACCCAATCGGTCCACGGTATACGGAGCATTCTGCGCTATATCCACATCTCGAACGCTTCCAACCAGTTCATTACATTCACTTTCAGAGTCCAGGTTTCGCAGCCATATAGTAGAACAGATCATATTTAACATTTAATCATCATCACCAATGTCATTTAATCATAATCATCATCAAATTCGGAGGTATCCTCCGAAACATGTCGTGTTTTTTAATATTTTTTTTAATAATTAGTGAATTAAAGCAATTTATTTTCAATTTCCTAAGTATATTACTATGGAATTCCACAGTGTTATGCCTAAGCGTTCAATGAGTTAAAAAAATAAAAGCCAACATTTTTCTAAGATGGCTAGTTTACTTATAAATAAAGGAATAACATAAATAATAATTCAATTACGATATGTGCCAAAAATTATCCCACCATGCATATTCACGCATCAAAAAGGTTGGATACTTTTATCACCGTGCTTCAAAGAGTTTTTAATGGAAACTGTTTGACTCTTTGAATCACGGTGCACACATTTTCGTTTTATTTCAGCCATAGATACTATCGCCAAGTATTTAATAATTCGCGTGACCTTGAAGAAAAATCGGTTTAATCAACGTCATAAATATTGTGTAATACGTTAGCTCACTTCACTAACCGTTCGACTTATCGGATAGCGTATACCTCTTTAATCTCGCCTATTTTTGTTATTGTGCCCAAATTGAACCATAGTCTTAAGCCGCGCCTAAAAATCAATCGACATGAATGAATTTGATGAAAATTTAATTTTCCGAAGTGTGTATTGCAAATATAAGTAATGAATGCAGGGCAAATAATAGGGCTATGAATAAAAAAAATGTTATTTGAAATTTAAAAAATATATAAAATCCACTAATGTTTGTGTCCGGTTTTGACAGCTCGTTGCCATCTTTTGGCCCAGCGAGCTACCGAAACCGGTCGAAGACACAAATATTAGTGGATTTAAACTAAATATACAATTTAAAAAGTTTAAAAAAAATTTTTTGGACACATGGCAAGGATGAATGATGAAAGGATGGTTAGTAAAATATAAATGTAAACAACCTTAACGGGTTTATGGTTTCTTGAAAAATGATGTAAAATTCCATATTTAATAATTAAAACAAATAAAAACATCTGTTTTCTAGAAATTTTATTATAGTTTGTGGAGATGACCCGTTTCGCTCTTCTAAGGCATTATCAAACATTTGATAATTTTAAATTGCATTTATGACGTAAAAGGAACTAGAAATAGAGGAAGACCGAGGATAATGTGACAGGATCAAATCAATCAAATATTACATTTCGGCCACGTGAGGAGTCGGAGAAATCAACGTTCTTGCATGATACGATGCACGACTATTGAAACGTGAGAAGTATATCAGGAAAGAACAGTGTGGCGGTCCGTTCGTTCTGCCTATCCCTTCGGTGATTCGGCGTGATGGTTAGTTGCTTAGTGGTCTTCTCGGGTCTCCGTCTGTGAGAAGGTCGGGCCCGGGCGACCTTTTACGGGGCCGCCAGCTGCCATGTCGCCCTCCGGTGCGCCTATCGGACTCTCCGTGAACGTGAACGTAACATATAACAAGAATGCCCCTGAACTTTGCATATGCAATTATCTTCGACAGCTGTCACACGGGACTAACATTACATTGCGGTGCACAAATGTTGTTAGATGATGTTATTAACCCTTACCACTCCTTTGTCGAATGCCCGCCGACATCGCTGTATGTACGCTACAACTCAGTTGCCGAAAAGATAAGACTTGCGCGCGCGGTGTATTTTCGCGCGCAAAATTTGACACGTGTCGTTGTTTCTTGTGATTATTCGTTAAAAAAACATTTAATTTCACGTTTTAATAAGATTTTGACTGTTTTCCGTTTTTATTTTACTATAAAATAATCCTTGCAAATTTACATAACCTATAATGGCGGGAACTTCGCGTGATACGTCATGCAGAGGAGCGGTTACAGTACAACCCCCACTTCATTGCGAAACTGTACAAAGGTTCTAAAGACTGTACTGTGTGCAGTAACAGAAAGATTCCAGGGAGAAGACGGTCAACAGTGTGGTTTTGTGAGACCTGTTCCAGATAACCTGGTCTCCATCCTGGAGATTGTTTTAAAAAGTACCATACTATGCAAAACTGTAAGTTGTCCATGTAAATTGTTTTTTATTAGAAGAATAAATCATTACAAATGAATTTTTAACGATTTTATTTGTAACTACCTATCAATAAGAATATTTTGACATTATTTAAATTAAAGTTGGCTGACAAACGATATCAAAAATAATGGAGTGGTAAGGGTTAAAGACTCTCACACATCTTGTGCGAAAATGTTATTTTATTAACCATAAAATTTTCAAGCTTATGTTATAAAAAAAACATAGTGTGTTATTTTAATAGCAAAATGACACTATTTTTTGTTTGGTCATCGAAGACGAGGTGTGACTCATAAATATATCTTACATTTAGCACGCTGTAAACTTTGTAGACTTAAAAAATATCCACATTAATAAAACAAAATCGTACGAATGTTTTTAATCACATACGTACAGTCCCCAACCACATTATAAATGCTGTCATCGTTTTTTTTATATATCAATAATATATCACTAGTTGTAACCCGTGAAATATTCACAGAATAATAGATTTTCTACCATTTAAAAGTTTGGTTCACTGTACAATCGTTACCAGTAATGAGTTTTAACTTTTACCTAATGTAAATAATTTTTCTCACACGTTAAAAATTTCACAATTAACAACACTAAATTGTTCTCCTTTTGTTTTCTACGTAATAAATCGTAACATGCACGCTCGTCGATTTTTCCGACTTCGAATGTGGCTGCCTTTCAGTATTTGATAAATTTAGTCATGCCATACTTTTCTTGGTCTTCCACGGCTTCTCTTTCCACTCACACTGCTTGTATACAACATTTTAACGATTATTCTCTCGTCCATTCGTTCCGTCCATATGTTCAAACCTGACCTGACCTTCGTGGCAGAGTGGTAAGAGCTCTGATTGCCATACTGAAGGTCCCGGGTTCGATTCTCGATGATGGAAGTGTGATTGTCACACTGTCATTGGTCTGGTGTAGAATTCATGTGACAATAAAATGGCGATAGATTAGCTACCTATCACATGTCATGGGAATCAATATAATAGCTTAAAACAAATTGTATACAGTAATTGGGTTCAAATGACCTGTTTATACAATAAAAATAAAAATACACATCTCAGGGATCCTTTTTTTAATTTTACTTATGATGCCAATCATCTGCATCTGTATTGATCGTAGGATAGGCCGGTTAATCGAGCACCGGTTTATCCGAGGCCGGTTAAGAGGGATTCTACTGTATGGTAAATATAAGTAATATCCACATAAACCATATAAACAATCCTACGCGATCCAAAGATGAGTATTTGCGCATGAGGTCATGCTGACCGTCAACGCTATAAACAATTCGAATACATACTCGTACGTTCATAATTGCAATAAAAATTAGTTTAAATGGGTGACACCACATAATAAAACAATATTTTTTTAGTTTTTTCGGCAGCAATTAACACTATCGGGAAAATTTAAGTATTAAAACACACCGTTTAGCATAAATTCTAGTAGTACCTACCTTGAAGGTGCAAAACACTTTTTTTTTCAAAAAACCAAATGTTCTATACCAGTGACCGGCAAACTATTGCTCGTGAGCCAAATGCTGCTACTTGTTACCAAAATAAATAGATTTTTTTAAAAAACAACAATATACAAACTTGATTAACTGTTTAAATAAAAACACAGCTATAGAATATCACAATTCTTTATATTTCTTTTGAAATTGTCGTGACAGCTGTTTCGCTAACCGATGTTAGCATCGTCAGGTGTTACAATCAACTAAAAATACGAGTATATACGCCAAATTAATGGATTATCTAATCAATACAAACTTGACTTTTAAGCATTCCAATGACATGCTAGGCTTTTTTGGTCAAATTAAACATAAGAATCTTTTAAATTAAATTTTAAAAAAAAATCTATATGTAAGATTATTATCCTACAATACATAGTATGATATCTAGTTTTTATTATGTGTACATATAATAGTTTTAAAAGACTTCTGATACCAAGTTTCTCGTAAATAAATTTGGCTATCAAAATAAATCGTTTTACTGTTGATATTTGGCTCTTTGATTATGAGCTTGCCGACCGCTGTCCTATACTGGGAAAGTGTTCATTAAACGCAGGAATAGGAAAAAAATTAAAAATAAAGAAAAAGCACGTATCATCGAAGTTATGAGAGAAAAAAATTACAAAAAATTTTCAAAATCATAATATAAAAGCAAAATCCCGAAGTTCGTCAAGAAAGAGTACGAAAATATTTTGAATACAAAAAAACGAGAGAGCGATTCTCTTTGAAAGTAATTCGAAATGCACAAGATGCGTATGCCCGAGGACGTTTCTGAATTAATTGGAATTTTGTTCTGATAATTATTGTATGACAGTAGTCTAGGATCTAAGATCTTGTCTTTCGGGAGTGTCAGCTCGAAGACTATGGTCCCCCACCCGTCGGAAGTGACTATGTTGGGAATGATGATTATGACAGTAGAAAACAAAAGGAGAACAATTTAGTGTTGTTAATTGTGAAATTTTTAACGTGTGAGAAAAATTATTTACATTAAAAGTTAAAACTCATTACTGGTAACGATTGTACAGTGAAACAAACTTTTAAATGGTAGAAAATATATTTTTATGTTAATATTTCACGGGTTGTAACTAGTAATATTTATGAATGTAGAGAAATCTAGAGATGTGTGTCAGGACAGAACATTACGATAGTTAATCCTCTCTGCCTACCACCCCTTCGGGAAACGGCGTGATTGTTAGTTAGTTAGTTAGGTAGTTAGTAGAGGAATGAAAGACAAAAAGTGACGCAAGGACTCGAAAACGATTTTTTTACGGACGAAGAAATCGATTTCGCCAGGAAAGATGACTGCGAATGTGAAGACAGCAGCAAAATGCAGATGTGGAGGACTCATAAGAAATAGGTTACGGGGAGGCAAAACTAGCTACAAACATTTTTATTGCAATCTGTTATTATGGTATGAACAGCAAAGAAAATCGATGATATTGAATGTGATGCATATACCAAAATGGATTGACCTAGCTTTCAAAAAATCTTTTACAGGTAAAAATTAGCAAAAAGTACCTAACTTCTTCTTCTTCTGATTGTAGATCTTACGATCTGTTTATGCAGGATATCAACTTTCTTCCTGTGATGAAGACGACCAGCCTTCTCTCCATCTCTTTGGTGGTCGTCCTGGTGGTCGACGGCCCTCTGGAGTCTCGTGCGTTCAGTATTAGGAATTCTTGCTGGATCCATTCTCTCGATGTGGTCCCTCTAGAATCGTCTTCTCTGCCTACTCCATCTCACTATGTCTTCAATTTTGCATGATTTGCGAATTTCTTCATTGGGGTTCTCCCCACAATAGGTCGCAATGTTCTCATTTTTGCTACTCTTAAGAGATGTTTGGTTCTGACAGTGTCTGCTTTTGCTTCGATTCCGTATGTCATTATGGGCCTGATGCGTGTTTTATAAATTCTAGCTTTGCTTTCCACTAGCATATGCTTATTGTCCCAAACAGGAGATAACTGCAGCTTTATCAGTCTGTTTCTGAACTTCGTTATATAAATCGCTGCAACTCGATATCTCCACATCCAGATATCTGAACTTCATGACCTGTTCTATGGGTTTTTCGTCAACAACCAATTTGCGTCTGAGAGGCTGTCTGGATATTGTTAGACATTTTGGTTTTGCGACGGATATCATCATATTATACCTCTCAGACGCAAGATGAAAGCTATAAAGCATTCTTTGTAGATCGTCTTCACTTTCTGCCAGTATTGTTGCATCGTCAGCATAGCATACCACATTAATGAGTTTTTCTCCCATCCTATATCCAAGTACCTAACTAATTTTTAAAACAATTGCACAGTATGTAAACACACTTATTACTTACATTAATTTTCCTTATTACTTACATTAATTTTACTTATTACTTACATTAATTAATATCTTATTGCTAACATTAATTTTTCAACACGCTTTAAACACACTTATTACTTACATTAATTTTTCAATGTTTTTATGTAACTTCGTAATGTTTAATTTCTCGTGTTTTTAATACGTGATATATACAGTACGTTAACAAAACGTTTTAAGTGTTTGTTAATGTATGATGTAGTACGTATATAAATCCCCACGTTTTAATTTTATATTGGTGTACCTTATTTTTCCTTCGTTAAATTGTTTACTGTTTTATGACATTGAAAGCTAGTAATAGGCATCCCAGACATAGATTAATTTCATAAGAAAAAATGGTTGTAGGAAAACCTATTGCCAAAAATAGTATTATGGTATTGGAACACGAATCGATTATTCTCCTGTCAAATGATGAGAGGGTGTGGGGCGTCAGGGCGGAGAATGCCAAGAAACTTTCTGGTCTAGAAAATAAAGACAGTCATGCTTTTATAACTTCTTCTTCTTTGGCGTTACAACCCTTGTTGGGTCTTAGCTTTCTCCAAGAAACGTCTCTTCCCAGTCTTGCTGCTTCAGGACCCTACAGTCTGCCACGGCACCATCCAACGATCGCAGTCTCGGCCTGCCGGTGTTTCTTCGCCCTACTGGATTATCAAACAACATTCTTTGGGGAGCTCCAGATCCCCCATGCGGTGCAAGTGCCCTTGTCAGTTAATCTGTATAAACGTGACCACGCTGACGTCCTGGTATATATCGTAGAGCTCTGTGTTTTATCCCCTTCTCCACATCTGACCATCCTTAATGAGTCCGTGGATTCTACAGATTTTCTTTTTGAAGCACTTCATCTTTATTTCATCACGTTTAGTGAGTGTCCAAGTCTCCGAGGCCTATGTTAAAACTGGTCTAATCAGCGTTTTTATACGTATATCACGTGCATTCTATTTTAATGATTCGAACAGCGATCGGTTATTTGGATTTGGTTATATCGTATTATGGATACTTATTATATTTAACGGTTTTTATGAAGCAACTGCCATTATAATACGTTCGCTATGTACCGAGTATCTTTATCCATTATATGACAGGCTGACCTTTAAGGTACCGTTTTTTAGAATCGCAGTGAGAAATGGCATCATCCCCAACCGTGTAGAAAGAGTTTCCTTATCTTTGCCATTTACCCACTTTTTACAATATTTCTTTGCAGTTGGGGTTGATTGCGCGCGTTTCTTAATACAATTATAAAAAAAGGTAACACAAAGGTCAGATAATCCATTATTTTGTCGGAAACGCTGTGGTACTTCAGCATTATTAATCGTTTAATTTGAAATAGTGTTATCACAATTTATTTATTTGATATGTATTTAGTTTTATTACACTTGTTTTTTTTTTTTTTTTGAGTGGTTTTGGGAGCATAAACTCCCACCATTAGCATTTCATACATAAGGCTAACGAGCTTTAATGTGGGCTTCCAGAAGATGGCAGCGAACTGTCGAGACTAAAATCAAGTGGAATAAAACAAATTTCATATTATAATAGATTTTTTATTATTTTCTTCCTATTATATGAATATTAAATTACATAAACCTAGACTCTGAAAGTGAATGTAATGAACCGGTTGGAAGCGTTTTAGATGTGGATATACCGCAGAATGCTTCGTATACCGTGGACCGATAGGGTCAGTAATGCAGACGTACTGCAGAGAGCCAGAGCCAATAGAGAGCTGTTGTCGAGTGTGAAAATTAGAAAGGTCTCATATTTGGGTCATTTGCTAAGGGGAGAAAATTACCACCTTCTTCGACTGATATTAATGGGTAAAGTGGAGGGACGTCGGGGAGTTGGTAGAAGGCAGCTGTCCTGGCTGCGGAACATCAAAGAGTGGACAGGAATAACAAGAGTTCAGAACATGTTCCAAGTGGCGCAGAATAGAAATGCCTTTCTGCAGTGATCGCCAACGTTGGGGGGACCTGACACGGCACCGAAAGAAGAAGATATAAATATGTATTTTTGTTGGTCCTAATATCACTTTAATATATTCCAAATTGCGTCGTCTTATTGTTCTTTGTTATATCTCATTTCTGTAGAGAAAAAAATAATAAGCAACAAAATAGCATATCTTATGTTGTTTGTCATTCGCAGTGTTTTCGGAGTTTTTAAAATAAAATAATTCGTTATAAATTAAATAGCGAGAAAATAATCTTCGAGATCTTGGGTATGTCCGTGTCACGTGGTATCCTCTCCGATTGATGTTTCAGTTTCCATTTTATGGTTGAAGAGGACTCCGCGAGATATGGACTTACCCAAGACCCCATGATTATTCAATTTGATTATCTATGCAGAGTGAGAAGATAGTTTTACTCAATATAAATGAGTTGATTAAAATTTTCTTTGAATACATAAATAAATAAAAATCTTTGTTTAATATAAAACTATCACCTTTATAGCTTGTTGCCGACTATATATTGAAATAAACACCTTCTTGCAAACCGCAATTACTCGTTTGTGTATTTAATTATCAGGTTTTATAATTTTCAGCCAATAAATTTTCTTCTTCCCAAGGTGATTCAGGACAAGTTCCCACTCGCGTTATCCTTCCCACAGTATCAAACAGCATTTCAGGGTATGGACCCCTCCTTAAGGACTATCTTCCAAGGGCGAAACGTATCGAGAATTAATTTGCATAGTACTTAAGTGAATTTGCCGACTTTGTCGTTCACAGTAGATACTCGATTTATTTTTGAAAAAAGATTTAAAATATAAAGTTATTGTAAAGTGAACAACCTTAGATACTCGTATCCTGTTTACCTTTTGCGTCGCTTCAAGTTGGGGTGTATAACATTTTAATCTTATAATCACATTTCCAGCGTTGAGTTTAAAGCAGAGCTTTAAAAATGATATATTTGTAATTTAAAAATATGGAATTGCTTCGTGGTATCAGTAATATATGATTTCTTGTAGACACGAAATTGTCGCGCGTTAATTCCGTTTATTAAAGTATGGTTAATTAAGTAGCTGAAACTTTAGTTTTTGATTTTTTAAATACATTTCTATTTTACAAAAAAAAAAAAATTTAAACGTCTATTTCACACATATGGTTCCGTGATCTAACAACAAGTATGTGTATATTTTATCATGGTTAAATAATGGATTTGAATCTTTGCAATAGTCTTAAATATTTTTAAAACGGGTTGATCTAAATTTTTCATTTAAAAATATTTTAACCGCATGACAAAGTGTCAAAAGTTATCAATATCTGCTTTTGAACTAACTAACCATCACGAAAGAATGGACTGCCACAATTTTTTTCCTGACATATTTCTCTCGCTTCCTCAACATTCATACATCGTGTCATGCACGCGCGCCATTTCTCTGACTCCTCACGTGGCCGACATTCAATATTTGATTTATTTGATCGTGCCACGTTTTCCTCGGTTTTTATCTATTTCTGGTTCCATTTACATCGTTAACATATAATTTTTTTACCATTCTTCATTCATTCGAAAGAATATATAATTCTTGACTTTCCATATCTGCTTTTGGGTCACCCTTATTTCGGTTTATTACTATTTTGGGCTCTTGCATAACTCTTCGTACTTTAACACAACCCTATATGATATATGTTACTAAAATATCCCCAAACAACAAAGGGGTCAATTATCCAGACGATGAAACTCTGCTTCTCGCACGATTTAACGACCTAGTCATGGTCACTACTTGGTTAACAACTACAAGTATTATTTCAAATCTATTTAAAAAAAAACTATTCACATCAACACATGTGTACACGATGATTTTAGTTCCATGTATGTGTGTGGTTATAATCAAAAGGGTAGTTAGGTACTCACTCCTCCACATCTTAAATCTGAAAGGTTTTGAATTGTGTTCCACATACGAAATGGCTTTTAGAGACTTCCTTCCGTTTTTTTGTGCCTTCAGCATTTTTAGATTCGAACTGAATTGTCAGCTTCTGCTCGTTAAAATGAGATTGTTTGTAACATTTATACAATAATAGGATATCATATAAGATTTAAGATTTGAAACCTGTTTTATTTGTATTAATTAATTTATTGAAAATAACCATAAACTTTACTTTTTCTTCTTCTTCCATATTAAAGAACTATGTGGTTAAACGTTACTATATAAACTTTTTTTAACGTTGATTTTTTTACATAACTATGTGGAAAATGAGTCACCACATTGACTGGCCACGCGTCACTCGCATATTCGCTAATAAATATATGTACTGTATATAATCCAATTTAAAGTGCATTATAGTGTTTAAATTTCTCCTTTCAAATTAACTATTCTGTACTTTATCGCAATGCTAACAGTATCATAATCAACGTCGTTTTGGTGAGAAAAAAAAACTTTTCAAGTAATTTTTTTTTTAATATTCCCTATAATTACATATATAGTTTTTTTTTTTAGAGGTTTGGTTTTTAAACTGGCAACATTGTTTCTACAGACTGTCAATTTGGCAATTGACAGTTGATTTTTAGTCGGTACGTTTTGCCATTTCACCCAATTGCACGATAAAAAAAACACCCTTATACACATTGTTACATAAAGGGTGTTTATTTTAGAGGTATACAAATTCAAAGTGAAAAAAAAGACATTAAAATAATGTTAATGTCTATGATATTGGCTTTATTTATTAGATAATTTTATGCCATTATTGTTTAAATATGATTTCGGGCATATGAGCGTCACGGCTAGCTCGAATGAAGCGCAATCGTGAAGTCCAAATTTCGATTGAGCAACTGGGTGAAATGACAAAACGTACTGACTACAAATCAACTGTCAAATTGACAGTCTGTAGAAACAATGTTGCCAGTTTAAAAACCAAACCTCTGAAAAAACACCCTATATAATTGAGGGTATTATTTGCAAACCCGGCAAACTCCACCAACAATCAAAAGTGAGATATGAATTGGGTCTTATTCATAATACATTTGCACACAATTTTTATTGATTTACAGTTTCAAATTCGGCTTCATTCTGAATAATTTTGCTATTAAAATATAGGGTTTGTTGCAAACATGGCAACCCCCACTTGAGTGTTGCAAAGCTGGCAAACTCCAAAATGAAATTCATTATTTTTACTTTAATTATCAACATAATGATGTATATTTCATGGCTGATTACTTTTAAAATACTAACTGGTTGAGATGAAAAAAATAAATATCGTAAAAAAACGCATTTTATTAGCGTATCGGTTTTTTGCGATTTACTCAAAACATCTAATGATGGAGTTTGCCAGGTTTGCAAATAATACCCTCAATATGTACTTTATAATCGTCTTTGATAACTATACATGTATATGAAAGATCTGAACCTCAAGTGAATCATCGCGAAGAGTATCATTAGATCGCGTATGTCTTTTGTAAATTCGTTTTGCGTCTGCTTCAATAAAAATATGTCTAGAATAATTCAGCGCCTCGTGATTAATTCTGTAACTGCTGTTTCGGTTGGTGGTCACCGAATTAACAATGAATAATATATGACACGATAGCTAGACGTTGATTACGCCAACAGTGGTAATCTACACGCTCTTGGTCGCTTGATTGTAAAGCCTGTATATTAACAGTTCGATGAATCCATAATAATCGAAATCTGTTTCATTGTGTAATCATTTCTATTTCGGGTCACTTTTATGTAACGACTTTTATACATCACTTTGATTTAATATTACTTTTCGGTGGTCCGGTATAAAATCTGATTCACTGGTTTTCCGTTAACTGTTCATATTGAATCGTTTCTGTTGTTATTACTCCGTGATTTGGATTTCTTGTACGCTGATTTCGTAACAACCGAAGTAGAAAACGTTCTGTACTCATTTTATTAAACTTTTAAGTTAAAACGTGAAATAAAACGAGCGAATCCAGGCGCGTTTATAAATACGTTTTTATTTATGTTTATTTTCAATTATTGTCTCACATACCTATTATAAAATAATAGTTTTCTACGAAATAATACGTTTGTTTTTTATTGTTTCTTGAAAAATGACGTTAAACTCTCGAATAAAAATAAAAAATAATTAATTCGAATGAAAACATCTATTTTCTAGAAGTATTTTTATTTCGTTGTGATTTATATGTTGGGATATGTTTATTTTATTTTATTTTGTGAGGAAGGTGCCTCCAAGTGTCTTCTTCTTCTTCCTCTTAGTTTAGGTCGTATGACCTGTTTGTGACGGTGGGCTGTCCTGGGATGATACTTACTTTACTTTGCGTATGGCGATGATGGCAGTATCCTGGGATGATGATGTCCAGCCATCTCTCCATCTCTTCGGCGGCCTTCCTGGTAATCTCTGGCTGCTTGGGTTTTCATCCTTAACAATTTTTGCAGTTCTTGTATTCTCCATGCGGTCCACGTGGTCTCTCCAAAAGCGCCTTCTGCTTCTTTCCCATCTCACTATGTCTTCAACACCACAGACAGACCTTTTCATATTATTTCTGATCCGATCTCTGAGGGTTTTTGCCTGCGATGGAGCGTAGGGTTCGCATTTCTGATACTCTAAAAAGGTTCCTCCAAGTGTGTGTTAATATAATACCCGGCGTCTCTAAAGTCAGCTAAACCTTCCACCACAATGGCAAGATAAATAGAAGAGATAAGACCATGTTAAGACCATCCTTACGAGACTAGCTTGCCACTGACACGAAGAAGAAGAAGAAGATTTTGTAAAATGTTTCGCCTTCATTACCATAAAATAAAATAAAATAAAACAGTCGTTTTCATTTGTATTATTTAATTAATTTGTTATTTATAATTTAAACTATAGTATAATATAATACATTATTACATTTTTAAAGTTTTAAATTTTTCATATCAAATTCCTTGTACAATGTAATCTGACTGAATTTAATAAAAAGTAAATGTATAATAGAAATGTCTTAAATTTCCACACTATAGTTACCACCAAAGCTCAAATAATTCGAGACATCAAACTTTTGTAGTGAATTGTATATTCCGAATTATGTAATGTTGGTAATCAAAAACAAAACTCCGAAACCCGACTTCCCTTTAGGGAATAGAATGTAATTATCGTTAAAAATATATTAAATAACTATCAAGCAGTAATCTCGTGGAATCCTTTGATTTATAGCTTGTATTACAACTCTGTCTCAAAAGGCAAGTGTTACCATAATTCAACATAAAAAAGCACTTTTCTCCTTTTTAACATCTTATTTCCCGGTGTTATATCAGGTTACCCTGACATTGACTTTCACTTGAGAGTATTCCTCTTCACAGCAATGACATGTTAAATAATATCCAGAGTGGTTTCCCCTTGCCTTCTGTGAAGGATTTTCTATCGGGTTGCCTTCCCCTAGCCGGGTAAATTCAGTTTTAATGGAGCTGGAAATTCGCCATTGGTCAACTCTAAATTTACTATGACACTTTTTAATAGACCCATGGTTTGTACAGTGTCGGCCCGAGTTTCTACAGCATACTTCATGTTAGGTCGCATGCATGTCTTATAAATTATTACCTTGCTGTCAATACGCATGTGCTTGTTCTTCCAGACTAGATTCTTTAGACACCTTAACACGGCAAAGCCTTTGTTGATTTGTTCTCGTACTTCGATATAAAGGTCATTATGGCTGTAGATCTCTACTCCCAAATATCTGAAGCTCATTAGTTGCTCCACAGATATATCATCAACAGTCAGCTTACATCTTGTTGGCGTAGTTTTAACATAAATGTTCATATTATTATTATTAAATACAAGGGGTCAGTTTATTTACAAGGATTAATTGTATCTCAATAGAGACGAAGATGTAAATTGTTTTCTGGAAACAGAATATGGTGGTCGGGCGCTTACAAGACTTATGACCTGTCATTGGTTGGGTTAAGCGATCGCTTTATATAAACAACATTCTCCATTCCGCCCTTACGACCACCACGTCTGACAAAATTTTGAAAGATGTGAATATGCTAGTATATTGAGAAACACTTCACATTTTTTAGTTCAATCTACACAAGCGCCATCTTTCAAGATTAGGTGTAAGCATTAATCAGAAAATCTTTATTAATGCAATGTGAAAGGCTTTGCAATTATCATACAGTGCTAGACAACTCCTGGAGATGGCTCTCCAATTTTTATGCTTTATAACTTGTACCAGTTTTTTTACAACATTTTGAATGTATACAAATACTTTATACGTTGTCTACAAGTATTTTGTCTACAATGTCTACAAATACTTTGTCTACTAGTCTGCAAAAAAGCCAAGATGGCAGTGCACAATGGTGTTCTTGTGCCGACCTTTATGTATGAAAGTGAAGCATGGAACTGGCAAAAGAAGGATGAAAGTAGAATAAATGCAGTAGAAATGAGATCTCTAAGACGAATGTGTGCCAAATCTGTATATGATAGAGTGACAAATGCAAGTATAAGAAGTGAATGTGGTGCGAATGAAAGTGTTATGAACAAAGTAAGGAAAGGGTCATTAAGATGGTTTGGACACATGGAAAGAATGAGTGAAGACAGAATGGTAAAGAAGATATATGTAAACGGCGTGAACGGAGCAAGAAATAGAGGAAGGCCGAGGAAAACGTGGCACGGTCAAATCAATCAAATATTGAACGTCGGTCACGTGAGGAGTCGAAGAAATCGACGTGCGTGCATGACAAGATGTATGAATGTAGAGGAAGCGAGAGAAGT
Organism: Lepidostoma basale; assembly: GCA_022606425.2. Lineage (NCBI taxonomy): Eukaryota > Metazoa > Arthropoda > Insecta > Trichoptera > Lepidostomatidae > Lepidostoma > Lepidostoma basale. The sequence continues at coordinate 2,741,410 of JAHDVF020000010.1, forward strand.
ATGTCAGGACAGAACAGTGTGACGTTCCATTCTTTCTGCCTACCCCTCCGGGGAGACGGCGTGATGGTAAGTTAGTTAGTTAGTTATGTCTACAAATACTTTGTCTACTAGTATTTGTATACATTCAAAAAAGTAGTTTATTTACAATTGTAACATTGTAACTTTTGCATTGACTTGTACGAGTTTTGTGTATAAAAAATAAACGATCACTCTAGTGAACGTAAAATAATTATAAATTCACGAACTATAATAAATACCCTCGTAGATGATTGGCTCCTGATTGCTTATTTTGCTAAGCCGTCCGCGAAGTAACCAGTCACACCAGTTCATCTGTTTTTCTACGCTTATTGGTCCGGCCAGTACAACTATTTTGTTGTTTTTTTCTTCTTCTCGTTTCGCTGTTGTTTTGGTATTCCGCCGAAGTCAGTGACGCGCGACTCTGACGTTAATCGGGTAACCATTTTCTTCTTGTTTTTTCTCATTTCAATTATCGGTTAATCGTTTTTAAATTTCCTTATTTATTGATCGTGATCTGAATTATATTTTTTTACCAACTAACTAACTAACCATCACGCCGTCTCCCCGGAGGGGTAGGCAGAAACAATGGAACGCCACACTGTTCTGTCCTGACATACTTCTCTCGCTTCCTCTACATTCATACATCATGTCATGCACGCCTGTCGATTTCTCTGATTCCTCATATGATCGACATTAAATATTTGATTTATTTGATCGTGCCACGTTTTCCTCGTTCTTCCTCTATTTCTGGTTCCATTTACATCATTAACATATAATTTTTTTACCATTCATTCTTTCCATATGTCCAAACCATCTTAATGATCCTTTCATTATTTTGTTCATGACACCATCATTCGCACCGCATTCACTTCTTATATTTTCATTCGACACTCTATCACACACAGAGTATCCACACATTCGTCTAAGAGATCTCATTTCTACTGCATTTATTCTACTTTCATCCTTCTTTTGCCAGTTCCATGCTTCGCTTCCATACATAATAGTCGGTAGAAGAACACCATTGTGCACTGCCATTCAAGCTTTTTTGGATAGGTTTTTGTTTGCGATGACAACTTTAAGTGGTGCGATTAACCAATTAATCGGTTAATCGTTTTTAAATTTCCTTATTTATTAAGCGTGATCTGAATTAGATTTTTTTATATACGACATATCTAAACGGACGACGTAACGTGTCTCGGAATTCTTTAATTTTTTATATATTTTTTCTCCTTGTATACAACAGATCGTTTGAACCCAATTACTGTATACACATTATTTTTAGATATTATATTGATGATTCTCTACATGTGATAGGTAGCCAATCTACCGCCATTTTGTTATCACGTGAATTCTACACCAGACCAAAGACAGTATTAAAATATCTCTGCCATCGCTGGGAATCGAACCCGAGACCTTCGGTATTACAGTTGGTGCTCTTACCACTCTGCCACGAAGGTCGAAGGTAGTGTTAGATTGTAATTGATATCGTAATTATTTATTGTTTCTTGATGTAAACCTTCGTATTTAATTATAAATGTAAATGAAATTGTCTGTTTTCTAGAAGATTAATTATATTTTGTGGGTTTTAAAATATTTGGTAACATCTTACCAAATCGAATTGCGCAATTGCAAGCTTAGCGACTTTAACACTGAGATTTACTTGTTAAACGTATATAGATTTACACGTGGATATGACATACTCGTACAAGTTCAAATCTGTCACGTTAAACTTTTAAATAATAGGTTTTATGAAATTAAAAGATCAAAAATTCTATACAGTAATTTAAACAAAAAAAGGCTTGTTTGGTATGTGTGACCATAAAATCAACAATCAATATAAATAAATAAATAATTCAACACGAAAATTTCACACCTTGCTTTGTATACATTTGGAGGTATGTACATACGGCAGTGTATACCTCGATTAGTGAAAATCAAACAATTATTTGATTTTTAATTAGTGAATATCAAACAATCATTTGATTTAATCAAATGAGTTTTCTAAAATCTCTTGATGGAAGAAGTTCAGTTTAAATAAGAACATCCTTTTTTTTAATTATGAATCATTTGATTTTTAAAAACAATTTACCTGCCCATTCCACTTCACCTATACAGTATATTTGCAAAATATATGCACATGCTGCATAAACAACATTTTATTAATATAATAGACATTTCATATATTTATTTTCTTAAAATTTTTAATAAAATATTATATCTGAAATACACTTATATTTTATTATCTGATAATTATTAAATAATTGCGTAGATTTTCACGGTTGGTAGCGATATATTTTAATTTTTGGATCTTGGGAAAATCCGTACAACTCATCTTTCTGGACCGACTGGTTCCACGGATTTTTCCAAGATCTCACAAAAACATTGATAATTATTAGTTTTATACTGTCTTAATGGGTCCAAACGAAACTCGTTGGCATCATTTATAATAACCAGACCGCGCTTTAATACAAAGTGTTTTATTATTTTATATCTATAAGTTTATTATTATCATCTGTAGCAACTGGAAACGGCAGAAATGCGAATGAGGTGGTCCGCTGGGGTATCGCTGAGAGACAAAATTAAAAATTCACGCATTTGGGGTAGTCTGGGAGTTACTGATATGGTACGGACGGATATGAAGAAAGGCAGATGAGATGGTACGGTCATATAAAACGGAGACCACCAGACCACACAGTAAATAGAGCTTTGTCTGTGAATCTTCCTCGTCAACCATCCAGAGGAAGACCTAGGAACACGTGGATGATTCAGTGCAATAGCGTCTTGCAGAGAAATGGCTTGAGTGAAAGCGATACTCGGAACCGTAAGAAGTAGAGATCGAGAAGAGCCGACCGCAACGTCAACAGTCAACACAGACAATAAGCTTGGATAGCGCCAGGAAGAAGAAGAATTTTATTATAAGTATATTTTTTTAATTATATTTTCCCATTTTACTTTACGGTTTCCCTAGCAATAATATCATTAGCAGCATGCTCATTACACACTTTCAGATTTTAACAGTAAAACCGATCAATCAAATATAAGTCTATATATTGTTTGTAAAAATTCAAATAATATTTTATTGAGTGAATTTTAACTATTTAAAATCGGAGGTTGAAATATAGTTTGTCGGTTTGAATTTCAGATATATCGATGAAAGATGTCACGGAACGCATTGTTGGTAGCTTACGTATTAGTTTCAATGCCGCAAATGACCACATTCACCATAATAGCTCATCGGTTGAAAACACATCACGGGTTCAAGTCCCGCTGGTAGCGCCAATTTAAAAAAAAGCTTTTCTACAGATGTTATTCATTAGAATTATACAAATGATTATGTTCGTTCTTACGTTAGACACATTTGAAATCTTCCGCCATAAGAATTTTTTGTTTTCATGGAAGTGAAATGGATTACACATCTAGTTTTTTTTTAATTAACGATAGTGATTTTGCACTATTTTAAACTGAGTAGGTTAATGCATAATATGTTTTTTTTTTTTTTTTTTTTTTTTTTTTTTTGGGTTGTTTCTATTTTTGTTGCCCTGCATTTTATTTGTCAGGGCGGTGTGGACTTGTTTAATTGGCATTTCAGCGAAGTAGTGTATATGTTACGTGCAGCCATGATATTTTATATGGTGCTATTGTGTGTATATATTATATTTCAATTTTTAATTTTATTCTGCCTATTTGGGTTTGTGTATATTCGATAAATATCTGAAAACCCTTCGAAAATTCTTCTACTTCTTCTTCTCAGAGTCCCATGTCAGGTCCCTCCGAAGTCGTCTATCACGGCGTAGGCCTCATTACCTACCCAGCCATATTTCTTTATATATTTTTACTTTCGTTTTTTGTTTGTTCTGTCCATAGATTAATAGATTATGCATTTTAATGCATTCGATGTTTAAATGCTTTTCGTAACATCTTCAATTGTCACAATGTATTAAATATACGTTTCGTATGATTTTTTTAACATTACTTAACTTTATTTTATATATATATTCTTCATTTATTATTTTCTTCTCCTTGTCTAATTTTATTTACTTCTGATACAATGAATGTTTAATACCTTCGAAACATGTCGAGAAAAATATTCTTGAGTGGAAAGAACAATGTTATAATCAGATGAGAATCGTAGTATATATTTGATTTTATTATTATTATTTTGTGCAATCGCTCTTTACATCATTACAGCGCGAACCAAATCGATGTAAAGGATATAGCTATCATATTGATTTTCGAGACATGTGATAGGTAGCTAATCTATCGGCATTTTATTGTCACGTTAATTCTGCATCAGACCAACGATAGTGTGACAATCACACTGCCATCGCTGGGAATCGAACCCGGAACCTTCGAGGTGGCAGTCAATACACTTAACACTCGGCCACGAAGGTCGTCGTATTCCACTTGTTATTTTAGTTTCTTTCGGTTTCTAGAAAAATTACATAATGAGAACAATCTACATAGGTCTAGAAATATTTGTATTTAATTGTTTACATTGAATTCTACAAAAAAAAAACATTTAACGACATTAATATTTTGAAAATATTTCATAGTCAATAAAAAAAAACATGATATGTCCATTCAAAAGGACATTAGTTAATAAATTCGTTGGCCTAAGATGCCTTTCACTGTTGTTTCTGTCATACCATTATAATTCAGGATAACCAATTTAACCAAAACAAATTTTGGCTTCCTGCTCTCTCTCCTAGATTCTTCCGAATTAGAAGAAATTCGATTTTCGCTATCTTTTACGAGCACGTTCATCGTAATTCATTCCCGTATTGTTAATAAAAGTAACGCGGACATGCCTCTTATGTTTAATCTTTTCATTATAGAAAAAAATTTCACTTCGTTATAAGTTTAGTATTCTGCTAGTGCAAGGAAAATAATCGCGCCTCTATGTATAAGTAACTACTTTACCGTACCATTTGCGCACATTCAAACTAACGTACATGAATTTTTTTCTCCATTACTATAATGTACAAGGAATCTGGTTTTTGTTATCTAATAGACATGTATCTTTGCCAACTCATTGTGTTTTTTTTTAACCTCGCTACAAATAAGCCTAAATTTATTGACATGTATTTGTTGACCTTGAATTTTCGACATCATTTTTCCGTGATATTAAAATATTATATTTTGATCACATATCATTATGACGTGCTTCCGTGAGTGTAATAAGTTTTTTTTCTATAGTGTTAACCGTAACTAAATTATTTTTTGTCTATTTAATTATTTTATGATAAATACGTAAGCAGTGGTTCTCAAATTTTTTTTGTCCCGTAGACCTGCTGATTTCTTTTATTTTGTGCAGACCCCCTACTTTCGTAATATTGTTTTTTTTTTTTACAAATTCTAAAAATGATAACTATAAAATGAGTTTTTGAAGTTGACACAGAACAAAATTAAGCCTATAGAAAAAATAATCTGGATTTCGTTGTCGATCTTTTGCTTATTCCTTATCCGATTTTCACAAATGAGTAAAATAAAGGTCGACAACGAAAAATATCCGTTGTTATTTATTATAACTTATATAGTAGTAAAAATGTGTCACATTTTTATTATTTTATAATAAACCTTGCGCGAACCTCCTGACGTTGTTTAGGGACCCCCAAATCAATTTGATTTTTTTACACGGACCCCCTGAATGATCCCAGGGACCCCTGATATCATAACAGTGTCATTAATTTTAACAGGTAATATGTGTATTAATTTTATTAGTATTACCCAGTGGGAAAAAAGTGGTTCTCAATGTCCTTCAATTTACCATTTTCCTAAATAGACCCCTTAGATTTCTAAACATCAACAGTAGGTGATTCCGACTTCGTTATGAACATCATTTTCATTTATTCCTTACATTTGTGTTTTTTAACTGTTTAAATTTGTATATCGGATATTTATAGAATCTTCCAGCACGGTTACGTTCGAGCCGCGGGAGTGTGAAAGGGTTAAGCGGTCATAATTACATAAGCATACAAATCACGCTATATAATAAGTGTAGTGTACGAATAATAACACGTGGCAATGAAATCGTCGGTTTGATACAAAACTATGCCGCGAAATGCGTGGTGACCAATTCGTTGGAATTTCCGTGTTTACCAATAACTTTCTCGGTTCCAACTGGCGTTTTATGAAACTGTGTGTTTTGAGTTTTTGCGCAACCTTCGTACTTGGGCAACCGTCATCTAGGGAAGGCTTTCTCCCGCCAGTACCGCGCCGGCCGCCCGGCCGCTCTGCTCTAGTCGTCGGCTTAGGCCAGGGGTCGGCAAACCCATCCGTTGGAAGAGCCAAATATTAATAG